>CAXKWD010000009.1:19357060-20616357 GCA_964059195.1 Ectobius pallidus | reverse complement strand
GCAATGATCAACAGAGAATGGATACGTGGAGGATATGAACTGAGACACATAGTGACAAGGTTCGCTGTGCACGGGTTCCATCACAGAGTGTGCAAAACTGGAAGTTTTCATGGCCTGGATCCAGAGTGTGTTTGTAAGTGGTGCGGTCTCCACTGTGAAAGATATCATGCAGCTGTTTGTAAACAAAGGAAAATGACCCTGACACAATTAAGTCAAAACAAAAGCTAACTATGGATGCACATTGTGCGCATTCCCTACATTATATATATATATATATAAGGCTTTGTCCTGACTGACTTAATGATAGAGAATCAACGTAGAACCTAAACTGTAATAGGTAGAGACTTGGAATTTTGAGAGTACCTTCATTTCATAATGCAAGTAATCACTAAGAAAGGATTTTGAAAAATTTTGATTTCAAATACAAAAAATCACATGTTTTTTTAGAATACTTAATCCCTTTTTACACAGAATTATCAAATCCAAATCTCAGTTCACATGACAACATATCATTGCCAGTGGTCTCAGATGGGTTTGGAAATAAACGAAACGCGACTTGGACGAATTAGAGAAGCTATCAATATAATTCATGTTATAAATAAATATTAAACAATGAAATCCACAAAAATAATGCAGTCATATAACTTTCTCTACCCTGGACATAGAGAAAACAATACGAGGTATGGTAATATGTATATTATTATATCCCAGGTTTTTGGGGAGGGAAGTATGAAACTGATATTGCATTTCTGTTTAATTTCATCCCCAAAACAGTTTTATGGTAACATGAGAGAAAAAAATATTCTGCAAAGACAATACAATTTTGTTACCGGAATTTCTGTTTCTTGTTATTTGAACCCCTACTAGGCTTGCTGTGTACAAGCGATGGGATGCAAAATTCTACATCCTCTATGAGCCATTAAAAGTTATACCAAGTGTTTTCTGAGGGAATAGTTTGAGTGTAATAAGTCGTTCTTCCTATTTCAAATTCTAAATACCTACATAATGACCTATAATTTAAAAATCGAAAGTCCTTTGTAAGATAATTTCCAATTACAAAATAAAAAAATCCGGGCGATACCGGGCCTTTTAAGCTAGTATACATATAAGCCGCTATTCATGTTAGGGTTAGTTGATACATAATTACTTTCATTCTTACAATGAAATGCTTGGTTACTATAGCTATATTTGAATCGGCACATGCTAAAAGGCAAGCAACCCAGCTTGGAGAAAAACGAAAAAGAAACATTTCTAAGCAACCATAAATTTTTTTTAAACTAATTAACTTTACTGGAAGGTATTACTTACCTCAACATTACCCTTTTTTACTATATTAACGCTGTTACATGAGAACCTTTTAGCGCATAAAATTCAATTTTCATGCTTAACTCAGTTTGTCATTTTTTTGTGACTGAGGCCCTTTTAGCATGTGCTGATCTCTTACTCTTAAGCATGGAATGACAAGGCGATGCACTTGAGTATGTTGCATCCCATGGCTCTCTACACCATCCACTAATTAACTTTAAAATGTTTCAACAAGTTTTGAATTTTCTGCCTATTCACCACTAGTATAAAAATAACGTCTGAGAGATTTACATTTAAATATTAAAATAAAATCAGGTAAACTGATGTAACAAAGTCCCAGTATGCTTTTGTTTAATCAGTTATAATTGCAATTATGATATGCAAAAAATAAGTTTTTTTTATTGATTTCCGAGGTAAGCTCCAGATTCATTCATTAAGTAAAGCTTCAGGGAGAACAAAGGTCTAGTTTTTTAATCAGCTTTAAATAGTTCAACATCAGCAGAACAATACAGATTTGTGATATCTTGACAATCGCATACTCACATAAAAATACAAAAAAAGATATGTCAAATTGGCCGGCTACAGGAATTGAACCAGGAACAACCAAAATGTGAGTCCAACATGTTACCATCTCAGCTACCTCACTCAATTTAACGATATACTTTCATAAGCGTATGTGAAGGAATAATGTTATTTGTCATAGCTAACTGTATTGCAATTTCCAAAGCCGTATATGAATACTATAAAGCAATATGTTATGATAACTAATTTGCGTTTTATAAATGCTTTCTAATATATTACCATAAAATAGGCAGTAAATTAGGCTTTACTCCGGTAATGGTCAACCGATATTGTCCAATATCAATAGGGTTCTTCTCATGAACGTTATAAATGCGTATACCAAGTTTTATGAAAATCCGATAAAGCATATTTGAGTTATCGCACGTACAGACGGACAGACATTTTCCCTTCCCCACACAATCTCATAAAGTACCATACTGGCATGTAATAAAGGTTAGTGGTAAAGAGAAAGACTAGGCCTACATAGATAAGACCTGGTTTGTGCAGCTCTTGCTGTTAAAATCACTTAACTGCACATTCCTAAAATCAGTACAGGATTATGTAATAAGTTTTACTTTAAGCTTACGTCAAAAAGCATAAATGCACACAAATAGCTACACTCGACTACAAGTTTCTAGAATTGTCATAGGTCTGACTTGGTTTAGTTCGACAAATGATGGCTGATTTTACACTCACAAGGGAACCGTACGGGTACCCTCAAATTTTGCATGTTGGTAGGTCTTCATTGCACATAGACAATTTGCCAAAAATTACCTGCTCAAGTAAACTTTTAGTGGGTGAAAATTAACTCAAATCTTGTAAATTAGAAATATTGAGTAGCCTCTTACAGCTGTCAGCGGGAGAAGCTGGCAGCCTCCCTCATCTAGCGCGTGCTTGGCATTGGCTGTCACAGTGTTCCCGAATCCTGTATCTAGTGTACACCTATGTGTATTTACCATATCTCCCTTTCCTTATCACTATGGGAGGGAGTTATATTAAAATAACGAATAATATCCTCCTCTGATACACATGTTTGTATTCCCGTAGTTGTCGTGAAGTAATTAGTACCTGCTTAAATTATTAGGATCAGCTTAGCGAATCTCGTAGTTCATTTTTTATTACTTTGTATTTATTTTTTATTTTTCATTTGTATTGACACGTATTTTGGTTTTGGTAGAGGAAGACAAGATGCACCTTCCAGATAAATATTTTTTTTGGCCAAATAATAGCCCACATTTGTTTACTAAACTCATATGTGAGTAGATCCACAAGCTGTGACAATTAATATTTCTATGACATACTTAAAAAAACTGACGGTCATGGGAATCGAACCTGCGACCTTTCGTATGAAGGTCATGTGCCCCATAGCACCTGAGCTATTCAACTAAGACGAAAGCAGTAACCAGCTGCGTGGCTGTTGTCCAACTACACAGGTCTAAGGAATACGCATGGACACTGGTGTGGACAAGGCTCTGCAATCAGCTACAAGAGTTGGTCCGCTTATTTTTCCCCCCTACCTGAACATGAGTCAGATTCACAACAGTTGGTATCATGTAGTCTTACGCACAAGTTTTGATCCATAATTAATTGTGGATTACCAGCAGTTAAGGAGAATGGAACACAGTTTGTTTGAACTATATTTAATACTAACCTATCGCAGTCAAGCCAACCTTTAACTACTCTTAATCCCTTATTAGCCCATTTGCAAGTTTCCTGCCAAGTTGGAGCTGAAAATAGCAATACGGTATCATCAACATAAGAGTAAAGACGGCCATGAAGATTATTTAAGTTCAAATGCAGCAACTCATTTATATAAATAACAAAAAGAACAGGACCCAAAATTGTTCCTTGGGCACACCAGTATCAATTTTTGTGACATCACTAATCTGATCCTTAATTTTGGTTATTTGCATTCTATTATGTAAATATGTAATAATATTATGTAAAATAAATTTATGTAATAAATGTAATATGTAAATATTATGTAAATATGCATTCTATTATGTAAATGTAAGTGCCTCTTACTCCAATTTGCTCTAGTTTTTCTATAAGTATCTTGTGGTTTACAGTGTCAAAAGCTTTTTGCAAATACAAAAAAATACCTAGACTTTTATTTCCCACATCTAATTCTTCGATAATTTTTCCTGTAACATTAATTATGGCATCGTCTGTGCTCAAGTTATTTCCAAATCCATTTCTGATTGTGTAAGTATTTTATTCATTTTAGTTGCTTAATTATATTTTTCTACACTGATGGCTGTGTTTTTAATGGTGTTGGCAATTTGTTCTCTTTGTTTCTGGGGGATTCAATTTATTAATCGCTGTTTCTGCATCTATCACTAGTGACTTAATTTCATTAGCGGAGTTGTCAGTGAAATTATGTTTATAACCTAGTTCAAGAGTCCCTTGTTCTTTGTTACATTGACTACCCTATGTATGTTGTTCATATTTCGATTTTTGTTTGTTTTGTTGTTGTTCTAGGTTGCACAATATTATATTTCTTCTCTATTTCATGTTGTAATATATGTTAGTATATGTTTTCTTCGAACAAAGTCCAGTCGTTCTTGAAAATTTTAGCTGCTTGAAGGTATATTTGGTATAATTGTTGGTTGGATGTTGCGATCCCGACGATTATCATCTGGATGAAGAGAATCATGGTAACAGTGCTCAAGTTGAATGCCCTTCGCTCCATTGCATTCTGGGATTAAAATAAGACCCTAAATAACAATTTACAAAAAATTTCATGTACAGTTAGTTTTGCTTCTTATCTGAATATTCCTGCAGTTCTAGCAGTGTCCTTCTTGATATGTTTATTGTATTACACAGGTCACAGCTTGTGGACTTCAACACTATGTTATCTGCGTCATGAATGCACGATTGCATTTAAATGTTACGTTGTCATGCTTTTCTCTCACATGTCTTCTTAGGGATATGTCATGTTATTTTATACGATGCCTTGCAGTGGTCGTGTGGCAATAACGTCCTAACAATAGACATGTTGTGTGTTGTGTATATGTGTGCTGTAAGAACGGAAAGGACTTGGAATGAAGCTTTGTACACCTGTCCACATTCCATCAAGATATTTGTTTGGAACTTACATTTAGACATTTTATAACTATGCTATATACACAATTCATCTTACAAACCGATGACTTGAAAAGTTAAAACTCGGATGTACTTGCACAAACGAAACAAGCTTTCAGCGACCGTACGAGGGTAGGGATGGATGCCGTTAAGTCCGAGGTATTGTTTAACCCTTAAGAAATGCAACTATTTCAGGGAACTTGTAAGAAAGTAGTAACATGAAGTTTCAAGCAAGAAATCACATAAGCAAACCCTTTGTTAGTCACACACTAAGCAAGATACAGCAAGATATTTTGTTATTTGGATTTTTAATTTTAAAACTTTGTAATACCAGTAATTGTAATTGCATTATATCCAGACAGTTAGCATCAGGACTAATTGTCTTTAAAATGCTCGAGCATATTACAGTCTCAATAATAAGTGTACCTAATGTCAGTATTGTTACTTAGTTACTCGTACTTACTCAAGGGCAATAGATAATTCCGAAGCAAGCTAAAGGAATATTATCTATTTTATGGAACCCGAAGGTTCATTGCTGCTCTTACTTGAGCCTGCCATTCAACCCTATTTTGTGCAGGGTTGTAAAAAAATCCTGGCCAGTGGTTTTTTCAATTTTAGCTGGATAAAATCATGATTTTAGCTTTAAGCCTACCTAAAGGGATTTTTTATACTTATTTCTCCATCAATTACACACGTCTGAAGCAAAATTTGATGGTGAATTTACCGTATTTACTCGAATATTCTGTCCATTTGTACATTTCAGAAGTGAGGTGCATGTTAAATTCGAGGGCACATTAAATTCTAGTACAAATCCGTTTCATAGGTTGGCAGTAATATTGATGTACAAAACAATGCATTGCTGTAATTCTCGTCTTCATTCATTTTATCGTTGGCGTACACTATATGAAATTTAACTTCTGAAACATAATGAAAAAATTGTTTTAGTCCGTTCTGTAGTGCAAATGTGGAATATTGTGCATTGTCGATTTTAAACTCAATAAGAGCGGTATCGGCTTTTATTGTGAAACATTCATTTAACGTTTTGTTTGTCCATTTAGCAATACAAAATAAGCACCTCTGAGGATTCAAGTGATGAACACATTAGTGAATAATGATGAGCCATGCCTATAGGCCTCCTTGTAGACCTAAAACTGGCAGTTAACTGTAAATGTTTATGTGTTGGTTGAACATTATTCTATAAATACTATGACAAAATTCCAAATAAAAAATCCTACTATTGATGCGCATTACATTCACCAGCAAACTCTTTATTTTTTATGATTTCAAATTTCAAAATCGGAGTGCGCATTAAATTCGAGGGCGCATTATATTCAAGTAAATACAGTAATTACTATTGCTGGGAACTACACAGTGAAGTGGTATTAAATTACACTAAATACAATTTCAGGATTCTGAGCTTATAACTTTTAAATTTGTGATGTTTGGAAATAAAAACATGAAAGAAACTTCAATTATTTTTATGAGGTTAAAATGCCTGGCTTTTTTCAAGTGAATGAAACCGGTTAAAATCAGGCCGGCTTTTTCATAACAACCCTGATTTTGTGCTAACTCCATCAAACCATCCCTTGCAAATCCTACTTCCCTTAAATCTATCCTAATATTGCCCACCCACCTACATCTAGGTCTTCCAAGTGGTCTTTTCCCTCTGGGTCTCCCAATCAATATTTTTGAGATATGTCTTTCCTCTCCCATGTGTGCAACATGTCCCAGTCCAGCCCATTTCATCCTCCGTGATTTAATTACCCTTACTATATCCAGTTACGAGTACAGGTTATGAAGCTTATCATTATGCAGTTTTCTCCAGTCCCCATTTTCATCTCTCTTAGGTCCAAATATTTTCCTAAGCACCCTGTTTCGAACACTCTCAGATAATGTTCTTCCCGAACAGTAAGTGACCATGTCTTGCATTCAAATAATACAACTGGCCGGATAAAAGTCTTATAAATTGTTATTTTTAGATTTCTAGACAGAAGACGAGAAGATAAGAGTTTCTGAACTGCACAAAAAGAAGCATTTCTTGATTTTAGTCGACACTTAATTTCTGTCTTAATATTATTCGTGTTTGTAATGATTGCTTTCAGATATTTTAATTTCTCCACTTGTTCGAACGGGTTATTCTGATATTTTGTAACACACTAATTTGACATTCCATGATCATATACTTAGTTTTTTCTGCATTAATTTCCAATCCAACATTCCTGCAGGCATCGAAAAGACTTTCTGCATTTCTCTCAATTATGTGTATGTCATCACCCATCAGACAAACATCATCTGCATAAGCTAAAACCAGGTGACTGCCATTTAATTCTAGGCCTACCTTGTTTTCCTAAACTTTCCTAATGGCATGTTCCAAAGCGAAATTAAAAGTATAGGAGATAGTGCATCTCCTTGCTTCAAGTCGCAAACCTATCTGATATAAATTTCCCTACCCTGATTCTGCTATAGGTTTCATTTAGACACATATTGATCAGACTAACTAACTTCTTTGGTATCCCAAAGTCAATGAGGATATTGTACAATTTGTCTCGCCTAATTGAATCATACAATTTTTAAATATCTATGTATAGCTGATGAACAGACTTATTACATTCCCACTTTTTCTCCTTCATTTGGCAAATACAAAATATTTTATCAATGGTTGTGTTACGTCATGTAATACCTTTTCTCTTGCTTGCCTTGAATTTAGTTCAGATGGCTTTGATTTTTCATTTGTCATTTATAAGCTTACAGTTCAATCCATTCAATGTATGTCTTGACAATTGTTATTTTAATCTCAACTCCAAAATGATTTATTTATTTTTTAAATAACTACTAATTTATCAATTCTGTTTTATTTTATTTATTATATATTTAGTATAGTGTGTTTTAATGTATTGAATAATTAATCTAATCTTTAAGTCAACCTATTATCATTGGGTTAGCGATTTTTATTGTTTCAACCTTCAGTTGTCTCTATTATTATTCACTTCACTTCTTCTTCTTCAAAAAATGGACAACGATTTGGTTGTTCCATTCTCATTCTCAAGGGCAATGTGCTCTATTCTACAAATCGTTTAGCACATCATACAGTGTTAAATTCGGGCGAAAAGCCTTTTCAACTTCATTTTGCGTTGGATTAAGAGATCCAATTATCTTACATCGTATTCAACATAATTTTCATCACAAGGATTCATCTACAACGTCGCTAAAAGTGCTTCGTTCTATCTCTGGACATTGTACCATCAAAAGGAGATATCAATCATTCAATTTCTGTGAGTAATATAATTCACAAACCAAGGTACGTTTTTCCAAGGACTACGATTAGTCTTTTAATTCGATGAGATTATTAGTCATAAATGGATTTTATGCAACTGTGAATTCTAAAATGAATACAGACATTTATACTTGGAAAATAAAGTGTTAATAGCTTATTTGTACGAACTTGCTTTTGAACTAGTGCTGTAAATAGCTTTAAATTCAGCATTCAATACAACCTTCTAGCTTTTGAAATAACAATCTCTACAAGCTATATTTCATTACGTCATCAAATGGTCCTCCGAATAATACAGTCTACCAGTGCATCTATATTTGTACCTGGATACAACTAGAACTGCAGGATTCAAGAAGTGCATTTAATTCCAAACCTCATGCTTATGTTAATCAAGCAACGTCATCGCCCAAGTGTGCATAATTCTTGTATATCAATTTACCCATTTGAAGATTGGAAATGCAATCCAATTCTTCTCCTCATTTCTCTACCCCCCCCCCCGCATGTTATCGCCGGGAATCGAACCCACAAATAATTTTCAATACGGTCCACTATCAGAGGAAGGGTCGCCTGGCGGTAACATGTTGTTGGTCCACCGGGCCATGGATATTACTGGCTGCTCCTTGTCTGACATGTTGTTGGTCCATCGGGCCATAGATATTGCTGGCTGCTCCGAACCTGAATTATAATCAGTGCATTTGCTTGATTAATATAAATAATTCATCTTATACTGCATAATACATTAAGTCTCTCCAGGCATTTGCTAGCCTGTTTGAATTCATGCAAAGTATTGCATTTGGCAACAATATAAGTGTTGTTTATAAACATTAGCATCACTATTATTATCAAGTTTAGTAATATCAAGCATATCTCTGTGTCCTCAACACGTTTGAGATCTAGGTACGGAGCTACCTGACTATCATATTGTGATACTTGTCAATTTGTAAAACATTGTATAATCTCACAGACATCAATACAAACACCTGATACAGATTCTACACAATTTCAAGTGTATTTAACTGTTTTGTCTGCTCATCTCAATCATTACCATTGTAAACGTCTATGTGTAATTCCCGAAACGTGGGCAATTAAATTAACACTGAACAATTATTTATTGTAAAAGACTTTGCAAATCTCATCAAATATGACTAAACCGGGTCCTGAATTCGCGGCCCTTAAGGCTAAACGAACCCCTGTTAAGAGTCATATTACCCGCCAAGCCAATATAATAGCTGATCTCACTAGTTCTAGTGAAATTTCTATTCAAGATCTGCTTATGCGCAAAAATACCATGACAAAACTTAGTAATGATTTTCAAGACATACAATCTCAGATCGAGGAGATAGAATTTTCTGATGCCGAAATGGCTTATAGGGAGGAAGTCGAAGAAACCGTTTTCCAAGCCCTCTCTCAAACAATTTAATCGCCCAGCAGGAAGCTGAGGCTAAGTTAGTTGCGGCCCAGCAGGAATCTCAGGCTAAGTCAACTAGTGTCGATTTTATAAAGACACGATTCCTCAATTATGTTCAGGCTATCCAAGCACTTGTTATAGAAGACAGACAGTCTTATTGCAAGGCTCTGAGTCTGCGCACATCCTTCAAGGAATTATTCAGTGAGTACAAGACTGAATACTCACGTATCGACGTACTAGAACTCAATGAATCTATCAAACTTCAAAGGCTTCAAGTCGAATCTGCCTTTCATGAAACCATTGGTATTCTTCGAAGTTCAATTGATGAAACCAAGGATCATTATGAGCCCAACCAAGCTATCCTTGCTAATCAATCATCGCCTCAATTTGTCCCCTCTCTCCCTAAGCTCCCAGAAATCAGGCTCCCTCATTTCACTGGTGGCCCAGCAACCTGGATTGAGTTTAGGGACAATTTCAATTCACTAATCATAGAGCATAAACACATATCTAGCATGGACAAATTTCAATATTTGAAGTCCTGTCTAGCACCAGAAGTTATGACAGTGATTCAAAACATTCCTGTCTCTGCTGCTACGTTTGATATAGCATGGAACACGCTGTCGGCTAGGTTTGATAATGACTGACTTATCGCTAATACCCACTTAGAGAAGTTATTTTCACCTCCTGTCTTAGAAAGGAATTCCGCTGAATCTCTTCAGAAGTTCGTTGACCATTTTATAAGCACTGTTCATGCTTTGAACTCGCTTAATGTTGGTGTAGAACTGTCTGACTTGATTATAGCAAAGATTGTACTCGACAAGCTTCCTCCATTCTTGATAAAGGAATGGGAATCCTCTCTCGCTCCAGGTAAAATGCCTAGTCTCAAAGACTTATTCACATTTTTAGAATCCAGGATACGGGTTTTTCAGATGACTGACTCAGCTTTAAGGAGTCAGCCAGTAAAGCCTATTGTATCTAATACAACCATTCCTAAAGGCAAGGTTGCCTCCTCCAAGCCTAAATGCCTCTGTTGTAACAATGGATCCCATGAGCTGCAACATTGTGAAGTTTTCAAAGCCATGGATTTCTCTAATAGAGACAATTTTGTCAAAACACAACGATTATGTCAAGTGTGCTATTACTCTAAGGGTCACGCCCCCTATTGTAGCACTTATACTTGCAAGATTTGTAAGGGTAAACATGGCACTTACCTTCATAATCCAGCACATATTAACGGCAACCAAGCTGCCAATACTGCTGGGGTAATGTCAGTCTTCCAACCTCAACCAAGCTGTTTGCTTCCTACCGCCACTGTTCTAGTCATGCACAGGGATGGCCATTCTGTTGAAGCCACCGCATTGCTTGACAGTGGTTCTGATTGTAACCTCATGTCTAATAGGTTATTCAACCACTTAAAATTATCGCCTCATCACCAGCGCACTACTTTAGCTGGTATATTGTCATCTAAGGCAGACAGTCTTAAGATGACGTCGATTTCAATTAAGTCTGTCACTACTTCATGGCATTGCAACACCAACGTCATAATCGTACCGGAAATTTCAACTTCGAAATTTCCACGCAAGCCTGTCAATACTACAAATTGGAATATTCCACCAAATCTTTCATTGGCTGATGCCAGTTTCAATATTCCTAAGTACGTAGACTTGTTATTAGGTGTTGAAATATATTCACAGATTGTCTGTGCAGGTCAGATATCTGCTCCTAATATGCCTGCAATTCAGAACTCACATTTGGGTAGGTATTTTGCTGGTAAATTACCACAACCCGCCAGGTCTGAACATAACATGGCTTTGCAAAATATGCACAACCGCCAACCTAACTCAAGGCCTTCTAATATGGTTTCTAAGGAACCCGACCATTCTAGCGGGTCTCCCACACATTATTCTGCCTTCCTCACTGCTGATCAAGACATTAGCAGGCAACTTTCTCAGTTTTGGGAAATAGAAAAAATTTCTAATTCTGATTCCATTCTCGACGACTCTATATGCGAAAAGCATTTCCTAGATAATACTCAACGGGACTCAGAAGGAAGATATGTGGTAAAACTTCCTTTCTTGTCTGATCCTCAGACCCTGGGCAGCACAAAACTCCAGGCTTATAAAAGATTCTCCTCATTGGAGAAACGCCTCAATTCTAATCCCACTCTTAGTGAAGATTATCATAAGTTCATGGACGAATATACCGCTCTAGGCCATATGGAGCCTTTAGAGCAATCCTCAAATGATAACTTTGACTATATCATTTCCAGAGGAAGCACTCCTCACGACTTAATCCATAACACATTGTGGTGGTCAGGACCTAATTGGCTCAAAGACCATAATTCTCACTGGCCAATCAGTGATTCTTTTGTGGAGCCTGACTTGCTTCCAGAAACTAGAGTAGTGTCCCTAATGGAGGCCACTAACCCTTTCATGTCTTTGGTGTTGTTGCCTTTTGGTTAGCAACCCTCAAATCATTTCTAAGTTTTTAAGTTTATTTTTCTTATTCTACTTATTCCCTTTTCTCATATCATAATTCTCTTTAGATATCACATGACTTCACATCACTTTAGATTATTTCACAAGTGAAATAATCGCGGGCAATATGTTACGTCATGTAATACCTTTTCTCTTGCTTGCCTTGAATTTAGTTCAGATGGCTTTGATTTTTATAAGCTTACAGTTCAATCCATTCAATGTATGTCTTGACAATTGTTATTTTAATCTCAACTCCAAAATGATTTATTTATTTTTTAAATAACTACTAATTTATCAATTCTGTTTTATTTTATTTATTATATATTTAGTATAGTGTGTTTTAATGTATTGATTAATTAATCTAATCTTTAAGTCAAGCTATTATCATTGGGTTAGCGATTTTTATTGTTTCAACCTTCAGTTGTCTCTATTATTATTCACTTCACTACTTCTTCTTCAAAAAATGGACAACGATTTGGTTGTTCCATTCTCATTCTCAAGGGCAATGTGCTCTATTCTACAAATCGTTTAGCACATCATACAGTGTTAAATTCAGGCGTAAAGCCTTTTCAACTTCATTTTGTGTTGGATTAAGAGATCCAATTATCTTACATCGTATTCAACATAATTTTCATCACAAGGATTCATCTACAACGTCGCTAAAAGTGCTTCGTTCTATCTCTGAACATTGTACCATCAAAAGGAGATATCAATCATTCAATTTCTGTGAGTAATATAATTCACAAACCAAGGTACGTTTTTCCAAGGACTACGATTAGTCTTTTAATTCGATGAGATTATTAGTCATAAATGGATTTTATGCAACTGTGAATTCTAAAATGAATACAGACATTTATATTTGGAAAATAAAGTGTTAATAGCTTATTTGTACGATCTTGCTTTTGAACTAGTGCTGTGAATAGCTTTAAATTCAGCATTCAATACAACCTTCTAGCTTTTGAAATAACAATCTCTACAAGCTATATTTCATTACGTCATCAAATGGTCCTCCGAATAATACAGTCTACCAGTGCATCTATATGTGTACCTAGATACAACTAGAACTGCAGGATTCAAGAAGTGCATTTAATTCCAAACCTCAAGCTTATGTTAATCAAGCAACGTCATCGCCCAAGTGTGCATAATTCTTGTATATCAATTTACCCATTTGAAGATTGGAAATGCAATCCAATTCTTCTCCTCATTTCTCTACCCCCCCCCCCCCGCATGTTATCGCCGGGAATCGAACCCACAAATAATTTTCAATACGGTCCACTATCAGAGGAAGGGTCACCTGGCGGTAACACGTTGATCTATTTTGCCTAAAACCACATTGGTGATCTCCAATCATTTCGTCCGCATATGGGGTTAATCTTGACAGAAGTATGTTAGATAGAATTTTGTATGATGTCGGTAAGAGGAAACTCCACGATAGTTATTACATTCAGCCCCATCTCCCTTTTTATGAATTGGTATAATATGAGGGCCAACTAGAAAGTAAGTCCTGATCACTGATAAAGAAAACAAAAACATCAATAAGCAAAAAATATTTATTACAATATTTACAGAGATTTACTGGCTACTTCTATACATAGTCGGACCGTTATTGAGGCATTTATCTTAGCGATGTACCAACAATTGTATACTTGTGTCATAGGACTCTCCTACCAACGTCAGGAGTCATGAAACCACTGCATTCAGCATTCCACATATCTTGCTTTGGATCGCCCTCCTCAGATTTTTCAATGTTTCACAAAACCAATCAGCATTACAATTATTACATTACAATTACAATGTTACGAAGTACACGATGCTATTGCTCGTCTTGAATATGAAACTAAGTCAGGAACTCCCTCTATCACAAGACATGAATTCTACAATCACATAGCTAGCTATTCTCCTAGTGTGGGTCTTATGGGTCTTCATATTGAAAGTACAGTAGAGTCCCTCTAATCTGGACCCCACTTGTTCGTATGTCCAGTTAATCCTGAGTTTTGTACTGAACAATCAATAAATTTTGAATTTTTATTCATAAAGATGTTTTGTTTTGTTAATCTTACATAAGTTGATAGTTCTGCATATACAGTAGTAGCGATACTAACATTTTGTTGTAGGAAAACTTATTTTTATGAAAATAAAATATAATTTTTTTTATAATTTTAGGAGAAAAGTAAACAGAGAATTTACTCTTTGACAAGAGAATATAATATATATAAGCCGCACTTTATTGCCTACATTAAGCCCAACGAAATATGCCTGTGGCTTAAAACTGCATACAAGGGTTTTTAGGCAATAATGGTAAACATGCACACAACACAGCCGGTTGATCTACCGTGAATGGTTCCCCTCCTCCAAGCACTGTCAATTATCGATTACCGTATTGGCCCGAATATAAGACGATGTTTTTTCCCTGAAAATGTGCCTTTAAAAACTATACTCGTCTTATATGCGCAGCCTAAGACTCAACAACTCTCCAATCATGAATGCAGCTGTGCACGTGTGTAGCGGCCGGGGATCCCCACGCAAATGGCATGCGTCCGATCCAAGGTCAAAGTCGCGCGGAAATTACCGAATTTTACCGAACTTTATTGTTCCCGAATTCGTGCTTCTCCTTGTACTGCCGTGTACTGCACTGTTTGGAATCTCTATTCTCTATGCATAATGCTTTGTTTGACCACCAACATGGCAGACCATGTGGAAAAGAAAGCATCTTCATTGTCTCAATGCGTAAATAAAGACGAGAGAAGAAGATACGACATGAACTTCTATCTTCTGTTTTATCTGAAGCAAAATGTACTAATAAGCTATTTTATTTATTTTTTCGTAACTACCCTTCAAAAATTCAGGGTCGTCTTATATTCGAGGTCGTCTTATTTTTGGGCCAATACGGTATCTCGAATCTCCATGACTATCGATATATTAATCGATTCAACATCGAAAATATATCGATTTTAATCGAAGCATCGTAAAACTGCATAAGGAAGTGATGTTCGTATTATGATATATGTTTTCTGTACTTTGTCATTTTTGATAGCAGTATTATGGAACATGCATGTATTATGAGTTACTCAGAAGAAAAAAAATGCCATACCGTTTGGTAATTTTAAACTGATGGTAACTGAAAGTGCAGTTATGAAAAATAGGAAAATTGTGCAAAATTCAACAATGAAAGTCATATGAAGTGTAAAGCACTGATTTCTGTTTTCTTTTCCATCAGTTTTATTTATGTATATTAAATGAAAATTAGAATTTCATAATTTAAGTCAGCTGATACATTCTTTTTCTCGTTTCAGCTAAGAAATGGGTTATTTTAATGTTATGAAAATGAAGCGATTTATTTTTTCACTTTGGGGTTAATTTAATATTTTTCCCTTTACTTCACTGTTAAAAAGACAGGTGTGGCTTAAATTCAGGGGCGGCTTATATTTGGATAAATACGGTAACTTCTCATTAGAGTAATTTCTTTCTTACACATAGGGAAACAAGAAATTCCTCCTTCTTGCAAGTAGTTTCACATCTGCTCAGGAATAAATTCTAGAAAGTAATTTCTTCTTTTTAAACAGATACTGCACAATGTTTCATGGTAACACACACATCACCCTGGCCCCCAGAATAAATTCAACATGAGAACACCCTAAAAGCAGAACACAAAGACAAAGAATGTCCGAATAAAACCAGGAATCTACCAAATAAACTGCATGGACCATGAAATGGTTCCAATGGCTACAAAATTTATAATATCCAATAAAGCATTCAAACAAATGGAGAAATTCAAATATCTGCGAGTAATAATTACACATACAAACAATATTAAGGTAGAAGTCAAGTGTCTACTAAAATCAGCAAATGCTCGTGTTAATGGAATTCAGAAAATTTTATCTTCAGAAATTTAAATATAAAAATTTATAAGACAATTATCCTGCCGGTTGTATTATATGAATGTGAGACACGGTCGCTTACTGATCGGAAAGAACATCATCTGAGAGTGTTCGAAAACAGGGGGCTTAGGAAAATATTTGGGCCTAAGAGAGATGAAAATGGGGACTGGAGAAAACTGCATAATGATGAGCTTCATAACCTGTACTCATCACTGGATATAGTAAGGGTAATTAAAACACAAGAGGATGAAATGGGCTCGACAAGTTGCACACATGGGGGAGGAAAGACATATTTCAAAAACATTGACTGGGAGACCCGAATTAGGAGACCTAGATGTTGGGGGAGGACAATGTTAGGATAGATTTAAGGGAAGTAGGATGGTTGGATGGAGTTAGCACAGAATAGGGTTGAATGGCAGGCTCAGGTAAGCTTTCGGGTTCCATAAAATAGATAATATTCCTATTATAAATAAATTTAATTTTCTATATGAGTTTACATAAACACACTTTTTGCTTCACTTACCATATTTTGGTATGACGCGTTTCAAGGAGCCTCCTCCCCATTTTCAAACACTCTGTCAACTGCCAAATCTTTCTGAGGAAGATTATTTTGCGCACCTGGTGGGCTTTTTATGAACTTTCTGATTAAACTGTCTTCCTCAGGTATTTCAAAATTCATTAGGCTGTTCTTGAATTTTTCAATGTAAATTTTTTCCCAAATTTCCAGATCCTTGTGTTTACTGACTGACTTTAATAGTTTAGGTTCTTTCGAAATTTCATGGTCATATTCCCAAACATGTGATGCCACAGCTGATTTTTTAATTTGACAGTTTTTGATGTTCCTTACATGTTCTTTTACTCTTGTGTCAATGTTTCTTTTTGTTCTTCCTATGTAAAATTGGTCACAATTTTGGCAATTAATTAGGTATATTCCTGATTTTTTCCCTGGAGGTATGCAGTCAACATGGTTAGTTTTTAATAAATTCTTAATACTGTAATTGTTTTTTGTGGCTAAAGTGATCCCGAAATCTTTGAATATCTTTTGGAACTTTGAAGAAGCCCAAGGATGATAGGTAAAGCTTCTGAATTTTGTCTTTTCTTTAATGGGTGAAAGTATAGTTGTTTATTTTATTTGTTTGTGTTTTTTTAATTTGAAAATCTTTTTGTCTATTATTTTCTTATCCATTTAATTCAGCAACATCTTGTATGCGCTGATATTCTGATTTGTACACCTCTTCTGTTAATGGTATGTTTACCAATCTGTGTGTCATGCTATCATATAGTAAATTAAATTTATTATAGTTGCTTCACTGTATAAAGTTCCACAAAGTCTTTATTAATATTCCTATTGCCACTGAGTGAATAAGCATGTAACTCGTTGAAATCCCAAGCACATAAATCCTGGAGTTTCAGAACATCCACACTTCCCCACTTCATTGTACAAAATGTGAACCAGCTAGACATGTGTATAACCTCAAAACTCACTACAGTTTCGTGAAAAGTTGGAATCAGTCAAAACTGCACAGTGTCGTCTCTAGGTCGCCAGTACATTTTGTACATGTACATTCAAGCACAAAACAGTTGCTTAACTTAGTTATGAAACCTAGTTGCATAGTATGAGGTCATTGCGCTAGGAAGAAAATACCAGCATCCTATGCACTACAAACTGGAATGTTATATGAGGTCGTGAGGTCGGTGGGATTTTTCCATTGGCCTAATCCTTCTGGTGGCACTACGGCTCTGGGGCCGACTAAGACTATAACAGAAATGAGCACCAGGGGTATTCCTGGGGGTAAAAAAGCGGCCAGCACCATCTTCATGTGCCAAATGTCTAATCTGGGAGCCTCAACCTTCTGGAACACTATGGGTCTCCAAGGGCCATAGAGGGATTGCTTTACCATTAATACGATAATGATAGTGTTCGAAGACAAATAAAGGGTGTCCTTAAAAATGTACTAACACTTTGAATGAGTATAAAAACATTATCTATGAACATAGTTTAAAGGCTTGAATTACAGAAGAAACATGTAATTAAAGTATCATGTTCGGAAATGTTCAAATTGATGACCGTCATTGTCCAGACAAAGCTGATAATGCACACGTCACAAAACAGTTCATTTGGAATTTCGCGACATTGTCTTTCAATTTCCAATTTCAATGCATCAATTGTTATTGATTTTGTGCGATAAACTCTGTCCTTGAGGTATCCCCATAAAAAGAAGTCCATTGGCGTGAGGTCTGGGGAATGCGCACGGTATTCAATGCTACCCCTTCGTCCAATCCATGTGTTTGGATAAGCTGCATGGAGGTGAGCTCTTACATCTCCATGGTAGTGTAATCTGTAATCTGTACATTTGTAATTCAAGCTTTTAAACTTGTCTCTATGTTCATAAATAGGGTTCGGATGTTCATGACTAGGGACCGGATTCTTAGGTTTTTACCTATTTTTTTCCTTATTTCCAAAACAAAAAGCGTTCACACACTTTTTCGAATCATGTCCATAGGATTCACCCACATTAATTCTGTGGCACCTAAAAATACCTAAATGGGGTATAAAAACCTAAATATACCTAAATGGGATATAACACCTAAAATATCTAATTTAGGCTCCTTTTTTGTCTTTTTTGTTTGTCAGTTGAGAAATCGATATTTTACGGGGAGAGAATAATTTTTGTCGGGTAAAAATTAATACCACCAGCGGTTCATTCAACCCATTGTCGTCTAGGATGGACAGTATCAAGAAAGGAAAAGAGTACTGGCGTATTCCTTTTAAAATATTCGTACGAACAACCATTGTTGCTGTGTATAAACAAGGATATAGATTTCTGTGTTTTAGAGCGCTTGTTTTTTTTTTTTTGCCTTTAGTACTGCCCTGTTATTCATACTGAGTGGTCACACTATGAGTTTTAAGAAGACGTGTTAGTTATGTCGAAACAAATGAAATCGAGTTTATTACGGCAGTGGATTGGCGACGATCTAAATTTCACTACAGACGGCAAAGTAATATTTTGTCAAGCCTGCCAGAAACACGTATTATTTACCTTTCTAGAAAAGGAGGAAGTTTTCGTCCCTAGTTGATCTGTTGTGCGGTTAGCATGCATAACAACCGAAAAAAAGAAAATAATCAGTTTCACATTATCCACATCCAACCATAAAGTATTTTACTCATTAAATTAGAAGCATCGGATTCAAATCCTGAGAAGAGGAGTGTCTAGATACAGTATTAACTATTAACTAAGAGATAACAGGAAGAACTTCACAGTTGAGAATCTTGAAAGATATTTAGTGATATACTGTAACCAGGAAAAACGAGGCAATCTTATTTTCACTGCTTCTTTTGATTGTTTATGCTTTCTTTCTTCAATTGTATACTGTCTTAAAGCAAGTTTACACAAATTTAAGTCAATTTTGTTAAGTTAAACTTTACAAGTTTTATGTACTCAATCCTATGTAGCACATTCAAATTCATTAAACTAATTATTCTACCCGAAAACGATATTTTGGACAAAAAACCTAAAAAAAACTATTTCACCTAATGGAAAACCTAAAACAGTGTTTTTAAAAACCTAAAAATCCGGTCCTTATTCATGACATGTCACATTTTTATCCTGACCTCCGTTCAAGCCACAAACACAAAATAAACATGAATTACATGCTTATTATTGTAATCAGACCGTTTTTATTTTGCATATAAAGTCATATTTTGGTAATTTTTGAGGTATTGGTCATATTTTGGCCATATTTTTAATTTAACGGCATATTTCAGTTATAAATTTGGTAAAGGATCACAATGTTATAGTGTATGTACTACATGGTCAAGTTAACTTTGAAATGTGTTTTGTTAATTATTATTTATGCCAAATTAATAGATAACTTAAATTTTAAAGTTAATGTAATTGTTCATATTTTGGACACACAAGGTCTACAAAATATTAGGAGTGTTGGAGCTGATTAATCTAGCAAATAGGAGCAAATTCTTTAAAAACATAAGTTCTTAAAAAAAACTGTAAATCACCAAAATTGTTAAAAAATTAAAATTGAATTCATGTGATGTAAGAATTTAGTGTCTTTAAAAACTTTTTTAATTTGAACACTTATTTTTTGAAAATATGTCATTTTATTAGGCCATATTTAGGGCTTTTGGGTCATATTTAGTCATTTTAAGAGCATATTTGTAGTAATATTTTCTACTTTTTTAGGTCATAAACATCCGAACCCTATTCATAAATAATGTTTTTATACTCATTCAAAGTGTTAGTACATTTTTTTGAGACACCCTGTATTTCTCAAATGGCTTTAAACAACACTGATATCAAAATAAGAAAGCGTACCTTTTCATAAGGCCGGCGTGAAGCAAGATACGAACAGCGTCTGCTGATATCCCTTCCTGCTGCTGTGAGCCAACCATGTAATGTAGAACACACTCCCAGCGCTCTATGGCATAGCTGTCTAAGTAAGGGATGTCGCGAGGTTTGCTGTCCATTTCCAGCTGTGACGACATGCTCCACGGCTTCCCCCTGCAACACAACGACAATCATTACGTCTAGTTCCTCTCTGCTCTTGTGAGGTAAATTTGTTTCAAAACACTTATTCCTTACAAGTGGAATTCCATACACAATTCTACAAAGCAATATCTAATTGTTGTAGTACTCATCAGTTTGTGACTTACACAGTGGTAACATGTAACGAGTTTGTTTTGCGATATTTATGCATATGCAGGCTTTACTACAGTATAATTTCTTATCATTTGCACATTTTTAAACTATACAATCTGTATAGACACTGAGGGATTGCTTAATGAGAGTGTGTGTGTGTGCGTGTGTGTATGCATAGTGGCTATTCAGGGGAAGATGTGGAAGAACAAAGTCACCTACCATTTGTTACTTATTTGATTCGAATTTTATTTATAATTATTTTTATGATCATTATAATTATTATATTAGTATTATTATCATTATTACTTTTACTGTAATTTCCTTAAGTTGAAATCCAGTAACATATTGTTTGAATGTTTGCACCAGAGACAACATTTCGCAGTTCCTCAACAGTCACCCGGATGGCAATCACGGAACACCAATGGGCTGGCAGAAGAACAAACTTTCCAGCTTCTCTTGGTCTTCTTGGTAAAATTCTGTTTACCGAGGTTGCTATGGCAACGTGTAGAAAATTTCCCCCGCCACTCCATCCTCACTCGAAGATATACGTCATACTTGATGGAGACAATTTTTGGTCTTCTGGCTTGCTTGCCTATATCTACTGAGCTAAGCCGATAGATTTATGACTACTTGTCTGTCTGACGAGGCCTGTCAAAAAGATACTTGTTTGTTAAATACTGTAATTTTCCTACAAAGTAAAAGAAATTTAGCCTTGATTCTATTTTCCAAGTTTTATTAAGTAAGATAAGGAGGCATTAAATATTTCCTTGGTTTCTTTTTGTTTCATGGCTAAATTTTTGCAGATTCGTAATTGAGAATCCCACTAATAATTTTAATAGCACTGTACCATGTAAGTTTTATATTTTGAACACAGCCATGCTATTGTAATGAATGATGAATATTCATGGGAACATGGATTCCCTCCAAATTGTCAGTCTGTTCCACTTGTTGCTATGTGCTATGTGATTGTTCGTAACGTATATTTAAGAGTGATTACTAGGGCAAGGCATTTGATGATTTTGCATCTTTTTTATATGATGGTTAAAAGATAGCTCGAATATATATAAATGTGTATCATCAATTAATTGATCAAATAAGAGCTATTTGTTTTTGCATTTTTTTGCTTTATTTTGCATTTTTTCGTAATTTTCAATAGATAGGTCATTTTTTGGTAATTTTTAGGTCATTTTTGCCATTTTTAGGACTTTTTCGGCATTTTTAGGACTTTTTCGGCATTTTAGGTCTTTTTCGGCATTTTTATAGATTTTTAAATGAAGTCTTACATTACTTTATATTTTTAATTTTTTTATTTATTATTTTTTATTTTTAATGCTTGTCTATTATAACTGAAAAGCAAATAACATCCACAGGAAATAAAGCAGATTGCAGCGTTACTGGAAGGAATATGCATTTTGAACTCTTGTTACATTTCCAAGAAAATACAGTATAAGCAATACCTGCTTCTATTTTTAAGCATTTTGAACTAGTCTACATTTCCAAGAAAACAACGTTGTAAATACAAGTGGCTATTGACGAATGTGTCCTTCTTGCATTAAAGAAACATCACTTGGGACACAGCTCCGTTAGAGATAAGCGAGGCGACTATACCTGCTTTATTATTTTAAAGGAATGTGCATCATGAACTAATCCCAGCATCCTATTGTTATTCATTTTCAGGTAGGAGGACTTTCACTATGTCTTTCAGTTGTCTGTAAGAGTTGTATGAGATAGTTTGTTGACAGAAGAGTTCAGTAAAATGCCCAAAGTGAAAGAAAGTACGTTTGATAAATTAAAACGATTTGTTTTCGAGTACGGAGAAAATGTTTTTTCCACCGATGGAAAAATATTGTTCTGCAAATTATGTGATGTGAGGGTTTCTGCCGAAAAAAAATTACGGTTGAACAACATGTATCAAGAGAGAAACATAAACATGGTCTGCAGCGACTTGAAGAGAAAAGAAACCGTGGCCTGCAACAGACACTTCTGGGCGAAAGTTGTTCAACATTTTCGCCGTTTTGCGAGAAACTGTGTACAGCATTTTTATGCGCCGATATGATGGGCATGCCAGTCCAGAAAAAAAAATTTTGTGAAGGGTATTCAAGTAGGCCTAATATTAATTTACTTACTTCTTTAGCAGCAAAATAAATGTGTTTTATATTGTAAATTTATATATAACGAAATGTCATCCATTAAATTGATCCTTAAAAGCAATTCATTACTTAAAAAAATAATTATAAGTAATAATGATAAAATTTATTGGTCATTTTTTTAATTTTTTTGGTCATTTTTTCACTATTTTTAGGTCATAAATGCATTTTTTATTTTGCATTTTTTCACTTTTTTAAGGTCATTAAATGCCTTGCCCTAGTGATTACACTTTATTAGTTCAGGTGTGCTTCAGTTTTAAAAAAAATTGCTTTTTAGTTTCAGTGTGTTTGGCAATATAAATTTATCATAAGCTGTAATGTAAAATCGAATCCGTTAAAACGGATACAAACTCCGTTTAGTCATTGGAGGGAGGATAATAAGAGAAAAGTTAAATTCCTAGGCTGGCAAGCCATACAAAGTCAATTTAAACACTTCATGGTACAACCAGCACCAGTGGTTATGTAGGGGAAAGAAACAACTACAGTAAAATACCAACAAACACCAGTATAACAAAATTTTCAGTATTACAAAATTATGTATTGGCCCCTTCTCTTTTCCCTATTTAATATGTGTTAAAATGTTTCATTATAACAAATTTAGAACTTTCATTGTAACAAAATAAAATTTTGCTTATTTCCCTGTATAGAATTTTATTTTTCCTGGCGTAAGCTGTGTAATATTGCCCCAGGGAGTGATATTAATGCTGAGTGTTGAATGCTCAATGGAAATAGCTTAAAGAAGAAATAATAATCGCTAACTGCTTTAGAAAAGCTGGAATGAAGTGCTAGACGACAGAAAGAAAAGAGAACTGGAAAATAAAATGAGCCTGTAACAGTGAATCTTAATGACTATGTCAGTGTGGACTGTGTTGTGATAGTGTAACAAGAAATCACAGATGATGGAATTGTGGCAGACATTTTGAGTGATAGAAATCCATGTGATGATGAGGTTGAAGAGGAAAATGTGCAACATAGTGATCAACAGAGTTTGACACATGGACATAGTCTTCAAGATTTTCTTCTATCACAACAGCAGTATACCAGATTCCATTTTAAAATTTTCATGTGCAGAGGTTAGTGACTATTTTGACTTTTTCACCTGTAAAATTTCAGTATAACAAAATTTCACTATAACAAATTCATTTCTGAGGTCCCCTAAATTTTGTTATACTGGTATTTTACTGTATGCTGCTGACCATGCCTTCTCCTTGGGCATGAATGAAACTGGATTCAGTGATTTTTTTAATGTTATTCGTGCTCAGCAGCCTTCAAGGAGAGGAGGATCAACTTGATATACAAAAGACAGGTAAGCAATATACCGTATTGGCCCGAATATAAGACGATGTTTTTTCCCTGAAAATGTGCTTTTAAAAACTATACTTGTCTTATACGCGCAGCCTAAGACTAAACAACTCTCCATTCCTGAATGCAGCTGTGCACGTGGGCAGTGGACTAAACAACTCTCCATTCCTGAATGCAGCTGTGCACGTGGGCAGTGGCGATGCAGCGGGTATCCCCAAGCAAATGATGTGCATCAGACCCAAGGTCAAAGCCGCGCGGAAATTCACGAACTTTACCAAACTAATTTTTCCCGACTTCGTGCTTCTGTTTGTACTTCACCAGGACTTTCTGATCCTGACTGTACTGTTACTTGTCTGCGCGTCTCTATTATCTACGGGTAAATCTTTTGTTTGACCACCAGTCATGGCAGACGATGTGGAAAAGAAAGCATCTTCATTGTCTCAATGCGTAAATAAAGGCGAGAGAAGAAGTTACGACATGAACTTCAAAATTCTGTTTTATGTGAAGCAAAATGTACTAATAAGCTATTTTATTTATTTTTTCGTAACTACCCTTCAAAAATTTAGGGTCGTCTTATATTCGAGGTAGTAATGTATAATACAGAGTGTTAATGAATAACACCGAAATATTTTACCTGTGTATAGAGGGGACATAGACAAGCAACTTTCATTAGGAGATATTTGCGCTATGGATTGAAATTTTCCTGTTACAGCATAAAATATCCCAGGGCATGGCCACAAGGGCGCCCATATGATATTTTCTAGGGGGGGGCCAAATTTTTAGTTAATTTATTTATTGTCCCTTTAACTTCTTGGGTTAGTTTGTAACATTACATTAATAATATAATAATGCAAGTGCAACAATGAAGTAGCCAGAAAATAATTTCGGGGAGGATTGGAAGTGGCAGGGGATTTGGAATACCCCCCAAGCAAGGGGGTCGTGGGTCCATCCCCAGAAAATTTTAAAATATTCAACTAATTAAAATAACTTTTTACGCTATTTTAGCACTGAAAAACTAGTTAGGAAATTTGTTTACGTGCCAATTTAAACAAGAAATCGTTACCTAAGTCGGGGGTCCACCCCTGGAAAATTTTTAAATAATGAACTAGTTGAAATCACATTTTACGCTATTTTAGCTCTGAAAAACAAGTTATTAAATTTGTTTACCATACTTTAAGATATGCCAACTTAAACAAGAAATTGTTACCTAATTCGGGGGTTACCCCTGGAAAATTTTTAAATACTGAACTAATGAAAATCATATTTCACTCTATTTTAGCTCTGAAAAACTAGGTAGGAAATTTGTTTACCATACTCTAAGATATGCCAACTAAAACAAGAAATTGTTACCTAAGTCGGGGTTTCACCCCAGAAGATTTTTAAATACTGAACTAATGAAAATCACATTTTATGCTATTTTAGCCCTGAAAGCTAGTTAGGAAATTTATTTACCATACTCTAAGACATACCAACGTAAACAAGAAATCATTACCTAAGTCGGGGGTCCACCCCCGGAAAATTTTTAAATATTGAACTAATTAAAATAACATTTTACGCTATTTTAGCTCTGAAAACTAGTTAGGAAATTTGTTTACCATACTCTAAGACATGCGAACTTAAACAAACCTAAGTTATAATACTCATTACTATTTATAAGAAAAATGAAATAACACAAAGAACAATGGAAATAACAGGCCTACTCATTATGTTATGGAAACAAAATAACTGCTGTATCATATTTGATACACCCACAAAAATTGTTTAATTTATTAATTTTTTTAAATACAAAAATTAAATTTTAGGTTTTGATTTTTGATTTTTGGGGGTCCAAACCCCCAGGATCCCCTTTTCTAATCCAGTGTGGATTCTGCTTCCATGGTGTCGATATGGTAAAACTTCTGCAAACTTATGTCTCTACTGACTTTCAAATAATTGTCTTAAAAAAAAAAAAAACAGACTATAATTATTAATATTGAATTTTTTCCTTTCCCTGAGAGCTAGGGGGGGGCCGCGGCCCCCCCCCTGCCCCCGGGTATGGGCGCCCTTGCATGGCCACCACTAACTTCTAACATTAGAAAAAAAAATGCAAAACAAAGGAACTTCGTTCTTAATACCGTAGTTATTAATAAAAGAACTAATGCAGTAGCGGCCATTCATGTGATTAGTCTGTAAATTTTGCAGATTATGAAAACTCTAAATTATGACATAGCTGTGGATGAATGATTAAGCATCAGGTTTTCATCGATCACTAGGAAGACATGAAGTTAATTTAATGACAATTTTAACCCTATTTTGCATAATTATTGACTTATGAGCACTAAATTATAATGACTTTAATGTCCTGTTGCATACACATTTTACGTTATACAGCAAAAATCTCCTAATAAAAGTTGCCTGTCTATGTCCCCTCTATATACAGGTAAAATATTTCGGTGTTATTCATTAACACCCTGCATAAATATATGTGCATTGATAGCAGAGATGAATAACAATGCCACCTTCTTCCCTTGAACACTATGGGATCTTATGGGAGCACATTGTATTTTCTACTGCTGATGTACTATGTACCGTATTTTATGGACTATAAGGAGCACCTTGATTTAAGGGTGGAAATTTAAAGGAAAAGAAATTTAATGTGATTCTAAACAAAATTTTAAAAGAATAATATACTTCACTGCATAAACAAATTATAACCTTGTACAATGGAATCAGTGTAAATCACTTCCAACTTAAAATCTGCATTGTACGAAAACCTGTACACATGGCATTGCGTAAATTTTAACAAACAGAACTGATTTCTTATGAAAGACTATAAATACTTTTACATCCTCTAATCCTGAATTCAGCATAATGTAAGTGTAACAGAACAAGGCTGTTTAGAGATCATTGCCTGCATTTAAACCACCCGGCGAAGACAAATTTTTTCGAATAAAAGAACTCAACATTTCCTTCTTTTCGCATTGTTTACCTGGCGTCCAGCTACCCTCATTTTACAATTGTGACAGTAGGCTATATGTACAGTCTGTGCCAAAATTTGCAACTAACCTATTTTTACAAACCTTCTTTATGATTATGGTATTACCGGAAATATTTACCACAATTTAAATTTTTTAGTGTACTTCAGACCATTAGACGCACCCAGCTCTCAAGGCTCTGTTTTCAAGGTAAAAAAGTGCATCTTATGGTCCGTAAAATACGGTACATTAACTACGCACACCTTTATTTAAGCTTTACCTACGTTTACAAGCACGAGCCGCTACTGGTGTGTAGGTGTTATAGAAGTGTGACCACTCGACTTGCCACACACTTGGAATCAAAATACCAGTGCTTCAATCAACTTGTTCTCAATGTTAACATTTATTGTCCATACAAAACTCTGTAAGTATTGAGAACTCAGACTATCATACTGCGTATTGTACTCGTCATTATTATAGACCAAACTAAAAAAATAATAATAATAATAATTGAACTAATGTAAACAGCACATGAGATTCACTTAGCTAATCCTAAACAGGCACTCCTTACATCACGACTTCTACTGAACACAAACATCTGTAGGAGAGGAGGGTATTGTTCATTATTATAATATTATCTGTTCCCGTAGTGATAAGGAAAGGTTGACTACATATACTGCAATACCGTGGCATTCTCTGGGTAGAGAAGATCCCAACCCCTCCCATAGACAGCTGTGTGAAGCTACTCAATATTTCGAATTTCCAGGTTCGCAATTAATTTTCACCCACTAAAAGTTTATATGAGCAGCTAATTTTTGGGATGTGTCTATCTCATATGATGACCTACTGATGTGCTAAATTTGAGGGTAGGTTTCGACACGACAACCAGTACAGTTCTCTTGTTAGATGTGAAATCATGCAGCTCCAAAAATAAAAGCCTCGTGCCCACTTCAGAACTGAGAGTGCGAGAAACTCTCTCGAGTCGCATTTCAGTATGTGGACAAGCGTCTGACAGAACTGTCTGAGAGGTAGTGGAGAGTGGCATTCAGAAAGTTAACTCGCAGGTGGACACGCCTTTACAATCAATCTCCGAGAGCAGCTCGCACTATACGAATGTTTCGTATAGCTGAGAGTTCTCTGAGAGTGGATAATGTGAATATTATGCCCACTACGGTATGTAAAAAAACTTATATAAAGAAACTTCATAACTGTCGATTTTAGGGACTATACATAATAATTATGTAATATTAAATTTAATATAGCTGTACAATTTTATATATTTATACAGTAATTATAAAATACGAGGGACATTTCAAAAGTTTTGTACACTGTAAGATAGAATGGAAGAAAATCATTTATTTTGCAAAATACCTTTACAGGCCTTCAATATAATCTTCATTCTTGCTTATGACAGCTTCCCAATGTTTTGGCAAATTCTGTAATCTGAATAGGGCACCTTCATTGTTGAGCTGTCTGATTACTCAGGCCACCTCACTGGAAGCTCCATCAATTGTAACAAAACGTTTTCCATGGAGTGGTTCCTTCAATTTGGGAAACAAATCAAGTCTGGTGGGATCAAATCAGGACTGTATGATGGGTGGAGAAGTCTTTCCCATCCATAGACTTGGAAAACGTTTTGTGAAGCTTCCAGTGAGGTGACCTGAGTAATCAGACAGCTCAACAATGAAAGCACCCTATCCAGAATACAGAATTTGCCAACACGTTGGGAAGCTGTCATAAGCAAGAATGAAGGTTATATTGAAGGCCAGTAAAGGTATTTAGCAAAATAAATTATTTTATTTTATTTTATCTTATAGTGTGCAGAACTTTCGAAATGACCCTCATATTAACTGATTTTAAAAATTGATTATACGTAGGCCCTAAATATTCATTTATTTAATTTGCCTTCAATTATATTTTCTAAAAACAAAATATAAATCCAATAACACTCAATGGTAAGGGAATATAATATCGTTTAACGTTCGCATGTTCACCGTGAAGAAATGTAGTAAGTTTATAAAGGAATAACTGAACAATAATAAAACTGTTACATTACATTCATTTATGAAATAGGTTAAATAGTAGACCCATCCGTCCATTAGATGCACGAAGCTTAGGCTAAATTCACAGTTTAATAGGAACTCCACTCGACTTGACATGCTATAAATTAAAAATCACATGCTTGATGCCAGAAAAGCACAGAGTCACAATTAGTTTATATTTAACAAGAATCTCATATCAATGTCTTTCTAGTTAATTTGTGGGCCTATCGAATACACTAATACTTCATGATGTTCTGACGATATCCTGACAATATTAGATTGTCAAATTCTTCTAAACACTTGATAATTAAATGGACTCACTTAAAAGCATTCAGCAAGCCCTCATAACATGCTTACATTAATATTAACATCGAATAACACATTGTTGTGTTTCCACCTTCCCCGTAAATGTGAGACGAAACTCACGCAATATTTGTTTCAAGTGGACACGGTTCTGAGAGTAATGTCGCGAGTTTTACCCTCAGCTACTCTCAGGATTGGACTAGCACTGTCTAGTGGACACACCACCTGAGATTATTCTCGAGATTTTCTCGCACTTTCATGTGGACATGAGCCTTAAGGGTAATATAAGTGGAAGCACTTGAATAGCTGTTGTATCACTATCTCACAAGTAGCGAACGCATTTAACTTATATTTTCTATTACATACACAATTTAACATTAGCTTATACATTTTGGCTACTGATTCTGACTCTTCTGCTAAACAGAAAAGACTGTTTGGACATAGTCTTTGGCATGTGGAAAATAGTTTGTTCTGGTTGAAAGAAACGCCGAACATTCGTACTGCGGATATTGAAGTTCTTCAGCAAATCCGCCCTTACTTTCTTCATCTCATAATGAATTTATTGAGTTAACAGAAGATAGTAGTTCTCAGGTTAGGCAACATATTTTGAACTGCCCTAACGAACCTCAAGCTATATTAGCGCCGCAATCGAGCGATGTAACCTTGTTGCCTGCTCCCGTTGCCCAAAATGTTAATGTTGCTTCGTCGGTTCCTAATGTCTCTGTTACTGACTCTTCTGCTTCGTCGACTAATTTTGCTCAGCTCAAGATTCCCCATCCGTTATAGCGAGTTCGGTGCATAGTTTCTGCGATATTTAGAACTCTATAGTTATTATTCCGCACTCCATTTTACGCACACGAACTGTTATTCACATAGATGTATTTGTTTTTGTAAAAGCTTATATAGTTCCTCACTTAAATACCGCTAGGCGCTGGTATGCAATTTTTGTTGTTTATATTCTCTCTGTAAGTTCAAGTCTGCATTTGTTTTGTTATTCTCTCTGTAACGTCTAGTCCCGTGGGGCGCTGAGCAGTTGTGTTATGCGCATGCCCTCCCCTCTTTCTTCTTCTATCTCGCTTCTATCTTATGGCCGTGGACTAGCCGCTCGTTCTAATTCTCGATCTGTCTTCTTGCTGTTACTTCCTGAGTTGGATTGATTGTGACCTTCGGTGCGAATCTTGTTCGTCTGGGATATCTTCGGAATGGTCTGAAATACAGGTGAGTGAGGCATATTTATTCATGTAGCATATTTATCACATTAGTTCATTTATTTTTATTTTTTGTTGTTGTTCATTGTTCATTTTCTAATATGTAAATTTCTTCCCTCGCTCGCCTGGCTTTCGCCAGAATATATTCCGGAGATATCTGTATGGTTGTACCGTATGATTGATGTGTGTGTCTATCCAACTCCCTTCCTTTCTTCCATTCTTTTCTTCTTTCTGCCCTTCAGGCATTTTCTTTATATTTCACAGAAGAATTCATTAGTTTTTCAGTAAAAATCTAGATCTTTTTCATATATTTCTATAGGCAGACATTTTGGTTCCACACGCAGTCTTTTTTGTAAAAGCATTTAAACTATAATAATATTCACTATAATTCTTTAGAGGTTGTATTATATATGTTTCTTTACAGAAAGTATTTCATAATAGGTTACATATTCAGAAAGTTTTGTTCAGTCTGTTTGCCATAGTAATTGTAATTATATTGTAAATAAAATCAGGTAAACTGATGTAACAAAGTGCCAGTATGTTTTTGTTTAATCAGTTATGACTGCAATTATGATATGCAGAATATGTTTTTTTTAATTGATTTCCAAGTTAAGCTCCAGATTTATTCATGAAGCAGGGCTTACGGAAGTACAAAGGTCTAGTTTTTTTAATGAGATTAAAATCTTCCAGCATCAGCTGAACTGTACAGATTTGTGATATCATGACAATCGCACACTCACATACAAATACAAAAAAAAAATTCAAATTGGCCGGTTTCGGGTTTTGAACCATGGACTCCAGAATGTGAGGCCACGACGTTACCATCTTGGCAACCGGGACCATTTTAACGGTCTCGTTGGATAAGCGCATGTAAATCAATAGTGTTTTTTGTCATAGCTACCTGTATTTTAATTTCCAAGGCCTTATAATATCACAGTAAAACTATAGGCAGTGTTGTCAAGATAACTGATTTTCATTTTTTTAAATAAATTCTTTCGAATACGTATATTACCATAAAATAGGCACTAAATTGAGCGTTATTTAGAAACAGGTCAACCGATTTTATCCATTATAAATAGACGTCTTCCCATGGACATTATAAATGCGTATACGAAGTTTCATAAATATACGATAAAGCGTATTTAAGTTATTGCGGCTTTAAAATATTCATTAAATTGGGTTTTACTCCGGTACCGGTCAACACATCATAAAGTACCATACTGGCACTTAATATTATCAATGCTAAATTTATACTTATATAAGTTATCATTTAGTTTCTTCCTATCCCCTATTATTGCACTGTTTTCCAAAATCCTATATGACATAACCTATATGCAATGGAACTCCAGTTGTGTCTTCGAGTGGGAAAACCCACAGTCATCTACAGTGTGGGCAGTAAAGCAGCAGTGAAGTGTCCTACTAGCAGCGCAAGCTGCAACAGTGCCAACAACAGTAACTGCAGCAGAGGTAGCAGCGCTCCGTGTGATCTGTCTTTGGACCCAGCCGCCCGGTGCCGCCCGGTCCTATGTTGACTGCTACATTTTTCTGTGGATCCATCTGCCTGGACGTTTTATGGATGTTGTGGACCAGTCTATCTTCGCCTGGTAGCCAAATCCGATCCAGCATTTGGCCTGTGTATCCTTTTTTGAGCAAACTTCTCACCATATTTTTCCATTCCATATTTTTTTTCTTTGAATGCTAGGTGTGTGTGATTGTTTGCAACTTGCTTCGGCACGTTGTGCTTTGTGGGGAGGAGGTCTTTATCTGCTTTTGCTAATATTCTTTACCTTTGCTTTTCAAGTAACCATGGCTTGAGAGAAAATTTCTTTCGATCTCTTGCGCAAGGAAGAGCTGCAGTATGAAGCCACTATACGTCGTGTTCAAGGAGTTTAGTCCATGGGTGTTGAGGCACTTTTAACTGCCATTCGGGATGCTGTTCAGGCTGAAACAGCTACCACCACTTATTCCATACCGGAAGCTGATTATGAGCTTCTGTATCATCAGCTCCATTCTGCTCTCACTCAACTGGACGAGGCTATAACTGAAATGCAGGACGACTTCTCAGTGGAAAGGTACAAGCGAATTTATTATCGTCTCCTCCATTTTTTTAATAAAACCTCAGAATATTTAAACCTTGAGAAAGATTCATCTAAAGTTGCTGCTTATAAACAACTTCTTGACTTATTTAATAAAAGTAAATTAAAGATTTTGCAGATTAAAGCTCTCAATTCTAATCTTATGGATATGCGTATGGAGGAACCTATTTCGGAGGTTTCACCCTCAGTGATTCAATCCGATAATTCATGGCCTATTGTTTCAAATATTATTACACCGGACTATTCGCCTTCTGTGAATCAGTCTGGCTTGTTATTGCCTAATGTGTCCACTGTTGTGCAACCTATTATTAATTCTACAAATGCACCCCAGTCTAGTGAATTGAATCAGGATGTTACTAGGCCTATTTCTAATTCTGTTCAGTGTGTCAGTGCTAGTGGGCAGTCTTCTATTTTTGAAAAACTACCGCACCCAGTTGCGATGTTACTTAATGATAATCCCCAATTTTCTATTGATACTTCAGATAAAATTTTGGAATTTTTAAAATTCCTGTTCTATTTTTCACAGCATGGTAGGGCATTATTGATGTCGGATGATCAGTTATTGCAGATTGTTTTTCCCTATGTAAGTGGTCAGCTTACTCAATATGTTTTGAAAGCTATTAATGAAGCTATTTCTATTGAACAATTTCATACTTTGCTTTTGAATGATTGTGTTCCTAGGCGCTTACTTGGTGTTTTGGAGCAGAAATTTTTCCATAGAACTCAACGTCCCAATGAGGGGTTTGCTGAATTTTCCCAGGATATTAGACTTTACGCCAATTTGTTGAAGTTGACTTATTCAGAAAGTTATAATGTGAGAACGATTGGTTTGAGTTCTAGACATGTTGAGATTCCTTCCCTTTTTCTTAGTATAACACCACCCACTACTTTTCTACATTTGGAACAAATTATTTCTAGTCTCAATGAGATGAATTTAGCTTGTCTGGAGCCAGCTCCTATTTCAATGAATTTACCTACTTTACCACCCCTTCTTCATGTACAGCCTGTTCGTCGCACCACGCAATGTAGCTATTGTGGCAAATTGGGCCATCTTGTACAATTTTGTCATTCTAGACATCGTAATAATTCTCGCTCTCAACCAATTCAGAATTTTCCTACTGATTCTTTGATTAGACAGAGGCCTTCTTTTAATTATTGTCATAAACAAGGACATATTGAAAGCCAATGTTTTCAGAAAGCCCGTGCTCAATCTACTTCGCATAGGCCTACTCGTAATAATTTATGACTAGAGTCGCTTCACGTCCCTGATTCTCCGATTATGTGTGCTACTGTTACAGCTTCACTTCCATATATTTCTTTGGTATTACATAACCAGCATGTATCTGCTTTATTAGATTCTGGCAGTAGTTTTTCATTAATTAGTGCTCAATTATTTTTGAAACTTAATCTTACTTTAACTCCATGTCAGCTTTCTATTTCTTCTGCTACTAAAGATCCACTCCAAGTTCTGGGACGTGCTAAAATGAAAATTCACATTCTAGATTTTTCCTGGTATTTTGAATTCTTGGTTGTAAAAGAACTTGTCATTCCTGTCATTCTTGGAGTTGACTTCTTATCCAAATCTGGTATGATGCTCGATTTACAGAATTCTTGTGCATTATTCAAATTTTTTCCCAACTCTAAGCTTTCTTTTGTCTCTAAACAGATTTTTGTCCCTGGTTATAGGCCTATTGAGCCTTTGTCATCTAAAGCTCATAACCTTCAAGATTTTTTGGTTGAGGAAGATCAGGAACAATCCTCTGAGACCTTAGATCAGTCTCATCTTTCTATTGAACAACGTCATGCCTTACGTGAGGTTTTTGATCAGTTTCCTGGAGTTTAGCTGATAAATTGGGGTTGACTAATGTTTTGTCATACCGTATTGAGATGAAAGATCATTCTCCAGTTAAACTCCCACCATATCGTCTTGCTCCTCCTCGTATGGCCATTCTCTGCAAACATATTGACTCTATGCTTGAGCAGGGAATTATTCGTCATTTCACCTCTACTTATTCTAGCCCTATTTTTCTTGTCCCTAAGGGTTTTGATGATTTTAGGCCTGTGGTTGATTATCGGGTGCTGAACAGCAAGCTTCTTGTTGAGTCAGTACCATTACCCGATATACATTCCTGTTTTCATTGGTTTGCGAAGTCAAAATTTCTCACCATTTTTGATCTGAACAGTGCCTACCACCAGATTCCCTTTTCTGAGGATTCTTGCCAGTACTCTGCTTTCTCGACTGACTGAAATTTATTCGAGTACACTCGAATTCCATTCGGGATCGCCATTGGTGCTCAGGTGTTAACTAGACTGCTCGATACTGTATTTTCTGACATCAAGTTTCACTATGTTTTCAATTTTTTGGACGAATTAGTCATCTATTCAAATTCCATCGAAGAACACGTCAGGCATATTCAGGAAGTGTTAACTCGTTTGAGACTTGCTGGCCTGACTGTCAAGCCTTCGAAGATGCGAGTCGCCACCTCTCAATTGAAATTTCTTGGGCATATTTTGACTCCAAATGGTCTTCGAATCGATCCCGATCATACTAAGTTAATCAGAGATTTTCCACCTCCCAAAGATGTAAAAGGGATCGCCAGGTTTATGGGGATGATACATTTTTTTTGGTAAATTCGTTCCTAAGTTGGCGGAGGTTGCTTTTCCTCTCAACAAACTCCGTAGGAAAGATGAACCTTTTGTTTGGGGCTCTGAGCAGCAGTCGGCTTTTGAACATCTTAAAGTTGCCATTTCCAATCCCCCTGTTTTAGCTGCTGCGGACTTCACTCGCTCCTTCATTTTGCAAACTGATGCTTGTGGCTCTGCGGTAGCTGCCATTCTTCTTCAAGAGTCTGATGCGGGCAGAAAGCCTATTGCTTATGCGTCCCGCACTTTGAGCAAACAGGAAAGTAAATATTCCATCTATGAGCTTGAGGCGCTTGCCGTCCTCTTTGGGATTGAAAAGTTTCGCATCTATCTGGAGCATGTGCCTTTTCAACTAGAGACGGATAATCAGGCACTTTCCTGGGTTCTTGCTCGGCCGAGGAAATCTGGTCGTTTGGCTCGTTGGGCTCTTCGCATTTCTGCTTTTTCATTTACTGTTACTCATATTCACAGTTCTCAGAATGTTATTGCTGATACATTATCTAGGATGTATGATGGTTATTCTGATGTTCAGGAAAGTCCTCCTCCTGATGTTCACCCTCCTATTTTGACAGCCATTCTATCTGATTTGCCATGGGCTCATGAAGGTTTGTTGTCTGCACAGGACCGAGATCCTAATATTGTTGCACTCAAGCAACGGATCGAGTCTGGTGAAGCAATTTACCCTTATGTGCTCCGCAATAAGATGCTTTGTTGTCAAACTAGGAGAGCTACTTCTCCTAAAATTGTATTGCCAAATAGCCTTATAGATGTTGTATTTCAATATTTTCATTGTTCCCCTGTTGGTGCTCATCTTGGCATTCATAAAACCATTTCAAAGATTAGAGAAAAGTTTGTTTGGTTGGGCATGTTTCCTGACATTAAAGCCAGAATTCGTGCCTGTAAGGTGTGTGGTCTCAGCAAACCTTCATATGGGCATTCTGAGGTAGTTCTGAAACAATTATAGTGACGTCAAGGGAATTTGTCGACTTGTTTCTATTTTATTAGAAATGTATATAAAGGTGTGAAAATATGTGTGAATATGGCTTTTAATAAGTGTAATATTATTGATGTCTAGTGAGTTCTCTTAACTGAGGTTAAGTTTTGTTAGGTATTTTCATACCTTCCAGTAAAATGATGTATTATATGAATATCAGTGTAAGGGTTAAATCTTCTAGGAACTGTAAATTCTGAGCCAGTCGAGGGAGGATTGAGATCGCACTTGTCTCCTAGTATCTTTGCTGATGACGTGTTTAGTTAAGTCATGTGACTCTCCACTTCTTGCCGTTACGAGTTTTTCTCCTGCGTTACGATGGCGAGCTGCTTCACAATAACTTCGACATCAATAACGGCGACATTGGCTCTGATCACTAGGAGCATTCTGCTCTTCTGTTGCCATTGTAATCTGCTGGATGGACATCTTGTATTTAAACAGAAATGTATCGATTTATATAGTGTAATCCTTCCTTCGTCAAGATGGGAATTTCGGTGAGTGTTTGAACATGCAGTTTCTAATGGAAGTAATGTCATCATGATCTCATGTAAAAGAAAATGGATAAAGAAGTGAAGTTTCTTTTCTTATGTAATTCACACAACTTCGGGAGTCGCAAATTTGGATTTTGTGGGTTTTAGCCATGTTAAACTTTAGAAGATTTAACCCGTCATGATTAATCTTAATAGGACGTAGGTTTTGTTTCCATATACACTAGTTGACACACTCTCAATAAAAAGCTGATTTATGCTCAAGTTTGAGTATTTAATTTAGTTAGGTAGTCTTTTCTATGTGATAATGATGATTAATACCAGGTTAGACCTGTAGTATATTAAACATAAAATTGATATCCATATTTATTTTCAGTGCAGCTGTATACTTTTCACAAATATTGACTGTGACCAATTATTCTTTCTGGTAATTATTTTTCTCGGCAAATGTACAGTAATGTTAGCATTTTATCAGAGTGTATTCTTGGGTAGCTTGCGTGATTTTGACTATTAATAGTTCTGGGTGACTTGGTTATATAGAGTAATATTATTGGTTTTCCGGGGGTGCATAATTCCCCCTCCCCTTTTGTGTAGTGTGTGCAAATAGGCCGCTACAGTGTGGAACATCTATTTCCACAGATATGTACCTTTTGTTGTTTGTTTGTACTTCAACGTCTATTGTGTTGTAATTCCAAACCTTATCACAATCAGTACGTTGGTTTTCTTAAGGTAATGAATGAGAAATATATATATATATTTATGGTAACTAGGCCAAATAAACTAACTTCATAACCACTAACTTCTTCAAGCACAATTCCGTTGAAAACGAGTTATGAAATCTGTCACTAAAATTCGTGAATTTTCAGAATAATATGTTGACAGCACACTACAGGGAATACTTAAATTTCAATATCTCCAGAAAATACACATTAGTTTTCAGTCTTGAAAAACCCATGTACCATTTTCATGCAATAGGACTTGAGTAATAATGTATCCCACAACAATCGGTGCATATGCTATTTCCTAGCAACATACACTTCACTTCACATGGCACTAAATATAACACCTGAAATTGGAATCTGACATTGGATATTTAGAAATGATATATTATAAAAATTTGTTCCATTCTCTTTGAAACCAAATATTTAAAAATCTCAATTAACTTGAATGATCAGATAATTTGGGTAAGAATCCATATTTTTATAAAGGTGTCCCTTGCTTCATATATATGTAGTAAGTTATAATAATTGGTGTTTAAAGTAATTAGTAACTGTGTGGGTTACAGGTAATCGTCAAGTACAATGCGTACTGTCTTTGTAATGTGTTACTTCCTCCTTTTGCAATTGGCTAGAATTTCATAATCATAATCAAAGAAGTCATCAAAGGCAGGACCAGAGAACTGCTTAAGATGGATAGATTCCTACTCAGCTGGGTTGTGGAATTTATGACTGGACACTGTCGGCTGCTGGGACACCTTTATAAGGTTGGCATACCAGAAGACTCGATGTGCAGAAGATGTCGGAAAGATGAAGAATCTGCTCTTCATCTTCTGTGTGATTGTGAAATACTTGCGGCCATTAGGGCCAAGCATTTCAACTACTGGTTCATGCCAGCGGACGAATTGTCTAAGGTCTCAATCAAGAAGCTGGCACTATTTATCAAAGAGTCTGGTCTTCTAAGGGACTAAAGCAAGGGTTGCACAATAATTCACATGAGCATTCTGAGGTAGTTCTGAAACAATTATAGTGATGTCAAGGGAATTTGTCGACTTGTCTCTATTTTATTAGAAATGTATATATAGGTGTGAAAATATGTATGAATATGGCTTTTAATAAGTGTAATATTATTGATGTCTATGTGAGTTCTCTTAACTGAGGTTAAGTGTTAGGTATTTACATACCTTCCAGTGAAATGATGTATTATATGAATTTCAGTGTAAGGGTTAAATCTTCTAGGAACTGTAAATTTTGAGCCAGTCGAGGGAGGATTGAGATCGCACTTGTCTCGTAATATCTTTACTGATGACGTGTTTTGTTAAGTCACGTGACTCTCCACTTCTTGCCGTTATGAGTTTTCCTCCTGCGTTACGATGGCGAGCTGCTTCACAATAACTTCAACATCAATAACGGCGACATTGGATCACTAGGAGCATTCTGCTCTTCTGTTGCCATTGTAATCTGCTGGATGGACATCTTGTATTTAAACAGAAATGTATCGATTTATATAGTGTAATCCTTCCTTCGTCAAGATGGGAATTTCGGTGAGTGTTTGAACATGCAGTTTCTAATGGAAGTAATGTCATCATGATCTCATGTAAAAGAAAATGGATAAAGAAGTGAAGTTTCTTTTCTTATGTAATTCACACAACTTCGGGAGTCGCAACTTTGGATTTCGTGGGTTTTAGCCATGTTAAACTTTAGAAGATTTAACCCGTCATGATTAATCTTATTAGGATGTAGGTTTTGTTTCCATATACACTAGTTGACACGCTCTCAATAAAAAGCTGATTTATGCTCAAGTTTGAGTATTTAATTTAGTTAGGTAGTCTTTTCTATGTGATAATGATGATTAATACCAGGTTAGACCTGTAGTATATTAAACATGAAATTGATATCCATATTTATTTTCAGTGCAGCTGTATACTTCTCACAAATATTGACTGTGACCAATTATTCTTTCTGGTAATTATTTTTCTCGGCAAATGTACAGTATGTTAGCATTTTATCCGAGTGTATTCTTGGGTAGCTTGCGTGATTTTGACTATTAATTGTTCTGGGTGACTGTGGTCACTTGGTTCAAGGACCAGCCTACTTGCATTTTGTTGCGTAATGTTAGTATTCTGGTTTTCTGACCACCTGATCTTATAAAGTAAAATTAGTATACTGTTTATCATTTTCGTCATTTTGTAATGTATTACAAAGGATCGTGGTTAACTTAACGTAATTGCCCATATCTTCAGTGAAAAAGTCTAGTAACGTAAATGCTTTTGCCTGTTATTGGTCTATATTACCAGCTTGCTTTGCCCCCCTTTTTATGTAACCATTGCGTCTGTAGAAACTCTATTATTTCTTCCCTTTTGTAATTTATTCTGATCACTTATTAACAACTATCAATTACTCTTATTCTTGGTTATTATTATCTAGTAACTGAGTAACATATTCATACTGTAATATTGCTATCCCTTATTTCATTTTTCTGATCTTCCAGATTTCCTATACGTACTTTACATTTTCTGCCATTCTGTAAGTTTCTTATTACAAGGCCAACAGCTTACATAAATTTAGCATTTATTCCTTGCCATTAGCACTGAATACAAGTCTAGTGTAACAAGTATTTAACGACCGGTATGTATGTTATGTTTAACTTGTTTGAGGTGGTAATATTCCTTATTTTGATGTAAAATCAAAATCTAATTTAGATTGAATTTATTGGCTTCCCGCATGCATTCGAGAGACTAGTTACCATATTAATTATGGGATTTATGTGCTTTCTGTATGCATTGAGAAGTTACTTCACAGTTAATGAATTTTCAGATAGTATTAGTGCAGGCCTACTGTAGCATTCCGCTTAGTAAACAGGTCAGAGATAATGATAGGTGAATAGGAGTTATATGCAGACTGTATGCATTTAGATGTTACTTCACAGTTTAATGTTTTTTGACAGTTATCAGTATTAGTGCAGGCCTACTGTAGCATTCCGCTTAGTAAACAGTCCAGATTTCATGATAGGTGGACAGAGATTGTGGTTTGAAATTAGGTACTAAATGAAGTAAGAGATTGTGAGTTTAACTCAAGTGAATTATGAATTCCTACATGGAAGATTTCATTTGCTGTTGTTCATACTATTTAGAACTAGTAGGAGTGTGCTCAAGCAGTATACAAGAGATTAATTGAAGTGGAATTTAGTGCAAGTCAAGTGAATTAGTATTTATTAATTAAAGGATATATTGCAAGAAGACTGGTGTCTTGGTTGAGAAGTTAAATATGTTATAATCTTGGCCACTAGTATAGTGACACTATAAGTGGTTCACATATTTTTGTGAGTGTAAGATTAGTGCCAATTATTAGTAGTAAGGCTGGTTCCCTACTAGTTGTGAATTAAGTGCTTAACCTGTCCTTTCGACAGCTGTTAGAAATGGTTCCTACTACTACCTCTCCAGGGTATGATGCTAGTTCACGCTAGGTTGCAAATGTCATTTTCTAGATTACACTGGGCGGCTAGATTTCTAAAAATAGAGTATTGGTTATATAGAGTAGTATTACTGGTTTTCCGGGGTTCATAATTCACCCTCCCCCTTTTGTGTAGTGTGTGCAAACAGGCCGCTACAGTGTGGAACATCTATTTCCACAGATAAGTACCTTTCTTTGTTTGGATGTACTTCAACCTCTATTGTGTTGTAATTCCAAACCTTATCACAATCAGTACGTTGGTTTTCTTAAGGTAATGAATCAGAAATATATATATATATTTATGGTAACTAGGCCAAATAAACTAACTTCATAAACACTAACTTCTTCAAGCACAATTCCGTCGAAAACGAGTTATGAAATATGACACTAAAATTCGTGAATTCTCAGAATAATATGAAGACACCTCACTACAGGGAATACTTAAATTTCAATATCTCCAGAAAATACACTTTAGCTATCAGTCTTGAAAAACCCATGTACCATTTTCATGCAATAGGACTTGAGTAATAATGTATCCCACAACAATCGGCGCATATGCTATTTCCTAGCAACATACACTTCACTTCACATGGCACTAAATATAACACCTGAAATTGGAATCTGACATTGGATATTTACAAATGATGTATTATAAAAATTTGTTTCATTCTCTTTGTAACCAAATTTTTAAAAATTTCAGTTAACTAGAATGTTCAGATAATTTTGGTAAGAATTCCATATTTTTACAAAGGTCTCCCTTGCTTCATATTCTTTTCTGTCAGAGCACAGTAGGTAACATGCTTCAAATGTAACTAACTTATATATAATAAACATATCTATAGTAAAATTACAGTAATTTAAAATGGTTGTGACTTTTTTTTAGTAACTGATATGATGTGGTGTAACTTTTTACAGGATATTCCGAAGAAAACAGTCTGTTATGATGGGCAAGGTTAAAGGACATGGAGGAAGAGGTCAACAGCTGTTAAGGGAGGATTGACACCTGAGCTAAGTAATTAGATTTCACTTATCAGATAAGTAACACTAATCTTGACCTCGAGTTCGCGAGGGATGCAGTTTGGGTGTATTCGTTTCAAATTAGCTAGAACTAAATGGCGATTGATCCTGGGCCGAAACATGCTCTTTTCCTTTGACAAATCTGTCCTTAGTTTATAGAAGTTTAGTTATTGCTAAGTTTCGAACGGAAAAACTTGTGTAGGCGCCTACACGTATATAGTTTTGCGACAGTATATTAAGGGTAATGCGGGATTCTTGGCTACCTCAAGGTAGGCTCAAAACTTAGGTTGAAGATCGTTACGATTAAAGTTGTATTTTCTCTTAGAATTAATAATTCATAATTTTTCCACAGGGTCTTCTACAAAGAAGATTCTAAAACACAGGAATATTGAGGACGGAATCCGATGCTGAACCGCAACATTGAGGCAGACGATGGCTTTACACATGGAAGGGATTCGACTGTAAGTTGTATTATTAGTAATTCGTGGGGTTTTGGTTTCAGAAAACTTAGATATGCCAGCTCTTCTTTCTTTAATTAAGCAAGTAGCTAGTACCGAGCCAACCATGTTAGAGATCTCTCTTGAAGAGGCTGAGACTGAATTGTCCGCCCTTAAGAATAACGTTTCTGAGTTGTTGGCATTAGCTAATGATTTATTATACCATTTAGAATGTCCTGTTTGTCCTACAGTATCCACATTTGCAGTCATACAGGGTGTATATTCAAATTTCCAAGCAGAAAATCTACCCTCTGAGTGGTACAAACCTTAAAACTTTACTATTGTATCTTCTCACATAGGCAGTGTTTGGCATCTATTGATTACCTCTGCCTGGCTGGTCTCACAAGTGGTGCTGGATGAAAACACACAATAGTAGCCTTCCTAAAAACTTCACCAAAATACAAAAATTTGTATTTCTGATATGAGAATGTTATGTATGTTTTCAAGTTTTTAGTACTATATCAACCTGATTTTAAAGCGAAGAGGTAGATGAATTAGCATCATGAAAAAGTATCAGGGGAGAAAGGCAAAAGTGTTAAAAATAATAATTATTATTATAATAATATAAAATTATAATTATAATGACAATACAGGAAGATGGAACAGAACAAGTGGTAAACAGATACCAATTTAAAAAGGATGAAAATGAAAGTTTATATGATTTTTTACTTCTAGATTTAAAGACTCCAGCACTATGAGTGCTATTTTTTTTTTCAACGTCCGATGGGACACAAAACGAAAACCACAGAGAAAACCAAAAATGTTTTATTTGGAATAAGTATTTAGATACTTCTCTACATAGTCATTCTCTGATTGAGACATTTGTCGTAGCGTGGTACCAACTTTCCAATACCCTCTTCATAGAAGCTTGCAACCAGCGTATTGAGAAGGGTCTCCACTAGTGATGGGAACCATTCGAATGAATTCATTCGAAATATTCGATTGTTAAAATCATTCGAAATGTTCGAGATGTTAAAAAAATCATTCGAATGATTTTCCTCTCTCCAGACTAGGGTTAGAGCGCTTCGCTTACTGAACTGAAATGTGAAAGCGAATGAATTCATTCGAATGCTTCTTCAACCTCTCGGAAACTGGCTTCTCGGCTCGTTCTCTCGTTCATTCGATTGTTTTCGTGTTCCATCGTGTCCCAGTTAGTAACTTCCGTCTCTCCCATTCCAAGCACGGATGGCATGACGCAGAGCTAGAAGGTTTATTTTCATGAGTTTCAACCCCAGGCTACAAAATATATTTTGATAATAAAATAGCCGTTCTCACGAATATTAAAAAGCACAATTTTTCGCAGATTGTTCCTATTTTACATCCATCATTAGCTTCTACATGAAGCATATGCATTCTCAAATGGATTATTTATTTGATTAATTACCGTATGTTATGAATTATGGTATTAAATACAGCCATTCAAATTTTTATATTTGATACATTTATAAGATTTTTAAGCAGTACCAACTGCAATCGGTCACATTAGCTATTTACATAAATACATATCTTCAACAACCTAAGCTATGAGTATTTACAATCTTACAAAGTTAATTATACCAGTCAAAATTAATATTCTAAGTTATACGTACTAATGCCATAGCCTAAGTGACACTAAATGAATAAAATATACTTACATATCACACATGTAATACTTACAACCATATTGATATACTTTTGATAGCAATATTTAAAGCTTTAACTCTATATACTTTCAAGTTCTTGGCGGAATGTAGAATTGGAAGGAATATTTTGACACGAAATCCATAAACCGTTTATATAACGTACACGTTTGGAGGATTCAGTGGTTCTTTAATTATTGACTCGAGATCAGATTACTTAAGCAGGAGGCAACATGTTGTTTAGAGTCAATTTAGATATCAATCATAATTAATAATTCTATACCACATTGAACTGTTGAATTAGTTAACTGAGACATGTTCCAATTACCTCCATATTTTAGAAATTATCTAAGTAAGAGCATATTTTCCACGACAAACTGTAATATGAGTATACTAATTTAACCTTTTCACTTCTGTTGTTTCTACTGTTTTTGTCTAAAGATCTGCAGTGTTCCAACATGTCAGAGAACTGGCAACATCTAATTTATTTTAATGGTATTGCCACCAAAGTGGGAATGCTTGCATTTTTTCCCTTTTAAAATCTTCAAAAAAATCATCCGCCCCTGAAGGGTTGTGTTCAGAAGGTGAATGGACTTGCAGTCTTTTCAATTTCCACATCCTAATAAAGGGGGAAAAAATTAGGAAGAAAGGAAGGAAAAAAACCTGACTGCTCTCACCCCATCGCCAACCTACATGTGCTCAATCACGGCTCAATTTACTCAGGCTTTGCAGAGACCTTGAATTGCTTTTGTTGGTTCCTAATTATACAAGAAAATTATATATAAAACAACAAACATACATCTTTATAAAATTAATAATTATTGAGATACAGATTAAAGAGCCACGACCTATAGTGCATGAAAATAGCATTGTACTAAACGTTATTCTACTGTTTATTAACTGAAATGTTCGTTCTTGTCTTGTTTTGATTCTTTGTCTTTGAACAGTTATGTCTGCATTTATGCAAAAATACTGTAATATGACATAACACTACCTTCAGTATGCTATTATAACACAGTAATAAAATAAATAGTACTAAATGTGTTTCACATATGGTCTCGCATATGTGTTATTGAATTTCTTAGTTAAACGAACGATGTCTACCCTATTAAATAATAATTTGAAATCTTCAGATTTAAATAGATTTGGAGATCTTACCGAATTATAGATATAATTACTTTACAGCATCGCATATAACTGACAATATAGTTATTCGGATTTCCGAACGTAATAAAATAAACTGAAGAATACACTGCACATAATCAATTTAATAACTTATTTACCTTAATTACTATTTATTAAACTTGAAAATTTGAATGGACCTAATACTAAAATTAGATACATTTCATTTCGTTGTATTCAAATTTTGTCGTGAAAATATATTTGTCTATTTTAGGCCTAGTATTGTCTTTTCGTGTATTATATTTATCCTTCCATGCTTTAACTGCATATTACATATTACATCGCTTAATTAGGAGCTTAGGGTATACCAATAAGCCGTGTAATAATAATAATAATAATAATAATAATAATAATAATAATAATAATAATAATATAATAATAATAATCTGTTTCTGTTGTCGTTATGTTCTCTATTCATTGGGATTGATAGGCCTATACAGTTATAATGATTATGATAATATGGTATTATTAGGTGAATAGTAACGATAAGTCATGATAAGTAAATGTTCAATCCTTTGTGAATGGGATACTAAAATTAACCTACGACAAATTATTTTTTTATAGTCAAAGATAATGATGCAAACTTATTTTTGTTAGGCTATTAGGATAGTCATATGAGTTTTATTGCAAGACAAAAGGATTGAATGATATTTTATTTAAAATTGTAAGTCCAAAGAGAAAACTAATATGAACAGATTTTTTGTAATTTATGATTGATTTAAAGCTTTAAGAACGTGTCTTGAAATTACATAATTTTTACTTTTTCGTAAATTGAAAAGTTAGATTATTTTGTACTTGATCGTATTATGCTTGTTATTATTAAACACCACAGGTATGCAAATTCAAATAATAACTACGAAGTTGTCTGGTTATTGCTGCATTAAGCAATTTATATTTGTAGGACTTCAAGAAATTTCATGTTAGGCCTAATTTACTGTATTTACTACAGCACCTGTTCGAGAATACATGACTAAAATAATAAACATCTCTGGAGGCCGTGTTTGTTGTAAGCTGGCCGCATTGTTCTCTGCCGGAAATGTGCGCACTAAATTGAAATCTACCCGCTTTCGAATGCCAATGAAGTGAAGTGAGTGAGAACGGAAGATTCATTCGAAAAATATTGACGCTAGCGAATGAACATCTCGTAGGTTGCATGTAACTATCCCTCTATGAACAAAACACTTCGAATGATTTCATTCGAAATATTCATTCGAAATGTTTAGTTCTGCATTCGAATGATCATTCGATTGTTAAAATCATTCGATTTTTCCCATCACTAGTCTCCACAGCATTTTGAAGTGTTTTGAAGTTCTTCATTGGTATGGAAGTGCTGTACTCCCAGATCTTGGGTTTGTTCAGGAAATTTGTGTGCATCCATTGTTTGGATTGTTCTTTTGATTCTGGACTGTCATAATGAATGCTCGTTTCATCCCCTCTCACAATGGATTTCAAAAACTCATCCCCATGCCAAGTGACTTTCAACTTTTTCGGCAGCTGAAGAAAGATCTGAGAGGACAGTGCTTCCATACAAAGAAGAACTTCAAAACACTTCAAAATGCTGTGAAGACCTTTCTCAATATGCTGGCGGCAAGCTTCTATGAAGAGGGTATCAGAAAGTTGGTACCATGCTATGACAAATATCTCAATCGGAGCGCGACTATGTACAGAAGTAGCTAGAAGGCATAGCCTACCTAAATTATCAAAATAAAACAGTTTCGATTTTCACTGTGATTTTCATTTTATGCCCAATCGGAGCTTGAAAAAAAAAAAAATAGCTCTCACACATGCGGCTAAACCTGGATGTAATTTTGTTTTAGAACTATACAGACAAGGACCGAAACTAGAGCTATGTGATAGACCAGCAGAAGTGAAACATTTCGGTTCTACGAAAGTACTAGTTTTAATGCATCTTGTGCTGTCTTCTTGTGGAACAGCAAGGAATTTTGGAAAGGTAGAGTCAGAATGAAAAATTCGAAATTTCTTACTAAAACATGAAGAAAATGAGATTTTTAAGAGTTAGTGTGCGCACTTTTCCGGGAATTTCCATGTAGTAGAAAATAAAAGATTAACGAGTATGACTAGAGTAGCTTTCATTTACTACTGATGTTGAAGATGTACACTTACCCTCCCAGTAATGCAATTTTCATGTTCTTTTTAAAGATGTAATTGAGGATCCAGCCCGGAAGTCCCCCGGGAATAGCAGCTTCCTGCCAGACACGCAGCTCACTCAGCACCTGCACCACTTGTGCGTGTTCTCTGTAAAAGCGACACAATAGATGTCACCAAGTTTCGTAACAATACCTTTACCTGAAGCAGAACAACTACACTTATTTGACAATGTTGACGTGTTAAATTTTAAGGCTAATTCTAAATAATTTTTAATGATCTATGTTGGATGTATTCTGGATCCTTAGTGGTCAGCCTCATTGGAGGTCAGACGATTTATTTATTTTCATAATAAATCTTACTACTGTTACATGAATTTCAATCTGAAAGGGGTGAGTCAACTGTACGACAAATGAGAAACACCAGAATCACTCCAGCCATTTGAACATCATGATGGAATGTATATACATATACTAGGCCGACCATAATACAGTCAAACCTCCATATAACAATATTTGCGGGCTCTAGCAAATCATATTTATATCAAGAGGCATGTTAAGAAAACTGCATGCAAAACAAAAAACCGAATTATGTACTTACACAGCCAACGGAAGAATTTATTTAACATATACTGTAACAAACACAACACTTTCCTCAATTTCTCTTCTCTTCTTAAGAAAGGTAGCCAACGTAGATTGTGAAAATCCGTACTTTATTGCAACTTCTGTCTGCTTCAAACCATCATCCAAATCTTTAAATGCCGCTAATTGTGTTTCGAGACTTATTGATTTTCATTGAGCTGAAGCCATAACTATTTTTTGCCCGCCTACTGACAAATAGCTTTAAAGACTGGTTAGCTGTTTAAATCGCCTGAACTTGCAGAAAGTTCGGTCACATGGAGGGGTTGAAAGAGAGCATAAAAAGAGAGGGGAGAAAGAAGAAAGATGGAACAATCACAGTGACCTTGTACTCCACTCTCTACTGAGAATAAAATTTCATTTCGGGGATTTCTAAAGGTGGCTTAAAGGTTCGCACCAGCTGGGAAGGACACTAATCTGCTACCTGCTACCGTCGGCAGGGTTAAGTTGCTGATCTAGAATGGCATTTTCACTTCAAAATATGTATTGTTATAAAAGGGTGTTCACGAAATATCTTAATTGCTATAATGAGGGACAAGTAATGTTATTAAGATAGGAAATTTGCCAGGACAATAGAAAAATATCGCTTAATGTGTATTTATAGTTATATTGGCCTTTTTTATATGGAGGTTCGACTGTATGCACCACTTTGAATGGAACAATACCGTTATTTTTGTATTTTTAATGAAAATGTAAATTTTGTACTGTTTTTATAGGTGTCGTCAAACTATTTGGCCTCTGAAAACTTTGTGTGAGCTAGCAGATGAACCCTTGTCAGTATATATTGTAAATCATGCCGCTGAAAGTGTTTCGGACCTCACTCCCTGTACCCTAACTCCACAACCTCCGGGAACAAAACATAAGCGATCCCAGTCAGTCACTGAGGGTACTCAGTTATGCATTGCAAACTACGAAAGTAGCAAGTGTTTTTACGGGAGTTTTTGTTTGTAATAGAAGAGAAGATTTTTGTACGAGTGTGTGTTTAGGATTTGTGTTTGCAAGTTTTCAGCAATGCCACCAATAGTATCGAAATTTAAACACTGCACAAAAAGGGAAAAACCAGGGAGATTGTTTTAAATATTTACAAATATATGAAGCAAGAAGTAGAGGAAGCTAAGTGCAGAGTACTGGAAGAGTACAGAAAAGAATTGTTAAAGGATCAGGAAAAAGTCGAAAAAGGAACAATTTGAAGGATTTTGGTAGAAGAAAGAAAACATAAGGGTGAAGAAATATCATTAAGCATGCCCAGTGAAAACCAAAAAGGAACTAAATGTGTTATCGGCATTGAGGATTTTGGTAAGTGCGTTATTCGGCGTACTGTTCATGAATTTTATATTTGGCATAAAACATGACTGCCATGGAGTTGAATGGCGTACCTCGATAGCAAAGTTCTGTTCAGTGTGTGGCTTTGTCACTGAACCTTCATGGTCTGAATTAAAAAACTTTTAAAGTCTAAAGCTTTAAATATTTGCTTGCATTGTCAAAAAGGCGAGAGTGGAGTTTTAATGATGATCTCCACAAATAATTCAAAGGTATTACAAAGGACAAGCAGTGAAGTGATGCAATGAGAGTGGTATGGCAACACTGTGGTATTCCTTTTTCCGTTACCCATTTTTACCATCTCAGTTTCCTGTTTTTTACTCAAGGTAATATGATTACCCTAATACATACATAGTCAGCTGCGGTGGTCTAGAGGTAGTGTGCCCACCTCTAGATCCAAAGGTAGCGGGATCAAACCCGGCTGCAGTCGATGGGTTTTTCAGGATGTAAAAATCCTGGGCACGGAGTCCTCTGGGAGGGACTTTAAGCTGGGGGCCCATGTCGTAGATTTACATCACGTAAAAGAACTCCAAGCCTAAATTAGAGCCTCTGGACAAAATTTCCCAGCCTTTTCACGTCCAAGTAGTACCTTAGTTTCCGGAGGGGGGTTAAGGGGCATTGGGCTTACCACCTGTCCCTCTGCCCTCTCTAGGAAAATAAGCGTAACAAAATTCACATAGGTATACAGAAACCTCTACTTGGAGGCCCTTTGCCCCAACTTGGGGGCATAGGATTCGACAGACAGAATACAAAAATACATACATAATTCAGTCGAACCTCCATATATAACAAAGACTGACATAACAATAAACCCGTATTAAGCGATATTTTTCTATGGTCCCGGAAAATCTCCTATCTTAATTATGCCCCTCGTTATAGCGATAAGATATTTTGCGAACACCCTTTTATAACAATGCATATTTTGAAGCGAAATTGCCATTCTAGACCAGCAACTTAGCCCTTCAGGCGGTAGCAGGCAGCAGATTAATGTCCTTCCCAGCTGGTGCGAACCTTTAAGCAATCTTTAAAAATTACGGAAGATAAATTTTATTCTCAATAGAGGGTGGAGTACAAGGATATTTTGTGACTGCTCCATCTTTCTTACTTCTTCTCTCTTTCCACCCCTCAATGTGACTGAACGTTCTGCGATATATGCTACACGATGTTAAATGGTTAACCAGTCTTTTAAAGTTATTTTTCAGTGGGCGGGCAAAAATAGTATGGCCTCCACTCAACGAAAATCAATAAGTCTCAAAACAAAATTAGCGCCGTTTAAAGATTTCGATGATGGTTGCAACAAAGTGCAGACTTTCATAATCTATGTTGGCTATATTTCTTAAAAAGAGAAGAGAAATTGAGGAAAGTGTTGTGTTTATTACAGTATATGTTAAATAAATTCTTCCATTAGACTATGTAAGTACACAATTAGTTTTTTGTTTTGCATGCAGTTTTTTTTAAGATGTCCCTCGATATAACAATAACAATCATATAACAATATGATTTGCTACAGCCCGCAAATGTCATAATAAGGAGGTTTGACTGTACACGTATGGCTGATTTCATTGACCTCGGTTAGGGCCAATTAGGTAACACCTAGCAGTTAACCACGCACCAAGCCTGGTTATGAGTTAAATGACATTAACCAGGAGAAATTAGCTAACTAACCCAGAGTGATCAGTTAAGTTGCTAACCTCCATATATTGGATCTCATAGCATTAAGGAAGCTAGACTAGCATTCAGGAAGCTAGACAGTAGCATGACTAGGGCTTCATACTTTTGATGGCACTACGTGCAGGAACAGCATTATTACCTCTTCAGTTTATAAAACTTGCTTCCACTCAAAGGAAGCAGAGAAGAGTAATACATGCTCTCTAAAACAGCTGCTTATCGTACTGATAACATGCCAAAAAATTGCACCTTAGCAACCTAGGTCACTAAAATTGCATAAAACTGCATTTAAAATGCAATTTTATCGGCCTAGGATGCTAAAGTCGTAATGGGAATCTATAAACAAAATCCAGATGGAGTTGACCAGTCACACCAACTTTAACATGGATAAGACAACAAATTTAAGCCAACATGTTTTTATGATAATCAGAAACTTGAGCCATTGGTAAATGGCTCCATATTTAATTATTCATTATTTATTTCAAATACAGGGTGTCTTCTATTAACGTTTAAAACTCTCCGTAGCGACGTAGCTGACATTGAGACAAGTAATTTGATATAGGACACATAGGGTCGCAAATGTCGGGGAATGCCTTAAAAATGAAGGACAAATGTGAAACATATGACGTCACCAGTGACGACACACATCTAGCTGCCGGGCTCGTTGTCTCCGACGCACACCTAAGCATTCAAAGCAATTGACGAATGTAACATCACTGTAGCTCTGTGTCCGCGTGTGCGACTCGGGTGCATAGGGTTGAAGGTTCCCCTGGGTCTGTCAACTAGCTTATTTTGTTTTTGCTTTTTTTTTGTCCCTCGTGTCAGCAACCCTTTTTCTTCGCTCACATGTCAGTAAACGTTCTTTTTCTGTTATGTACCATTAGACCACAATTACGTACGGTACTGTCAAGCAGATGTACGCAATGATGAGCAGGTACTTCTTTTCTCTCGTATTTTGTTTGATTAAATTTGAAGAAACAAGAGAAAAATAAAACAACGAAAATGTACGTTTCGTAACACGAAAATGTATTTTTATTATACTCAGTCTGTTAACACAGATCTGCCAAAAAAAAAAAAATTACATGTTTTGTTTTGCTTCAACATTAGACCACAATAATTATGTACAGGAGAGTACTGTTAAGTAGGTGTATGCAAAGTTCAGAAATATCGTAATTTTTGGTGTTTCGTACAGTACTGTGTTTTATTTTGTTTTTGAAGAATCAACAGACATAATACAGTACCGGTACCGTGTGCTTTTTAACACATGAAGTTAGTTTTATCGTTCTCAGTCTGTTAACAAAGATGTGCCATAGAAAAAGACTTTTTTCTCTCTTATTTAAATCTCCTCGATGTTTTCTTAACGATTGGGATTCGTTAAATTTGAAGAAACGAAAGAACATGAAAAAAAGTTTCAAGCGTTATGTAATACAGAAGGTATTTTTAGTGTACTTATCTGATAATAAAGATGTGCCAAACAAATTGTTTTTCTTCTTCTTCGCTCATGTGTCGGCAAACTGTTTGTTTACATTACGTAGAACACTTCGTCTTACGAATGTGATCGGAAGCGCAGATCTGTGTTAACAGACTGAGTACAATAAAAGTACATTTTTGTGTTACGAAACGCACGTTTTCGTTGTTTTATTTTTATCTTGTTTCTTCAAATTTAATCAAATAAAATACGAGAGAAAAGAAGTACCTGCTCATCAGGTACCTGTCTGCTTGACAGTACTGTACGTTTGCTGACATGTGAGCGAAGAAAAAGGGTTGCTGACACGAGGGACAAAAAAAAAAAGCAAAAACAAAAAAAGCTAGGTGACAGACCCAGGGGAACCTTCAACCCTATGCACTCGAGTCGCACACGCAGACACAGAGCTACAGTGATGTGACATTCGACATTTGCTTTGAATGCTTAGGTGTGCGTCGGAGTCAACGAGCCCGGCAGCTAGATGTGTGTCGTCACTGGTGACGTCATATGTTTCACATTTGTCCTTCATTTTTAAGGCATTTCCCGACATTTGCGACCCTATGTGTCCTATATCAAAATACTCGTCTCACTGTCATCTACGTCGCTACGGAGAGTTTTAAACGTTAATAGAAGACACCCTGTATATATTTATATATATTTTGGTGTATTTTTGTATTATTTATTTAATATTTACCTGGTGTGTATTAATTTTGCTGTATATTTAACTGCCATTTGTTAGAACAAATTTTTGGTCATAACATGAATTGAAGACTGTTTCTTGTAGATTAAGGGCCTGTATTACCACATGCTGACAAATCCTCCAGATACGTGACTTCCAGATAGCTTAACTGGAAGATGTCGTGTAATACCACCGCTGATCTGCTACCGGCAAGAACGCAGTAAAAATTTGTAAAATGGTCCTTACATCGCTGAGCAGAGAGGAGTGCTTGTTGTAGTTTGGTAGTCCTCCGCTAGGTGCGGCAGCTCGGATTTGTATTTGTACAATTAAATTACATAACAACATATCGTTTTAAGTGCATTAATCTATTTGTTCAATTCTATTTCATTCATATGTGAGCATAAAATGACAATTTTATGTAAATTAAATCTTCCGGCATCAGTTCTAAAATTCAGATGGCTAGGAAGCTTTCGGCTTGCGCCATCTTGTTTCAACCAAGATCCCTAACTAGGAGTCAGTACTTTGTCAGCCACTCCATCCTGCTGCTAGCTTATCTGGAAGTTGTCTTCCCAAACAGACTTTGTCAGGAGACTATAATACGCAATTCTTGGCCAACTTCCAGATAGGTTCTCTATCTGGTAGATAAATACGATATCTGGAGGTCGTCATACGGGCCCTAAGATAGTTTTCACTTCAAGTAAATAAATAAAATAGTTATTTAACTTACCGCTAACCTTTGAAAATGCAAAAAATGACAGATCCTTTTAAGCAAAATGGCCACTAGTTGCCGAAGCGTTAGTGATAAAAATGTGAAAAAAAAATTGTTTTGTACTCCCAGAAACACATAGAAACAGAAAATATATACTTAAAAATAAAATAAAATAGGTCAGCAACAAATTATTTTATTATTGGTTGATTTCATATGGATTGACCCAGCCCTACGAGAAAGGTGCTGTTTAGAGAAACATATCGCGAGGCGGAGAAGGTAATATTCACATTACCGACTGTGATTCTTCAACATACCAGCTAAGGAAATCTCGAGTGGACGCGCCTAGTTCAAAATCTATGTAAAAGTAAATATAGTATTGTGTTTGAAAATAACATTATACGACGAGCAGAAAAGAAGCTGTGTGCTGCAGCACAATAAGAGAAACCGCCAATGACTGCCGCCAGAATTTTTCTCGCACCAGGTCCAATTTGATGTTTCTGGCTTGGATTGAAATTTCCTTGGGATTATCACTCATATTTTCCTAAGTTTTCCATAAATACTACACTGACCGGCAAAAAAAAAGATCACTTAAAGAAATTTTTAAAAATGAAGTTTAAATAAAAATTATGTAGTAGGGCCTGTGCTTGAAATAAAATTACTGCAATTGTATACGTTTTTAAGATTAAAATGTAATGACACATTTCACACTTAATTCCCAATTTTTCCTCTTGCACCGTGGTGAATGGTGAGCCTAAGGTTGCAGGGGCATAACGGAGGCTGCATCCATCATCAATTAGAGAAATAGCTTTGGCAACATCTTCGAGACTGAGAGGTGTAATTTCAACTAAACTTACTGATAGAATCACTTCGATGCGAAGGGAGACAGTTTTCGTTCAGTTTGGAAGGAAATGACGCAATACAACAATGAAACACCTAGCAATATGTACGACAAGCTAGTGCTTATAATCATATTGGAATCGCCGTATTGTGATGTTTTTTTTGTTTTGTTTGGTGATAAAGTGAAGATATGAAGAAAGCAGATATGCTGTATCTAAAGCTAATGATCCATTAAAAATAATAATTCATCCTCACCAATATATGAATGTATAAACATCCAATCAAAATTATGTTTAATCTTAAAAGTACAACAAATTTTACAGTGATCGATTTTTTTTTTTGCTGGTCAGTGTAGTTCATGTGCATTATTGTTTACAACCAAGGAACTCGTATACAATGCATCTATACCACATTTCATATTGGTACAGTTCATTTTTGTTCTGTGATTCAGGTGGCTGTAAGAATATGACGTCAACAAATAGCTGACTATACCTTTTATTATAATTAATTATACATATTTTTATTTCATTTCATACAATTTAGAGAGGTTTTAATTAAAAATATTGTATGCACCACTTATGCAAAAGCTTTAGCAGACCATCCAGTATTTTTGCCTCGGCTAAAGCGTTATTTTGCACACTTGATACATAAATAGCTATTATAGTTTATGGCTTCTGTTTCAATGTAGCTATCATAACCTGTACAATAGTACAATACACTACTCCCTCTTGCTCCTTTTACTTATATTTTGATCTGAATTCTGAATAATATTACTGCTATAAAACTACAGTTGTACAATAATATGCTAATATGCTTCAAAAATTCACCAACAAATAAGTCCCTACTCTCTAAATAAGTTTAGTATGAATTAATTTTTCTGGAGAGAAATAATGGCAAGATGAGCAGGCAGCAGACAACCACGAATTCATAACCAGACCAAATCATCAGTTCAACAACTTTCTGGTTATTGTAGTCAAGTAACCGAGGTTGGTGAAATCGACCATTAACATAGACTAATGTAAATAGAGTAAAATTTACCATTGTGAATAGCTTCATAACAACAGAAGATCACTTACTTGGCGTATGTCTGAGAAACCCAAGATGCAACAACAGCTTGGGGAACCGGCTGCTCCACAAACAGGATTCGAATCACGTAATGCTGCGCTATCTCTGGAAGTTCACTGAAAAAGTAATAAATAAAACTAATTTCATTAATAGCTATCCTCTGTCTACAGGCTACAATATGTACCACCAAATAATAATTTGTTCTTGGAAAATATGAGGGGGGTCCGTAAAATAATATTCCCAATGATTTTTCACAATGAAAACATGTTTACTGGCATTGAACAATAAATTTTTGAAAAGCTTAGACTTTCCCCTATTTTTCGACATAATCGCCGTTGTGATCAATGCGTTTTTGCATGCGGTGTACCATCTTCTTTATGCCTGAATTGTAGAACTCTTCCGCCGCACCGCGAAGGTAGCTTAAAACCTCTTCTTTCAGCTCCTCTCCGGTTCTGAAATGTGTCCCACCCAGGTGTTTCTTCAATTCAGGGAAAAGATGGTAGTGACTTGGGGCTATGTCTGGGCTGTAGGGCGGGTGTGTGACAGTAACCCATCCAAATCTATTGATGAGATCGGTTGTTACACGAGCAGTGTGCGGACGAGCATTGTTCTGATGGAGCATGCCTCTCCTCTTGTTTTGAATCGCGTGGCGAAGGTTCTTCAACGTCTCACAGTAGCGATCCGCATTGATTGTTGTACCGGCAGGCATGAATTCGCACAACAATCCCTTCCTGTCCCAAAAGACACTTTGCCGGCAGACAGTATTTAAGACAGATATATAAGCATTCATGAGCCACAGATTATTGTCTCTGTTGGACACTACATGAGAATATTATAGGAGAAAAATTCCTCCGGCACTGGGACTTGAACCCAGGACCTTTGGCTATTCGCGCCAATGCTCTACCAACTGAGCTAAGCCGGAGCTCAATTCGCAGCGCCAGATGGAACTTCTCTCCTATGACTGATTGCCCTAATGGTCTACCTCACAGACAGACAAGTTATGTCATATGCAGTACTGTGAGGCACACTAAGTAGTGATTTTTGTGACCGGGCTCCCACTGTTATTGTACAGTTAACATTCAAGACAGATATATAAGCATTCATGAGCCACAGATTATTGTCTCTGTTGGACACTACATGAGAATATTATAGGAGAAAAATTCCTCCGGCACTGGGACTTGAACCCAGGACCTTTGGCTATTCGCGCCAATGCTCTACCAACTGAGCTAAGCCGGAGCTCAATTCACAGCGCCAGATGGAACTTCTCTCCTATGACTGATTGCCCTAATGGTCTACCTCACAGACAGACAAGTTATGTCATATGCAGTACTGTGAGGCACACTAAGTAGTGATTTTTGTGACCGGGCTCCCACTGTTATTGTACAGTTAACATTCAAGACAGATATATAAACATTCATGAGCCACAGATTATTGTCTCTGTTGGACACTACCAGTGCCGGAGGAATTTTTCTCCTATAATATTCTCATGTAGTGTCCAACAGAGACAATAATCTGTGGCTCATGAATGCTTATATATCTGTCTTGAATGTTAACTGTACAATAACAGTGGGAGCCCGGTCACAAAAATCACTACTTAGTGTGCCTCACAGTACTGCATATGACATAACTTGTCTGTCTGTGAGGTAGACCATTAGGGCAATCAGTCATAGGAGAGAAGTTCCATCTGGCGCTGTGAATTGAGCTCCGGCTTAGCTCAGTTGGTAGAGCATTGGCGCGAATAGCCAAAGGTCCTGGGTTCAAGTCCCAGTGCCGGAGGAATTTTTCTCCTATAATATTCTCAGACAGTATTTGTTTGAACTTCTGCGGCTTCGGAGACTCTGTATGTTTCCACTGACAGGATTGTTTTTTCGTTTCCGGTGTCATTTAGTGGACCCATGTCTCTTGTCCAGTGACAAAAGAGTCCAAGTATTCCTCGCCATCGGTTTCGTAGGCCTGAAGAAATTCGCGGGCCGCTTCAACATGTTGCCGTTTGTGGTCTTCCGTAAGCATTTTCGGGACTCACATTGCACAAACCTTGGCATATCCTAAATGGTCTGTCATAATTTTGTGAATGCAGGACTTGCTGACAACAGGGATCATCTCGCAGAGCTCCCGAACTGTCACCCTTTGATCTTTCAGCATTGCTTTTTCCACTTTCGCAATCCTTTCGTCTGAAACCAATGGCTGTCCAGAACGCTGTTCGTCAAGGACGTCTATATGTCTGTCTTTGAATTCTCTGCATCATTTGCACATGTGTTGTACGCTCATACATGTTTCTCCATAGACTTCACACAGTTGGGAATGAATGTCCACTGGTGCAGTGTTTTTTGCACACAAAAAACGAATCACAGAGCGTAATTTGCACCTGGCGGGAGAAGCGAGTGGGAGCTCCATTTCTAATGGCTGCCAAGCCAAGAATGAGCGTCGCAGAGAACTCGCCGGGGTGGGGACTGGGAGAGAGGGAGCCAAGCTATACGTCAGTGTCACCAAACCCCTCATAACAGCGTTCCTCGTGTCTGCAGCTCCTTGGGAACCTTATTTTCTGGATAACCCTCGTGCATTCAGTTAGGAACCCTGAACAATGGTAAATAAATGCAAGGAAAAATTTCTTGATCGCGGATTAAACATAACATATGCTTTGAGAGACACATTGACACATACCAATACTGAATGTGCATTACTTAACAAAAAATAAAAATCATATTAATGGGTCATTCTCCAAAAAAGGGCAGTTTTCAATGTTAGAATTTTTTTTAAATTATTTTTTATTTTGGACCACATAATTATTTTATGTAATATTTCTTTCTGCAGAGTACCACTGAGGTACTTGCCCTACTTACCGAGTGGTATTTTGCATTAAATTAACAAGGTTAGAAAATGGCGCATTCATGGAGGTGAGAAAATAGTAAGAAATAGTAATTATATAGAAGTTATGTGAGAATTAGGGGGTACGCCGTAGCGTAGTGGTTGAGGCGCTGCGCTACAAACCGGAAGGTCGCGGGTTCGATTCCCGATGAGGTCGTTGAGATTTTTCAATTGGCCTAATCCTTCTGGTGGCACTATGGCCCTGGGGTCGACTCAGCCTCTAACAGAAATGAGTACCAGGAGCAATCCTGGGGGTAAAGGCGGCCGGTGCGTAAGGCTGACAACCTTACCACCTTCATGTGCCGAATGTCCAAAATCTGGGAGCCTCAACCTCCTGGAACCCTCTGGGCCTCCATGGCCTGTATAGGGATCACTTTACCTTATGTGAGAATTAGATTTAATTTACTGTATTAAATGTTATCATGAAAAAGAACAATATTTATTACCATACAAATGGATTAACACACAACTTTTTACTTATTTTTATCTATGTTAAAATAGATTATCATCTTAAAATCAAAACATGATATATTGTCATAAACTATTAGGCTGTACCAGTATCTTCTTTAAACAAAAATAATAATAATAATAATTTATTGTTCACTGATTGTACATGTACAATTTTGAAGATAGTCAAGTCTTAAAACTAGGTTAGCCTATAATAAATTACAAATCACAGTTTACTAGTATCCAAATATTCTTTTATAATATAAAGTGCCTGTTTGCTTAGATACTCCTTGAGTTTCCTTGCAAATATTTTTGGTTTCCCTCTTAGTCCTTTCAGTTCATTCGGTAACCTGTTATAGAGCTTCGCTCCATTAATGTATGGACTTCTCTCTGTGAGCTTTAAGTTGTACCTATTTCTATAGTAGTCTTTTTTGTGTCTAGTTTCATGTATATATAGAGCGTAGGCTACTGTATACCCCCCATCCCCCCCCGTGGGAATTTCCGACACATATATTTTTTTGTTGGTATTCCCATATAGTTTTAGTTTTCAGTTGTTTGCCCCTTATCAATTACAGCATTTACCCGGAAACCCCGGAAATCCGGAGAAAATGAGTTTGTTTTAATTTTTCTTTGTTCTTTGCTCCTAATATGCCCAGGGAATTTCTGACTCACTTATTTTTTGTTGGTATTACCCTCTAGTTTAAGTCTTCAGTTGTTTGCCCCTTATCAATTACAGCATTTACCCGGAAACCCCGGAAAACTACGGAAATCTGGAGAAAATTAGTTTCATTTAATTTTTCTTTGTTCTTTGCTCCTAATATGCCCAGGGAATTTCTGACTCACATATTTTTTGTTGGTATTGTCATCTAGTTTAAGTTTTCAGTTGTTTGCCCCTTACAAATTACAACATGTCCCCGGAAAACCCGAAAAACCACTTTTATACGGAGAAAATGACAATGTTTTATTTTTTAAATCTTTGTTCTATGCTTCAAATATTCAAAGGGAATTTCTGAATCATATGTTCTTATGTTGGTATTGCCATCCAGATTAAGGTTTCAGTTGTTTGCCCCTTATCAATTACAGCAAATCCCCAGAAAACTCCGAAAACCACGGAAACCCGGAGAAAATGACTTTGTTTTAATTTTTTAAATCTTAGTCTTTTACTTCTAGTATTCAAAGGGAATTGGTGACTCATATGGTTTTGTGTTGGTATTGCCATGTAGATTAAGGTTTCAGTTGTTTGCCCCTTATCAATTACAGCAAATCCCCAGACTCCGAAAACCACGGAAACCCGGAGAAAATGACTTTGTTTAAATTTCTTAAATCTTAGTTTTTTACTTCTAGTATTCAAAGGGAATTGGTGACTCATATGGTTTTGTGTTGGTATTGCCATGTAGATTAAGGTTTCAGTTGTTTGCCCCTTATCAATTACAGCAAATCCCCAGAAAACTTTGAAAACTACGGAAGCTAGGAGGAAATGACTTCGTTTAATTTTTTAAATCTTAGTTCTTTGCTCCTAGTATTCAAAGGGAATTGGTGACTCATATGGTTTTGTGTTGGTATTGCCGTGTAGATTAAGGTTTCAGTTGTTTGCCCCTTATCAATTACAGCATATCCCCGGAAAACCCCGGAAACCTAAAAAATCCGAAGAAAATGAGTTCGTTTTAATTTTTTTAAAACCTTTGTTCTTTGATCCTAATATTCCCAGGGAACTTCTGACTTACATATTTTTTTTTTTGTTGGCATTGTAATCTAGATTAAGGTTTCAGCTATTTGCCCATTATCAATTACAACATATCCCCGTAAAACCACGGAAATCCACAGAATTTCTAGAACTCGGAACTTGTGATCTACGGTCACTGAAACCGTTATTGCGAAGTAATTCTTCTGCTTCAAGTGTTTCCCTTGCAGGTTCAAAAGGGTGAGTGTATGGACTACGAGATATCTGCCATAATTGTGATGGTCACATGCAAAGAAAAGGGGATGGCAATACCAACAAAAAAAACATATGAGTCAGAAATTCCCTGGGAATATTAGGAGCAAAGAACAAAGATTTTAAAGAGATTTTTAAAAAGTCAATCCTCCGGATTTCCGTGGTTTTCGGAGTTTTCTGGAGATATGCTATAATTCATAAGGGGCAAACAACTGAAACCTTAATCTAGATGGTAATGCCAACAAAAAACATGTAAGTCAGAAATTCCCTTTGAATATTAGGAGCAAAGAACAAAGATTTAAAAAATAATACATAGTAATTTTCTCCGTGTATACGTGGTTTTCCGGGGTTTCCGGGGATATGCTGTAAATGGTAAGGGGCAAACAACTGGAACCTTAATCTATATGGGAATACCAACACAAAAACATATGGTTCACCAATTCCCTTTGAATACTAGGAGCAAAGAACTAAGATTTTTAAAAAATAAAACGAAGTCCCTTTCTCCGGATTTCCGTGGTTTTCGGTGTTTTCCGGGGATATACTGTAATTGATAAGGGACAAACAACTGAAACCTTAATCTAGATGGTAATGCCAACAAAAAAACATGTAAGTCAGAAATTCCCTTTGAATATTAGGTGCAAAGAACAAAGATTTAAAAAATAATGCATAGTAATTTTCTCCGTATATACGTGGTTTTCCGGGGATATGCTGTAAATGGTAAGGGGAAAACAACTGGAACCTTAATCTATATGGGAATACCAACACAAAAAAATATGGTTCACCAATTCCCTTTGAATACTAGGAGCAAAGAACTAAGATTTTTAAAAAATAAAACGAAGTCCCTTTTTTCCGGATTTCCGTGGTTTTCGGTGTTTTCCGGGGATATACTGTAATTGATAAGGGGCAAACAACTGAAACCTCAATCTACATGGCAATACCAACAAAAAAACATGTAAGTCAGAAATTCCCTTTGAATATTAGGGGCAAAGAACAAAGATTTAAAAAATAAAACATAGTAATTTTCTCCGTATATACGTGGTTTTCCGGGGATTTGTTGTAATTTGTAAGGGGCAAACAACTGGAACATTAAACTAGATACCAATGCCAACAAAAATGTGTGAGTCAGAAATTCCCTGGGAATATTAGGAGCAAAGAACAATGAAAAATTAAAACAAATTCATTTTCTGCGAATTTCCGGGGTTTTCCGGCTAAATGCTGTAATTGATAAGGGGCAAACAACTAAAATCTTAAACTAGATGACAATACCAACAAAAAAATATATGTGTCGGAAATTCCCACGGGGGGGGGGGGAGGGTTTCATATTGGTAGCCCATGGTCTAATAGTGATCTTCTCTTAAACTATTGTGTTCAGGGTGTGTCATTACAAGTAAAATAGTTCGGTATATATAAAGACTGTATATTGTCAGCAAATGATTTGTGATGAAGCTATTTCTGCAAGATTCCAATTTCTTTAGTTTATATAATATCCGTACCACTTTCTTTTGTAAGATAAAGAGTCTGTCTAGTTGTTGGACAGCTGCACTTCCCCAAATTTCTATACCATATACAAGATGCGGATATATAATTCCATAGTATACCTTCTTTAGATGGTTCAGGTTCAATACTGTACTAACCTGTTTCAGTAAAAATATTCCAGAACTAACTTTATTACACACTTTATCAATATGTCCGTCCCACTTAAACCCACTATCAACAATTATCCCCAGGAAGTTTACCTCACTAGCCAGTTCCAACTCTATATTGCTGATCTTAATTATCTCTTTTGGATTAGACTTTACTTTAGTTGAGAATTTTACTACATTAGTTTTATTTGTATTTATTTTCAGATTGTTTGCAGTGAAGTACTTATATATATTATCCCATTGCTGTGTGGCATTCTGTAGCATATCATTTTGGGTTTTACCCCAACTTCCTATTGTAGAGTAGTCTGCATAGGCAACTACCATTCCATTATTCATTGAAGGCATGTCGTTAATATAGATTAGAAACAGCAACGGTCCAAGCACAGACCCCTGTGGTACTCCGACTTGCATTACTTCCTCACTTGATAAGTAACTAGTTATAAAACTTCCATCTTGATATGTGATTTCTGTGGTGAGCACTCTACCTCTAAGAAAGCTTTCTAATAGGTCACCAGCCTTACCCCTTATTCCATACTGATTAAGCTTATTTAGTAATATATTATGTGCTACACAGTCGAATGCACTAGATAAATCTATATACATTCCTAAGGCTTTCTCCCCATTACCTATATGTTCTAAGATAGTGTGCACAAAATCACAGACAGCTGTAACTGTAGATAAGCCCTTTGTGAACCCGTGTTGTGTACATGTAAGTATATTCTGCTTCATAAAGAAGTTCAGAAGTCTGTCTGCTATTAGCCTCGCTAGAATCTTGCCCAATATAGGAAGGAGACTTATGGGTCTATAATTCTGTATACTACTTTTGTTTCCTTTTTGTATATTGGTTTAATAACTGCTATTTTCAGTAGATCTGGAAATGTTCCTTCTAACAGGCTAGAATTATATAATTCTACCAGAATAGGTAGCAGACTAGTTTTGCAATTCTTAAGTACAATAGATGTTATCCCACCCGCTGGAGTGTTTTGATTTTAAATTTTGGATTATTCTATCAAGTTCAAAGATGGTTGTGTTACGTATAAAGATTGTATCCGCTATGTTTTCTATATCATTATTTACAGTTGCCTGGCTTCCATTGTTCCTGTTTCCTACCTCAACAAAGTGTCTATTAAACATATTCGCTATTGTTAAGGGGTCATCAACCCTACGGTTATCTACTTCTAAGATAATATTTTCCTGCCTTTTTTGTGATCCTGGCCTTTCTTGACTAATTATAGACCACAATGCTTTTGCACGATTATCTGCATTTTCCATTTTTTTACGGATGAGATCCTTTCTAGATGTTAATAGACTTTCTTTGTATTTTTTCAAATTTTCCTTGTACTTCTGCTTATATATCTGAAGCCCATATTTATTATATAATAGGCAAAAAGTTTTAGCTTTTTCCCTTAACTCAACTGCTACCCTAGTCAGTCTATATTTATTTTGTTGCTTGAGTGGTCGTTTACTCGTTTCTTTAGGACAGTGTGCATCAAAGTGGTTCATAAATATTCCATAGAATGATTCCCATTTACAGTTAACCCCTACAGATCTGTATACCTGATCCCATTTTTCATTCTCTAATGCCGTTTTCAAGTGTTGAATATTTTCCTCATTTAGGCATCTACCTGTCTTACTTATGAATTTGTTTCCCTCTACTTTGTTTCCATTTATAGTTGGAAAATCTATAAATTGAGCAAAATGGTCTGACAGAAGTGTGTTCACTATTGACACCTCTAGTTCTTGCCTACTAACATTTGTGTATACATGATCAAGAATTGTGTTACTAGTTGGAGTAACACTAGTAGGCAGATCGTTATAGCCATGCAGATCATATTGTTTGAATATATCACACATTACCTTGTAATATACTTTATCCCTTTCTGGGTCAATGTTAAAGTCCCCCATTATTAGTATAGGTTCACTAGTACTCAGACTGTTAAGAACCATGTCTAGTTTGTCCATAAAAGCAGACAGAGCTTTAAATGCAGACAGACAGTTAAATATGTCATCAATTACAACATTAATTAAACCTCCATGGATAGGACTCGAGAGTAACAGTAACGGAGGTGAGATTTTTTTCTCTAATTTGTCAAACAGCTTGGGAACATTTGAGGTTAGAAAATCTCAGTTCTAGAGTTTAACTTTGCATTAGTTATTATTATAATTTATAGCAAAAGTAAAAATAAAAACTTACAACTTTACTGTTGGTGTTGGTAACGGAGGTGAGGAAGTTCAATTACCAACTCTGCATTTAGCCCTTTTACACAAACAAAACAACACTTAAAAGCACACTAACAGCTTGGCTTTATATAAATGATAAGAAAACTGCCAAAAGTTGGAGTCCAAGGAAAACAGAAAGACTACAGTGCCGTCTCTGTGGAAATAATTGAACTTTTATATTGTTTCAACGGAGGTGAGGTCTCACTTTGGGACAGGCATGTTTAGTGCAAAAAATTGTCTTTACAAAATGATATATTTTCTTTTCATTTATTAATGAGTCATTTTTTGAGTTGTTTGTTCTTGTTATAACACTAAAGTGGAATAAAAATTAAAGCCTGTTGAATTATGAAAGAATGAAAATGACAAGTCAGGCATTGGGACATGACATGGAGGTGAGATCTCACATACTGTGCCCTAAATGCAGAAAATTGTAACTTTTGTTTAAAAAGTGGAATATTGGATCAAATAGTCTAACTTATCATAATAATTCATAATCCATAAATACGAGGGCGATTCGTAAAGTAAGTTCCGTTCTCTCACAACACGCGAATGAGTGGCGATAGCATCGCAAACTATGTTCCGTTGTGTAGCTTGGTTCATTACGCTTACGTCAGTATAACTGTGAGATTGTTTTCAGCCATTTATCTCAACAATACAGGCGTTTGAAATGTGCGCAGTGATAAGAGATCCTGCCAAGAGTGAGGTACATGGATTAATACGATTTCTGTGGACAAAACAAATGGCACTAGCAGCAATTAATCGTGAGATTACTGAAATGTACGGGAACTTTATGAGTGACACTATGGTTCGACATGGTGAAACGGCGATTCTCTCTGACCACTTCATCCAATTTTGCAACAAGTTCATCATTCACAAACAGACGGTCGGCCACTTCATTCTTCATCATGGACGTTAGTGCGTCCGTCTCGAATTTCACGACCTCAACATTGAACCATAGTGTCACTCATAATGTTCCCGTACACTTCAGTAATCTCACGATGAATTGCTGCTGGTGCCATTTGTTTTGTCCACAGAAATCGTATTAATCCATGTACCTCACTCTTGGCGGGATCTCTTATCGCTGCGCACATTTAAAACGCCTGTACTGTTGAGATAAATGGCCGAAAACAATCTCACAGTTATACTGACGTAAGCGTAATGAACCAAGCTACACAACGGAACATAGTTTGCGATGCTCTCGCCACTCATTCGCGTGTTGTGAGAGAACAGAACTTACTTTACGAACCGCCCTCGTACTTATTTTACACCAGAAAATCAACTGCGACATTAATCTGCCCTTTTCTGGAGAATAACCCTAATAGATCTGAATAATTACAGTGTATTTAATTATCATCTTTCTGAACCAAATGTCTGAGTGCCATTGCCATGTTGACTTACACATCAATCAATTGAAATATTGCAATGTAGGCTAACTCTATAGTATAAAGGAATGTGTCTATAGTGTAACACTTTAGTGTTCATTTATATTTTCATTCCTTACTTTGTATTTGTGTATACATTTTGGATACTTCGTTAATAAGTGCCAGAATGATACCTTCTGAGATTACACAGTGGACAGGAAAAATGTCTGCCCGTCCTCCGATAACCCAAATATGCTTCATCAGATTTTCGTGATACTTAGAATACGCACTTAAAACATACACTGGACGAACCCTATTGATTTTGGACCAAATCGGTTGACCAGTACTGATGTAACACCCAATTAATGGTTTAAAAATAATAAGTCATCACTATAGGCTATAAACTGATTGTGTTGGCTATCCGGGTTGGGACGCATCGTGTTTTTAGTACCTAACGTTTCGGACATCCTGTCGAGTCCTTCTTCGGAGAATGATTCACACTAAAACAAAGTGCCTGTAATGAAGAATCAAGAGTTGCAGTTGTCATGACGTCAGTGGGTGCATTCTTTAAAGTTCTGATAGTTTCCCGCCAGATGTCACTGATCTTGTACCCCTGTTCCCTGTTTATGTTATGAGGATGCTTAATAATTTTTAATGGTTTCTGTAACAATATCAATATACAGATAAAAAACACATAAATTTCAAACAATCTGTGGATCAGTCATAGCTCTACCAGTAATCCTCTACGGAAGTGAAGCATGGACTCTCAAAGCAAAAGAAAAAAGCTGAATCCAAACAGTAGAAATGAGATTTCTAAAAATTTAAAATTAAATTTTCTATAAAACTAGAGTAAAATCCCGTTTTTATAGGGTGTCCGCATGTAGGTTTTACGCAATTCCGAATGTGTTACATTTTGAGCTTTCTTTCAATTTTCCCATGTACAAAAATGAAGGTGAAACTGTCCCACTTAGGGTTTTCGTTCATAATACACAGAAATAACCTTGACTTCAGACTGCTAATGCATTTCTATTACAGATTGACAGAAATCGTTAGGCTCGATCTTTCTTTGTTGGGACCTGGTGTCAATCAATTGTACAGTGCATACCGTCCTTTCAGAAAAGAATATTGTATTGTTACAGTAATTTCTACTCAGCGACAATGGTAATTAAAAGTGTTTTCCTAGTAGCGTCGCTTTCCCGTTCCACTCCATTAAGTGTCAGGCAATGACTTAATCCTTAAAGGATGCCGATGTAGCAAATTGGAAATATTTGCCAATATACATACAGGCATGTAGGCCTACTATAATGTTTATTTATTTATTTATTTTCTAAACCATTATTGTGCTCATTAAAAATTGTTTATATTACTACTACTTCTTCTTCTTCTTCTTCTTCTTCTTCTTCTTCTGCCTATCCATTAATGGATGTTGGCGACCACATGATGCATCTTCATTCTATGAACCACAGTATGTAATAGTTGATCTACCCTTGGTAATCCTGTCCACTGCTTAATGTTATCCAGCCAAGATATTCTTTTTTGCCCTCTTCTTCTTTTACCTTCTATTTTCCCTTCTATTATCAACTGTAGAAGCATATATTTAGTATTCCGTAATAGATGTCCTAAGTATGCAGTTTTTCTTCTTTTAAAAATCCTTAGTATTTCTCTTTGTTTGTGTAGCCATTGCAATATTTCGGTATTAGTTATTCTTGCTGTCCACGGAATTTTAAGCATTCTACGGTAGATCCACATTTCAAAGGCCTCGATCTTTTTTGCTGTTGTTGTATTCAGTGTCCATCCTTCAGAACCATACAGAAGTATAGACCAGATGTAACATCTTACAAATCGAACTCTGACGTTTAAATTTAGATCTGTGCTTGTGAGAACTTTCTCAAATTTCATGAAAGTATTACGGGCATTCTCTATGCGACATTTTATCTCCATGTCTGATCTCCAATCTTCACATAACCATGTTCCAAGGTACTTAAACTTGTCCACTCTTTGTATTAAAGAGTCATTGAACCGGAGCTCTGCATTTAGAAAGGAGTCGGGCTGACGTGTGACAATCATAAAATGTGTCTTTTTGACGTTGATGTTCAGACCTAAGTTTCTACTATACTTTCCTACTAAGTTGACGAGTTGCTAAAGATCATCTAAATTATCAGCAATCAATACTGCATCATCAGCATATCGAATGTTGTTGATGAAGACTCCATTAACCTTTATGCCTTTGCTTATTTCCCCTATTGCTTCTTGAAAGATATTTTCTGAATATAAGTTGAATAACAGAGGTGAAAGTACGCATCCCTGTCGGACTCCCCTACAGATACTAGTTCTGGATTGGTGATCTCATTATCAAACTGTCTGATTCCAATATAAGTTTTCTATACATCGGATGTCTTTCTGATCTATATCCGTTCTTTTGAGGATTTCCATGAGTTTATGATGTTGTACTCTATCAAAAGCTTTTTCATAGTCTATAAAACAAAGGGCTACGTTTTGATCTTGATCATAACAGTTTTGTACTAGAACATGTAATGCAACTATTGCCTCTCTTGTGCCTAAACCCTTTCTAAATCCAAATTGTGTCTCTCCAATGAACTTCTCACACTTTTCATATAATCTTTGATGTATGATTTTCAGAAATATTTTCAAACTAATGAGTCTATGATCTTCACATTTTCGCGCATTCATCTTTTTTGGTAGAGGAATGAAAGTTGAGGATAGCCACTGGGCAGGATAATGACCTGTATCATAAATTTTGTTAAAAAGTTTGAAAAGTTTACTACATTTATTATTATTTTATATATTATTATTGTTATGATTTCTGTATTTTTTCTTTCAAATATTTACAGCTCATTTTATTATTATTATTATTATTATTATTATTATTATTACAAAATTGTCTAATTATTACAAATTACAAAAATACAAATTATTACAAAATTAGTACAAATATAACTTAAATACAAATTATTACAATTACAAAAGAGTATTATTTGCCCCGCTTGAGCATAGCTCGTGCTCGGGGTCAGTTCAGTCATACTAAAATTATATTATGAACATTATATAAAAAACAAACATATTATAGTTTTAGGCAAAAAAAATAAGATTGCTCATGTGAAATAAATACAAGAATAAAGATACAAAAAATTAAATTACAATATCGCAAGACATACAAACAAAATACCTCATGTTAAAAATTAAAAACATAGTTGAGCTGATTATTTATGATTTACCCATTGATTTAGTGATATTTCCATATAATCCGAGTATTTTGTAATTCAAGGTAGCCTCCGCCCCAATTAGCTTGAATTATCGGGGTTCTACTGTATTCACAATGAAGAAATAAGAGAAGAGTTAGGAGTTACGCCTTTATGCCAACTAATACAAGATTATTAATTAAGTGGAAGGAAAGGAAATAGACATTAAATCCATGTATGGGATATTAATACAAGTAAGAATCAGCTTGAAAAATTTCATGTCATAACCGGGATTTGAACACGGATCTTCAGCTTAACGCGCTGATGCTCTACCATTGAGCTACCATGACAACATGCCAGTCTGACATCAAATTCCTCAACTGATTCAGAAGACAAGGCAAACCACGGGAGGTTTCTCTCCATTGAGAACACACATCCAAATGGCGTCCTACCCTTGTAGGTACTTTGAAGCCTAGTTATTATTTATATACTATTAATTAAGTGGAAGGAAAGGAAATAGACATTAAATCCATGTCTGGGATATTAATACAAGTAAGAATCAGCTTGAAAAATTTCATGTCATAACCGGGATTTGAACACGGATCTTCAGCTTAACGCGCTGATGCTCTACCATTGAGCTACCATGACAAACAGGTAGGTAGGGTGAAGAATAAGTGAGAGGAAGGGAGGAAGGAGGAAGACAAGAAGAGAGGAAAGGAGAAAAATTTATTTAAATTTTTGTTCAAATTATTTCCCCATTTTCAACTCCTTGCTACCAGATGGCATTGCTAGATGTCTCACTGTTTATTGTTACTCCCCACCCTAAACCACTCCTTCCCAGGCAGGTCCCATTAGTGAGTTGGGGGGCTATTTTATTTATTTATTTAATACATTAATACTTATTGGCCCCTGTCCTGGATACCTATCAGAGGCCTCTACATGGACTACAGAATTTGTACTTATTAATTTATAATTACATAGGTTATCTACATTATTTATACTTAATCTAAAATATGTATGTATATAAAGAGAGAGAAAAAGTTTAACTATTTAAGAAGAAAGACAAAAAGAAAAACATTGATAACTTAATAATAAAACTAATTACATTAATAATAAACTAACTACACTAACTACAGTAAGTGCCGAATCCGGGATTTTTGTGGCTTTGTGATGATGAATGGGAGGTCATGCCTAAGCATACCAATCTTCACAGATGCAGTACACTCCCGCATCCTCGCCTCCATCTCATCATCAACCAGGTGAGTACCAGTTGTCACTGGAATCCTTGGTCTGAAAGCCAGACTTCAGGCATCGGCGTCCTGGCACCACAAAGTCATGTCCAGGTGTTTGTTATCCTTTATTTGTAATTTGTCTTATGTTTCTTATAACATAATCTTATTGTCTCTGTCCGTGTCGGCTTTTTATATAGTCTTCTTTTGCTTTCTGGGAAACTCTATTTGCTGCTTCATCCAGCAACTTCTACGAGTAGGGGTCTCTTATTAAGTTCGCCTACTGTGTAGTAGTCTCTGAAAGGGCTCCCTCAACTGAGCAGTGTTTTGTCATTCCCAAACCACATGCTCAGGAGTACCTACTCCCCCACATGAGCATGCATTAGAATCCGCAATGCCCTTTTCCTTGGGGGGGAGGGGGGCTAGCAGGCAACTGGAAGTTCTTTCTTCACAATAATTGAAACCATTTGGGCGAAGTTCCAACACAGAAACACAGGAAGGGGATCCGGGGACGATATAAGATTTTTGTAACCAGTAGAGGCCGGAGATAGTGATTGAGCCACCCAGACCACATCATCACTGTTTCCAGCAATGAATTTTTGCCACATGACTGAACGCTACTATCAGCCCAACAACAGAGATTCATTCAGTGGATTGATACCATGATCAAAGACTAGGCTACTTCATAGCGTCAATTCAGGTTAATTTTCTTTCAACTTCTTCACGATTTTACTTCTTTACAGAATCTTTGTGCTTATATATGGAATAATTACATAGATTGTAGAGGTTGTGAAGAGCAATGTAACATCACACTTGGGCAAGTACCTGGTGTTCAGTCCCCAAATTACCTAAGTGACACACTTAAGCACATTAGTAAGTACTTGTGCCAACTCTATCCAATCATCCCTTGCAAAACCTACTTCGCTTATACTTTTCAGATATGTCTTTCCTCCCCCATGAATGCAACATGTCCAGCCCAATTCATCCTTCGTTATATACTATACTATATCCGGTGACGAGTACAGGTCATGAAGCTCATCATTAAGCAATTTTCTCCAGTCCCCATGTTCATTTCTCTTGGGTCTGAATATTTTCCTAAGCATCTTGTTTTTGAACACACTCAGATTATGTTCTTCCCAACCAATAAGCCGCCATGGCTCACATCCATATAATACAACAGGCAGGATAATTGTCGTATAAATTTTTACTTTTAGATTTCTGGACAGAAGATGAGAAGATAAGAGTTTCTGAACTGCATAAAAACAAGCATTTCCTGATTTTGAATGGCAGGCTCAGGTAAGCGCAGCAATGAAACTTTAAGTTCCCTAAAATAGATAATATTCTTTTAGCTTCTTTAGAAATTGCCTATTACCATTGAGTAAGCAAGCACTTGTGTTGATATATTAAGCCTCTGGGTGCCGAGCCCTTTAAATACTTTCTACTTGTAAAATGCCTTGCATTCATACAGTCGACTGTACTATACCGTGCAAAGAGTGCCAGCGTCGATCTCATCAACACAGAGTTTGTGAGCTTATAAGCCTATTTTTGAAACAGTTTATAGGGGTGTAAGTTATGCCACTTCCTTCTAACAGTATGTTTCAAGGAAATTTGAAGGACGGTATTTACAACTCTCACCAGTTTTGCTTACCCTGTTGCAATGCATTCAGTTCAGTTTTTACTGTGTAGAAGTAAACTTGCAAGTTGTTCCCGGGAGGAGAAATGTTGATGAAAGTTTGGCATATTATGAAGGGTGTTATGTCGATGCAAATAATGTAAGTGACGGTGACAGTGATGTGTGTGTAAAATGTGAGAAGGAATTACATCATAATTTACATATTATGTGCACTAAATAAAGACCATTAGTGATTAAACTAGATAATACCATTATAATGTATTTGATGTAACGTAGTTTTTTCCCCGAGGCTTGAAGTGTTTAACTTCAATGATATATATACAGCGTGTTCCACGAAAGAGTTGGCCAATCATGTGGGCTTCTGCATCATGGTGGCCACAGCGCTAACTCCTGATCGAGCGGGAGAAATATGTGTGCAAATAAAGCTCCTAACAGTATAATGATTCAGGTCCTCACAATGAAAATCACATGTGATTTATCTGGAATGTTGGCATGATTCACTGAACTGCCGTGACCTTGGCTCAGTGTCTTGACAATGCATCTTGCAAGACATCGGCTTTTAGAAAAATTCCCAGGTATTAGCCTACGTCTTCCAAGCAGAAAAGCCGTGCGAAAACTTGTAAGTAAACTTAGGGAAACGTGTTTGATTCTCGATAGGAAACGAAGGGCCAAGCAGCACATACTTACTAAGGAGAAATTAGGTGAACTTGGAGAAAGATTAGAACATTCTCTACAAGTCATTCAAGTTCATTCAAAAAATTTAAGTTTGAGTAATTAGCAGGGGTTTGTGGCCCGCACGGTCCCCAGATCTAACAGTATGTGACTTTTATTTATGGGGGAACTTGAAAAATAAAGTGTATAGATCAAACCCCCATACATTAGAAGAACTTAAGACAATATCAGAAGAGAAATCAACTTTATCTCAGAAGCTGAACTTAAGCACATGAAAGAAAATTTCTTAAATAGGTGCCAGTGTTGTGTAGATGCAAGAGGATGACATTTCCAACAACTCTTGTGATGAGGTATATGGTTATTTTCATTGTAATTTTAACTATAACTGTGAGAACCTGAATCACTACACCATTAACGGCTTTACTTGCGTAGATATTTCACCCGCTTGCTCGAGAGTTAGCACTGTGGCACAACGCAGAAGCCTACATGATGGGCCAACTTGTACATGAAACGCATTGTATATATATATATTTATTTCAGCTGTATTCATACTCCTTTTAGCTACGAGGCCATATCAGGAGTTTGGGATCTGTGTCTATACAGTTAGGGTAGGCCATGGAACTATTGTGTGTAATTATTTTCTATTGTTAGTGTATTTTCTATGGAGTAAATTTCGACTGATATTAATTTAAATGGATATGATACAGGATGAAATGATGAGGATGATTCATGGTATAAAAATAAACAATTCGGCATTTACCTTTATGACTGGGGAAACCATAAAAAGAAAACTCACGTGAAATTGGCCAGCCATGGGATTTAAACCTGGGGTCCCTGAATGTGAGTACAAGACGTTACCATCTTGACCACCTTGCTCGGTTCAATGACATTTATTTTTGATATGTAGTGTCATATTTGTAATTTTCTGATGACCAGATGTGATTCATTTTATGTAAATTGGGAGCTGCAAGAATCATGGTGTGGTGTTAAAACATTACCGTAACTGTAGAGTTTACATTCTTGATGCAAAACATACTCCAATAACATCGATGAGCCAACTGATGAGTTATATTGTGTATATTTTGATAAAGCATAACATACCGCATTTACTTGAATATAACGCGCACCTTTCTTGTCCATTTGTAGCTTTCAAAACTGAGGTGCACGTTAAATTCGAGGCCGCATTAAATTCGAGTTCAAATCCGTTTCGTAGGTTGGCAGTACCGGTAACTTTTATCTGCGTAACAATGCATTGCTGTAATTCTCGACTTCATTAATTTTATCGTTGTCCTATTACTAGCATTACACTGAATGTATAAAAATACTGGTCACGAAATGGAGGGCAAGAAGAGAAGAACATCTTATGATGCTGCTTTCAAGCGTAAAGTAATTCTTTATGCTGAAAAAATGGTAATAGAACACGTCAGTGAATAATGTGCCAGTGAATATATTTGTAGGCCTAAAACTGGCAGTTAAATTTAATGGTAATTTCAAATGTTTACGTGTTGCTACATCCCTGAGGGACTTGGCTTACCACCCGACCGCTGCGTCATCTACCGTAGGCAGATGGCAGGATTGGGGGGCATGTGGTCAGCATGCCGACCGTTAATGGTGGTTTTCATGACCAGATTCCCTTAATACTATGACAAAATTTTAAATAAAATCCTACCATTGCACAGTGGTCCAAAACGCGAATCTAGCGGGACAAAACTCATTTTGGTCACCCTTGTAAAATTAACAACAGTCTGATAATACTGAGAACATATCCCTTTATCAGGAATGAACCTTTAAATAAGGGTACTTTGATTTATGACAGCATGACACATCCTTAAAGTTGAATGAAGGTTTGCCAATTTTGCATCAGGCATCAGATGGTTTATTTCTCAGTACGGTTTGTTAGTGGCTGGAAGCAAGTGTGAACTAGTGGAGGAATTTATTACTACTGGATAATTTAATTCAAGGTATGTGGAACTTTTTGGTATAACAAGTACACATATATACATATTTGTATGTTCGTCATATTAGTTTGTATTCTTTAAAGATAAAAAAGTTAATTATCTTTTTCCAAAAACTTTAAATTGACTTACAAAAAATATATATCTGAATAGCACCTTGAAATTCACCAGATCATAGTTCAATTCATGGTCTATAAGTTGCTTTGAACCGCAAAGTGAGCAAGTTGCACTTTTTTCTGAAAAATCTATTTCTTTCCAAGAATCCAAGAAATAAAATTGCTTCTTGGAGAACATGTTTATTAGTAAAATATGGGATTTCGATCAATAGGCTGCACTGAATCAATAGAACCAGCAATAAATAATACCTAAAGCTTAAAAAGATATTTATTTGAGTAATTTTAAATAAATGAAAGTATTCAATTCATTTTTACAAATTAAAAATATTCCAAAAATATGTAATTAATTAATTCTCATAAAACTTATGAAAATATTCCATAGTATTTTTAGATACACTTTATTTTTATATTTTAGGGAAAACAAGGGATCCAAAAAAGTAGAATGTCACACATAGAAGTAAATTACGGGTTATGACCCACATGGAATTATTTAAATTATTCAGGAAGAACAAATTCATTACGCAAGATTTGTGTAATTACGTGAAAGAAAATTTTAAATTGTGGGACTGCAATACTGTTGCCTTAAATGAAATTTAAAAAGTGCTATTATTGTTTTAATCTGATTTCCGGAAATGCTGGAAACAATGTGGTAGAAAGTATGATAGATTTGTGGTTAAATGTACAAAATGATTAAATTCTGAATTAATATTCCCGGAAAGTGTTATGAAATTTCATTCACTGAATGCTTCATCTTCATCAAATGTTGGAAGACCGAGAAATTATTGTCTGAAGGTAGTGTTCTTAATCTACTGCTCATCACTTCAGATCCTCTGATATCAAATATACGCCCCTTGCCCCAGAAGAAGAAATACAGTCTACCCTTGGAAGTTTGACAGCTCTTAAAAGAACCATATCTAATCAAAAGCCACAGAAATGATGAACAGAAGTAAATTTCGTCACCTCTAGAAGAAGTTGATGATGGTGAAGAAGAAGAAGAAGAAGAAGAAGAAGAAGAAGGAGAAGAAGAAGAAGAAGAAGAAGAAGAAGAAGAAGAAGAAGAAGAAGAAGAAGAAGATGATGATGATGATGAAGGTGGTGATGAAGATTATGATTAAAATTTTGAAAACAGAACTGTAATCTTATAATATGGTATCACAACAAATTTTATTCGTATGTAGGCCTATATATGTATGTAAGCCTATGTGTGTATGTGTGTTTTTATCTAAAGTTGAGCCAATCCATGATGACGGGTGTGACATTTGGACAGATTTCATTACACTTATTTCTTTCTACCTCTGAACCATATTGCAGGAATATATATCAAAGTTTTTTGTGTTAACATACCAACCCATTGGAAGTACAAAATATAATCTAATGTTTTTTTCAAGGCTGTATACTTGAGCTGGAAAATATATTGTGCATGTGACGGGTGTGACCATATTTCGACAAAGGTTTTTTCTTATGTAGGTTTAATTGAAAATTCTGTGAATTGATTAGCTTCACTATATTTGTTTTATTTTTTCAAGTAAGAGGACTGATAAACATACTGAAATGCATAATTAGATTTTACAAAAATATTTATATAGTTATTAAAAATTTATTTTATCAGTGTGATGGGTGTGACGTGACGGGTGTGGCATGTCGGATATGACAACATCAACTTATAACCGAGACTTAAAACTAGATTTTAATTTGAAAGTAAAGTACTTTTGTAATACTGTAACATTAATTTTAGTAAGTGGCAATTATAATATATCAAATAATAACTGTAAAAATCAATAACTTATACACTTTAAATCACAAATATTAGGAACATTCAAGGAGATCACTAGGTAGTAAAATTACATTGGCATAATCTAATGATAGTGAACAGAACAGTTTGTCTTCAAGTATAGCTACTGAAACTGAAATTGAGGAGCGTTTTTTCAAAACATAGATAGATGCTATCAGCATAGTTTTTCAGAAATTGTGTTTTTTATTTTACACCTAGAACCAATATCTATTCCACACCTCTCACTTATAGAAACATCTGTCAAAGCAATAACTAATTTAGGGGTACTAACACAATATACAATTAATTTAATAATTTGCAGTTATTTAGTTGCAAATTCTGTTAGTTTTTACAAAACTCGATAAATGCTCATTATGGGACCAAGTTTTTGTATTATTTTCTACATTTTCTGTGATTATTTTCTTAAATTAAATACAAAATTTACTTTATTTAACATGCAAAACATAGTCTAGCATGGCATTTTGAGCAAAACATAGCGTATTAAAAAATAACAATTAAATTTCGTTTATATATATACAAACCAGTATGATGTTTTATTATTTAAAAAAGTATGAAATTAATGTAGTAAGTTGGTTCTTATAGTTTCACGTAAAAAACATGTATGACATGAACCCTTGTTTATTGGAGGATGTCTTCGTAGAATTCCTTTGAATCTGCTGGCATTTCAAAATATTTTAGTAGGTTGGAGACATCTTTTTTCTTTTCTTTGCTAACCATGTTCTTTTTTTGCAGCACTGGGGCTTCTATCATGACTCTGCTGATACACTGTTTCTTCTTGAGCACTTCTACTTCTATGTTGTCCCCAAAGTATGTATTGCTTACCGATACAGTGACTCTCTTCTTAGATTTTTCATAACATATGATACGTTGGTTAGTTATTTTGAAGGGCAGTTTAGAGCGAAGAACCATTTGAGATCTGGACTTCAAATCTTTCACTTGCCAATCTTCATTTAATATTTTCACTGTTCCGTGTTCCTTTAACATATTGTGGTACTCTTTAGGAGACAGAATATTTTCCTTTTTCCGGTAGCATTTTTCCAGCCTGCCAAACACTCTGTCTGGAGCCATGTAACTATGTCCTCGTACTGGGAAGTAGTGAACAATCTTATTGAAATGTATACTTTTCTCTAAAAAGGTAATAAGAGTGGCAATCATAACACTGTTTTTATTTTGACTGGCACACGAATCTGAGAATAAATGAATAATCTTCGGACTCTCGTTCTGTTGCTTCTTTTCCAGTTCAGAAAGAAAATTCTGCAGCGCTGAAGCAACTTGATTGCAACCTCTAGAAGATTCCGTTTCTAACCATGTGTAGAAATGAATGTCTTCTTTTCTCTGCTCTTGTGCGTGTATCATGATACACAGGTTGTACAGCCAAATCTGTCTGGCATAAAAGACTTCACTTACACTTAACTTGGGTATAGGTTGATTCTGTTGCATATCCATGCATACCTTGATTACATCTGGATTGTCTTGCTTCATCAGAGAATAGAAGCGTTTCGCACGTAGTTTGTGAAGTCTATAGTTAGTTCGCAGGGCGTTCTTCTTTTCAAGCTCCATATTACCTGCTCTGATTTTCAAAAGCATAATCTTGCACATAGAGCAGGTATCAGTGTGTGGAGTCTTGAATGACAAATTAAAATGATGGTAGAAAATGTGTTTATATTTGGAAAGTGAACACAGAGCAAGCCCATTTGACTTTCTTTTGTCGCAAAAACTCTTCCACATCTTATTTATTGAAAGGCTTGATGGCAAATATCCTCTTCTGGATTTTCCTCTTGTATAGTGACTTTCTCTGCATTTATAAGATGAAATATCATTCTTAACAGCAAGTGTAAGTTCCTTATCTTTCTCGCTTGTTCTGTCACCACCTCTCTTGTTATCAGGTACACTTCCTGTTGCGTGAAATTTCGTTGCCAGACGGGCTAGTCTATCCTTGGAAAGTCCACATATTCCTTGGAAGGTTGCAGCACACACGGGGATTATTTCACCGTTTTTCTTTCGCACACTGTATTTTACTGAAACTGTTTGTTTGCACTTTGCTGTTTCAGGTTTTACTATTCTACGTTTCGGCGATGAAATGTTCATGTAATGCAATAAAATTTATTTTGGTTGACTTGGTTCAGAGATGTTACTCTGTGGTGAAATGTAGTGATATCCTCGTAAGTTAAGCTTGCAGCTCTGCACTCCTTCTTTCCTTTAGCATTTTTATTTACTGGTATTTCTTGAAGCCCATGTGAGCAATGACAGGATCTATATTCTTCATACTAACCTCTTTCTTTTGCTTCTTTCTCTTTATTCTAGATTTTCGACCACCACACTGTTCTGTAACTTATCTTCTGATTCAGACATGTTATGTTATTTTATATATAACTAGATTTATAAACACTAGAAGATTTACTTTTACGTCAGTTCAAAAGAAGGCTACAATGAATTAATCTGCCTTGCACCTGGTCAACAATGAACTAAACTGTTTTTATAGCTAATGTTAATGGCATTAACTTGGGGAGAGCGCTTGCGTAGTATAAAAACAACTTATTCCTGCTGCAACTATCGCGTTTGATTTATCTAAATAAAATCATCTATCGAGTTTTGAAAAAACCTCTCATGTTTGACATCATCTACATCTTGCATGAATCGACTTATGAGAAATCTGACTTCACAGATGGATGGAGACAGTCAGGGTTGTACCGATTTTGTGTGTAACTCATTTTCTAAAAATTTTGCATTTATCGACTTTTGAAAAAACGCTCCTCAATTGGCCTTTGCTGTTGATTGGAAATGGTGGTGCTACCTTCTTAATAAGAGTCAATCCATAGAGACATTCAGAGGTTTTATTACACTTTGCACCTTCTGCCTCTGTACCATTTTGCATGAATTTCATGAATTTTTTTTGTGATAATATACTAACCCTGGGGAATCCCAACACATGATCTCGGCATAAAAAAGAATTCCCTTGTTAGTCTTTTTTTCACTTGGTCCACATTTTTAACAGGCTTGTGTAAAGTTGTGAAGTGAAATGTTCTTCCGGTACGGGTAGTTAGGCAGTTTTCGTTGTCCACTACTTTGGAGTACTTCGGAGCCTGAGCGCTTCACAAACTTTTACTGAATTGAGGTGGATCTGGTGATTCTTGTCACCAGGACATTTGTTGTGGTATCTCATACAAAAATAATATTGTGTAGCTATACTGAGATTGGCTGATTGTTTTCTATATGTTCTCCTTCATCCATGTAGGCCTACTCATTTCATCGGCTGTTAGAGATATTGTCTATCTGAATTTCTTAGCAGTTCTAAGATACACAGTTACCAGTACAGAAATCAGGCACAAAATTAATTAGGCTATCACTTCTCACTTCTTTATTGGGGTACAATGTCATGCTGCTGGTTGAGGCACTGTGCTACAAACCAGAAGGGCACATGTTCAATTCCTGATGAGGTTTTTGAGATTTTTCAATTGGCCTAATTCTTCTGCTGGAACTATGGCCCTTAGGTCAACTCATCCTCTAACAGAAATGGGTACCAGAAGCAATTCTGGGGTAAAGGCAGCCAGTGCATAAGACTGACAACCTTACCGCCTTCATGTGCTAAAAGTCTAAAATTGTTGGAGGTTGAACGTTTGAATCCTAAAAGCCTTCATGGCCTCTATAGGGTTCACTAGATCTTACCTCACTTCTTTACCACCATTAAAACATTTGTGACATTTCCACCGGTCATCCATGTCATCCATAGCCAAAGCTGGTAGATCGTAGTTTCTTTGTCTTGCAAACTACGAAGTTGTGTTCTGTACCACGGAAGTCCAAGAGACATTTAGAAGATAGTAATAATGAAAACATATGATTTATTCAACATCTGCATGTAATAATCCCTATACAAAAGCTGCAAAAGGTATTTTCCATAAATGTCACACCCGTCACATCAAAATTAAAGGGGTACTGAACCAAATTTTTTACTTTATCTTAAAATAAAATATGATTCTCGCTAAGTGCAGAGTCGAAAACCATTTCTTTTTACGTTCATTCATTCTCATTCTGTGAGCAATTTAAGTTATAATGTTGCAAGGCTGTGACGTCACGCGGCTACCACGCCGTCAGCAGTTTCAGTTTGGCTTGCTCTGTATTGTGTGAAAGGTGCCAGTCCTGTATTTCCTAGTATTGTTTATTGTGTAGTGTAAGTGAAGATGCCTGCGTGCAGTGCTTACGGTTGTTCAAATAATTCTGGTGTCCATAGGAATGTTGGTTACTATGTATTCCCTGATAAAAACAAGAACAGACGTTTGTACAACAAATGGGTTTCTTGCATGAAGCGTAAAAATTTTGTTCCAACAAAAAATTCTAGAGTAGGCTATGTGGAAAGCATTTTAAAGAAGATGATTTTAATGAATCGGATATTTTAAAAATCAGAGTATTGAAGGATGAAAAATTCAGGTGCCCTAGACTAAAAGACAATGTGGTACCTTCAAAGTTTTTAGTAGGAAGTAAAGAAATTCCTTCTCCCAAGAAAAGGAAGTCTAATTACTTTAAAAAGACGGAAGTGTTGGAATTAATTGATAATTCAATAACTGATACTAAACAAGAAAGAGAAGCTACACAAGTTTATGAATGTATGCATGCAGAGTTGAAGACTGACGCAGAAATACAGTGTGAGATAGGCACAGAAATTTATAGAGCTGCAAATTCTGTCTATATGAACTACGTTGATGAACATGACACCTCGGATGAAAAGGATGAAGATTACGTCCCCGATGAAATCACTAGCGAAGGAGAAGAAGATGGCATAGAAAATATCAACTTGTCGAAAAAGTATTCTTTTGTGTTTGTCTGTATAAGTGCACTTCTTACACTGTTCAGTATATGCCATACATGTGGCGCTCCAGTTAATGAACGTAAAGTTGAAACGAGAGGAATAATGTTACGAATAAAAACTCATTGTGTGAATGGGCATACATACGAGTGGTCTTCTGGAAGCATAGGTGGAAGTTTAAAAAGTAATGTGTTGATAGCCTCAGGAATGTACCTTTAACATTTAATTGTGTATCAGCTTTCTCAAATTCTATTAAGCTATTATTTTTTTCTGAATCATACTTCTATAGGCTTGTAAAGAAATTTGTATTTCATTCCGTACACAAAACGTGGTTAAAAGAAAAAGAAGCTAACTATGTAGATGCCATGAGTGATTTAAATTTACGTTTATGTGGAGATGGACAATATGACTCGCCTGGTTTTTCTGCCAAGTATGTGACGTATTCCATTATGAATTTAGCAACGAATAAAATACTAGATTTTGTAATTGTACAAAGAGGAACTGTAGCTGGTGACATTGAAAAGGCTGCTTGTGAAAAAATAATAAGCACAATGAATGAGAAACTCCCTATTAAATTGTTCCTAACGGACAGACACACAGGTGTTAGAGCTTTAATGAAAAAAAAATTTTCACACATACACCATGAATTTGATGTTTGGCACCTTGCTAAATCTCTAATGAAAAAGATTAACAATTTGCCGAAATCCTCCGTCATTCATGAATGGAAACAATCAATTTATAATAATTTATGGTGGGCATCGTCTACGTGTGAGAATGACAGTATACTGCTAAAGGAGAAATTTACCTCAATTCTCAATCACATTGTTAACAGTCATAGCTGGGAGGGTAATGAGAAATACCATTCATGTGCTCATGACGTGCTAAGTGCTGATAAAATTAAAAATACTAAATGGCTCAGTAAGCATTCGAAAGACTACCATGACCTATATAACATCATTATGAATACCAGATTTTTAAATGATATTATGCATCTCAATCATTTTTGTCACACAGGAAGTCTTGAATCCTATCATAGCGAACTTCTTAAATATGTACCAAAAAGAACCCATTTTTCATTTGAAGGCATGTATTTACGGTCAATGATAGCAGCTCTTGACCACAACTTCCATCAAGGAAAAAGAGTCGTGGGCGGTTCAGTGGAATTTTCTACATCATGTGGGGATTGGGTTTATAAGAGGAAGTACGACAAGAAAACATTTGAGTGGAGGCAAAATCTTGTAAAGAAAACTGTCAATGAAGTTAATGAACACACATCTCTGAAGTGTCCGTATGTAATACCAGATGTTACCGATCGGAACGACATACCATGCAATATGGGTTCACTCCACAAAACCAAACCTTCAAAAGCGGAAATGAGAGAGAGGTACTTTTCTCGGATGGGATTAACTTTGTGAATGAAGAATACAAACAATATGATAAGTTGAAGTGAGTTACGGTAGGAGAGAAGTGTAATTACAACAATGGATACTCAACAGTAAAGAGTGCAAAAATAAAACTAATATTGGGGCTGTTCCGTGTGTAATGCTCCCGGTCAGACCCGAGCTAGCCGGGTGACGTCACGACGCGCTGCTATAGACCGCTACAACTCGGAAACGGTAAGTTGGATCGAGTTTTTATTTTCGCCATAGTAATGCACTGTCGTGCCTAATTTGAGGATATTACTGGGTAGCGGCGTGAGGAGCGGTTATCAGTAATCCTAAATTAAGCAGACGAATGTTTGACACAATAGTGTAAGGTTTTATTATAAAAAACATAAAAATAGGAACTGAGTAATAAAGTGTTTGATATTAAAAATAATTGAATTAAATACGAGTATGAGCATTCATGAATAACTGTCTAAAACCTTGGCTGTGATACCGGAGTAACAAATAGCTGTAAGCTACTTACAATTCAATAGACGAAAGCCCATGGTGTCCTTGTTGACTGAGGTTTAGAGAACCACACTTGACTGTAACCAGACCTCGAGGATACGATGTACGTTTTAAGTGTCTTCAAGTAGTTCTGCCTTAACCGACAATTGGTTTAGAATATATAGTATGATTTAGCCTTCAAGGGAGGATAAATCATAACTTAAAGAGTGTAATATTGTTTTTACCAGTTATGTAATTAATCACAAATACTCATACCAGTTGCTTGATAATCATGCAATTCTACCTTGAGAATTGCTGCTTGGCTAAACACATACAAACAAACAGTCTATATGTTTGTTTGTAGGTGCTTATGACATAAGACAATATAGTAATGCTTTTCCTGGGGTCCTGGTTCAAAGCCAGGGCACCACACTCTCCCTTCACCAGAGAAGAATTATTGTGAAATATATTCTTATAAAGAGAGAAAAAAAAATAATAATAACAACATAGTAATAACAAAAATACAATACCAAAAATAACAATAAAATTCATGTAGTGAGTACAGTGTTGTGTGATACAAAAATAATCGCTTCATTGTGTCTCGTATTGCTCTTTCCTCTTCCCGTAGTAGATTTTCTTATTCTTTTCTTGCTTCATCTTCCTCTTCTCCTGCCTTCCGCGTTTACCATCCTTCTCTCCTGCCGTCCTCGTTTACCTTCCTCTCCTGCACTCTCTGGCGTTCGTCTTCATCTTACGATGAATAGACTTCCAGTGGGATCTTCGTCTTTCCTTGTGTACCGGGGTGTTGTTGGTACTGGTGTATCTGTGTTCGCCTGGTTAGCGAGTTTCCTTTCCATAGGAACAGGTACCTCTTCATCCTTTGGAATCCGCTTTTTTAAACATAGGACAAATTTTTTCTGGAAAACAATTAACATTATGGCTATAATTATCATTATTCCATTGGCGGCTATGATAAGGAGCAGGTTTCTTTGCATACAATCATGCTTCAACAAATCTTCTGTCTGTCGGCGTCGCTGTATTTCTGACAGAGGGGCTCCTTCCTTATGTTTCTCCGCGATGTCTTCTATTATAGACCGCAGTTTTTCTGGTTCCTGGAACAAACTTTGCTCACTGGTAGAAATTAGAGAGTTTATTCCTGGTATCACAAGGGGTGTGCTAAATGATGTCTCCATTTTGCTTCTTCCCAGAGAGTGAGGCAAGAGTGTAAACGAGTTGCCATAGACATAGCAGTTATGGCTATTGTTGAGAATTCCTGTCCCCTCGATAGTGATGTCTTGTTGCTTTCTGGTATATGAGAACTGCGCCTCTGAGGTCTGGCACCTCAAAGTGAGTCTAGTAGCCTCGGACACGCTGTATATCCAGAAAATGCTATCGGGGGCTCTGATCCACAATGGAACAAATGGAGAAGGGATAATTAATTTGTTACACTGCTGATGGGTTCTTTCTGTCTCTCCTAGAAAAATTGAAATCAAACAATGATTGGCCTGTTGGTCATACAGGGCTATATTGGCTGGACAAATAGTAAATAGCCCTTGTTTACATTGACCAATTTCCTCAGGCGTCAGGGTAGCGAACAACTGTTTGCTCTCCGACACAGCCAGGTACTGGTGAGTTATTTCAAAACTCACAAACTGATTGATAGAGGGAACAAGGGTAGGTAAGGAGTAAACGTGAAATATTTCGAAAAATCTGTCTGCTGCTCTTAAGGGTATGTCTACTAATAATCTAATCTTATTGAAAGTCGCAGCCGCGTGTACTTCAGATATTGAATAAAATATATGCATGTTATCTTCCGTTGGAGAAGTTAATAATGAAATACCTTCCGGTAATTTTAAAGCAATTTGGTTTAAAGCATTCTTTAGAACCGTAGGGCTTATTAAAATTGAAGATAATCTTCCTGTGGCTGTTACGTCTAATGCTTCCTGTAACTGTATCAGGTTTTCACGTGTTTGCAATAAAACAATCTCCATTTCTCTTACATTAGCTGTCATGACCGAAATTTGCTACGTGTTGTGATTTAATGATTGCACGGCGCTCGTAATTGAGTTAACGCATGCCTGGCCTAGTGCTACTACTGCCTTAGCGTTATCTGACACTTTTACGTCGAGAGCGTGCAGATAAGTAAGTTGCTGTTCCGATATGTGAGTCATGTCGCGTGTGTAAGTTTGTATATGTTCTATCTCTGTATTTAGTCGTTTTAAGTCTCGTGTATTTAATGTTCCAAATAAATATCGCAATCCGTACCCTACTATGTTTGCCAACCCCCTCCTATGTCTTACATAAGGGTGATCTTCAGGTAATAAAGCTTGAAATGCGCGTATCTGCTGGTGTACGCTAAATGAAACATTACGTAACCTTTGTAATTCTATGTTATAAGTTTCCTTTAATTGATCAGACAGGCTGTTCCTGCCCGCCAAAATTTGTAAATTGCGCACCATTAATTCTAAAGATTTTTCGTATAATTTTATTGACTTGGAATAATCTTCTACGTTTATATCAGCAGCTATAGTCCATTTATCTCCTGTAATGAGGATGTCTCTTTCTTTCATGAATACTACTCCTTTATCTGGCTGGATTTCACTAAGGTAGCTCGCAGCTACAACAGTTGTTATGATACATAACCCTGTAACAAACAGAAACAATTGTTGTTGACTCTAATTTAATGCTTTCCCGAACGCAAATTGTATCGGGGCTCATTGTTACTAACATTTTTATCTCCTTCCCTTAAGTTACCCTCTGCATCGTTTTCAGATGCATTAATTAATTGCCCACTATTAACTGGCTCATTATTAATTTGTCGCGTCTTATCCCGCGATCTCAAATTATATTCATTCTTCCCTGAATCTTCCAATTCTACATTTCTTGGAGGAACCCACTCATCTTCGCTTTCAGATAGTCTTTGACTCGTACGGTGTTCTCTTTCTGAATTTACCCTTCCTGTGTCATCTGTCTCGTTGACCAGCAATCGACAAGCAGGAGGAATCAGTATCTCTGGTTCTGGCGGTCCTGTATTTTCGCGCGCCCTGTGTTTCTTTGGAGGTCTTTTTACTTTCATACTGCTCTCTACAGTGAACTCAGGTCCCGATATTCGACTACCCTTTAGTCGATTTATGTGAACTGCTTGGTCCTTACCATTATCCTTTCTGATTATATAAGTTAACTTTGACAGCCGTTTTACCACCCTGTAGGGGCCTGTCCAAGTAAACGAAAATTTCCGCGCCACTCGTGTTTTGTCGTGGGGTCGTGTAAGTACACAAATTCTCCTACTTTGAAACTTCTTATCTTTGTTCCCTGATCGTAATATTGTTTAGATCTTTTCTGAGCTTCCTGATTCTCTTTTCTTACCGCATCGTAAGCTATTTTTAATTTGTCAGCTAATTCCTTTATGTGCTTCTGATATTCGTTGTCCGTAGTACTCTTAATCAGCATTTCTCACATACAGTCTTCTACTGGAAGTCGCATTTCCCGTCCAAACACTAAGTAATGTGGAGAGTAACCAGTAATGGTATGGGGTGTACCTCTATATGCCATGACAGCATACGGAAGGTACTGATCCCATTTCTTTACGTCTCGAGTCACGAAATGTGATATCATGTCTATCAAAACCTTATGAAATCGCTCACATACTCCATTGCTTTGAGGGTGCAGGGGAGACGTATGCAATCTTTTATTTGCAAAAGTTTGCACGTTTCTGGCACTAGTTTGGACATGAACTGCGTTCCTCTGTCCGAAAGTAAAAATTTCGGGGCTCCGTATTGGGTTACTATGTGTGCTACGAAAACTTTTGCTACGGTTTCTGCAGTTTGATCAGATACCGGTATAGCAAAACAATATCTGGTAAAGTGATCTACAAAAGTGATCACATACCTGTTACCTGCCAGCGAAACCGGTAACGGTCCCACAAAATCGGTAGAAAGAATTTCTAAAAATTCAGTCGCCTTAGGAGGTTCTCCTAAGGGGGCTACCGGGCAGTACCCTGTTTTCCTTCTTGCACAACTATCACAGGTACTAATGTAGTCTTCGACATCTCGTCTTAGACCCTTCCACCAATACTTTTGCATAAGTCTGGCTATCGTTCTTTTTATGCCTTGATGTCCGGCTAAGTGCGACGAGTGATATATATGTAGCAAAAGGGGTACAAGTGTCTTTGGTACTATTAACTGATAGTGGCCATAAATTTCGTCACTAAGTTTTACAAGCAACCCATCATCATTGATTTCGAATTTATTGCCTAAAGACTTGAATTGTTTACAACAAAATTCGTCTACTAGCTGGGCACTTCTCATTTTATCAATGGTGATACTAGAATCGATTATAACGGATGCTACATGCCTAGATAATGCATCTACGTGGGGAATCTGTCGTCCGGCCTTATGTACCACTTCATAGTCGAATTCCGCAAGTCTGAGACCCCACCGAGTGAGTCTCGAACTTGGATCCTTTATATTTAGTAGCCATTTTAGGGCTGCATGGTCCGTAAATAAAATTAATTTACGTCCGTACAAATAGCAACGGAATTGCTTCGTGGCAAAAATTACCGCTAACAATTCTCGTTCAGAACAGGTGTATCTACTTTCGGCGCCGGAAAGCTGGCGACTACAGTAGGCTACAGGCTGTTCAAAACCATTTCTTACTTGAGACAGAACAGATCCGATTGCTGTTTGGCTCGCGTCGCACGTTACGTAAAATATTTCTGAAAAGTCAGGATATATTAGCAAGGGGGATGTACTTAAGATTTCTTTCAACTTTTCAAATGCCGCATTTTGTTCCGATTCCCAGCGGAATGTATTTTCTTTCTTAGTTAAACGAGTCAAAGGGGCTGCAATTTCTGCGAAATTGTTAATATGCCTCCTGTAATAAGATGTTAACCCGATAAAAGATCTAACTTCTTTTACGGTTTTGGGTACAGGATAGTTCTGAACTGCTTGTATTTTCTTTGGATCGGGTTTTACTCCGTCCTTAGATACAATATGTCCCAAGTATTCGACTTCGTCGGCCGCAAATTGGCATTTTTCTGGTTGCATTTTGAAATTTGCTGCTTCCAGTCTTTGGAATATTCTCTCCAGTTTGTCCACATGTTCTGGCACATCCCGGGAAAATACAATTAAATCGTCGATATAGGGGATGACATCCCTGTCTCGTAATCCTGCTAATATCAATTCCATACCCCTCTGATAAGTAGATGGGGCGTTACGTAATCCAAAACACATTTTATTATAATGAAAATGACCTTGGGGGGTGCTGAATGCAGTTTTCTCCCTATCTTTCTCAGAGATCTCTATTTGATAGTACCCGCTTGCCATGTCTAAAACAGAAAATACCTTACTGTGACCCAGAGCGTCTAGCGTGTCTATGATATTTGGTATCGGGTATACTTCAGGTTTTGTAAGGCTGTTAAGCTGACGTAAGTCTACCACCAACCTGAACTTAGGTTTACCGTCAGTAGATTTCTTTTTTACCATAATTATAGGGCTATTCCAGGGTGAGAAACTTTCCTCTATTATTCCTTTCTTCAGCATATCGTTAATTTGTCTTTCTACTTCTGGTTTTAGCGCATGGGGTATCCTATAGGGCTTTTTCTTTACTGGCGAAGCATCTCCTGTATCTATCTCATGCTGTATTATGCTGGTACATCCTATATCTGTACTTCCCTCTACATAAAATAAATGTCTATATTTTCTTAAGACAACTCCTAGCCTGTCCGCGTCTTCCTTAGACAAATGGTTTAATTTTTCTTCTAAGTATTTTTCAAAGGGGCTGTCTACGCCTTCGATACTTTTGGCAGGTACCTGAGTTACACTGTTCACATTTGATGTTTCAAATTCACAGATATCTTCTACAAGACTAGCTGTGCCTAAGTTAGTTCCTTTGTTTATCACTATTTCTTCCTGGGAGATATTTAACAAAATTACTGACATATAACCTATCGTAGTCTCGCTACTGCTACGTCTCCTATGTATGTCATTACTAGTAGTGATGGTATTTACTACTCTTAGTTCGTTCTCGCTGTGTCCAAGATGCTTAACTCCTATTTCATTACTTCCCTGTGTTGCATTATTGTTCTCGTATGTTATGCTATCGACAGAAACGGACAACTGTGATTCTACTTCTTTGCATCTTTGAGCTTCAGGATCTGACTGTCCATTCACTCGCTGGAAACATGGAATATTTTGATACCTTTCATCCGTCAACTGACTGACTAGGGACTTAGGGGAAACTGCAGGACACACAGTACTTGCGAGGTAAACGTTACCTCCGGGGACTTTCGGCAAAGTGGTTTCACCACGCGAGATATCAGATAAGGATCCTTTACATACAACAGCGCTAGCGACTCTAGGCGCAAAAACACCCGGTAAGAACATAGCATCTACCGGTTCAAAAACAACTACTTGAGGGACAGTAAGATTACTGCGTCCAATAATCTCACCACGGACTATTCTTGCTGCCAGAGGTGGTAGCATTATGGTTTCCGGTTGGGACACCCGTGCATGCCAGCTGGTACTAACATTTGGATCAGTTGGTCCCGGCTCCAGAACTGCTTCATGAGTGGCCATCCCGTTGAAGTCAGTTGTGTGTGAGTTAACCTCACTTGAGCAGTTTAAGGGAACAACATCCTTTCCTATTGTTAAAGTACCGGCTCTTAGGTCCAAAATTGCTTCCACTTTCTGGAGAAAATCGATACCCAATATTCCATGTCCAGGGACATTTAATTCACATATCTGAAAATTGTGTAAAAATGTTTCTTTACCTATTGTGAATTCTATAACTTGTTCTCCTAGGATACCTAACTTAGTTCCTGTAATTCCCCTAGCCGCTATCTCACTTTCTTTTAATCGTACTCCACTCACTGCCGGTTTCAACAACGAAATAGTGGATCCGGAGTCCACCAACAAATCAACCGCAATTTCCCCTATAACCGAGTGGAGCAGCGGCCCCGTCGCGGACCTTTCTACTGCTGGTACCTTCGGGGATGCTCTGGTTTTCCCTATTCCGTTTAAATCTGGACGGCCCTCACGTCCTTCATTACAATATCTTGCTTTGTGACCCAATTTCCGGCATTTATTGCATTGGATATCTCGCCTGCCTGCGCCCTGGTAGCCGTCGCTACCCCTTATAGGTTGTAAGTTGCTCTCCCTTCTTCCAAGGCCTGACCTTACACCTCTGTCTGACCCCCGGTGAAATTCCCTCCCGGTGTCTCTTTCGTAATACCCCCGGTTATTACTATTTTGGTTCTTATTCTTATATGCCTGTTGCGACGGTCTGTCCCTAGCACTTCCTACGACGAATACCTGTGAGTGAGTCAGCTCACGGTTAGCACTGGCCTCCTTTTCTGCTTTAAATGTTGCCATCGCAACTTTCAGTGCTTTTTCTAATGTGTCAGGCATATTTACTTTAACCATTAATCCTGGGTTACCTCTCAAGCCATTAATAAACGCAGACAATAATCTCTTCTCTGCTTGTCTATTATAAATTACTTGCTCAGCTTTTACTACTGAAAATTCCATTGTTTTCCTATTTAACGCTCTTAGCCTATCTGCAAATTCTTCTGGAGTTTCGTTCTCTTCTTGTTTAGCATTTTGCAATTGAACATAATAATAAAAATCACTTTCTTTATCTTTAAACCTTTGCACTAGTGTCTCTTTTAATTTTTTCAAATGTGACATTCCCATCCTGTAGGTCCGGGTGTGTTTCTAAAAATGTTTGTGCAGCACCTTGTAGTTTTATTGTGACTATGTGTACTTTATCGTTGTCTGTTAGTCCACCTAAGCTTGCTACTGTTTCTACTAAACGAAGGAAGCTTTGAGTTGAACCACAACCTTTGTCCCTCCATACTGGAACCGAATTTATTACTGTTAAATCCTTAGTAGCTATTTTAGCTGTTACTGCGTCACCTGTACTTGTCATATTCGCATTTGTTGATAATGAACTCAAAACTGCAAGTTAAACATATTCGTACCTGACCTACACTACTTGGAAGGAATGCTGAGTGTGTAAATTGTTACAATGCTTTGCTCTCACTTTTCCTACGATACACAATGCTGTTCTGTATAACAGACGCACGGAAAAGAATTACAGAGCGTGAATCCTATTAGACAATAATCAATTAAACTAATGTAATCCCGTTATTACCGAATCTGTCCTAGGGAAAAATCCCATTAGTTAATAATTAATTAAGCTAGTGTAAACCGCTGCCACCAATTCTGTCGTGCCTAATTTGAGGATATTACTGGGTAGCGGGGTGAGGAGCGGTTATCAGTAATCCTAAATTAAGCAGACGAATGTTTGACACAATAGTGTAAGGTTTTATTATAAAAAACATAAAAATAGGAACTGAGTAATAAAGTGTTTGATATTAAAAATAATTGAATTAAATACGAGTATGAGCATTCATGAATAACTGTCTAAAACCTTGGCTGTGATACCGGAGTAACAAATAGCTGTAAGCTACTTACAATTCAATAGACGAAAGCCCATGGTGTCCTTGTTGACTGAGGTTTAGAGAACCACACTTGACTGTAACCAGACCTCGAGGATACGATGTACGTTTTAAGTGTCTTCAAGTAGTTCTGCCTTAACCGACAATTGGTTTAGAATATATAGTATGATTTAGCCTTCAAGGGAGGATAAATCATAACTTAAAGAGTGTAATATTGTTTTTACCAGTTATGTAATTAATCACAAATACTCATATCAGTTGCTTGATAATCATGCAATTCTACCTTGAGAATTGCTGCTTGGCTAAACACATACAAACAAACAGTCTATATGTTTGTTTGTAGGTGCTTATGACATAAGACAATATAGTAATGCTTTTCCTGGGGTCCTGGTTCAAAGCCAGGGCACCACAGCACAATCAGAGCTCTTACTCATTTGTAAATAAAATATATATGTAATTTTTTAGTTCAGTTCCCCTTTAAGCCAAAATAGTAGGCATTTCAAAATTATATTTTAGTTGTGTCTTCTGTATTGAAATATCTTTACTTTTACCCAGTTTCCATTTTATACAATGATTACTTGGCTTTCTACCCAAACTATTACATGTTTTTTGTGACGGGTGTGACAACGGTACCTTGAAAATTGATTTGATGAATATCTTCACTGAAACTCATCTTAAAAATTTGTTTTATGATGACAAAATCTTCACTTATTTGTGCTTTTGTGGGTGAAACTAAAAATTGCAGCAAATCTACTGATTCCATGAGTATAATGCAGTACTAGCCAACATGTTAAATTATAAATTTCAGTCAACGAAAAAAATACACATTTCAGCAGTTATTATTATATAGATACTTTTAATTTAATAGAATTATGAACCTATTTTCAAATTCTACAGTCTTTTCCCTATAACATGTCTATGTCACGTAAAAAAAAAGATGTAACCACTTTTGTCCACTTTCACATGGATTGGCTCAGTAGATGATTTTTCCTTTACCATTGTTTTCTACAAACGAATACATTAGCATTGTTCCCTAATCCGCAAACAGTTTCTTTGTGCTGTAACTGCAATAGGGCAAATGTTCGCTGGAACTGAGGAAGTAAAGATCTGTCTGCATACAGCTAATTGAGTTTCTGTCCACTGATTGACATAATAAATTAGTATGTACAAATGTGGTACATTCTGTGTATGTGTATATGTATATTCAAGATGCAAATAATTCTGTCTCGTTACATTCTCCAGATGTACAAAACTAGCAGGTGCCCGTGGCTTCGCCCACAATAATTAATTTAAAAATTAAAAATTAAGAGTATAATAACTATTAAAGCATTATATTTATTAACAGTTGCACGCGAATCATTCATAAACTAAGCCATTAATAATTAATGAAACAGCTAAAATTCCTGCTTTAGAGTACATTCCACGATATGAAAGCGCCCCCTGGGAAAACTATATCAGAATCGATTATGCAGTTCCAAAGGAACCTATGAACACATAATACGTATTGTTTCTCAACTGCTTATTGACATGAATATGATGTGAATTTTATTTGATCAATTCAGTGAATTTTTCAGAAATTATATAATGTTTCAAGGGAAGGAATGGTTTGATTGGATTATTATTATCAGCGATATTTCAAGAGTTAAACCATCAATATTTTACAGCTGTTGCCCCCGGCTTCACCCGCCATTATTCATTGACTCCAGGATTTTAAAGAAATTTACACTGGTAGATTATTAAAAATGTTTGTGGTTCAGAGCTATGAAAATTGTAAGTAAAAATAAAATTAGAATATTTGTTCATTGTGTTCATTTCACTTAGGCCTTATATAATAAAGAAACGGTTTTCCTAATTTTGTAGTCGTCATGAAAGTTTAGGCTACACTGCGAGAGACGAACATCACCAAGTATACCCGATGTCTCACGAAGCGGGCGAGCGAGCAAGCACGCTATTTAGGGCCGTTGAATTGTATAAGAGTTATGTATGTATGCTTGTATGTTTCATGTATTTGCATAGGCGTGTATACTGCCCGCCTTATTTCTCCGAGCTTGGCGGCCGTTAGAATTCTGAAAATTCCAGAGGAGAAAGTGGCATTAGTGGGTGGGGAAGAAGGTCAACCGGGTGCGAAATCATCCCTTACTGTTCGTGCAAAAATATACAGTCATTTCAGCAGCCACGAGAAGTGTAGACATGTACAAAGCTAAACCACAGTACCAATAATTTTCTTTCTATAATAAATTGATTTGAAATAAGTTTATCAAAAAGTCCTGTAGCTAATCTCCTAATCAGTGTGTAGTATTGTATTACTGTAGTAAGTTATAACCATGAGTACATGCATGTTTTTAGTTTTGCCTTAGTTGTATAGCAACCATCTTCTATCTCTTTCTTCCCTCTATCCACCCTCTGCCACTTTTAAATTTCTGTTACGTAGGGTAGGCTCGGAGAAATAAGGCGCGAAGTATAATGTGTGCGTTTATATATAAGTTAGGTATAAATGTATATTAATATATTTATACAGAAAATTTATATGTTTAAGTGTGTTTCTTGGCATTATATGTGGCATAATCCATGTCAATTCAGGCAGGGGCTTACCTTCATAGTCTCAGATGTTAATGAATTTAATATATGTTAAAATTCAGGATAAAGTAAGAAACCCATTTTCTTTGTTTTGCCCAAAAACATTCCTGCGCCAAGATACAGGCCACCAAAGATGGCGTCTCAGATGCCATTTCTCGAGTGTGATTTTCGGAAAAACTTTAAAGTGCTCTATTTCTGGAACGGTTCAAGATATTTTGTTATTTCTTTTTTTATTTGAAAGATAATAATGTTCTGCTTCAAATGATATCCTAAGTTTGGAAATGCATGTACAGGGTGTTTTGTTTTAGCCTTTTGAATTTTTTTGTGAAAAATCAAAAATATGTTTTTTCTCAAAAATGCCAATCCCAAAAATTCTGATTTTTTTAATGTTGATCAATACCAAACAGTACTACATTCCCTGAAAAGGAGATCTTCCACTTTTCAGTTTAACAGGTTTTATGAACATTGTTCATTTTTTAACTTCCGTTGCTAATTTCTTTAATGCAGTTTTGTTCTTTGGAACCATCCAGATTATTCCAGAATGCAAGAGAACCTTTTAAAACATTCTGGAACAATTCAGATATTTCCAGAATGTAACATAACCTTCCAGAAGACCTGCATTGTTGGCAATAATCGTAGTTTAACATAAACTGCCGTGGGGAGAAAAACGTCTACATTTCTTAAATTATTAAAATATGAAGGAGGTGAGAAAACAAGCTGAATTTGTGGTCACATGATTAACATATATGTACAATTGTGTAGAAAAAATTTCTTTACCGTAGGTATATGCCCACTCAGTCAATTTGTAAGTCAAAGATTGGTCTAAAAGTGCATTTTTTGAGCCGGAGGCCTTTCTAGAGCCCTCTTACTTCAAAAGTAAGACTCTGATATAGTCAAGAAGCCTTCTGCAGATAGCCACATCCTCAAATAAAAGGAATCCAGTGTCAATAGCCTGTAGTGAATCATACTAGGATGACAGCTGCCTCGTGAAAATTGAAATTATCATTTTTGTATGTAAAAAGATCACTACTTTCGAGGCCAGTAGCTCAGAAACTAAAAGAGATACACCTTTTCTGACGGCAGATTCTGAAACCATAAACACAAGAGCACAGTCATACACACAAGCCACAAACAATCCTCTTCATAGTTTGTGAATCTGAATACCCTCGGGTCATTCCATATGAACTCAACCAGAGGTTGACAAACTCCGATTTGGCTAAAAGAAAAAAAAATTGTGCTGGTACATTGACATATATAATGAACAATTGGCAAATTCTAGCCCAAAATTCCTAAGGGTTTCTATGCTGTGACCCTTTAAAAAAAGATCTGTTGTTCCATTTTTGACACTCATAAATTGTGCATGATCCTTTGCATCCACATTTGGGGGCCCATATCTCTGGAATGGCATATTATATCTGCCTGAAATTCACTATACTGGGTAATTTGAACCCAGGCTTTCAGAATTCGTCATCAGAAAAGGTGCATCTCTTCTAGTTTCTGAGCTATTGGCCTCCAAAGTAGTGATCTTTTTACATACAAAAATAATTTCAATTTTCACGAGGCAGCTGTCATCCTAGTATGATTCACTACAGGCTATTGACACTGGATTCCTTTTATTTGAGGATGTGGCTATCTGCAGAAGGCTTCTTGACTATATCAGAGTCTTACTTTAGAAGTAAGAGGGCTCTAGAAAGGCATCCGGCTCAAAAAATGCACTTTTAGACCAATCTTTGACTTACAAGTTAACTGAGTGGGCATATACCTACGGTAAAGAAATTTTTTCTACACAATTGTACATATATGTTAATCATGTGACCACAAATTCAGCTTGTTTTCTCACCTCCTTCATATTTTAATAATTTAAGAAATGTAGACTTTTTCTCCCCATGGCAGATTATGTTAAACTACGATTATTGCCAACAATGCAGGTCTTCTGGAAGGTTATGTTACATTCTGGAATTATCTGAATTGTTCCAGAATGTTTTAAAAGGTTCTCTTGCATTCTGGAATAATCTGGATAGTTCCAAAGAACAAAACTGCATTAAAGAAACTAGCAACTGAAGTTAAAAAATGAACAATGTTCATAAAACCTGTTAAACTGAAAAGTGGAAGATCTCCTTTTCAGGGAATGTAGTACCGGTACTGTTTGGTACTGATCAACAGTAAAAAAATCAGAATTTTTGGGATTGGCATTTTTGAGAAAAAACATATTTTTGATTTTTTACAAAAAAATTCAAAAGGCTAAACCAAAACACCCTGTACATGCATTTCCAAACTTAGGATATCATTTGAAGCAGAACATTATTATCTTTCAAATAAAAAAAGAAACAACAAAATATCTTGAACCGTTACAGAAATAGAGCACTTTAAAGTTTTTCCGAAAATCACACTCGAGAAATGGCATCTGAGACGCCATCTTTGGTGGCCTGTATCTCGGCCCAGGAATTTTTTTGGGCAAAACAAAGAAAATGGGTTTCTTACTTTATCCTGGATTTTAACATATATTAAATTCATTAACATCTGAGACTATGAAGGTAAGCCCCTGCCTGAATTGACATGGATTATGCCATGTGTATATTACATGTAAGGGTATAGTTTCAAAACATAATATAATTTTGCCCCGCTAGATTCGCGTTTTGGACCACTGTGCATTAATGCGCATTACATTCGCCAAAAACTCTTTTTTTAATGATTTCAAGTTTCAAAATCGGGGTGAGCATTAAATTCGAGGGCGCATTATATTCGAGTAAATACGGTAGTTTTAAAGGTATCTTTATACTTATTTTTTAGTGCTAACTGTAATTCCTATTATTTTGATAGGAATGTGTGAGATTTCACCTCAAATTTATGATAGAAAAATTATTATTCTTTGTTGCTGTAATTAAAAATGCCCTACCGGTAGACATTGATTCGCTACTTGAAAATTCTTCTACTTCACCTGCCTATTACTGAACAGAAATGAATCTGGTAAAATAAAATCTTTAGATCCTCATTCTAGCTTTAAAATTACATTTTACATCTTTTTTTCTAAAAGTTAGACAAGACTAGTAGAACTACTGCCATGTTTGAACTTGGCATTAAATTACAGTGATGAGACATCGAGTTTTTAAGGGGATTGTCGCCCTTTTTGATTGACAGATACTATTGTCTCGACAAAACTTTAATAGGATGCAAAATGTCCCTTTAAAAAAAATAATTCCCTGTTGTCCTGTTTTCATGGTTTCTTAAATTTTTTTTTTTTTTTTTTTTATATGTGGTCAAAGGAGAACAGGTTTAATGTAGAAACCCTGTTAAGGCTACCGTATGGCTATTTCCATTAGGTTGGCTGTTAGACACCCAGGAAATACAGACACAGTGAACTGTAAATAAGATTTTTCATAAGAAACTTCAATCGCCAAATAACAGAATTAGGTCGCGTACCGGCCAAGCTCTGCCCAAACTGGCTTGCCCACCCACTTCCCCTGCTGCCCCTCGCTTCCAAGCCAATGCGTGCGCCACTGCTTGCTTCCTCTACATCTCCTATCACGGCTATGTACTTGCTCAGTGCGTATACTGCAGCTCACTCCTCATATAGCCTACATATAAAAATACCGGTATACAAAATCACAGCGTTACGAAAATAACCATTGAACCATATTAAAAATACATAAAATAAATAAATATAGGCCTATATATACATTTAGGGAAATGACCCTTGTACCAAACCAAAAATACATTAAATAAATAAAATATTACAAAAATGACACTTGCACCATATTAAAAATAGCCTACATCAAAACAGCTATTTTCAGAGCCAACATAACATTTCACAATTATCTACTCTTATACAATTCAACGGCCCTAAATAGCATGCTCACTCCCTCTCTCACTTCGTGAGACATCGGGGATACTTGGCAATGTTCGTCTTTCGCAGTCTAAACTTTCAAGAAGAGTACAAAATTAGGAAAACCGTTACTTTATTATATAGACCTAAGTGAAATGAACACAATGAACAAATATTCAAATTTTATTTTTAATTGCAATTTTCATAGCTCTGAACCACAAACATCTATCAAATAAAATTCACATCATATTCATCTGTCAGTTGAGAAACGATACGTATTATCCACCGCCGTCTCGAGAATTACACATGAGTAATACAGTCTTAGAAGGCAGTGGTTCACAGTTAGATTTTGAACTGCATAATCGAATCTGAGATCGTTTTTCCAGGTGGTGCTTTCTAATCGTGGAATATACTCTAAAAGCCGGAATTTTAGCTGTTTCATTAATTATTAATGGTTTAGTTTATGAATGATTCGCGTGCAAGTGTTAATAAATATAGGCCTAATACTTTAATAATTATTATACTCTTAATTTTTAATTTTTCAATTAATTATCATGGGTGAAGCCATGGGCACATCCTAGTAATGAACGATCCTTCCAGGAAATTAGCTATTTCTCATGTAGGCCTATTAAACCTCTCTAAACTTAAATAGATGAATTTTCCCTTCACCGGTCAGCAATCACTTATGGTGTAGTGATTGAGACCATTGGTTACGGTGCTCGTGGTCACGCATTCGAATCCTGGTCAATCCAAAATTTACAGTTAGGAATAGGTCCAAAATAAGTAGGTAGGGCGAGGAGAAGGTGAGAGAAAGGGAGGAAGAGGGAGAAAATGGTAGAGAAGAAGAGAGATAGATTATTTAATTTTATTCCCAGTTTCACCTTTCCCATGATAGATAGCATCAGTGGTAGCCTATATAGCCACCTAGTATCTTCCGTTTTAAATTACTCCCCACCCTAAACTTCTCCTTCCCAGGCGAGTGGAAGGAGCTTAGTGCGTGAACAAATATTTTTTCCCCTTCAATCAAGTTAAGGCTAAAAGGGTTTAGTTTCCGCACACTTTCGCCCCGCACTACATGCCAACTTCCAATTCTAGCTTGGTAGCAGTGATATTAGTCTTTACAATGCCAGCCTTGTTTCTACGCAACTCACTGCCAATCAAACCCTTGTCTTCCAACAGCCATTTTCTGTTCATTTATAGGTTAGAAAAGTGACATTTTCATTCTCATTTTCCCTGTGTTTCGGACACTTTCAAGAAAAACTAAATTACCATATATACCGGTATATATATATGCTTTATGAAGAACATAACAAGCTAAAATTCACCACTTTTTTCTGTGAAACCATCCCAGAGGATTAATACGGCAAAAGTCTTTTTGGAATGTATTAGTAAGAATATCACATAAGTTATATTTTTAGAATAAGTTTCACAGTGACTGTATAACATTTACCTAATTATGGGTTCATTTTTCTTGATAATCTGCTCGGTGCAACTTAGTGTCCATTTTGGGTTTAGTATCAGACTTTGCTGGGTTTCCACACACAATGTTCGGTGATGTTGTGCAGGTTCTGGCTGCCCAACGACCTTGCATGTCATTGGTCCATTCCATACGGTGCTGCCAACAATTTTAAGCGCGTTTTTCAATTCCCGTGCACACTGGATTCATGGGTTTTCTAGTTATCCTATATTGAAGAAGGGGGTTTGGGGGCACAGCCCCCAAGGAAGGAAAAAAAAAGTTAGGTTAGGTATGTTAACTCAGATAGATATACAAGCATTCATGAACCACAGACTATTGTCTCTGTTGGACATTACATGAGAATATTACAGGAGAAAAATTCCTCAGGCACTGGGACTTGAACCCAGGACCTTTGGCTATTCGCGCCAATGCTCTACCAACTGAGCTAAGCCGGAGTTCAATTCGCAGCGCCAGATGGAACCCTTCTCCTTCTCCATTGGGGCAATCAGTCATAAGGAGAAGGGTTCCATCTGGCGCTGCGAATTGAACTCCGGCTTAGCTCAGTTGGTAGAGCATTGGCGCGAATAGCCAAAGGTCCTGGGTTCAAGTCCCAGTGTCGGAGGAATTTTTCTCCTGTAATATTCTCATGTAATGTCCAACAGAGACAATAGTCTGGGAGCCCGGTCACAAAATCACTACTTAGTGTGCCTCACTAGTACTGCATATGACATAACTTGTCTGTCTGTGAGGTAGACCATTGGGGCAATCAGTCATAAGGAGAAGGGTTCCATCTGGCGCTGCGAATTGAACTCCAGCTTAGCTCAGTTTTGGTAGAGCATTGGCGCGAATAGCCAAAGGTCCTGGGCTCAAGTCCCAGTGTCGGAGGAATTTTTCTCCTGTAATATTCTCATGTTAACTCAGGTTTAAAGGGGGTTTCGGGAAAATAAATAACATTTGGTTAGGTTAGGTATGTTAGCTGAGGTTTAAAGGGGGATTGGGGACAGGGCCCCCAAGAAATAATAAAACGTTAGGTTAGGTTAGGGTAATATACATTAACGTAACCTATCATCATGGAGATCACTGCCTCCCTAATAAAACATCAGATGGAGGAGGCACTATGGAAGTCAAAATGTGTGCCGAATGTACAATTTCAGGGCTGCCATTAGTGTAACAGCAACCATACGAAATAATGCAAGGGCCAGCTGTTATAATGCAGTAAAAAAATCAAGATAATGGAAAATAATTAAATACAGGATAATGAAACACTTACGTACTTGTGACTCGACAACAGCTGGCAAGTCGGAGGTGAAAATCTCAACAAGTTTTCTATACCCTGGTTTGATCCCACCCGGGTCGAAATTATTTATGTACGGCTGTATTTTTAGGCACATAAATTTGCGGGGATTTCAAAATTTGCAGGAACAGTTCAGATGGCATACTCATAATATATCAGCGATAGTCCCAAGGCTGTAGATGCACATGAAAGTAAAATTTGAAACCCCCACAAATTAATATGCCTGAAATTACCATCTCACATACATTTTCGACCCAGATAGGATCAAACCAGGGAATAGAAAATGTGTTTGATGACATTTCACTTCAGACTCTCCAGCTGTTGTCGAGCCACAAGGTTGTAAACGTAAGGAAAAATTTATTTCATTTTTCTGTATTCACGGTAATTATCTTGATTTTTTGTTTTGCATTATTTTGAATATACGTTGTTACACTATTGGCAGCCCTGAAATTGTACATTCAGCACACATTTTGACTTACATAGTGTCTCCTCCATCGGACATATTATTAGGGAGGCAGTGACCGCTGCCATGATGGGTTACCTTAATGTTGTATATTACCTAGGTTAGGCATGTAAGCTCAAGTTAAAGAGGGTTTGGGGGCTGGTGATATTCTAGACGGTGATATTCTAGACAGTGATAGCGACAGCAACTGACCACCACAGAGCAGTATCATGTTGGCATCCCTGATTCCTGAACCAATGACCCATCAGCTTCTTCCCTGCATGCACCTGAGCTGTCACGAGTAGCCGATTCTGGTGTGTGCACTTTCTTTCTGAGCGATATTTTAGGTTAGGGCATCCCTAGGTTAGTTTTCTGTGAAATTCTTACCGATTTTACCTATATTTGAAATATATTCTTAGAAACAAAAGGTGCCTATATATGGATTCTAAAACTTCTGAACAATATTATTACTTTGAATTTGGCCATTTTTTGTGTGTAAAAGCAATATTAACCAATCCAGCAAAGTTGGAAACTATCCCCTCCATTTTTACTTTTCAAAATGTGGTCACCGTAATTTAATCACCGGGCTTCAGCAAGAGGGTTCATACAAGCAGAACATAACCTTTCGAAGTTGGTTAGGTTCTTCATTTTCAGAATCCGTAGATACATACCGATACACAGCCAAACATGTTGTTGGGTGACTGTAGAGTCTATCTAGTACATCAGCTGGGAGAAGTTTCAAATAATCGTGAAGATTTTTACAACATAAATTTTTTGATTGCGGTATTAATTTCAACGACTTCCCTATTTCCGCCATTGTGATTAGCCACAGAACACATACATAGAAATGTTCATTCGCTGAAATGTGGAAACACGAGCGATTAAAGCGCTCCAGATCGTCTGGCCAGTAACTACAGCGACGAGAGCCTTCTGAAATTCTTAAAAGAAACTTTTATAAATGTTATAAAAGGCAAGTTTTAAATCTCTCCCAGTCAGCACACATGTGTAAAATATATGTAAAACTTACGTTTTCCCTAGATCTAGGTAACGTACATCACACATATGGGTAACATAAAATCTACGTATAATGTACGCTCAAATGTCCCACTTTTTTATGTATAGTTTACGTCAATTTCATGTCTGTGCAGACATTAATATATATAAATCATACGTACAGTCACATACGTACTATTGATGTACAATATCTATACGTAAAAAATATGTAAAGATGATATATCAAACGTATATTTTATATATATATATATATAAATATATATATAGGACCTTTGGTTCATAAATGTACACTGCTTACATATATTTTACGTATATTATCCATACATGAGAGATCCACCAAATGTAAAGTGACCAACCGTCCCATATTATACGGAACAGTCCCGTTTTTCAAGGTTATGTCCCGTTAAACTTATTACATTGTCCGGGACGCTTATATGTCCCATATTTCAATCGTCCGTCCCGTATTGTCCCATTTTATTGTATCGATTTCATTTTGCCACCTTATTACACAAGGTAGCAAACATTGAAATCAGAGGTATTTTAGTAATAAAAAAAATAGAATAGCGCACAATTTGCATCATAGGTATTTAGTGGTAATTTAGAGTTACGACCAAAGACGTTCTATATATATTGTTACGACAGATAACGGAAGAGAAATTTGGTGTTACAGCGGCCTTATCGTTGGCTGCACGCAAACGTTGGCCAGCAAAGACGTTCTATATCTACCTAGACTTACAATGGGCGACGAAGCAGTGGCTAAAATTGAACAACTCGCGCATCCGCCAACATGGCGGCATGCAGTGTTGCCAACGTCAAAGAAATTTCTCTAGATTTAGAGAAATCTTGCTTCTTTTAAAGAATTTCGCCCCACATCTACAGAAAAATTTAATTTACTCTTTTCCATAGATAATTAATAAAGATAAAGCGGAAATTCGGACAAAAAATAAAATGCAGAGCGAGAGAGCAGTCTACAACTATTTAAATGTATAGGCTACCCCTGAGTTAAAAACGACACCTCACCACAAAATTTATCTCTTCTCTCAGCGCATTTATGCCCTCGTGAATCCCCGAACCATGCAGACCGGATGTCATCAAGGCACAGTTGAATCTTACAATAAGTACATTGTACCCTGTTAAAAACGACACCTCAGCATAAAAGTCTTCTCTCTCGGCGCTTGATGTCTTGTTCAATCCCCGTAGAATCAAAGAATTTCGTCCCAAATTTACAGAAAAAAATTACTTTACTGTTTTCCATAAATAATTGATAAAGATAAAGCGGAAATTTGGACAAAAAATAAAATAGAGAGCGAGAGAGCAGTCTACAACAATTTAAATGTTCTGTGCTGTACTACCCATGCTATCTTCGGATGTTTATTGCATGCAGTTAACTTGAGGTAAGATTCATATTAATAAAATTATTATTAATTATTATTATTACTATCGATAAAATATATAATTAAAGAATATAACTTTTTAATGCATCAAAGAAATTTAAAGAAAATTTATGGAGTTGTCAAAAAGATTTTAGCTTTTGTGGTTGGCAACACTGGCGGCATGTGTTATGCTTCTGACACCCGTGAGAATGTAAATAGTGAGATATTTTAAATATTAAAAACTAAATGTAAGCTTAGAATTACAGTGTTTGTGTTCATTTTAGTATTTTGTGCTATTTAGTAATTGCATGAAGTGTAGTGAGCTATAATATGGTTATTATTATTGCGGATACATTTCAATATTGTAGGCCACGTGTGTTTGTTAGAATTTATATTTTCGACCCGTGTTTTTTATAGTGTTCCTGGGATTACTAAAAATATGGTGCGTTCTTGTGCAGCATACAACTGCACAAATCGTCAGAAGAAGGATTCGGGGATTTCTTTCCACAAGTAAGTAATATAGCCTAGTTATATTATAGGTTAGGAGCAGTGTTTTATTTTGGAATGGATTACACAACTGTAATTTTTCATAGTAATATACTATATTGTACTATACTAAATTAATTGTATTAATTTAATCACATATTTCAGGACCCGAAGGGCTATGTTTAAAGATTACAACTTAAATTATTCACTAAAATGACCGAGAAAAATGACTTACTGGGAATGTCAACACAGGCCTATGATGTTGTGTTATTGCGTCCACATGCGATAAATGCAGGTAATTATGTTTAGTTCTTACACTTATTTATAGCGATATTACTCTGAACTCATGTTTAATTAATTTTTTCATTATTTATGAGATTAAATACCGATAGGTTTATGTTTCCTTTTATGTTTAACAGCTGTATGTCGTCTGCTAAATGATTTCTTGCAGACAAGATGGCGGCGAGCGACCACTTCTATTTGGAGCCATTTCACGCCGTCTGCGCAGCTGGTGGTGTGGGGACTTGTTGGCCAGCATCATCGCGATCAATAAGGCCTTGGTCATTGTTTACTTCAATGGTGGTAACATTTGATCAAAATGTAATGAACATTGAGCTCTATTAATAATAATAATAATAATAATAATAATAATAATAATAATAATAATAATAATATTTATTGGCCACTAAACACTTACATGCATCAGGCTTCGTCCAACATAGAGAGTTAAGTCCAATTAAGAGCAAGATGTTCCTTAACAGTATAATAGTTGTTCTTTAGCAATACAAATTTAATTTTCTTCTTAAAGATATTTACATTATTTAGTGATTTCACACTTTCTGGCAACTTGTTGTATAGTTTTATACCAACAGCAACATGACTATCAAGCGGGTTGACTAAAATGGCGGACGACTTGAACGCTAATATTTCAGGTTCCTCGTTCTTTTAGTGATTTTGCAGTGTTTTCATAGTGCGTTCGATATATTTATAAAACGCAGTATAGCTCGTGTAGTCATAGTGATCGGTCGTGACTAGGAAGCTTTTGATTCAGTGCGGGTTGTTCTGAAAGACCTTTAGTTTTGTGTTGGTCATTATTGGTGACTGGTGATTGTGGGTACAGGTTTTAACTTTTATTGTGGACTTTTGGTACTCAATCTTTGGGTCTCCCCGGGAGGGGAGGATTTATGATCTGTTGTTATGATGGATTCAGCTAGCGAGTCTCAGTTTCCTTTGCCAAACAGTTTACATATTACGAACTCAATGGAGACAGATAGTTTGCAGGCAGTGAATAGGCCTACTTCTTCTAGCCAAACCCAGTTGGACCCAGAGAATCATACCACATTCACACAAGAGAATAATTCACATAAAGAGTTACCGGTAAAAAAGATCACCGATATGAACATTCTGACACGGGGCCATATTTCGTGTCCATAAAACAACCTGGCCAAGCATTGGGAAATATGCACCCGATGAAGGTGGGACAATGGTTATTCCGACAAAACTTCGACGTACAATATATCAACAAAGTATCTAAATATCAAATCGATGTGCACTTCAAAACATATTCAGCGGCAAATACCTTCCTTAATTCTGATTTCGATAATGTTCATCACACGGAATCTTTCATCCCAGCTTATGCCATATACTCCTCAGGAGTAATTCGAGGTGTGGAAGCAAGCATCACAAATGAAGATATAAAAGTTGATACTTATGTCCCAGAAGGTTTTAAAATAACAAATGTATATAGATTTAACAAAAAAATTATTGACGATCAGGGATTACCCTCATATCTACCAACAGAAACTGTTAAGATCACATTCCGCAGCCAACGGTTGCCTCGGTCAGTGATCTTGTACCACCAGAACTGTAAAGTTGAAACATACCACGATCGCACTAAACTGTGCACCAAATGTGGTAAACTTAACCACATGCCAAATTCTGCAGATGAACCCCTAAATGTCTAAAATGTAGTCAAGACACGCATCAGGGTGAATGTACCACAAACATAATTAAATGTGTGAATTGTAAAGGCAATCATTCGACTACAGACACGGATCACTGCCCCGCTTATCGTTTGGAGAAACAAATCAATGACAAATTGGCATCTTTGCCGATTTCAAGATACGAAGCCAAACAAATAGCCATGGGTCGCTCTTCATACGCACAAATGGTACAGCAACAAACATCTTTGGCTTTTAATACAATAGCCCAATTTCCACCATTGGAAAATAGATCTCCAGTATTGTCTCCCCACCACCCATTGAGAGATACCACGACGAAGCAGCAGCCTCCATTTGCAGACTCAAATCTGACCTTTAACACAAACAAACGAAAAGAACAGGATAATAATGTCGAGACCGACAAGATTTCTTATAAAAAAGCTCTCCTCTTTCCGGATGCCCTATAAAGGAGCACGCAAAGTCAGATACTCCCACGTACACACAGCATGCAATCAGTACTCCACACTCGGAATCATCCTTAGGGTCTGTGATAGGACCTTCAACGCAAGTTAAGAAAAGCTCTGCTCCAACAAAAACTCACCATATGCGCCAATTGATGAAACCTAATTCCACGGTAATCACGGCCTTAAACAAGGTCTTAAGTGAGGTCCCGGATCACCTACGGGGGGACATTGTACGAATAAAGCAACAAATCAAAGATCTCATTGATTACTCCAGAACGTAAGAAACAATACTTACATACTTAAGTCCTTCTTAATATTTCATCACGCAATATATATATATATAATTTCTAGACCAAATTTCTTTTTCCTGCAAATAATGGTCCAATTAAAAATACTGCAATGGAATGCACAAAGCATCAAAAGTAAAAAAGAAGAACTTATCAACTTCGCAGAGCATCATGATTTTGACGTCATGGTAATCATTGAAACCTGGTTAACGCCCACGATGAAATTCCAAATTCCAGGATATGTTACTATTAGAAATGATAGGGAGGGTAAAGGAGGAGGCATCGCAATCCTTCTTAAAAAATATCTCTCCATTACCAATTACCGCACGATTAACAATTACAACTTTACATTTCAAGCAATTGAGATTACGATGGGCCGACTGAAATTAACCGGCATATATAACACCAGCAATAACCACATAACGCGGACTTTTTGGAGAACGACTTTTACATTGGATCAACAATTTAAATATATATTTCTTGGTGACTTCAACTTAGGTAAACCCATAGATTCCATCTATGCTACTGATACTATCCACTTCATCGAAGAACTAAAAATCAATAACGTCTATCTCATTAACAAAAGAACGCCTACCAGACTTGGATATAGAGGGCAACAAGATACCACACCGGACCTCACATTTATTTCAGCCAGCCTAGTTGCAATCACTGAATGGATAACAGCAACGGACACCCTCGGCAGTGATCATATTCCAATAATTATTGCTATCAATTCAAAGGAACCTCTCCTTCCTATCACTGAAATTCCACATCGTAATAAATCCATTAACTGGCAATCTTTTAAAAATTCCATCCAACCCCAACTCGACAACAGTCTCCCTTCTAATCATTCCTTGGATCTTATTCCTTCTACCCTACAAGAGTACCTAAATACGCACCATCCACCCTTTACACCCCCCAAACCTCGAACCCGGACGAAACCCGCCTGGTGGACTCCTGATATAAAACACGCCATAGCCAAGAGAAAACTCTTACTTAAGGACTTCAAAAAACAATGCAACCTCCAGTCATATTTACGCCTCCGACAACATCTAGCACATGTGAAAAGGATCATCTTAAGTGCTAAAAGACAGAACTGGCACGATTACTGCTCTAAAATAGATTATTCTACCCCACCAAAGCAAATTTGGCGTCATGTTAAATGGTTTACTGGCAAAAAGTCTACAATACCGATCAGATAGCTTTTGACATCAAACTACAGGAAGATTTTCTGAAACATGTGGTACCGGATCAAGTTCATCCCCCTTACATAGCACCAACAACCGAGATGCATTACTCATTCAATATACCCATATCCCGGACGGAAATATCCAACATCATACGACAGCACAGCACGCACAGATCTGCACCAGGACCAGATTTAATTTCATATGAAATGTTACACCATGTGGAACAGAGCTTGCTACCGCATCTAGAATTTGGTTATAATGCCATATTACAGGGGCAAATTTACCCGCAGAGTTGGAATCAAATACCGTCATCCCGATTCTGAAACCTAACAAAACTGGAATTCAGCCATCCCATTATAGACCTATCATACTTAGCTCAACTTTACGAAAAATATATGAAAAAATCCTGAATCAACGCATATCTTTCTACATTGAGCGATATAACATTCTTCATGCGAAACAATTTGGATTCCGAAAAGGTTATAACAGTACATTAAGCATCTTATATCTGATTACCGATATCTACACAGGCTGGATGAAAGACGAAAACACATTAGCTATTACGATTGACTTAAGTACAGCGTATGATAAAGTGAATTTACATCGATTATGCGAAACCTTGGGAGAAATAGGAATACCAACCATATACATTCAAACCATACTTCAGTTAATGGTCGGCCGTTCACTCGCCTTCCCTCCGTACTACAACCATCAGCAAACCAGGCAGACGTCTATGGGAATTCCTCAAGGATCTTCCCTTAGTCCCATGCTATTCAACATTTACACTAACAACCTACATACATTACGACTCAAGATTAGTAAAATACTCTGCTTTGCTGACGATATTATTCTCTATTACCGATTTCCTAAATCATCACCTACCAGTTCAAATAAGGATTTCCAAGATGACATCGATATCTTGACCCAAGAACTGGACAATATGGGAATGGAAATCAATATTGACAAAAGTGCTTTTACTATCTTTGCCAGATCAATGACCTCTCAACAGAAAATGCCTCACTTACATCTAAAGCAGATCCCGATACGTTACAACACGCATCTCAAATACCTTGGAATATATCTAGATTATAGGCTATCGGGCAATCAACATTATCGGATGTTGACCAACAAACTATGCAACAGGCAAAATCTATTCCGTTACATCACTGGAAGATACTGGGGTAATCATCCAAAAGCCCTTTACATGCTTTACAATAACTTCATTAGATCTTCACTTGAATATGGGATACAGGTCTTGGCACCCCCTACCAAGCAATGGCAACATAAAATAAGCTCTATTTTATACAGTATAGGAAAAAGCATACTGGGAACTGGTGGGAAACCGAATAAACTCCAAGTCTTCAAGGAACTCCACCTACAGACGCATCAGGATCGTGCAACAGAATCAAGCATAAAAACCATGAAATTTGTATTCCTCAACGGTGCCCGTCCACTCTACACCAAACTCAGATATATGATGGAACTACGGAAATTAAACAGCGGCCACCGATATAATTACAAACTCCCTCCTATCTTCGACACATTCCAATCCTTTTACCAAGACCAGGAAATCCAACCATTCCCCAAATATCCTCTATACTGCACTGATTATAGTACGCTTATAAAGCCTCCTGACTTAGATATTACTACTTTCCATAAACAAGATATTAACTCCAACCATATCTATCTTGATATCGTTTCCACTTTTCCCCCTGACAAAACTATGATTATTTTCACTGACGGATCGAAAACTCCTGTTGGTACTGGAGCTGCTTATTATAATGACAGTACTAATGAAAGAAAACAATTTACACTATCTGCTCTCAACACCGTCTATACAGCTGAAATAATAGCTATCCGTCAGGCACTCATAAGCCTGAAAAACATTACAGGATACAACATCTATATATTTTCTGATTCACGAAGTTCTTTGGACACAATATCGCGTACGGACATCAATACAAAATTTTCGTGGCTGGAAATCAACATAAAACAGATAATTCACACACTGCAAGAAAGTAATTCAGTTACATTCATCTGGATCCCGGGACATCGTAACATCAGGGGCAATGAAATCGCTGATCAATTGGCAAAACAGGCTTCAGCGCATCCTTCCCAAGACAAATTCTTACTACCAATACAAGATTATATCACACACAGGATCCGGATACATAGATCTAACGCAATGCAGAAGAATAAACCCTGGTTTATCACAACACCAGCATCCAGAGCTGAAATATCTCTTATATATAAAGTTAAATTCCAAACGGCCATCACCCCCCATTACCTACACAGAATTAAAAAAAGGGACAATCCACTCTGTTCCTGTGGACAGATAGGAAATTTAAATCACGTACTTTTCTCGTGTCCAAATCTAAATACAAGTGACCATGACTTTTATAACGACCTATGCACAGAGTATGGATATAGCCCATGGAATATACCAGCCTTAACTACGGATCAACCACACAAAGCAGCTAGAATTTTAAAACGATTCTTATACCGATGTAAAATGAAGATATGATCTAACAATTTAGGACAACTACTTTTTGTATACACACAGGAAAATTTGTTTACAACCTCTACGGACGTTAAAACCTTACATGGTGTGACGTCGATAAATAAAAGTGAAGTGAAGTGAAGTGACTATCAAGCGTCATTTGGAGTCGACATCTAGGTACTACTAGGTTATGACTACCTCGTGTGTTATAGTTATGAACATCATGTTGTTGGATATTAGCAGATAAATTCACATAGATATAAACCAAGTTGAAATATACATAAAGTGATGATAAAGTTAAAATATGAAATTCAGCAAACAACGGACTACAAGATTGGAAAGGTCCACAGCCTTTAATTATGCGCATTGCCTTTTTTTGTAACAAGAAAACATCCTTGGCACCAGGACTGTTACCCCAGAGCATGACACCATAGGTCAAATGCACATTGAAAAAACAATGATAGGCACAAATTAGAGCATGAGGAGGTAGTACATTTTTAAGTTTCCTTAACAAGAAGATGACTCTGGATAACCTTTTACAAAGCTCTTGAGTGTGAACTCTCCAATTAAGTTTACTATCCAAATGGAAACCAAGTACTTTGACAGATTCAATGTCTTCATTTGTCATGTGATTAAGGATAATCGACTGAGTTTTACCAGGATTCATACAAAGTCCATGAGTAGAAAACCATTCATTTAGCAAATCTAGAGTAACATCAGTATCACAGACATCATTGAATGAGTTCAATACAGTAGTGTCATCAGCATACATAACCAAACGTGCAGGTATTGAAAGATATGTCACTAACAGCTACAATAAACAAGAAAGGTCCAAGAATAGAGCCCTGGGGCACTCCAGTTGAAATTCTCTTAAAAGACGATTGTTCATTATTGGTAAACACTGCCTGAAATCTATCAGTTAGATAGGATTCAATGATGGCTAACTCAGGCCCAGCGACACCATAGTGTTCCAGTTTCATACAGATAATATCATGAGGGAGGCAATCAAATGCTTTGGTGAGATCACATAGATGCATTGACACTTTACTTTTCTGTTCAAAGGACTCCAGGATGAATCTTACAATTTCTGGAGGTACAATTTCGATCATTACATACTGGAGGTAGCACTGCATGATGAAAAATCGTGACGGCAGAGTTCGCGGTCCGCCATGAAAGTGAACGTATACTTTAGCTCCTATCCCGTATCTCCTCCTAACAAACTCATGTGTATTAATGGAATTATGAAGATGTATTGGCATTTTTAAAACAGTTTTATGAATGAAACGCTCCAATATAAACTACTTGATGCTTTTTAAGTACATAACAAAACTAATTTCATATCGTAATGGTTTGGTAAAAGTATTTCATAGTTGGATAAAAACACTTTTTAAACGCACTTTATTTTACCTTAGTAAAATAAAGTGCGTTTAAAAAGTGTTTTTATCCAACTATTTATTACACAACGCTAAAGTCGGACACAAGAATGAAAAGTATTTCTTTAATCTCGATCAGGCGTGAATGCACATTGGTAAACAGTTGTAAACACTCGCATTTTAAATATTAAAATAACTTCACAATAGGCCTTCATTGTGCGATATTATGCTTGATTTCGATATATAAAGAGAATAGACAAAATCTGTTCTAAGTGCTTTGGAAATGTATAAACCGTGACCTTCAACTGTACCGTTACTGTACTGGATACAATTCACATTATTTATTTATTTTGTTAATAATTCCTGTAGATTAGTGTAAAGGGAAGCCACTGAAATGAAATTTCAAAATACTTTAAGTCAGTAGGCCTACTTAGAAGTTCCTTTTCTTCGAATCTGAAATTTAATTAGCCATGCTATTTATCTTCTTATTCTTGCGACAGACAATCGTCTGTAGCCTTTTGTTCTTTCTCAATTCTGTTTGGATAGGAGATGGTGGGAGATCATCTGTTTGTGTCTGTTTATCTATTTTCGTATAATTTTCAGCGAGGTCTTATACAAAAACATCTGCTTCCTCTTATTTCTGCAATTAAAAACTAGCATGAAAAATTTAGGCCTACATGCATAAGAATACTACGTTTACATGACTGACATATTGCATAATTTATATTCCTACTTGGTACCTAAAGTAGGCCTACTACTAACCACATTACGAACCAGAGGCGTACCGAGGGGGGGGTTTGAACCCCACCCATTGATTAAAAAAAGGAAAATTGTAAATTTTTTTTAATTCTGCTTATAAATTGCTTAATACGAGTATAAAGCGTGGGAAGCTTAAAACTCGTTATTGTGCATCTTAATTTTTAAAATTTTCCGGGGGAGGACCCCCGAACCCCCCTCTCCCTGGGGGGTATTCTATACCCCACAGATGTTGTAACCCCCCCCATATGGTCGGCCTGTTTACGCTTTGTTACGAACCAGTTGTCTTTTTGGAACAATAATTTTTTGAAGGTGTCCTGGAAAATTGAAGACTGATGGTACAGCATCTTTTAGTGATTTTACAAGTGCACCAGACCTTGACTGATAGCAATCAGGTGTAAAGTGTCTGCTGCTTAATTTACTGTACGCTGTGGGTGATGAGCCAATATTAAAAATAATATTAATTTTTACAAGGCATGCTATTGGCGCAAAGGGGTTAAAACAGATTTAAATTATAATGAAATTTTAATTAGTAGTATGGGAGTGAAGAATCTGTTTTACACAAGAATGTATCAGTCCTGTATCACGTGTTCATTGTTGCGTATGGAGCCTGGCAGACTTGTATGGTGTTTAGCTTCGTAATGTCTCGGAAGCGCTCGCTCTAAAGGGAGACCGCTTCGCGTAGAGAGGGGGAGTGGGAACTCATTTCCACTGCATTGCGGATTCTTGACGTCAGCCCTGCTCGAGGCGCAGGTCAGAGAAGATCTCCGTAGCGCTCTGTCTCGTGAATTGTAATACGTGAAGTTTCTTTTTATCGATCTTTTGTTCTTTTTGCTATATAATTAATCATCTGATTGGTCATAATGTTAATTAGTACCAGAGAAGAGAGGGGAGCTACGTTATATAAAGGAAGGTAACATAAACCTCCTTCCCACTCACTTCTTTTTTGTGTTCGGGGCTGCAATCGTGGTGTCACCATGGGGCTCGGGAAGCAACACACAATGGCGACTGTAAGGTCGACCATGCTAGGATTAGACAGGTACGTGTATCACATATTATTTAGGTAATCCGTAGCTGTACCTAGAATTTGGTTCGTGATTATGAAGGACGAGTCCTTGTATTTTAATTTGGTGAAGGTGTTGTGACTTAGTTTCAGTAAACATGCGGGATTTCTGGAGATTTATCTAGGGCTTCACCCTTGTGTTTTTTTATTATTCCTTGTTTTGCTGAGTTTGAAATAGGAGACAGTGCCTTGTCGGTTAATTATTTCACTTAAATTGTGGGGCTCCTAGAATCTGGTGTTCTTTTTCTTTCGGTTTGTGTTATTTTTATTTATGAAGGATGCTTGATACACGTTACCCATGTAGAATGTAGGTGACACCAGGTTGGAACTCGGGACCAATATTTTCCTGTCCAGGGATGTCTGGCGGGGATATTTCATGTAAGTTAAAAAGAATGTAATATTTGTCTAGAGAGTAAAATAACAAATGTAACTTGTGTTAAAAAACTATAATCGGCCATTTATTTTGCCTTTCAAGGTAATGATTAAATAATTTATTTGTTGGCCGAAATTGTTCATAATGTAAAGATGAAATACCAAATGGAAAATTAATTGATTTTATCCCTCTTGTGGGAACATTTGTATATATTTTGTTTTAATCTTTGTGTGGCCCATCAGGCAGTAATTAATTTTATTTTAATCCGAAATTGTTCATAATGTAAAGATGAAATACCAAATTGAGAATTAATTAATTTTATCCCTCTTGTGGGAACACTTGTACATATATTTCTTTTAATTAGGTTTGGCCCATCAGGCTGTAATTTATTTTATTTTAATAAAATAATATCTTTTAGCTTCCACATGTTAAGTTTCTATTCTCAGCTGCGAAGGGCATCTAAAACTATTTTACATGCTCTTCGTTACGTGATGCCACCTCCACCTGTCCGTTACCCTCTAAGTTATTTTATATAGGGTCGGCCTAGCTGAGATCAGCACGCTTCACATCTGATCGAGAAGGCAGAAGAAGAGAAAAAGGGTTTTGGGTGGAAGGGGGCGTTGCAGTGACCAATATTCTCTGCGCATTGCTTGAACCCACTTCTTCGGAATATCAGGCCAAGAAAATGGAAACCTGTACAAATAGGCAAGAAAAAGACAAGCGTTCGTGGCTCATCTACGATTGAGGTTAAGTCAGATTTGGCCAGTATCCTCAAATGTTCCAAACAAAAATAACCTACTTGTGAAACTTAAGTCCACTTCTATTTCTCTGGAGCTCTGTGTAGCCATATACCACGCAATATTCGACCATTTTGTCATGAAAAATATCAAAAACACATTCATAAATATATGTTTACCATACGAAGCACACTTCACCAATACGCACGGTGTAGCCAATTTAACAACAAGTGAACGTCACGACTTATGCAATTCCAAAGCACAGCTGTTGTGTATCCTGTTTATATATTGAGATCACTGATAATGAATTACCACAAGAACAAAAGAATATAATAAATTATAACAAATTTAAATTACAAATAAAACTTTCTTTAAATTCAAAGATTAATTAAGTTCTTTGATATAGTAATATAACATAGTAATAAATAGACACTATAGAGTAATATATAGTAATAAATAGTAAATATATATAGAAATTAATAGTAATAAAGTAAAAAAAATAGTCACTATATATCTATCATGTAGGATATTTCCCTTATGTAACTCTTGTATTTGCAATTTATGTACAATTGAATGTCATTTTGTATGTATTGAATGTCATTTTGTATGTATTGAATGTCATTTTGTATATTATTGAGTGTCATTTTGTATATAGCCCCTTAAAGGTGAGCTTTCCCCCCGGGGGACACCGCCTTGTCGAAGCACTGTCCGTGCGGGCGGTGGGGCTTGTGTGCTCTTATGACGTGGAGGGCTATACCGGCGGTAATGGAGTTAACTCTGCTACCGGCAGGGTCACCCATGCCGGGAAGGCCGATACCGAAGAGCCAGACGAAGCGTGTCCCACAACGACCTCTCTATTCCCTATCCCTATTCATAATTTCCTTCTTAAGCCCAACCCCAAAGTGTTATGCGACCCGTGCCGAAAGGGTGAATGGCATATGGCTAAGTGTGTCACTAACGGAGCCTCTGGATATCGGGCGACCTCCAGAGTATCCAGCCTTACCCAGGTAAGCGGGGCTCTACCTGGGCGGACCAACCCTTCCCTAGCTTCTCGTGGGAAATATATGGAACCAACTGAGAAATCTTTATTACCTGAAGTCCTAGAGATATCAGGAATTTCACCTATGGAGACAAAAGAGGTAGCTTCTATGGAGCAAGCTTCAAGTAGTCTCCATAGGATCAATACTGATAAATCTGACGAAGAAAATCTCCGTTCAGAGGAAGAGGAACATCTTCTCAAAAGTCCAGCCACTCCTGGTCTCACTAAGAAATTAGATGAAGCCACAAATCAGCTGGGAAGACTAAAAGTCAAACCCGCCAAACGAAGTAGGGCCCAAAGAAAGGAAGCCCTTATGAAGAGATTGGCGGAACAGGGGATCAAATTTGACCCCAACAAATGGAAATCAGGAAAAAAGAAGAAACCTGGAAAAACTGAAGGAGAGGGAGAGAGATCGAAAGGAGGCGCTAAACGTAGCCGTTGCGATGACTCAACACCAACTCCTGATGGTAACAGGAAAAAACCTAGGCCTGAGAATCAGCCTTACACACCAATACAAGGAGAGATCTAAAATTCAAATTCAAATTCAAATTCTTTATTGGTCCTGAGAATCACTATGTACAACGTACAATTTGATATTGGACAAGTCAACATATAATTAAACTAGACTAAGCTAAAATAATAAGAAATATTATTGTTTATAATAATTGCAAGATGAATCTAAAGTACCTATGCATTTTTTGTAAGGTATTCCTCAACTGAATAAAAGCAATTGTCTATCAAATATGCCTTAAGGGATTTTTTGAATGAGGGTTTTTGGTGGATTAATTTGAGCTGCTTTGGAAGACTGTTATATAATTTAATTACAGAGTAAAAGGTTCCTTTATGAAATAGAGTGATTCTGTGGTGTTGTGAATAAAAATCAGAACGGTGTCTGGTGTAGTGCGAGTGTACTTCATTGTTTTTTACAAATGGAGAGTGGCCATCTATTGTAGTTTTACTAATTAACATTAAGCTTTGATATATGTACAAACATGGTAGTGGGAGGATGCCGAGGTTTTTGAATAGGGGTTTACATGAAGCTCTTGAATTTAGCCCTTCCATTATTCTAATTATTTTCTTTTGGGTTCTGAAACATTTAATAGCTGAAGATGATCTTCCCCAAAATGCTAACCCATATGCAAGGAGAGAGTGGATGTATGCAAAGTAAACTATTCTGAGAGTTTCCTTACTAGTACAGTTGGATAAAATTCTCATTAAGTAGGTGGCTTTACAGAGCTTTTTATTTACTTCATCAATGTGAATATCCCAATGTAAATTATTTTGAATCCATAGTCCTAAAAATTTTGTGCATTCAACTTTCTCAATTGTCTGATTGCAGAGTGTTATTTGAGTGGAGTGTTTATTGTTTCGAGTCGAGTGGAAGTCCATACAGACGGTTTTATTTAGATTAATAACAAGATGGTTAAATGAAAAGTAGTTAGTAATTTGGTGTGTAGTGATACCTATGGAGTTTAGAAAGGCGCTTTCATGAGGAGCTTTAATCAGGATATTTGTGTCATCTGCGAATAAAATTGAGCTTGAGTTAGGATCAATCAGACAGAAATCATTGACAAAAAGTATAAATAGGATAGGTCCTAATATTGAACCCTGTGGGACACCAAACTTCGTTTTTAATAGATTGGAGCGATAGCAACTAGTTACATTGTCTTGCGAATGCTTAATTTCTGTTAATTGAAGGCGGTTGCACAGGTATGTCTCAAGCCATTTATTTGGCAACCCCCTAATTCCAAAATTTTCAAGCTTTAGTAGGAGTTTCTTGTGGTCAACTAAGTCGAATGCTTTGGAGAGGTCTAAGAATATGGCAGAAGTAAATTCTTTCTCGTCAACAGCTTTAAGGGCATCATACAAAAATTTGAAGATGGCTGATTCTGTAGAACGATTTTTTCTGAAACCATGTTGGGACTCAGATAATAGTTTGTTCTTTTCAAGGAAACTTAGTAAGCGTGAGTTGAAAATTTTTTCTAATATTTTAGAGAATACTGATACTAATGCTATGGGCCTATAGTTTGAAATATTATCTTTTTTACCTTTTTTAAACAGGGGTTTTATTATAGATGTCTTTAGACATGTCGGAAAATTTCCATTTTTGAGGGATTCATTGCAGATATGAGTTAAGGGCTGGATAATCAGTTGTGAACATTTTTTGACAAGAGAGTCAGGTATGTCATCGATTCCTGAAGTGTGTTTAGATTTCAAATTTTTTATGATATTGATGATTTCGCCTTCATTTGTTGGGGCAAGAAACATTGAAGACTGATTTATAGGAAAAGAGGATGGAATTGTGTGTGATGATCTGTTGTGAGTATTTTTTGATATGAGGTCTTCGGCTATATTTGCAAAGTAAGTGTTAAAGAAATTAGCAATATTTATGGGATCAGAGATACAGTGCGAATTGTTGTTAAGGGTGATGTTTGGTTCAACCCCTTTCCTGATGTTGGTAGTTTCTTTTTTGACTACGTTCCATGACGCTTTCATTTTATTGTTAGAGTTTTTAATGTAATCATGATTAGTTCGTTTTTTAGCTTCCCTTATCACACTAGCCAAAGTTAATTTAAATTTCTTGAAGAAGTTATTAAAATCTGTATCGTTAGTTCTGATTTTAGACAAATCATATAGATGACGTTTTGTTTCGCATGACTTTTTGATGCCTGATGTGATCCATTTATTGTTACTGGTATTTGTAATGACTTTTACAAGCTTTTTTGGAAAGGCAATGTCAATATAGTAGCGAAGGGTGCTAAGAAAGATATCAAATTTTTGAGAAGTGTCTTCATTTAGGTAGACTTCAACCCAAGTTTCTTTCTTTAGTAAGAATTTGAAATACTCGATTGCTTGTTCACTAAATATTCTTTTTTCAGTAACTTCTGTTCTTTTAGGATTGTTCAGTGAAATAGGAAGGGTTAGCAGTTGAGCATAGTGGTCACTGAAACCAGTGTTTAGAATTTCGATTTGACAGAGATTTATATCTGTATTTAATATGATCTGATCTATGGTTGATGAGGAGTGCGGTGTCGTGCGAGTTGGCGAATGAACGGCTGGTTTAAGATTGAAAGCTAATAGTAGGTCCAATAACTCTGATAAGGTTTTAGACTTTTTGCTAAAATCAATGTTGAGGTCTCCACATAATACAAGTGTTTTATAAAGAAGTTTAGTTTTATTGAGGGCAATTTCTAGAGTGGTAAGAAAATTTTTTAGGTCACCTGATGGTGATCTGTATATACATATAATGGCAATATTGTAGTCTGGTAATGTTAGGCCTGAAATTTCAAAGTCTTTTTCGATGTTTAGGTTGTTCAGAATGTCAAGATTAGCAAAAGAAAGAGAGTTCCTTATGAAAATGCAGTTACCCCCGTGAGTAAATGTTTTTCTGCTTGAATTAGCAGCAAGAGTGAAGTTAGGTATTATTGTGTGTTGCAGGGCATCCTCCCTAAGCCAATGTTCAGTAAAGCATAATACACTTGTATTTAAAAGTTTGGTTGACAGAAGGATTTCAATTTCATTGATTTTGTTATTAAGTGATTGGACATTCTGATGGTAAAGGAGTATATTAGTAGGGGGCATATTTGAAAGATCACTTACTTTTATTTCGGATACTTTCACCTCATCCTGATGTGGAGTAACTTTAAAGTTTCCTGCTGAGCTATTGATTGAGTTAATGACAGGATGGTCAGTTACAGTAAAAAATCATTTGCAAGTTTAGTCGGAAGTTTTGAAAGTCTTTTTGATTTGGATTCTACTAAAACGCTTGAAGAGTCCATATGGCATTCTCCAACAGAATATGCTCTCCGCAAAGCTGGTGCTGGTAGCTCTACGCTGTGCTCAATGCAGGGGCTAGGAATGCCAGATGAATTGCATTCTGTTGTAGTCGTAAATGAAGAATTTATAAAACCCACTTCTGTTGAAGTAGGCTTCTGAGATGCATGTGCTGGTAGCTCGACGATATGCCCTTTGCTTGAGACGGGAATACCAGGGCCCTCAGTGGAAATTAACGCTGGTGCTGGTTGCTGCTCCATGGTAAGTTTCCCAGCCCTCTGGGATACCGGTTGCTCCACGATGCACTCGATGTGGGGCACCACAGATATGTTTGACGCTGTAGTCTCCCTTGTTGAAGAATCTATATTATTCATATTAGCCTTTAGAGGAACAGGTGCCGGCTGATTGACAATACACATGGGATAAGATACCATTTCAGATGCTTTGATTACCTCTGTAGGTTCACATATTGTTTTATTTTGTAATGAGGAAATTACATTACATAGTAGCTGGCCAAATTTAAGGGAACCAACCCTATTTAAATGCACACCATCCTTGGCCATATCACTATCGTCCAGCCAACAGTTACCATCTACCAAGGTGATATGTTCTTTAATTGAGCATAACCAGTCGAGTTCACTATTTATTCTGTTTATTCTTTTTTCACTAACATCTTTTCTTCTGAGAATGCAGCTTAAGACAATTTCAGAGTTTGGAATTTTAGCACGGACACTGTTTACCAAATCCATGGTGTCACCCATAACCTCCTCTGCCATTACACCTCTGTTGATACTATTGGTACCAACATGCAATACAACAACTTTTGGATTTATATTAGCTAAGCTAATTTCGTCAATTTTATGCTTTAGCCTCTCTGTGGTTATCCCTGGGTAGCAGAACACAGGGAAGCCACGTTTTATGCATACATCACCCGATAACTTCAACAGGGAGTCACCGAGAATCACTGCTTGATGGGCCTGGCTTTTTTGGCCTAGCGTAACTCCCTCTTTTAGGGCAGCTGTAGAACTAGACTGGCTGGCTTCAGATAGGTTAAATGTTGAAGGGGTCATCTTTTTGACGTGCTTCAAGTTTGCTGAAGATCTGTTCTGAATAATAGGTGTAGCTGGATAGCATTTTTTTAGGTTATGTAGCGAGGCATTTTCATTATTACTAGAAGATGGCTGGTTCCAATCTTCGTGATTACTTCCTTCAAGAGGAGCGTAACTGTTTTTTAGTGGGATTGGACTAGAAATCCAGGATTGTGGTGGGATAATACTTGCACCAGGTTTTATAAAACCAGTAACTTTATGATCACATTTCTGCATTAATTGTCTTGAAAGGTTTCTTCCCTGGCTGTCCGCAAAGATATTAACTTTCATGGGATTAGAGCCATAAGATTTCTTGGCACACGAATTGTTTGCAGTCTCACGTGTTACATCACAAGACTTGGCTCCAGGCTTACCATGACTAATCACCTCCTCTTGACGATTTTCCAGGATCTCATATCTATTTGAAGTTGATATTGCAAAGGAATTAGCAACTGGTGAAGACGATCTATTACTGTTATAGACAACTGACTCCCAGCCCCTACTGGGTCTCCTATAGGAACAATCCCTCATTTCAAGTAAGTTGTTATCAACCCCTCGTACATTTTGGTTTACCTCAATATTAGCAATTCGATTTTTCAGCACTTGGTTTTCACTTTTTAACTGCTCTAAGTCAGATTGCAGTATGTCTATAATTTCCATGGCATTACGGTAATTGTCATCATCCAAGATAGCGTCGTTCAGACTGTAACCGCCATTTTCTCGGCAAATATCACAAAACCACACTTCCTTTTCGTCTATAATTTCTGAGTTTGTGAGTTTTGCACAATTGAAGTGCCACCAAGTATCGCATGAATCACACAGAACACCATTTTTTACCATCCTTCTACATTTACGACACCTTTCATTTATCTTTAGTCGAATTTTAACAGGAGCAGACACAGACTCGTCACTACACCCAGGCGCCATGTTAGAAAAAATCAAAAAATCATTCAAAGAGGCTTTGACCTCGGTTAAAATGGCGATTATTCCTGAAGGCTTCCCAGACAACAAATTGAGCGAGGAGCAGGGCGAAAGCCTGCAAGAAGCTATGGTCGGAGCATTCGTCAAATTGGCGGACGGCTGCTTTCCACAGTTCTCAACATCATACATGGAAAGAGGAGCCCTTATCCTGTCATGTGCCAACCAACAAACTAGAGTTTGGCTGGAGGACACTATTCCCAAGCTTAGTCCCTGGGAGGGTGCTAAGCTCTTAATAGGATTGAAGGGGGACATACTTAGAACGTCGAAAGTGCTCTTTAAGACACCAAAGATGTTCCTAAAGATGGAGCCCCTAGAAATCCTAGAATTATTGGGAAATCAGAACCCCAGATTGAAAACAAAAGACTGGAGAATCATCAGCTCCAAAAACGAGCCCACTGGAAAAACCCTTGTCTGTACTGTCGACGATGATGTTATCAAAACAATCAAGTCCTCAGGCAGCAAGGCATATCTAGGTGTAGGAAAAATCTTCTTTATCATCCTTGCGAGAGATGAAAAGAAGAAAACTGATTCAGATCAACCCACAGCATAAGAAGGCAGCCTCTTATGCCTTCTGTCAGCTGATGATTGAGAAGAATATTGACCTAGCCCTAATCCAAGAACCTTGGATCCATAAAGAAAGAATTGCGGGGCTAGGGGACGCTAAAGGTAAGATAATATGTGGTGAATCCAATAATAACAGGATGTGTATCCTGGTAAGAAATGGTATCCAGGTACTACCTTTAATGAATCTGTGTTCCAGAGACATTACAACTCTGAAAATATGCCATCCACAAGGATCAGTAGGCAGAGAAGTTATACTAAGCTCTGTCTATCTTCCCTATGATGGAGGAAACCCACCTTCAAGAGAACTTGAACTCTTGATGGAACAACATGGGAGAGGAGGAAGTCACATTCTGATAGGATGCGATGCTAACTCCCACCATGAAGTCTGGGGTAGTACAGACACCAATAATAGAGGTGAGTGTCTCTTGAATTTTCTGCTTGCTAATAATCTGTACATCCTGAATGTCGGTGACAAGCCTACCTTCTCCAATAGGATTAGGAAGGAAGTCATTGACATCAGGGTATGTACAGAACATGTTAGGGAAATCGTCAAAGGATGGAAAGTTCTAAACGAAACTTCTCTTTCTGATCATAACTATATCCAATATAACTTAGAGTATAACGGAGAAATCAATACCTTCAGAAATCCGAGGAAAACCGACTGGGTCTCCTATAAGGAAGATCTAGCGGGAAGACTTGAACAACTGGAGAGAATTGATTTATTTAATGACATTGATAGAACAGCGTTTCTATTACAAGACATTATTCTTGATTGTTACAATGAAAACTGCCCTCTAACAACCCAGTCAGGACCAAAGAAGGTGAAATGGTGGTCCTATGAACTGGAATCAAATAAGAGGAAGGTACGCAAACTCTTTAATAAAGCAAAGAGGAATGGTAATTGGGATCGATATCACGAGTCCCTAACCGCATATAATAAGGCAATCCGTGAAGCCGAAAGATCCTCCTGGAAGAGTTTTTGTCAGGAAATTAATAGCCTGAGAGAAGCCACCAGGATTCAAAGGATAATGGCTTGTGGACCAATTCAACCCATAGGCTCTCTAAAGAAACATACGGGTGAATACACTAATACTGTGAAAGAAACCCTTGAAGAATTTCTAAAGGTACACTTCCCAGGTTGCATATTCAGAGACGAGGAGAGTGAAGACTCCGGTCTGATGGAAGAGAACCTGTGGCCTAGGGTTTCCCCAGAAGACTGGAGGCTGGCTCGTATAATCGTCACTGTTCCTAAAGTGAAATGGGCAATTCATAAATTTATTAAATCACCGGGAGGGGACGGAATCTTGCCTGTATTTTTACAGAAAGGTCCAGATTCCCTCTATAAAGTTATTACTCTGTTATCTTTTTAGGGCAAGCCTGGCCTTTGGCTATGTACCTCAGCCCTGGAGAAATACCAGAGTCGTATTTATTCCTAAGCAAGGTCGTTCAGACCATTCTAATGCTAAGGCATATAGACCAATTAATCTGTCATCTTTTTTGCTTAAAACAATGGGAAGAATGATAGAAAGACATATACGAAGTGGGGTTTTACGCAAGACGCCACTCCATCGTAATCAACACGCTTATCAGCCAGGCAAATCCTGCGATTCGGCCCTGCATAATTTAGTGGTTAGGATTGAGGATTCCCTGGCTGTTAAGGAAAATGCACTGGTTGCATTCCTCGATATTGAGGGAGCTTTTGACAACACCTCATATCGATCTATGGTCAAAGCTGTTCACAACAGAGGTGTAGAAGAGACCATCACTAGATGGATTGGCACCATGTTGAAGCACAGAAATATTCAAGCTAAACTTTTTGGGACAACACAGGAGATTACAGCCACCCGAGGATGCCCGCAAGGAGGAATCTTATCCCCCCTGCTGTGGAGTCTTGTGGTGGACAGCCTCCTGGTGGAATTGAACCAAAAAGGTTATTACCTGCAGGGTTACGCAGACGACTTAGCTCTGATGGTCAAAGGCAAATATGCAAACACCATAAGTGACATCATGAATGTTGGCTTAAACTCAATCAATGAATGGAGTAAGCAAAAGCACCCCTACAGCTGTACTGGAAATACTACTGAGACTTCCACCGTTATATCTTTACCTTAAGGCAGAAGCTACTCTTGCAGCCTATAGGTTAATTAATACAGCCAACTGGAAAAAGGGCAACCACGGTTATGGACATACCCTGATCCAAGATGATGTAGAAAGAAATTCAGTCACAGCAATGAGATCTGATCTCATGATAACTGAATACTGCTTCGACCACTCTTTTGAGATCCAGATTGGAACCCGGCAAGACTGGTCCAGTAAACAAATCCCAGAGAGATTCCAAAACCATGGTTCCAATGACAATGACATGGTTTACAGATGGTTCTAGAGATGGAATACACTCTGGTGCAGGAGTATTTAGTACATCTCCGAGAACAGAACTTAGTCTCAGTCTCGGAAAATATAGTACTGTGTTTCAGGCAGAGATATATGCAATCCTTGCCTGTGCTCAGAAAAGCTTAGAAAAGGGATACAAGGATAAAAACCTACTTATCCTCTCTGATAGCCAAGCTGCTTTAAAAGCACTTGATTCACATCAGTTCAACTCAAAACTGGTGTGGGAATGTCTTCAAACCCTGCAAACTCTATCACAGCGCAATTCTGTTGTGCTAGGATGGGTACCAGGCCATCAAGGTATTGAGGGCAACGAAAGAGCTGATCAATTAGCTAAGAAGGGAGTTACAACCCTCCATTATGGACCTGAACCATTCTGTGGTATAAGCAAAGTACAGGCTAGAACCACAGTAATGGAGAAGACCAGGAAAGAACATCATAAAAGATGGAACAGTTCTGGATTGTCACTATGTAAATTCATAGTTAGAGAATCCAACGACACATTCACTAGATCACTTTTACACCTAAGTAGAAGTAGAATCAGGAAGGCAGTTGGATTAATAACAGGACATGGACACTTTAAGAAACACCTGCGAACTGTGGGCATTATCCATGGAGATATTAGTTGTAGACTTTGCGGGCAGCAAGAAGAAACTGCCAAACACCTACTTCTAGACTGTGAAGCTCTGGGGAGAACAAGACATCAAGTCTTTGGGACCTCATTGCTAGATAAACTTAAAGATCCTATCCCAGGAAAAGGAGTCCTGGAGCTGGTTAAATCCAAGGAACTCGAATTCCTATGATAGGAAATAGGGATTGCACAAAAGATCTTTAGGTCGAAGTGCGAGGGCTTTAAGCTCTCTTAAAATTCCCCAATTATACATACATACATACAAGGTGAGCTTTGCTCGTTGGGGTTTAAGTATTACAATAAATATAAATAATGTTACGTTATTAAATTTGGGAAAAATAGTTTTATGCTGCCCGCTAGGCTCCTCCCACGAACTGTCACCAATCTTCAGCTCATATCTTCGAAAGGTACCTGACTCAGATACGAAATTTTGTTTTCATACGATTTTCCGTTTTGGAGCTAGCTTGTTCACAGAAATTCCACACACAGACACACTGACACACAGACATGTTTCCAAAAATGGGCAGAGGAAGTAAAAATATAAAAAAAAATCACTCAAAAAATAAAAAATTGCACAATTTCGGGAGTGTATTTTGGCCTAGATGTTCGCTTTATTAACGGTAACACCCACACTCTGTCGCTCACGAAAACAATATATATCTGTCTGTCTATAACGCACTTTAGTTTAATAATAATAATAATAATAATACAATTTATTGTCGTTTAACAGTACAATGTACAGCATAATGTACTTTATATGTATGTCTTTCCTTAATTCTAACAAAATTGACTGAATTAGGTAAACTATTATGTCTTATATGCACCATTGGTAGCACTGGTTACAACATGGCGACAACATGGTAACTCGAATCGCTTTATGGATGGTTGATTCATAGTATATCATGATTTCGGAGCTTAGTTTTGTTTTTATATAACAAAATAATTATTACTAATTTTGCATAATCCGTTGAGTTTACAAGATACATCAGATAAATTCGTTGCAGCTGCATCTATCGATAAACTCTTAAACTCTCGTGGGATTACCTTTGACTATCCAAAAAATAACACTTGGAACTGTTCCATCTTCTAATAATTTTAATGGGGGTGGGGGGGGGTGACAAGAAATTTTCCGCACTGGTTACCACCTAAGCTTGCTACGTCACTGGTTAGTGTTGCAAAAATGTATTTAAAAATTGAATGTCTATACAGTGATACCTCGAGATACGAGTTTAATTCGTTCCGTAACCTTGCTCGTATCTCAAAGCAATTTTCCCCACTGAAATTAATTGAAATGCCATTAATCCGTTCCAGCCCCAAAAATGCTACCCCTAATTGTTTTTGTTACGTGTTTTTGAATAAGGAAAATGCATTTATAAATGACAAATATTGTATAAAAATAATACTGTACTGCCTCGCCAAGTCAGCTACTCGCACACCTTGCTCATTTTTTTCTATGATTTCTAGAAAAACTTAGCAAAGATGCTTCGACAGCGAGGTAAACAAGTACACTGGGGGAATATGTGGGATAATGCACGAGACGCAGGCGCAGTCAACTGGTGGGCCGTGTGCAACGTCGCAGCTGGCCGTTCCTATCTCAAATGTTGCTTGTATTTCAAAACAAAACTTCGCTCGCTCGACAGCTCGTATCTCAAATAACTCGTATGTTAGGGCACTCGTATCTCGAGGTACCACTGTAATTTACTTTTTCTGTGCTAGCCACGTCACTATTTTAGCAAGTGTTGGAGAGCTCAATTTATAGTTACTTCTTTAGTTGTGCAAGTAATTATAATAACTTAATACGCACAGATTGTGCAAAACTTCATTCAACATATGTCAGTTATTGATTGCAGTTTAATATAATATAATATTTATAAATTTCATTTTTTTCCCGTTTGTGGTAATGTTTGTTATTATAAAAAGAATCGTCCACCTAACCACAAACCAAACATGGACCAAAATTTCAATGAATGCAACATACACTAAGCCCTCCTTTAGTCTACAATATTGTAATATTAATTGGATTCATACACATATAGCACTCCTGTATAATGCCCTCATACATGCCGTTATACATTCTTCAAAAAGGGTTCTATATCTTGATGGTGCTGATGTTTAACTATTGTCCTAAAATATATATGGAAATAGAACTATGCAGTCACATAATACACATTTATACTTTAAATAGTAATATGCTGTATGTATCCAAATTAAAAACATAAACCATTAAAATTATATTACAGCAAAACCTGTCTTAAAGACCACCACTCTTTAGCGACCACCTCCTTTAAAGACCAATTTTTTCTAGGAACCGATAGTAAAACCCATAAGGCCAATGTTATTTGTACCCCTATTAAACGACCACCCCTCTCCCTGACCAACGACCAGAGTTTCATTTACATTAAACTCCTCTATAACGACCAAAAGAAAAAAAAAATATTTACTCAAATGGTAGGCATTAATCAGCATTTGAACAGAAATACTGATGTGGGCACTGCAAGGACGTCTCTTCAATTTTCAATACAGTGCTTTTACAAGAGTGATTGAACAGAAATGAGAATATGGTTGAACAATGCTTTTGGGCTGTTTTCCTCTTCGCCTTCTGGGAAATACCTTACAGTATAGACAGCGTACAAGTACCGCGGCTTCAACAGGACACATTCCAACTCGTACCTCTTACCTGCTTGTTTCAATACCCTTAAGAATTCATGCCTTTATTATCTACATGATCGCAGTGACTCGGAGGGGTAATTCTATTTCTTATGAAAACGTTTATTCAGTGGACATGAGGGGGTTTCTGAAATTCTCGATTCTAAGAAGCGTGCCGGTCGAGTTCCTTTCATTGTCCTAATAGCAAAATGTAATGTAGGGAAAATAGACATGTCTTTCTTTTCCTGGAAAACATTACCCCGTTATACTGTAAAAGTAAGTAATAATCAACTGAGTGTTAACTTGCATAATACACCTTTTGTATTGTACCGTATTTATTCTATTGTATTTTCAGTTTCAAGACATAAAAATGCATTCCCCTTATTAAGAGACCACCCCTCTTAAAGACCACTTTTCCGGCGATGGTCGTTATAGAGAGGTTTTACTGTATCTTATATTTTGCATAAAATTTTAAAATTTAAAACTTTATGTTGTCAAACCATTGCATCCTAATGATTAAGTGTTGCCAATTTGCCAAATATATATCTCAGCGTACAGTCAATGTTATGAAGTTAATTTTAGGTACACTGGAGCTACGTACTGTAGATTAATTATAAAACAGTCTGTTGTCTATCTGTTGAACATAAGTAAAATTTGCCGAAGACTTCTCAGGAAATAGACATTAAGATGAAATTATGCTTGAGTACACTGAAGTTTATTAATTAAATATTAATTGTAGAAGTAAAAATAGCTGGATTGGTGACGGCTCGTAGTTGTACTCTGTTGCATCAATTGCACTTGTGGAATCTATTTCATTCGGATATGCGCATTTCGATCTGCTTGATCATCCTCAGTCCTATAAATTATATATAAACATTTACTATGATATTGTTACATAAAGTCATGAGTAAAGGGGCACTGAAACTGCTGCCGCATTGCGACAGTGACATCATTATTCATATTCAAGAACTCCAATGGACAGCCTTGGTTCTAGCAGACTGTCCCATTCGTAACATTTTGTTGTCCCAACCGTAATAGTAATAAAAAAATAACAGAATAACTGAAATGGACAAAGATGTAGGACTTATTGGAATACAGTCTTCATACATATTTTGTTTTTACTAGAAAAAGTTCAAAAGGAGCAAAATGTTTAGATGTTATGAAATTAATTCCTAGTACTAATAAAACAACTTTTGAGTTAATTTGGAAATGGTTTGGATTTGTTGATTGATAAGTTCCCAAAATGTTCCAAAGGTAAGTTTGGAAAGTATGTGAATTGAATAAATAATACACGCATGACTGTTGGCAGATTATTATTAAACCCAGCTGTTTTATACAGCAATGTTTCTGGTTCAGGCTGAATTACTCTGCTTCTTGAACAAGAACAATGTATCTCAAACTTTCTCCACCCTAATCATGGGCCTTCCTATTCTCTCACTTGTTCTATGTGGCCACTTTGCCAGTGTGTGCATTCCGTTGTAACAGTTTCATTCAAGGCAAAGGGTCGGTGTACATTAAGGTAGTTCTTCCTCTCATGAATAAGCAGATGTCTTCTGAGATTCCCTCTTCGGCAAAATTTCTGTGTACAGACATAACAAGAAAATGGTTTCTGTTCAGTGTGAGTGAGCAGATGCGTTCTGAGATGCCCTTTTTGGGTAAATTTCTGTTCACAGACATCACATGTAAATGGTTTGTGTCCAGTGTGAGTGAGCAGATGTGATTTGAGACTCCCCCTATGGGTAAATTTCTGTGCGCAGACTTCACATGTAAATGGTTTGTGTCCAGTGTGAGTGACCATATGTGATTTCAGACTCTCCCTATGGGTAAATTTCCGTTCACAGACATCACATGCAAATGGTTTCTGTCCAGTGTGAGAGAGCAGATGTGATTTGAGACTATTTCTGTGAATAAATTTCTGTGCACATACATCACACGTAAATGGTTTCTGTCCAGTGTGAGTGAGCAGATGTGATTTGAGACTGTCCCTTCGGGTAAATTTATGTGTACACACATCACACGTAAATGGTTTCTGACCAGTGTGGGTGAGCATATGTGATTTGAGAGTCCCCCTATGGCTAAATTTATGTTCGCAGACATCACATGTAAATGGTTTCTGTCCAGTGTGAGTGAACAGATGTGATTTGAGACTGTCCCTTAGGGTAAATTTCTGTGTACATACATCACATGTAAATGGTTTCTGTCCAGTGTGAGCGAGCAGATGCAATTTGAGATTCCATCTACGGCTAAATTTCTGTGCACAGATATCACAAGAAAATTGTTTGTGTCCTGTGTGAGTGAGCAGATGTGATTTGAGATGACCTCTTTCTCTAAATTTCTGTGCACAGATATCACAAGAAAATGGTTTATGTGCACTGTGAGTGAGTAAATGTGATTTGAGTTTCGCTCTTTCGCTAAATTTCTTTGCACAGATATCACAAGAAAATGGTTTGTGTCCAGTGTGGGAATGCATATGTCTCTTGAGATACCACCTTCCTGCAAACTTCTTTGTACATATATCACACGAGAAATGTTTGTCTCGAGTTTGAGTACGGTGTTCACTGTTTCCAGCAGAGGATGTGCTTGTACATACAGCAGGTGAGTGTGATTGCATTAGCTGATCCTCTTCTTCATTATTCCTTTCAGAAATTCCTGAAAACCAAATTTTCTCTATCTTGTGAATGGTGCTCCATGCCGTGGAATCTTCGTGGTCTGTTTCCTCATGTTGAATTTGTTGTGTTTGTATTGTGTCGAACGTATTGGGCACAGATTCACACTTCGGTTGTGTTAGAGAAATCTCTTCCTTAATTTCAATCTTAATATCCTCAGACTTCAGTGATGGTTCCATTATGTATGACATACAAACAACTGTTTTTCACAACACGGTGTTCATTCACTTTAATGGGATAAAATTTACGTTTTCTTCACTTCTCTCACCACTATACTTCAACTTATAGGCAATGACTGTTCCTGATATTCCACAGTTTCCTTTGTACTTGAGCTCACACTATGAGTATAGATCTCAATGGCGGTGACCCCTCTCACAATGTCCAGCTGATCGTGACGTCACCGCCTTGTCTTGTGTGGTGTTTAGAGATGGGAACCTGTTATTTTTTTTGGAACAGTTACGTTACTGTTACAGTTACATGAAAGTAACTGTTATTTATAACCGTTACCTGTTAATTTTTTTTATATTACGTAGTTTATCGCCAGATACTTCCCACTTGTAGGGGAATGCCTTTTTATCTCCCCCCCCGGTTGGGGCCGTAGCCAAGGCTGGGGCTCTAGGTAGGGACCCTCGAAATAAAATAACAGTTATAAAATTAAGCTTTCAATTAGGGATGAGCATCGATAGTTAAAATATCGAGGTTAAAATCGGAGATAACCATCGATATGATGATAATATCGACCTGAAAACATCGATATGACGATAATATCGACCTGAAATCATCGATGTATTTAGAAAAAAAAAAAAATAGATGTGTAATTTTAGTCCACCTCTCTACTTTAAGTGATACTTTTATTTTAAAAGCACGGAAAACGACCAAATTTGATGTTATATTATCCTTTAAAACCTATAGATTCCATTTATAAGCACCATATATTTGTTCAAAGGTCCTAAATATAAGTAAAAACGTGAAGAAGTAGGGACAAAATTAACCTAAAATGGCGCTGGGAACTGCTGTCAAAACACGAATCTCCATGCGCTGGCCGATGTTCTGTTTTCATGCAATCGGTCACGTGCTGATAATCCAATACTGGAAACCTAACGGTAAAAACCCGGTCTCAATGGCTCAGTCGGTATCGAGGCCGAGGTACCTACTTCATATCTACCCCAGATTTGCCCCCAAGCCCCAGGACCCCCTTCCTGCTTTCCACCAGACCCCTTCAACCGAGGACGGTAATTTTGCATTAGCCCCGGATCCCTTTCTTGTTTTTCCCCCAAGCCTCACCAGGGGCTGCGCCCCTGGACCCCCTTCCAAGCTTCCATCAGACCCCCTTCACACCGGGAGCTTGGAGTGCGGTACTTATCATAAACTAACGGGGGAACGTAACCATATAACTCAAATGGAAAGCATGAGAATATAGAACTATTGGTAGCACTGGAGAAGCCTTTGGGAAAATGGCCGCCGGCCAATGGGAGTGTTGGTTCCCAACCGAGAGCCCGCATAACGATTGCAGCACGGCGCGTGGAATTCTAGTAGAGTCGTGGACCATACCCTTTAAAAATTCCATGGTATCAGAAAATTAGGCAAAATTCACAAACCAACAGAAATATTTCCATGAAAACTATCGTTGTAAAAAATCATTCTTTGGGAAATTAAGCTCCTGTAATTTAAATTATATCGTAGAACCAAGGTAGCCCATTAATTTTTTTTTCGTTACAAAAACATCGATGTCGGGGACAAACATCGATGTAGCAAAAACATCGGTTATTTTCCATGGATGTAAAAAAACATCGATTATCGACATGAAAATAAACTGTTTGGAATTTTCCTGTGGTTTACAGCCTAATGATATAAGTGTACCAAATTTCAAGTTTCTAGCTCATCTGGAAGTGGGCAAACATTAATGTCAGTGAACGTGCCATTTTTCGGGGGTTATAGGGCTAAAACTAAAAAAAAAAATACTTTTTTTGGAATTTTTCTATGGTTTACAGCCTAAAAGCTACATGTGTAGGGCTACCAAATTTCAAGTTTCTAACTCTTCTGGAAGTGAGCAAACATTAATGTCAGTGAGCGAGCTCTTTTTCGGGAGTTTTTAGAGCTAAAAATATAAAAAAAAATACATTTTGGAATTTTCCTGTGGTTTTATAGCCTAATAGATTTATGTGTACCAAAATTCAAGTTTCTAGCTCATCTCGAAGTGAGCAAATATTAATGTCAGTGAGCGAGCTCTTTTTCGGGGGGTTTCAGGGCTAAAAATTAAAAAAAAATACTTTCTGGATTTCTCCTGTGGTTTACAGCCTAAAAGCTATATGTGTGCCAAATTTAAAGTTTCTAGCTGATCCGGAAGTGGGCAAACATTAATGTCAGTGAGCGAGCCCTTTTTCGGGAGTTTTTAGAGCTAAAGACTTAAAAAAAAATACATTTTGGAATTTTCCTGTGGTTTTATAGCCTAATAAATATATGTGTACCAAAATTCAAGTTTCTAGCTCATCTCGAAGTGAGCAAACATTAATGTCAGTGAGCGAGCTCTTTTTCGGGGGGTTTTAGGGCTAAAAAATGTAAAAAATACTTTTTGGAACTCTCCTGTGGTTTACAGTCTAAAAGCTATATGTGTGCCAAATCTAAAGTTTCTAGCTCATCCGGAAGTGGGCAAACATTAATGTCAGTGAGCGAGCCCCTTTTCGGGGGTTATAGGGCTAAAATTAAAAAAAAAATACTTTTTTTAAATTTTCCTGTGGTTTACAGCCTAAAAGCTATATGTGTACCAAATTTCAAGTTTCTAGCTCATCTGGAAGTGAGCAAACATCAATGTCAATGAGTGAGTGAGTCAGCCGTGTGGCTTTATATTATAGAGATTTTATTATTAGTAGTAAAATTATCAATATTATTATTTCGAATCCATATATATCCATATTGTAAGTTTAAATTATCCAATAAAGGCAATATCGTATTTTAATACGTTTTTAAGTGGCATGAAAAGCTTATAATTACGATAATTACATGTTTTTTTTTTAAATTAATTTTTTTATTTTTTATTTTTTATTACTATGTTTTTATTTTATTTTTTCAAATATTGTAAATAACAGATGTAACAGAACAAGGCCAAAGTTACGGATAAAACACTTGTAACAGAAATATTAGAAGTAACTGTAACGGGTCAAAGTAACTGTAACTGGTCAGAGTAACTGTAACGGGTGAGAGTATCTGTCACTGCCGCTGTCACTGTAACTGCCCCTGTCACTGTAACTGCCGCTGTCACTGTAACTGCCCCTGTCACTGTAACTGCCGCTGTCACTGTTACAGCCGCTGTCACTATCACTGCCGCTGTCACTGTAACTGGCGAGAATAACTGTCACTGTCAAAGTAGCTGTAACGGGTGAGAGTAATTGTAACGGGTCAGAGTTACTGTAACGGGTGAAAATAATGGTAACGGGTGTAACTCTCGTCACGTTACGACCAGTTACATTCGCTCGATACTGACATTTTATCAATACAACTAAAAAAAAAAAAAAATAAAAAAAAAAAATAAATAAGTAAATAAATAAATAAAATAAAAACCAAAACCAAAAATAAATGTATTTAAATAAATCCTGAGAAAAAGGAGAGTTGCTGAGAAATTTGGAAAAACCATACAGAATTCCTGGGATCGATACCATGTCATGACTTTCGAAAAAATTATTTTATATCTTTGCGTTTCATGCCTCCCTAAGTACGAAACCACCGCCCGTTAATTTTTTTGTTTTGTATATTTATATATATCTTTACATGCTAACGGTCGTAATTTTGAAGATATTTGAACCAAATTTTATTATGTTATTTCTAGGCCCAATAGTTCGGACAAGTTCGTTAATGAGCAAAATTGGCCCAAGGGGCGGGGGGTTGAAATTTTGAAATATTTATATCTCGGCCCCTATGAAGTATAGAGAGAAACTTTGTTTGAATAAATTAGAGTACTTCCTATGGAGTTCACAGTGACACCAACGATTCGGGGGTTTTGGGGGTAAGAGTGGGGGTGGGGGATGGAAATTCGAAATTTTTGAAACCACGTCTTATGGGGTATCGTTGAAAAGCTCTTGATGAGTACTCTGCAAATCAATAACTAGTTTCTCGATAGCTCATATAAAGCGAGATTTGAATGTTTGAAAATGTGCTCTTTCCTTTTTTTGGCAGTTATTATTGTGGGTTTGTCGTGTTCCCCCCCTTTTTTTTAACAAAAATCCCGGGGGAAGACCCCGGACCCCCATTTTTGGGATATTCCATACACCCCAATAACAGCAAACTTTCGTCTGTGTCGGCCCCTTCTTTCAGTATTTTCTGATTCCGCCTTTGGTTGAGACGAAAATTAGATATCCTAGGAGGAGCTTTGGTAACCGTTACTTTTGATTTTTGTAACAGGTCGTTACCGTTACATACATGTAACAGTTACAAAGTAACAGTTACAAGAAATATTCCCCATCTCTAGGTGTTCCCTTCCGTGCGTTATTGGTCATAGGTTCCTTGGAGTTCTCTCTTTCTGTCTTCTCTCATTTATTTATTGTTTTCGGGGAAAGTCGAAAGTGCCGCGGGGTTTGGGAGTACACCGCCGAAAATTTGTAAATATTGAACTAATGAAAATAACATTTTACGCAATTTTAGCACAGATAAAAAAGTTAGCAAATTTGTTTACTATCCTCTAAAACATGCCAACTTAAACAAGAAATCGATACCTAAGTTATAACACATAAAATCCGAAGTCTAGTTATAACACTTACTACTAAGAAGGGGAGTCCGAAAATAAGTTTCCCTTGGCGACTGTGCACAGAGGTGTGGATGAAAGACAAAAAAATATAATGGGACATTATTTTATCCACATAATTACCACGTACATTGAGACATTTGTCATACCGTTTTAGAAGCTTAAAAAATCCTCCAGGAAATAATCAGGGCTCTGTTTGTGTATTTACATCGTGAAACATGCGGAGGAGACAATTATGTATTTCACAATCATTCATTCAAGTTGCTTTTATAAAAAATCCATAGGTACAAACAGAATGTCCCAAAAAAAGTTCCAATATTACTTTCTCACATATACGTAGTATAGAGAAAGTATTGTGATCGTGACAAAAAATCTAAATCGAGATAACACCGGAAATACATGTTTCACGATGCCTAGAAACAGAAAAAAGTATTTTTGAATGACGTCTGTCCGTCCGTCTGTCTGTCTGTCCGTCTGTGGACAAGAACAGCGGGTAAACGGTTCATTGTATTTACTTCATATTTTGATTCAAGGACTTTTTCGGAATTTTATCGAACCGCTCAGAATTTGACTTTTATAATTGAAATATTAAGGGGACTTTTCATGAAGATTTTTTGGCCAAATTTGATTTTTGAAAAATTCGCTCTATTGATTTTAATTAAAATTTAAAATTGCAAACTGTTATCTATGACTAATAAAACGGCTATATCCGTTTCCCTACAAAAATGATTAGGGGGTACTTTACTCGTTTCCCTTTTCAATTTTTCTAGATTATCTCCATTACAGTAGGCGACACATGAAAACCAATCACAGTAAAGTTGTAGAGAAAAGTAAAATGAATTTTTTTTAAACATATTTCTTTATACAATTAATGAATATTAAGATAAAAACGAATAAGTATGGCTGAAATGGGAATTTCAGAACATACATGTCAATTAAAATATGAATGACATTTTGTTGCCAATAGTAACAAGAAAATAGTAATCTTCTAATATATAAAATCGAAAGTGTGTATGTATGTAGGCTATGTTTGTTCCCTACAGAAATCTACATTTCTTTACCAATTTACACGAAATGTTGCATACACCCAGTTAAGCCCGGGAAGTAACGCGGTCAACAATAAAATTGAAACAAATCAGTACTTCCCTTGAAAATTATATAACTTCTGAGAATCTGAAAAAAATCAGTGGCGGCTCGTGGCCGCAAAATTAGGTGAAGAGAAAAAATGCCACATGCTTATGTTAATAACGGAATTCACCCAATAGCGGCTCGTGGCTCAAAACGAGGGTGTGCTGCAAATATCATTTCATACAGCAAACTTAAAATATTTTAAAAAATTATTAGTAGGCCTATCTAGACTGCTCGTCTCTTAATCCATCTCTGGGAACTCTCACGCGATTATTTTTTTGCTAATTTCTCTCGTCTCGTCGAACGTTGTGTGAGTTGTGTGACGAGAGAAAATAGTACAAAAATAATAATAATAATAATGATAGTAGTAATGATGATAATAATAATAGTAATAATAACAACAACAATAATAATAATAATTAGGGCAGGGCAAATCGCGTGAGAGTTCCCCGGAAATGGAATAAGAGACGAGAAAATAGTATTTTTAATGATCGAGGTAGAGGAAGTCGCTTAGTGTTCTCAGTGCGACAGAATACTTAATCGGGGTTGTGGAATCCGGGTTTTTCTGAATTGACGGCATTAGACCGTCAGACGGTGGAAGATCTAACGTGCCCACCTCTTTCTCCGAGCTGACTGTGAGGTGCTGGCGCGGCGAAGAAAATGCCTGAACAAGGGGGACTGCTTCATGGGTAGTCTGTTTTCGTCACTTAGCAGACGTGGGATAAGCGAGAAAATTGCTGCTTGCCATCCTCATTTTTTATTTGAACAGACTACCCATGCAACGGATGGCGTGGTTTCCAGTTCACCTTCACACGGCCGACTTGAAGCACGCTGCTGTCTCAGGATCTCAGTGTCTCCTAGCTTTACCACCAGGTGGTGGCGTGGCGGGTAGTTCAAAAATACAGATACATTTATAGTAAAAACCAATTCGTGATATGGAAAATAAACTTTAAAAATACGTATTGTAAAGGGAAAATACCGGTGAAGTGCTACTTCACCTACTTCCCCTGAATAGCCGCCATTGAAAAAAATGAAATGCTGTTCAGTTCACATGACAACAGTGTATTGTTTAGTCTGATCACATAGGGCTTTGTCAACTATTTAATGCTGGACTTTAACGAATTATGATTCCATCGACATATACATTGGCGAAAATACTGAAAAATGAAATCCACGAAAATAAAGCACAGTGTGATGCAGTCACATAACTTTCTCTACCCTCGACATAATAAATATTTTCTCACTTCACATTTTGATGAAGAATAAGAGGTCGTATTGCAGGGACAACTAAGTGTGTGAGTATGCTATATCAGAAGTAGGTAAATAATCCTTTCCGCTGATACGTTATCCACAGCTGTAGGCTTTGTATTAGTTGAGAAATAGAGGTGTTTATCATAGGCCCAAAGCATGGGATGGAACATTTTCAGTCCTATGCTCGCAGTATATTATGTCCCGGGTAGTGATACTGCATTTCTCTTTTATTTCAGCCCCGAAACGGTTGTATGGTAACATGAGAATGAGAAATAAAATTTTCCGTCAAGTCAATACAATCTTATGTAATTTATGTTTCTTCTTATTTCAACCCCTCCCAGGCATGATGTGTAGAAGCAACGGAATGCAGCATTCGACATCCTCTATGAACCATAAAAAGCTATATCTAGCGTTTTCTGATGGAATAGTTTGAGTGTGATAAATCTTTTTCTTCATTTCAAGTTTTACATACATATTATATAAGGACCTAGAGTTTCAAATTCGAAAGTCCTCCATAAGTTAATTTCAAATTAAAAAATACAAAGCCCGGGCGACGCCGGTATAGTCTAATTATATTTGTGAAATCAGTCGTAATAACCACAGGAAAACCAATTACAACGAGGTGGTATAGCCTAATTGGGAAGAGGTCCTGGGTTGAAATCGAACCTCGTAGCCACAAAAATTGACTTTGGTTTTTCATGTTTTCCTCATTCGCAAAGGCAAATGCTGGATTTGTAGCACTTGGTTTATTTTATGTGCAGGTCATAAATTTTGTCGAAGCAAGATTTACTTAGAAAAAGAAAATTTACTGACGGGTGTGCCATTGGTTATAAATGTAGTTTTCTTTTTTTCAGTTTTCCCTAAATACCGATAGGCTACACAAAAACTATGGGTTCCAGAGAAAAATCAATGCTTGTGCACAAAATTAAACTGCAAAAAATTTGGTCCCAAACATATTTCTGTAGGATTAATAGTTCAGGAAAAAGGTTATTTAAATTGGCACGATGCCAAGCAAACTAGTTCTTAGAGAAATATGGTGTAGGCTACGTACTAAAGATAAACATTACACACAAAACTCAATATCATTATTGTAAAACTTAATAACATGACTTTATCTTCTTGTATTCCTTGCATGTCTACCAACACCGTGTGTTTGTGTACTTGTGTTTTCAATAATCGAATGTTTGCAATTGGTTACATAAAAATAAATTAATAATTAAAAACACTAACTTTTCCTTTATAGAAATTAAAACGTCATGGTTCGGTTCCCTACACCTCAAGAATTTACGAAGAAATTACAAAGAATGGTCCTGGGGTAGACTCAGCCTCTAACAGAAATGAGTACCAGGAGCAGTCGCTGCACCCTTCACATTCCGAATATCTGTGAGCCTCAATCTCCTGGAACCCTTAGGACCTTGGTGGAGCTCTGCGTGAATAACGTGAATTTTATCTAGAGTAGGCCTATACTGCATGTAATATACAGGACTGCTTAAGGCACAACAAATAACCTTAACCAAAACTAAAAATTAATTTTGACCGAACCGACTGAGCTAACCGGATGGAATTTTAGATAGAAACTCCCCATATCATTGAAAACATATGGTGAAAATCCTATGGCCTCTAGCTTAAAGGAAAGAGAGGTACATCTAAGCGCGAATTTAGTAATTTATAGTATAGTTCTGAATGTCACTATCAGATTGTGCTTCAATGTTGTCAGTGGCGGATCGTGGATGTAGGATTGTACTATTTTACAAGCATTAAATACATACAAATACATGCTAAGATTACTTGTAACCTGATAATATCCAATACTAGCTTCGCCTCCACAAACCCCCAGAAAAAGCTTTCTTTATGAACTGACACTGAATCCAATATAGAGTCTTTGTATTTAGACTGCCGTAGCCCATAATTACTGTTTACCATACTAAACCTTAATAAAAACTTCGGATCGACTTTAACTTTTTAGAATTTTCTCACCGGTTACACGCTAAAAGCTAACTTTTTTGGTATCGCAATTGTACAATTCGTCTCCCTAACTGAATCATATGCTATTTAAAAATCTATGTATAGTTGGTGAGCAAAGTTATTATATTCCAACTTTTTCTCCAAGATTTGGCGAATACAAAATATTTTATCAATGTTTGATCTATTTCCCTTAAATCCGGATTGGTGATGTCCGCATGTGGGGTTAATCTTGACAGAAGCATTTACGTGTTTAAATGTTTTAAAATTTAAAATGTCATGTGAAACAGGTTTCAAGTCGATAAGAACACGATTTCAAAGTAGTTTAATAGTAGGCCTATAAAGTACCGTCATAAAAATCTAAATATTCTTTACATTAAAATCTGCAACATGATCACAGGCCGCCACTGAATGTTATGATGTGAGATATGTCACCTCTTTAATTAATGTTTAGCTGATAGACTTGATTGTATCAGGGCGAATATCAGTTTTACAGCCCCGATGTGAGATTTTTTGATGCAATGAACGATTATTAGGGTAATAACAACTTTGTGAGTTTCTTTCAGATCAGTCTCTACAACCCATGCATCCAGATTCCTATGAAACGATTCAAACGTACCACAGATACATGAATTAACAATTAAATCTAATTTGATAATTTAAAAACTAAAAACCCCGGGTTCGATGTGCATTTGACGATTAAACTGCATCACCCGGGGAAAACGACCTCAGATTTGAGTTACCTAGCCCAAAAAACCCTCGTCTAAATCATTCAAGGTTTTCCCAGTTAGGCATACTTTCATGATCCCTTCTGTCCATCTATGTAAAGAAAATAACTTATTGCAAGAAAAATCAATTTCAAACAAAATACTCTATCATTAACGTGTGATTACTTACCATGAGTTATCTGAATTATCTGAGATTGTCTGTGAATTGCAGATATCCATTTAAGGGTCTGGATTCATGTTTGGGGAGTTTAGACAATTGCACAGATTCTCCGTTAGCATTATTAGGCCTGTTGCTACAATACACCCAGGAACACAACACATATATGATGTCTTAACACAGCATGGAGGCCGAGGATTTCCCATTCAGAAAGCATGTGACCGTTAATTAGTCGTTACTCCGGTACCAGTCAACCGATTAGGTCAAAAATCAATAGGCTCAACACCACTTTTTCTCAACTCATACAAAGCCTACAGCAATGAACAATACATCAGTGTGCAGGATTTTTTACTGACTTCTACGTAGAATATTCAGTTTGTTATAGTTAAGGCCGTTATAAAGTACTTAACAGGCAAGCATGAGGTTAAGTTCTTATAACGGTCGAACATTGCACGACATTTTATGTTATTTTGAATCGTACATTTTAAAAGGGAAATTGTGCTCAGAAAACTAATAAAAATTATTTTTTAAATTTCGTGTCTCGCGGAATTCAGGGTCTTTTGGTTGGAAACAAATGACATATGAAAACGATCGTAGCTTCTACATTTCCTGAAAATAGTAAACCGTGATCTATTGATATAATGAAATTTATTTAGGCGTGTAGGTGTAGACCTCTCTTGAAGTTTAGAATAGGCAAACAACATTACTAATCAGGAAAAATCCTTCGCTATGAAACGAATTGCAGAGTTTGAATGAATTGATATTAATTTAGGTTATAAGCAATACTTTTATCATTATATTGTGTAGGCTTACGATTGTGCATTGTCAAAAACCGTCTAGTTTATAGACCAAATTTAATATTATTGCCGAAATAGTTATTTATGTTGTTTCGAAGAGAACGACAGTGACATTATGATTACATACGAATGGATGATTTAATATTTTCAGCAAATATAAAAGTTATGTTCATTTGTTTTCATATGTCATTTCTTCCAAACAAATTGTTGCTAACCAAAAGTGCCTGAATTTCGCTACGTACGAAATTACCAAAAAGAATTTTGATTACTATTCTAAGCACAAGCGAAATGAAATAATATATTTTTTTAATTTACGATTCAAAATAACATAAAACGACTTCGTAGTTGCCTATTAAGTTCTTATGACGGTCTTACATCGCAAATAACTATAACCCTGATCAAATACCACGTTTAACTTGATCATGACTGATGCACCTGTAATTGAGAATGTACAAGGTGAGATGTGAACACATGGTCATCAGAGTTACGTCCAAAATTGACTGCAGTTTGCCTTGATTCGTTACACGAAGCGGAACCATTTAAACGACCACTATCTTGAAATAAAAAAATAAAAGTCCTTACACATACGTCTTTTTGTTAAATTCAAGCAATATTCATGCAAAATAGGAATAAAATCGAACCTTTTATGCCTACATCTGTTGAGGAATCAGCATTACAACGTTGGCACTTAATAATTGTAATCATCTACTGAAAACATTATAAACATTCGAAAGCATGAATGTACTGGTCAAACCCGAGTTTCTATTCAGAGGTGGGAGCTGCCTTTCAACATAGTAGACTCGTCCACAGCTGAGCATCTTACTTCTGATGCTACGAGCTTAAAATCGTTCAAGACATAGTATTTCCCAGTATGCATCGGTAGGAACTAAACAATATCTGCAATATTAAACTTCAGCAAACAATATTTGAATAACTGGTTGTGTTTTGTTCACATTAATTCTACTGTACCCGGTCTATCTAAATGCTATTGAATTTAAACACAATGTATTAATTATGTATTGCATATTATCCATTACAAATGCAACTCATGGTTATTACGGGAAATAAGATGGTATGGTAGCGCTCCTGTAAGGACGGAGCGGCGTGAGCGGTACGATTTCCTCTGCTTCAAGGCCAGGGAGAAGCCATGTGATGTGAGGTGCATAGGCTCACAGTAACTCGATCCCCGGACCTCCTCAGTTTTTTCTGCGTTAGAGAGGTGTGGAACGGGGTGCACTCAACCTCGTGATTCAAATTGAGGAGCTACTTGATAGAAAAGTAGCGGCTCCGGTCATGGAAACCACCATTAACGGCCGATGGTGTCAGCATGCTGACCACATGCCCCTAATCCTGCCATCTGCCTGTGGTAGGCCTAGTTCCTTCAGGGATGTAGTGCACGAAGAGGCACTAACTTGAGTATTACACAGATGGATCCACTTTGCGTTTGTCTCTTGCTGTTAAATATGCAGGCGACACAAACGTCTTTCATGTAAGAATAGTTTCCACTTCATTTTAATGAGGAATGCCGTGTTTTCCTGCGACTTCAGAGAGCTTGGACTCGTCACACGTAAACTGCTGCCGCAAAGTACAGTCTGATGATGAAAATCGCATCACTGTTTTGAATATTCACTTTTTTTTATCTTATTTCAAACCTCGAGTTACATTATGTACAATAGTAAATGATCAATACGATGTTAATGACTTATATAATAGATATGACCACCTTATGTCAAAGCTGAAGTATTGTATTCTTTACTTGATATGTCGTGCTTTTGTTTAATCAGTGATAATTGCAATTATTATATGCATAAGAGAAGTTATTTTTGTAATCCATCTCCGAGTTAAGCCCCAGATCGATTAATTAAGCAGGACTTGCAAAAAAAAAATGTTTTTTCTAAAGTTTTTTGATAAGCATAGCCTATGTGAAAGAATATGTGGGTAGTGTATTTGTCAAAGCTACCTGCATTGCAACTTCTAAAATCGTATGTGAACACTGCAATGAGAACTTATTTGCATTTGATGAATATTTTCACAGTTTAGGCCCCTAAAGGACATTACTCCGGTACCGGCCAACTGATTTGGTCCAATATCAATAGGATTCTTTTCATGTATGTTATAAATGAAAATCTGATAAAGCGTATTTGAGTTATCGTGCGTACAGACATACATTAATTTTTCCCGTCCACCACACAATCTCAGAAAATACCATTTTGTCACTTAAAAAAGCTACAACAAAGGAAATACATTTGCCTGTCTGTGTGTTAATTACACTAATCTATATTTTATTCTGATGATGCGCCGTGGCGCAGTTGGTTGAGGCACAGCGCTACAAACCAGAAGGCCGTGGATTCAAGCCCCGACGAGGTCGTTAGGACTTTTCAGTTGGTCTAATCCTTCTGGTGACACCATGGCCCTGGGGTCGACTCATCCTCTAACAGAAATAAATACCAGGAGCAATCTAAGGGGAAAAGACGGCTGGTGCATTAAGGCTGACACACTTACCACCTTCACGTGCGAATGTCTCCAAATCTGGGATCCTCAACCTCCAGGAAACATAAGAGCTATCATGACCTGTACAGACATCACTTTACTCTTTACAGTTTTAATCCGACCTTGATTAAATTTTGCACACTTATCCTTGGGGCCCTTTTCGCTTTATCGACGTTCACGAAGCTTATAATATCTCCAGAATTATTGCAATGCTACCCATTTGTCAGCCAGAAGACGGAAGGCTTATTAAGGGCCTAGAGTTTAGGAGTCATCATTTAGTATACAATCAAAATAAAAAACTGGACCATTCCGGGTCCTTTAAGCTCGTGGTTAATATAGTCACTACGATAAATAATAATAATAATAATAATAATAATAATAACGACAGTAAAGACGAGAGTAAGTTAATTGCAATAGTGCGCATTCATTGAGAGTCGCGGAATTCACGAAACAAGTCTTAACACCTAAGTTTGTGTATTAAATATATAGCTAATAAGTAACTACCCTTTAGAGAATTTATTGTGAAATTTATTTTCAAATGTACCTTTTACCTGTTAGTATAAAATAATAGTATATTGCGACACAAGGGCGGAAAGGCACGTTTACGGGTCGAGGAAACAGATTGAAAACCCGAGGCGCAGCCGAGGGTTTTTATGTTTTCGAGACCCGTAAATGCCTTTACGGTCCGTGTGTTGCATGCTATTTTTTGCACGACGGTTACTTATATCAATTTAATTATATTAATTGTGATATTACCTGAAAATATTATGTAAATACAGACTTGAAGAATGGTGCTTATTTCAGAAAGGGATTCGCATTTGTTATTGTTTATGGCAACCGAATATTTATAAAGCGGGGAGGCCTTGGTCATTTCTGCTCGCAAATAAGCATTTGCGGGCGGTAAAGTAACTTTCCGCCCGTCGCCCCTAGCAACAATTCACTTTCCGCCCGTCGCCCCTAGCAACAAGATTGCGTGTGGTAATGTCAAGTTACGAGCCATGTAAACAACTGTCGTAAGAAACACTTACTAGCTAAGGAGTGCAAAAAATACATAATGTGCGATACAATGTAATATATTACGCAATTATTCAATGTCTATAGAAAATTTACACAAAATCGAGAAAACGCGTAAAATGAAATTTTCTTCGTGTAAAGTGACAAGTTAAAAGTAAGTGAAAATCTGCCTTTACTACATTAAATGCGCCCTAAGATGTGTATAGCCTCGTATCTCCTCCTAGAAGTCTGAACTCATGACCATATATTCTCCAAGACCAGTAGAGTAGGCCTATCTATCTTTAATTTCATTCTGATAACAAAGTCCGTTCGGTCGAAATTCAGTTGTTCGCCAGGCAAGACAAAGTTTCTACAAACAGTGCGTGGCTTATAACCACCCTGTTTTTTAGCTTAAAGATCATGTGGGTTGGTTCCTTTCTGCAGAATATCGTCCAATTGTCATTAGGGCATTTGTACACCTTTAGGTATGAAATTTTTATTTTTAATCACTAGGGCTTTCAATTTATATAATACTAGCTTAAAAGGCCCGGCGTCGGCCAGGTTTTTTATTTTGTAATTGGAAATTAACTTATGAAGAACTTTCGTTTTTAAAGTGTAATAAGTCGTTCTTCCTATTTCAAATTCTAAATACCTTTTTAGAATTTGAAATAGGAAGAACGACTTATCACACTCAAACTATTCCCTCAGAAAACGCTTGATATAGTTTTTTATGGCTCATTAGAGGATGTAGAATTTTGCATCTCATCGCTTATACAGTAGCCTACACAGCAAGCCTGGTAGGGGTTCAAATAAGAAGAAACAGAAATTTGTATTGTCTTTGCGGAATATTTATTTCTCACTCTCATGTTACCATAAACCCGTTTTGGGGATGAAATTAAACAGAAATGCAATATAACTTTCATACTTCTCCCCCCAAAACATATTACCACAACTCGTATTGTTTTCTCTATGTCCAGGGTAGAGAAAGTTATGTGACTGCATTATTTTCGTGGATTTCATTCTTTAATAACATGAATTATATTGATATCTTCGCTAATTTGTCAAATTCTAGTTTCATTTATTTTCAAATCCATCTGAGACCCACTGGCAACAAAATGTTTTCATGTCAACTGTGATTTGGATTTGATAATTCCGTGTAAAAAGGGATTAAGTATTCTCAAAAACATTTGATTTGTGGCATTTAACATCAAAATTGTTCAAAATCCTTTCTTAGTGAGCACCTACATTAGGAAACGAAGGTACTGTCAAAATTCCAAGTCTCTACCTATTACAGCTTAGGCTTTACGTTGATTCTCTGTCAGTCAGTCAGTCAGTCAGTCAATCAGTCGGGACAAAGCCTCTTATATATATACTAGCATGTGCCCGCGGCTTCGCCCGCGATAATTATTTCAAGAATTAAAGAATTAAGAGCATAATAGTTAAATCATTATATTTATTAACACCTAAATCGTGTGGACTACTGGTATAAAATGGAGTCATCTCCATTAATCTCAATTGATATAAAATGATGAGAAATAGATTGATAGTAATTAAATACGGCAGATAATAACTTTTGAACTAACCAAGCAATATTATTATAAATTACATGATAAAAAGCAGGAAAAATTAACAAATAATATTACATAAATATGAAATTAATATCATCAATACTTTAGCTGATATTAATTATTTTATATTAAAGAATAAACTCAATAGAAGTTAGCAGACAGAATACTCAGAAATACACAATGAAGCTGAAGTGAAATGTAAGGCAACTCAGTAGGGGGTAGGTGCCACTCTTTGTTAGAACTTTGCACTGCTATACAGTCAAAACGTAGCAGAAAGGAGAGCTTATAAGATGAATAGGCACTTCACTGGAAAATAAGCTGGGAAATATAAGTTGTATGGCGGATCCAGGAATTACACTGGGATTCGGACAATCGCTTTAGGCTAGAAACAGAAACGCATCACTTCCAAGCTAAAAACCACGCTAATCGAAACAACCAATAGAATTTAAGTTTAGGATAGAAAAAACTGAATTTAGCTATAACAGTGCATATGATTGGTTTTGTGTAACTATGGTAAAGAGGGGAAATTGAGAGGAGGCTAAGATCATGGCTTTTACGAAACTACACTTGTGTACTGGAGGCCGGGACAGAAACCTGTACCCGCGTTCTCGAGGCGAACACTTGTGTACGAAGGACTCGAGGAGGCACGTCATATTCCTGCATTTCTCCTCGAAAATACACATAAGTCGTATTGACATTGAGGTCAATCCGACTGTATCTATATAAATAACTTCACTAAATTACCGAAGTGTAAAATCTATTCTACATTTATTCTTGCAGTAAGAGCTTATTATAGCTACTTACTAAAATAAATTCAGTGAGTGTGCCAAGTAAGTACTGTTGTGACATTGACGTCATCATCATTACAAGATTACGTGGATACCGCGTGTCACTACCAGGAAGTATTTACGTACGAGTGCGAAGGCCATTATTAGACTCCCTTCAATATCCCACCAATAAAATTAATAATTTTACGAAGTAACATTTATACATTTGAACTTTGATTGGAATACTCAATAAACTCACAGTGTTTGATAAATATTTAATTATTGAAAAACATTAACTATAGAACCTCCACACCCTGTTTATGCCCTCGAGAAATGATAGAGTAAATTGTAGCTGCCCGACTGAGCAACCCGAGGTTCCACCAGGCTGAAGAGGACAACACTCGCAGTAAGTACAATATTGTGGAGGTGGACCACAACCCTGATTGCAGCATACTTGAAGGACTCATACAACCACAGGGCTTTTAGTGTGAAGTACTGCATCATATCTATGGCTTTACCAACGTGTGGCTTCGAAAAAAGGAGTGAAAGGCGCTAAAAATAAACCATCGAACTTAAAAACACATAGATAATTATATATCTATGGACTAACCATTTCGTGGGGTTTCGATTCGAAAAACACATAAACTACATATCTATGGAAACCATTACGTGGGTCACGAGTATCATATCTATGGACTTACCAATCTCGTGAGGCTCGAAAAAAGGAGTGAAGCAAGGGACGACGACCAGGATCATATCTAGAACTTAACAATTTTGTGGGGCTTCGATTCAAAGAAAAAACACATAGATATCGTCATATCTATGGACTTTAGCAACGTGGGTCTTCGAAAATTAAAAAAGTGAGGTTCAATAAAAACTGTTAAACGCGGTGAAGCCAAGGGATAACGACCGCCGACGACGATCATCACTAGTAGGAGCTGGGCAACGAGCGAGCGAAGGAGAACGACGGGAATCAAGATTAGGAGCCGGGCAACGCAAGGAAGAAGAACAGAAGAAGGAAGAAAAGAAGAGAGAAAAAGAAGGCAACACGGTTGAACCAGAAGGAAGGATGACAACCGGAACCAAAAACGGATAAGTTGAAAGAATTGTTGTATCAAAACTACTAAAAAGGTATTTTGTATTTTGCATTAAATAATAAGAGGGTTATAGTGCATGAAAATTTTGTCTGCTATAAGAAATAAGAGAAAGGTAAGTGACAATGGCAGGGTTACTATTTGTGTTGTACAGTGCAGTGAAAGGGATCGGAATGCAGATAAGATTGAAATCAGAGATAACGGTAGACCAGAATGAAGTTAGGAATTCAGGAAATAATTCTGAAGTGGCTATAACTATGCAGAGGGGTAACGGAGAGCAGTCAGGTATAGCTAAAGGGGAAGAAAAAAATTCTTGTTGTCAAATAATGGAGAATGGAGGAAAAATAAATGAAGTACTAGAATCAAGGGAAATAAATGAAATCAAGGAGTCATCAACTCAAGCAGTTAGTGAAGAATCAAGGGAATTAATTGCAAGTAGGCTCGAAGAAAAGGTAGACATAGAAGGGAAAATGTTCTCAAAGTTGGAATCAATGATGAAAATAATCGTTGAAAAATTAGACGAAAATTCAGATGAGATTAGGAAAATTTCTGTGAGTAATCAGGAAGTCAAAGAAAAGTTGGATAGGAATTCAGATGAAATCAGGCTATTGTCCCAGGGAGATCAAAAGATAGTAGAAAGATTGGATAAATTTGATGAGGAAATCAAAAACACAAATGTTAAAGTAGATTATAACATCACTGAAATTGAGGGAAATCTGGTGAATTACAAGGAGGAAATTGATCAGAAAATTTCTGAAAACAATAAGAAATTAAAATGCAGGTTAATTGACAAAGTGGAAAGTATTGAAAATAAAGTAGGTACTAAAATTAATTTAATGCAAAAGGAAACCGAAGAAAAAAGCAAAACGCTAGGAGCTAAACTCACAAAAGCGATTTCAGTAGAATTAGGGGAACTACAAAGTAAATTTGATAAGAAAATTAACGAAGTAGAGGGAGATAATAAAAGAGAGGTATTGCAATTGCAGGATACTTATAAGATGGGAATGAAAAATCTAGAAAATGAAATGCTGACAAAAGTAAAGCAACTTGAAGAGGTTAAGCAAATTAGGGAGGAAACTAAGCAGATTTCTCAGAATAACAAAAAAGTTGTAGAAAAATTAGGTAAGATTAGCGAGGAAGTCAGAGGAATTAATGATGGTTTAGAGAAACAAATCAAAAGTGTAGTAGGTGATTTAGGAAATTCTAAGAAAGAGATTCACAGCAAAATTTCTGAAAATCAGGAGAAAGTTGAAATAACGTTAGCTGAAAAAAATAAAGAATTGGAAAGTAAGTTAGTGCAGGCATTTTCCATAGATCTAGGTGAGATAAATAAGAAATTTCATGGTAGAGTAAAAGAACTAGGGCAGAATCAGGTGATGAACAAAACAGCAACTGAAAACTTAAAGATTGAAGTATTTGATAAAGTAAACCAAATAGAAATGTCCTTACTTGAAAGAGTGAATAAAATAGCTAGGGAAATAAATGCCTTGGATAATAAGACAAAATTAATTGAGAATGAACCTCAAAACGAACGAAACAGTGGTGATAGTAGGAGAAATAATATTGCTATGGTAAATGTAAATTACAATGATAATGTAGAAAAGAATAAATTATTGAGTGAAACAAATAGCGATCCTACAGTCACGACTGAGTCGAACGTAAAGCTAGGCAATGTAAAATTAAATGAACATACTGTTGCACAAGGGAATATGCATAATAAAGTACATATGAACCTAATCTTTGGAAATGAGTGGACAGTCCCGCAATTTTGTGGAAATGAGTCGTCTGACCCACACCGTTTCATAACTGAACTGGAGGCCTATTTTAAGGTTAAGGAGGTTCCAAATGATTATAAAATGATAGTGGTACAGAAGGCATTGATTGGAAATTGCAAGGACTGGTGCAAATTCATTTTATCAGAAAAGGTAGCATATGACAAATTTAAACAATTGTTTATGGAGAGATACTGGGGCGCGAGCCGACAACACAAGGCCACAATGGGATTATATAATGGGAAATATGATGTAAATTCAGGGTTGAAGATGTCTGAATATTTTATTAAGGCAACAACGGATGCCAGGTCAGTGGAATTGCATTTAAATGAGGAAGAAAAAGTGAAGTTAATTATAAGGCATTTCAAGCCAGAGGTCTATAGAAATTTAATTGTTGCTAGGCCTAAAACATTCATTGAAACTCTGAACTTGTTGATCGAAATGGAAGAATTAGATGGTTACGATGACATAAGGGTAAACAAGATTGATCAGGGACCTAATTATAATAACAATGGTCAAAAACCAAGTAATAATTATTATGATAAAAGGAGAGCCAGAATGAATCAGTTTGTATTCCCGGAACGTAGCCGGAGGCACGTACATTACGGTCAAAGGAACAGTATGTTAGAATAATTTTACATTGCTTTACGAAATAAATGTAAACAATATTGTAAAATGATTGAATGATAGTATAATTCCGTGTGAGAAAATCTGTCGTGTTATCTAATTTTAAGAAGGACACTAGCAGAAACCCATAGCCGCTGTGATTTATTATTTTTATCAAGGGTATCAAGTTAAAATGTGTGTTATCTAGTTTTAAAAAAGGACTCAATGCAAACAAATCCGCAGAGCTATATCTAGTTAGTAAGAGGGTAATATTATTTTGTTTATATTTGATGGTTAGGTAATACAGTCCGATGTGCAAAGTATGCTTGCATGGAATGTTATTATTAGAACTTAACATAACCGTAACACAGTGAGGTTCATTCACACAAGGTATCCAGTGAAGAAAGGACGGAGATAGAGAGAGTCGGTCAAGGCCACTACTCTGATGTTAGGAAGGATTTAAAAGGACAAGCTAGAGGTCATAGTACTGTAAGGAGCATTAATCTGTTTCTCTAGAAAAATGACAATTTTTCAAATCCTCACTTATTCCAGAGAAAAAGATTGGGCATATGGTATAAAATGGAGTCATCTCCATTAATCTCAATTGATATAAAATGATGAGAAATAGATTGATAGTAATTAAATACGGCAGATAATAACTTTTGAACTAACCAAGCAATATTATTATAAATTACATGATAAAAAGCAGGAAAAATTAACAAATAATATTACATAAATATGAAATTAATATCATCAATACTTTAGCTGATATTAATTATTTTATATTAAAGAATAAACTCAATAGAAGTTAGCAGACAGAATACTCAGAAATACACAATGAAGCTGAAGTGAAATGTAAGGCAACTCAGTAGGGGGTAGGTGCCACTCTTTGTTAGAACTTTGCACTGCTATACAGTCAAAACGTAGCAGAAAGGAGAGCTTATAAGATGAATAGGCACTTCACTGGAAAATAAGCTGGGAAATATAAGTTGTATGGCGGATCCAGGAATTACACTGGGATTCGGACAATCGCTTTAGGCTAGAAACAGAAACGCATCACTTCCAAGCTAAAAACCACGCTAATCGAAACAACCAATAGAATTTAAGTTTAGGATAGAAAAAACTGAATTTAGCTATAACAGTGCATATGATTGGTTTTGTGTAACTATGGTAAAGAGGGGAAATTGAGAGGAGGCTAAGATCATGGCTTTTACGAAACTACACTTGTGTACTGGAGGCCGGGACAGAAACCTGTACCCGCGTTCTCGAGGCGAACACTTGTGTACGAAGGACTCGAGGAGGCACGTCATATTCCTGCATTTCTCCTCGAAAATACACATAAGTCGTATTGACATTGAGGTCAATCCGACTGTATCTATATAAATAACTTCACTAAATTACCGAAGTGTAAAATCTATTCTACATTTATTCTTGCAGTAAGAGCTTATTATAGCTACTTACTAAAATAAATTCAGTGAGTGTGCCAAGTAAGTACTGTTGTGACATTGACGTCATCATCATTACAAGATTACGTGGATACCGCGTGTCACTACCAGGAAGTATTTACGTACGAGTGCGAAGGCCATTATTAGACTCCCTTCAATATCCCACCAATAAAATTAATAATTTTACGAAGTAACATTTATACATTTGAACTTTGATTGGAATACTCAATAAACTCACAGTGTTTGATAAATATTTAATTATTGAAAAACATTAACTATAGAACCTCCACACCCTGTTTATGCCCTCGAGAAATGATAGAGTAAATTGTAGCTGCCCGACTGAGCAACCCGAGGTTCCACCAGGCTGAAGAGGACAACACTCGCAGTAAGTACAATATTGTGGAGGTGGACCACAACCCTGATTGCAGCATACTTGAAGGACTCCTACAACCACAGGGCTTTTAGTGTGAAGTACTGCATCACTACATACCACGTTTAGATAGCATCGACTGGTAAAAGCGACCTCAGATTCGAGTTCCTTGGCCCAGAATACCCCTGTATAGTGAGTTTCGTCCGAATCGAACAATATTTGACCATATTTAGGCCTATATTCCGTGTAGGTTGAAAATTTCATATGTCTGGGTGCCTTGATATTCTAAACAAATGAATCGTCCAGGATGGACTTACAAAATCGAGCGATGGCCCGCGATAATTATTTCAAAAATTAAAAATTAAGAGCATAATAGTAAAATCATTATATTTATTAACACCTATCACGTGACAACATACCACGATTAGATAGCGTCGCCTGGTAAAAGCGACCTCAGATTCGAGTTTCTTGACCCAGAAAACTTCTGTATAGTGAGTTTCGTCCAAATAAACGATGTTTGACCATATTTAGGGCTTACAACATTCAAGCGATCGCGAAAGTTTTATTTTCAAGGTATGACAAAAATAGCCAAAGCCAACTGTAATTGATTTGACATTGAAATGTGTAACTGAAAACTGATGTTTCGAAAACGCCAAAAATGCACGTTTTTTGCCCGTTTTTCACTCATAACTCACGAACGAAAGCTAAAATTAAAATTCCGGCTTCGAGGTGCATTTTCCAACCCTTCAGCCCACCCATGTTTAAAATTTCAGATCTCTGCGATCAGTAGATTTCGCTGGGCATCGCGGACAGACAGACAATTCCTTTTATTAATATAGATAACATGAATTATATTGATCACGGCCTCCTAAAGGAGGCCGAAAATAAAGGAGGCCGTGTATTGATACCTTCTCTAATTTGTCAAACTTCCATTTCATTTAATCCAAACCCATCTGATAAAACTGGCAACAATATGTTCTGTGATTTTGTTTCGATAATTCTGTGTAAAAAGGGGTTAAGTATTCTCAAAAACATTAAATTTTTGGCATTTAGAATCATAATTTTTCATAATCCTTTCTTAGTGAGCACCTACATTATGAAACGAAGGTACTGTCAAAATTCCAAGTCTCTACCTATTACAGTTTAGGCTTTACGTTGATTCTCTGTCAGTGAGTCAGTGAGTCAATCAGTCAGGACAAAGCCTCTTATATATATATATAGATTATGATGTTTGAAACAATTGAATACCAAACAATTTCCTACTTATGGGAAACTAAGAAGAAAGCAAAACCTGTATCGAAACGCGTGGAGAACACATGTAGGGATAAACATGAAAATACGTAAGTTCAAGCAGTTAATTCTGACCCCAGCATGGCTCCACTTACTTACTAGTATTAGTGACAACTAACTTCTAGCAGAGAGGGAAGAATAAAAATACTGAAATTTGATGGCTTAGGGGCATGGCAAAATGATTCTTCTTAGAAAAGGGGCTCTATCTAAGGAATTAGAAGGCAGAATTAAAAAATTAATATATGAAATTAAAGAAAAAGAACTGTCTATCCAAATGTGTACTTTTCAGAAAATACAATTTCTCTGAATTTTTTTGGTTTCTTGGGTGTACAAATACCTTAAATTGACTTCATGCCTTCTTAGCGATCGATAAAAACCTGATTCTTAATCATTCATCAACAACTATATCATAATTTAGTGTTTCCATAATCTGCAAAATTTACAGACTAATCACACGACTGGCCGCCATTACATTAGATTTTTTATTCATAACTCCAATGTTAACAACGAAGTTCCTTTGTTTTGCATTTTTTTCAAATGTTAGAAGTCAATGGCGGCCATCCCCTGGGAGATTTGATGCTGTAAAATGAAAAATTGAATCCTCAGAGCAAAAATCTCCTAATAAAAGTTGCTTGTCTATGTCTCCTCTGTACACAGGTAAAATATTTCGGTGTTATTCATTAACACCCAGTGTATTCTCAAACAAACAATATTTATAAATTACCGGTATATGTTTTTATAATTTAGTGGCGTGATTCTGCGTGTGTGTTTATATTTTGCATTATTTCTACACGCGAGTAAAAGAGATCGATTAGCGCAATAAAAATACGCAACGACAGAAATTTATGTTCATAAAATTAAGAAGTTAAGAAAAGAATAATCTAATAAGAGAAATGAATGGTTGACCTTAGGACACGTTGGCTGGTGTCGAATGCGTGCTCCATATTTGAATGGGAGCGTGACCAGACTCGCTCGAACCCCACCCTCTAACACCCCCACATCGCTCAATAAGACATGCTGATTTGTCAAGACAATTATACGACTAATTTAGTGAAAATATTCAACTGATAACTACTCAGCACTGTACAATTCCGATTGAAGTCTCACTCCATGTAAGGTTAAACAGTGGTGGTAAAAGTAATATTCCCAGAAGATATAGGCCTAAAGTTTTGTTTTTGTACGATTTTTCATTCAGTAGTCACTGTAGACAGTAGTCATAAGTCTATTCACCAGCTATTTCTCTCTTATCACCATAATACAAATTTCTATCTAATATATTTCTGTCAAGATTAACCCCATATGAGGACGAAATCATCGGAGATCACCAATGAGGATTTAGACGAAATAGATCAACCATTGATCATATATTTTGTATTCGCCAAATCTTGGAGAAAAAGTGGGAATATAATAAGTCTGTTCACCAGCTATACATAGATTTTTAAAAAAGAATATGATTCAGTTAGGCGAGGCAAATTGTAGGCTACATTATCCACAAAATATTAGAATAACCGGTAAATCGTTTGAAAAAGGGGATAAATTAAAATATTTGGGAGCATTAATTACAGACACAAATAATAAGGTAGAAGTTAAGTATAGGCTAAAATCAGGAAATGCTTGTTTTTATGCAGTTCAGAAACTCTTATCTTCTTGTCTTCTGTCCAGAAATCAAAAATAAAGACTTAATTATCCTGTTGGTTGTATTATATGGATGTGAGACATGGCCCCTTAACATAACCTGAGTGTTGGAAAACAGGGGCTTAGATGAAAATGGGGACTGCAGAAAACTGCATAACGACGAGCTTCTTAACCTGTACTCTTCACCGGATATAGTAAGGGTAATTAAAACACGGAGGATGAAATGGGGATGAGAGACATATCTCAAAAATATTAACGGGGAGATCCGAAGGGAAAAGACCAATTGGAAGACCTAGACGTAGGTGGGAGTTAATATTAGGATAGATTTAAGGGAAGTAGGATTTGCGAGGGATGACTGGATGGAGTTAGCACAGAATTGGGTTGATTGGAGGAGTCAGGTAAGGGAGGCAATGAACCTTCGAGTTCATAAAAAATATAAAATTCCTTTAGCTTGCTGAGGAATCGTCTATTGCCATTGAGTAAGTAAGTCACAGACACACAATACAATACTTGTATCAAACAATACAATACTTGTTTCAAACATGTAATACAGCAGATATCTAATTATATCTGAACTCCAATTATCCGGCCGTATTCAACTGCAAGTGTTAGGAAACCCTCTTTCAGGGCCGATTAATTGCGAAAAAGAAAACGTTTATCCCACTAAATAGCCGTCACAGTGGCTCATGCTTAGCGCGTGGGCCTGGCATGCTAGCGGTCCCGGGTTCAAACCCCGGGCCTGGCGGGCGTGTCATTCGTGGTGGACGAAGCCGTTACCTTTGGGGGTTTTTCTCGGGGATCCTCCCGTTTCCCCCTCTCATTCCACCAACACTCTCCATTTCATCTTCAAACCTCCCCCTCATAATCATCCCATTTCCTTTCCCGGTTACCGGTTTACCCTCGCCCCAGTACCTGCTGTGGGCCTCTCCCGTCCTCCCCGTGGCTTGTGGTCCTGAAGTTGCTGTCTGGTGTGCTGCGAACCTGGGGGCTCTGTAAGAGGTACCGAGGCAGTGGCACACGTGGCATGGTAGAGGTATCTGTTGGATGTAGGGGAGTTCCGTGGGGGCTCGCGGTGGGGTCTGTTGTCGAGGGGCCGTTGGGCTTGCACATCATTCCATTCCCGGAGGTTGGCACAATGGGCCGCAAGGCCGAAGTGCTTAGGGTCGTCCCAACCCGCCTTCCACCCTTAAGGGGACAAATCAATCAATCAATCCCACTAAATCGACAGTTTGTCTGCAAAACAACTGACTCTGATCGATATGTTCAAGATATGACACTTTATGTAAGTATTGTGGGTGCCACTCTTTAAAGACTTTTTTTTTTCCAAGAACTTCCACTACCTGCTCCCACCCTAATCCTCTTCGACCTGTCAATCAGTGAATAGAAAGGTAATTAGGCGTATTCACACTCGTCTGCAGTCCAGTACAATGTTGCCAAATACGTACCACAGCACTTAATTTACTTAAGAAGTAGTGAATGACAGCGACAACACTGGGGAAATCCACGCGACTACAAGACCACCTGTTCTTAGTCTGAACAAATTTTCGGATTAGGGAACAATGCTATTATATTCTTTGTAGATAGACGATGGTTTGTGACGAGGCTTTCTTAAAATGGCGCCAACTGTATAATACTGTACAATTTAGATTAAAAAAAAAATATATTTGTTCATCCGGATCGGGTCGCAATTTTTCGGGGTAATAGCTGTACAGTATTACTATTAAAGAAGAGTGTCATTCAAAGATCCAAAATTAAAAATCCAAAAATCCAAAACTAAAAGATCAAAATATCCAAAATTTAAAAAAAAATTAAAAAATCCAAATATCCAAAATTTAAAAAGTAAAAAATCCAAAATTCAAAAATAAAACCCCAAAATTAATCAATCGAAAATTAAAAATTCCAAAAAATAAAAAAATTCAAAGATCTAAAATTTTAAAAATCCAAAATTCCAACATTAAAAAATTAAAACATATAAAAATTTTAAAAATCCAAAATTCCAATATTAAACAAATTAAAACATCAAAAGTTTTAAAAATCCAAAATCGGAAAAATCCAATAATCCAAAATTGAAAAAATAAAAAAAATAAAAACAAGTTTCACTTCTGTCGCGTGGCGTTCCACACACACATTTTTTTTTTTAAAAGAAAAGATCTTTGTTCATCCCGATTGGGTCACAATTAACCTAGATAACCGGAGTTGTGCTGTATTACTCTCATAACAAGACCGTCATATTCACTTTGCAATAGAATTTCCGGTCATTACAATAATTTATGCAAATGGATTGCTAATTGACTGAAAGTTCAGGTTTCTAATAAACGCAAACAAATGAAACTGGATCACTGGCCTTGAGTCTGTTTTGCTCGCAGAGGTTGACACAGCGAACGCAATGGGAAAACAGGTTCAATTTACATAGAGCAGTTGAATCACGGAATGCAATACAACCTCATATTCTTTATATGCGTTAAGATGTATCAGGTGAGAATATATTAGCTGTGAAAGAGATCACTGGACACTAAGTCGTACTTATATCCAAGTCGAACTTTAATCTCGTCTTAAGCTGAATTTCTTGCACAAACAAATCATACCAAATGCTATAGAGGACAATACAGGACACTTTGCGATATATCGAGGGACAATATCTTGAGCACCATCTAGCGACCCAACCTGCTACTACTGAATATAGATGCAGTAACTAGATACAAAGATATCAACCAATTTTTATTAGAGGAGCCGAATAGCCAACCTCGGCATGTTATGTATAAGGGATATGATTTTTCTATCTATCTATGGTCCAGGAAAAAAATGCTGTTTGAAAATAAATTACTTAAAAAATTAAACAAAAAAGCAACATTGAAAAAGAGAGTTGTTTTTGTTAGCAACCACTAAGTTGAACTATTTGTGTTTTGTTTGCTCATTATTATTCTTATAATTACTTAAACAGTGTTTTGGTCCTTAGTGTTTGGTGAAACATTAAAACATTGCAGTTTATATGTGTTTTGAATATTTTAATTTGCCTCCAAGTTTGCAGGTTGTGCCACCAGGAGTGCTGCAAAATCTGACCCCCAATTTTCCTTTGCCAAAGCAGTAAGTGTCCGGTATTGTCCTCTATAGTATTTGGTCATACTTATGACGGAGGTACTTTATAACACAGAACACCAATATTATTATTAGAAGTGAACAGCGCATGTCAAAACTCGGAAACAAAAAGCGATTACAGCGCTCCAACGGGTCGGGCAGTTAAGCTGTAAGAATGAAAAATTCGCGTGCCAGAACACATGTATGAAAATGCATTCCAAATTCTGTAAAACCATAGCCCACTAGTATTTGCGGGCTACGGTAATGACCATAGCCCACTAATACCATCAGGCTATAGTGATACAAACAATTATCTTTTAAAAGCATTGAACACAAAATGCACTAAACGATTAACACCTTACATAAGAAAAAATAATAATTTGCAAACAATATGCGTCAGATCTTATAAAAACCGTAGTGTAGAATACCTTCTAGAATCTCTGCTACTCACAACATACATATCTCGGTGATTGCTGAAATATGTATTACTTTAGATGACTTTATAAATAAAAAAACAAACACCCTTGATTAATGAATTATATTTATAAAAACTGATTTTAAAAATATTGCATTACCATAAATATTAGTAGCTTCCTGTCACTTGAATTTCTTTTACCTCAGTCATACACAGAAGTATGAATTTACTTTCTATTTTCACAAAAACTAGGCGAGGCTTGAGATCACTTCCCACATTTGATTGGAAATTCACAGGGATTGGGTCTCTGTAAATCACGAGTCGCAAGCTGCTTTTGGATAATTTGTCTAGTATGGTTAACGAAATCTTTCTCTAGGAAGTGGTCTTCACACATGAAATAATTAACACAATTCACATTATCATCTAAATTGCACTGATGTTTCAGCTGGTTCACGTTTGATTTTTTTCGGAAACCTGTAGAAATGTTTGTTTTTGTAGTTCACGTTGGATTTCATACTGAAGCATTTACTTCCGCAGCCAGGGGACTTACAGGGATATTTCACTCGTTTCTGAAACAAAGAATACGAAACATTATTCTTAATAATTTGTAGAACATGGAATAAATATTAATTCAGGATTGTTTTAAGTAGTTAATGTATTTTAACTTACCTTCGCTACTTGACATCTTGACATCTTTGTTAATTATATCTCCTCCTTTTCCAAACACTAATGCATACAGATCGTTGCAGAAAAAAAATCTGATGTGAAAGTCACATAACTTCCTCTGCCCAAATAAAAGTTAGCAGTATTCACATATCCTTGTACAGAATCGCAAGACACAATTTTACGCTAATTATCCTATAAATACCTCTTCTTTCAATGATGCGACTAAAAGCGCAGTCTATATAACAAACTTTAAAAAAAAAAACAAATGACTGCAGACGTTTATTGAACTTTCTGCCGTAAAATATAATTTCCGAAATTTATCGAATATTTCCCTCAGATACATCTTTACTCTATGCATGGCCAACAATACATAGGCTATTTCTCACTTCACATTCTTATATAAAATAAGAGGCCATGAAAGAGCGCGAATTCAGTTGTTCATCACGTAAGACAAACTTTCTACAAACAGTGGGTGAACAGTGGGTGGCTTGTAACTACCCTCAGAGAATTTTCTCGAAAACATGTTTCAAATAAAAGTTTTAGCTCTTAGTATAAGCAACCTATGTGCAAAATTTAAAGAAAATCGTTAGAGCCGTTTTCGAGAAAATCGCGAAAAACGAAAATTTCTTCATGTAAAGTCCCCTTAAAAATAAAAGAAAATAGTCGCCAATCTTATCCTCACATCTTCAGAAGGTACCTGACCCAAATACGAAATTTTGTTTTCATACGATTTTCCGTTTTGGAGCTAGCTTGTTCACAGATATTTTCCACACAGACACACAGACATGTTTCCAAAAATAGTATTTTTGGATTCAGGGGGCCTTGAAACGTGTATATATGCTAAAAACTCAACTTCGAATTTTGGGGTCGAAAACAATACTTCCTCTACCTATAGTACGGGCAGAGGAAGTAAAAAACAGATATTACGCCTTTTCGTATATTGCTGTCATATGTTTCGAAACAAACCTGCCGCCATGGCAACAGCGATCACAGTGCACCAAACCGGTCGGGCAGTGAACTAATGAGCTGTTGCTATTCTTTCAATGTTACTTTCACCCCCGTGCTTTATAAAGTGAGACTTGACAAAGTCGAGCATATTGCTATTCATAGTCACTAAAGTACGACTTATTTGTCGAAATAAGCTTAACTTGATCAAGTCAAGGGTCCCCCTGACTTACTTCAGTTCAAGCCAGAACCGTGGAATCCATTCAAATTCCACAGCAACAAGGAATTTAAAAGAAATTTCGTTTCAAGAAGACACAATTTTGGAAATATCAGTCGCCTATCTTTCATCAGCATTTCTCTCTGATAGCTTTTCATATCGGCCCAAAGCTGTTTTGAATCTCTCTAAAACAATAATTAATATCGAAATAAATACATAAGCGTCTCGGTATTAATTCGGAACAATGTCCAAGCTAATATATACGCAGAATATTCTGAAGAAACTATTGATCATTTTACTTACACGCTGCATAATATGACTGGATGAATTTAATTATTTGTTTCCAATGTCTGTATTTTTGTATCACGACAGTGAAATACGTACTCAGATGGCTTTGTACAAGAAGGGACTCTTACTGTGTATAACTTGTATGTTTTTTAACTTTTAATGTTTTTAAAGAAGAATGTCTCTATGAACTTAACACTAGACATAATAATGCCATTTTCTAGACTAAGCAAAGTAAATTCAAATCATGTGTTTAATGCTGTAAAGCAGCGTTTCTCAACCTTTCTGAACCCGAGGACCTGTAAAATGTATAAAAAAATTTTACGGACTCTAATTTTACATCCCATTTTTAAAAGTAGTCTACATGTAGGCCTATATTCTTAATATTTGGAGCATTAATTATAGGTCATTATAACGAAACAAATCTAAATACTTTTTTTTTTTTTAATTCTACGGAAACACAGTTATTGAATTGGAAGTAAACTATTGACAGTTTAATATTTATTGTTAATTTGATAATATAATTAGGAATTATGTTATTGCTCACTTTTAATGAGACGGTTGAGCTTGTCGCCTCTTGCAGGATTCCTGGATATCTGGCTCAATATTAGTCAAATTTAGTCTAAGATCAGCAGATACATTAAGTCATCTTAATTATGTCTGGGGTGGTCCGCGGACCATAGGTTGAGAAACGCTGCTGTAAAGGTTTTTAACAAGCTTCCTGACACCATAAAGGACCTAAATGGGAGTAAATTCAAAACCAAAATCAAAATTTGGTTGAAGAACAATCCATTTTATAACATGCATGATTGTTTCAACAATGACTTCAAGTTTTAATCTTTTACAGTAGACTTAAGTTATTAACCTTTTGCCATTTATTGGGGCCAGTAATGATTAATTTTGGCTTCTTTTATGAAATATGACATGGCCAATTGTACATTTTACTTAAAGGCTTAAATAAATTATTATTATTATTATTTGCATTACACGAAATCTGAAAAAATCTTAAATACGATACGCTAATTCAATTGTTACGGCAGTGAACGCGCGATTTTTCATATTATCGAGTTCCACTTTAATATATAGAACAAGTAGAGCTTTATGAAGTCAAACTTAACAAAGACTAACATTACAAAAAAAACATATAAGTCGACTTGTCCAATAAGCTCAGCTTTATAAAGTCCATCTTAAGTCGCCGACTATGAAAACCGGCCAAAGTGCCTGCAAAATATTAGTTATTGACTCAATACAGTGTTTTTCAGTTATTTACGATATAAGACCGTTACACAGGGTGTTACAAAAATACTTTTACAAACTTCGGGCATGGGTTCCTTACATCAAAAGAAGGAAAAACGTTATGAACATATGTCCCATAATCCTTGTTTTCTCATCATTCATTTCTTAATGAAAGTGTCATGGAAGCCTGCTAGGAAGCTAACTTTCATTAAGTCATGCTGATTCACTTGGTTGTTGTGTATTTTTAATATCTAGGATTTAAAAAAAAAATCTTCTTAATTAACATAAGTAATATACTATATACTGTACATATATATATATATATATAAGTGTTAGTACATACTCATTCAAAGTGTTAGTACATTTTTTGAGACACCCTGTATATATATGCATGTATATATATATATATATATATATATATACAGGGTGTCTCAAAAAAAAAATATATATATACAGGGTGTCTCAAAAAATGTACTAACACTTTGAATGAGTATAAAAAGATTATTTATGAACATAGAGACAAGTTTAAAGGCTTGAATAACAGAAGAAACATGTAATTAAAAAATCATGTTCGCAAATGTTCAAATTGATGACCGTCATTGTCCAGACAAAGCTGTTAACGCGAATCAATGGATTCGCAAATGTCATGACACAGTTCATTTGAAATTTCGCGACATTGTCTTTCAATTTCCAATTTCAATGCACCATTTGTTTTTGCCCTAGTAGCACACTTCGTTGGCCCAACGGAGGGATGTGGTTGGCATGGAAGGGATATGTTGGGAAAAGGTTGGTTGTAATTCCCTCGGTTTTGCCATCGGATTTTTTGGCTGGCTCACGCGCTTGTCCTACTGTTGGCGTTTCCAACCAATAGGGCTGTTGCCCCAACAATACATTTCGTTGGCTAAGCCTCCGTTGGCGTTACCAACCAACAGGATTGTTGGCCCAGCAATACATTTCGTTGGAATATAATCGCATTTATGTTAAAATTAAAAAGTGTTGAAATAACATTATAAGCGTTAAATTTTCATTTCCTATAAAATAAAACAGTGTTAATTCATTAATTATTCGAGCTCTTTGTGCGCGTTACATGCTAAAAATTTACTTCTCCACCTCTTCCTGCCAGTCTTCGGCAATTTCCGGCGTACTTCGTAGGTCATCACGTAGACGATGAAGATACAACGGTTATTCGCCATCTTGATATGTTGAAGAATCCGAGTGGTGTTTTTACTTCTATTAATATTAGGGCCCTTTATTTGTTCTCTGAAAATAACGTTATCATATATTCACATCAAATATTCAAAATACGAGATGTATATCCTTCTTACTATTTATCATGTATTACACATCTCTGTAGTAAATAGGCTAGAAGAATTCTCGATTTTTATTGCAACGATCACTAATGGCGTAGTGGTTAAATCGATAGACTATAACACTAGCGGTCCCGAGATCGAATCCCCATAGGTGCGAATTTTATACGATAGGAATAGGTAGGTAGGGTGAAGGAGAGAAGGGAGGTAATAGGGAAAAGAGGATGAAAGGGAAAATAAAAAACTAAATTTTCTGTGCTTCTAGTATTTCCGCCAGATGTCTCTGCGCTGCTAGTAGTTCCACCATTACCTAATAGATGTCTCCCAACTGTTGGGATTTTGTTGTATATTGGTTGGCTACAGTTGGCAATTGGTTGGAAAAAACGCTCCTTGGCAACGGAACCCCGACGGACATTCCTAACCGTTGACCAACGAAACATGGCGATCATTTCCCAACATTGGCCCAACGATCTGTGCTACTAGGGTGGTTTTGTGCGATAAACTCTGTCCTTGGGGTATCCCCATAAAAATAAGTCCATTGGCGAGAGGTCTGGGGAACGCGCAGGGTATTCAATGCTACCCCTTCATCTAATCCATGTGTTTGGATAAGCTGCTTGGAGGGCTCTTACATCTCGATGGTAGTGTAATCTGTACATCTGTAATTCAAGCCTTTAAACTTGTCTCTATGTTCTTAAATAATGTTAGTACATAAATAGTGTTAGTACATTTTTTGAGACACCCTGTATATACTTAATAAACGGCAATAGATAATTCCTCAACAAGCTAAAGGAATATTATCTATTTTATGCAACCCGGATATTAATTGCCGCGCTTACCTGAGCCCGCCATTGAACCCTATTCGGTGCTAACTCTATCCAATCATCCCTCGCAAATCCTACTTCCCTTAAATCCATCCTAATATTGTCCTCCTACCTACGTCTACGTCTTTCAAGTGGTCTTTTCCCTTTGGGTTTCCCAGTCAATTTTTTTTAGATATGTCTTTCCTCCCCCATGCATGCAACATGTCCAGCCCATTTCATCATCCGTGATTTAATTACCCTTACTATATTTGGTGAAGAGTACAGGTTATGAAGATCGTCGTTATGCAGTTTTCATCTCTCTTAGGTCCAAGTATTTTCCTAAGCCCCCTGTTTTCGAACACTCTCAGATTATGTTCTTCCCGAAGAGTAAGCGACCATGTATCACATTCATATAATACAACCGGCAGGATAATAGCCTTATAAATTTTTATTTTTAGATTTCTGGACAGAAGATGAGAAGATAAGAGTTTCTGAACTGGATAAAAACAAGCATTTCCTGATTTCAGTCTACACTTAACTTCTACCTTAGTATTATTCGTATCTGTAATTATTGCTCCAGATATTTGAATTTTTCCACTTATTCGAATGATTTACTGGCTATTCTAATATTTTGTAACGCATTACTTTGACGTTTCATGACCATATATTTAGTTTTTTCTGCATATCCAACTTTCCTGAAGGCATTGAAAAGACTTTCTGCATTTCTGTCGATTGTGTTTATATCACCGCCCAACAGACAAACATCATCTGCAAAAGCTAAAATTGGGTGACTGGCATTTAATTCTAGGCCTACCTTGTTTTCCTGAACTTTGTTAATGGCATACTCCAAAGCGAAATTAAAAAGTAAAGGCGATAGTGCATCTCCTTTCTTCCAATCACTTCTAATGGCAAACCTCCCAGTTCAATGCACTTATGCCATCAGATAGGAAGTGCTTCGATACCGAGTAAGAAAAATATTTTGGTTGACGCTGTTGCCACTCGTGCACTGCCGATTGATTGTCATCAGACTTGAACTTCTCCCCTCCAAGGTACTTCTTTAATGGACCAAAGATGTGCAAATCTGATGGTGCCAAAGTGAATGGGGTTGCTGAGTGCAGGTGTATTGCTTCAACCTAATAACAATAACGCCCATTCTCATGCTCTTGTGCAACCATGAAAATCATAGACGAGAAAAGGCTTCAAGTGCCTCCCACATCCATCATACTATAACCCTAAACACGAGCTTTGCTCATCTAGGGGCAAACATTACATTTTTGTTATGCTTAATTAGAAATAGTATTTTCTGTTGGTTTTTGTTTTTACCTGTAATAATGTTGAAATAATGTAAATAATGAATTGTAATAATTATGTAACAATAAACTTCAAACTTGCCAGATTTGGTACCATCAGATTTCCACATCTTTGGTCCATTCAAGAAGTACCTTGGAGGGCTGAATTTCAGGTCTGATGAAGACGTCCAATAGGCAGTGCACGAGTGGCTACAGCATCAACCAAAATAATTTTATCGAAACACTTCCTTCCCGATGGTGTAAGTGCATTGAACTAGGAGGAGATTACATTTTAATTTTAATGTCTCTCATTTGAAATGCAAAGAAAGGATGATAACTTAACTATTTGTTCGCAAAGCAAATCCGTGAATGCTTGAGAATTTGTTGTACTGCGCATGTCCAGTCTGTAACTTATCCGTGATTTGCACTTTTTGAACGGTTAGAAGAATTTGGAATCGATAGTTTCTGCATTTAATCGATATGATATGCGAATAGAATATGTATTTCCCTTTAACATGTTATTACATGCAATAAGCATCACCAATATATGGTAAACTATATTTTGGGAAACTTTTAATTATCTAACATTATTCTTACATACAAGCACCCTATGCTTATAAATCAAGCACAAAGTTATTGGAGGGAGGAGTCAGGTGCATATCTCTGATAACAATTCATGGTAGAGCCCGCAAACTTTTTTTATAGTAGGCCCTATAGAAACTGTCTATGAGAACACATTGAACAGAAGATTGACAATCAGAATCACAAATTCTCGCTTTGCGAACAAGTGTGGAGAAAGAGCTCATGCACGAACAATATGTTCTTGGTTTCTGACTGCTTGCGAACAAACCTATTAATTATTATATATAAAATTATCTACAACGCGGTCTTAAAACTCAAGCAGGCTGTATCAGGTATATGAAACGTCTTGTCCACGCTGCCTAAGTCTAGTAGGCTCTGTACGTTAGGCCTATTTTTATTTTCAAATTTGTAAGAAATAGAAAAAGCACTATGCATTCTCATACTAGTTGATATTAAAAAAAAACATATAGCTATAACTTAAACTTTCCCTGTTAAGATGGACACGTGAAGTCAGAATGAAAAATTCAATGCCATAGCCGGGATTTGAACCAGGATCTTCGGCTCTCTGTGCTGATGCTCTAACCAACTGAGCTACCATGGCAACTTGCTGGTACAACATTAAATTCTCCAACTGACTCACAATCCCAGTATACCACCAGGCGTTCTCAATATGAGATACGAACCCAGTGGCAACTTACTTTAAGACCCGGGCTTTACAGTAAACCACTAGTAGGTCACAGTGGAATGATAATTCTTTTCACTCTGGCTGTGTGTAGGCTAAGATGGACACGTGAAGTCAGAATGAAAAATTCAATGCCATAGCTGGGATTTGAACCAGCTACCATGGCAACGTGCCGGTACAACATTAAATTCTCCAACTGACTCTGGGATTGTGAGTCAGTTGGAGAATTTAATTTTGTACCGGCACGTTGCCATGGTAGCTCAGTTGGTTAGAGCATCGGCACAGAGAGCCGAAGATCCTGGTTCAAATCCCGGCTATGGCATTGAATTTTTCATTCTGACTTCACGTGTCCATCTTAGCCTACACACGGCCAGTATGTAAGAATTATCATTTCCCTGTTAAATTTGTAAATCTAAAATAAGGCGTAAATTATCTAACAAATGACTGCATTGTAGTCAAGGCCCTCTCTATTCAACATCAAGAATGAACTAAGGCTGTGGTTTCTTTCATTTGTCCAGACTCTATGTATTTCCATTACATGCGGTTTTAGAAAGAGACAATAGATCTACCCATATTATGCAGACATTATTGAATATTTTGAATATATATGTTTTGATGCCAAAAAACCGTACAATATTCAAATAACCGTATCTTTGATATTAAAAACATAAAATAAAATATTATTACATCAATTAGCAGAACAGAATTCTAGTTCCATAAACCCTGTTGTCATACTTTCGTCACATTTTATTTTTGTTTCATAGTGTTCAAATACAAACAATGCCAAAAAATCAGTTGCCAAACTATTAAACAAAAAATGTTTATTTGCTACTTATTACATGTGACATAATAGTATCATAATGATGCCTGTTATGATACATTCATGTTGATTATTATCGAACATGTACCAATCTTCAAACCTTTTGAGTTGCAAATGAAATTGCATACTAAACAACCTGTATTTGAAATAAAATCAATTCTGCCTTGTTAATTTTAATATTATTCTAAACTGAATTCATTTTGTGTTGTAAAAAACTGTCGATTTCAAAAAACGACCAAGAAGAGGTGTCAACTTGACTAGATAACATTGGCAGCCATCTGTTGCAAAATATAGGAATTACAAGTACAGCTGATTGTGAGCGCATTTGTTAGAATCTAAAATCTCAATTTAATTATAGTCAAACAAAAGTCATAGGCAACTTGTCTATAATGGTAATTAAGACACTTGTAATAAAATTATGAAATGAACATCAAAATTATTTCACAATTGAAAGTAGAAAATGCCAACAATAAATAACTATCAGCACATTTACCAAGAATGGCTTTGATCTAAAAAGTAAAACTTAACTATCCAGCAAAGATCTAAACGACCGCTAATCGTGATTAAATTCAGTTTTTTAACTATATACAAATATTAAAGTGTAGCCTATTTATGATAGGAAAGTGATGATAAAATATGGCATATGCAGCAGTAAAAGTTATCCCTATACAGGCCATGGAGGCCCTTAGAGTTCCAGGAATTTGAGGCTTCCAGATTTTGGACATTTGGCACATGAAGGTGGTAAGGTTGCCGCCTTTACCCCCAGGATTGCTCCTGATACTCATTTCTATTAGAGACTGAGTCGACCCCAGGGCCATAGTGCCACCAGAAGGATTAGGCCAATTGAAAACCTCAGACCTCATCGGGAATCGAACCCACGACCTACCGGTTTGTAGCGCTGATTACATGTGACACAATAGTATTATAAAGATATCCATTATGATACATTCATTATAACGATCTCCATCTCCGTTTGTAAGAGTGAATATAAAATCTTGAGTTTTAGTTATTTAATTATGATCAAACAAGAGTCATATGAAACTTGTCTATAATAGTAATAAGAAACTGTAGGGAAAAAAAATGAACTGAAGATTAATATTATTACAAATTTGAAAGTAGAAAAAGGCAACAATGATTAAAATTTCTGATTGACCGAAAAAACAAAACCCAACTATCCATGGGACAACTCTGTAAAGACAAGTATGCAAGATCTAACCGACCACAAATCGTGATTAAATTCAGTTTCTTAACTATTAGCAAACATTAAAGTACTTATATATCTATATTAAAGTGATGTCTACTTATGATAAAAAAGCAATGCTAAAACATATCATATATAGCAGTAGTATAAGCAATACATTGACAGAACACAGAATAATGTTAGAGTTAAATAAAAATGTTCTTATAAATTGACATTTGTTCTGGATTAACTTCTCCTTACCAAGATGAATTGCTGTTAAACTTTCCCATCACTACTACCATAGCTCTTCTTGTACAACTTAGGTTTTTTATTGGAATACTGTATGCAGAACTTCCTCCGAGGTTTTCAATCAGAAGTTTCACATTTCCATGGCCAATAATCAATTTACACATTAGGCCTACATTAGGAGATGTTGTTCCCATGAGTCAGAATGTGTTTTTTGAGATAATCTCTTTTTGAAAAATTCTTACTACACATATCACAAGTGAATGGCTTATGTCCAGTGTGAGTGAGAATGTGTGATTTGAGATTTTCGTTTCGTGAAAATTGCTTGGTGCACATATCACACCTAAATGGTTTATGCCCAGTGTGAGTGAGCAGGTGTGTTTTGAGATTCTGTCTTACGGAAAATTTCTTGGTACATATATCACACGTGAATGGCTTATGTCCAGTGTGAGTCAGCAAGTGTTTTTTGAGATTATCTCTTTTGGAAAATTTCTTACTACATATATCACAAGCGAATGGCTTATGTCCAGTGTGAGTGAGCATGTGTGTTTTGAGATGCTCACTTTGTGAAAATTTCTTGGTGCACATATCACATGTAAATGGTTTTTGCCCAGTGTGAGTGAGCAGGTGTGTTTTGAGATTCTGTCTGAGGGAAAATTTCTTGGTACATATATCACACGTGAATGGCTTATGTCCAGTGTGAGTCAGCATGTGTATTTTGAGATTACCACTTTTGGAAAATTTCTTACTACATATATCACAAGCGAATGGCTCAGTGTGAGTGAGCACGTGTATGCTGAGACCCCGTCTTTCGTAAAATTCCATGCTACATACATCACAAGCGAATGGCTTATGTCCAGTGTGAGTTAGTATGTGTCTTTTGATATGCTCTCTTTCGGAAAACATTTTGTTGCATATATCACACGTGAATGGCTTATGTCCAGTGTGAATTAGGTGATGACTTTTGAGTCTCTCTCTTTGTGAAAATTTCTTGGTACATAAATCACACGAGAATGGTTTATGTCCAGTGTGAGTTAGCTGATGTCTGTTGAGACCCCGTCTTTCGTAAAATTTCATGCTACATATATTACACGTGAACGGCTTATGTCCAGTATGACGGAGCAGGTGTGTTTTCAGATGCCTTCTTTCGGAAAATGTCTTGCTACATATATCACATGCGAATGGCTTATGGTCAGTGTGAGTTAGCATGTGTATTTTGAAATGCCCTTTTTCGGAAAATTTCTTACTACATATATCGCACGTGAATGGTTTATGTTCAGTGTGAGTCAGCTGATGTCTGTTGAGACCCCGCCTTTCGTAAAATCTCTTGCTACATATATCACACGTGAATGGCTTATGTCCAGCGTGAGTTAGCTGATGTCTGTTGAGATTCAGTCTTTCGGAAAATTTTTTGCTACATACATCACACGTGAATGGCTTATGTCCAGTGTGAGTTAACTGATGTCTTTTGAGATTCCATCTATGGGAAAATTTATTGCTACATATATCACACGTGAATGACTTATGTCCAGTGTGAGTTAACTGATGTCTTTTGAGATGTCCTCTTCTGAAAAATTTCTTGGTACATATATCACAGGAGAAATGTTTGTCTGGAGTAGGAGTTAGCTGTTTACTGTTTCCAGCAGAGGATGTGCTTGTACATACAGCAGGTGAGTGTGAATGCATTAGCTGATCCTTTTCATTATTTACTTGTGAAACTCCTGAAATCTGCTCTAAGTGGTGAACGGTACTCCTTGCTGTAAAATCAGTGCAGACTGTATCCTCAGGTTTGACTTCTTTTGTCTGTATTGTCTCGAAAGTAATTGGGATAGGTTCACTCTTTGGTTGTATTTCAGGAATCTCTTGGTTAATTTCAATTTCAATCTTAGTATACTCTGATTTCTTTGGTTGTGTTTCAGGCTGAATTTCTTCCTTAATTTCAATCTTAATATATTCTGATTTAAGTACAGGCTCCATTCTGAAGCACCACACGGTATTCGCTTACTCAAATGAAAATTACAGCTTCTAGTTTCTTGCCACAATGTTCATAATGTCACAGGAAGATATAGGTGAAGTTTCATCCTGGGATGGAAATACATCAGCTTCTGTACAGTCAACAATGTCTCTCATTGCAGTGTGTTAAGAAAGGCCGATGCCGTCGTAATATAAAAGGGTGCCCAGGGGCGGGGGGGTTAAGTCTCAGACTGCGTCATTGAAAGTTCTGGGGCAAAAAATATTATCGTTTTATTAATTTTGTGGGGGAGGGTTGAAAATTGTTGCAAAATTAGTGGTTTATATGTTAAAAATAAAAACGGTCAAGTTTTATAACTTTAAAGGTATCTTCTAATTCTTTAGAAGTGAATAGTCAATAAATAAGCGAAACTCGTTTGCTCGTAAACAACTGCCGCGCCAACGAAATCGATCACTCTGTGCCGATAGCGGCGACTGCGAACTGAACCATTGTTGGTAGAATTATTGGAGTACCGGTATTATTGTTCTTACTGGGCTATTACAGTCTTTGTACAATGCCGCCTACAAGAATAATATTATTCTCGGAAGTGATTTTACTGCACTTAAAAGCACGTGCCACCTTATAAGAAGGGGAGGGAAGGTGTGGAAAAATCTGTCTGTAACCAATGCTGCAATCTTAATTTGAAACTTGACGTTACGGCTACTGGTTTCAGTCCATCTCGGCATCTCGAAAATGCCGAAAAAACAACAGCAATTTAAATATAAGTGTTTATAATTATTGTGCAATACCATTATTAGACACGACAAATGGCAAGAGAACTGCAGAAAGAAACATCTGTATAAACTGAAACATAATTTAGATATAAAATAAAAGATTACTGAAAGTAAAAGCAGCGGCGAAGATAAATGGAAACCGTATATTGATGTAAATCCCAAGCAGAATCTTCAAGATAAAGGTGAAGAATTCCGACAGCCATGGGCACCCATGGTCCGCAAGGAAAAAAATGTATATTAATAATCATTATAGTCAGGTGTTTTTCTTTTAAGACAATTATTGGTAATACCGGAGTTGACGGGTCCCTGTACGCAGCAAGCCATGTTGCCTTCATTCTGGCAGCGTTCCGTAAGGACAACTCCAACCGCCGCCGCCGCCAAATTCGAATGTGTTATATTCAGAATCCACAACGCCGATTTTGAGTGGTTAAAGATTTAATATTAAAAATAGCGCAAAAGCCCGTTCTTCTCACAGGTGCTCCCGGGTGATAGTTTAAATTGGCGTAGGGACTAGTACTTAAAGGTTTAATATTACGGGCAACGACCGCAAGAGCCCGTTCTATTCACAGGTAACAGTTAAATAACCCCATTCTGCTCGCGGGTGATAGATTAAGTTGGCATAGGGACTAGTACTTAAAGGTTTAATATTAAAACGACCGCAAGAGCCCGTTCTATTCAAAGGTGACAGTTAAATAACCCCGTTCTGCTCGCGGGTGATAGATTAAGTTGGCATAGAAACTAGTAGTTAAAGGTTTAATATTAAAACGACCGCAAAAGCCCGTTCTATTCACAGGTGACAGTTAAATAACCCCGTTCTGCTCGCGGGTGATAGATTAAGTTATGATAGGGACTAGTAGTTAAAGTTTAATATTAAAACGAGCGAAACAGCCCGTTCTACTCACAGGTGACACTTAAATAACCCCGTTCCGATCGCGGGTGATAGTTTAAATTGGCGTAGGGACTAGTACTTAAAGGTTTAATATTAAAACGACCGCAAGAGCCCGTTCTATTCACAGGTGACAGTTAAATAACCCCATTCTGCTCGCGGGTGATAGATTAAGTTGGCATAGGGACTAGTACTTAAAGGTTTAATATTAAAACGACCGTAAGAGTCCGTTCTATTCACAGGTGACAGTTAAATAACCCCGTTCTGCTCACGGGTCACTCTGCATATATTTTTATAATTTCCTAGCCGGTGGTCCTGGTGTTATAAAATCTTCACACGGCTTTTTCTACTCGGTATATTTTTAACCATTTTTAACTAATATGTCTTTCTGCAGAGCAAAGAATGAATGAACGTATTATGTATTTTTTCTTTGAGAACATCTCGTTTGTTGCCATAACTTGTACAAAGCCTACAGCATATTTTACCGACTTCTTGCATGTACCTAATAAGCCTATTCAGATTTTTCGGATATTTTGTTTGTTTAAAATTATCATACGTAATAATAAAGGTTATTACCCTGACTTTACGACATGAAAATCACACCGATTAAAGAAAAATTCATTATATGGAGGAACTTTTTTATCCGACATGAGTTACATGTTTTATCCATAATTCGACCCTTCTCAACTCGAATATAACAATAATAATAACCAGTTCCTTGCGCACTTTGATAAAATTCCGATTTTCCATTAATATCACAGATTTTGAACAGAAATAGTAGGAACAGTTTCAAAAAGATTCACTACATGGAAGAAACGTTTTCTCCCGACATGAGTTACATGTTTTATCTATAATTCGACCCTTGTCAACTCGAATATAACAAAAAAAATAATCACTTCATTCCGCACTTCGAGAAAATACCGATTTGCCATTAGTGTCACACAGTTTACGCAGAAAAAGTAGGACCGTTTCAAAACAAAAATTCATTACATGGAGGGGAATTTTTTTTCCGACCTAAATTACATGTGTTATCTATAATTCGACCCTCCTGAACAAGAATATAACAATAATAATAACCAGTTCCTTCCGCCCTTCGAGAAAAAACTGATTTTCCATTACCGTCACACAGTTTACACAAGAAAAGTAGGACCGTTTCAAAACAAAAATTCATTACATGGAGGGGAAATTTTTTTCCAACCTAAATAACATGTGTTATCTATAATTCGACCCTTAACATCACGAATATAACAATAATAATAACCAGTTCAATCCGCACTTCGAGAAAATACCGATTTTCCATTAGTGTCACACAGTTTACGCAGAAGAAGTAGGACAATTTCATAACAAAAATTCATTACATGGAGGGGACATTTTTTTCCGACCTAAATTACATGTGTTATCTATAACTCGACCCTCCTGAACACGAATATAACAATAATAATAACCAGTTCCTTCCGCCCTTCGAGAAAAAAACTGATTTTCCATTACCGTCACACAGTTTACACAAGAAAAGTAGGACCGTTTCAAAACAAAAATTCATTACATGGAGGGGAACTTTTTTCCAACCTAAATTACATGTGTTATCTATAATTCGACCCTTCTGAACACGAATATAACAATAATAATAATAACCAGTTCTATCCGCACTTCGAGAAAAAACCGATTTTCCATTAGTGTCACACAGTTTACGCAGAAGAAGTAGGACAATTTCATAACAAAAATTCATTACATGGAGGGGAAATTTCTTTCCAACCTAAATTACATGTGTTATCTATAATTCGACCCTCCTGAACACGAATATAACAATAATAATAACCAGGTCCTTCCGCCCTTCGAGAAAAAACTGATTTTCCATTACCGTCACACAGTTTACACAAGAAAAGTAGGACCGTTTCAAAACAAAAATTCATTACATGGGGGGGACATTTTTTTCCGACACAAATTACATGTGTTATCTATAATTCGACCCTCCTGAACACGAATATAACAATAATAATAACCAGTTCCTTCCGCCCTTCGTGAAAAAACTGATTTTCCATTACCGTCACACAGTTTACACAAGAAAAGTAGGACCGTTTCAAAACAAAAATTCATTACATGGAGGGGAAATTTTTTTCCAACTTAAATTACATGTGTTATCTATAATTCGACCCTTCGGAACACGAATATAACAATAATAATAACCAGTTCTATCCGCACTTCGAGAAATAACCGATTTCCATTACCGTCACACAGTTTACACAAGAAAAGTAGGACCGTTTCAAAACAAAAATTCATTACATGGAGGGGAAATTTCTTTCAAACCTAAATTGCATGTGCTATCTATAATTCTACCCTTCTGAACACGAATATAACAATAATAATAATAACCAGTTCCATCCGCACTTCGAGAAAATACCGATTTTCCATTAGTGTCACACAGTTTACGCAGAAGAAGTAGGACAATTTCATAACAAAAATTCATTACATGGAGGGGAAATTTTTTTACGACCTAAATTACATGTGTTATCTATAATTCGACCCTCCTGAACATGAATATAACAATAATAATAACCAGGTCCTTCCGCCCTTCGAGAAAAAACTGATTTTCCATTACCGTCACACAGTTTACACAAGAAAAGTAGGACCGTTTCAAAACAAAAATTCATTACATGGAGGGGAATTTTTTTCCAACCTAAATTACATGTGTTATCTATAATTCGACCCTTATGAATCGAATTGCGGAAGGAACTGGTTATTATTATTGTTATATTCGTGTTCAGGAGGGTCGAATTACAGATAACACATGTAATTTAGGTCGAAAAAAAATTTCCACTCCATGTAATGAATTTTTGTTATGAAATTGTCCTACTTCTTCTGCGTAAACTGTGTGACACTAAAGGAAAATCGGTATTTTCTCGAAGTGCGGATGGAACTGGTTATTATTATTGTTATATTCTTGTTCAGGAGGGTCGAATTATAGATAACACATGTAATTTAGGTTGGAAAAAAATTTCCCCTCCATGTAATGAATTTTTGTTTTGAAACGGTCCTACTTTTCTTGTGTAAACTGTGTGACGGTAATGGAAAATCAGTTTTTTCTCGAAGGGCGGAAGGAACTGGTTATTATTATTGTTATATTCTTGTTCAGGAGGGTCGAGTTATAGATAACACATGTAATTTAGGTTGGAAAAAAATTTCCCCTCTATGTAATGAATTTTTGTTTTGAAACGGTCCTACTTTTCTTGTGTAAACTGTGTGACGGTAATGGAAAATAAGTTTTTTCTCGAAGGGCGGAAGGAACTGGTTATTATTATTGTTATATTCTTGTTCAGGAGGGTCGAGTTATAGATAACACATGTAATTTAGGTTGGAAAAAAATTTCCCCTCTATGTAATGAATTTTTGTTTTGAAACGGTCCTACTTTTCTTGTGTAAACTGTGTGACGGTAATGGAAAATCAGTTTTTTCTCGAAGGGCGGATTGAACTGGTTATTATTATTGTTATATTCGTGTTCAGGAGGGTCGAATTATAGATAACACATGTAATTTAGGTTGGAAAAAAATATCCCCTCCATGTAATGAATTTTTGTTTTGAAACGGTCCTACTTTTCTTGTGTAAACTGTGTGACGGTAATGGAAAATCGGTGTTTTCTCGAAGTGCGGAAAAAACTGGTTATTATTATTGCTATATTCGTGTTCAAAAGGGTCGAATTATAGATAACACATGTCACTCACGTCGGAAAAAAATTTCCCTCTATGTAATTAATTTTTGTTTGGAAACGGTCCTACTTTTTCTGCGTAAACTGTGTGACACTATTGGGAAATCGGTATTTTCTCGAAGTGCGGAATGAAGTGATTATTTTTTTTGTTATATTCGAGTTGACAAGGGTCGAATTATAGATAAAACATGTAACTCATGTCGGGAGAAAACGTTTCTTCCATGTAGTGAATCTTTTTGAAACTGTTCCTACTATTTCTGTTCAAAATCTGTGATATTAATGGAAAATCGGAATTTTCTCAAAGTGCGCAAGGAACTGGTTATTATTATTGTTATATTCGAGTTGAGAAGGGTCGAATTATGGATAAAACATGTAACTCATGTCGGATAAAAAAGTTCCTCCATATAATGAATTTTTCTTTAATCGGTGTGATTTTCATGTCGTAAAGTCAGGGTAATAACCTTTATTATTACGTATGATAATTTTAAACAAACAAAATATCCGAAAAATCTGAATAGGCTTATTAGGTACATGCAAGAAGTCGGTAAAATATGCTGTAGGCTTTGTACAAGTTATGTCAACAAACGAGATGTTCTCAAAGAAAAAATACATAATACGTTCATTCATTCTTTGCTCTGCAGAAAGAAATATTAGTTAAAAATATACCGAGTAGAAAAAGCCGTGTGAAGATTTTATAACACCAGGACCACCGGCTAGGAAATTATAAAAATATATACAGAGTGACCCGTGAGCAGAACGGGGTTATTTAACTGTTACCTGTGAATAGAACGGGCTCTTGCGGTCGTTTTAATATTGAACCTTTAAGTACTGGTCCCTATGCCAACTTAATCTATCACCCGCGAGCAGAACGGGGTTATTTAACGGTCACCTGTGAATAGAACGGGCTCTTGCGGTCGTTTTAATATTAAACCTTTAACTACTAGTTTCTATGCCAACTTAATCTATCACCCGCGAGCAGAACGGGGTTATTTAACTGTCACCTGTGAATAGAACGGGCTCTTGCGGTCGTTTTAATATTAAACCTTTAAGTACTGGTCCCTATGCCAACTTAATCTATCACCCGCGAGCAGAATGGGGTTATTTAACTGTCACCTGTGAATAGAACGGGCTCTTGCGGGCGTTTTAATATTAAACCTTTAAGTACTAGTCCCTATGCCAACTTAATCTATCACCCGCGAGCAGAATGGGGTTATTTAACTGTCACCTGTGAATAGAACGGGCTCTTGCGGTCGTTGCTCGTAATATTAAATCTTTAAGTACTAGTCCCTACGCCAATTTAAACTATCACCCGGGAGCACCTGTGAGAAGAACGGGCTTTTGCGCTATTTTTAATATTAAATCTTTAACCACTCAAAATCGGCGTTGTGGATTCTGAATATAACACATTCGAATTTGGCGGCGGCGGCGGTTGGAGTTGTCCTTACGGAACGCTGCCAGAATGAAGGCAACATGGCTTGCTGCGTACAGGGACCCGTCAACTCCGGTATTACCCAATTATTTGAAAGTCAATTGAGACAGAACAATTTTGCAGAAGTTTTACTAAATCGACAACATGGAAGCAGAAACCACCCACGCTTGTATAATATACGTATATTTTAGGGCTACATATATATCTTACGATTGGTCAAAGTCAAAACGTAAATTATACGTATATTTTATGTCCAATATATACATGTATAAAAACTGTTGTAATTTAATCCTGCTTTATATTTATAATATATCAAAATTAAAGTTACTGTTACATAAGTAAGATTAAATATAAAACAAAATCGATTTGATTGTTCATTTGTAACATCAAATTTACGTACCAACTATACGTAAATTTTACGTCTAGAATTGGACATTGTAAACACCGGTTTATTGTGTTTTACTCTAGTAAATCGATTTGGTTAAATTAAGGGAACGCAATAAAATTTACTCACGCTAATCAGAAATTAATTTAAAAAATGGTTTAAAATGATTACATCCGTACATTCAGTAGGACTATTTTTATAACTGGCGGCCATCTTGTCTGTGACGTCAGCAATGTAGATCTCCTGGTTCATGGCTGACTGTTGGGTGCTTGTGTGGCGTATAAGTTTCTCTTTTATAGTGTTTTATTAACAAGAAATTGTGTGTGGAGAGAATTGCACTGCTCTGTTGCAACTACTCCCTATGTATATAACATAGAAACGAAGAATAAATGTACATGTGTGTGTATTTAAAGATGACGAAATATTACGCAACGTGCAGTGAATACCCTAGAATACGTTTCCTAATGTAGGCCTACCTGAATGTTTGTGAAGATCTGGTCCTTCATGTAGAAGATTAAATGAGGCAGAAGAAAAACATTTACACAGAAAACAGTACTGGTAAGTCCCTGTGCAAGATTTGTTTCACACACATAAATAGGCCTATCATAACCTCAACGACTTGCAAACTGATTTATAATACAGATGCTGTGGTAATTAGCTCTGATCATAATAATTTACGATAATGCTGCTAAAGTATTTCTTAATTGTTTCAGGAATTCACAATGCCTAGGTGCTGTAGTGTTGCTGGCTGTAAAAGTAACTACAAGTCACAACATGAAAGTGTTAGTACATTTTCTTTACCAAAAGACGAAGAACTTAAGAAGACATGGCATAGAAAGATTCCTACAGACTTTACAGGGGTAAGCAAGCCTGTTATTTGTGTGAAGTATTTTCCTGAAGAGAGTGTGATAAGAACAGAGACATTTGTAGTTAACGGTGAAATAAAAATATTTCCTAGAACTTGCCCTAAACTGAAACTTGGTGCAGTACCATCAATATTTCCTAATCTGCCTGAGTACTTGTCAAGACCAGGTCCATCATGCAGAAGATTAATTGATGCAGAAGAAGAAAATTTAAACCAAGCAGTTGCAGAAAGCTTAAAAGAACTTAAAAGTTATGCTGAATGACAAGCTCTGCATTGTTTGGAAGATGTGATGCGGTACTTCCTAAGTGTAACAGAAGGACTTAAAGGGCAGTGGATTAGCATAATGGCAGTAGAAAGGCTAGTGCTGTGCTTAATGGATGTTAATGATGATGTTCCGAAGATTCTTGGTTCAGTGTGTATTATGAGCGATCTCAGTGTTTTGCTTACAATAAATAATTGCAAAATACCTCAGCAAGAAGTCCCAAAAAACTGCAAGATAGTAAGCACAAAAAGTGTTCTTGATGACATTTTTAGTTATTGATATCTCATGTATTAATAGTATATGTGAAATGTATGTGAGCAGTGTACATTTATGAACCAAAGGCCCTATATAGGCTACATAAATTATATATAAAATATACGTTTGATAGATCATCTTGACATATTTTTTACGTATAGATATTGTACATCAATAGTATGTATGTGATTGTTCGTATAATTGATATATATTATATGTCTGTATTGACATGAATAGACGTACGATATACATCAAAAAGTGGGACATTTGAGCGTATATTATATGTAGATTTTATTTAACCAATATGTGTGGTATACATTAACTAGATCTAGGGATAACGCAATTTTTACATATATTTTACGTATGTGTGCTGAGTGGGCACAGTGGATTTGGACCCCCAAAAGTCAAAACCTAAAATTCTATATTTGTATTTAAAAACATATATGTTATTTAATTAAACAAGATTTATTGGTGTGTCAAATATGATATAGCAGTTATTTTCTTTTCATAACATAATGAGTAGGCCTATTATGTCCACTGTTCCATGTGTTATTCAACTCCTCTTATAAATAGTAATACCGGTAAGTATTATAACTTGCGTAACAATTTCTAGTTTAACTTGCCATGTCTTAGAGCATAGTAAACAAATTTGCTAACTAGTTTTTCAGTGCTAAAATGGCGTAAAATGTGATTTTCATTAGTTCAATATTTAAAAATTTCCCGGGTAACATTTTCTTGTTTACATTGACATGTCTTAGAGTATGGTAAACAAATTTCCTAACTAGTTTTTGAGTGCTAAAATAGTGTGAACTGTGATTTTCATTTGTTCAATATCTAAAAATTTTCCGGGGGTGAACCCCCCACTTAGGTAATGATTTCTTATTTACATTGGCATGTCTTAGAGTCTGGTAAACAAATTTCCTAGCTAGTTTTTCTGTGCTAAAATAGCGTAAAATGTTAATTTCATTGGTTCAATATTTAAACATTTTCTGGGGATGGACCCCCGGCTCCCTTTTTTGGGAGGTATTCCAAACCCCCTGGCAGTTTCGACCCTCCCTGCAATTATTTTCTGGCTACATCATTGTTGCACTTATTATATTATTAATATAATGTTACAAGGTGGCCCAAGAGGTTAAAGCGACAAAAAATAAATTAATTAAAAAAACTGCCCGCCCTAGAAAATATTATATGGGCGCCCTTGTCGACAGCCAATCAGGTTGGGGGGTGAGCAATGAAGTTTGGGGGATAAGTCATGAAGTTTGGGGGGTGAGCACCTCTGATATATATATGCCCTTTAAGGGGAAAAATAAATGTAAGTCGCACCTTGGATTAATATTCCCGCCCGCCACACCCTCGTGATGCACTTTCTTTTATACTACGATCTAGGGAATTCTTCTGTCCTCATATTACGAAGAAACTCGTGATTGGACGGAAGTGTGAAGTCATACCGCTAGACGAGAGGTGACAGGCTGACAAACCTTGCGGAAGATGTAGTATGCCACATTTTTTAAACCTACAAACAGTGTATCGTACATTATTAAAAAATGCAAGGGTGCTTTGCTTCGGCTGCCGCCTCCGCTTCGCGCACTTAACTATGTGGATAATGTTATGCATTATTTAGACTATATGCAGAGGTGATTGTGGTACTGTCAAGAGTGCCGAGTGAGCTAGTGGGTTGTCATTTTGGTGCAAGGGTTCGTAGCTGGTATTTGGTACGGTCGGGAGTGTCGAGAGAAGGAACGGTTGGAAGTTCCGAGATAACAAGCATGTGGTCGCCATAGCAACGCAGTGGTCAGAGCATAAGGGGTTACTTCATTTATCTTTTGTCTATTTTAAATTGCCATCATCCTTATCCCTTGCTGAGAGCTCAATTTCATTTTTTTAACATAGGTGGAAAGTTTCCAAAGCCCAAATACCGGTACAGCCTTATTCACTCAATGGCAACAGAAAGTTCCTAATAAGCTAAAGGAATATTACCTATTTTATGGAACCCAAAGGTTCATTGCCGTGCTTGCCTGAGCCTGCCATTCAACCCTTTTCTGTGATAACTCCATACAACCATCCCTCGCAAATCCTACTTACCTTACATCTATCCTAACATTGTCCTCCCACCTACGTCTAGTTCTTCCAAGTGGTCTTTTCCCTTCAGGTCTCCCAGTCAATACTTTAGAGATTTGTCTTTCCTCCCCCATTTCATCCTCCATGATTTAATTATCCTTACCATATCCGGTGAAGAGTAAGGTTATGAAACTCATCGTTATGCAGTCTAATCCAGTCCCCATTTTCACCTTTCTTAGGCCCAAATATTTTCCTAAGCACCCTATTTTCAAATTCTCTCACATTATGTTCGTCTCGAAGAGTAAGTGACCATATATTACAACTGGCAGGATAAAAAATTTAATTTTTAGATTTCTGGACAGAAGACGAGAAGATAAGAGTTTCTGAAATCCATAAGAACAGGCATTTCATGATTTCAGTTGACACTTAATTTCTACATTAATATAATTTATACCAGAATATAACTATTTCTCCCATATATTTTAATTTCTCCACTTGTTCGAACGATTTACCAACATTCCTGCAGCCATTGAAAAGACTTTTGCATTTCTCTCAATTGTGTTTATGTTATTGCCCAACAGATAAACTTCATCTGTATAAGCTAAAATTGTGTGACTGCCAATTAATTTTAGGCCTATCCTGTTTTTCTGTTTTCCTGAACTTCTTTAATGGCATATTCTAAAGCAAAATTAAGAAGTAAAGGCAATAGTGCATCTCCTTGCTGCAATCCGCTTTTAATAGTGAACCTATCTGATATAAATTTCCCTACCCTGATTCTGCTATATGTTTTACTTAGACACATTTTGATCAGCCGAACTAACTTCTTTGGTATCCCAACACTCAATGAGAATATTGTCAATTTATCTCGCCTAACGGAATCATATGCTTTTTGAAAATATACGTATAGCTGGTGAACAGACTTATTATATCGCCACCTTCTATCCAAGATTTGGTGAATACAAAATATTTCATCAATGATGATCTATTTTGCCTACATCCACATTGGTGATCTCCAATGATTTCATCCGCATATGGGATTAATCTTGACAGAAGAATATTAGACAAAATGTTGATGTTGATACGACAGAGATTCTTCGATAGTTATTACATTCGGGACTATCTCTTTCTTTTTTATGGATTGGTATAGTTCTTTTTTTATCACAATCATGAGTTTATAGATTTCTGACTTTAATGCCTTAATTAATTCTGCTGGAATTCGGTCAATGCCTGGAGATTTGTGTATATTTTTCTTCTTTTAGTATACCTATAGCTGTTTCTACTTCTGTTAAAGCTGGTTCAACCACCAACGGTTCTGCTGTGAACATTTTGCTTTCTACACTTTGGACATCTCCATGTATATTTAATAATTGATTAAAGAAATTTTTCCACCTATTCAAAATATTATTTGGAGCCACAAGTATAGTCCCATCATTGTCCATAATTTATTTTATTTATTTAACAAAAGGTCCCGAGCCTATTGCTCACATTAAGGGACAGTATTACAAAGGATGACAAACTTCAATTATGTTTGTTCTAAGTTGAAATCCTTTCTTGAACTCGTTTATTCCCTTGCAGAGTTCCCTAACATTTTTGTCTTTAGTATTTAACTCTAATCTATTTAAATTGTGTTTGTTTTAGAGGTTTCTCATTTGGCATCAACATTTCCGACAGTAGTGTCATTTGGATTTTGCAACCATTGACCAGTTACATATTAACAATTTAAGCAAGTAATTAGAAAGTTAAAGAGGATCAAATAAATATAATATAGCCTATATAGTTAAAAATGTCAGTTGCATAAGCCTTTTCATTTTCTAGTTCAAATAATCCTACTGTAGCTGTCTAAATAGACTAAATAGAGTTAGTGTAGTATGCTATGTACACAGTGTAATAGCCTACCTGTTTATACATTTCAGAAAATTATCCTTTGGTAAGCCACATTCTATAGGAAAGTTTGATACTTTTTATGATCCAGCCCATTTTATTAACAAACTTCAAGATACAGAGTTGAAAGTAGTGGTACTAAAAATTGTAATAAACATGTGTATTATGTTCAGAGTATTGTTACAACAGAGTAATAATGTATTATTATGCTAACAGTTGGACTAGTGTAAATAATATTCGTTACATGTAAAAGTAGTGATGTTGTTCAGTTTGTACATTTGTTCAACCTTAATGTTGTGATGGACAGCTTATTGCTGCTTCTAAACCTATTTTTCAACATTTTGAACCTACTCATAATTCTTCCTGCAGATTAACTTGCTGGATAGAATGATCTGAATAGGATAATTTTCTTTGTCGACATCACTTTTTCTCAACTCATACAAAGCCCACAGCAATGAATAACGTAACAGTGTGAAGGAATTTTACCAAATACTTATAGGCTACTCAGTTTATGTTAAAACATGTTTAAAAATGTCACATGCATAATAGGAGATCTTGTATGCACCGCATAGTACTGAGCCAATGAGCACTCTCCATCTAGCACTTCCGTTTGATATTTTATTAATGATTTATGTATAGCGTAGAGCTTTATCACTGGTACTCACTACTAAATTGCGGTATTTTGTTACCTGTTGGAGCGCTTTCAACCGCATGGAGCGGCCATCTTCAGCAACTGACTTCCGTGGTGTTGTTGTTGTTGTTGTTGGGAAGACATTTCTGGATAACTGTATCGTACAGCGCGTGCGATTTGAATTGTAACTGTTCGTTTAGGATGTTGGTGTTGTCTTGTGTGGTGTGTCTGTATATTTCATATTGTTCGAGTGTGTTGAGTGTGTGACCTTTGTGGTTAATGTGTAGGATTTCCATGTCTGTATTGATGTCTGCGTATTCGTGTCCTGTGGTTATTATATGGTTTGCATAGGCGGAGTCTGTGTTTTGTTTGAGAGCTCGTATGTGTTCTGTGTATCGTGTTTTGAAACTTCGGCCTGTTTGTCCTATGTAGAATTTTGGGCAGTCGTTGCATTTTAGTTTGTAGACTCCTGGGTTATTGTATTTGTTTGTGTGTTGTTTGTTGTCTGTGGGTTGTATTTTGTTGATTGTTTTGTTCTTTGTTCTGAATGCTATTTTGTATCCTTGTTTTCTGAATTGTTGGGCGATTTTCTGTGTATGTGTGTTGAAGTATGTGAGTGTGATGTATTTGTCTTTTTTCTTTTCTGTGTTTTGGTCATTTTTCTTCGTTCTGATTTTGTGTAGTAGGTTGTCAACGACTGTGTGGTTGTAGCCATTGGTAATGGCTAAGTGTTTTATGGTGTTAAGTTCTTCTTTGTGGTCTTCAGCGGATAGTGGTGTGCTTTCAAGTCTGTGGAGCATGGATCGGAATGCAGCATGTTTGTGTTGTGTGGGGTGATTGGAGCTGTTGTGTATCAGTGTGTCTGTCATTGTGGGTTTTCTGTATATTTTGAATTTATGTTTCTGTGTGCTGTCTTTTGTGATAGTGAAATCTAGGAAATTGAGGGTTTTGTTTATTTCAAATTCTGCTGTGTATTGTATGTTTTTGTGGATTTTATTGATGTGGTGTAGTAGTTGTGTGCATTGTCTGGTGTTGCCTCTGTATAGTACGATGATATCATCTACGTATCTGTGCCAGTAGATTATTTTGTGTGCGTGTTTGTTGTTGTGGAGGATTTTGTTGTGTTCTATGTGTTGGAGAAATATCTCTGCTAGTATGCTGGATATGGGGGAGCCCATGGGAAGGCCATCTGGTTGAGTGTAGTGTTTGTTCTCGAAGGTGAAGTAGTTCTGTTTTGTGATGGTTTCTAGGATGTTTATGATTTCTGTTATGTGTTGTTCTGGTGTGTTGTTTTCCTGTAGTGTGGTCTTTAGGATGTTCAAGGTTTCTGTGATTGGTATGTTTGTGTATAGATTGGTGATGTCGAAGGATGCTAGAGTTGAGTTGTGTGGGATTTCAATGTCTTTGATTTTCTGTACTAGATCATTGCTGTTCTTTAGTTGTGTTTGTGTGTTCAGTTCTATGTTCTGTCTGATTATATTGTCCATGTATTTGGCTAGTTTGTATGCAGGGGCTTGGGTGTAGTTGACGATTGGTCGTATTGGCATGTCTTGTTTGTGTACTTTTGGCAGGGCATTTAATGTTGGTGCTGAAGGTTTAATTTGTTTTAGGTATCGTTTTCTGTTTTCGGGGATTATGTGTTTTGACCTGTTTATAACTTGTTTTATGGTGTTGTGGTATGCCTCTGTGGGGTCTGATTTCATTTCTGTGATGTTGTTTTTTGTTATGTAATCATGTACTTTATTAGTTAGATCTTCTGTGTGTATGATGACTGTTGTGTTACCTTTGTCTGCTTTTGCAAAAGTGAGGTTATGTTCTTCTGCTTTGTGTTGTATTTGTTTTGCTGTGTAGAGTTCGTTGTGCTTGTTGTTTTTGTTGTGATGTGGATTGTTGTTTGAGACTTGTGTGACGGTTTTACTGAGTTCATATCGGAGTTTGTTTTGCTCTATTGTGTTGGTTTGTTGTACTCCTGTGTGTGTGTATTTAAAGATGACGAAATATTACGCAACGTGCAGTGAATACCCTAGAATACGTTTCCTAATGTAGGCCTACCTGAATGTTTGTGAAGATCTGGTCCTTCATGTAGAAGATTAAATGAGGCAGAAGAAAAACATTTACACAGAAAACAGTACTGGTAAGTCCCTGTGCAAGATTTGTTTCACACACATAAATAGGCCTATCATAACCTCAACGACTTGCAAACTGATTTATAATACAGATGCTGTGGTAATTAGCTCTGATCATAATAATTTACGATAATGCTGCTAAAGTATTTCTTAATTGTTTCAGGAATTCACAATGCCTAGGTGCTGTAGTGTTGCTGGCTGTAAAAGTAACTACAAGTCACAACATGAAAGTGTTAGTACATTTTCTTTACCAAAAGACGAAGAACTTAAGAAGACATGGCATAGAAAGATTCCTACAGACTTTACAGGGGTAAGCAAGCCTGTTATTTGTGTGAAGTATTTTCCTGAAGAGAGTGTGATAAGAACAGAGACATTTGTAGTTAACGGTGAAATAAAAATATTTCCTAGAACTTGCCCTAAACTGAAACTTGGTGCAGTACCATCAATATTTCCTAATCTGCCTGAGTACTTGTCAAGACCAGGTCCATCATGCAGAAGATTAATTGATGCAGAAGAAGAAAATTTAAACCAAGCAGTTGCAGAAAGCTTAAAAGAACTTAAAAGTTATGCTGAATGACAAGCTCTGCATTGTTTGGAAGATGTGATGCGGTACTTCCTAAGTGTAACAGAAGGACTTAAAGGGCAGTGGATTAGCATAATGGCAGTAGAAAGGCTAGTGCTGTGCTTAATGGATGTTAATGATGATGTTCCGAAGATTCTTGGTTCAGTGTGTATTATGAGCGATCTCAGTGTTTTGCTTACAATAAATAATTGCAAAATACCTCAGCAAGAAGTCCCAAAAAACTGCAAGATAGTAAGCACAAAAAGTGTTCTTGATGACATTTTTAGTTATTGATATCTCATGTATTAATAGTATATGTGAAATGTATGTGAGCAGTGTACATTTATGAACCAAAGGCCCTATATAGGCTACATAAATTATATATAAAATATACGTTTGATAGATCATCTTGACATATTTTTTACGTATAGATATTGTACATCAATAGTATGTATGTGATTGTTCGTATAATTGATATATATTATATGTCTGTATTGACATGAATAGACGTACGATATACATCAAAAAGTGGGACATTTGAGCGTATATTATATGTAGATTTTATTTAACCAATATGTGTGGTATACATTAACTAGATCTAGGGATAACGCAATTTTTACATATATTTTACGTATGTGTGCTGAGTGGGCACAGTGGATTTGGACCCCCAAAAGTCAAAACCTAAAATTCTATATTTGTATTTAAAAACATATATGTTATTTAATTAAACAAGATTTATTGGTGTGTCAAATATGATATAGCAGTTATTTTCTTTTCATAACATAATGAGTAGGCCTATTATGTCCACTGTTCCATGTGTTATTCAACTCCTCTTATAAATAGTAATACCGGTAAGTATTATAACTTGCGTAACAATTTCTAGTTTAACTTGCCATGTCTTAGAGCATAGTAAACAAATTTGCTAACTAGTTTTTCAGTGCTAAAATGGCGTAAAATGTGATTTTCATTAGTTCAATATTTAAAAATTTCCCGGGTAACATTTTCTTGTTTACATTGACATGTCTTAGAGTATGGTAAACAAATTTCCTAACTAGTTTTTGAGTGCTAAAATAGTGTGAACTGTGATTTTCATTTGTTCAATATCTAAAAATTTTCCGGGGGTGAACCCCCCACTTAGGTAATGATTTCTTATTTACATTGGCATGTCTTAGAGTCTGGTAAACAAATTTCCTAGCTAGTTTTTCTGTGCTAAAATAGCGTAAAATGTTAATTTCATTGGTTCAATATTTAAACATTTTCTGGGGATGGACCCCCGGCTCCCTTTTTTGGGAGGTATTCCAAACCCCCTGGCAGTTTCGACCCTCCCTGCAATTATTTTCTGGCTACATCATTGTTGCACTTATTATATTATTAATATAATGTTACAAGGTGGCCCAAGAGGTTAAAGCGACAAAAAATAAATTAATTAAAAAAACTGCCCGCCCTAGAAAATATTATATGGGCGCCCTTGTCGACAGCCAATCAGGTTGGGGGGTGAGCAATGAAGTTTGGGGGATAAGTCATGAAGTTTGGGGGGTGAGCACCTCTGATATATATATGCCCTTTAAGGGGAAAAATAAATGTAAGTCGCACCTTGGATTAATATTCCCGCCCGCCACACCCTCGTGATGCACTTTCTTTTATACTACGATCTAGGGAATTCTTCTGTCCTCATATTACGAAGAAACTCGTGATTGGACGGAAGTGTGAAGTCATACCGCTAGACGAGAGGTGACAGGCTGACAAACCTTGCGGAAGATGTAGTATGCCACATTTTTTAAACCTACAAACAGTGTATCGTACATTATTAAAAAATGCAAGGGTGCTTTGCTTCGGCTGCCGCCTCCGCTTCGCGCACTTAACTATGTGGATAATGTTATGCATTATTTAGACTATATGCAGAGGTGATTGTGGTACTGTCAAGAGTGCCGAGTGAGCTAGTGGGTTGTCATTTTGGTGCAAGGGTTCGTAGCTGGTATTTGGTACGGTCGGGAGTGTCGAGAGAAGGAACGGTTGGAAGTTCCGAGATAACAAGCATGTGGTCGCCATAGCAACGCAGTGGTCAGAGCATAAGGGGTTACTTCATTTATCTTTTGTCTATTTTAAATTGCCATCATCCTTATCCCTTGCTGAGAGCTCAATTTCATTTTTTTAACATAGGTGGAAAGTTTCCAAAGCCCAAATACCGGTACAGCCTTATTCACTCAATGGCAACAGAAAGTTCCTAATAAGCTAAAGGAATATTACCTATTTTATGGAACCCAAAGGTTCATTGCCGTGCTTGCCTGAGCCTGCCATTCAACCCTTTTCTGTGATAACTCCATACAACCATCCCTCGCAAATCCTACTTACCTTACATCTATCCTAACATTGTCCTCCCACCTACGTCTAGTTCTTCCAAGTGGTCTTTTCCCTTCAGGTCTCCCAGTCAATACTTTAGAGATTTGTCTTTCCTCCCCCATTTCATCCTCCATGATTTAATTATCCTTACCATATCCGGTGAAGAGTAAGGTTATGAAACTCATCGTTATGCAGTCTAATCCAGTCCCCATTTTCACCTTTCTTAGGCCCAAATATTTTCCTAAGCACCCTATTTTCAAATTCTCTCACATTATGTTCGTCTCGAAGAGTAAGTGACCATATATTACAACTGGCAGGATAAAAAATTTAATTTTTAGATTTCTGGACAGAAGACGAGAAGATAAGAGTTTCTGAAATCCATAAGAACAGGCATTTCATGATTTCAGTTGACACTTAATTTCTACATTAATATAATTTATACCAGAATATAACTATTTCTCCCATATATTTTAATTTCTCCACTTGTTCGAACGATTTACCAACATTCCTGCAGCCATTGAAAAGACTTTTGCATTTCTCTCAATTGTGTTTATGTTATTGCCCAACAGATAAACTTCATCTGTATAAGCTAAAATTGTGTGACTGCCAATTAATTTTAGGCCTATCCTGTTTTTCTGTTTTCCTGAACTTCTTTAATGGCATATTCTAAAGCAAAATTAAGAAGTAAAGGCAATAGTGCATCTCCTTGCTGCAATCCGCTTTTAATAGTGAACCTATCTGATATAAATTTCCCTACCCTGATTCTGCTATATGTTTTACTTAGACACATTTTGATCAGCCGAACTAACTTCTTTGGTATCCCAACACTCAATGAGAATATTGTCAATTTATCTCGCCTAACGGAATCATATGCTTTTTGAAAATATACGTATAGCTGGTGAACAGACTTATTATATCGCCACCTTCTATCCAAGATTTGGTGAATACAAAATATTTCATCAATGATGATCTATTTTGCCTACATCCACATTGGTGATCTCCAATGATTTCATCCGCATATGGGATTAATCTTGACAGAAGAATATTAGACAAAATGTTGATGTTGATACGACAGAGATTCTTCGATAGTTATTACATTCGGGACTATCTCTTTCTTTTTTATGGATTGGTATAGTTCTTTTTTTATCACAATCATGAGTTTATAGATTTCTGACTTTAATGCCTTAATTAATTCTGCTGGAATTCGGTCAATGCCTGGAGATTTGTGTATATTTTTCTTCTTTTAGTATACCTATAGCTGTTTCTACTTCTGTTAAAGCTGGTTCAACCACCAACGGTTCTGCTGTGAACATTTTGCTTTCTACACTTTGGACATCTCCATGTATATTTAATAATTGATTAAAGAAATTTTTCCACCTATTCAAAATATTATTTGGAGCCACAAGTATAGTCCCATCATTGTCCATAATTTATTTTATTTATTTAACAAAAGGTCCCGAGCCTATTGCTCACATTAAGGGACAGTATTACAAAGGATGACAAACTTCAATTATGTTTGTTCTAAGTTGAAATCCTTTCTTGAACTCGTTTATTCCCTTGCAGAGTTCCCTAACATTTTTGTCTTTAGTATTTAACTCTAATCTATTTAAATTGTGTTTGTTTTAGAGGTTTCTCATTTGGCATCAACATTTCCGACAGTAGTGTCATTTGGATTTTGCAACCATTGACCAGTTACATATTAACAATTTAAGCAAGTAATTAGAAAGTTAAAGAGGATCAAATAAATATAATATAGCCTATATAGTTAAAAATGTCAGTTGCATAAGCCTTTTCATTTTCTAGTTCAAATAATCCTACTGTAGCTGTCTAAATAGACTAAATAGAGTTAGTGTAGTATGCTATGTACACAGTGTAATAGCCTACCTGTTTATACATTTCAGAAAATTATCCTTTGGTAAGCCACATTCTATAGGAAAGTTTGATACTTTTTATGATCCAGCCCATTTTATTAACAAACTTCAAGATACAGAGTTGAAAGTAGTGGTACTAAAAATTGTAATAAACATGTGTATTATGTTCAGAGTATTGTTACAACAGAGTAATAATGTATTATTATGCTAACAGTTGGACTAGTGTAAATAATATTCGTTACATGTAAAAGTAGTGATGTTGTTCAGTTTGTACATTTGTTCAACCTTAATGTTGTGATGGACAGCTTATTGCTGCTTCTAAACCTATTTTTCAACATTTTGAACCTACTCATAATTCTTCCTGCAGATTAACTTGCTGGATAGAATGATCTGAATAGGATAATTTTCTTTGTCGACATCACTTTTTCTCAACTCATACAAAGCCCACAGCAATGAATAACGTAACAGTGTGAAGGAATTTTACCAAATACTTATAGGCTACTCAGTTTATGTTAAAACATGTTTAAAAATGTCACATGCATAATAGGAGATCTTGTATGCACCGCATAGTACTGAGCCAATGAGCACTCTCCATCTAGCACTTCCGTTTGATATTTTATTAATGATTTATGTATAGCGTAGAGCTTTATCACTGGTACTCACTACTAAATTGCGGTATTTTGTTACCTGTTGGAGCGCTTTCAACCGCATGGAGCGGCCATCTTCAGCAACTGACTTCCGTGGTGTTGTTGTTGTTGTTGTTGGGAAGACATTTCTGGATAACTGTATCGTACAGCGCGTGCGATTTGAATTGTAACTGTTCGTTTAGGATGTTGGTGTTGTCTTGTGTGGTGTGTCTGTATATTTCATATTGTTCGAGTGTGTTGAGTGTGTGACCTTTGTGGTTAATGTGTAGGATTTCCATGTCTGTATTGATGTCTGCGTATTCGTGTCCTGTGGTTATTATATGGTTTGCATAGGCGGAGTCTGTGTTTTGTTTGAGAGCTCGTATGTGTTCTGTGTATCGTGTTTTGAAACTTCGGCCTGTTTGTCCTATGTAGAATTTTGGGCAGTCGTTGCATTTTAGTTTGTAGACTCCTGGGTTATTGTATTTGTTTGTGTGTTGTTTGTTGTCTGTGGGTTGTATTTTGTTGATTGTTTTGTTCTTTGTTCTGAATGCTATTTTGTATCCTTGTTTTCTGAATTGTTGGGCGATTTTCTGTGTATGTGTGTTGAAGTATGTGAGTGTGATGTATTTGTCTTTTTTCTTTTCTGTGTTTTGGTCATTTTTCTTCGTTCTGATTTTGTGTAGTAGGTTGTCAACGACTGTGTGGTTGTAGCCATTGGTAATGGCTAAGTGTTTTATGGTGTTAAGTTCTTCTTTGTGGTCTTCAGCGGATAGTGGTGTGCTTTCAAGTCTGTGGAGCATGGATCGGAATGCAGCATGTTTGTGTTGTGTGGGGTGATTGGAGCTGTTGTGTATCAGTGTGTCTGTCATTGTGGGTTTTCTGTATATTTTGAATTTATGTTTCTGTGTGCTGTCTTTTGTGATAGTGAAATCTAGGAAATTGAGGGTTTTGTTTATTTCAAATTCTGCTGTGTATTGTATGTTTTTGTGGATTTTATTGATGTGGTGTAGTAGTTGTGTGCATTGTCTGGTGTTGCCTCTGTATAGTACGATGATATCATCTACGTATCTGTGCCAGTAGATTATTTTGTGTGCGTGTTTGTTGTTGTGGAGGATTTTGTTGTGTTCTATGTGTTGGAGAAATATCTCTGCTAGTATGCTGGATATGGGGGAGCCCATGGGAAGGCCATCTGGTTGAGTGTAGTGTTTGTTCTCGAAGGTGAAGTAGTTCTGTTTTGTGATGGTTTCTAGGATGTTTATGATTTCTGTTATGTGTTGTTCTGGTGTGTTGTTTTCCTGTAGTGTGGTCTTTAGGATGTTCAAGGTTTCTGTGATTGGTATGTTTGTGTATAGATTGGTGATGTCGAAGGATGCTAGAGTTGAGTTGTGTGGGATTTCAATGTCTTTGATTTTCTGTACTAGATCATTGCTGTTCTTTAGTTGTGTTTGTGTGTTCAGTTCTATGTTCTGTCTGATTATATTGTCCATGTATTTGGCTAGTTTGTATGCAGGGGCTTCCTAGATTTCACTATCACAAAAGACAGCACACAGAAACATATATTCAAAATATACAGAAAACCCACAATGACAGACACACTGATACACAACAGCTCCAATCACCCCACACAACACAAACATGCTGCATTCCGATCCATGCTCCACAGACTTGAAAGCACACCACTATCCGCTGAAGACCACAAAGAAGAACTTAACACCATAAAACACTTAGCCATTACCAATGGCTACAACCACACAGTCGTTGACAACCTACTACACAAAATCAGAACGAAGAAAAATGACCAAAACACAGAAAAGAAAAAAGACAAATACATCACACTCACATACTTCAACACACATACACAGAAAATCGCCCAACAATTCAGAAAACAAGGATACAAAATAGCATTCAGAACAAAGAACAAAACAATCAACAAAATACAACCCACAGACAACAAACAACACACAAACAAATACAATAACCCAGGAGTCTACAAACTAAAATGCAACGACTGCCCAAAATTCTACATAGGACAAACAGGCCGAAGTTTCAAAACACGATACACAGAACACATACGAGCTCTCAAACAAAACACAGACTCCGCCTATGCAAACCATATAATAACCACAGGACACGAATACGCAGACATCAATACAGACATGGAAATCCTACACATTAACCCCAAAGGTCACACACTCAACACACTCGAACAATATGAAATATACAGACACACCACACAAGACAACACCAACATCCTAAACGAACAGTTACAATTCAAATCGCACGCGCTGTACGATACAGTTATCCAGAAATGTCTTCCCAACAACAACAACAACAACAACAACACCACGGAAGTCAGTTGCTGAAGATGGCCGCTCCATGCGGTTGAAAGCGCTCCAACAGGTAACAAAATACCGCAATTTAGTAGTGAGTACCAGTGATAAAGCTCTACGCTATACATAAATCATTAAGATTATCGCTACAGAATGGACAAAACTCAAGAATTTAACACGGTCCGGCCAACCTACGTCCATGACTACCGGAACATCTCTTTGAAGGTTAGGAAGACAACGAAACACATAGCTTTCAACAAAACATGCCTACACGAACACCTCACACCAAAATACGCCAAGATCAACATAAAAAGTAACTCCGTTGCAGCACAAAAAACTCTAACGAAAACCAGAACACTCTACATAAAAGAAAACATAAAACAGCTATACAAGAAAAAAGACGAACTGAACACCCAACTTTTACACACGCACATCAAAATTGCCACAACATATGGCCATGAATACGTCGAGGAAGTACGACGTCACACAAACACCTGGATGTACAACAAAATTAATAAAATTGAGATAACTCACTCAAAAAAGTTAAACTCGCTCAGAACAGCACAAACAAAGCAGAGAACACACATCCCCACCACACACAACTTCCACCCAAGAACAGTAAACCTTACGAATGTCACATTCACAGACAATGAAACAAAACTACTTGAGAAAGGACTAAAACACAACTTACAATACAAAGAAAACTCCATGAATCTAAGGAAAATGATAATCGACACTGAAACAGGAGTACAACAAACCAACACCGCAAAAGCCCGTTCTATTCACAGGTGACAGTTAAATAACCCCGTTCTGCTCGCGGGTGATAGATTAAGTTATGATAGGGACTAGTAGTTAAAGTTTAATATTAAAACGAGCGAAACAGCCCGTTCTACTCACAGGTGACACTTAAATAACCCCGTTCCGATCGCGGGTGATAGTTTAAATTGGCGTAGGGACTAGTACTTAAAGGTTTAATATTAAAACGACCGCAAGAGCCCGTTCTATTCACAGGTGACAGTTAAATAACCCCATTCTGCTCGCGGGTGATAGATTAAGTTGGCATAGGGACTAGTACTTAAAGGTTTAATATTAAAACGACCGTAAGAGTCCGTTCTATTCACAGGTGACAGTTAAATAACCCCGTTCTGCTCACGGGTCACTCTGCATATATTTTTATAATTTCCTAGCCGGTGGTCCTGGTGTTATAAAATCTTCACACGGCTTTTTCTACTCGGTATATTTTTAACCATTTTTAACTAATATGTCTTTCTGCAGAGCAAAGAATGAATGAACGTATTATGTATTTTTTCTTTGAGAACATCTCGTTTGTTGCCATAACTTGTACAAAGCCTACAGCATATTTTACCGACTTCTTGCATGTACCTAATAAGCCTATTCAGATTTTTCGGATATTTTGTTTGTTTAAAATTATCATACGTAATAATAAAGGTTATTACCCTGACTTTACGACATGAAAATCACACCGATTAAAGAAAAATTCATTATATGGAGGAACTTTTTTATCCGACATGAGTTACATGTTTTATCCATAATTCGACCCTTCTCAACTCGAATATAACAATAATAATAACCAGTTCCTTGCGCACTTTGATAAAATTCCGATTTTCCATTAATATCACAGATTTTGAACAGAAATAGTAGGAACAGTTTCAAAAAGATTCACTACATGGAAGAAACGTTTTCTCCCGACATGAGTTACATGTTTTATCTATAATTCGACCCTTGTCAACTCGAATATAACAAAAAAAATAATCACTTCATTCCGCACTTCGAGAAAATACCGATTTGCCATTAGTGTCACACAGTTTACGCAGAAAAAGTAGGACCGTTTCAAAACAAAAATTCATTACATGGAGGGGAATTTTTTTTCCGACCTAAATTACATGTGTTATCTATAATTCGACCCTCCTGAACAAGAATATAACAATAATAATAACCAGTTCCTTCCGCCCTTCGAGAAAAAACTGATTTTCCATTACCGTCACACAGTTTACACAAGAAAAGTAGGACCGTTTCAAAACAAAAATTCATTACATGGAGGGGAAATTTTTTTCCAACCTAAATAACATGTGTTATCTATAATTCGACCCTTAACATCACGAATATAACAATAATAATAACCAGTTCAATCCGCACTTCGAGAAAATACCGATTTTCCATTAGTGTCACACAGTTTACGCAGAAGAAGTAGGACAATTTCATAACAAAAATTCATTACATGGAGGGGACATTTTTTTCCGACCTAAATTACATGTGTTATCTATAACTCGACCCTCCTGAACACGAATATAACAATAATAATAACCAGTTCCTTCCGCCCTTCGAGAAAAAAACTGATTTTCCATTACCGTCACACAGTTTACACAAGAAAAGTAGGACCGTTTCAAAACAAAAATTCATTACATGGAGGGGAACTTTTTTCCAACCTAAATTACATGTGTTATCTATAATTCGACCCTTCTGAACACGAATATAACAATAATAATAATAACCAGTTCTATCCGCACTTCGAGAAAAAACCGATTTTCCATTAGTGTCACACAGTTTACGCAGAAGAAGTAGGACAATTTCATAACAAAAATTCATTACATGGAGGGGAAATTTCTTTCCAACCTAAATTACATGTGTTATCTATAATTCGACCCTCCTGAACACGAATATAACAATAATAATAACCAGGTCCTTCCGCCCTTCGAGAAAAAACTGATTTTCCATTACCGTCACACAGTTTACACAAGAAAAGTAGGACCGTTTCAAAACAAAAATTCATTACATGGGGGGGACATTTTTTTCCGACACAAATTACATGTGTTATCTATAATTCGACCCTCCTGAACACGAATATAACAATAATAATAACCAGTTCCTTCCGCCCTTCGTGAAAAAACTGATTTTCCATTACCGTCACACAGTTTACACAAGAAAAGTAGGACCGTTTCAAAACAAAAATTCATTACATGGAGGGGAAATTTTTTTCCAACTTAAATTACATGTGTTATCTATAATTCGACCCTTCGGAACACGAATATAACAATAATAATAACCAGTTCTATCCGCACTTCGAGAAATAACCGATTTCCATTACCGTCACACAGTTTACACAAGAAAAGTAGGACCGTTTCAAAACAAAAATTCATTACATGGAGGGGAAATTTCTTTCAAACCTAAATTGCATGTGCTATCTATAATTCTACCCTTCTGAACACGAATATAACAATAATAATAATAACCAGTTCCATCCGCACTTCGAGAAAATACCGATTTTCCATTAGTGTCACACAGTTTACGCAGAAGAAGTAGGACAATTTCATAACAAAAATTCATTACATGGAGGGGAAATTTTTTTACGACCTAAATTACATGTGTTATCTATAATTCGACCCTCCTGAACATGAATATAACAATAATAATAACCAGGTCCTTCCGCCCTTCGAGAAAAAACTGATTTTCCATTACCGTCACACAGTTTACACAAGAAAAGTAGGACCGTTTCAAAACAAAAATTCATTACATGGAGGGGAATTTTTTTCCAACCTAAATTACATGTGTTATCTATAATTCGACCCTTATGAATCGAATTGCGGAAGGAACTGGTTATTATTATTGTTATATTCGTGTTCAGGAGGGTCGAATTACAGATAACACATGTAATTTAGGTCGAAAAAAAATTTCCACTCCATGTAATGAATTTTTGTTATGAAATTGTCCTACTTCTTCTGCGTAAACTGTGTGACACTAAAGGAAAATCGGTATTTTCTCGAAGTGCGGATGGAACTGGTTATTATTATTGTTATATTCTTGTTCAGGAGGGTCGAATTATAGATAACACATGTAATTTAGGTTGGAAAAAAATTTCCCCTCCATGTAATGAATTTTTGTTTTGAAACGGTCCTACTTTTCTTGTGTAAACTGTGTGACGGTAATGGAAAATCAGTTTTTTCTCGAAGGGCGGAAGGAACTGGTTATTATTATTGTTATATTCTTGTTCAGGAGGGTCGAGTTATAGATAACACATGTAATTTAGGTTGGAAAAAAATTTCCCCTCTATGTAATGAATTTTTGTTTTGAAACGGTCCTACTTTTCTTGTGTAAACTGTGTGACGGTAATGGAAAATAAGTTTTTTCTCGAAGGGCGGAAGGAACTGGTTATTATTATTGTTATATTCTTGTTCAGGAGGGTCGAGTTATAGATAACACATGTAATTTAGGTTGGAAAAAAATTTCCCCTCTATGTAATGAATTTTTGTTTTGAAACGGTCCTACTTTTCTTGTGTAAACTGTGTGACGGTAATGGAAAATCAGTTTTTTCTCGAAGGGCGGATTGAACTGGTTATTATTATTGTTATATTCGTGTTCAGGAGGGTCGAATTATAGATAACACATGTAATTTAGGTTGGAAAAAAATATCCCCTCCATGTAATGAATTTTTGTTTTGAAACGGTCCTACTTTTCTTGTGTAAACTGTGTGACGGTAATGGAAAATCGGTGTTTTCTCGAAGTGCGGAAAAAACTGGTTATTATTATTGCTATATTCGTGTTCAAAAGGGTCGAATTATAGATAACACATGTCACTCACGTCGGAAAAAAATTTCCCTCTATGTAATTAATTTTTGTTTGGAAACGGTCCTACTTTTTCTGCGTAAACTGTGTGACACTATTGGGAAATCGGTATTTTCTCGAAGTGCGGAATGAAGTGATTATTTTTTTTGTTATATTCGAGTTGACAAGGGTCGAATTATAGATAAAACATGTAACTCATGTCGGGAGAAAACGTTTCTTCCATGTAGTGAATCTTTTTGAAACTGTTCCTACTATTTCTGTTCAAAATCTGTGATATTAATGGAAAATCGGAATTTTCTCAAAGTGCGCAAGGAACTGGTTATTATTATTGTTATATTCGAGTTGAGAAGGGTCGAATTATGGATAAAACATGTAACTCATGTCGGATAAAAAAGTTCCTCCATATAATGAATTTTTCTTTAATCGGTGTGATTTTCATGTCGTAAAGTCAGGGTAATAACCTTTATTATTACGTATGATAATTTTAAACAAACAAAATATCCGAAAAATCTGAATAGGCTTATTAGGTACATGCAAGAAGTCGGTAAAATATGCTGTAGGCTTTGTACAAGTTATGTCAACAAACGAGATGTTCTCAAAGAAAAAATACATAATACGTTCATTCATTCTTTGCTCTGCAGAAAGAAATATTAGTTAAAAATATACCGAGTAGAAAAAGCCGTGTGAAGATTTTATAACACCAGGACCACCGGCTAGGAAATTATAAAAATATATACAGAGTGACCCGTGAGCAGAACGGGGTTATTTAACTGTTACCTGTGAATAGAACGGGCTCTTGCGGTCGTTTTAATATTGAACCTTTAAGTACTGGTCCCTATGCCAACTTAATCTATCACCCGCGAGCAGAACGGGGTTATTTAACGGTCACCTGTGAATAGAACGGGCTCTTGCGGTCGTTTTAATATTAAACCTTTAACTACTAGTTTCTATGCCAACTTAATCTATCACCCGCGAGCAGAACGGGGTTATTTAACTGTCACCTGTGAATAGAACGGGCTCTTGCGGTCGTTTTAATATTAAACCTTTAAGTACTGGTCCCTATGCCAACTTAATCTATCACCCGCGAGCAGAATGGGGTTATTTAACTGTCACCTGTGAATAGAACGGGCTCTTGCGGGCGTTTTAATATTAAACCTTTAAGTACTAGTCCCTATGCCAACTTAATCTATCACCCGCGAGCAGAATGGGGTTATTTAACTGTCACCTGTGAATAGAACGGGCTCTTGCGGTCGTTGCTCGTAATATTAAATCTTTAAGTACTAGTCCCTACGCCAATTTAAACTATCACCCGGGAGCACCTGTGAGAAGAACGGGCTTTTGCGCTATTTTTAATATTAAATCTTTAACCACTCAAAATCGGCGTTGTGGATTCTGAATATAACACATTCGAATTTGGCGGCGGCGGCGGTTGGAGTTGTCCTTACGGAACGCTGCCAGAATGAAGGCAACATGGCTTGCTGCGTACAGGGACCCGTCAACTCCGGTATTACCCAATTATTTGAAAGTCAATTGAGACAGAACAATTTTGCAGAAGTTTTACTAAATCGACAACATGGAAGCAGAAACCACCCACGCTTGTATAATATACGTATATTTTAGGGCTACATATATATCTTACGATTGGTCAAAGTCAAAACGTAAATTATACGTATATTTTATGTCCAATATATACATGTATAAAAACTGTTGTAATTTAATCCTGCTTTATATTTATAATATATCAAAATTAAAGTTACTGTTACATAAGTAAGATTAAATATAAAACAAAATCGATTTGATTGTTCATTTGTAACATCAAATTTACGTACCAACTATACGTAAATTTTACGTCTAGAATTGGACATTGTAAACACCGGTTTATTGTGTTTTACTCTAGTAAATCGATTTGGTTAAATTAAGGGAACGCAATAAAATTTACTCACGCTAATCAGAAATTAATTTAAAAAATGGTTTAAAATGATTACATCCGTACATTCAGTAGGACTATTTTTATAACTGGCGGCCATCTTGTCTGTGACGTCAGCAATGTAGATCTCCTGGTTCATGGCTGACTGTTGGGTGCTTGTGTGGCGTATAAGTTTCTCTTTTATAGTGTTTTATTAACAAGAAATTGTGTGTGGAGAGAATTGCACTGCTCTGTTGCAACTACTCCCTATGTATATAACATAGAAACGAAGAATAAATGTACATGTGTGTGTATTTAAAGATGACGAAATATTACGCAACGTGCAGTGAATACCCTAGAATACGTTTCCTAATGTAGGCCTACCTGAATGTTTGTGAAGATCTGGTCCTTCATGTAGAAGATTAAATGAGGCAGAAGAAAAACATTTACACAGAAAACAGTACTGGTAAGTCCCTGTGCAAGATTTGTTTCACACACATAAATAGGCCTATCATAACCTCAACGACTTGCAAACTGATTTATAATACAGATGCTGTGGTAATTAGCTCTGATCATAATAATTTACGATAATGCTGCTAAAGTATTTCTTAATTGTTTCAGGAATTCACAATGCCTAGGTGCTGTAGTGTTGCTGGCTGTAAAAGTAACTACAAGTCACAACATGAAAGTGTTAGTACATTTTCTTTACCAAAAGACGAAGAACTTAAGAAGACATGGCATAGAAAGATTCCTACAGACTTTACAGGGGTAAGCAAGCCTGTTATTTGTGTGAAGTATTTTCCTGAAGAGAGTGTGATAAGAACAGAGACATTTGTAGTTAACGGTGAAATAAAAATATTTCCTAGAACTTGCCCTAAACTGAAACTTGGTGCAGTACCATCAATATTTCCTAATCTGCCTGAGTACTTGTCAAGACCAGGTCCATCATGCAGAAGATTAATTGATGCAGAAGAAGAAAATTTAAACCAAGCAGTTGCAGAAAGCTTAAAAGAACTTAAAAGTTATGCTGAATGACAAGCTCTGCATTGTTTGGAAGATGTGATGCGGTACTTCCTAAGTGTAACAGAAGGACTTAAAGGGCAGTGGATTAGCATAATGGCAGTAGAAAGGCTAGTGCTGTGCTTAATGGATGTTAATGATGATGTTCCGAAGATTCTTGGTTCAGTGTGTATTATGAGCGATCTCAGTGTTTTGCTTACAATAAATAATTGCAAAATACCTCAGCAAGAAGTCCCAAAAAACTGCAAGATAGTAAGCACAAAAAGTGTTCTTGATGACATTTTTAGTTATTGATATCTCATGTATTAATAGTATATGTGAAATGTATGTGAGCAGTGTACATTTATGAACCAAAGGCCCTATATAGGCTACATAAATTATATATAAAATATACGTTTGATAGATCATCTTGACATATTTTTTACGTATAGATATTGTACATCAATAGTATGTATGTGATTGTTCGTATAATTGATATATATTATATGTCTGTATTGACATGAATAGACGTACGATATACATCAAAAAGTGGGACATTTGAGCGTATATTATATGTAGATTTTATTTAACCAATATGTGTGGTATACATTAACTAGATCTAGGGATAACGCAATTTTTACATATATTTTACGTATGTGTGCTGAGTGGGCACAGTGGATTTGGACCCCCAAAAGTCAAAACCTAAAATTCTATATTTGTATTTAAAAACATATATGTTATTTAATTAAACAAGATTTATTGGTGTGTCAAATATGATATAGCAGTTATTTTCTTTTCATAACATAATGAGTAGGCCTATTATGTCCACTGTTCCATGTGTTATTCAACTCCTCTTATAAATAGTAATACCGGTAAGTATTATAACTTGCGTAACAATTTCTAGTTTAACTTGCCATGTCTTAGAGCATAGTAAACAAATTTGCTAACTAGTTTTTCAGTGCTAAAATGGCGTAAAATGTGATTTTCATTAGTTCAATATTTAAAAATTTCCCGGGTAACATTTTCTTGTTTACATTGACATGTCTTAGAGTATGGTAAACAAATTTCCTAACTAGTTTTTGAGTGCTAAAATAGTGTGAACTGTGATTTTCATTTGTTCAATATCTAAAAATTTTCCGGGGGTGAACCCCCCACTTAGGTAATGATTTCTTATTTACATTGGCATGTCTTAGAGTCTGGTAAACAAATTTCCTAGCTAGTTTTTCTGTGCTAAAATAGCGTAAAATGTTAATTTCATTGGTTCAATATTTAAACATTTTCTGGGGATGGACCCCCGGCTCCCTTTTTTGGGAGGTATTCCAAACCCCCTGGCAGTTTCGACCCTCCCTGCAATTATTTTCTGGCTACATCATTGTTGCACTTATTATATTATTAATATAATGTTACAAGGTGGCCCAAGAGGTTAAAGCGACAAAAAATAAATTAATTAAAAAAACTGCCCGCCCTAGAAAATATTATATGGGCGCCCTTGTCGACAGCCAATCAGGTTGGGGGGTGAGCAATGAAGTTTGGGGGATAAGTCATGAAGTTTGGGGGGTGAGCACCTCTGATATATATATGCCCTTTAAGGGGAAAAATAAATGTAAGTCGCACCTTGGATTAATATTCCCGCCCGCCACACCCTCGTGATGCACTTTCTTTTATACTACGATCTAGGGAATTCTTCTGTCCTCATATTACGAAGAAACTCGTGATTGGACGGAAGTGTGAAGTCATACCGCTAGACGAGAGGTGACAGGCTGACAAACCTTGCGGAAGATGTAGTATGCCACATTTTTTAAACCTACAAACAGTGTATCGTACATTATTAAAAAATGCAAGGGTGCTTTGCTTCGGCTGCCGCCTCCGCTTCGCGCACTTAACTATGTGGATAATGTTATGCATTATTTAGACTATATGCAGAGGTGATTGTGGTACTGTCAAGAGTGCCGAGTGAGCTAGTGGGTTGTCATTTTGGTGCAAGGGTTCGTAGCTGGTATTTGGTACGGTCGGGAGTGTCGAGAGAAGGAACGGTTGGAAGTTCCGAGATAACAAGCATGTGGTCGCCATAGCAACGCAGTGGTCAGAGCATAAGGGGTTACTTCATTTATCTTTTGTCTATTTTAAATTGCCATCATCCTTATCCCTTGCTGAGAGCTCAATTTCATTTTTTTAACATAGGTGGAAAGTTTCCAAAGCCCAAATACCGGTACAGCCTTATTCACTCAATGGCAACAGAAAGTTCCTAATAAGCTAAAGGAATATTACCTATTTTATGGAACCCAAAGGTTCATTGCCGTGCTTGCCTGAGCCTGCCATTCAACCCTTTTCTGTGATAACTCCATACAACCATCCCTCGCAAATCCTACTTACCTTACATCTATCCTAACATTGTCCTCCCACCTACGTCTAGTTCTTCCAAGTGGTCTTTTCCCTTCAGGTCTCCCAGTCAATACTTTAGAGATTTGTCTTTCCTCCCCCATTTCATCCTCCATGATTTAATTATCCTTACCATATCCGGTGAAGAGTAAGGTTATGAAACTCATCGTTATGCAGTCTAATCCAGTCCCCATTTTCACCTTTCTTAGGCCCAAATATTTTCCTAAGCACCCTATTTTCAAATTCTCTCACATTATGTTCGTCTCGAAGAGTAAGTGACCATATATTACAACTGGCAGGATAAAAAATTTAATTTTTAGATTTCTGGACAGAAGACGAGAAGATAAGAGTTTCTGAAATCCATAAGAACAGGCATTTCATGATTTCAGTTGACACTTAATTTCTACATTAATATAATTTATACCAGAATATAACTATTTCTCCCATATATTTTAATTTCTCCACTTGTTCGAACGATTTACCAACATTCCTGCAGCCATTGAAAAGACTTTTGCATTTCTCTCAATTGTGTTTATGTTATTGCCCAACAGATAAACTTCATCTGTATAAGCTAAAATTGTGTGACTGCCAATTAATTTTAGGCCTATCCTGTTTTTCTGTTTTCCTGAACTTCTTTAATGGCATATTCTAAAGCAAAATTAAGAAGTAAAGGCAATAGTGCATCTCCTTGCTGCAATCCGCTTTTAATAGTGAACCTATCTGATATAAATTTCCCTACCCTGATTCTGCTATATGTTTTACTTAGACACATTTTGATCAGCCGAACTAACTTCTTTGGTATCCCAACACTCAATGAGAATATTGTCAATTTATCTCGCCTAACGGAATCATATGCTTTTTGAAAATATACGTATAGCTGGTGAACAGACTTATTATATCGCCACCTTCTATCCAAGATTTGGTGAATACAAAATATTTCATCAATGATGATCTATTTTGCCTACATCCACATTGGTGATCTCCAATGATTTCATCCGCATATGGGATTAATCTTGACAGAAGAATATTAGACAAAATGTTGATGTTGATACGACAGAGATTCTTCGATAGTTATTACATTCGGGACTATCTCTTTCTTTTTTATGGATTGGTATAGTTCTTTTTTTATCACAATCATGAGTTTATAGATTTCTGACTTTAATGCCTTAATTAATTCTGCTGGAATTCGGTCAATGCCTGGAGATTTGTGTATATTTTTCTTCTTTTAGTATACCTATAGCTGTTTCTACTTCTGTTAAAGCTGGTTCAACCACCAACGGTTCTGCTGTGAACATTTTGCTTTCTACACTTTGGACATCTCCATGTATATTTAATAATTGATTAAAGAAATTTTTCCACCTATTCAAAATATTATTTGGAGCCACAAGTATAGTCCCATCATTGTCCATAATTTATTTTATTTATTTAACAAAAGGTCCCGAGCCTATTGCTCACATTAAGGGACAGTATTACAAAGGATGACAAACTTCAATTATGTTTGTTCTAAGTTGAAATCCTTTCTTGAACTCGTTTATTCCCTTGCAGAGTTCCCTAACATTTTTGTCTTTAGTATTTAACTCTAATCTATTTAAATTGTGTTTGTTTTAGAGGTTTCTCATTTGGCATCAACATTTCCGACAGTAGTGTCATTTGGATTTTGCAACCATTGACCAGTTACATATTAACAATTTAAGCAAGTAATTAGAAAGTTAAAGAGGATCAAATAAATATAATATAGCCTATATAGTTAAAAATGTCAGTTGCATAAGCCTTTTCATTTTCTAGTTCAAATAATCCTACTGTAGCTGTCTAAATAGACTAAATAGAGTTAGTGTAGTATGCTATGTACACAGTGTAATAGCCTACCTGTTTATACATTTCAGAAAATTATCCTTTGGTAAGCCACATTCTATAGGAAAGTTTGATACTTTTTATGATCCAGCCCATTTTATTAACAAACTTCAAGATACAGAGTTGAAAGTAGTGGTACTAAAAATTGTAATAAACATGTGTATTATGTTCAGAGTATTGTTACAACAGAGTAATAATGTATTATTATGCTAACAGTTGGACTAGTGTAAATAATATTCGTTACATGTAAAAGTAGTGATGTTGTTCAGTTTGTACATTTGTTCAACCTTAATGTTGTGATGGACAGCTTATTGCTGCTTCTAAACCTATTTTTCAACATTTTGAACCTACTCATAATTCTTCCTGCAGATTAACTTGCTGGATAGAATGATCTGAATAGGATAATTTTCTTTGTCGACATCACTTTTTCTCAACTCATACAAAGCCCACAGCAATGAATAACGTAACAGTGTGAAGGAATTTTACCAAATACTTATAGGCTACTCAGTTTATGTTAAAACATGTTTAAAAATGTCACATGCATAATAGGAGATCTTGTATGCACCGCATAGTACTGAGCCAATGAGCACTCTCCATCTAGCACTTCCGTTTGATATTTTATTAATGATTTATGTATAGCGTAGAGCTTTATCACTGGTACTCACTACTAAATTGCGGTATTTTGTTACCTGTTGGAGCGCTTTCAACCGCATGGAGCGGCCATCTTCAGCAACTGACTTCCGTGGTGTTGTTGTTGTTGTTGTTGGGAAGACATTTCTGGATAACTGTATCGTACAGCGCGTGCGATTTGAATTGTAACTGTTCGTTTAGGATGTTGGTGTTGTCTTGTGTGGTGTGTCTGTATATTTCATATTGTTCGAGTGTGTTGAGTGTGTGACCTTTGTGGTTAATGTGTAGGATTTCCATGTCTGTATTGATGTCTGCGTATTCGTGTCCTGTGGTTATTATATGGTTTGCATAGGCGGAGTCTGTGTTTTGTTTGAGAGCTCGTATGTGTTCTGTGTATCGTGTTTTGAAACTTCGGCCTGTTTGTCCTATGTAGAATTTTGGGCAGTCGTTGCATTTTAGTTTGTAGACTCCTGGGTTATTGTATTTGTTTGTGTGTTGTTTGTTGTCTGTGGGTTGTATTTTGTTGATTGTTTTGTTCTTTGTTCTGAATGCTATTTTGTATCCTTGTTTTCTGAATTGTTGGGCGATTTTCTGTGTATGTGTGTTGAAGTATGTGAGTGTGATGTATTTGTCTTTTTTCTTTTCTGTGTTTTGGTCATTTTTCTTCGTTCTGATTTTGTGTAGTAGGTTGTCAACGACTGTGTGGTTGTAGCCATTGGTAATGGCTAAGTGTTTTATGGTGTTAAGTTCTTCTTTGTGGTCTTCAGCGGATAGTGGTGTGCTTTCAAGTCTGTGGAGCATGGATCGGAATGCAGCATGTTTGTGTTGTGTGGGGTGATTGGAGCTGTTGTGTATCAGTGTGTCTGTCATTGTGGGTTTTCTGTATATTTTGAATTTATGTTTCTGTGTGCTGTCTTTTGTGATAGTGAAATCTAGGAAATTGAGGGTTTTGTTTATTTCAAATTCTGCTGTGTATTGTATGTTTTTGTGGATTTTATTGATGTGGTGTAGTAGTTGTGTGCATTGTCTGGTGTTGCCTCTGTATAGTACGATGATATCATCTACGTATCTGTGCCAGTAGATTATTTTGTGTGCGTGTTTGTTGTTGTGGAGGATTTTGTTGTGTTCTATGTGTTGGAGAAATATCTCTGCTAGTATGCTGGATATGGGGGAGCCCATGGGAAGGCCATCTGGTTGAGTGTAGTGTTTGTTCTCGAAGGTGAAGTAGTTCTGTTTTGTGATGGTTTCTAGGATGTTTATGATTTCTGTTATGTGTTGTTCTGGTGTGTTGTTTTCCTGTAGTGTGGTCTTTAGGATGTTCAAGGTTTCTGTGATTGGTATGTTTGTGTATAGATTGGTGATGTCGAAGGATGCTAGAGTTGAGTTGTGTGGGATTTCAATGTCTTTGATTTTCTGTACTAGATCATTGCTGTTCTTTAGTTGTGTTTGTGTGTTCAGTTCTATGTTCTGTCTGATTATATTGTCCATGTATTTGGCTAGTTTGTATGCAGGGGCTTGGGTGTAGTTGACGATTGGTCGTATTGGCATGTCTTGTTTGTGTACTTTTGGCAGGGCATTTAATGTTGGTGCTGAAGGTTTAATTTGTTTTAGGTATCGTTTTCTGTTTTCGGGGATTATGTGTTTTGACCTGTTTATAACTTGTTTTATGGTGTTGTGGTATGCCTCTGTGGGGTCTGATTTCATTTCTGTGATGTTGTTTTTTGTTATGTAATCATGTACTTTATTAGTTAGATCTTCTGTGTGTATGATGACTGTTGTGTTACCTTTGTCTGCTTTTGCAAAAGTGAGGTTATGTTCTTCTGCTTTGTGTTGTATTTGTTTTGCTGTGTAGAGTTCGTTGTGCTTGTTGTTTTTGTTGTGATGTGGATTGTTGTTTGAGACTTGTGTGACGGTTTTACTGAGTTCATATCGGAGTTTGTTTTGCTCTATTGTGTTGGTTTGTTGTACTCCTGTTTCAGTGTCGATTATCATTTTCCTTAGATTCATGGAGTTTTCTTTGTATTGTAAGTTGTGTTTTAGTCCTTTCTCAAGTAGTTTTGTTTCATTGTCTGTGAATGTGACATTCGTAAGGTTTACTGTTCTTGGGTGGAAGTTGTGTGTGGTGGGGATGTGTGTTCTCTGCTTTGTTTGTGCTGTTCTGAGCGAGTTTAACTTTTTTGAGTGAGTTATCTCAATTTTATTAATTTTGTTGTACATCCAGGTGTTTGTGTGACGTCGTACTTCCTCGACGTATTCATGGCCATATGTTGTGGCAATTTTGATGTGCGTGTGTAAAAGTTGGGTGTTCAGTTCGTCTTTTTTCTTGTATAGCTGTTTTATGTTTTCTTTTATGTAGAGTGTTCTGGTTTTCGTTAGAGTTTTTTGTGCTGCAACGGAGTTACTTTTTATGTTGATCTTGGCGTATTTTGGTGTGAGGTGTTCGTGTAGGCATGTTTTGTTGAAAGCTATGTGTTTCGTTGTCTTCCTAACCTTCAAAGAGATGTTCCGGTAGTCATGGACGTAGGTTGGCCGGACCGTGTTAAATTCTTGAGTTTTGTCCATTCTGTAGCGATAATCTTAATGATTTATGTATAGCGTAGAGCTTTATCACTGGTACTCACTACTAAATTGCGGTATTTTGTTACCTGTTGGAGCGCTTTCAACCGCATGGAGCGGCCATCTTCAGCAACTGACTTCCGTGGTGTTGTTGTTGTTGTTGTTGTTGTTGTTGGGAAGACATTTCTGGATAACTGTATCGTACAGCGCGTGCGATTTGAATTGTAACTGTTCGTTTAGGATGTTGGTGTTGTCTTGTGTGGTGTGTCTGTATATTTCATATTGTTCGAGTGTGTTGAGTGTGTGACCTTTGTGGTTAATGTGTAGGATTTCCATGTCTGTATTGATGTCTGCGTATTCGTGTCCTGTGGTTATTATATGGTTTGCATAGGCGGAGTCTGTGTTTTGTTTGAGAGCTCGTATGTGTTCTGTGTATCGTGTTTTGAAACTTCGGCCTGTTTGTCCTATGTAGAATTTTGGGCAGTCGTTGCATTTTAGTTTGTAGACTCCTGGGTTATTGTATTTGTTTGTGTGTTGTTTGTTGTCTGTGGGTTGTATTTTGTTGATTGTTTTGTTCTTTGTTCTGAATGCTATTTTGTATCCTTGTTTTCTGAATTGTTGGGCGATTTTCTGTGTATGTGTGTTGAAGTATGTGAGTGTGATGTATTTGTCTTTTTTCTTTTCTGTGTTTTGGTCATTTTTCTTCGTTCTGATTTTGTGTAGTAGGTTGTCAACGACTGTGTGGTTGTAGCCATTGGTAATGGCTAAGTGTTTTATGGTGTTAAGTTCTTCTTTGTGGTCTTCAGCGGATAGTGGTGTGCTTTCAAGTCTGTGGAGCATGGATCGGAATGCAGCATGTTTGTGTTGTGTGGGGTGATTGGAGCTGTTGTGTATCAGTGTGTCTGTCATTGTGGGTTTTCTGTATATTTTGAATTTATGTTTCTGTGTGCTGTCTTTTGTGATAGTGAAATCTAGGAAATTGAGGGTTTTGTTTATTTCAAATTCTGCTGTGTATTGTATGTTTTTGTGGATTTTATTGATGTGGTGTAGTAGTTGTGTGCATTGTCTGGTGTTGCCTCTGTATAGTACGATGATATCATCTACGTATCTGTGCCAGTAGATTATTTTGTGTGCGTGTTTGTTGTTGTGGAGGATTTTGTTGTGTTCTATGTGTTGGAGAAATATCTCTGCTAGTATGCTGGATATGGGGGAGCCCATGGGAAGGCCATCTGGTTGAGTGTAGTGTTTGTTCTCGAAGGTGAAGTAGTTCTGTTTTGTGATGGTTTCTAGGATGTTTATGATTTCTGTTATGTGTTGTTCTGGTGTGTTGTTTTCCTGTAGTGTGGTCTTTAGGATGTTCAAGGTTTCTGTGATTGGTATGTTTGTGTATAGATTGGTGATGTCGAAGGATGCTAGAGTTGAGTTGTGTGGGATTTCAATGTCTTTGATTTTCTGTACTAGATCATTGCTGTTCTTTAGTTGTGTTTGTGTGTTCAGTTCTATGTTCTGTCTGATTATATTGTCCATGTATTTGGCTAGTTTGTATGCAGGGGCTTCCTAGATTTCACTATCACAAAAGACAGCACACAGAAACATATATTCAAAATATACAGAAAACCCACAATGACAGACACACTGATACACAACAGCTCCAATCACCCCACACAACACAAACATGCTGCATTCCGATCCATGCTCCACAGACTTGAAAGCACACCACTATCCGCTGAAGACCACAAAGAAGAACTTAACACCATAAAACACTTAGCCATTACCAATGGCTACAACCACACAGTCGTTGACAACCTACTACACAAAATCAGAACGAAGAAAAATGACCAAAACACAGAAAAGAAAAAAGACAAATACATCACACTCACATACTTCAACACACATACACAGAAAATCGCCCAACAATTCAGAAAACAAGGATACAAAATAGCATTCAGAACAAAGAACAAAACAATCAACAAAATACAACCCACAGACAACAAACAACACACAAACAAATACAATAACCCAGGAGTCTACAAACTAAAATGCAACGACTGCCCAAAATTCTACATAGGACAAACAGGCCGAAGTTTCAAAACACGATACACAGAACACATACGAGCTCTCAAACAAAACACAGACTCCGCCTATGCAAACCATATAATAACCACAGGACACGAATACGCAGACATCAATACAGACATGGAAATCCTACACATTAACCCCAAAGGTCACACACTCAACACACTCGAACAATATGAAATATACAGACACACCACACAAGACAACACCAACATCCTAAACGAACAGTTACAATTCAAATCGCACGCGCTGTACGATACAGTTATCCAGAAATGTCTTCCCAACAACAACAACAACAACAACAACACCACGGAAGTCAGTTGCTGAAGATGGCCGCTCCATGCGGTTGAAAGCGCTCCAACAGGTAACAAAATACCGCAATTTAGTAGTGAGTACCAGTGATAAAGCTCTACGCTATACATAAATCATTAAGATTATCGCTACAGAATGGACAAAACTCAAGAATTTAACACGGTCCGGCCAACCTACGTCCATGACTACCGGAACATCTCTTTGAAGGTTAGGAAGACAACGAAACACATAGCTTTCAACAAAACATGCCTACACGAACACCTCACACCAAAATACGCCAAGATCAACATAAAAAGTAACTCCGTTGCAGCACAAAAAACTCTAACGAAAACCAGAACACTCTACATAAAAGAAAACATAAAACAGCTATACAAGAAAAAAGACGAACTGAACACCCAACTTTTACACACGCACATCAAAATTGCCACAACATATGGCCATGAATACGTCGAGGAAGTACGACGTCACACAAACACCTGGATGTACAACAAAATTAATAAAATTGAGATAACTCACTCAAAAAAGTTAAACTCGCTCAGAACAGCACAAACAAAGCAGAGAACACACATCCCCACCACACACAACTTCCACCCAAGAACAGTAAACCTTACGAATGTCACATTCACAGACAATGAAACAAAACTACTTGAGAAAGGACTAAAACACAACTTACAATACAAAGAAAACTCCATGAATCTAAGGAAAATGATAATCGACACTGAAACAGGAGTACAACAAACCAACACAATAGAGCAAAACAAACTCCGATATGAACTCAGTAAAACCGTCACACAAGTCTCAAACAACAATCCACATCACAACAAAAACAACAAGCACAACGAACTCTACACAGCAAAACAAATACAACACAAAGCAGAAGAACATAACCTCACTTTTGCAAAAGCAGACAAAGGTAACACAACAGTCATCATACACACAGAAGATCTAACTAATAAAGTACATGATTACATAACAAAAAACAACATCACAGAAATGAAATCAGACCCCACAGAGGCATACCACAACACCATAAAACAAGTTATAAACAGGTCAAAACACATAATCCCCGAAAACAGAAAACGATACCTAAAACAAATTAAACCTTCAGCACCAACATTAAATGCCCTGCCAAAAGTACACAAACAAGACATGCCAATACGACCAATCGTCAACTACACCCAAGCCCCTGCATACAAACTAGCCAAATACATGGACAATATAATCAGACAGAACATAGAACTGAACACACAAACACAACTAAAGAACAGCAATGATCTAGTACAGAAAATCAAAGACATTGAAATCCCACACAACTCAACTCTAGCATCCTTCGACATCACCAATCTATACACAAACATACCAATCACAGAAACCTTGAACATCCTAAAGACCACACTACAGGAAAACAACACACCAGAACAACACATAACAGAAATCATAAACATCCTAGAAACCATCACAAAACAGAACTACTTCACCTTCGAGAACAAACACTACACTCAACCAGATGGCCTTCCCATGGGCTCCCCCATATCCAGCATACTAGCAGAGATATTTCTCCAACACATAGAACACAACAAAATCCTCCACAACAACAAACACGCACACAAAATAATCTACTGGCACAGATACGTAGATGATATCATCGTACTATACAGAGGCAACACCAGACAATGCACACAACTACTACACCACATCAATAAAATCCACAAAAACATACAATACACAGCAGAATTTGAAATAAACAAAACCCTCTATTTCCTAGATTTCACTATCACAAAAGACAGCACACAGAAACATAAATTCAAAATATACAGAAAACCCACAATGACAGACACACTGATACACAACAGCTCCAATCACCCCACACAACACAAACATGCTGCATTCCGATCCATGCTCCACAGACTTGAAAGCACACCACTATCCGCTGAAGACCACAAAGAAGAACTTAACACCATAAAACACTTAGCCATTACCAATGGCTACAACCACACAGTCGTTGACAACCTACTACACAAAATCAGAACGAAGAAAAATGACCAAAACACAGAAAAGAAAAAAGACAAATACATCACACTCACATACTTCAACACACATACACAGAAAATCGCCCAACAATTCAGAAAACAAGGATACAAAATAGCATTCAGAACAAAGAACAAAACAATCAACAAAATACAACCCACAGACAACAAACAACACACAAACAAATACAATAACCCAGGAGTCTACAAACTAAAATGCAACGACTGCCCAAAATTCTACATAGGACAAACAGGCCGAAGTTTCAAAACACGATACACAGAACACATACGAGCTCTCAAACAAAACACAGACTCCGCCTATGCAAACCATATAATAACCACAGGACACGAATACGCAGACATCAATACAGACATGGAAATCCTACACATTAACCACAAAGGTCACACACTCAACACACTCGAACAATATGAAATATACAGACACACCACACAAGACAACACCAACATCCTAAACGAACAGTTACAATTCAAATCGCACGCGCTGTACGATACAGTTATCCAGAAATGTCTTCCCAACAACAACAACAACAACAACAACAACACCACGGAAGTCAGTTGCTGAAGATGGCCGCTCCATGCGGTTGAAAGCGCTCCAACAGGTAACAAAATACCGCAATTTAGTAGTGAGTACCAGTGATAAAGCTCTACGCTATACATAAATCATTAAGATTATCGCTACAGAATGGACAAAACTCAAGAATTTTATTAATGATTTTAATTTTATGTAATAGGCTATGTAAAGAAAATAAACTCCTCAACAGAAGAACTCTGGACATAAACAGTTTTAGTCTGATGAGAAATCAATCTACACTCCTTGGATTTGGCAGTTAAAGAAAAACTGTTCATGGTTCAAGGCGTTCCATAAAAGAAAGATAATGTGTAGAACAAAAATATTTTATCCTCACTTAGTCTCAAATTTCATCCTTCAAGTTACCACTTCTTGCAATATAAAAAGATATGAATTTTTATAGTGCATGGATGCATTACTATTTTAAGCTTTTATAGCACATGGATGCATGCATATCTTAAAATTTGATAGTGCATGTATGCATTCATATTTTAAGATCTGATAGTGCATGGATAAATGCATATTTTATGATTTGACAGCATATGGATGCATATTTCAAGATTTGATAGTGCATGTATGCATTCATATTTTAAGATTTGCTAGTGCATGAATACATGCATATTTTATGATTTGAAAGCATATGGATGCATATTTTAAGATTTGATAGTGCATGGATGCATGCTTATTTTAAGATTTGATAGTGCATAGATACATGCATATTTTAAGATTCAGTAGTGCATGGATACATGCATATTTTATGATTTGATAGCATGACATGGATGCATATTTTAAGATTTGATAGTGCATGGATAATTATGCTTTGATAACACATGTATGCATGTTTTAAGGTTTGATAGTTCATGCATATCTTAAGATTTGATAGTGCATGGATGCATACATATTTCAAGATCTGGTGTGCATGGAAATCTTGTCTTTAATGTAATGATTTTATCTCTTGGATACAATAGAAGAAATTCCAAAATTTGGATTACACTATGTTTACTACCAAGAAAAACTTATTTTTACAGTGCAAGTAATGGTAGTTTTGGTTACCTGAACCTGATTGTAACCCTTCCTATTTAACTGGTTTAAATTTGTAATACTTACATACCTGGCTAGCCCAAGTTCTGAGAAACAATAAGTGCTAATGTACCATCAGATCCACCGTATTTTGCATTTGTAATAGAATTCACAAAGTTAGAATAATTATTCCTACCTTTGACAACTGAAATGTTTTCTTTGTAGAAGAAAATTAGCTAATTATTTTATTAGTCACTGAAAAATAAAATAAAATAATTAGGCCCTACACATTAATTTTTTATGATATCCTAGATTTTATGTATGACAATGTTGCATTCGTTACATAATATGTAAAATATGTAGTGTTACTAAGAATATGTCAAATGAAATCCAAATATATAATCATATCAGAAGCACAAATAACCGACATTTAATATTTTTTGTTGTCTACAAGTAAGGGAATAGAATATCATAAAGACATCCATTGTGCGTCTCCATTTGGTTTGAGTGAATCTAAAATCTGGAGCTTTAGACATCTTATTATGATCAAACAAGAGTCATATAAAACTTGTCTATAATTCTAATTGAAAAACTTGTACAACAAAATATGTCACGAAGATCAAAATTAAGCTTAATCCAAAATTGAAAGAATAAAATTGCAATAATGATTCACTTTCAATTATTGAACAAAAAATGACTTTGACCAAAAAAGGAAGACCCAACTATCAATGGAAAGACTGCATAGACAAGTATGCAAGACCTAAACGACCAAAAATCATAATTAAATTCAGTTTCTTAACAATTTACAAACATTAAAGTGATGCTTACTTATGATAAAAAAGCGGTGCTAAAACATATTATCATATATAGCAGTAGTATACACAATGCATTCACAGAACACAGAATAAAGTCAGAATTAAAAAATGTCCTTGTAAAGTGACAATGGTTCTAGATTAACTTCTCCATATCAAGATGAATTGCTGTTAAACTTTCCCATCACTACTACCATAGATCTTCCGGTAAACTTCAGATTTTCCTGGCATACTGTATGCAGAACTTCCTCTCGGGTTTGCAACCAGAAGTTTCACACTTTCAACGGCAAAGAATCATTGCACACATTACATTAGGAAAGGTTGTTCCCATGAGTCAGCATGTGTTTTTTGAGATTCTTTTTTTGTGTATATTTCTTGGTACATATATCACACATAAATGGCTTATGTCCAGTGTGAGTGAGAATGTGTCTTTTGAGAGCCCCGCTTTGTGAAAATGTCTTGGTAGGCCTACATATATCACACGTGAAGGCCTTATATCCAGTGTGGATCAGCATGTGTCTATTGAGATCCTTTCTTTGTGAAAATTTCTTGGTACATATATCACACATAAATGGCTTATGTCCAGTATGGGTGAGCAGGTGTGTTTTGAGACTCGATTTTCGGGAAAAGTTCTTGGTACAAATATCACACGTGATTGGCCTATGTCCAGCATGACTGAGCAGGTGTGTTTTGAGATGCCCTATTTGGGAAAATGTTTCGCTACATATATCACACATAAATGCCCTATGTCCAGTGTGAGTGAGCTGATGTTTGTTGAGATCCCCTCTTCGGGAAAATTTCTTGCTACATATATCACACGTGTATGGTTTGTGTCCAGTGTGAAGGAGCTGATGACTTTTGAGAGTATCTTTTCGTGAAAATTTCATGCTACATATATCACACGTGAATGGTTTATGTCCAGTATGACTAAGCAGGTGTGTCTTGAGATGTCCTCTTCGGAAAAATTTCTTGCTACATATATCACACGTGTATGGTTTGTGTCCAGTGTGAAGGAGCTGATGACTTTTGAGAGCCTCTTTTCGTGAAAATTTCTTGCTACATATATCACACGTGAATGGTTTATGTCCAGTATGACTAAACAGGTGTGTTTTGAGATGTTCTCTTCGGAAAAATTTCTTGCTACATATATCACACGTGAATGGCTTATGTCCAGTGTGAGTTAGGCGATGTATATTGAGATGCCCTCTTTGGAAAAATTTCTTATTACATATATCACAGGAGAAATGTTTGTCTGGAGTAGGAGTCAGCTGTTTACTCTTTCCAACAGAGGATGTGCTTGTACATACAGCAGGTGAGTGTGATTGCATTAGCTGATCCACCTTTTCATTATTTACTTCAGAAACTCCTGAAATCTGCTCTAAGTTGTGAATGGTGCTGCATGCTGTAGGATCAGTGTAGACTGTTTCCTCACTTTTGACTTCATGTGTTTGTATTGTCTCGAATTCACCGATTGATTGTGTTTGAGGAATCTCTTCCTTGAGTTCAATCTTAATATATTCTGATTTAACTACAAGTTCCATTCTGTACCATACACCACTTACATTCACCACACCGTGTTCATTTACGGAACTGAAATTGTATACAGCCCTGTGATAAAGCCGCAATACTCACCGGAAGATATATGTTACACCAGGGGCCCTATTTCATAAAAGTTACAAAAAGAGAAAACTCTTACTTAAGGACTTTAAAAAACAATACAACCTCCAGTCATATTTACGCCACCGACACGGTATAAGTAAAGTGCACCTCCTACACCATTATAGCACATGAGAAAAGGATCATCTAATGCACAGATCTTGTGCTAAAGCTATGGTTTGTCTACAGCGTTCATCGCCGGCGATCACCGCAGGGGTCAGCGATCATCGTCGTAGGAGTGGTTTCTTTACGGGCGATCATCGTCCATGATACTGTTGCTATCCACAGTAATGGGCCATTCAGATAGAAACTTAACCGTAAACGTAAGAACGTAAACTTAAACGCACACTTTAGCACGGCACTGAGCATTCGCAATGAAAATTTAAACGTAGGTAACAACCAATCACAAACGAGAACGTGAACAGCTGATAAAAATGGCCGCAGCAGACGAAAATACTTTCATGTTTCTATTAAACATGCATTCATTCATTTTTATTGTCATTAGATCAAAATATATAGTTGTAATAGTCATTGTCCAAAGAATATACAAAACTATTTATATAATAAAAATAATACTATAAAATTAGAGCCTTAAATCATTCATGTCAGACATTTCATACTCGTCGATACTGTAAAAACATTTAGTTTTTAACCAATTTTTTATAACTATTTTAAAACGATTAAGTGTAGCAGTTCTAGCACTAAGTGGCAGCTTATTAAAAAGCTTAGCACTTAAATAATTCAAACTGTTTTGGGTGCTACTTAACCTAGCAAAATTTATATTTATATGATCCCTATACCTAGTATCATGGTCATGATGATCATTGACATCCAGTGTGTAGGCCATTAAAAATGTACATCATACAACCGTATGCCAGGGATGCCCACCCCCCCCCCAAACTTCATGACTCACCCCCCCCCCCAAACTTCATGATCAACCCCCCCAAACTTCATTGCTCACCCCCCAACCTGATTGGCTGTCGACAAGGGCGGCCATTTTATATTTTCTAGGGGGGGGGAATTTTTTAAATAAATTTTATTTTTTGTCGCTTTAACGTCTTGGGCCACTTTGTAACATTATATTAATAACATAATAATATAAGTGCAACAATGACGTAGCCAGAAAATAATTGTGGCAAGGGTCGAAAGTGCCGGAGGGGTTTGGAATACCCTGCAAAAAGAGGGTTGTGGGTCAATCCCCAGAAAATTTTTAAATATTGAACTAATGAAAATCACATTTTACGCTATTTTAGCACAGAAAAACTAGTTAGGAAATTTGTTTACCATACTCGAAGAGCCAATGTAAATAAGAAATCATTACCTAAGTGGGGGGTCCACCCCCGGAAAATTTTTAAATACTGAACTAATGAAAATCACATTTTACGCTATTTAGTACTCAAAAACTACAGCAGTTAGGAAATTTGTTTACCATACTCTAAGACATGCCAATGTAAATAAGAAATCATTACCTAAGTGGGGGGTCCATCCCGGGAAAATTTGTAAATATTGAACTACTGAAAATCACATTTTACGCTATTTTAGCACTCAAAAACTAGTTAGGAAATTTGTTTACCATACTCTAAGACATGTCAATGTAAACAAGAAAATGTTACCTAAGTCAGGTGCCTACCCCCGGGAAATTTTTAAATGTCGAACTAATGAAAATCACATTTTACGCTATTTTAGCACTGAAAAACTAGTTAGCAAATTTGTTTACTATACTCTAAGACATGGCAACTTAAACAAGAAATTGTTACCTAAGTTATAAAATACTTATTACTATTTATAAGAAAAGTTGAATAACACATGGAACAGTGGACGTAATAGGCCTATTCATTATGTTATGAAAAGAAAATAACTGCTATATCATATTTGACACACCAACAAATCTTGTTTAATTAAATAAATATTTAAAAGAAATACAAATATAGAATTAGGTTTTGACTTTTGGGGGTCCAAACCCCCTGGACCCCCCTTTCCTAATCCACTGTGGATTCTGCTTCCATGTTGTCAATTTGGTAAAACTTCTGCAAACTTTTTATGTCTTAACTGGCTTTGAAATAATTGTCTTAAAAGAAAAACACCTGACTATAATAATTATTAATGTACATTTTTTTTCCTTGCGCCCCCCCCCCCCGGCCCCGGGTATGGGCGACCATGGCTGTCGAAATTCTTCATCTTTATCTTTATAAAGAAGAGACCTTTTGAAGTTATAGAACTTTACCGTTTTTATTTTTAACATATTTTTGCTAATTTTGCAACAATTTTCAACCCCCCCCCCCCAGAAAATCCATAAAACGATAATATTTCCCCCCCCCCCCCCAGAAATTTCAATGACGCAGTCTGCGTCTTAACCCCCCCCCTGTGGGCACCCCTGCGTATGCAGACATATAAAAATTTACAGAATATTATATGTGCTGTATTTACTACTGTAGTTAATTTCTTGGGGAACTATTGTTCATATATTTTCCTTCAATACCGCATCTTTATGTAATGGATGCCATTTATCATAATGACGGGTTTCTCATTCATAGACGCCATCTCTTGGCTACTTCCACTTCCGTCTACTGTTCTGTTCTCTGATTGGTTGTATCGTTATTTTTCGCATAAGCATAACGCAGAAGCTTGGTGTTTGCAAGCTTCTACGTTACGTTTAAGTTTCACGTTTACGTGATGCATTGTGAATGGTCACATTGAAAAACATAATGGCCCATTCAGATAGAAAATTAACCGTAAACGTAACGTAAACATAGAAGCTTGCGGCCATGTTTTTCAATGTGACCATTCACAATGCATCACGTAAACGTGAAACTTAAACGTAACGTAGAAGCTTGTTTATGCGAAAAATAACGATACAACCAATCAGAGAACAGAACAGTAGACGGAAGTGGAAGTAGCCAAGAGATGGCGTCTATGAATGAGAAACCCGTCATTATGATAAATGGCATCCATTATATAAAGATGCGGCATTGAAGGAAAATATATGAACAATAGTTCTCCAAGAAATTAACTACAGTAGTAAATACAGCACATATAATAGTCTGTTAATTTTTATATGTCTGCATACGGTTGTATGATGTAAATTTTTAATGGCCTACACAGACACACTGGATTCCCATGATCATCATGACCATGATACTACATATCATATAAATATATAAATATAAATATAAATTTTGCTAGGTTGAGTGAAACCCAAAACAGTTTGAATTATTTAAGTGCTAAGCTTTTTAATAAGCTGCCACTTAGTGCTAGAACTGCTACACTTAATCGTTTTAAAATAGTTATAAAAAATTGGTTAAAAACTAAATGTTTTTACAGTATCGACGAGTATGAAATGTCTGACATGAATGATTAAGGCTCTAATTTTATAGTATTATTTTTATTATATACCCTAGTAGCACACTTCGTTGGCCCATCGGAAGGATTTGGTTGGCATGGTAGGGATATGTTGGGAAAAGGTTCGTTGTAATTTCCTCCTTTGGGCCAATTCATTTTTTAGTTCTCGTTGCCTACCGCCCTACCGTTGGGGATATGATTGCTGGTCCAACGTTGGAATATGATCGCATTTATCTTCTCACCAGTCTTCGGCAATTTCCGGCGCGTGTTCGTAGGTCTCGGCAGAGCGCCGTAACGGTCATTCCTCATTCGCCATCTTGATATGTACAGGAGTTAACACTGTTTTGATTCTCATTCATATTTCATACATAATATTAGGTAAGCCCTTTGGTTGTTCTCTTAAAATAACGTTATCATTTTTACACAATACTGTATTATGAGTGTTGCATTCATATTATAATTGAAGGTTCGTTCAACGTTACAGTACTGTAATTTCCTATTGCAAATTTGTTTCAGATGATTTACATAAAGAAAGGCAGAAGGAAGTAGAGAAGTAGCAATTCCAACTGAATTGAAACGCAGTTCAAGATCAGCAGTTCTACAGTTCAAAATCTACATCAATTGCGGGATTTTCAAGATTTCAAACTTGCAAGTAGCCTACATGGAGCATGCATATGATTATTTGTCAGAATCAAGTAAAAATGTTAAGGTATAAATATTTGATTTATTATTAAAATGCAGATGCCCTCATTATATAGTCTAAAAAATATGAAGTGAACATTGAGGTTAGGGAAACATTTTACAGTACAGATAAAGGGAAGGAATCGATTTATAGTGCATAATATGTGGCTATAATAAATACATCTTGCTTTTCATAGTAACCTAATCTATTTCCTTGCACTAGTAGGCCTAAATAATTTTCAATCTCGTAATATGTAACTTGCAGTTGGGGTAGGTAAGCTCTATCCACAATGCGCAGCCTGCAGTTGTTAGTCAGTAGATGGTAGGTTGTAGTTGAAGAATAACGTGTGGTGATCAATGGACGCCATTCACAATGTGCAGTTGCAGACGACAGCTGACAATCGTCAGTTGGTAGACAGTAGTCGGCAGACGAGAAATTCATCTCTGACTACGAACTGAACGTCTGCAAGTAACATATTACGCGAATGAAAATTATTTACTAGTGCAAATACACAGATTACCATACTACGAGAAAGCAAGATGTGTTTATAACATATATTATCCAATTATAAATAGATTCCTCCACCTTTTTTATTCTGTAAAATGTTTCCCTAACCTCAATGTCGACAGCATATTGTAGACGACTCGAGTGCTGCTCCCAAGCGGCCGATTGCAAAAGCAAACTTCTGACTACTGACTAACAACTGACGACTGCACATTGTGGATAGAGCTTTAGTCGAAGATGAATTTCTCGACTGCTGACAGCAACTGTATTTTGTGAATGGCGTACATTACTCACCACTTGTTTTACTTTGACTACCGACTACAGACTGCCACCTGCACATTGTGGATAGAGCTTTAGGCCTAATACGTTAGTTATATAATCAACTCTACCAAGTAACTTGCATTCTATTTGCCTGTATAATTTTAAAACATAGTTCATGACAGGGTTAAAAAATGCATTTACATTATGTTTGAATAACCGTCTAAATCTGATTAGCTTAACTTGATTGCTAGAATGCTTTTCCATCAAATTGTTTCATCTAACCCTATAGGCCTATATGTGCACTTAATAGATTAGGTTATTTAAAACATCTTTACGAAATCATGTAAAATCTCTTCACAAATTTCTAAAGAATTCTAGGGAAAAATATATATTGCGACTCACCCGAGTCCCCCACCACTACCGCGTGGAAAGTAGGGGTTTTGGGTGGGGAGAAAAATAATTTATTATTCCTTTCTTCTCTTCTTCTCTTTCTTTCCCGTCTCTTTCCTCTCTTCTTCTCACCTCCTCGTCACCCTACCTATCTATCGGAACCCCTAGCGTTATAGCTATATAGGAGTCTTAACCCACTATGCCACGAATGACAGTTGAGCAGTGAAGAAAGAAAGATTTCATATATAGGTACTAAGGGTGACTTCATGCATTTGCGAGTGTCAACGCAAGAATAGCTTTTTCAAATTTTGAAATGTTTTGTTTGTTACGAAAAGAGTACTGTTGGTGCAAGGGAATTTTTCTGCATCAATTAAGCCATGTTTTATATCATAACACGGCGTTTTTAAAAATTTGGGAAATATTATGTACATTTCGATTTTTTATATTATCAAATCGGTGTTTAAAGATCGTGAAATATGATGTTTGGTACAAGGGTATTTTTTTAATTGTTCGACAATTAAATTGCAGAACAATGTAATTTTATTTTGTTTTTTATAATGGTAATTGCAATTATTAGAGCAAGCTGCGGGCTTAACACAGCAAGCGGCAGTGGCGGCCGGCATGCGCCATAGCGGGGAAGATGCGCGGTAGGCGGTGAGGGGAAGCGGCCGATGGAAAGGGGAGCAAGGTGAGTCGGAAACTATAAACTTGCCGAATTCTATCTGTTCTATTCTTAATTTAGGCTTACATTCAGTCACAATTTTGGTTATAACCCCAATAGGCTACAGTTTGTAGAATTCAATTTAAAATGAAATGATCTTAACATCAGTCTGTAAAAGTAAAATATTACTAGATTATGGAATAAAATGGGAATAATGGAACTTTGTGCCCCACGCGTTCCCCTTTCCACTCGCCTGGCTGCTTCCCGAATGCCACCTGCCATGCTTCCCTGCAGGTCATGCCGTCATGGCTGTAGCCGCTGCTCAACGCTGGTAATGCGTAATTGCACCTGGCATTCAACCCAATTCTGTACTAATTCCATCCTACTATCCCCCACAAATCCTATTTCCCTTAAATCTACATCCTAATATTTTCTTTCCACCTACGTATAAGTCTTCCAAGTGGTCATTTCCCTTTGGGTCTCCCACTCAGCATTTTTAGATGTCTTTCCCCCCATACGCACAACATGTTTAGCCCATTTCATTCCCTGTGATTTAATTTCCCTTACTATATCTGGTGGCGAGTACAGATTATGAAGCTCGTCGTTATGCAGTTTCCTCCAGTCCCCATTTTCATCTCTCCCATAGGCCCAAATATTTTCCTAAGCAGCCTGTTTTCGAACACACTCAGATTATGTTACAAACTGCATCTTACAATCAAAATTGTAATTGAATGTAAATTAAGAAGATAAGATAAGATAAGATAAGATATTTATTCACCAGTGGTATTGTAAAATACATGGCTTCGTCAATTGTGGATATATAATAAAGAGAGAAAATGCGCACATTTGTGCATATGTAATTACAAAGATCTTATACCTAATTGCAGAAAGCAAATACAGAAAGTGTCCATTTTATCAGAGTTTATATCTCATTATCCTGTATTTGGGAAGTCCGTTATTCCTAGGCTGAAGAATTCTTCTAAGTTGTAGAATGGGGTTTCCACTAGCCACTTAGATATTGTGTTCTTGAACTCCTGTGCATTCAGTTCCTTGATCCTACTTGGAATTTTGTTAAAAACTTTTATGGAGATCACATGAAAGTTATTTTGGGTTTTCGTTAGTCTTGTTCTTGGTACATTCAAGTCACTTAGTATTCTAGTCCTGTGTTCATGAATCTCACTTCTAAGAACATTGTTCTGGGCTTTACACTTTACATGAACTAGCAGATCCAATATGTACAAGTTTATGATTGTCATAATTTTGAGTTCTCTAAAGAGAGGTTTACAGTGGTCCCTATTACTTGCCCCTGTTAGTATTCGTACTGCTTTCTTTTGTAAAACTAGTACTTTCTTAATATGTGGGCTATTGCCCCAGAGTAGTAGACCATATCTTGCAATGCTTTGGAAATACGCAAAATAAGCTGATTTCACATATTCTTGTGGAACTTGCGTTCCCAGGTTCCTTAGTAAATATAACACTCTAGAGAGCCTTTGGCCTACCCAATTTATGTGGTCTTCCCAGCTAAGCTTGCAATCTATAGTGATCCCCAAAAGTTTGCCAGGCTCTTTATTAGTTGTCCCATCTGGTTTCAGTGTGAAAGTAATCGACTGTGTCTTCGTTCTGTTTAACTGGAAACCATTTGCCCTAAACCAGATATCTGCTTCTTCTAATGTTTCTTGGCTTTCTTTGTGGAGATTGTCTGCTGTGTGATCACTATTTAGGAAAGTAGAGTCATCTGCATATATTATTGATCGGGAGTGGACATTATGTCCCAAGTCATTTATCATGATCAGAAACAGGACGGGACCAAGTACTGTTCCTTGTGGGATACCCTGTCTGAGGTAACCTATGTTTGATTTTTTTCCAGCCATTGAGACAATCTGTTGGCGATCAGTAAGGTAGGCTTTAAACAGCTTCAGTTCTCTGTCTTTTATACCATAGTATTCTAATTTCAATAACAGTAAATCATGGTTGACACAATCATACGCCTTGGTCAGATCACAGAGGGTGGCTTCCGCCATCTGATGGTTCTCAAATGCATCTAATATGTGGGTTATCACTTTGCCTACTGCATCGACTATACCCTTGTTGGTCCTGAAACCAAATTGGTTGTTTGCATATATATTATTTTCTTCAAGGTATTGGCATAGTTGTCTTTTCATAATTTTTTCAAGAATTTTTGAGAAAGTTGGTATTATTGAAATAGGCCTGTAGTTTCCAACATCTGACTTGTTACCTTTTTTAAACACTGGTATAACTTTCGCTACTTTTAATGTATCTGGGAAAGTGCCAGTTGTAAGACATAGGTTTATACATATTGTTAATGGGTATAGAATGTACCAAATTATACTTTTAAGAAAGTTGTTGGATAATCCATAGTAGTCCGCTGTATTAGAGTTTGTCATATGTCTCACTTCGTTTAGAATTTCTTCTTCCGAACTTTCTTTCCATTTAAAGATTGTCTTTGGTTGGTCTTTATTTTCCAGTAGTTGTTTTACACTTATGTCTGGAGGGGATATTGCACCTTGGATCTTGTCTGCTATGTTGATGTAGTAATTATTTACTTCTTCTGGATCTATTATTACTGGATCAATGCTAGGTGAGGGAGTGTTTGTTTTAATTAGTCTCCAAACAGCTTTACAGCTTTACATAATAAATAGACTTATTATGAATTTTGAAGAGATTTTACACAAATTTTTAAAGCTTTTTTAAGCCTATATTGAAGTCTTTTAAATATTATTTGATAATGAATAGGCTAATCTAAGTGCATAGGTCTATAGGAATAGATGGAACAGCATTTTAGAAATAAAGCTCTTACAGGTTAAGCTAATCAGATTAGACTGTTTTTCAAACATAATGTAAATACGCCTTTTAACCCTGTTATGAACTATGTTTTTAAATTATACAGGCAAATAGAATGGAAGTTACTTGATAGAGTTGATTATATTTCTAACGTATAGGCCTAATAATGGTGATGCTATAACTGGTCACAAGACAGCTGTATAACAAATTAACTAATCACAGTAGGCTAAAAGATTGCACATTGTTACTTATATGAGAATATAAAGATTAACACCATATAATATTGTAAACGTTAATGGTAACATTCTTGGATTTCCTAGACTATATTGAGGGCATAAGGTGGAAAGATCAACTTACATAAATCAACTATTCTCACATTACATAAAAATGAAGTTTATTAATATATGTTATGTAGTTCATAATATATATATCTGACTTATCCATAACTTGTAAAGCAGCAATAACAATAAACTATTCATTATTCATTTCTCTGAATTTTATTTAGCCTATAGCCAAGATTCTTTCCTTATGTTATACCATGTATCACCATTTTTCTGAGATATAGAATTCTGGACCAGGGTGCACATAGCCTCATGAAGACGAGGAGCCACTTGATAAAGAAATAGCGGCTTCAGTCATGAAGACCTCCATCTGCCAATGTAGAAGAATGGAGGAAGAAGATGCAACATGGGTAGTAGGCCTTGTCCCCTCATGGGATGAAGTTCTCAACCATTAGTATTACAGTGCTTTCACTGTACGACTTGGCCGGCAATTGCACGGGCCGACTATCCGTGACTCATGCATCAAGCGCCCAAGTGATGCCTCGTCTCACCGCTGAAGTCTAGCATGTGATCTGATTGCGTTCACACGTGAATAATTATTACAGCAGTGTTTGTGTTTTTTTATGGTTAAAGTAGTTTTTAGTTTTGCTTGAAGTGTTTTAAAAATGCCACGACATAATTATACATTAGAACTACTGCGTGTGAATAGCAATTTCCTCAAAAGGTGCCGTAGATGTAATGATGCAGAAGGACGGCATTTCCAACATCTCCTGTGATAAGGTAAGTTTGTATTTTTATTTTATATTTTCATATTTTATTGTGATTACTAGGGCAAGGCATTTAATGACCTTAAAAAAGTGAAAAAATGCAAAATAAAAAATGCATTTATGACCTAAAAATAGTGAAAAAATGACCGAAAAAAATAAAAAAATGACCAATAAATTTTATCATTATTACTTATAATTATTTTTTTAAGTAATGAATTGCTTTTAAGGATCAATTTAATGGATGACATTTCGTTATATATAAATTTACAATATAAAACACATTTATTTTTCTGCTAAAGAAATAAGTAAATTAATATTAGGCCTATTTGAATACCCTTCACAAAATTTTTTTTTCTGGACTGGCATGCCCATCATATGCTGTACACAGTTTCTCGCAAAACGGCGAAAATGTTGAACAACTTTCCCCCAGAAGTGTCTGTTGCAGGCCACGGTTTCTTTTCTCTTCAAGTCGCTGCAGACCATGTTTATGTTTCTCTCTTGATACATGTTGTTCAACCGTAATTTTTTTTTCGGCAGAAACCCTCACATCACATAATTTGCAGAACAATATTTTTCCATCGGTGGAAAAAACATTTTCTCCGTACTCGAAAACAAATCGTTTTAATTTATCAAACGTACTTTCTTTCACTTTGGGCATTTTACTGAACTCTTCTGTCAACAAACTATCTCATACAACTCTTACAGGCAACTGAAAGACATAGTGAAAGTCCTCCTACCTGAAAATGAATAACAATAGGATGCTGGGATTAGTTCATGATGCACATTCCTTTAAAATAATAAAGCAGGTATAGTCGCCTCGCTTATCTCTAACGGAGCTGTGTCCCAAGTGATGTTTCTTTAATGCAAGAAGGACACATTCGTCAATAGCCACTTGTATTTACAACGTTGTTTTCTTGGAAATGTAGACTAGTTCAAAATGCTTAAAAATAGAAGCAGGTATTGCTTATACTGTATTTTCTTGGAAATGTAACAAGAGTTCAAAATGCATATTCCTTCCAGTAACGCTGCAATCTGCTTTATTTCCTGTGGATGTTATTTGCTTTTCAGTTATAATAGACAAGCATTAAAAATAAAAAATAATAAATAAAAAAATTAAAAATATAATGCAATGTAAGACTTCATTTAAAAAACTATAAAAATGCCGAAAAAGACCTAAAATGCCGAAAAAGTCCTAAAAATGCCGAAAAAGTCCTAAAAATGCCAAAAATTACCTAAAAATTACCAAAAAATGACCTATCTATTGAAAATTACGAAAAAATGCAAAATAAAGCAAATAAAATGCAAAAACAAATAGCTCTTATTTGATCAATTAATTGATGATACACATTTATATATATTCGAGCTATCTTTTAACCATCATATAAAAAAGATGCAAAATCATCAAATGCCTTGCCCTAGTGATTACAATTACGGATATATATACGATTCGCCGGGAGTACCGTGATATGTCATGCGCCTGGCCCCGCATGCAGTTTATCTGTGATGGTGGAGCGGCCCTTGCGATTGCCGGCCAAGTCGTACAGTGAAAGCACTGTATAACCATCAATAAGCCATCCAAATCCAATGATTTCCCTATATTCCTCCATTAGGTTCTGCTTTTTGTCTTGGTTTCATGTTTGTTTTATCATAATTAGGTAGTTGATAAAATATTTTCCTCAGCAACTGCAATTTAAGAATGATTAGCAAGTCCATGCAAATCTTTCGCACTTCGCCCCTTTTGATAGGTGCCCAGGAAAACTAGGCATTTAGCTAACTAATAAATTCATTCTTATACATTCACAAAATACAGTATACGGTTGAATTAAGAGCAACATATGAACTGTATACTGTGTTTTGTGAATCTGTATGAGTGAATTTATTAGTTAGCTAAATACTTGGTTTTCTTGGACTATTATCAAAAGGGGTGAAGTGCGAAAGATTTGCATGGATTTATAAGTCATTCTTAAATTGCAGTTGCTGGGGTAAATATTTTATCAACTACCTAATTTTGACAAAATAAACATGAAACCAAGGCAAAAAGCAGAACCCAATGGAGGAATGTAGGGAAATCGTTGGATTTTGGTTGGCTTATGGATGGAATTCGGATGGCAACAGTTGGCATTCTGTTGGCATTACAATGATGGCCCAACAGATCGCCAACGAATATTCCCAACTGTTGGGATTTTGTTGGATATTGGTTGGCTACAGTTGGCAATTGGTTGGGTAAAATGCACTTTGCCAACGGAACCCCGACGGACATTCCTAACCGTTAGCCAACGAAACATGGCGATCATTTCCCAACATTGGCCCAACGATCTGTGCTACTAGGGTAAATAGTTTTGTATATTCTTTGGACAATGTCTATTACAACTATATATTTTGATCTAATGACAATAAAAATGAATGAATGCAAGTTTAATAGAAACATGAAAGTATTTTCGTCTGCTGCGGCCATTTTTATCAGCTGTTCACGTTCTCGTTTGTGATTGGTTGTTACCTACGTTTAAGTTTTCATTGCGAATGCTCAGTCAACGCCACCTTGGAACAAGGCCGCAACACGCATGACCAGAAAAGCAGTGACGTCACGGCTAGGGGTCCTATTATGGCGTACTGTTGTATGTGTAAGCTCGTGTGGTGAAGAGTTTTAATTGCTTTCGGAGATAAAAGAATTATTTAAAAATTAAGTTGGTCGATTCCTATGCATTCTTAATAAGTATATATTTACATATATACATAAAATATATGAAGAAGTATTGCACGGCAGCTTGTGAAGGAATTTAATCCACGTCCCAATTCTGTGGTGACTTGAACATTTGAAGTGTTTTTAATATCTACCACATTTAGATGCAGATTGTGCATTTTGTACTTGAATAAGCCTATTTAGGCTTTGATGTATCAAAATAGGCATATTTTCAGATTATTTTAAAACTGCATTTAATATTAACTGGGAACTACCTAGGCTATTTACTTTAGGTATGTAACATAACCTAGAATTGTTCCATAGGCCTATTATCGGCACTTCTCGATTCTTTTCAGGTGTGTGAATTACATTTCAATCCATGTGATATTGAAAGGACTACATCAGTATACGACCCAAAGCTGGAACGTTATTAACTGCACCATTGGATCGGCCACGCTTGAGAAAAGGTTGGTTCCTTTTTTTCAGCTATCCTGTTCAGATTACTAAGAAGCCTAGGAATAAGAGTAGAATCGGTCTCACCCTAGTCCCCTAGTAGGGCCTAATTCCCAAATACAATTGTGTTAAAAGGTTCATTATCTACTCCTCGCTCTTGTTAAGTCTTAGGACTTCATTGCCGTTTTTCTGCCTAAAGCTTCTGTTAAGGATAAAACACAAATTCAGAATTCTTAAGTTTTTACCAGAACCTGTTTTTGATACTTTGTCTACTACAAGGTTATGTAGGCCTATGCTTAATCTTTTTTTTTTCATCTGGCGCAGTACCTTCTATCTTGCCTGAATGCCCTACTTACTTGTCGACTCCATCAACATCCAGAGAAGACCCAGAGGATCGTAGACAACGATTGGAGAATGCTTTCCTGAATGCAGCTGTAGCAGAAAGTATATTGAACCAGGAAAATCATATGAAGAAAACTTCAATTAGTTCACTTGATGAATTGTATAACATAATCAGTGATTGTGACCTGAAGAAGGAATGGATAGTGGTGAAGAAAGACATGTCCCTGTGTTTTATATGTGCCATATCCTAAAGTTCTTTGTCATGCTATAGGCTAATCGATGACAAACTCAGCCTGTCAGTGCATGTAAATGACATACAGATCAGTCGATACAAAATGTTACAATGTCAACCACTGTAAGTACCACATCTGATTTATGTTGTCTTTTAAATAATGTTTATTTATAATTCATGTATGTGGAAAGCACAAGCATTGAAGACAACATTGTTTTTGTGGCTGATATTCTAAGTGGTTTAGCTTTAAAATTGTCAGATAATCAGGATGCAATCCTGTTTTTGAAAAAACAGGTTTCTCTCATAAACTGTAAAAAATCGAAGGCAAGATATAGTTGGGACACATTAGTATTCTGGTCACTTGTGCACTCCATATCACCCCATTGGTCTCATCGCTATGCCTTGTCCTATGACTATATCAAGGTTATGTAGTAAACTTTCAACTACACCTATACTGGAGCAGAACCCAGAACATTTGCTGAAGTATCTTGCTAAAAAAATGACATTACTAAATGGTGACGATAAGATTATTGTTGTTCTGATGGATGAAATTCATTTGAAACCACAATTGGATTATAAAGGGGGAAACATTGTAGGTCATTCATACGGTGGTCCACCCATGTCTCCATTTGTATTGTATGTGGGCATATTGGCTTTCAGGGCCTTTGTGTTTTAAAAGGGTCTCTCTCTGCTTCCTCTATTATCTTTGCTGCTTGTGTTTCCATGTAGTCTTCCTTTTTATTTATCAGGAGGGCTTTGTATTCCCTTCTTGATTGACTGTATAGCGACAGATCCTCTTCCCTTCAGGAGACACGTGCTTTATGTAAGTTGTTTATTACTGCTTTTCTCTTATTATAACAAGCTGAGTCGAACCATGATTTTGCTCTTCGGGACCCTAGTATCTTCGTTACTGTAGCTTTCCGTATCAGGCATTCTATGGACCTCATTGCATTATTCAGATCATTTTTTCCTATCTCTTCTCCACAGGCTGTTTTTATGGTAATATGATAATTTAAACTTATAAATTTACTATATAAATTTTACTAAATGTACCGTATTTCTAAGCACACCTGACATCTTTGTATTAAAGCATAATGACATTAATGTTGTGTTATATTTTTATAACATGTGATGTTCCCTTTCTTTGTCTTTCCTTGTCTTTTATATACTTCAAGGCAAAAAAAGTGTACGAAATATATTTTTAATTAGGCTGTAAGCTTTTATATGTTGTGCAATGTACTGTCGTGTTATTTTCCTTTATTTTTATTTTCATTCTGTCGGAAATCCGAAAATATAGTTAGAAATATGCAAAAAATTCTAATAGCTTAAAAGAAATTGCAAAAGTAAAATTGTAGGCCTAAATACTGAAAATGTTTTACTTTGATGTTATGAGGATAAAACTTGCAGAATATTTTATATCGCGGCAACAGGACAGGTTTTTTTAGTTTATAAAGTTATAATTTTACTAAATGTATTTGTAAGCACACCTGACAACTTTGTATTAAAGAGTAATGACATTAATGTTTTGTTATTTTTTTAAATCATGTGATGTTCCCTTTCCTTGAGTCTTTTATGTATTTCAAGGCAAATAAAGGGTACTAAATATATTTGTAATTAGGCTTTAAGATTTCATATGTTATGCAATGTACAGAGTGTTATTTTCCTTTATTTTTATTTTCAATCTGGCGGAAATCCGAAATATAGTTAGAAATATGAAAAAAATTCCAATAGCATAAACGAAATTGCAAAAGTAAAATTGTAAATAACTGAAAATGTTTTACTTTAATGTCATGAGGAGGAAACTTGCAGAATATTTTATAACACGGCAACAGGACAGGTTTCTTTAGTTCCTTAAAATGAAAACGAAAATTGCCATGCATAGGCCTAAATATACAAAAGTGCTTCATTTATATTCAACATGCAAAAATACTAGTAAAATAAATCATCCGCTGATTAAATATTTCCGTACGAACTTGGAGGATATCGCGAAGTAGTCGGACCCCTGCTGTGACGTCACTCGTTCCGTGTTGCGGCCTTGTTCCAAGGTGGCGTTGGCTCAGTGCCGTGCTAAAGTGTGCGTTTAAGTTTACGTTCTTACGTTTACGGTTAAGTTTCTATCTGAATGGCCCATTATAGCAAATACTCTCAATAAGTAATACCGTCCACTCCCTGTCTTTTTCCGGGACACGCTACTACTAGCGCCACCAGTGAGCAGGAATGGGCAGTTACTCGTCAGCTGATGTAGTTAACGTTTGTGTGTTGTGTTTTGTGTACGAAAATATAATATAAATTCTAGCAAAACAGGGTGCCCACGGGGGGGGGGGGGGGGAGGTTAAGACGCAGACTGCGTCATTGAAATTTCTGGGGGGGGGGGAAATATTATCGTGTTATGAATTTTCTGGCCGGGGGTTGAACATTTTTGCAAAATTAGAGATTTATATCTTAAAAATAATAACGGCCAAGTTCTATAACTTCAAAAGGTCTCTTTTAATTCTTTATAAAGATAAAGATGAAGCATTTCGACAGCCATGGGCGTACCCGGGGGGGGGCGCAAGGAAAAAATGTATATTATTAATTATTATCGTCAGGTGTTTTTCTTTTAAGACAATTATTTTAATTGCAGAAGTTTTACCAAATCGACAACATGGAAGCAGAATCCACAGTGGATTAGGAAAGGGGGGTTCAGACCCCCAAGAGTCAAAACCTAAAATTCTATATTTGTATTTAAAAAATATATTTATTTAATTAAACAAGATTTGTTGGTGTGTCAAATATGCTATAGCAGTTATTTTCTTTTCATAACATAATGAGTAGGCCTATTATGTCCACTGTTCCATGTGCTATTTAACTTTTCTTATAAATAGTAATAAGTATTATAATTTAGGTAACAATTTCATGTTTAAGTTGCCATGTCTTAGAGTATAGTAAAAAAATTTGCTAACTAGTTTTTCAGTGCTAAAATAGCGTAAAATATGATTTTCATTAGTTCAACATTTAAAAATTTCTCGGGGGTGGACACCCGACTTAGGAAACATTTTCTTGTTTACACTGGAATGTCTTAGAGTATGGTAAACAAATTTCCTAACTAGTTTTTTAGTGCTAAAATAGCGTAAAATGTGATTTTCATTAATTCAATATTTTAAAAATTTCCGGGGCTGGACCCCCCACCTAGGTAATGATTTCTTATGTACACTGAAATGTCTTAGAGTATGGTAAACAAATTTCATAACTAGTTTTCAGTGCTAAAATAGCGTAAAATGTGATTTTCATTAGTTCAATATTAAAGAATTTCCCGGGGTGGACATCCGACTTAGGTAACATTTTCTTGTTTACATTGGCATGTCTTAGAGTATGGTAAACAAATTTCTTAACTAGTTTTTGAGTGCTAAAATAGCGTAAAATGTGATTTTCATTGGTTCAATATTTAAACATTTTCTGGGATGGACCCCTGACCCCTTTTTGGGGGGTATTCCAAACCCCCCCGGCACTTCCGACCCTCCCCGCAATTATTTCCTGGCTACTTATATTATTAATATAAAATACAAAGTGGCCCAAGAAGTTAAAGCGACAAAAAATTAATCAATTAAAAAAATTCCCCTCCTAGAAAATATCATATGGGCGCCCTTGTCGACAGGCAATTGGGTTGGGGGTGAGCAATGAAATTTGAGGGGTGAGCAATGAAATTTTGGGGGTGGGCACCCCTGAGTAAAATAATAAATACAACATAGGCCTAAAGAAAATGTCCGGTTATGTAGGTGGCATGATATGTGCCGTCTATGGTTGTAATAATTATTTTGAGAGTTAAATAAGTAAAATCGTTAATTAGAGTGTGTACAAGACTGATTCATTCAGATGTTCATTGGCTTACCATCCGAATTGTTTTACATGTAAAAATTTCAAATTAAAAAAAAGAGTGTATATTGTACAAAGTATCTTGCAAATCGTATGAATTAAAATTTAAAGCTGATTTTCACGAAAATGTATTAAAGTGAAACAATTAGTTTTGATACTTATTAAAAAATGTGTGTGTGGAACGCCATGCGGCAGAAGTGAAACTTTTTTTTTTATTTCTTCAATTTTGGATTATTGGATTTTTCAAATTTTGGATTGTTGGACTTTTTAATATTGGGTTTTTGGAATTTTTAGATTTAGATTTTTTTTAAATTTCTGATCTTTTAATTCTTTAATTTTGGATTTAAAATTTTTTTTTTACATTTTAGATCATTGAATGTTTTAGTTTTGTATTTTTTAATTTTTAATTTTTTATTTTGGATTTTTTTATTTTTATATTTTAGAATTTTATAAATTTGGATATTTATGTTTTAAAATTTGGATATTAAAATTTTTTTATTTTGGATTTTTTATTTTTAAAATTTTGGACTTATTAATTTTGGTTCTTTTAATTTTTTATTTTGAAATTTTAGATTATTTAAATGTTGGATCTTTGATTTTTTATTTTTTGTATATTTTAATTTTGGATTTTTTAACTTTTTAATTTTGGATTTTTTAATTTTTGGACTTTTTCAGTTTTGGATAAGCCTAATCATTGAGTTGATTGTTTTCTGTGCAGTCCGTTCCGTCACACCTCACTAATTTCGTGACGATTTTGAGCGTTACACAAGCTCTCGATTTACCCCTACCGCGGCTAAAGAAGTTTTACTTAAAAAATTAGCGTTATCGTCATTTAATTAAGTTAGTTTAGCGGTAGTGTAAATTATGTTATTTCCCGACCTAATTCCTGCATTATCAAGCACAAAAATAAGTTACTGTGTCATCAGGACTTTGAAAAACAAATTTATTTCTGCAGCTATATAGGTTTATTAAGTAGCTTCTGAGACTGCTGCCCATTCCTACTCAGCAGATGGCCCCTCTGTGCTAGTGGACATTTTGAACAAAGGGAATAGAGTAGAGTGGGCGGTATTCTTATTGAGAGTATTTGGTTATAGTTGGCCATGTCAAACAGCTCAGTGTGGTGGGGGACATGGAATTTGAAAATTTGCTAGCTTTCATAACCTCAACATAGTATATAATATTATACTCACTCAAGATAAAACGTTGACAGGAACAAAAGAAAGTAACTTTTGTGAACTAAATGTTAAATGGTTCAATGAATAATAAAATAATAAAACCGGTAATAATATGTCGAAAATATTTTTACTAATAAATGAACTGGTAATTTTACTGTATGTTACATAAATTGTAATTATAGATAATAGTGTTTTCTAACAATTTATCTACCATTTGCAACATATTTTCTTTTGTGTAGCTATCTTTATGGTCATTTAAGCTCATGTCATAGAGGGCAATATGTTTAGACACGAAATCTATAACATTTCGTCTGCAGCTATTGACAGTACTTTGTGCAAAATGGCTGTCTTCTGCTTTTCTTGACCTACTATATACATGATAATCTGCGGCGTTCATCGCCCTGAATTTGCCTCAGAAGCAACTGCCTGCGTCGTAGACAAACTGGGTGCATTGATTTACATGGAGAGCAACAGGCAGCGATGACCGCCGGCGGTGATCGCTGGCGATGAACGCCGTAGACAAACCATAGCTTAAAAGACAGAACTGGCACGATTACTGCTCTAAAATAGACTATTCTACCCCACCGAAGCAAATTTGGCGTCATGTTAAATGGTTTACTGGCAAAAAAGTCTACAATACCGATCAGATAGCTTTTGAAAACAAACTACAGGGTGATTTTCTTAAACATGTGGTACCGGATCAAAAGTTCATCCCCCTTACATAGCACCAACAACTGCGACGCATTATTCATTCAATATACCCATATCCCGGACGGAAATATCCAACATCATACGACAGCACAGCACCCACAGATCTGCACCAGGACCAGATTTCATTTCATATGAAATGTTGCACCATGTGGAGCAGAGCAATTGCTACCACATATAGAATTTGGTTATAATGCCATATTACAGGGGCAAATTTACCCGCAGAGTTGGAATCAAATGACCGTCATCCCTATTCTGAAACCTAACAAAACTGGAATTCAGCCATCCCATTATAGACCTATCATACTTAGCTCGACTTTATGGAAAATATATGAAAAAATCCTGAATCAACGCATATCTTTCTACATTGAGCGGTAAGGTCAGCTATGCTCGGGGTTTTCTTACAATATAATATATCGCCTACAACATTCTTCATGCGAAACAATATGGATATATTGCCCGCTTTTGTAATCTAAATATTTTCTCCCTATGGTAAGAGTTGCCCCAGAATATGACCCCGTACCTCATTACCGAGTGAAAATATGCAAAATATACCATAAGTAATGCATCCTGTTTTAATATATTATTCAAAATTCTTAAAGCAAAGCACGCTGAACTCAGTTTTGGACTTATCATTTCTATGTGTGTCTTCCAGTCATGATTTTGGTCAATTTGCAGTCCTAAAAATTTTACATTGCTAATTTCTTGTATGATTTGTGTTCCATAATTAATTTCAAGATTTGAGATACATCTGTTTTTTGTCCTAAATTGTATAAAATGGGTCTTATCAATATTAAGTGTCATTTTATTAGCTAGAAACCATGTGTTTAACTCGTGAAAAGCCTTTGTAGCTATTCTTGATAAAGGTTCTTGTGACGTTCCTGTTACAAGTACACTAGTATCATCTGCGAAGAGCAATAGGCCTACCTACGATTCGTCACTTAAGTTATAGGGCAAGTCATTAACGAAAATTAAAAAGAGCAAAGGTCCTAGTATTGATCCCTGAGGTACTCCATTCTTAACAACCCCTAAGTTAGATTCATTTCCATTTATTATTAGCCTACCTTTTGAGTTCTATCAGAAAGATATGATTTGAACCATTTAAGTGTTAAATTTTCGAACTCATAATGATCCAATTCTTGAAGTAATATTTCATGATTTATACAGTCAAACGCTTTAGCTAAGTCGCAGAAAATTCCCAGAGCATATTTCTTTTTATCTAACGCTTCCAGTATTTCTGTAGTAAGTTGAAATGTAGCATTCTCAGTGGACATGCCACTTCTAAATCCAAACTGAGATGAAGTAAGAATGTCATTCAAATTAAGATAGTGTTTTATGCGGTTGTACATGTGTTACGTCACGCGAGCAAAGGGCATTTTAATAATTGTAAGGCCTAGATATTATAGCCTACCCGATCCTCCACTTGTTTTTATCCTCTTCATTTTGTAGTATTTCACATATGTATTCTTCACGAACCACTATTTAGGCCTACAGGTATTTCCTATCCGCTTCGTGATGTTATGTTTAATTGACATTTTAAACACAATTTAATCGATGATCTCTTCATTATCTTTCAGTATCCTAATTCGACACTTATATGCAAAGATAAGAAAATCTATGCAACGTAACCTTCTTGTTAAGTTTGTCTTTTTATGGCTTAGTCCTTCCAATAGTTTGTAGATATTGTCGTATAATTAATGGTGTTTCTCGTCCGGTTGGACGAGTTGCTCCAATAATACACGCCAATGTGTATGCTGGTAGCTGATGATGTTCATTCTACAGATGTAGAGTTGAACCTGTAATCTGTAGGAAGGCTTGCACACACGTAAATCGTAGGTTTATTTCCTCAGAAATAATACAAGTACTGTTGAATTAGAGAAGAGTGATTTAGTTTGTAGCACAAGTTACAAATTGATGCCGTTGTTGACCACGATGAAATCCACTAAATTTACATTAATCTGCGTATTTATAACTTCATAGGGAGGAGGAGCTAGATCAAAGTTATTATAGTTATTATCCAAGAGTTTAATAGAAATTGGTGTTGACTAAACAATAGTAATTATATTGATTATGTTCTACATATGACTAACTCAGCAATCCTCGCATATGACTACTCCTCCGTCATCATTCTGTCGTTTATTGAACTTCAAGACTAAACAGTTTAGCTTCCGCGTACACAGCAATTCATTTCCGTATTTTCAAACAATACAGTTTATTAACTTTTAATCTAACTTCTCTTCCTCTTTAGTTCATTGCCTTTCTTTTACTTAAATTTACTCAACATCCTTCTTATTTTCTAAGTATAATAATAATTATACAACATCCCCTCCTTTAATTTTTAAAAAGCTGGGGTTTACACCACAGATTTTTAAACCTTAATTTGTGTCCAGTGAGTTTTTCCTGAAATAGAACTACTTTCTTCTAATTCTGTTTCTGGTACTACGTATAAACTACATTTTGCTCCTTTTACACTTTCTTTCCTTGTACCTGAATGACTATTACATACTAATACTTCACTTGAATTTTCTAAGCCTTCAGTTTGTATTTCTATAGTTCTAACCCTTTTTTCTAATCTATTAGTTAACTCTATTTCACCATTGTTTATATTATTATGACTTTGCTTATATTTACAGCATCCAAAATTTACAACAATCAATTTACAAAATTGATACATACATAATTTAATTTTCTGTACATGAGTAAGACAACAGCAGGATATCATTCCTCCTATCCATAAAAATATTACTAAAAATACAACATGATACCACTGAAAATTATCATCATTTTCATTTTTTATAAAATTTACTTTCTTCTTTTCCTCGTTAATAAACCTTTTAACTTCATCTAAATGATAGCCCGTTCTTCGTAATTCATCTATATTAGACAAAATATTGTGAAATGGTAACTCAATTTCAACTTCAGCAAAATCTTTCTGAGTCTTAAAATCCATACAACATGAATTGTTGAAACTAGCAAGTGGTATTACGTCAAGCTGAGAATTATTGTAAGTTTTCTTTTGTAACGGATAAATGACTCCTGTGGTTGTGATACATTTACAATGTTCTCCTAAGTTTAATTTACCTCGACCTGTGATTTTCTTTGTATATTTATTCTTAAAACAAATGCCTGTAAAAATTTCGGTTTTAGGGGAAGTATAAAGCCATTCATTGCTTCCAGATAATGGTATCCATAACGTCTTTTGACTATTTAAAAACACAACAGATTTTAAACAACTCGTCGGTATTACCTGTGTTGCGGGGTGCAAAACGGTGGAAATACAGTCTTGCCCCGGTATATAATTAGATATTAAAACACTTTCTTTACACACGTAAGTCAAATCATTTGGTTTCTTACAGTCTCCAATTTCCTTTTGTGATAAATAAGCATACTTTGTCTTATATTTATCAACAGCTATATATTCCTGTTTTGTTTGTATGTATTGTACAGTCATATTGTTTTCCATGACTATCGGAAAAGGTATCACATGATATACATTGAATCTTTGTTGATCAAGTAACGGAACTCGTATTACATACACTAATAAATTATTTTGGACATAAATTACTGGTTCTAATAATTTCATAGCTTGGCTAGTTACAAAAGGAGGAATCACATTCTCTTGTGACTCGATTTCTTTTAAAATGTTCTTTATTTGGCTGTAAGTGATGATTTGAGGTTGAATTACTCCTGACTGTGCATGAAGAAACGTTTCAATTAATAATTCATAACTATGTTGACATTCATACAACCCTATCTCAATATGTCGATTTAAATTAGTAAACATTATTGCTATTTCAGCTTCATATTTCTGATTAATTAATTCCATACTAAAATTCTTTGTAATATCATTAAGTTGTTGTGTAAGCTTTTTCTCATTGTCTACTATATTTACTAAAGTAAAATTTATGTTGATTAACATTGATTTCACAACTGACATTTGTTCTTCATCAATTCTTAATAAATCATTCTCTGAATCTTTTAACTTGTTAATCTGTCTATCATAATTTTTCAATTCGTTTTCAGTTGCTGTCCCGAACAAAATACGAGAAATTTCTCCTATAAAATTAAAAATAGCTCTTTTCTTCCTACTATTGTTAGTTTCTGTTCTTCTGAAAGTTATTACCTCACCAGTTCCTAATCCTGATACTTCCTTAAACACATTTTCTAGTCTCAAAATCCTATTTGACTTTGATTCAAAATATCTTAGACTTGAAGCACAATCTGTGACTTCATACCATGGTTTATTTGAAATACTCCTACAAATTTTCTGAAACTGTTCTAATTGCCTTTTCACACTTAACCAAACTTTATTAATTTCATTACTATCTACATAAGTTACAATTTCCCACTGCATTGGAGAAAACCATAATTCTCCTAATTCATCAAAATAAATTCCAGCTTCTCCATTTATTTCAACTATCTCTACCTCCTCTTTCTGATTTGTGATCTTATCATCTGTTTCTCTTAATATTACCTCTCGCATTAGAATCAAATTCAGTAGAATTTTTATCCACATCTTAAACATCCTCTGGGAACGAATCTGAAACACATGGTTTCGTTCTATTGATATGGGTATACATTTTTTTTCTTTCCACTTGTTCCTATCTTTCTTAACTCTACGTTTTTACCTTTGATCTCCTCAATTTCCCATGGACCATTCCACAAAGAATCTAATTTCTTCCTTTGTTCATTTCGAACAAACACATAATCTCCTCTCTTATACTGAGGTTCTCGTGCACATTTATCTCTTTTTTCTATTTCGGCTTCCTTACTTTTCACTAAGTTAAGTCTAGCCTCCTCCCATGTTCTCTGGAACCGTTGCTTGATACTCAATATGAAGTCGTCATAATTATATAGCACTTCCGCTCTTCTCTGTAACGCACCCGGTAAATTTGCCTGCCTTCCATATAAAACTTCATATGGCGTAAACTTAAGCTTTGTGTGGGGAGTAATGTTGTATGTAAACACAGCAAATTGAATCCATTTGTCCCATTCCTCCTGTTTGTTTTGACAAAAACATCTTAAATATTCCACCAAAACTTTATGGGATCGTTCTAAACTGCCGTTACTTTCTGGATGATATAAGCTTGTATATACCTTAGTAGTATGGTTTTATATGTGACGTCATTGCAGGAGCTTGCAGGAGCCGGAGGGGAGGGAGGAATGAGAGTGGAGGGGGAAACGGGTCACGTGACAGGAGCCGCAGGAGCCGGAGGGGAAGGTGGGCGTGGTCTATGACGTCACAAGTGGGCGTGGCTATGACGTCAGTGGCGGATTGTATGACATCACAAGTGGGCGTGGCAATAACCACGTGATTCAAAATGGCGTCGGTTCCGGTTCCTATTGCAAATGGCGTACGAAGCGCGAAATTTAAAATTTGAAAATTAATAATATAAATGGCGTCCGTTCCGGGGCGTACGAAGCGCGAAATTCAAAATTTGAGAATTTATAATGTAATTGGTTACGTTTCCGGCGCGAAATTTAAAATTTGGAAATTTATAATGAAAATGGCTACGTTTCCGGTTCCTATTTCAGGTGGGCGGATGGCGGTTGATTTGAAAATTGCAAAAGGTGGAAATTGAATATTACAATTGCAAATAGCGGATGGTGGGAAATTTGAAATTTGTATATTGGTATTGTTTTACAAGATGGCGACATCGCATACGACATCAGAGGAGGAGCAAAGGATTGATGACGTCATTGCAGGAGCCGCAGGAGCCGATGACGTCATTGCAGGAGCCGCAGGATTGATTACGTCATTGCAGGAGCCGATGACGTCATTGCAGGAGCCGCAGGAGCCGATGACGTCACAGCAGATTTTAATCTTTATGTCTTTTTAGCATGGAAGCATATAGATCACCAAGCGTAAATACGTCATATTCCTACACATAGGTTTTCTGTAAGATGACTATTTCAGTAAAAAATATCCCTAAGGTCTACTCAGCCTCTGGCTTAGCGGGTCAGTGTAAAAAACATAACCCATGTCTTGTGTATTACATATTCAATTATTATTATTAGTCAATGTTATTTTTATTGCGATATATTAAAAACTTATAGTGTAATAATCCAACGCTGAATGGTAGTGAGCTCGATCCCCGGTCAGTAATGAGCTTCAAACCTCTAGTATAATGATGGAATAATATTATGCTAATAATTACAGGTTTTTATAAGACCGATACACTATGTGTTATACCAACGCAGAACAATGGTTGGATTGCATTGTACGTGTAGAGATTTGCTTGCTTAACAGTTTTATCAGCTTGCCCTCCATACATGTTATCTCTCTTACTATGCAGCGGTAATATAACGCTGTACGCTTATCGCTATCTTACAACGTCATTCATTGAGACTTCCTTTTAAATCCCAACTCTATCATATTATAAAGTCGCAGGCCAGTACTTTTAAATATTAAATCCTATTCATAGCACATGTCTTATGTAGTATTAGTCAACAGTATTTTTATTGCGGAATATTAAAAACTTATATTGTAATATTTCATCGCAGAGTGGTAGTGAACTTATTTTGTAATATTCCATCGCTGAGTGGTTCTGAGTTCGATTCAAAGTCAGTAAAGGCATATTCAGCTTTTTTCACAAGCAGGAAACGCGAAATATCAAATAACTGCTGATAAGCTTTAGCGTATATTTACCAAGTCGTGAGGCTAGTCAGCATTTTTTTAAACTGCAATCATTCCATTGGTGTAAAATATATTTATCCTGTTGTGAGGCTATTTCATAACGTCATCACTACAGACCTACTTCTCGTATAATGTTTGGCCGCTAGCTTTTAAATACGAGGTTGAAAGTTGCAATACATTCATTTGAAGCGCCACGGAGTTTTAGAGTTTAGATGATTAAATATGCATTACCTATTTTTATGTACGATGCTTTCATTCACCGTTCTACAAACGGACTTGATCAAATTGTTTACTTTATACATCACGTAACAGTCCTATTACAAATAGTAGAAACTCAAAATAGCTAGAGGTTCGAGTTTTCAAAACTTACAATTTTTTCCATATTTAGACTTTCAATTAAATTTATGTTTTTATTTTACAAGATCACCAGTAATTTTTACTATGATCCACAACGGTGGCGCGGCTCCAAACACCCTCAATGTCTACCACTGATGTTTTATAAAGTCGTTATTATATTCAAATTATATTTTAATTTCAAGGTGGTCTGTGTTAGAGCTTTTTCCATGAATATGTCATCCTCAGATCCAACTAAGTTTTAACTTTTGCTTCCATCCGTATATATTTTCATTGAATAATCCACATATTCTTCCACTTTGCTAATTACTCTTAAGTCCACTGGATGAAGTCAGTTGTGAGAATCTCACAAAGCTTTCTCTACCCTCAAAATTGTAACAACTTTAATGTCCTCCAACATACAGATTTTACATCATAGAGCAAAAATATTTTTCCAGGTTATAATATTGAGATTATTTTAGCTTTTTTCCATAGATTTAGGGAATTTTCTATTTGTTAATCATCCACTATCAATCATCGTTATCTTGCTCACTATATCGGCTTCTCCACGAGCTTTTAAATGTTCATTATGTTCTAAAACATTCATAATTTCTGAATGTATACAAATATAATCTCCGGTGTTTATTGGTATCTTTGTTTCTTCTCTTAACCTTCTCCAAAATTAACTATCTTCTTATTATTATCTGGCTCATAGCATCTTCTTTACTAATTGTATTCGTTTCTAAAATATGGTTGTTAACACTATGCTTTTCCTTATTTTTGTCAGATCTAAGTTTGTATATTTCATTCCATGAGTGTTGCTCTTTACACATTTCTTGCACTAATTCATTATTCTTTATAATACGATACCTTCTCATTAGTATACAAATGTCATAGATTTTTACCTAATTTACACCATCATGTTTTGAATTAGTTTCTTAACTTTACACCATTTTTTTAACTTAACCTACACAATATTCCATCAATTTTTTCTTTTTATCATACAACCTACCTAATTATCCTAACAAAATGGGATTATCACCAAGTTAACATACATTTTTTCTATAATACATCACAAGTTTAGCGGTTAAAGATAATATGCTTATTGTTTTTACATGTTCTATAACGTGGTACTACACCAGTTCTAACATTGCCTATGAACTCGACATGTCTTAGACCAATATTTTAAATGTACTTGATACAAATATAATTTTTTACGAGATCTTCATCATAATTTACAGAGCACCTAATAGTTATTTGTAATATTGTTTTAAATTTAAAGTCATTGTATCCGATAGTCTTCACAATATTTCATTTTAATTTTTCGGTTATGTTCGTTCTATATAGGTATTTCATTTATACAATCAAGCTATATAACCTTAAAGGGTCACATCCTACTTCGTATCATCCGCTCATTCTACAATATTTCATGTCGGTACTAGGTGATAATATTAAGGTCTAAGTTGTAACCACAACGGTTTTTCAAATACGAGCTACCATTTCTTTATACAGCTGAATCTTCAGAAGTCCTTACAAAGGTCAGTACATACCGTTTTAAGGTTTTTATTCAGATAAATCCGTTCACGATTGGTATATACCCACTACAAATCCACAGCGTAGATATTAGCTCTAACGACAACATACAGTCTTTTCTCATCCATCCATATGTATTTGTTCTTCCCATTTCCTTTTTGCCACTTGAAATAATTTCGGTGTACACTTATTTATAGTATTTATCTTTATAAATATCAAATATCAGTACTCATTAAGAATTAAATTACGTTTACATCCAAGTGGGGTACTCTTCACATTCTGCTTTTCCTATATTATATCACATGCTTTATTTATTTATTTATTTATTCAAAATCTTAACATCAGTAGAGTAAGAAGTAAAATATGTATTATAAAGAAATCTTTTTCGTTACAACTTCAACAGAATTTTTTCATCTCATAATGTATACAAAAGTTCAGTCACATCCTTAAATTATATTCCAAATTCATCTCCCTCATTACATAACCTTCCTTCAAGATGATTATTTATTTATCAAGTCATCAAATATCAAAAAAGTTAAAAAATCTATTTAATTAATTATAATCATTGAATTTTAGCTAATTTGTGACATCATATGTGAAATATTTTTCTTAGCTTCTGGTAATATGCATATTATATTTTATGTATCAAATGATTATGCAAATATCAGAGTCAAGAAAATAACATACATCTTCTAGCATATAGAGAGTAAGTTTCACAACGCAAAACGTACACGTGAGAAGGTGTTGATTAGTCAGCAAAGTATATCAGGATCCAAGTCTCTATACCATACACCTTCATTAAGGAAAAAAGATATCGCGTATAATTTTCATAATAAGCATTTATATTTTGCATGCTTTTTCCCTAACGTCCTGATTATAATATTCAATTAGATATAAGTTACCATAGCTATGTTATCAATACAATGTTGAGGTTCAGGTTTTACATCTGCTTCATGTATGAAACTTGGAAATAAGACTTAGATATCGCATAAATTTCATAACCTGTTCATGTTTCGCGGCACCTAATAGTTATTGGTAATATTGTTTTAAATTTAAAGTCATTGCCTAAGTTCTCATCATTACTTAAAATACATTTGAACTCAACCAGTCTTAGACCCATATTTTATAAACACTTGACACAAGTAATATTTTTACGAGATCTTTATCATAATTTACAGATCACCTAATCATCTCCATTTTGCTTCAAAGTGATGTTCTTTACGCATTTCTTTTATAATGTGGTACCATCTCCTTAGTATGCAAAATGTCATAGATTTTTACCTAGTTTGCACCATCATGTTTGAATTAGTTTCTCAGCTTTCCACTGATGTTTAACTGAACCTATACAATAGTCCATCAATTTTTTCTTTTTATCATACAACCTACCTAATTATCCTAACAAAATGGGATTATTACCAAGTTAACATACATTTTTTATATAATACATCACAAGTTTAGCTTTTAAAGATAATATGCTTAAGTTCTCATCATTACTTAAAATGCCTTTGAACTCGACATGTCTTAGACCCATATTTTAAAGGCACTTGAAACAAATATAATTTTTTGCGAGATCTTTATCATAATTTACAGAGCACCTAATAGTTATTTGTAATATTGTTACAAATTTAAAGTCATTGTATCCGCTAGTCTTCACAATATTTCATTTTAATTTTTCGGATATGCTTGTTCTATATAGGTATTCCATTTCTACAGTCAAACTATCCCTAAGAAGTACTCTTTTATTACTTCAGGTTTGGTATAGAACATTATGAAAGATATTCTTCCATAACTTTTCTTAGAGTTCTTTGTATGTTTTTCCTTAACGCTATGGTAATAATATTCTAGTAGATAAGGGTTCAGTTTTTGCATTTCATTCATGTATGTGAAATAGAAATAAAAATTATAAATGAGTTTCTACAGGTTCTTGCACATAATATACAACACATTTCAAATATTATATCAAGATATTCATCGGAGTCCATCAATCTCTTACCTTTATCCCACAATCTATACATCTTTTATATATTGTACAGCATAGTGGATATCATTTTGAAATTACTTTTTACATATAAAATTATCAACTATTTTATGTTCACGCTATATGTTTAAGTACGTGCTCTACGTTTTTACATAAATTCATTATAAGTACCAAATTTTCCACATAAATTAGCGAAAATAACGAAGTTTGCTCGTAAAATAACTATAAATATCGACTTTTATACATAGAAAGGTGAAAAATTACACATTCACATACACACATAACACAATCACTTCATTTCTAGGAGAGTAGACCTTCATTTCACATACACATATATAGACCAAGACCAAGACCAAGACCGAGAAACAAAACCAAGACCAAGACCAAGACCAAGACCAAGACCAAGACCAAGACCAAGACCAAGACCAAGACCAAGACCAAGACCGAGAAACAAAACCAAGACCAAGACCAAGACCAAGACCAAGACCAAGACCAAGACCAAGACCAAGACCAAGACCAAGACCAAGACCAAGACCAAGACCAAGACCAAGACCAAGACCAAGACCAAGACCAAGACCAAGACCAAGACCAAGACCAAGACCAAGACCAAGACCAAGACCAAGACCAAGACCAAGACCAAGACCAAGACCAAGACCAAGACCAAGACCAAGACCAAGACCAAGACCAAGACCAAGACCAAGACCAAGACCAAGACCAAGACCAAGACCAAGACCAAGACCAAGACCAAGACCAAGACCAAGACCAAGACCAAGACCAAGACCAAGACCAAGACCAAGACCAAGACCAAGACCAAGACCAAGACCAAGACCAAGACCAAGACCAAGACCAAGACCAAGACCAAGACCAAGACCAAGACCAAGACCAAGACCAAGACCAAGACCAAGACCGAGACCGAGAAACAAGACCAAGACCATTATAGTCATATCTGCTTAAGGATTTGGAATGATGTGATACATATTATAACGAGAAACTATATAAAACAGATGGTCAAGGTTTGCATACTCTAAAATTTCATAAGTCATCACTAAGAATATTCTATCTGATTAAGACACGTACGTATGGAAAATAAAAAACATGTACATTTGTTTGTATCTTTTCTTTTTATTGTATCCATCACCCATTATTCACATCTCAACTTATAGTGTGAGACATTATATCACAGTTTTGGTTAGGATAGGTTATGTTATGTTAGGTTAGGTTAGCAGGATGATATTTTAAAATTATTTCTACATTAATGAAAATTCTAAGTTAGGTTAGGTAGGTTATGTTGGGTTAGGTTATGTTAGGTTAGGTTAGGTTATGTTATGTTAGGTTAGGTTAGCAGGATATTTTAAAATCATTTCTACATTGATAGAAAGGCTAAGTTCCTTGGCACATTTTATCAATGTTTCTAGAAATGGTTTTAAAATATCATCCTGCTAACCTAACCTAACATAACATAACCTAACCTAACCTAACATAACCTAACCCAACATAACCTACCTAACCTAACTTAGAATTTTCATTAATGTAGAAATAATTTTAAAATATCATCCTGCTAACCTAACCTAACATAACATAACCTATCCTAACCAAAACTGTGATATAATGTCTCACACTATAAGTTGAGATGTGAATAATGGGTGATGGATACAATAAAAAGAAAAGATACAAACAAATGTACATGTTTTTTATTTTCCATACGTACGTGTCTTAATCAGATAGAATATTCTTAGTGATGACTTATGAAATTTTAGAGTATGCAAACCTTGACCATCTGTTTTATATAGTTTCTCGTTATAATATGTATCACATCATTCCAAATCCTTAAGCAGATATGACTATAATGGTCTTGGTCTTGTTTCTCGGTCTCGGTCTTGGTCTTGGTCTTGGTCTTGGTCTTGGTCTTGGTCTTGGTCTTGGTCTTGGTCTTGGTCTTGGTCTTGGTCTTGGTCTTGGTCTTGGTCTTGGTCTTGGTCTTGGTCTTGGTCTTGGTCTTGGTCTTGGTCTTGGTCTTGGTCTTGGTCTTGGTCTTGGTCTTGGTCTTGGTCTTGGTCTTGGTCTTGGTCTTGGTCTTGGTCTTGGTCTTGGTCTTGGTCTTGGTCTTGGTCTTGGTCTTGGTCTTGGTCTTGGTCTTGGTCTTGGTCTTGGTCTTGGTCTTGGTCTTGGTCTTGGTCTTGGTCTTGGTCTTGGTCTTGGTCTTGGTCTTGGTCTTGGTCTTGGTCTTGGTCTTGGTCTTGGTTTTGTTTCTCGGTCTTGGTCTTGGTCTTGGTCTTGGTCTTGGTCTTGGTCTTGGTCTTGGTCTTGGTCTTGGTCTTGGTCTTGGTTTTGTTTCTCGGTCTTGGTCTTGGTCTTGGTCTATATATGTGTATGTGAAATGAAGGTCTACTCTCCTAGAAATGAAGTGATTGTGTTATGTGTGTATGTGAATGTGTAATTTTTCACCTTTCTATGTATAAAAGTCGATATTTATAGTTATTTTACGAGCAAACTTCGTTATTTTCGCTAATTTATGTGGAAAATTTGGTACTTATAATGAATTTATGTAAAAACGTAGAGCACGTACTTAAACATATAGCGTGAACATAAAATAGTTGATAATTTTATATGTAAAAAGTAATTTCAAAATGATATCCACTATGCTGTACAATATATAAAAGATGTATAGATTGTGGGATAAAGGTAAGAGATTGATGGACTCCGATGAATATCTTGATATAATATTTGAAATGTGTTGTATATTATGTGCAAGAACCTGTAGAAACTCATTTATAATTTTTATTTCTATTTCACATACATGAATGAAATGCAAAAACTGAACCCTTATCTACTAGAATATTATTACCATAGCGTTAAGGAAAAACATACAAAGAACTCTAAGAAAAGTTATGGAAGAATATCTTTCATAATGTTCTATACCAAACCTGAAGTAATAAAAGAGTACTTCTTAGGGATAGTTTGACTGTAGAAATGGAATACCTATATAGAACAAGCATATCCGAAAAATTAAAATGAAATATTGTGAAGACTAGCGGATACAATGACTTTAAATTTGTAACAATATTACAAATAACTATTAGGTGCTCTGTAAATTATGATAAAGATCTCGCAAAAAATTATATTTGTTTCAAGTGCCTTTAAAATATGGGTCTAAGACATGTCGAGTTCAAAGGCATTTTAAGTAATGATGAGAACTTAAGCATATTATCTTTAAAAGCTAAACTTGTGATGTATTATATAAAAAATGTATGTTAACTTGGTGATAATCCCATTTTGTTAGGATAATTAGGTAGGTTGTATGATAAAAAGAAAAAATTGATGGACTATTGTATAGGTTCAGTTAAACATCAGTGGAAAGCTGAGAAACTAATTCAAACATGATGGTGCAAACTAGGTAAAAATCTATGACATTTTGCATACTAAGGAGATGGTACCACATTATAAAAGAAATGCGTAAAGAACATCACTTTGAAGCAAAATGGAGATGATTAGGTGATCTGTAAATTATGATAAAGATCTCGTAAAAATATTACTTGTGTCAAGTGTTTATAAAATATGGGTCTAAGACTGGTTGAGTTCAAATGTATTTTAAGTAATGATGAGAACTTAGGCAATGACTTTAAATTTAAAACAATATTACCAATAACTATTAGGTGCCGCGAAACATGAACAGGTTATGAAATTTATGCGATATCTAAGTCTTATTTCCAAGTTTCATACATGAAGCAGATGTAAAACCTGAACCTCAACATTGTATTGATAACATAGCTATGGTAACTTATATCTAATTGAATATTATAATCAGGACGTTAGGGAAAAAGCATGCAAAATATAAATGCTTATTATGAAAATTATACGCGATATCTTTTTTCCTTAATGAAGGTGTATGGTATAGAGACTTGGATCCTGATATACTTTGCTGACTAATCAACACCTTCTCACGTGTACGTTTTGCGTTGTGAAACTTACTCTCTATATGCTAGAAGATGTATGTTATTTTCTTGACTCTGATATTTGCATAATCATTTGATACATAAAATATAATATGCATATTACCAGAAGCTAAGAAAAATATTTCACATATGATGTCACAAATTAGCTAAAATTCAATGATTATAATTAATTAAATAGATTTTTTAACTTTTTTGATATTTGATGACTTGATAAATAAATAATCATCTTGAAGGAAGGTTATGTAATGAGGGAGATGAATTTGGAATATAATTTAAGGATGTGACTGAACTTTTGTATACATTATGAGATGAAAAAATTCTGTTGAAGTTGTAACGAAAAAGATTTCTTTATAATACATATTTTACTTCTTACTCTACTGATGTTAAGATTTTGAATAAATAAATAAATAAATAAAGCATGTGATATAATATAGGAAAAGCAGAATGTGAAGAGTACCCCACTTGGATGTAAACGTAATTTAATTCTTAATGAGTACTGATATTTGATATTTATAAAGATAAATACTATAAATAAGTGTACACCGAAATTATTTCAAGTGGCAAAAAGGAAATGGGAAGAACAAATACATATGGATGGATGAGAAAAGACTGTATGTTGTCGTTAGAGCTAATATCTACGCTGTGGATTTGTAGTGGGTATATACCAATCGTGAACGGATTTATCTGAATAAAAACCTTAAAACGGTATGTACTGACCTTTGTAAGGACTTCTGAAGATTCAGCTGTATAAAGAAATGGTAGCTCGTATTTGAAAAACCGTTGTGGTTACAACTTAGACCTTAATATTATCACCTAGTACCGACATGAAATATTGTAGAATGAGCGGATGATACGAAGTAGGATGTGACCCTTTAAGGTTATATAGCTTGATTGTATAAATGAAATACCTATATAGAACGAACATAACCGAAAAATTAAAATGAAATATTGTGAAGACTATCGGATACAATGACTTTAAATTTAAAACAATATTACAAATAACTATTAGGTGCTCTGTAAATTATGATGAAGATCTCGTAAAAAATTATATTTGTATCAAGTACATTTAAAATATTGGTCTAAGACATGTCGAGTTCATAGGCAATGTTAGAACTGGTGTAGTACCACGTTATAGAACATGTAAAAACAATAAGCATATTATCTTTAACCGCTAAACTTGTGATGTATTATAGAAAAAATGTATGTTAACTTGGTGATAATCCCATTTTGTTAGGATAATTAGGTAGGTTGTATGATAAAAAGAAAAAATTGATGGAATATTGTGTAGGTTAAGTTAAAAAAATGGTGTAAAGTTAAGAAACTAATTCAAAACATGATGGTGTAAATTAGGTAAAAATCTATGACATTTGTATACTAATGAGAAGGTATCGTATTATAAAGAATAATGAATTAGTGCAAGAAATGTGTAAAGAGCAACACTCATGGAATGAAATATACAAACTTAGATCTGACAAAAATAAGGAAAAGCATAGTGTTAACAACCATATTTTAGAAACGAATACAATTAGTAAAGAAGATGCTATGAGCCAGATAATAATAAGAAGATAGTTAATTTTGGAGAAGGTTAAGAGAAGAAACAAAGATACCAATAAACACCGGAGATTATATTTGTATACATTCAGAAATTATGAATGTTTTAGAACATAATGAACATTTAAAAGCTCGTGGAGAAGCCGATATAGTGAGCAAGATAACGATGATTGATAGTGGATGATTAACAAATAGAAAATTCCCTAAATCTATGGAAAAAAGCTAAAATAATCTCAATATTATAACCTGGAAAAATATTTTTGCTCTATGATGTAAAATCTGTATGTTGGAGGACATTAAAGTTGTTACAATTTTGAGGGTAGAGAAAGCTTTGTGAGATTCTCACAACTGACTTCATCCAGTGGACTTAAGAGTAATTAGCAAAGTGGAAGAATATGTGGATTATTCAATGAAAATATATACGGATGGAAGCAAAAGTTAAAACTTAGTTGGATCTGAGGATGACATATTCATGGAAAAAGCTCTAACACAGACCACCTTGAAATTAAAATATAATTTGAATATAATAACGACTTTATAAAACATCAGTGGTAGACATTGAGGGTGTTTGGAGCCGCGCCACCGTTGTGGATCATAGTAAAAATTACTGGTGATCTTGTAAAATAAAAACATAAATTTAATTGAAAGTCTAAATATGGAAAAAATTGTAAGTTTTGAAAACTCGAACCTCTAGCTATTTTGAGTTTCTACTATTTGTAATAGGACTGTTACGTGATGTATAAAGTAAACAATTTGATCAAGTCCGTTTGTAGAACGGTGAATGAAAGCATCGTACATAAAAATAGGTAATGCATATTTAATCATCTAAACTCTAAAACTCCGTGGCGCTTCAAATGAATGTATTGCAACTTTCAACCTCGTATTTAAAAGCTAGCGGCCAAACATTATACGAGAAGTAGGTCTGTAGTGATGACGTTATGAAATAGCCTCACAACAGGATAAATATATTTTACACCAATGGAATGATTGCAGTTTAAAAAAATGCTGACTAGCCTCACGACTTGGTAAATATACGCTAAAGCTTATCAGCAGTTATTTGATATTTCGCGTTTCCTGCTTGTGAAAAAAGCTGAATATGCCTTTACTGACTTTGAATCGAACTCAGAACCACTCAGCGATGGAATATTACAAAATAAGTTCACTACCACTCTGCGATGAAATATTACAATATAAGTTTTTAATATTCCGCAATAAAAATACTGTTGACTAATACTACATAAGACATGTGCTATGAATAGGATTTAATATTTAAAAGTACTGGCCTGCGACTTTATAATATGATAGAGTTGGGATTTAAAAGGAAGTCTCAATGAATGACGTTGTAAGATAGCGATAAGCGTACAGCGTTATATTACCGCTGCATAGTAAGAGAGATAACATGTATGGAGGGCAAGCTGATAAAACTGTTAAGCAAGCAAATCTCTACACGTACAATGCAATCCAACCATTGTTCTGCGTTGGTATAACACATAGTGTATCGGTCTTATAAAAACCTGTAATTATTAGCATAATATTATTCCATCATTATACTAGAGGTTTGAAGCTCATTACTGACCGGGGATCGAGCTCACTACCATTCAGCGTTGGATTATTACACTATAAGTTTTTAATATATCGCAATAAAAATAACATTGACTAATAATAATAATTGAATATGTAATACACAAGACATGGGTTATGTTTTTTACACTGACCCGCTAAGCCAGAGGCTGAGTAGACCTTAGGGATATTTTTTACTGAAATAGTCATCTTACAGAAAACCTATGTGTAGGAATATGACGTATTTACGCTTGGTGATCTATATGCTTCCATGCTAAAAAGACATAAAGATTAAAATCTGCTGTGACGTCATCGGCTCCTGCGGCTCCTGCAATGACGTCATCGGCTCCTGCAATGACGTAATCAATCCTGCGGCTCCTGCAATGACGTCATCGGCTCCTGCGGCTCCTGCAATGACGTCATCAATCCTTTGCTCCTCCTCTGATGTCGTATGCGATGTCGCCATCTTGTAAAACAATACCAATATACAAATTTCAAATTTCCCACCATCCGCTATTTGCAATTGTAATATTCAATTTCCACCTTTTGCAATTTTCAAATCAACCGCCATCCGCCCACCTGAAATAGGAACCGGAAACGTAGCCATTTTCATTATAAATTTCCAAATTTTAAATTTCGCGCCGGAAACGTAACCAATTACATTATAAATTCTCAAATTTTGAATTTCGCGCTTCGTACGCCCCGGAACGGACGCCATTTATATTATTAATTTTCAAATTTTAAATTTCGCGCTTCGTACGCCATTTGCAATAGGAACCGGAACCGACGCCATTTTGAATCACGTGGTTATTGCCACGCCCACTTGTGATGTCATACAATCCGCCACTGACGTCATAGCCACGCCCACTTGTGACGTCATAGACCACGCCCACCTTCCCCTCCGGCTCCTGCGGCTCCTGTCACGTGACCCGTTTCCCCCTCCACTCTCATTCCTCCCTCCCCTCCGGCTCCTGCAAGCTCCTGCAATGACGTCACATATAAAACCATACTACTTACCTTCTCTATTTTTAATAATTTACACAATCTTTTCATTAAATTACCCATAAATTGTGTGCCCTGATCTGTAAGGATAGAATTTGAAATACCGTATTTCAAAACTACCTCATTTACAAATGCCTCCGCTACTGTTTCTGCAGTTTGATTTGGAATAGGCATACCGATCACATATTTGCTTAAATTGTCTTGGCAAGTTAACAAATATTTATTTCCTTTTTCTGACATAGTAAAAGGACCTACTATGTCTAAATAAATTTTGTCCCACGTACTTTGACTAGTGTCTGTTTGTTCAAAAGCTGCTTTTACGGGTGGTACTATATCCTTATTTCTTTGACAAATTTGACATTTTCGAATATAATTTTCGACATCACGAAATAAATTTGGCCAGTTACAGTGCATCTTTATTCTTTCGTAAGTTCTCTGAATTCCTGAATGTCCACCAATTGGGGAATCGTGCATTTCCTTTAATATCTTTTGTTTCTTTTCATTAGTCAAAGAATCAGTTACAAAAGCTACTGCTGGATAACGAGATAAGGCATCCGCGTTTACCAAGCTCTTTCCAGGCCGATGAACTACTTCGTAATCAAATTCCTCTAACAATAATCTCCATCTTAAAATCCTTGATCCTGGATCTTTTACTTCTACCATCCACTTTAAAGCTTTATGATCGGTGACGATAGTAAACTTCCTACCTAATAGATAGTTTCTAAAATGCTTGCATGACCATACTATAGCTAGTAATTCTTTGTCTGTTATTCCATAATTTATTTCATGTTTATTTAAAATACGGCTAGCGTATGCTATAGGTTTATCTTGCCCTAATTCACCTTGACTCAGTATGCTTCCAATAGCAAAATTGCTCGAGTCCGTGGTCAGCAGAAAAGGTTTGCTAAAGTCAGGAAATTGAAGTACGGGTTTTGACATCAAACACTGTTTTAATACATTAAAAGCTTCTTCCTGTTTTTCAGTCCACTCCCACTTAATTTCTTTCCGTAACAACTCATTTAATTGTTTTGCCTTTTTGCTAAAATCAGGTATAAATTTTCTATAGTAACCCACTAACCCTAAAAATGACTTAACATCTTTTACTGTTTTAGGTTTAGGAAAATCTTGTATTGCTCTGACCTTTTCTGGGTCCGGATACACTCCTTCGGCTGTTACTACATGCCCCAAATAATTTAATTCATTCTTTAAAAATTCGCATTTATCCGGTTCCAACTGCACATTAAATTCTCTCATTTTCTCAAATACTTCCCTTAGTTTATCAGTATGTTCTCTTAAATCAGCCCCAAATAAAATTTCATCTAAATAAACAAAAACCCTTGACCCTATCAATCCTGAAAGAATCATATTCATGGTTCTCTGAAAAGATGAAGGTCCGTTCTTCAACCCGAATGGTAATCGTTGAAAATCAAATTTTCCTTTTTGAGTGCTAAATGATGCTTTACATTTATCTTCCTCAGCTAACGGTATTTGCCAATATCCACTAGCACAGTCTAATGCAGAGAAAAATCTAGCTCTACCTAATTTATCAAGAATCTCTTGTATATTTGGCAAAGGGTAGCTATCTCCGATTGTCGATTCATTTAATTTCCGAAAATCTATACAGATGCGCCATTTCTTTTTCCCTGAAGCGTCTACCTTTTTGGGAACGACTAAGAGTGAAAAATTCCAAGCTGATTTACTGGATCTGATAATGTCTTGTGCTAACATATCATCAATTTGTTTATTTACTTCCTCCTGATAATGATGTGGTATTCGATATGGTTTTACTGCAATTGGTCTTACGTTGTCAGCTGTTGGTGTGGGAATATAATGCTTAGCATGCTTTATTTCTGTTAAACGATCTCCCGGTAATCGAAAAATATCATTGTATTCTAAACAAATTTCTTTAATTGAATCTGCTCCTTCCTTAATATGTGATAATCTCAATTTTTCTTGCAACACTCTCTTCCTTTCTCGGCCATCTCTCATTATTTGATTTTCTTTAAAAGAAAAATTCTCTAATTGTGGAATATTTTCAATGTCATATTCATCCTCATTTAAATTAATAATTAAACAGCAAAATTGGTTTTCTTTACACAATACTACTCCCTCACAACAATAAACATTTGACCCTAACATTTGTTTATTACAATATTTTACTCCGTTTTCCGTGGTGGGAAAAGCTACTAATGTTTCTGAACAAGCGGGTATCCTTGTATTTACTTTTACATGTCTTGGTAATGTTACTTTTACTTCATTTTCTCTCACCCAGTCTTGCCCTAAAATTATATCATATTGCTCTGGTAAATTTTCCATGACATAAAATTTACTTGGCTGACTGCCTTGTAATTCCATCATTATACTTCCTAATACTGTAAAATTTTCTCCAGTTACTGATTTAAATTGCAATCTGTTTTGACAATCTATTTTATTATATTCTTTTAAACTTGTTTTCCTTACTAGCGATACAGAGGAGCCAGTATCAAGCAACACAAATCTAATTCCTTCATGCAAATCCACAGATGTTGCATAAAATGAAAAGGGATTATATATGCAGTCTTCACTGCCAGAGGTTGTACCCGACTGCTCGGTCATACCCTCTATTCGTTTCCCTGGGAGGTCCTATGCAATCCATTGTCAGAGCCGAGTCGCGATCTACGCACCCTGCAATCCTTTGCTACGTGCACTAACTTATTACAAGTTATGCACCTAATTGGACTACTGCAGTCCTTTGCCATATGTCCTTCTCTGTGACAACTATAACATTTTACTCTTGTTACAGCATTTACACTCTCTCTTTTTACTTGTGGATTTCCCATATTCTTATATTGTGGTCTGTTATTTGATGTTCTCGCATTAGATTTCCGATCACATTCCTCAGCTGCGGCTTTGTCGATCGTTTCCTTCATTGACAATTCCTCCGAATTAATCCTAACCGCCTCACGTACTGCTTCATCAAAAATCCCGTTTATGAATACGGTAAGACCTAATCTTACTATGATTTTACGTCCTCCTGATCTCTCTTCCTCAGACCAGTTTTGCGTAAATTTCCTTGTACTCTCAATAGCATTACCAGTCAACTGCTCTATTCTAGTACCCCACTGTGTCACTCCTTCGTTAGGTCTCTGTTTAACTTGACATAGTTGGTTACAATAATAATTGAACGTTCTTTGTACTGAATAATGAACCTCTAATTTCTGTTTTACCTCTTCCCATTTTAAACCTGCCTGGTCTCTAATGCTTAGGGTTCTTTTTGCTTCCCCCGTGATTTTGGCTAGGACATAATGAAATAAAATAGCATGATGAGTTGGATCTACTAAAGTGTATGCAGCTTCTACGTTATCAATGAAATCTTGCGTTCAAACAATTTGGCTGCAGCTGTTATTGTTAACGATCCATGTTGCATGTTTGCTCTTAACAAGGTTTGAATCTGCTCTTCTAATATCTCTATTCTAGCTCGTGCTTCATTGTTTGCTACTTGTTCTACTTCTTCCTGCCCTTCCATTATCTACTATTATCTCAATTTACTCTTAATTCACTAATTAACTAATTAATTCACTCCCTTAATTACTCTTTTAATTAATTGTTATTTAATTTCTTTAATTACTTATTTATTGATTTACATTAGCGGCAACTGAGGATGTTCGAATATCTAATGGGGATTTCTACAACTTTCACGACTCTGTACTTACAATTTGAAGATATTTGAAGAGAAGATACTATTCCTCGGAACTCGCAGAGTTGCTCCTCCCGAACCCAGGACAGAGGGTTCGTTGACGAAGTGGCCACCACCCTGGTGATAGTCCTCGGACCTCAGGTTGGCTTCGTCCAGAAGAGGCAATGCTGGGAGTATCTTCGACGGGTAGTACCAGAATTCGGGTACTCCTTAGTGGAAGGAATACTGATGCTGTCCGTTCCCTCGGGCTGCGACGTCACCAGTTAGAAATGAAGATGAAGGAGAAGATGATGCTGCCGTTATCCTTTTCCTAGAGGTCTCTTGTCCAAATTATTGTCGTTGCAACTTCTTTTGAATTTTTTCTTTATTTATTTAAATTCCAAAATGTCCTCTAGTTCTTGGGATTCTTGCAGTGAAGAATGCAGACCAGTACTTATATCTTTATCCACGACGCTGCCACCATGTCGTATAATTAATGGTGTTTCTCGTCCGGTTGGACGAGTTGCTCCAATAATACATGTCAATGTGTATGCTGGTAGCTGATGACGTTGATTCTACAGGTGTAGAGTTGATCCTGTAATCTGTAGGAAGGCTTGCACACACGTAAATCGTAGATTTATTTCCTCAGAAATAATACAAGTACTGTTGAAGTTGAGAAGAGTGATTTATTTTGTAGCACAAGTTACAAATTGATGCCGATGTTGACCACGATGAAATCCACTAAATTTACATTAATCTGCGTATTTATAACTTCATAGGGAGGAGGAGCTAGATCAAAGTTCTTATAGTTATTATCCAAGAGTTTAATAGAAATTGGTGTTGACTAAACAATAGTAATTATATTGATTATGTTCTACATATGACTAACTCAGCAATCCTCGCATATGACTACTCCTCCGTCATCATTCTGTCGTTTATTGAACTTCAAGACTAAACAGTTTAGCTTCCGCGTACACAGCAATTCATTTCCGTATTTTCAAACAATACAGTTTATTAACTTTTAATCTAACTTCTCTTCCTCTTTAGTTCATTGCCTTTCTTTTACTTAAATTTACACAACATCCCTCTTATTTTCTAAGTATAATAATAATTATACAACAATATCTTAATGCATGTTCCTCTTCATTATGGAATAAGTCAACTTTCATTATAGCTATTGTGATCCTCTTCTGATTTCTTATTCTCTTTCTGTCGTAAAACCATGCAAAAATAGACAACCTAACATTTTAGTTCAATGAAGTTTGTCATTTAATGCTTAACTGCATCCAACCGGTGTTTTTTTTTTCCTTTCTTCGTTCCTCATCTTTATGAGGCCTCCCAAATCCCCTTATAGCCTACCCGATCCTCCACTTGTTTTTATCCTCTTCTTTTTGTAGTATTTCACATATGTATCCTCCGCGAACCACTATTTACTGGTATTTGTTATTCCCTTCGTGACGTGATAATTCATTGTCATTTTAAACACAATTCTATCGATGAACTCTTCATTATCTTGCACTACCCTAATTGGACACACATATGCAAAAAAAAAGAAAATAATTCCAACATAACCTTCTTATTAAGTTTTTTTGGCTGTTCCTCTTCATTATGGAACAAATCAACTATCATTATAGCTATTGTGATCCTCTTCTTATTTCTTATTCTCTTTCTGTCGTAAGCCCATTTGGTTTTGATCCGTTATTCTAATTGGACATTGCTATGCAAAAATAGACAACCTAACATTTTAGTTCAATGAAGTTTGTCATTTAATGCTTAACTCCGTCCAACTGGTGTTTTTCTTTCCTTTCTTCGTTCCTCTTCTTGATGAGGCCTCCCAACTCCCCTTATAGCCCACCCGATCCTCCAGCGATTTTTATCCCCCTCATTTTGTAGTATTTCACATATGTATCCTTCGCAAACCACTATTTACTGGTATTTCTTATCCTCTTCGTGACGTGATATTTCATTGTCATTTTAAAATCAATTCCATCGATGAACTCTTCATTATCTTGGAGTTCCCTAATTGGACACACATATGCAAAGAAAAAAGAAGATCGATCCCACGTAACCTTCTTATTAAGTTTTTTCTTTTTATCTCTATCTCCTTCCTATAGTTTGTTGATTTCTTAATGCATTTTCCTCTTCATTATGACACAACTCATATTTCATGATAGCTATTTTGATCCTTTTCATATTTCTTATTCTCTATATGTCATCCGTCCATTATTCTTTGTTCCGAGATCCTTATTGGACATAGCTACGCAAAAAAAAGACAACCTAACATTTCTTTTCAATGAAGTTTGTCATTTAATGCTTAACTCCGTCCAACTGTTTTTTTTTCTTTCTTTCTTCTTTTTCTGCTTTTCTTCTTCTTTCCTTGTATGTTCCTCTTCTTTATGAGGCCTCCCAACTCCCCTTATAGCCTACCCGGTCCTCCACTCGTTTTTATCCTCTTCTTTTTGTAGTATTTCACATATGTATCCTTCGCAAACCACTATTTACTGGTATTTCTTATCCTCTTCGGGACGTGGTATTTCATTGTCATTTTAAACACAAGTCTATCGATTTACTCTTCATTATCTTGCAATACCCTAATTGGACACAAATATGCAAAAAAAAAAGAGAATCGATCCAGCATAACCTTTTATTAAGTTTTTTCTTTTTATGTCTAAATCCTTCCTATAGATTGTTGATTTCTTAATGCATTTTCTTCTTCATTATGAAACAAGTCACCTTTCATGATAGCTATTGTGATCCTTTTCCTATTTCTTATTTTCTTCATGTCATCCGTCCATTATTGTTTATTGCGTTATCCTTGTTGGACATAGCTATGCAAAAATAGACAACCTAACATTTCAGTTCAATGAAGTTTGTCATTTAATGCTTAACTCCATCCAACTGGTGTTTTTTTTTCCTTTCTTCGTTCCTCTTCTTTATGAGGCCTCCCAACTCCCCTTATAACCTACCCGATCCTCCACTTATTTTTATCCTCTTCATTTTGTAGTATTTCACATATGTATCCTTCACGAACCACTATTTACAGGTATTTCCTATCCTCTTCGTGACGTGATGTTTCATTGACATTTTAAACGCAATTTAATCGATGAACTCTTCATTGTCTCGCAGTATAGTATATGGACAGATATATGCAAAGAGAAGGAAATCAATTCAAATTAACCATCTTGTTTAGTTTGTCTTTTTATGGCTAACTCTTTCCAATAGTTTGTTGATATACTAATGCATGTTCCTCATCATTATGAAACAATTCAACTTTCATTATAGCTATTGTGGTCATCTTCTTATTTCTTATCCTCTTTATGTCGTGAGCTCATTATTATTTGATCCGTTATCCTAATTGGACATAGCTATGCAAAAAAAGACAACCTAACATTTCAATTCAATGAATTTTGTCATTTAATGCTTAACTCCGTCCAACTGGTGTTTTTTTCTTTCTTTCTAATTTTTTTCATTCATTCTTTCTTTCTTTCTTTCTTTCTTTCTTTCTTTCTTCGTTCCTCTTCTTTATGAGGCCTCCCAACTCCCCTTATAGCCTATCCGATCCTCCACTTGTTTTTATCCTCTTCATTTTGTAGTATTTCACATATGTATCTTTCACGAACCACTAATTAGGCCTACAGGTATTTCCTATTCTCTTCGTGACGTTATGTTTCATTGACATTTTAAACACAATTTAATCGATGAACTCTTCATTATCTTGCAGTATCCTAATTGGACACATATATGAAAAGAAATGTAAATCTATCCAACATAACCTTCTTGTTAAGTTTGTCTTTTTATGGCTAACTCTTTCCAATAGTTTGTTGATATATTAATGCATCTTCCTCATCATTATGAAACAATTCAACTTTCATTATAGCTATTGTAGTCATCTTCTTATTTCTTATCCTCATTATGTCGTGAGCTCATTATTATTTGATCCGTTATCCTAATTGGACATAGCTATGCAAAAAAAGGTAACCTAACATTTCAGTTCAATGAAGTTTGTCACTTAATGCTTAACTCCATCCAACTGGTGTTTTTTTCCTTTCTTCGTTCCTCTTCAATATGAGGCCTCCCAACTCCCTTATAGCCTACCCGACCCTCCACTTGTTTTTATCCTCTTCTTTTTGTAGTATTTCACATATGTATCCTTCGCGAACCACTATTTATTGGTATTTCTTATACTCTTCGTGACGTGATAATTCATTGTCATTTTAAAATCAATTCCATCGATGAACTCTTCATTATCTTGCAGTTCCCTAATTGGACACACATATGCAAAGAAAAAAGAAGATCGATCCAACATAACCTTCTTATTAAGTTTTTTCTTTTTATCTCTATCTCCTTCCTATATTTTGTTGATTTCTTAATGCATTTTCCTCTTCATTATGACACAATTTAACTTTCATGATAGCTATTTTGATTCTTTTCATATTTCTTATTCCCTTTATGTCATCCGTCCATTATTATTTGTTCCGAGATCCTCATTGGACATAGCTACGCAAAAATAGACAACCTAACATTTCTTATCAATGAAGTTTGTCATTTAATGCTTAACTGCATCCATCTGGTGTTTTTTTTTTTCCTTTCTTCGTTCCTCTTCTTTATGAGGCCTCCCAACTCCCCTTATAGCCTACCCGATCCTCCACTTGTTTTTATCCTCTTCTTTTTTTAGTATTTCACATATGTATCCTTCGCGAACCACTATTTACTGGTATTTGTTATTCCGTTCGTGACGTGATAATTCATTGTCATTTTAAACACAATTCTACCGATGAACTCTTCATTGCCTTGCAGTATAGTATTTGGACAGATATATGCAAGTTTTTCCTTTCTTCGTTCCTCTTCTTTATGAGGCCTCCCAACTCCCCTTATAGCCTACCCGATCCTCCACTTGTTTTTATCCTCTTCTTTTTTTAGTATTTCACATATGTATCCTTCGCGAAGGAAATCAATTCAACGTAACCATTTTGTTTAGTTTGTCTTTTTATGGCGATCTCCTTCCAATAGTTTGTTGATATCTTTATGCATGTTCCTCTTCATTATGGAACAAGTCAACTTCCCTTATAGCTATTAGTGTCCTCTTCTTATTTCTTCTCCTCTTTATGTCGTGAGCTCATTATTATTTGATCCGTTATCCTAATTGGACATAGCTATGCAAAAAAAGACACCCTAACATTTCAGTTCAATGAAGTTTGTCATTTAAAGTTTAACTCCGTCCAACAGGTGTTTTTTTTCTATATTTTTCGTTTCTCTTCTTTATGAGGTCTCCCAACTCCCCTTATAGCCTACCCGATCCTCCACTTGTTTTTATCCACTTCATTTTGTAGTATTTTACATATGTATCCTTCACGAACCACTATTTAGGCCTACAGGTATTTCCTATCCTCTTCGTGACGTTATGCTTCATTGACATTTTAAACACAATTTAATCGATGAACTCTTCATTATCTTTCAGTATCCTAATTCGACACTTATATGCAAAGATAAGAAAATCTATCCAGCGTACCATTCTTGTTAAGTTTGTCTTTTTATGGCTAACTCCTTCCAATAGTTTTTACATATCTTAATGCATGTTCCTCTTCATTATGGAATAAGTTAACTTTCATTATAGCTATTGTGATCCATTTCTTATTCTCTTTCTGTCGTAAGCCCATTTGGTTTTGATCCGTTATTCTAATTGGACATAGCTATGCAAAAATAGACAACCTAACATTTTAGTTCAATGAAGTTTGTCATTTAATGCTTAACTGCATCCAACTAGTGTTTTTTTTTCTTTCTTCGTTCCTCTTCTTTATGAGGCCTCCCTACTCCCCTTATAGAATACCCGATCCTCCACTTGTTTTTATCCCCTTCTTTTTGTAGTATTTCACATATGTATCCTTTACGAACCACTATTTACTGGTATTTCTTATTCTCTTCGTGACGTGATAATTCATTGTCATTTTAAACACATTTCTATCGATGAACTCTTCATTATCTTGCACTACCCTAATTGGACACACATATGCAAAAAATAAGAAAATCGATCCAAGATAACCTTCTTATTAATTATTTTCTTTTTTTTTGGCTAACTCCTTCCTATAGTTTGTTATCTTAATGCATGTTCCTCTTCATTATGGAACAAGTCAACTATCATTATAGCTATTGTGATCCTCTTTTTATTTCTTATTCTCTTTCTGTCGTAAGTCCATTTGGTTTTGATCCGTTATTCTAATTGGACATAGCTATGCAAAAATAGACAATCTAACATTTTAGTTCAAGGAAGTTTGTCATTTAATGCTTAACTGCATCCAACTAGTGTTTTTTTTCTTTCTTCGTTCCTCTTCTTTATGAGGCCTCCCAACTCCCCTTATAGCTTACCCGATCCTCCACTTGTTCTTAACCTCTTCTTTTTGTAGTATTTCACATATGTATCCTCTGCGAACCACTATTTACTTGTATTTCTTATCCTCTTCGTGACGTGATATTTCATTGTCATTTTAAAATCAATTCCATCGATGAACTCTTCATTATCTTGAAGTTCCCTAATTGGACACACATATGCAAAAAAAAAAAGTAAATCGATCAAACATAACCTTCTTATTAAGTTTTTTCCTTCTATCTCTATCTCCTTCCTATAGTTTGTTGATTTCTTAATGCATTTTCCTCTTCATTATGAAACAAGTCAACTTTCATGATAGCTATTTTGATTCTTTTCATATTTCTTATTCCCTTTATGTCATCCGTCGATTATTCTTTGTTCCGAGATCCTTATTGGACATTGCTACGCAAAAATAGACAACCTAACATTTCTTTTCAATGAAGTTTGTCATTTAATGCTTAACTCCGTCCAACTGGTGTTTTTTTCTTTCTTTCTTCATTTTCTGCTTTTCTACTTCTTAACTTGTATGTTCGTCTTCTTTATGAGGCCTCCCAACCCCCATATAGCCTACCCGATCCTCCACTTGTTTTTATCCCCTTCTTTTTGTAGTATTTCACATACCGGTATGTATCCTTCGCAAACCACTATTTATTGGTATTTCTTATCCTCTTCGTGACGTGGTATTTAATTGACATTTTAAACACAATTTAATCGATGATCTCTTCATTAACTTCAGTATCCTAATTCGACACTTATATGCAAAGATAAGAAAATCTATCCAACGTAACCTTCTTGTTAAGATTGTCTTTTTATGGCTTAGTCCTTCCAATAGTTTGTAGATATCTTAATGCATGTTCCTCTTCATAATGGAATAAGTCAACTTTCATTATTTCTTCGTTCCTCTTCTTGATGAGGCATCCCAACTCCCTTTATAGCCTACCCGATCCTCCAGTGATTTTTATCCTCTTCTTTTTGTTGTATTTCACATATGTATCCTTCGCAAACTACTATTTACTGGTCTTTCTTATCCTCTTCGTGTCGTGATATTTCATTGTCATTTTAAAATCAATTCCATCGATTAACTCTTCATTATCTTGGAGTTCCCTAATTGGACACACATATGCAATGAAAAAAGAAGATCGATCCAACATAACCTTCTTATTAAGTTTTTTCTTTTTATCTTTATCTCCTTCCTGTAGTTTGTTATCTTAATACATGTTCCTCTTCATTATGGAATAAGTCAACTTGCATTATAGCTATTGTGATCCTCTTCTGATTTCTTATTCTCTTTCTGTCGTAAGCCCATTTGGTTTTGATCCGTTATTCTAATTGGACATAGCTATGCAAAAATAGACCACCTAACATTTTAGTTCAATGAAGTTTGTCATTTAATGCTTAACTCCGTCCAACTGGTGTTTTTTTTTTCCTTTCTTCGTTCCTCTTCATGATGAGGTGTCCCAACTCCCCTTATAGCCTACCCGATCCTCCAGTGATTTTTATCTTCTTCTTTTTGTAGTATTTCATATATGTATCCTTCGCAAACCACTATTTACTGGTATTCCTTATCCTCTTCGTGACGTGATATTTCATTGTCATTTTAAAATCAATTCCATCGATGAATTCTTCATTATCTTGCAGTTCCCTAATTGGACACACATATGCAAAGAAAAAAGAAGATCGATCCAACATAACCTTCTTATTAAGTTTTTTCTTTTTATCTCTATATCCTTCCTATAGTTTGTTGATTTCTTAATGCATTTTCCTCTTCTTTATGAAAGAAGTCAACTTTCATGATAGCTATTTTGATCCTTTTCATATTTCTTATTCCTTTTATGTCATCCGTCCATTATTCTTTGTTCCGAAAACCTTATTGGACATAGCTATGCAAAAATAGACAACCTAACATTTCTTTTCAATGAAGTTTGTCATTAATTGCTTAACTCCGTCCAACTGGTGTTTTTTTCTTTCTCTCTTCTTTTTTCTGCTTTTCTTCTTCTTTCCTTGTATGTTCCTCTTCTTTATGAGGTCTCCCAACTCCACTTATAGCCTACCCTTCCTCCACTTTTTTTATCCTCTTCATTTTGTAGTATTTCACATAAATGTATTCTTCACGAACCACTATTTACAGGAATTTCCTATCCTCTTCGTGACGTTACGTTTCATTGACATTTTAAACACAATTCTATCGATGAACTCTTCATTATCTTGCACTACCCTAATTGGACACACATATGCAAAAAAAAAAGAAAATCGATCCAACATAACCTTCTTATTAAGTATTTTCTTTTTTTGGCTAACTCCTTCCTATAGTTTGTTATCTTAATGCATGTTCCTCATCATTATGGAAGAAGTCAACTATCATTATAGGTATTGTGATCCTCTTCTTATTTCTTATTCTCTTTCTGTCGTATGCCCATTTGGTTTTAATCCGTTATAGTAATTGGACATAGCTATGCAAAAATAGACAACCTAATATTTTAGTTCAATGAAGTTTGTCATTTAATGCTTAACTCCGTCCAACTGGTGTTTTTTTCCTTTCTTCGTTCCTCTTCTTGATGAGGCCTCCCAACTCCCCTTATAGCCTACCCGATCCTCCAGTGATTTTTATTCTCTTCTTTTTGTAGTATTTCACATATATATCCTTCGCATACCACTATTTACTGGTATTTCTTATCCTCTTCGTGACGTGATATTTCATTGTCATTTTAAAATCAATTCTATCGATGAACTCTTCATTATCTTGCAGTTCCCTAATTGGACACACATATGCAAAGAAAAAAGAAGATCGATCCAACATAACCTTCTTATTAAGTTTTTTCTTTTTATCTCTATCTCCTTCCTATAGTTTGTTGATTTCTTAATTCATTTTCCTCTTCATTATGAAACAAGTCAACTTTCATGATAGCTATTTTGATTCTTTTCATATTTCTTATTCCCTTTATGTCATCCGTCCATTATTATTTGTTCCGAGATCCTTATTGGACATAGCTACGCAAAAATAGACAACCTACCATTTCTTATCAATGAAGTTTGTCATTTAATGCTTAACTCCGTCCAACTGGTGTTTTTTTCTTTCTTTCTTCTTTTTCTGCTTTTCTTCTTCTTTCCTTCTATGTTCCTCTTCTTTATGAGGTCTCCCAACTCCCCTTATAGCCTACCCGATCCTCCACTTGTTTTTATCCTCTTCATTTTGTAGTATTTCACATATGTATTCTTCACGAACCACTATTTAGGCCTACAGGTATTTCCTATCCGCTTCGTGACGTTATGTTTAATTGACATTTTAAACATAATTTAAACGACGATCTCTTCATTATCTTTCAGTATCCTAATTCGTCACTTATATGCAAAGATAAGAAAATCTATCAAACGTAACCTTCTTGTTAAGTTTGTCTTTTTATGGCTTAGTCCTTCCAATAGATTGTAGATATCTTAATGCATGTTCCTCTTCATTATGGAATAAGTCAACTTTCATTATAGCTATTGTGATCCTCTTCTGATTTCTTATTCTCTTTCTGTCGTAAGCCCATTTGGTTTTGATCCGTTATTCTAATTGGACATAGCTATGCAAAATTAGACAACCTAACATTTTAGTTCAATGAAGTTTGTCATTTAATGCTTAACTCCGTCCAACTGGTGTTTTTTTCTTTCTTTCTTCTTTTTCTGCTTTTCTTCTTCTTTCCTTCTATGTTCCTCTTCTTTATGAGGTCTCCCAACTCCCCTTATAGCCTACCCGATCCTCCACTTGTTTTTATCCTCTTCTTTTTGTAGTATTTCACATATGTATCCTTCGCGAACTACTATTTACTGGTATTTGTTATTCCCTTCGTGACGTGATAATTCATTGTCATTTTAAACACAATTCTACCGATGAACTCTTCATTGTCTTGCAGTATAGTATTTGGACAGATATATGCAAAGAGAAGGAAATCAATTCAACGTAACCATTTTGTTTAGTTTGTCTTTTTATGGGGAACTCCTTCCAATAGTTTGTTGATATCTTTATGCATGTTCCTCTTCATTATGGAACAAGTCAACTTTCCTTATAGCTATTGGTGTCCTCTTCTTATTTCTTATCCTCTTTATGTCGTGAGCTCATTATTATTTGATCCGTTATCCTAATTGGACATAGCTATGCAAAAAAAGACAACCTAACATTTCTTTTCAATGAAGTTTGTCATTTAATGCTTAACTCCGTCCAACTGGTGTTTTTTCTTTCTTTCTTCTTCTTCTGCTTTTCTTCTTCTTTCCTTGTATGTTCCTCTACTTTATGAGGCGTCCCAACTCCCCTTATAGCCTACCCGATCCTCCAGTGATTTTTATCCTCTTGTTTTTGTAGTATTTCATATATGTATCCTTCGCAAACCACTATTTACTGGTATTTCTTATCCTCTTCGTGACGTGATATTTCATTGTCATTTTAAAATCAATTCCATCGATGAACTCTTCATTATCTTTCAGTATCCTAATTCGACACTTATATGCAAAGATAAGAAAATCTATCCAACGTAACCTTCTTGTTAAGTTTGTCTTTTTGTGCCTAACTCCTTCCAATAGTTTGTTGATATCTTTATGCATGTTCCTCTTCATTATGGAACAAGTCAACTTCCCTTATAGCTATTGGTGTCCTCTTCTTATTTCTTATCCTCTTTATGTCGTGAGCGCATTATTATTTGATACGTTATCCTAATTGGACATAGCTATGCAAAAAAAGACAACGTAACATTTCAGTTCAATGAAGTTTGTCATTTAATGCTTAACTGCATCCAACTGGTGTTTTTTTTCCTTTCTTCGTTCCTCTTCTTTATGAGGCCTCCCAACTCCCCTTATAGCCTACCTGATCCTCCACTTGTTCTTATCCTCTTCTTTTTGTAGTATTTCACATATGTATCCTTCGCGAACCACTATTTACTGGTATTTCTTATTCTCTTCGTGACGTGATAATTCATTGTCATTTTAAACACAATTCTATCGATGAACTCTTCATTATCTTGCACTACCCTAATTGGACACACATATGCAAAAAAAAAAAAAGAAAATCGATCCAACATAACCTTCATATTAAGTATTTTCTTTTTTTGGCTAACTCCTTCCTATAGTTTGTTATCTTATTGCATGTTCCTCTTCATTATGGACTAAGTCAACTTTCATTATAGCTATTGTCATCCTCTTCTGATTTCTTATTCTCTTTCTGTCGTAAGCCATTTGGTTTTTATCCTTTATTCTATTTGGACATAGCTATGCAAAAATAGACAACCTAACATTTCTTTTCAATGAAGTTTGTCATTAATTGCTTAACTCCGTCCAACTGGTGTTTTTTTCTTTCTTTCTTCTTTTTCTGCTTTTCTTCTTCTTTCCTTGTATGTTCCTCTTCTTTATGAGGTCTCCCAACTCCCCTTATAGCCTACCCTTCCTCCACTTGTTTTTATCCTCTTCATTTTGTAGTATTTCACATATGTATTCTTCGCATACCACTATTTACTGGTATTTCTTATCCTCTTCGTGACGTGATATTTCATTATCATTTAAAAATCAATTCCATCGATGAACTCTTCATTATCTTGCAGTTCCCTAATTGGACACACATATGCAAAAAAAAAAAAAAAAAAAGAAATCGATCTAACATAACCTTCTTATTAAGTTTTTTCTTTTTTTGGCTAACTCCTTCCTATAGTTTGTTATCTTAATGCATGTTCCTCTTCATTATGGACTAAGTCAACATTCATTATAGCTATTGTCATCCTCTTCTCATTTCTTATTCTCTTTCTGTCGTAAGCCCATTTGGTTTTGATCCGTAATTCTAATTGGACATAGCTATGCAAAAATAGACAACCTAACATTTTAGTTCAATGAAGTTTATCATTTAATGCTTAACTGCATCCAACTGGTGTTTTTTTTTCCTTTCTTCGTTCCTCTTCTTTATGAGGCCTCCCAACTTCCCTTATATCCTACCCGATCCTCCATTTGTTTTTATCCTCTTCATTTTGTAGTATTTCTCATATCTATTCTTCACCAACCACTATTTAGGCCAACAGGTATGTCCTATCCTCTTCGTGACGTTATGTTTCATTGACATTTTAAACACAATTTAATCGATGAACTCTTCATTATTTTTCAGTATCCTAATTCGACACTTATATGCAAAGATAAGAAAATCAATCCAACGTAACCTTCTTGTTAGGTTTGTCTTTTTATGGCTTAGTCCTTCCAATAGTTTGTAGATATCTTAATGCATGTTCCTCTTCATTATGGACTAAGTCAACTTTCGTTATAGCTATTGTCATCCTCTTCTCATTTCTTATTCTCTTTCTGTCGTAAGCCCATTTGGTTTTGATCCGTAATTCTAATTGGACATAGCTATGCAAAAATAGACAACCTAACATTTCAGTTCAATGAAGTTTGTCATTTAATGCTTAACTGCATCCACCTGGTGTTTTTTTTCCTTTCTTCGTTCCTCTTCTTTATGAGGCCTCCCAACTCCCCTTATAGCCTACCCGATCCTCGACTTGTTCTTATGCTTTTCTTTTTGTAGTATTTCACATATGTATCCTTCGCGAACCACTATTTACTGGTATTTCTTATTCTCTTCGTGACGTGATAATTCATTGTCATTTTAAACACAATTCTATCGATGAACTCTTCATTATCTTGCACTACCCTAATTGGACTCACATATGCAAAAAAAAAAAAAGAAAATCGATCCAACATAACCTTCTTATTAAGTATTTTCTTTTTTTGGCTAACTCCTTCCTATAGTTTGTTATCTTAGCGCATGTTACTCTTCATTATGGAACAAGTAAACTATCATTATAGCTATTGTGATCCTCTTCTTATGTCTTATTCTCTTTCTGTCGTAAGCCCATTTGGTTTTGATCCGTTATTCTATTTGGACATAGCTATGCAAAAATAGACAACCTAACATTTTAGTTCAATGAAGTTTGTCATTTAATGCTTAACTCCGTCCAACTGGTGTTCTTCTTCCTTTCTTCGTTCCTCTTCTTGATGAGGCCTCCGACCTCCCCTTATAGCCTACCCAATCCTCCAGTGATTTTTATCCCCCTCATTTTGTAGTATTTCACATATGTATCCTTCGCAAACCACTATTTACTGGTATTTTTTATCCTCTTCGTGACGTGTTGTTTCATTGACATTTTAAACGCAATTTAATCGATGAACTCTTTATTGTTTTGCAGTATAGTATATGGACAGATATATGCAAAGAGAAGGAAATCAATTCAAATTAACCATCTTGTTTAGTTTGTCTTTTTATGGCTAACACTTTCCAATAGTTTGTTGATATACTAATGCATGTTCCTCATCATTATGAAACAATACAACTTTCATTATAGCTATTGTGGTCATCTTCTTATTTCTTATCCTCTTTATGTCGTGAGCTCATTATTATTTGATACGATATCCTAATTGGACATAGCGATGCAAAGAAAGACAACCTAACATTTCAATTTAATGAATTTTGTCATTTAATGTTTAACTCCGTCCAACTGGCGATTTTTTTCTTTCTTTCTACCTTTCTTTCATTCATTCATTCATTCATTCTTTCTTTCTTTCTTTCTTTCTTTCTTCGTTCCTCTTCTTTATGAGTCCTCTTATTCCCCTTATAGCCTACCCAATCCTCCAGTGATTTTTATCCCCCTCATTTTGTAGTATTTCACATATGTATCCTTCGCAAACCACTATTTACTGGTATTTTTTATCCTCTTCGTGACGTGTTGTTTCATTGACATTTTAAACGCAATTTAATCGATGAACTCTTTATTGTTTTGCAGTATAGTATATGGACAGATATATGCAAAGAGAAGGAAATCAATTCAAATTAACCATCTTGTTTAGTTTGTCTTTTTATGGCTAACACTTTCCAATAGTTTGTTGATATACTAATGCATGTTCCTCATCATTATGAAACAATACAACTTTCATTATAGCTATTGTGGTCATCTTCTTATTTCTTATCCTCTTTATGTCGTGAGCGCATTATTATTTGATACGTTATCCTAATTGGACATAGCTATGCAAAAAAAGACAACGTAACATTTCAGTTCAATGAAGTTTGTCATTTAATGCTTAACTGCATCCAACTGGTGTTTTTTTTCCTTTCTTCGTTCCTCTTCTTTATGAGGCCTCTCAACTCCCCTTATAGCCTATCCGATCCTCCACTTGTTCTTATCCTCTTATTTTTGTAGTATTTCACATATGTATCCTTCGCGAACCACTATTTACTGGTATTTCTTATTCTCTTCGTGACGTGATAATTCATTGTCATTTTAAACACAATTCTATCGATGAACTCTTCATTATCTTGCACTACCCTAATTGGACACACATATGCAAAAGAAAAAGAAAATCGATCCAACATAACCTTCTTATTAAGTATTTTCTTTTTTTGGCTAACTCCTTCCTATAGTTTGTTATCTTAATGCATGTTCCTCTTCATTATGGACTAAGTCAACTTTCATTTTAGCTATTGTCATCCTCTTCTGATTTCTTATTCTCTTTCTGTCGTAAGCCCATTTGGTTTTGATCCTTTATTCTAATTGGACATAGCTATGCAAAAATAGACAACCTAACATTTTAGTTCAATGAAGTTTATCATTTAATGCTTAACTGCATCCAACTGGTGTTTTTTTTTTTTCCTTTCTTCGTTCCTCTTCTTTATGAGGCCTCCCAACTCCCCTTATAGCCTACCCGATCCTCCAGTGATTTATATCCTATTCTTTTTGTAGTATTTCACAAATGTATCCTTCGCATACCACTATTTACTGGTATTTCTTATCCTCTTCGTGACGTGATACTTTATTATCATTTTAAAATCAATTCCATCGATGAACTCTTCATTATCTTGCAGTTCCCTAATTGGACACACATATGCAAAAAAAAAAAAAAAAAAAAGAAAATCGATCCAACATAACCGTCTTATTAAGTTTTTTTTTTTTTTGGCTAACTCCTTCCGAAAGTTTGTTATCTTAATGCATGTTCCTCTTCATTATGGACTAAGTCAACTTTCATTATAGCTATTGTCATCCTCTTCTTATTTCTTATTCTCTTTCTGTCGTAAGCCCATTTGGTTTTGATCCGTTATTCTAATTGGACATAGCTATGCAAAAATAGACAACCTAACATTTTAGTTCAATGAAGTTTGTCATTTAATGCTTAACTCCATCCAAATGTTTTTTTTTCCCTTTCTTCGTTCCTCTTTTTATGAGTCCTCCCAACTCCCATTATAGCCTACCCGATCCTCCACTTGTTTTTATCCTCTTCTTTTTGTAGTATTTCACATATGTATCCTTCGCAAACCACTATTTACTGGTATTTCTTATCCTCTTCGTGACGTGATATTTCATTGTCATTTTAAAATCAATTTAATCGATGAACTCTTCATTGTCTTGCAGTATAGTATTTGGACAGATATATGCAAAGAGAAGGAAATCAATTCAAATTAACCATCTTGTTTAGTTTGTCTTTTTATGGCTAACTCCTTCCAATAGTTTGTTATCTTAATGCATGTTCCTCATCATTATGAAACAATTCAACTTTCATTATTGCTATTGTGGTCATCTTCTTATTTCTTATCCTCTTTATATTGTGAGCTCATTATTATTTGATGCGTTATCCTAATTGGACATAGCTATGCAAAAAAAGAAAACTGGATACAATCGATCCAACATAACCTTCTTATTAAGTTTTTTTGGCTAACTCCTTCCTATAGTTTGTTATCTTAGCGCATGTTCCTCTTCATTATGGAACAAGTAAACTATCATTATAGCTATTGTGATCCTCTTCTTATTTCTTATTCTCTTTCTGTCGTAAGCCCATTTGGTTTTGATCCGTTATTATAATTGGACATAGCTATCCAAAAATAGACAACCTAACATTTTAGTTCAATGAAGTTTGTCATTTAATGCTTAACTCCGTCCAACTGGTGTTTTTTTTCCTTTCTTCGTTCCTCTTCTTTATGAGGCCTCCCAACTCCCCTTATAGCCTACCCGATCCTCCACTTATTTTTATCCTCTTCATTTTGTAGTATTTCACATATGTATCCTTCACGAACCATTATTTACAGGTATTTCCTATCCTCTTCGTGGCGTGATGTTTCATTGACATTTTAAACGCAATTTAATCGATGAACTCTTCATTGTCTTGCAGTATAGTATTTGGACAGATATATGCAAAGAGAAGGAAATCAATTCAAATTAACCATCTTGTTTAGTTTATCTTTATATGGCTAACTCCTTCCAATAGTTTGTTGATATACTAATGCATGTTCCTCATCATTATGAAACAATTCAACTTTCATTATAGCTATTGTGGTCATCTTCTTATTTCATATCCTCTTTATGTTGTGAGCTCATTATTATTTGATCCGTTATACTAATTGGACATAGCTAAGCAAAAAAAGACAACCTAACATTTCAATTCAATGAATTTTGTCATTTAATGCTTAACTCCGTCCAACTGGTGTTTTTTTCTTTCTTTTTTCCTACCTTTCTTTCTTTCTTTCTTTCTTTCTTTCTTTCTTTCTTTCTTTATTTCTTTCTTTCTTTCTTTCCTTCTTTCTTCGTTCCTCTTCTTTATGAGGCCTCCCAACTCTCCTTATAGCCTACCCGATCCTCCACTTGTTTTCATCCTCTTCATTTTGTAGTATTTCACATATGTATCTTTCACGAACCACTATTTAGGCCTACAGGTATTTCCTATTCTCTTCGTGACGTTATGTTTCATTGACATTTATACACAATTTAATCGATGAACTCTTCATTATCTTGCAGTATCCTAATTGGAAAACATATATGCAAAGAAAAGTAAATCTATCCAACATAACCTTCTTGTTAAGTTTGTCGTTTTATGGCTAACTCCTTCAAATAGTTTGTTGATATCTTTATGCATGTTCCTCTTCATTATGGAACAAGTCAACTTTCCTTATAGCTATTGGTGTCCTCTTCTTATTTCTTATCCTCTTTATGTCGTGAGCGCATTATTATTTGATCCGTTATCCTAATTGGACATAGCTATGCAAAAAAAGACAACCTAACATTTTAGTTCAGTGAATTTTGTCATTTAATGCTTAACTCCATCCAACTGGAGTTTCTTTTTCCTTTCTTCGTTCCTCTTCTTTGTGAGGCCTCCCATCTCCCCTTAAAGCCTACCCGATCCTCCACTTGTTTTTATCCTCTTCTTTTTGTAGTATTTCAGATATAAATCCTTCGCGAACCACTACTTACTGGTATTTCGTATTCTCTTCGTGACGTGATAATTCATTGTCATTTTAAACACAATTCTATCGATGAACTCTTCATTATCTTGCACTACCCTAATTGGACACACATATGCAAAAAATAAGAAAATCGATCCAACATAACCTTCTTATTAAGTTTTGTTTCTCTTTTTGGCTAAGTCCTTCCTATAGTTTGTTATCTTAATGCATGTTCCTCTTCATTATGGAACAAGTCAACTATCATTATAGCTATTGTGATCCTCTTCTTATTTCTTATTCTCTTTCTGTCGTAAGCCCATTTGGTTTTGATCCGTTATTCTAATTGGACATAGCTATGCATAAATAGACAACCTAACATTTTAGTTCAATGAAGTTTGTCATTTAATGCTTAACTCCATCCAACTGGTGTTTTTTTTCCTTTCTTCGTTCCTCTTCTTTATGAGGCCTCCCAACTCCCTTATAGCCTACCCGATCCTCCACTTGTTTTTATCCTCTTCTTTTTGTAGTATTTCATATATGTATCCTTCGCAAACCACTATTTACTGGTATTTCTTATCCTCTTCGTGACGTGATATTTCATTGTCATTTTAAAATCAATTCCATCTATGAATTCTTCATTATTTTGCAGTTCCCTAATTGGACTCACATATGCAAAGAAAAAAGAAGATCGATCCAACATAACCTTCTTATTAAGTTTTTTCTTTTTATCTCTATATCCTTCCTATAGTTTGTTGATTTCTTAATGCATTTTCCTCTTCTTTATGAAACAAGTCAACTTTCATGATAGCTATTTTGATCCTTTTAATATTTCTTATTCCTTTTATGTCATCCGTCCATTATTCTTTGTTCCGAAATCCTTATTGGACATAGCTACGCAAAAATAGACAACCTAACATTTCATTTCAATGAAGTTTGTCATTAATTGCTTAACTCCGTCCAACTGGTGTTTTTTTCTTTCTTTCTTCTTTTTCTGCTTTTCTTCTTCTTTCCTTGTATGTTCCTCTTCTTTATGAGGTCTCCCAACTCCCCTTATAGCCTACCCGATCCTCCACTTGTTTTTATCCCCTTCATTTTTTAGTATTTTACATATGTATCCTTCACGAACCACTAATTGGACATAGCTATGCAAAAAAAGACAACGTAACATTTCAGTTCAATGAAGTTTGTCATTTAATGCTTAACTGCATCCAACTGGATTTTTTCCTTTCTTCGTTCCTCTTCTTTATGAGGCCTCCCAACTCCCCTTATAGCCTATCCGATCCTCCACTTGTTCTTATCCTCTTATTTTTGTAGTATTTCACATATGTATCCTTCGCGAACCACTATTTACTGGTATTTCTTATTCTCTTCGTGACGTGATTATTCAATGTCATATTAAACACAATTCTATCGATGAACTCTTCATTATCTTGCACTACCCTAATTGGACACACATATGCAAAAGAAAAAGAAAATCGATCCAACATAACCTTCTTATTAAGTATTTTCTTTTTTTGGCTAACTCCTTCCTATAGTTTGTTATCTTAATGCATGTTCCTCTTCATTATGGACTAAGTCAACTTTCATTTTAGCTATTGTCATCCTCTTCTGATTTCTTATTCTCTTTCTGTCGTAAGCCCATTTATACTAATTGGACATAGCTATACAAAAATAGACAACCTAACATTTTAGTTCAATGAAGTTTGTCATTTAATGCTTAACTCCATCCAAATGGTTTTTTTCCCCTTTTTCGTTCCTCTTTTTATGAGTCCTCCCAACTCCCATTATAGCCTACCCGATCCTCAACTTGTTTTTATCCTCTTCTTTTTGTAGTATTTCACATATGTATCCTTCGCAAACCACTATTTACTGGTATTTCTTATCCTCTTCGTGACGTGATATTTCATTGTCATTTTAAAATCAATTTAATCGATGGACTCTTCATTGTCTTGCAGTATAGTATTTGGACAGATATATGCAAAGAGAAGGAAATCAATTCAAATTAACCATCTTGTTTAGTTTGTCTTTTTATGGCTAACTCCTTAAAATAGTTTGTTATCTTAATGCATGTTCCTCATCATTATGAAACAATTCAACTTTCATTATAGCTATTGTGGTCATCTTCTTATTTCTTATCCTCTTTATGTTGTGAGCTCATTATTATTTGATCCGTTATCCTAATTGGACATAGCTATGCAAAAAAAGAAAACTGGATACAATCGATCCAACATAACCTTCTTATTAAGTTTTTTTGGCTACCTCCTTCCTATAGTTTGTTATCTTAATGCATGTTCCTCTTTATTATGGAACAAGTCAACTATCATTATAGCTATTGTGATCCTCTTCTTATTTCTTATTCTCTTTCTGTCGTAAGCCCATTTGGTTTTGATCCGTTATTCTAATTGGACATAGCTATGCAAAAATAGACAACCTAACATTTTAGTTCAATGAAGTTTATCATTTAATGCTTAACTCCATCCAACTGGTTTTTTTTTTCCTTTCTTCGTTCCTCTTTTTGAGGCCTCCCAACTCCCCTTATAGCCTACCCGATCCTCCACTTGTTTTTATCCTCTTCTTTTTGTAGTATTTCACATATGTATCCTTCGCAAACCACTATTTACTGGTATTTCTTATCCTCTTCGTGACGTGATATTTCATTGTCATTTTAAAATCAATTTAATCGATGAACTATTCATTGTCTTGCAGTATAGTATTTGGACAAATATATGCAAAGAGAAGGAAATCAATTCAAATTAACTATCTTGTTTAGTTTGTCTTTATATGGCTAACTCCTTCCAATAGTTTGTTCATATACTAATGCATGTTCCTCATCATTATGAAACAATTCAACTTTCATTATAGCTATTGTGGTCATCTTCTTATTTCTTATCCTCTTTATGTTGTGAGCTCATTATTATTTGATCCGTTATCCTAATTGGACATAGCTAAGCAAAAAAAGACAACCTAACATTTCAATTCAATGAATTTTGTCATTTAATGCTTAACTCCGTCCAACTGGTGTTTTTTCTTTCTTTCTTCCTACCTTTCTTTCTTTCTTTCTTTCTTTCTTTCTTTCTTTCTTTCTTTCTTTCTTTCTTCGTTCCTCTTCTTTATGAGGCCTCCCAACTCCCCTTATAGCCTACCCGATCCTCCACTTTTTTTTATCCTCTTCATTTTGTAGTATTTCACATATGTATCTTTCACGAACCACTATTTAGGCCTACAGGTATTTCCTATGCGCTTCGTGACGTTATGTTTAATTGACATTTTAAACAAAATTTAAACGATGATCTCTTCATTATCTTTCAGTATCCTAATTCGACACTTATATGCAAAGATAAGAAAATCTCTCCAACGTAACCTTCTTGTTAAGTTTGTTTTTTATGGCTTAGTCCTTCCAATAGTTTGTAGATATCTTAATGCATGTTCCTCTTCATTATGGAATAAGTCAACTTTCATTATTTCTTCGTTCCTCTTCTTGATGAGGCATCCCAACTATCTTTATAGCCTACCCGATCCTCCAGTGATTTTTATCCTCTTTTTTTTGTAGTATTTCACATATGTATCCTTCGCAAACCACTATTTACTGGTCTTTCTTATCCTCTTCGTGACGTGATATTTCATTGTCATTTTAAAATCAATTCCATCGATGAACTCTTCATTATCTTGGAGTTCCCTAATTGGACACACATATGCAATGAAAAAAGAAGATCGATCCAACATAACCTTCTTATTAAGTTTTTTCTTTTTATCTTTATCTCCTTCCTATAGTTTGTTATCTTAATGCATGTTCCTCTTCATTATGGAATAAGTCAACTTGCATTATAGCTATTGTGATCCTCTTCTGATTTCATATTCTCATTCTGTCGTAAGCCCATTTTGTTTTGATCCGTTATTCTAATTGGACATAGCTATGCAAAAATAGACAACCTATCATTTTAGTTCAATGAAGTTTGTCATTTAATGCTTAACTCCGTCCAACTGGTGTTTTTTTTTCCTTTCTTCGTTCCTCTTCTTGATGAGGCCTCCCAACTCCCCTTATAGCCTACCCGATCCTCCAGTGTTTTTTATCCCCCTCATTTTGTAGTATTTCACATATGTATCCTTCGCAAACCACTATTTACTGGTATTTTTTATCCTCTTCGTGACGTGATATTTCATTGTCATTTTAAAATCAATTCCATCGATGAACTCTTCATTATCTTGGAGTTCCCTAATTAAACACACATATGCAATGAAAAAAGAAGATCGATCCAACATAACCTTCTTATTAAGTTTTTTCTTTTTATCTTTATCTCCTTCCTATAGTTTGTTGATTTCTTAATGCATTTTCCTCTTCATTATGAAACAAGTCATATTTCATTAAAGCTATTTTGATCCTTTTCATATTTCTTATTCTCTTTATGTCATCCGTCCATTATTCTTTGTTCCGAGATCCTTATTAGACATAGCTACGCAAAAATAGACAACCTAACATTACTTTTCAATGAAGTTAGTCATTTAATGCTTAACTCCGTCCAACTGGTGTTTTTTCTTTCTTTCTTCTTCTTCTGCTTTTCTTCTTCTTTCCTTGTATGTTCCTCTACTTTATGAGGCGTCCCAACTCCCCTTATAGCCTTCCCAATCCTCCACTTGTTTTTATCCTCTTCTTTTTGTAGTATTTCACATATGTATCCTTCGCGAACCACTATTTACTTGTATTTCGTATTCTCTTCGTGACATGATAATTCATTGTCATTTTAAAATCAATTCTATCGATGAACTCTTCATTATCTTGCAGTTCCCTAATTGGACACACATATGCAAAGAAAAAAGATCGATCCAACATAACCTTCTTATTAAGTTTTTTCTTTTTATCTCTATCTCCTTCCTATAGTTTGTTGATTTCTTAATGCATTTTCCTCTTCATTATGAAACCAGTCAACTTTCATGATAGCTATTGTGATACTTTTCCTATTTCTTATTTTCTTTATGTCATCCGTCCATTATTGTTTATTGCGTTATCCATGTTGGACATAGCTATGCAAAAATAGGCAACCTAACATTTCAGTTCAATGAAGTTTGCCATTTAATGCTTAACTCCGTCCAACTGGTGTTTTTTTTTCCTTTCTTCGTTCCTCTTCTTTATGAGGCCTCCCAACTCCCCTTATAGCCTACCCGATCCTCCACTTTTTTTTATCCTCTTCATTTTGTAGTATTTCACATATGTATCTTTCACGAACCACTATTTAGGCCTACAGGTATTTCCTATACTCTTTGTGACGATATGTTTCATTGACATTTTATACACAATTTAATCGATGAACTCTTCATTATCTTGTAGTATCCTAATTGGACACATATATGCAAAGAAAAGTAAATCTATCCAACATAACCTTCTTGTTAAGTTTGTCGTTTTATGGCTAACTCCTTCCAATAGTTTGTTGATATCTTTATGCATGTTCCTCTTCATTATGGAACAAGTCAACTTTCCTTATAGCTATTGGTGTCCTCTTCTTATTTCTTATCATCTTTATGTCGTGAACGCATTATTATTTGATCCGTTATCCTAATTGGACATAGCTATGCAAAAAAAGACAACCTAACATTTTAGTTCAATGAAGTTTGTCATTTAATGCTTAACTCCATCCAACTGGAGTTTCTTTTTCCTTTCTTCGTTCCTCTTCTTTATGAGGCCTCCCAACTCCCCTTAAAGCCTACCCGATCCTCCACTTGTTTTTATCCTCTTCTTTTTGTAGTATTTCACATATGTATCCTTCGCGAACCACTATTTACTGGTATTTCGTATTCTCTTCGTGACATGATAATTCATTGTCATTTTAAACACAATTCTATCGATGAACTCTTCATTATCTTGCACTACCCTAATCGGACACACATATGCAAAAAATAAGAAAATCGATCCAACATAACCTTCTTATTAAGTTTTTTTCTTTTTTTGGCTAACTCCTTCCTATAGTTTGTTATCTTAATGCATGTTCCTCATCATTATGGAACAAGTCAACTATCATTATAGGTATTGTGATCCTCTTCTTATTTCTTATTCTCTTTCTGTCGTATGCCCATTTGGTTTTAATCCGTTATAGTAATTGGACATAGCTATGCAAATAAAGACAACCTAACATTTTAGTTCAATGAAGTTTGTCATTTAATGCTTAACTGCATCCAACTGGTGTTTTTTTTTCCTTTCTTCGTTCCTCTTCTTGATGAGGCCTCCCAACTCTCCTTATAGCCTACCCGATCCTCCAGTGATTTTTATCCTATTCTTTTTGTAGTATTTCAAATATGTATCCTTCGCATACCTCTATTTACTGGTATTTCGTATTCTCTTCGTGACATGATAATTCATTGTCATTTTAAACACAATTCTATCGATGAACTCTTCATTATCTTGCACTACCCTAATTGGACACACATATGCAAAAAATAAGAAAATCGATCCAACATTACCTTCTAATTAAGTTTTTTTTCTTTTTTTGGCTAACTCCTTCCTATAGTTTGTTATCTTAGCGCATGTTCCTCTTCATTATGGAACAAGTAAACTATTGTGATCCTCTTCATATTTCTTATTCTCTTTCTGTCGTAAGCCCATTTGTTTTTGATCCGTTATTCTAATTGGACATAGCTATGCAAAAATAGACAACCTAACATTTTAGTTCAATGAAGTTCGTCATTTAATGCTTTACTCCGTCCAACTGGTGTTTTTTTTCCTTTCTTCGTTCCTCTTCTTTATGAGGCCTCCCAACTCCCCTTATAACCTACCCGATCCTCAACTTATTTTTATCCTCTTCATTTTGTAGTATTTCACATATGTATCCTTCACGAACCATTATTTACAGGTATTTCCTATCCTCTTCGTGGCGTGATGTTTCATTGACATTTTAAACGCAATTTAATCGATGAACTCTTCATTGTCTTGCAGTATAGTTTTTGGACAGATATATGCAAAGAGAAGGAAATCAATTCAAATTAACCATCTTGTTTTGTTTGTCTTTATATGGCTAACTCCTTCCAATAGTTTGTTGATATACTAATGCATGTTCCTCATCATTATGAAACAATTCAACTTTCATTATAGCTATTGTGGTCATCTTCTTATTTCTTATCCTCTTTATGTTGTGAGCTCATTATTATTTGATCCGTTATCCTAATTGGACATAGCTAAGCAAAAAAAGACAACCTAACATTTCAATTCAATGAATTTTGTCATTTAATGCTTAACTCCGTCCAACTGGTGTTTTTTTTTTCTTTCTTTCTTCCTACCTTTCTTTCTTTCTTTCTTTCTTTCTTTCTTTCTTTCTTTCTTTCTTTCTTTCTTTCTTCGTTCCTCTTCTTTATGAGGCCTCCCAACTCCCCTTATAGCCTACCCGATCCTCCACTTGTTTTTATCCTCTTCATTTTGTAGTATTTCACATATGTATCTTTCACGAACCACTATTTAGGCCTACAGGTATTTCCTATTCTCTTCGTGACGTTATGTTTCATTGACATTTTAAACATAATTTAATCGATGAACTCTTCATTATCTTGCAGTATCCTAATTGGACACATATATGCAAAGAAAAGTAAATCTATCCAACATAACCTTCTTGTTAAGTTTGTCGTTTTATGGCTAACTCCTTCCAAAAGTTTGTTGATATCTTTATGCATGTTCCCCTTCATTATGGAACAAGTCAACTTTCCTTATAGCTATTGGTGTCCTCTTCTTAATTCTTATCCTCTTTATGTCGTGAGCGCATTATTATTTGATCCGTTATCCTAATTGGACATAGCTATGCAAAAAAAGACAACCTAACATTTTAGTTCAATGAAGTTTGTCATTTAATGCTTAACTCCATCCAACTGGAGTTTCTTTTTCCTATCTTCGTTCCTCTTCTTTATGAGGCCTCTCAACTCCCCTTAAAACCTACCCGATCCTCCACTTGTCTTTATCCTCTTCTTTTTGTAGTATTTCACATATGTATCCTTTCACGAACCATTATTTACAGGTATTTCCTATCCTCTTCGTGGCGAGATGTTTCATTGACATTTTAAACACAATTTATTCGATGAACTCTTCATTATCTTGCAGTTCCCTAATTATACACACATATGTAAAAAAAGAAGGAAATCGAACAACATAAACTTCTTATTAAGTTTTTTCTTTTTTTGGCTAACTCCTTCCTATAGTTTGTTATCTTAATGCATGTTCCTCTTCATTATGGACTAAGTCAACTTTCATTGTAGCTATTGTGATCCTCTTCTGATTTCTTATTCTCTTTCTGTCGTAAGCCCATTTGGTTTTGATCCGTTTATCTAATTGGACATAGCTATGCAAAAATAGACAACCTAACATTTTAGTTCAATGAAGTTTGTCGTTTAATGCTTAACTGCATACAACTGGTGTTTGTTTTTCCTTTCTTCGTTCCTCTTCTTTATGAGGCCTCCCAACTTCCCTTTTAGCCTACCCGATCCTCCACTTGTTTTTATCCTCTTCTTTTTGTAGTATTTCACATATGTATCCTTCGTAAACCACTATTTACTGGTATTTCTTATCCTCTTCGTGACGTGATATTTGATTGTCATTTTAAAATCAATTCCAATGATGAACTCTTCATTATCTTGCAGTTCCCTAATTGGACACACATATTCAAAGAAAAAAAAAGATCGATCCAAGATAACCTTCTTATTAAGTTTTTTCTTTTTATCTCTATCTCCTTCCTTAGTTTGTTGATTTCTTAATGCATTTTCCTCTTCATTATGAAACAAGTCAACTTTCATGATAGCTATTGTGATACTTTACCTATTTCTTATTTTCTTTATGTCATCCGTCCATTATTGTTTATTGCGTTATCCTTGTTGGGCATAGGTATGCAAAAATAGACAACCTAACATTTCAGTTCAATGAAGTTATTCATTTAATGCTTAACTCCGTCCAACTGGTGTTTTTTTTTCCTTTCTTCGTTCCTCTTCTTTATGAGGCCTCCCAACTCCCCTTATAGCCTACCCGATCCTCCACTTATTTTTATCCTCTTCATTTTGTAGTATTTCACATATGTATCCTTCACGAACCATTATTTACAGGTATTTCCTATCCTCTTCGTGGCGTGATGTTTCATTGACATTTTAAACGCAATTTAATCGATGAACTCTTCATTGTCTTGCAGTATAGTATTTGGACAGATATATGCAAAGAGAAGGAAATCAATTCAAATTAACCATCTTGTTTAGTTTGTCTTTATATGGCTAACTCCTTCCAATATATTGTTGATATACTAATGCATGTTCCTCATCATTATGAAAGAATTCAACTTTCATTATAGCTATTGTGGTCATCTTCTTATTTCTTATCCTCTTTATGTTGTGAGTTCATTATTATTTGATCCGTTATCCTAATTGGACATAGCTAAGCAAAAAAAGACAACCTAACATTTCAATTCAATGAATTTTGTCATTTAATGCTTAACTCCGTCCAACTGGTGTTTTTTTCTTTCTTTCTTCTTTTACTGCTTTTCTTCTTCTTTCCTTGTATGTTCCTCTTCTTTATGAGGTCTCCCAACTCCCCTTATAGCCTACCCTTCCTCCACTTGTTTTTATCCTCTTCATTTTGTAGTATTTCACATATGTATTCTTCACGAACCACTACTTACAGGTATTTCCTATCCTCTTCGTGATGTTACGTTTCATTGACATTTTAAACACAATTTAATCGATGATCTCTTCATTATCTTTCAGTATCATAATTCGACACTTATATGCAAAGATAAGAAAATCTATCCAACGTAACCTTCTTGTTAAGTTTGTCTTTTTATGGCTTAGTCCTTCCAATAGTTTGTAGATATCTTAATGCATGTTCCTCTTCATTATGGAATAAGTCAACTTTCATTATAGCTATTGTGATCCTCTTCTGATTTCTTATTCTCTTTCTGTCGTAAGCCCATTTGGATTTGATCCGTTATTCTAATTGGACATAGCTATGCAAAAATACACAAACTAACATTTTAGTTCAATGAAGTTTGTCATTTAATACTTAACTGCATCCAACTGGTGTTTTTTTTTCCTTTCTTCGTTCCTCTTCTTTATGAGGCCTCCCAACTCCCGTTATAGCATACCCGATCCTCCACTTGTTCTTATCCTCTTCTTTTTGTAGTATTTCACATATGTATCCTTCGCGAACCACTATTTACTGGTATTTCTTATTCTCTTCATGACGTGATAATTCATTGTCATTTTAAACACAATTCTATCGATGAACTCTTCATTATCTTGCACTACCCTAATTGGACACACATATGCAAAAAAAAAAAAGAAAATCGATCAAACATAACCTTCTTATTAAGTATTTTCCTTTTTTGGCTAACTCCTTCCTATAGTTTTTTATCTTAATGCATGTTCCTCTTCATTATGGAACAAGTCAACTATCATTATAGGTATTATGATCCTCTTCTTATTTCTTATTCTCTTTCTGTCGTATGCCCATTTGGTTTTAATCCGTTATTGTAATTGGTAATAGCTATGCAAAAATAGACAACCTAACATTTTAGTTCAATGAAGTTTGTCATTTAATGCTTAACTCCGTCCAACTGGTGTTTTTTTTTCCTTTCTTCGTTCCTCTTCTTGATGAGGCCTCCCAACTCCCCTTATAGCCTACCCGATCCTCCAGTGATTTTTATCCTATTCTTTTTGTAGTATTTCACATATGTATCCTTCGCATACCACTATTTACTGGTATTTCTTATCCTCTTCGTGACGTGATATTTCATTATCATTTTAAAATCAATTCCATCGATGAACTCTTCATTATCTTGCAGTTCCCTAATTATACCCACATATGCAAAAAAGAAAAAAGAAAAAAGATCCAACATAACCTTCTTATTAAGTTTATTTTCTTTTTTTGGCTAACTCCTACCTATAGTTTGTTATCTTAATGCATGTTCCTCTTCATTATGGACTAAGTCAACTTTCATTGTAGCTATTGTGATCCTCTTCTGATTTCTTATTCTCTTTCTGTCGTAAGCCCATTTGGTTTTGATCCGTTATTCCAATTGGACATAGCTATGCAAAAATGGACAACCTAACATTTTAGTTCAATGAAGTTTGTCATTTAATGCTTAACTGCATCCAACTGGTGTTTTTTTTCCTTTCTTCGTTCCTCTTCTTTATGAGGCCTCCCAACTCCCCTTATAGCCTACCCGATCCTCCACTTGTTTTTATCCTCTTTTATTTTGTAGTATTTCACATATGTATTCTTCACGAACCACTATTTTGGCCAACAGGTATTTCCTATCCTCTTCGTGACGTTATGTTTCATTGACATTTTAAACACAATTTAATCTATGAACTCTTCATTATTTTTCAGTATCCTAATTCGACACTTATATGCAAAGATAAGAAAATCTATCCAACATAACCTTCTTGTTAAGTTTGTCTTTTTATGGGTTAGTCCTTCCAATAGTTTGTAGATATCTTAATGCATGTTCCTCTTCATTATGGAATAAGCCAACTTTGATTATAGCAATTGTGATACTCTTCTTATTTCTTATTCTCCTTCTGTCATAAGCCCATTTGGTTTTGATCCGTTATTCTAATTGGACATAGCTATGCAAAAATAGACAACTTAACATTTTAGTTCAATGAAGTTCGTCATTTAATGCTTAACTCCATCCAACTGGTTTTTTTTCCCTTTCTTCGTTCCTCTTTATATGAGGCCTCCCAACTCCCCTTATAGCCTACCCGATCCTCCACTTGTTTTTATCCTCTTCTTTTTGTATTATTTCACATATGTATCCTTCGAAAACCACTATTTACTGGTATTTCTTATCCTCTTCGTGACGTGATATTTCATTGTCATTTTAAAATCAATTCCATCGATGAACTCTTCATTATCTTGCAGTTCCCTAATTGGACACACATATGCAAAGAAAAAAGAAGATCGATCCAACATAACCTTCTTATTAAGTTTTTTCTTTTTATCTCTATCTCCTTCCTATAGTTTGTTGATTTCTTAATGCATTTTCCTCTTCATTATGAAACAAGTCAACTTTCATTATAGCTATTGTGATCCTCTTCTGATTTCTTATTCTCTTTCTGTCGTAAGCCCATTTGGTTTTGATCCGTTATTGTGATTGGACATAGCTATGCAAAAATAGACAAACTAACATTTTAGTTCAATGAAGTTTGTCATTTAATGCCTAACTGCATCCAACTGGTGTTTTTTGTTTCCTTTCTTCGTTCCTCTTCTTTATGAGGCCTCCCAACTCCCCTTATAGCTTACCCGATCCTCCACTTGTTCTTATCCTCTTCTTTTTGTAGTATTTCACATATGTATCCTTCGCGAACCACTATTTACTGGTATTTCTTATTCTCTTCGTTACGTGATAATTCATTGTCATTTTAAACACAATTCTATCGATGAACTCTTCATTATCTTGCACTACCCTAATTGGACACACATATGCAAAAAATAAGAAAATCGATCCAACATAACCTTCTTTTAAGTTTTTTTTCTTTTTTTGGCTAACTCCTTCCTATAGTTTGTTATCGTAATGCATTTTCCTCTTCATTATGGAACAAGTCAACTATCATTATAGCTATTTTGATCCTCTTCTTATTTCTTATTCTCTTTCTGTCGTAAGCCCATTTGGTTTTGATCCGTTATTCTAATTGGACATAGCTATGCAAAAATAGGCCACCTAACATTTTAGTTCAATGAAGTTTGTCATTTAATGCTTAACTCCATCCAACTGGAGTTTCTTTTTCCTTTCTTCGTTCCTCTTCTTTATGAGGCCTCCCAACTCCCCTTAAAGCCTACCCGATCCTCCACTTGTTTTTATCCTCTTCATTTTGTAGTATTTCACATATGTATCTTTCACGAACCACTATTTAGGCCTACAGGTATTTCCTATACTCTTTGTGACGATATGTTTCATTGACATTTTATACACAATTTAATCGATGAACTCTTCATTATCTTGTAGTATCCTAATTGGACACATATATGCAAAGAAAAGTAAATCTATCCAACATAACCTTCTTGTTAAGTTTGTCGTTTTATGGCTAACTCCTTCCAATAGTTTGTTGATATCTTTATGCATGTTCCTCTTCATTATGGAACAAGTCAACTTTCCTTATAGCTATTGGTGTCCTCTTCTTATTTCTTATCATCTTTATGTCGTGAACGCATTATTATTTGATCCGTTATCCTAATTGGACATAGCTATGCAAAAAAAGACAACCTAACATTTTAGTTCAATGAAGTTTGTCATTTAATGCTTAACTCCATCCAACTGGAGTTTCTTTTTCCTTTCTTCGTTCCTCTTCTTTATGAGGCCTCCCAACTCCCCTTAAAGCCTACCCGATCCTCCACTTGTTTTTATCCTCTTCTTTTTGTAGTATTTCACATATGTATCCTTCGCGAACCACTATTTACTGGTATTTCGTATTCTCTTCGTGACATGATAATTCATTGTCATTTTAAACACAATTCTATCGATGAACTCTTCATTATCTTGCACTACCCTAATCGGACACACATATGCAAAAAATAAGAAAATCGATCCAACATAACCTTCTTATTAAGTTTTTTTCTTTTTTTGGCTAACTCCTTCCTATAGTTTGTTATCTTAATGCATGTTCCTCATCATTATGGAACAAGTCAACTATCATTATAGGTATTGTGATCCTCTTCTTATTTCTTATTCTCTTTCTGTCGTATGCCCATTTGGTTTTAATCCGTTATAGTAATTGGACATAGCTATGCAAATAAAGACAACCTAACATTTTAGTTCAATGAAGTTTGTCATTTAATGCTTAACTGCATCCAACTGGTGTTTTTTTTTCCTTTCTTCGTTCCTCTTCTTGATGAGGCCTCCCAACTCTCCTTATAGCCTACCCGATCCTCCAGTGATTTTTATCCTATTCTTTTTGTAGTATTTCAAATATGTATCCTTCGCATACCTCTATTTACTGGTATTTCGTATTCTCTTCGTGACATGATAATTCATTGTCATTTTAAACACAATTCTATCGATGAACTCTTCATTATCTTGCACTACCCTAATTGGACACACATATGCAAAAAATAAGAAAATCGATCCAACATTACCTTCTAATTAAGTTTTTTTTCTTTTTTTGGCTAACTCCTTCCTATAGTTTGTTATCTTAGCGCATGTTCCTCTTCATTATGGAACAAGTAAACTATTGTGATCCTCTTCATATTTCTTATTCTCTTTCTGTCGTAAGCCCATTTGTTTTTGATCCGTTATTCTAATTGGACATAGCTATGCAAAAATAGACAACCTAACATTTTAGTTCAATGAAGTTCGTCATTTAATGCTTTACTCCGTCCAACTGGTGTTTTTTTTCCTTTCTTCGTTCCTCTTCTTTATGAGGCCTCCCAACTCCCCTTATAACCTACCCGATCCTCAACTTATTTTTATCCTCTTCATTTTGTAGTATTTCACATATGTATCCTTCACGAACCATTATTTACAGGTATTTCCTATCCTCTTCGTGGCGTGATGTTTCATTGACATTTTAAACGCAATTTAATCGATGAACTCTTCATTGTCTTGCAGTATAGTTTTTGGACAGATATATGCAAAGAGAAGGAAATCAATTCAAATTAACCATCTTGTTTTGTTTGTCTTTATATGGCTAACTCCTTCCAATAGTTTGTTGATATACTAATGCATGTTCCTCATCATTATGAAACAATTCAACTTTCATTATAGCTATTGTGGTCATCTTCTTATTTCTTATCCTCTTTATGTTGTGAGCTCATTATTATTTGATCCGTTATCCTAATTGGACATAGCTAAGCAAAAAAAGACAACCTAACATTTCAATTCAATGAATTTTGTCATTTAATGCTTAACTCCGTCCAACTGGTGTTTTTTTTTTCTTTCTTTCTTCCTACCTTTCTTTCTTTCTTTCTTTCTTTCTTTCTTTCTTTCTTTCTTTCTTTCTTTCTTTCTTCGTTCCTCTTCTTTATGAGGCCTCCCAACTCCCCTTATAGCCTACCCGATCCTCCACTTGTTTTTATCCTCTTCATTTTGTAGTATTTCACATATGTATCTTTCACGAACCACTATTTAGGCCTACAGGTATTTCCTATTCTCTTCGTGACGTTATGTTTCATTGACATTTTAAACATAATTTAATCGATGAACTCTTCATTATCTTGCAGTATCCTAATTGGACACATATATGCAAAGAAAAGTAAATCTATCCAACATAACCTTCTTGTTAAGTTTGTCGTTTTATGGCTAACTCCTTCCAAAAGTTTGTTGATATCTTTATGCATGTTCCCCTTCATTATGGAACAAGTCAACTTTCCTTATAGCTATTGGTGTCCTCTTCTTAATTCTTATCCTCTTTATGTCGTGAGCGCATTATTATTTGATCCGTTATCCTAATTGGACATAGCTATGCAAAAAAAGACAACCTAACATTTTAGTTCAATGAAGTTTGTCATTTAATGCTTAACTCCATCCAACTGGAGTTTCTTTTTCCTATCTTCGTTCCTCTTCTTTATGAGGCCTCTCAACTCCCCTTAAAACCTACCCGATCCTCCACTTGTCTTTATCCTCTTCTTTTTGTAGTATTTCACATATGTATCCTTTCACGAACCATTATTTACAGGTATTTCCTATCCTCTTCGTGGCGAGATGTTTCATTGACATTTTAAACACAATTTATTCGATGAACTCTTCATTATCTTGCAGTTCCCTAATTATACACACATATGTAAAAAAAGAAGGAAATCGAACAACATAAACTTCTTATTAAGTTTTTTCTTTTTTTGGCTAACTCCTTCCTATAGTTTGTTATCTTAATGCATGTTCCTCTTCATTATGGACTAAGTCAACTTTCATTGTAGCTATTGTGATCCTCTTCTGATTTCTTATTCTCTTTCTGTCGTAAGCCCATTTGGTTTTGATCCGTTTATCTAATTGGACATAGCTATGCAAAAATAGACAACCTAACATTTTAGTTCAATGAAGTTTGTCGTTTAATGCTTAACTGCATACAACTGGTGTTTGTTTTTCCTTTCTTCGTTCCTCTTCTTTATGAGGCCTCCCAACTTCCCTTTTAGCCTACCCGATCCTCCACTTGTTTTTATCCTCTTCTTTTTGTAGTATTTCACATATGTATCCTTCGTAAACCACTATTTACTGGTATTTCTTATCCTCTTCGTGACGTGATATTTGATTGTCATTTTAAAATCAATTCCAATGATGAACTCTTCATTATCTTGCAGTTCCCTAATTGGACACACATATTCAAAGAAAAAAAAAGATCGATCCAAGATAACCTTCTTATTAAGTTTTTTCTTTTTATCTCTATCTCCTTCCTTAGTTTGTTGATTTCTTAATGCATTTTCCTCTTCATTATGAAACAAGTCAACTTTCATGATAGCTATTGTGATACTTTACCTATTTCTTATTTTCTTTATGTCATCCGTCCATTATTGTTTATTGCGTTATCCTTGTTGGGCATAGGTATGCAAAAATAGACAACCTAACATTTCAGTTCAATGAAGTTATTCATTTAATGCTTAACTCCGTCCAACTGGTGTTTTTTTTTCCTTTCTTCGTTCCTCTTCTTTATGAGGCCTCCCAACTCCCCTTATAGCCTACCCGATCCTCCACTTATTTTTATCCTCTTCATTTTGTAGTATTTCACATATGTATCCTTCACGAACCATTATTTACAGGTATTTCCTATCCTCTTCGTGGCGTGATGTTTCATTGACATTTTAAACGCAATTTAATCGATGAACTCTTCATTGTCTTGCAGTATAGTATTTGGACAGATATATGCAAAGAGAAGGAAATCAATTCAAATTAACCATCTTGTTTAGTTTGTCTTTATATGGCTAACTCCTTCCAATATATTGTTGATATACTAATGCATGTTCCTCATCATTATGAAAGAATTCAACTTTCATTATAGCTATTGTGGTCATCTTCTTATTTCTTATCCTCTTTATGTTGTGAGTTCATTATTATTTGATCCGTTATCCTAATTGGACATAGCTAAGCAAAAAAAGACAACCTAACATTTCAATTCAATGAATTTTGTCATTTAATGCTTAACTCCGTCCAACTGGTGTTTTTTTCTTTCTTTCTTCTTTTACTGCTTTTCTTCTTCTTTCCTTGTATGTTCCTCTTCTTTATGAGGTCTCCCAACTCCCCTTATAGCCTACCCTTCCTCCACTTGTTTTTATCCTCTTCATTTTGTAGTATTTCACATATGTATTCTTCACGAACCACTACTTACAGGTATTTCCTATCCTCTTCGTGATGTTACGTTTCATTGACATTTTAAACACAATTTAATCGATGATCTCTTCATTATCTTTCAGTATCATAATTCGACACTTATATGCAAAGATAAGAAAATCTATCCAACGTAACCTTCTTGTTAAGTTTGTCTTTTTATGGCTTAGTCCTTCCAATAGTTTGTAGATATCTTAATGCATGTTCCTCTTCATTATGGAATAAGTCAACTTTCATTATAGCTATTGTGATCCTCTTCTGATTTCTTATTCTCTTTCTGTCGTAAGCCCATTTGGATTTGATCCGTTATTCTAATTGGACATAGCTATGCAAAAATACACAAACTAACATTTTAGTTCAATGAAGTTTGTCATTTAATACTTAACTGCATCCAACTGGTGTTTTTTTTTCCTTTCTTCGTTCCTCTTCTTTATGAGGCCTCCCAACTCCCGTTATAGCATACCCGATCCTCCACTTGTTCTTATCCTCTTCTTTTTGTAGTATTTCACATATGTATCCTTCGCGAACCACTATTTACTGGTATTTCTTATTCTCTTCATGACGTGATAATTCATTGTCATTTTAAACACAATTCTATCGATGAACTCTTCATTATCTTGCACTACCCTAATTGGACACACATATGCAAAAAAAAAAAAGAAAATCGATCAAACATAACCTTCTTATTAAGTATTTTCCTTTTTTGGCTAACTCCTTCCTATAGTTTTTTATCTTAATGCATGTTCCTCTTCATTATGGAACAAGTCAACTATCATTATAGGTATTATGATCCTCTTCTTATTTCTTATTCTCTTTCTGTCGTATGCCCATTTGGTTTTAATCCGTTATTGTAATTGGTAATAGCTATGCAAAAATAGACAACCTAACATTTTAGTTCAATGAAGTTTGTCATTTAATGCTTAACTCCGTCCAACTGGTGTTTTTTTTTCCTTTCTTCGTTCCTCTTCTTGATGAGGCCTCCCAACTCCCCTTATAGCCTACCCGATCCTCCAGTGATTTTTATCCTATTCTTTTTGTAGTATTTCACATATGTATCCTTCGCATACCACTATTTACTGGTATTTCTTATCCTCTTCGTGACGTGATATTTCATTATCATTTTAAAATCAATTCCATCGATGAACTCTTCATTATCTTGCAGTTCCCTAATTATACCCACATATGCAAAAAAGAAAAAAGAAAAAAGATCCAACATAACCTTCTTATTAAGTTTATTTTCTTTTTTTGGCTAACTCCTACCTATAGTTTGTTATCTTAATGCATGTTCCTCTTCATTATGGACTAAGTCAACTTTCATTGTAGCTATTGTGATCCTCTTCTGATTTCTTATTCTCTTTCTGTCGTAAGCCCATTTGGTTTTGATCCGTTATTCCAATTGGACATAGCTATGCAAAAATGGACAACCTAACATTTTAGTTCAATGAAGTTTGTCATTTAATGCTTAACTGCATCCAACTGGTGTTTTTTTTCCTTTCTTCGTTCCTCTTCTTTATGAGGCCTCCCAACTCCCCTTATAGCCTACCCGATCCTCCACTTGTTTTTATCCTCTTTTATTTTGTAGTATTTCACATATGTATTCTTCACGAACCACTATTTTGGCCAACAGGTATTTCCTATCCTCTTCGTGACGTTATGTTTCATTGACATTTTAAACACAATTTAATCTATGAACTCTTCATTATTTTTCAGTATCCTAATTCGACACTTATATGCAAAGATAAGAAAATCTATCCAACATAACCTTCTTGTTAAGTTTGTCTTTTTATGGCTTAGTCCTTCCAATAGTTTGTAGATATCTTAATGCATGTTCCTCTTCATTATGGAATAAGCCAACTTTGATTATAGCAATTGTGATACTCTTCTTATTTCTTATTCTCCTTCTGTCATAAGCCCATTTGGTTTTGATCCGTTATTCTAATTGGACATAGCTATGCAAAAATAGACAACTTAACATTTTAGTTCAATGAAGTTCGTCATTTAATGCTTAACTCCATCCAACTGGTTTTTTTTCCCTTTCTTCGTTCCTCTTTATATGAGGCCTCCCAACTCCCCTTATAGCCTACCCGATCCTCCACTTGTTTTTATCCTCTTCTTTTTGTATTATTTCACATATGTATCCTTCGAAAACCACTATTTACTGGTATTTCTTATCCTCTTCGTGACGTGATATTTCATTGTCATTTTAAAATCAATTCCATCGATGAACTCTTCATTATCTTGCAGTTCCCTAATTGGACACACATATGCAAAGAAAAAAGAAGATCGATCCAACATAACCTTCTTATTAAGTTTTTTCTTTTTATCTCTATCTCCTTCCTATAGTTTGTTGATTTCTTAATGCATTTTCCTCTTCATTATGAAACAAGTCAACTTTCATTATAGCTATTGTGATCCTCTTCTGATTTCTTATTCTCTTTCTGTCGTAAGCCCATTTGGTTTTGATCCGTTATTGTGATTGGACATAGCTATGCAAAAATAGACAAACTAACATTTTAGTTCAATGAAGTTTGTCATTTAATGCCTAACTGCATCCAACTGGTGTTTTTTGTTTCCTTTCTTCGTTCCTCTTCTTTATGAGGCCTCCCAACTCCCCTTATAGCTTACCCGATCCTCCACTTGTTCTTATCCTCTTCTTTTTGTAGTATTTCACATATGTATCCTTCGCGAACCACTATTTACTGGTATTTCTTATTCTCTTCGTTACGTGATAATTCATTGTCATTTTAAACACAATTCTATCGATGAACTCTTCATTATCTTGCACTACCCTAATTGGACACACATATGCAAAAAATAAGAAAATCGATCCAACATAACCTTCTTTTAAGTTTTTTTTCTTTTTTTGGCTAACTCCTTCCTATAGTTTGTTATCGTAATGCATTTTCCTCTTCATTATGGAACAAGTCAACTATCATTATAGCTATTTTGATCCTCTTCTTATTTCTTATTCTCTTTCTGTCGTAAGCCCATTTGGTTTTGATCCGTTATTCTAATTGGACATAGCTATGCAAAAATAGGCCACCTAACATTTTAGTTCAATGAAGTTTGTCATTTAATGCTTAACTCCATCCAACTGGAGTTTCTTTTTCCTTTCTTCGTTCCTCTTCTTTATGAGGCCTCCCAACTCCCCTTAAAGCCTACCCGATCCTCCACTTGTTTTTATCCTCTTCTTTTTGTAGTATTTCACATATGTATCCTTCGCGAACCACTATTTACTGGTATTTCGTTTTCTCTTCGTGACGTGATATTTCATTGTCATTTTAAAATCAATTCCATCGATGAACTCTTCATTATCTTGAAGTTCCCTAATTGGACACACATATGCAAAAAATAAGAAAATCGATCCAACATAACCTTCTTATTAAGTTTTTTTTCTTTTTTTGGCTAACTCCTTCCTATAGTTTGTTATCGTAATGCATTTTCCTCTTCATTATGGAACAAGTCAACTATCATTATAGCTATTTTGATCCTCTTCTTATTTCTTATTCTCTTTCTGTCGTAAGCCCATTTGGTTTTGATCCGTTATTCTAATTGGACATAGCTATGCAAAAATAGACCACCTAACATTTTAGTTCAATGAAGTTTGTCATTTAATGCTTAACTCCGTCCAACTGGTTTTTTTTTTTCCTTTCTTCGTTCCTCTTCTTGATGAGGTGACCCAACTCCCCTTATAGCCTACCCGATCCTCCAGTGATTTTTATCTTCTTCTTTTTGTAGTATTTCATATATGTATCCTTCGCAAACCACTATTTACTGGTATTTCTTATCCTCTTCGTGACGTGATATTTCATTGTCATTTTAAAATCAATTCCATCGATGAACTCTTCATTATCTTGCAGTTCCCTAATTGGACACACATATGCAAAGAAAAAAGAAGATCGATCCAACATAACCATCTTATTAAGTTTTTTCTTTTTATCTCTATATCCTTCCTATAGTTTGTTGATTTCTTAATGCATTTTCCTCTTCTTTATGAAACAAGTCAACTTTCATGATAGCTATTTTGATCCTTTTCATATTTCTTATTCCTTTTATGTCATCCGTCCATTATTCTTTGTTCCGAAATCCTTATTGGACATAGCTACGCAAAAATAGACAACCTAACATTTCTTTTCAATGAAGTTTGTCATTAATTGCTTAACTCCGTCCAACTGGTGTTTTTTTCTTTCTTTCTTCTTTTTCTGCTTTTCTTCTTCTTTCCTTGTATGTTCCTCTTCTTTATGAGGTCTCCCAACTCCCCTTATAGCCTACCCTTCCTCCACTTGTTTTTATCCTCTTCATTTTGTAGTATTTCACATATGTATTCTTCACAAACCACTATTTACAGGTATTTCCTATCCTCTTCGTGATGTTACGTTTCATTGACATTTTAAACAAAATTTAATCGATGATCTCTTCATTATCTTTCAGTATCCTAATTCGACACTTATATGCAAAGATAAGAAAATCTATCCAACGTAACCTTCTTGTTAAGTTTGTCTTATTATGGCTTAGTCCTTCCAATAGTTTGTAGATATCTTAATGCATGTTCCTCTTCATTATGGAATAAGTCAACTTTCATTATAGCGATTGTGATCCTCTTCTGATTTCTTATTCTCTTTCTGTCGTAAGCCCATTTGGATTTGATCCGTTATTCTAATTGGACATAGCTATGCAAAAATAGACAAACTAACATTTTAGTTCAATGAAGTTTGTCATTTAATGCTTAACTGCATCCAACTGGTGTTTTTTTTTTCCTTTCTTCGTTCCTCTTCTTTATGAGGCCTCCCAACTCCCCTTATAGCCTACCCGATCCTCCACTTGTTCTTATCCTCTTCTTTTTGTAGTATTTCACATATGTATCCTTCGCGAACCACTATTTACTGGTATTTCTTATTCTTTTCGTTACGTGATAATTCATTGTCATTTTGAAAACACAATTCTATCGATGAACTCTTCATTATCTTGCACTACCCTAATTGGACACACATATGCAAAAAAAAAAAGAAAATCGATCCAACATAACCTTCTTATTAAGTATTTTCTATTTTTGGCTAACTCCTTCCTATAGTTTGTTATCTTAATGTATGTTCCTCTTCATTATGGAACAAGTCAACTACCATTATAGGTATTGTGATCCTCTTCTTATTTCTTATTCTCTTTCTGTCGTATGCCCATTTGGTTTTAATCCGTTACTGTAATTGGACATAGCTATGCAAAAATAGACAACCTAACATTTTAGTTCAATGAAGTTTGTCATTTAATGCTTAACTCCGTCCAACTGGTGTTTTTTTTCCTTTCTTCGTTCCTCTTCTTGATGTGGCCTCCCAACTCCCCTTATAGCCTACCCGATCCTCCAGTGATTTTTATCCTATTCTTTTTGTAGTATTTCACATATGTATCCTTCGCATACCACTATTTACTGGTATTTCTTATCCTCTTCGAAACGTGATATTTCATTATCATTTTAAAATCAATTCCATCGATGAACTCTTCATTATCTTGCAGTTCCCTAATTGGACACACATATGCAAAAAAAAAAAAAAAAAAAAAAAGAAAATCGATCCAACATAACCGTCTTATTAAGTTTTTTTTTTTTTTGGCTAACTCCTTCCGAAAGTTTGTTATCTTAATGCATGTTCCTCTTCATTATGGACTAAGTCAACTTTCATTATAGCTATTGTCATCCTCTTCTTATTTCTTATTCTCTTTCTGTCGTAAGCCCATTTGGTTTTGATCCGTTATTCTAATTGGACATAGCTATGCAAAAATAGACAACCTAACATTTTAGTTCAATGAAGTTTGTCATTTAATGCTTAACTCCATCCAAATGTTTTTTTTTCCCTTTCTTCGTTCCTCTTTTTATGAGTCCTCCCAACTCCCATTATAGCCTACCCGATCCTCCACTTGTTTTTATCCTCTTCTTTTTGTAGTATTTCACATATGTATCCTTCGCAAACCACTATTTACTGGTATTTCTTATCCTCTTCGTGACGTGATATTTCATTGTCATTTTAAAATCAATTTAATCGATGAACTCTTCATTGTCTTGCAGTATAGTATTTGGACAGATATATGCAAAGAGAAGGAAATCAATTCAAATTAACCATCTTGTTTAGTTTGTCTTTTTATGGCTAACTCCTTCCAATAGTTTGTTATCTTAATGCATGTTCCTCATCATTATGAAACAATTCAACTTTCATTATTGCTATTGTGGTCATCTTCTTATTTCTTATCCTCTTTATATTGTGAGCTCATTATTATTTGATGCGTTATCCTAATTGGACATAGCTATGCAAAAAAAGAAAACTGGATACAATCGATCCAACATAACCTTCTTATTAAGTTTTTTTGGCTAACTCCTTCCTATAGTTTGTTATCTTAGCGCATGTTCCTCTTCATTATGGAACAAGTAAACTATCATTATAGCTATTGTGATCCTCTTCTTATTTCTTATTCTCTTTCTGTCGTAAGCCCATTTGGTTTTGATCCGTTATTATAATTGGACATAGCTATCCAAAAATAGACAACCTAACATTTTAGTTCAATGAAGTTTGTCATTTAATGCTTAACTCCGTCCAACTGGTGTTTTTTTTCCTTTCTTCGTTCCTCTTCTTTATGAGGCCTCCCAACACCCCTTATAGCCTACCCGATCCTCCACTTATTTTTATCCTCTTCATTTTGTAGTATTTCACATATGTATCCTTCACGAACCATTATTTACAGGTATTTCCTATCCTCTTCGTGGCGTGATGTTTCATTGACATTTTAAACGCAATTTAATCGATGAACTCTTCATTGTCTTGCAGTATAGTATTTGGACAGATATATGCAAAGAGAAGGAAATCAATTCAAATTAACCATCTTGTTTAGTTTATCTTTATATGGCTAACTCCTTCCAATAGTTTGTTGATATACTAATGCATGTTCCTCATCATTATGAAACAATTCAACTTTCATTATAGCTATTGTGGTCATCTTCTTATTTCATATCCTCTTTATGTTGTGAGCTCATTATTATTTGATCCGTTATACTAATTGGACATAGCTAAGCAAAAAAAGACAACCTAACATTTCAATTCAATGAATTTTGTCATTTAATGCTTAACTCCGTCCAACTGGTGTTTTTTTCTTTCTTTTTTCCTACCTTTCTTTCTTTCTTTCTTTCTTTCTTTCTTTCTTTATTTCTTTCTTTCTTTCTTTCCTTCTTTCTTCGTTCCTCTTCTTTATGAGGCCTCCCAACTCTCCTTATAGCCTACCCGATCCTCCACTTGTTTTCATCCTCTTCATTTTGTAGTATTTCACATATGTATCTTTCACGAACCACTATTAAGGCCTACAGGTATTTCCTATTCTCTTCGTGACGTTATGTTTCATTGACATTTATACACAATTTAATGGATGAACTCTTCATTATCTTGCAGTATCCTAATTGGAAAACATATATGCAAAGAAAAGTAAATCTATCCAACATAACCTTCTTGTTAAGTTTGTCGTTTCATGGCTAACTCCTTCAAATAGTTTGTTAATATCTTTATGCATGTTCCTCTTCATTATGGAACAAGTCAACTTTCCTTATAGCTATTGGTGTCCTCTTCTTATTTCTTATCCTCTTTATGTCGTGAGCGCATTATTATTTGATCCGTTATCCTAATTGGACATAGCTATGCAAAAAAAGACAACCTAACATTTTAGTTCAGTGAATTTTGTCATTTAATGCTTAACTCCATCCAACTGGAGTTTCTTTTTCCTTTCTTCGTTCCTCTTCTTTGTGAGGCCTCCCATCTCCCCTTAAAGCCTACCCGATCCTCCACTTGTTTTTATCCTCTTCTTTTTGTAGTATTTCAGATATAAATCCTTCGCGAACCACTACTTACTGGTATTTCGTATTCTCTTCGTGACGTGATAATTCATTGTCATTTTAAACACAATTCTATCGATGAACTCTTCATTATCTTGCACTACCCTAATTGGACACACATATGCAAAAAATAAGAAAATCGATCCAACATAACCTTCTTATTAAGTTTTGTTTCTTTTTTTGGCTAAGTCCTTCCTATAGTTTGTTATCTTAATGCATGTTCCTCTTCATTATGGAACAAGTCAACTATCATTATAGCTATTGTGATCCTCTTCTTATTTCTTATTCTCTTTCTGTCGTAAGCCCATTTGGTTTTGATCCGTTATTCTAATTGGACATAGCTATGCATAAATAGACAACCTAACATTTTAGTTCAATGAAGTTTGTCATTTAATGCTTAACTCCATCCAACTGGTGTTTTTTTTCCTTTCTTCGTTCCTCTTCTTTATGAGGCCTCCCAACTCCCTTATAGCCTACCCGATCCTCCACTTGTTTTTATCCTCTTCTTTTTGTAGTATTTCATATATGTATCCTTCGCAAACCACTATTTACTGGTATTTCTTATCCTCTTCGTGACGTGATATTTCATTGTCATTTTAAAATCAATTCCATCTATGAATTCTTCATTATTTTGCAGTTCCCTAATTGGACTCACATATGCAAAGAAAAAAGAAGATCGATCCAACATAACCTTCTTATTAAGTTTTTTCTTTTTATCTCTATATCCTTCCTATAGTTTGTTGATTTCTTAATGCATTTTCCTCTTCTTTATGAAACAAGTCAACTTTCATGATAGCTATTTTGATCCTTTTAATATTTCTTATTCCTTTTATGTCATCCGTCCATTATTCTTTGTTCCGAAATCCTTATTGGACATAGCTACGCAAAAATAGACAACCTAACATTTCATTTCAATGAAGTTTGTCATTAATTGCTTAACTCCGTCCAACTGGTGTTTTTTTCTTTCTTTCTTCTTTTTCTGCTTTTCTTCTTCTTTCCTTGTATGTTCCTCTTCTTTATGAGGTCTCCCAACTCCCCTTATAGCCTACCCGATCCTCCACTTGTTTTTATCCCCTTCATTTTTTAGTATTTTACATATGTATCCTTCACGAACCACTAATTGGACATAGCTATGCAAAAAAAGACAACGTAACATTTCAGTTCAATGAAGTTTGTCATTTAATGCTTAACTGCATCCAACTGGATTTTTTCCTTTCTTCGTTCCTCTTCTTTATGAGGCCTCCCAACTCCCCTTATAGCCTATCCGATCCTCCACTTGTTCTTATCCTCTTATTTTTGTAGTATTTCACATATGTATCCTTCGCGAACCACTATTTACTGGTATTTCTTATTCTCTTCGTGACGTGATTATTCAATGTCATATTAAACACAATTCTATCGATGAACTCTTCATTATCTTGCACTACCCTAATTGGACACACATATGCAAAAGAAAAAGAAAATCGATCCAACATAACCTTCTTATTAAGTATTTTCTTTTTTTGGCTAACTCCTTCCTATAGTTTGTTATCTTAATGCATGTTCCTCTTCATTATGGACTAAGTCAACTTTCATTTTAGCTATTGTCATCCTCTTCTGATTTCTTATTCTCTTTCTGTCGTAAGCCCATTTATACTAATTGGACATAGCTATACAAAAATAGACAACCTAACATTTTAGTTCAATGAAGTTTGTCATTTAATGCTTAACTCCATCCAAATGGTTTTTTTCCCCTTTTTCGTTCCTCTTTTTATGAGTCCTCCCAACTCCCATTATAGCCTACCCGATCCTCCACTTGTTTTTATCCTCTTCTTTTTGTAGTATTTCACATATGTATCCTTCGCAAACCACTATTTACTGGTATTTCTTATCCTCTTCGTGACGTGATATTTCATTGTCATTTTAAAATCAATTTAATCGATGGACTCTTCATTGTCTTGCAGTATAGTATTTGGACAGATATATGCAAAGAGAAGGAAATCAATTCAAATTAACCATCTTGTTTAGTTTGTCTTTTTATGGCTAACTCCTTAAAATAGTTTGTTATCTTAATGCATGTTCCTCATCATTATGAAACAATTCAACTTTCATTATAGCTATTGTGGTCATCTTCTTATTTCTTATCCTCTTTATGTTGTGAGCTCATTATTATTTGATCCGTTATCCTAATTGGACATAGCTATGCAAAAAAAGAAAACTGGATACAATCGATCCAACATAACCTTCTTATTAAGTTTTTTTGGCTACCTCCTTCCTATAGTTTGTTATCTTAATGCATGTTCCTCTTTATTATGGAACAAGTCAACTATCATTATAGCTATTGTGATCCTCTTCTTATTTCTTATTCTCTTTCTGTCGTAAGCCCATTTGGTTTTGATCCGTTATTCTAATTGGACATAGCTATGCAAAAATAGACAACCTAACATTTTAGTTCAATGAAGTTTATCATTTAATGCTTAACTCCATCCAACTGGTTTTTTTTTTCCTTTCTTCGTTCCTCTTTTTGAGGCCTCCCAACTCCCCTTATAGCCTACCCGATCCTCCACTTGTTTTTATCCTCTTCTTTTTGTAGTATTTCACATATGTATCCTTCGCAAACCACTATTTACTGGTATTTCTTATCCTCTTCGTGACGTGATATTTCATTGTCATTTTAAAATCAATTTAATCGATGAACTATTCATTGTCTTGCAGTATAGTATTTGGACAAATATATGCAAAGAGAAGGAAATCAATTCAAATTAACTATCTTGTTTAGTTTGTCTTTATATGGCTAACTCCTTCCAATAGTTTGTTCATATACTAATGCATGTTCCTCATCATTATGAAACAATTCAACTTTCATTATAGCTATTGTGGTCATCTTCTTATTTCTTATCCTCTTTATGTTGTGAGCTCATTATTATTTGATCCGTTATCCTAATTGGACATAGCTAAGCAAAAAAAGACAACCTAACATTTCAATTCAATGAATTTTGTCATTTAATGCTTAACTCCGTCCAACTGGTGTTTTTTTCTTTCTTTCTTCCTACCTTTCTTTCTTTCTTTCTTTCTTTCTTTCTTTCTTTCTTTCTTTCTTTCTTTCTTTCTTCGTTCCTCTTCTTTATGAGGCCTCCCAACTCCCCTTATAGCCTACCCGATCCTCCACTTTTTTTTATCCTCTTCATTTTGTAGTATTTCACATATGTATCTTTCACGAACCACTATTTAGGCCTACAGGTATTTCCTATCCGCTTCGTGACGTTATGTTTAATTGACATTTTAAACAAAATTTAAACGATGATCTCTTCATTATCTTTCAGTATCCTAATTCGACACTTATATGCAAAGATAAGAAAATCTCTCCAACGTAACCTTCTTGTTAAGTTTGTTTTTTATGGCTTAGTCCTTCCAATAGTTTGTAGATATCTTAATGCATGTTCCTCTTCATTATGGAATAAGTCAACTTTCATTATTTCTTCGTTCCTCTTCTTGATGAGGCATCCCAACTATCTTTATAGCCTACCCGATCCTCCAGTGATTTTTATCCTCTTTTTTTTTGTAGTATTTCACATATGTATCCTTCGCAAACCACTATTTACTGGTCTTTCTTATCCTCTTCGTGACGTGATATTTCATTGTCATTTTAAAATCAATTCCATCGATGAACTCTTCATTATCTTGGAGTTCCCTAATTGGACACACATATGCAATGAAAAAAGAAGATCGATCCAACATAACCTTCTTATTAAGTTTTTTCTTTTTATCTTTATCTCCTTCCTATAGTTTGTTATCTTAATGCATGTTCCTCTTCATTATGGAATAAGTCAACTTGCATTATAGCTATTGTGATCCTCTTCTGATTTCTTATTCTCATTCTGTCGTAAGCCCATTTTGTTTTGATCCGTTATTCTAATTGGACATAGCTATGCAAAAATAGACAACCTATCATTTTAGTTCAATGAAGTTTGTCATTTAATGCTTAACTCCGTCCAACTGGTGTTTTTTTTTCCTTTCTTCGTTCCTCTTCTTGATGAGGCCTCCCAACTCCCCTTATAGCCTACCCGATCCTCCAGTGTTTTTTATCCCCCTCATTTTGTAGTATTTCACATATGTATCCTTCGCAAACCACTATTTACTGGTATTTTTTATCCTCTTCGTGACGTGATATTTCATTGTCATTTTAAAATCAATTCCATCGATGAACTCTTCATTATCTTGGAGTTCCCTAATTAAACACACATATGCAATGAAAAAAGAAGATCGATCCAACATAACCTTCTTATTAAGTTTTTTCTTTTTATCTTTATCTCCTTCCTATAGTTTGTTGATTTCTTAATGCATTTTCCTCTTCATTATGAAACAAGTCATATTTCATTAAAGCTATTTTGATCCTTTTCATATTTCTTATTCTCTTTATGTCATCCGTCCATTATTCTTTGTTCCGAGATCCTTATTAGACATAGCTACGCAAAAATAGACAACCTAACATTTCTTTTCAATGAAGTTAGTCATTTAATGCTTAACTCCGTCCAACTGGTGTTTTTTCTTTCTTTCTTCTTCTTCTGCTTTTCTTCTTCTTTCCTTGTATGTTCCTCTACTTTATGAGGCGTCCCAACTCCCCTTATAGCCTTCCCAATCCTCCACTTGTTTTTATCCTCTTCTTTTTGTAGTATTTCACATATGTATCCTTCGCGAACCACTATTTACTTGTATTTCGTATTCTCTTCGTGACATGATAATTCATTGTCATTTTAAAATCAATTCTATCGATGAACTCTTCATTATCTTGCAGTTCCCTAATTGGACACACATATGCAAAGAAAAAAGATCGATCCAACATAACCTTCTTATTAAGTTTTTTCTTTTTATCTCTATCTCCTTCCTATAGTTTGTTGATTTCTTAATGCATTTTCCTCTTCATTATGAAACCAGTCAACTTTCATGATAGCTATTGTGATACTTTTCCTATTTCTTATTTTCTTTATGTCATCCGTCCATTATTGTTTATTGCGTTATCCATGTTGGACATAGCTATGCAAAAATAGGCAACCTAACATTTCAGTTCAATGAAGTTTGCCATTTAATGCTTAACTCCGTCCAACTGGTGTTTTTTTTTCCTTTCTTCGTTCCTCTTCTTTATGAGGCCTCCCAACTCCCCTTATAGCCTACCCGATCCTCCACTTTTTTTTATCCTCTTCATTTTGTAGTATTTCACATATGTATCTTTCACGAACCACTATTTAGGCCTACAGGTATTTCCTATACTCTTTGTGACGATATGTTTCATTGACATTTTATACACAATTTAATCGATGAACTCTTCATTATCTTGTAGTATCCTAATTGGACACATATATGCAAAGAAAAGTAAATCTATCCAACATAACCTTCTTGTTAAGTTTGTCGTTTTATGGCTAACTCCTTCCAATAGTTTGTTGATATCTTTATGCATGTTCCTCTTCATTATGGAACAAGTCAACTTTCCTTATAGCTATTGGTGTCCTCTTCTTATTTCTTATCATCTTTATGTCGTGAACGCATTATTATTTGATCCGTTATCCTAATTGGACATAGCTATGCAAAAAAAGACAACCTAACATTTTAGTTCAATGAAGTTTGTCATTTAATGCTTAACTCCATCCAACTGGAGTTTCTTTTTCCTTTCTTCGTTCCTCTTCTTTATGAGGCCTCCCAACTCCCCTTAAAGCCTACCCGATCCTCCACTTGTTTTTATCCTCTTCTTTTTGTAGTATTTCACATATGTATCCTTCGCGAACCACTATTTACTGGTATTTCGTATTCTCTTCGTGACATGATAATTCATTGTCATTTTAAACACAATTCTATCGATGAACTCTTCATTATCTTGCACTACCCTAATCGGACACATATGCAAAAAATAAGAAAATCGATCCAACATAACCTTCTTATTAAGTTTTTTTCTTTTTTTGGCTAACTCCTTCCTATAGTTTGTTATCTTAATGCATGTTCCTCATCATTATGGAACAAGTCAACTATCATTATAGGTATTGTGATCCTCTTCTTATTTCTTATTCTCTTTCTGTCGTATGCCCATTTGGTTTTAATCCGTTATAGTAATTGGACATAGCTATGCAAATATAGACAACCTAACATTTTAGTTCAATGAAGTTTGTCATTTAATGCTTAACTGCATCCAACTGGTGTTTTTTTTTCCTTTCTTCGTTCCTCTTCTTGATGAGGCCTCCCAACTCTCCTTATAGCCTACCCGATCCTCCAGTGATTTTTATCCTATTCTTTTTGTAGTATTTCAAATATGTATCCTTCGCATACCTCTATTTACTGGTATTTCGTATTCTCTTCGTGACATGATAATTCATTGTCATTTTAAACACAATTCTATCGATGAACTCTTCATTATCTTGCACTACCCTAATTGGACACACATATGCAAAAAATAAGAAAATCGATCCAACATTACCTTCTAATTAAGTTTTTTTTCTTTTTTTGGCTAACTCCTTCCTATAGTTTGTTATCTTAGCGCATGTTCCTCTTCATTATGGAACAAGTAAACTATTGTGATCCTCTTCATATTTCTTATTCTCTTTCTGTCGTAAGCCCATTTGTTTTTGATCCGTTATTCTAATTGGACATAGCTATGCAAAAATAGACAACCTAACATTTTAGTTCAATGAAGTTCGTCATTTAATGCTTTACTCCGTCCAACTGGTGTTTTTTTTCCTTTCTTCGTTCCTCTTCTTTATGAGGCCTCCCAACTCCCCTTATAACCTACCCGATCCTCAACTTATTTTTATCCTCTTCATTTTGTAGTATTTCACATATGTATCCTTCACGAACCATTATTTACAGGTATTTCCTATCCTCTTCGTGGCGTGATGTTTCATTGACATTTTAAACGCAATTTAATCGATGAACTCTTCATTGTCTTGCAGTATAGTTTTTGGACAGATATATGCAAAGAGAAGGAAATCAATTCAAATTAACCATCTTGTTTTGTTTGTCTTTATATGGCTAACTCCTTCCAATAGTTTGTTGATATACTAATGCATGTTCCTCATCATTATGAAACAATTCAACTTTCATTATAGCTATTGTGGTCATCTTCTTATTTCTTATCCTCTTTATGTTGTGAGCTCATTATTATTTGATCCGTTATCCTAATTGGACATAGCTAAGCAAAAAAAGACAACCTAACATTTCAATTCAATGAATTTTGTCATTTAATGCTTAACTCCGTCCAACTGGTGTTTTTTTTTTCTTTCTTTCTTCCTACCTTTCTTTCTTTCTTTCTTTCTTTCTTTCTTTCTTTCTTTCTTTCTTTCTTTCTTCGTTCCTCTTCTTTATGAGGCCTCCCAACTCCCCTTATAGCCTACCCGATCCTCCACTTGTTTTTATCCTCTTCATTTTGTAGTATTTCACATATGTATCTTTCACGAACCACTATTTAGGCCTACAGGTATTTCCTATTCTCTTCGTGACGTTATGTTTCATTGACATTTTAAACATAATTTAATCGATGAACTCTTCATTATCTTGCAGTATCCTAATTGGACACATATATGCAAAGAAAAGTAAATCTATCCAACATAACCTTCTTGTTAAGTTTGTCGTTTTATGGCTAACTCCTTCCAAAAGTTTGTTGATATCTTTATGCATGTTCCCCTTCATTATGGAACAAGTCAACTTTCCTTATAGCTATTGGTGTCCTCTTCTTAATTCTTATCCTCTTTATGTCGTGAGCGCATTATTATTTGATCCGTTATCCTAATTGGACATAGCTATGCAAAAAAAGACAACCTAACATTTTAGTTCAATGAAGTTTGTCATTTAATGCTTAACTCCATCCAACTGGAGTTTCTTTTTCCTATCTTCGTTCCTCTTCTTTATGAGGCCTCTCAACTCCCCTTAAAACCTACCCGATCCTCCACTTGTCTTTATCCTCTTCTTTTTGTAGTATTTCACATATGTATCCTTTCACGAACCATTATTTACAGGTATTTCCTATCCTCTTCGTGGCGAGATGTTTCATTGACATTTTAAACACAATTTATTCGATGAACTCTTCATTATCTTGCAGTTCCCTAATTATACACACATATGTAAAAAAAGAAGGAAATCGAACAACATAAACTTCTTATTAAGTTTTTTCTTTTTTTGGCTAACTCCTTCCTATAGTTTGTTATCTTAATGCATGTTCCTCTTCATTATGGACTAAGTCAACTTTCATTGTAGCTATTGTGATCCTCTTCTGATTTCTTATTCTCTTTCTGTCGTAAGCCCATTTGGTTTTGATCCGTTTATCTAATTGGACATAGCTATGCAAAAATAGACAACCTAACATTTTAGTTCAATGAAGTTTGTCGTTTAATGCTTAACTGCATACAACTGGTGTTTGTTTTTCCTTTCTTCGTTCCTCTTCTTTATGAGGCCTCCCAACTTCCCTTTTAGCCTACCCGATCCTCCACTTGTTTTTATCCTCTTCTTTTTGTAGTATTTCACATATGTATCCTTCGTAAACCACTATTTACTGGTATTTCTTATCCTCTTCGTGACGTGATATTTGATTGTCATTTTAAAATCAATTCCATCGATGAACTCTTCATTATCTTGCAGTTCCCTAATTGGACACACATATTCAAAGAAAAAAAAAGATCGATCCAAGATAACCTTCTTATTAAGTTTTTTCTTTTTATCTCTATCTCCTTCCTTAGTTTGTTGATTTCTTAATGCATTTTCCTCTTCATTATGAAACAAGTCAACTTTCATGATAGCTATTGTGATACTTTACCTATTTCTTATTTTCTTTATGTCATCCGTCCATTATTGTTTATTGCGTTATCCTTGTTGGGCATAGGTATGCAAAAATAGACAACCTAACATTTCAGTTCAATGAAGTTATTCATTTAATGCTTAACTCCGTCCAACTGGTGTTTTTTTTTCCTTTCTTCGTTCCTCTTCTTTATGAGGCCTCCCAACTCCCCTTATAGCCTACCCGATCCTCCACTTATTTTTATCCTCTTCATTTTGTAGTATTTCACATATGTATCCTTCACGAACCATTATTTACAGGTATTTCCTATCCTCTTCGTGGCGTGATGTTTCATTGACATTTTAAACGCAATTTAATCGATGAACTCTTCATTGTCTTGCAGTATAGTATTTGGACAGATATATGCAAAGAGAAGGAAATCAATTCAAATTAACCATCTTGTTTAGTTTGTCTTTATATGGCTAACTCCTTCCAATATATTGTTGATATACTAATGCATGTTCCTCATCATTATGAAAGAATTCAACTTTCATTATAGCTATTGTGGTCATCTTCTTATTTCTTATCCTCTTTATGTTGTGAGTTCATTATTATTTGATCCGTTATCCTAATTGGACATAGCTAAGCAAAAAAAGACAACCTAACATTTCAATTCAATGAATTTTGTCATTTAATGCTTAACTCCGTCCAACTGGTGTTTTTTTCTTTCTTTCTTCTTTTACTGCTTTTCTTCTTCTTTCCTTGTATGTTCCTCTTCTTTATGAGGTCTCCCAACTCCCCTTATAGCCTACCCTTCCTCCACTTGTTTTTATCCTCTTCATTTTGTAGTATTTCACATATGTATTCTTCACGAACCACTACTTACAGGTATTTCCTATCCTCTTCGTGATGTTACGTTTCATTGACATTTTAAACACAATTTAATCGATGATCTCTTCATTATCTTTCAGTATCATAATTCGACACTTATATGCAAAGATAAGAAAATCTATCCAACGTAACCTTCTTGTTAAGTTTGTCTTTTTATGGCTTAGTCCTTCCAATAGTTTGTAGATATCTTAATGCATGTTCCTCTTCATTATGGAATAAGTCAACTTTCATTATAGCTATTGTGATCCTCTTCTGATTTCTTATTCTCTTTCTGTCGTAAGCCCATTTGGATTTGATCCGTTATTCTAATTGGACATAGCTATGCAAAAATACACAAACTAACATTTTAGTTCAATGAAGTTTGTCATTTAATACTTAACTGCATCCAACTGGTGTTTTTTTTTCCTTTCTTCGTTCCTCTTCTTTATGAGGCCTCCCAACTCCCGTTATAGCATACCCGATCCTCCACTTGTTCTTATCCTCTTCTTTTTGTAGTATTTCACATATGTATCCTTCGCGAACCACTATTTACTGGTATTTCTTATTCTCTTCATGACGTGATAATTCATTGTCATTTTAAACACAATTCTATCGATGAACTCTTCATTATCTTGCACTACCCTAATTGGACACACATATGCAAAAAAAAAAGAAAATCGATCAAACATAACCTTCTTATTAAGTATTTTCCTTTTTTGGCTAACTCCTTCCTATAGTTTTTTATCTTAATGCATGTTCCTCTTCATTATGGAACAAGTCAACTATCATTATAGGTATTATGATCCTCTTCTTATTTCTTATTCTCTTTCTGTCGTATGCCCATTTGGTTTTAATCCGTTATTGTAATTGGACATAGCTATGCAAAAATAGACAACCTAACATTTTAGTTCAATGAAGTTTGTCATTTAATGCTTAACTCCGTCCAACTGGTGTTTTTTTTTCCTTTCTTCGTTCCTCTTCTTGATGAGGCCTCCCAACTCCCCTTATAGCCTACCCGATCCTCCAGTGATTTTTATCCTATTCTTTTTGTAGTATTTCACATATGTATCCTTCGCATACCACTATTTACTGGTATTTCTTATCCTCTTCGTGACGTGATATTTCATTATCATTTTAAAATCAATTCCATCGATGAACTCTTCATTATCTTGCAGTTCCCTAATTATACCCACATATGCAAAAAAGAAAAAAAGAAAAAAGATCCAACATAACCTTCTTATTAAGTTTATTTTCTTTTTTTGGCTAACTCCTACCTATAGTTTGTTATCTTAATGCATGTTCCTCTTCATTATGGACTAAGTCAACTTTCATTGTAGCTATTGTGATCCTCTTCTGATTTCTTATTCTCTTTCTGTCGTAAGCCCATTTGGTTTTGATCCGTTATTCCAATTGGACATAGCTATGCAAAAATGGACAACCTAACATTTTAGTTCAATGAAGTTTGTCATTTAATGCTTAACTGCATCCAACTGGTGTTTTTTTTCCTTTCTTCGTTCCTCTTCTTTATGAGGCCTCCCAACTCCCCTTATAGCCTACCCGATCCTCCACTTGTTTTTATCCTCTTTTATTTTGTAGTATTTCACATATGTATTCTTCACGAACCACTATTTTGGCCAACAGGTATTTCCTATCCTCTTCGTGACGTTATGTTTCATTGACATTTTAAACACAATTTAATCTATGAACTCTTCATTATTTTTCAGTATCCTAATTCGACACTTATATGCAAAGATAAGAAAATCTATCCAACATAACCTTCTTGTTAAGTTTGTCTTTTTATGGCTTAGTCCTTCCAATAGTTTGTAGATATCTTAATGCATGTTCCTCTTCATTATGGAATAAGCCAACTTTGATTATAGCAATTGTGATACTCTTCTTATTTCTTATTCTCCTTCTGTCATAAGCCCATTTGGTTTTGATCCGTTATTCTAATTGGACATAGCTATGCAAAAATAGACAACTTAACATTTTAGTTCAATGAAGTTCGTCATTTAATGCTTAACTCCATCCAACTGGTTTTTTTTCCCTTTCTTCGTTCCTCTTTATATGAGGCCTCCCAACTCCCCTTATAGCCTACCCGATCCTCCACTTGTTTTTATCCTCTTCTTTTTGTATTATTTCACATATGTATCCTTCGAAAACCACTATTTACTGGTATTTCTTATCCTCTTCGTGACGTGATATTTCATTGTCATTTTAAAATCAATTCCATCGATGAACTCTTCATTATCTTGCAGTTCCCTAATTGGACACACATATGCAAAGAAAAAAGAAGATCGATCCAACATAACCTTCTTATTAAGTTTTTTCTTTTTATCTCTATCTCCTTCCTATAGTTTGTTGATTTCTTAATGCATTTTCCTCTTCATTATGAAACAAGTCAACTTTCATTATAGCTATTGTGATCCTCTTCTGATTTCTTATTCTCTTTCTGTCGTAAGCCCATTTGGTTTTGATCCGTTATTGTGATTGGACATAGCTATGCAAAAATAGACAAACTAACATTTTAGTTCAATGAAGTTTGTCATTTAATGCCTAACTGCATCCAACTGGTGTTTTTTGTTTCCTTTCTTCGTTCCTCTTCTTTATGAGGCCTCCCAACTCCCCTTATAGCTTACCCGATCCTCCACTTGTTCTTATCCTCTTCTTTTTGTAGTATTTCACATATGTATCCTTCGCGAACCACTATTTACTGGTATTTCTTATTTTCTTCGTTACGTGATAATTCATTGTCATTTTAAACACAATTCTATCGATGAACTCTTCATTATCTTGCACTACCCTAATTGGACACACATATGCAAAAAATAAGAAAATCGATCCAACATAACCTTCTTTTAAGTTTTTTTTCTTTTTTTGGCTAACTCCTTCCTATAGTTTGTTATCGTAATGCATTTTCCTCTTCATTATGGAACAAGTCAACTATCATTATAGCTATTTTGATCCTCTTCTTATTTCTTATTCTCTTTCTGTCGTAAGCCCATTTGGTTTTGATCCGTTATTCTAATTGGACATAGCTATGCAAAAATAGGCCACCTAACATTTTAGTTCAATGAAGTTTGTCATTTAATGCTTAACTCCATCCAACTGGAGTTTCTTTTTCCTTTCTTCGTTCCTCTTCTTTATGAGGCCTCCCAACTCCCCTTAAAGCCTACCCGATCCTCCACTTGTTTTTATCCTCTTCTTTTTGTAGTATTTCACATATGTATCCTTCGCGAACCACTATTTACTGGTATTTCGTTTTCTCTTCGTGACGTGATATTTCATTGTCATTTTAAAATCAATTCCATCGATGAACTCTTCATTATCTTGAAGTTCCCTAATTGGACACACATATGCAAAAAATAAGAAAATCGATCCAACATAACCTTCTTATTAAGTTTTTTTTCTTTTTTTGGCTAACTCCTTCCTATAGTTTGTTATCGTAATGCATTTTCCTCTTCATTATGGAACAAGTCAACTATCATTATAGCTATTTTGATCCTCTTCTTATTTCTTATTCTCTTTCTGTCGTAAGCCCATTTGGTTTTGATCCGTTATTCTAATTGGACATAGCTATGCAAAAATAGACCACCTAACATTTTAGTTCAATGAAGTTTGTCATTTAATGCTTAACTCCGTCCAACTGGTTTTTTTTTTCCTTTCTTCGTTCCTCTTCTTGATGAGGTGACCCAACTCCCCTTATAGCCTACCCGATCCTCCAGTGATTTTTATCTTCTTCTTTTTGTAGTATTTCATATATGTATCCTTCGCAAACCACTATTTACTGGTATTTCTTATCCTCTTCGTGACGTGATATTTCATTGTCATTTTAAAATCAATTCCATCGATGAACTCTTCATTATCTTGCAGTTCCCTAATTGGACACACATATGCAAAGAAAAAAGAAGATCGATCCAACATAACCATCTTATTAAGTTTTTTCTTTTTATCTCTATATCCTTCCTATAGTTTGTTGATTTCTTAATGCATTTTCCTCTTCTTTATGAAACAAGTCAACTTTCATGATAGCTATTTTGATCCTTTTCATATTTCTTATTCCTTTTATGTCATCCGTCCATTATTCTTTGTTCCGAAATCCTTATTGGACATAGCTACGCAAAAATAGACAACCTAACATTTCTTTTCAATGAAGTTTGTCATTAATTGCTTAACTCCGTCCAACTGGTGTTTTTTTCTTTCTTTCTTCTTTTTCTGCTTTTCTTCTTCTTTCCTTGTATGTTCCTCTTCTTTATGAGGTCTCCCAACTCCCCTTATAGCCTACCCTTCCTCCACTTGTTTTTATCCTCTTCATTTTGTAGTATTTCACATATGTATTCTTCACAAACCACTATTTACAGGTATTTCCTATCCTCTTCGTGATGTTACGTTTCATTGACATTTTAAACAAAATTTAATCGATGATCTCTTCATTATCTTTCAGTATCCTAATTCGACACTTATATGCAAAGATAAGAAAATCTATCCAACGTAACCTTCTTGTTAAGTTTGTCTTATTATGGCTTAGTCCTTCCAATAGTTTGTAGATATCTTAATGCATGTTCCTCTTCATTATGGAATAAGTCAACTTTCATTATAGCGATTGTGATCCTCTTCTGATTTCTTATTCTCTTTCTGTCGTAAGCCCATTTGGATTTGATCCGTTATTCTAATTGGACATAGCTATGCAAAAATAGACAAACTAACATTTTAGTTCAATGAAGTTTGTCATTTAATGCTTAACTGCATCCAACTGGTGTTTTTTTTTTTCCTTTCTTCGTTCTTCTTCTTTATGAGGCCTCCCAACTCCCCTTATAGCCTACCCGATCCTCCACTTGTTCTTATCCTCTTCTTTTTGTAGTATTTCACATATGTATCCTTCGCGAACCACTATTTACTGGTATTTCTTATTCTTTTCGTTACGTGATAATTCATTGTCATTTTGAAAACACAATTCTATCGATGAACTCTTCATTATCTTGCACTACCCTAATTGGACACACATATGCAAAAAAAAAAAGAAAATCGATCCAACATAACCTTCTTATTAAGTATTTTCTATTTTTGGCTAACTCCTTCCTATAGTTTGTTATCTTAATGTATGTTCCTCTTCATTATGGAACAAGTCAACTACCATTATAGGTATTGTGATCCTCTTCTTATTTCTTATTCTCTTTCTGTCGTATGCCCATTTGGTTTTAATCCGTTACTGTAATTGGACATAGCTATGCAAAAATAGACAACCTAACATTTTAGTTCAATGAAGTTTGTCATTTAATGCTTAACTCCGTCCAACTGGTGTTTTTTTTCCTTTCTTCGTTCCTCTTCTTGATGAGGCCTCCCAACTCCCCTTATAGCCTACCCGATCCTCCAGTGATTTTTATCCTATTCTTTTTGTAGTATTTCACATATGTATCCTTCGCATACCACTATTTACTGGTATTTCTTATCCTCTTCGAAACGTGATATTTCGTTATCATTTTAAAATCAATTCCATCGATGAACTCTTCATTATCTTGCAGTTCCCTAATTATACACACATATGCAAAAAAAAAAAGAAAATCGATCCAACATAACCTTCTTATTAAGTTTTTTCTTTTTTTGGCTAACTCCTTCCTATAGTTTGTTATCTTAATGCATGTTCCTCTTCATTATGGACTAAGTCAACTTTCATTGTAGCTATTGTGATCCTCTTCTGATTCCTTATTCTCTTTCTGTCGTAAGCCCATTTGATTTTGATCCGTTATTCCAATTGGACATAGCTATGCAAAAATAGACAACCTAACATTTTAGTTCAATGATGTTTGTCATTTAATGCTTAACTGCATCCAACTGGTGTTTTTTTTCCTTTCTTCGTTCCTCTTCTTTATGAGGCCTCCCAACTCCCCTTATAGCCTACCCGATCCTCCACTTGTTTTTATCCTCTTTTATTTTGTAGTATTTCACATATGTATTCTTCACGAACCACTATTTAGTCCAACAGGTATTTCCTATCCTCTTCGTGACGTTATGTTTCATTGACATTTTAAACACAATTTAATCTATGAACTCTTCATTATTTTTCAGTATCCTAATTCGACACTTATATGCAAAGATAAGAAAATCTATCCAACATAACCTTCTTGTTAAGTTTGTCTTTTTATGGCTTAGTCCTTCCAATAGTTTGTAGATATCTTAATGCATGTTCCTCTTCATTATGGAATAAGTCAACTTTGATTATAGCAATTGTGATCCTCTTCTTATTTATTATTCTCCTTCTGTCATAAGCCCATTTGGTTTTGATCCGTTATTCTAATTGGACATAGCTATGCAAAAATAGACAACCTAACATTTTAGTTCAATGAAGTTCGTCATTTAATGCTTAACTCCATCCAACTGGTTTATTTTTCTTTCTTCGTTCCTCTTTATATGAGGCCTCCCAACTCCCCTTATAGCCTACCCGATCCTCCACTTGTTTTTATCCTCTTCCTTTTGTAGTATTTCACATATGTATCCTTCGCAAACCACTATTTACTGGTATTTCTTATCCTCTTCGTGACGTGATATTTCATTGTCATTTTAAAATCAATTCCATCGATGAACTCTTCATTATCTTGCAGTTCCCTAATTGGACACACATATGCAAAGAAAAAAGAAGATCGATCCAACATAACCTTCTTATTAAGTTTTTTCTTTTTATCTCTATCTCCTTCCTATAGTTTGTTGATTTCTTAATGCATTTTCCTCTTCATTATGAAACAAGTCAACTTTCATGTAAGCTATTGTGATACTTTTCCTATTTCTTATTTTCTTTATGTCATCCGTCCATTATTGTTTATTGCGTTATCCTTGTTGGACATAGCTATGCAAAAATAGACAACCTAACATTTCAGTTCAATGAAGTTTGTCATTTAATGCTTAACTCCGTCCAACTGGTGTTTTTTTCCTTTCTTCGTTCCTCTTCTAATGAGGCCTCCCAACTCCCCTTATAGCCAACCCGGTCCTCCACTTATTTTTATCCTCTTCATTTTGTAGTATTTCACATATGTATCCTTCGCGAACCATTATTTACAGGTATTTCCTATCCTCTTCGTGGCGTGATGTTTCATTGACATTTTAAACGCAATTTAATCGATGAACTCTTCATTGTCTTGCAGTATAGTATTTGGACAGATATATGGAAAGAGAAGGAAATCAATTCAAATTAACCATCTTGTTTAGTTGTCTTTATATGGCTAACTCCTTCCAATAGTTTGTTGATATACTAATGCATGTTCCTCATCATTATGAAAGAATTCAACTTTCATTATAGCTATTGTGGTCATCTTCTTATTTCTTATCCTCTTTATGTTGTGAGCTCATTATTATTTGATCCGTTATCCTAATTGGACATAGCTAAGCAAAAGAAGACAACCTAACATTTCAATTCAATGAATTTTGTCATTTAATGCTTAACTCCGTCCAACTGGTGTTTTTTTTCTTTCTTTCTTCCTACCTTTCTTTCTTTCTTTCTTTCTTTCTTTCTTTCTTTCTTTCTTTCTTTCTTCGTTCCTCTTCTTTATGAGGCCTCCCAACTCCCCTTATAGCCTACCCGATCCTCCACTTGTTTTTATCCTCTTCATTTTGTAGTATTTCACATATGTATCTTTCACGAACCACTGTTTAGGCCTACAGGTATTTCCTATTCTCTTTGTGACGTTATGTTTCATTGACATTTTAAACACAATTTAATCGATGAACTCTTCATTATTTTGCAGTATCCTAATTGGACATATATATGCAAAGAAAAGTAAATCTATCCAACATAACCTTCTTGTTAAGTTTGTCGTTTTATGGCTAACTCCTTCCAATAGTTTGTTGATATCTTTATGCATGTTCCTCTTCATTAAACTTAATAGTAAACTTAATAGTAAACTTAATAGTAAAGCTAACAACTCTGGCCAAATTCTCAACAAATTTTTCAACAACAAAGAAAGAAAATGGCTACGGAAAAAAGAAAGTTATGTTGCTAGCGGACAGTCATGGACGTGGCATTGCCGAGAGACTATCAAACAAATTAACCTCTGATTTTGAAGTTTGCAGTGTTATTAAACCTGGAGCCTTGACACGGGATGTTTCTGAATACCCAAGTCAATCTGCAGAGCGAGGATCACCTTATAATCATGACTGGATCAAATGACATTGATGACACCGCTATCAATACAGTCAGCGAAATCCTGTCATTTGCACATACCATTAAAGGAAATATCACTGTAGCTGAATTACCTCCCAGACATGACCTGCCTCTCAACTCTCCTGCTCATGCAAAAATACAAACTATAAATAGAGGGATCAACAAAATTTCTCTCCGCTTCCCTAATATAGATGTCCTCCATGGATCTGCACTCAGGAGACATCACTTTACACAACACGGCCAGCATCTCAACTCTATTGGGAAAGATCTACTAACAGAACAATTTGCCAAACAAGTATTGTTTACAAGAGCAGATTGTCAACGCGTTGAAAAAAGTATTCCGATGCAGAACACTAGCTACAGTCTTCCAGTATCCATCACTAAGGCTAACTTGTCCTCAAATCCTATTCATATCCAACAAATTAAGACTACCCCACTCATTAAGGAGTCTGAGACAAAGCAGCCCTTAGACCACCAAGACAACTGTATGTTATCACCAAATGGGAGTATTGACTCAATCTGTGAGGATTCACCTGTAAATTCAACCTCAATTCAACAAACGGATTCAACACCTCAACCCACAAAGCCTGGAATATGCTCTCAGGCAAATGAACTAACGAAACATCTTAGCCTCCCAAATTCATCTCCTAGTTTGGAATCATCACCCTCATCCACAAAGGTTGAAAATCAGCCTCCAGGAATTGTTGCTGTTGAACCCGGCATCTCCAGAACTGTTCGAGTCAGCAGGCCGCCATCTCATCTAAAAGATTTTTTGTGCCCAACAAACATTCTGGACCGCCTAACTTAACATTAATGCATCTAAACATCCAGGCTTTAAGTTCAAAAATCGATGAGCTAAATATCCTACTACAATCTGAGCTTTCTTACATCAACATCTTATGTTTAACTGAACTCTGGCTCCATTAGAATGAGATCTCCCTTGTAAATGTAATTAACTTCTCTCTAGCTGATTTCTACTGCCGTACCTCTCATAAAAACGGAGGTGTAGCCATTTTTATAAGAAATAACCTGGGCCTTCAATTCAATAAAAAAACCCACACTACTTGCTTTAACGAGGATAGAAAACTTGAGCATGCTGTTATTGAACTAACTTGGCTTTCTGTTAGATTATATATTATCTGTATATATAGGTCACCTAAATTTTCTCCAATCTTATTTCTAAATAAGCTTGAATCACTGATAGATTATCTAAAAAAGGATGACATCCCCATAATAATCTGTGGTGACCTAAACATAAATCTGCTGGATTGCTCCCCCTCTAAAACCGACCTAATCCAACTTCTTCAAACTTTCAACCTTTCAGCCCTGATTGATGCACCCACTCGCATTACCTATCACTCTCAAACTTGCATTGATCAAATAATATTAGACAAAGATGTATTCTCCTCTTCGTGCTTTACTACTGATCTTGGCCTATCTGACCATAATGCAGTCTTCCTGAAATTCTCTTTAAATTCTGCAATGATCCAGGATGCTAGCAGTACCAATGACAAAATAATCTCATGGAAAAGGTTTTTCTCTCCTGAAAATACAAATTATTTTAACTTCTTACTGTCCAATGAATCTTGGTTGGACATACTCAATAATTCAAGTGCTGAGGAAAAAGCTATTAATTTGACTAATTCTATCACCCATTACCTCAACATTGCCTTTCCCTTACTTAAAATCCATACAACTTCTAATAGATGTTACCACGATAAAAAGTTGCTCTCAAAGGGTATAATCACGTCCTGCCGGAGGAAGAGATTGCTCTGGCGACTCAGTAAGACCATTTCCGATCCATCTTTCCGAAACTATGTCAATGAATACTCTAATATTCTAAAAAAGGTAATTCTACAAGCAAAGAAAACTGCCATTTCAAATAAAATTAATGCGGTTTCAAACAAGGGTAAAGCCATTTGGGACATCATTAAAAAAGAAATCCAACACAAGGATAACAATCGTGAACATATCAAATTGAGTATGAATAATGATATTATTGAAAACCCCCTTGACATCGCTAACACTTTTAACTCATATTTTGTGAATATCGCCTCAAACCTTAATTCAAATAAAAGTCCTCCTACCGTAGTTACTAAGGACAAATCAGTCAACAATACTATCTTTCTGAGTCCTGTTAGCTCGGAAGAAATAAGTATAATCATTTGTGGTTTCAAGAACAAAATCGCTTCAGGACCTGACGGCATTCCAATGTCTTTAATAAAGCAATGTCCCTATTTACTCGACCCAATAACTGACCTTGTCAACGCTTCTTTATCAACCGGTTATTTCCCTGATGCGTTTACGAAAGCGAGAGTAATCCCTGTATTCAAGAAGGGAAAGAAAGACAATGTAGAAAATTATAGACCTATCTCTCTCCTATCAGCTATATCAAAAATTCTTGAAAAAGCCATGTTCAATAGAGTAATGACCTTCCTAAATAAACATGAAGTATTATCCCATTCACAATTTGGCTTTAGAAAAAATAAGTCTATCAATGATGCCCTTTACTCCTTTTCTGAACACCTCCTCTCGGCCCTTGATAATAAAAATCCCACAATTGGTATCTTCCTCGACCAAACTAAAGCTTTTGATGTAGTAAACCACAGCATCCTCCTTGAAAAATTGAATAATTATGGTATTAGAGGAACCGCAAATGCCTGGTTTTCCTCTTATTTGAGTAATAGACGGCAAATGCTCCAAATCGACTCCCAGAATTCAGACCTTCTGCAGGTGAATTGCGGTGTCCCTCAAGGATCCTTGTTGGGCCCACTACTTTTCCTTATTTACATCAACGACCTCCCGGCTTATCTACCGCTCTCCAAGAACATTCTTTATGCTGACGACACCAACATCCTAATTTCTGATATAGACAGCGCTCAGCTTCAAGCTAAAGCTAACAAAACTTTGGAAAATCTCCAGGTTTGGCTAAATTACAATAGACTGCACCTCAATATTTCCAAAACTAATTACATAAATTTTTGCCCTTTCTCCCTAGCAAACTTACAAATTATGTTTAATAATGTTTGCTTAAAAGAAGTTGTTTCCTCTAAATTCCTGGGTATTTGAGTTGACTCCAAGTCATCCTGGAATACACATATCTCCCACCTCGCTGAAAAAGTATGTAAAATCACTTATGCTTTGAGAATTTTAAGTAGATTCTGTAATATTGAACTGCTCCGTACTCTTTATTTCGGCAATATCAACTCTGTAATTTCCTATGGCATCCATTTCTGGGGAACATCTCGCAATCTAACTCGGATATTCAAACTCCAGAAGAGGATTATCAAAATTATTATGCATGTTTCCAACCGCACTCATACCAAGCCTCTTTTCAAAAAATTAAATATTCTTCCTGTCCCTTGCATCTTCATTCTAAAGACTGTCTGCTTCATACATTCAAACAAACCGAAATTTCCAAAGATCTCCCATCACCATAACCACGACACGCGAGGAATTAATGATTTTCACCTCACATCCCACCGAACCTCCAGAAGTTTAAAATTCATCAATCACACAGGTCTAATTCTGTACAATAAACTTCCCCACTCTTTTAAGCACACCAGTCCAAAACTTTTCAAAACCAAAGTGAGAAATCTTCTTATGGAGCATGTTTTCTATAGTACTCAAGATTTCATCTCCGCCAATTTACTGACTCTATAAATTTATTTTTACTGGATAATAATTTATGGAGTAATTGGAGCTACGTGATTTCTTCTGATCTCTCCTCTTTCTCTTTTCCTCTCCATTTCTATAAGTAAAAATTGAATCCCAAGTAAAATTCTAAATGTCCGTGTCTTATTGTACTCTGTATTATTTTGTTCTAATGTCTGCATTTGTATGAGTGTGTACTGTATGTATAGGTATGTTTTGTTTAATATTTTTTTTTAGTTCTTAAGTATGACGAAGCCTTTGGATTCTTGTAATCCCTAATGGTGAATAAACATTATTATTATTATTATTATTATTATTATCAAACAAGTCAACTTTCCTTATAGCTATTGGTGTCCTCTTCTTATTTCTTATCCTCTTTATGTCGTGAGCGCATTATTATTTGATCCGTTATCCTAATTGGACATAGCTATGCAAAAAAAGACAACCTAACATTTTAGTTCAATGAAGTTTGTCATTTAATGCTTAACTCCATCCAACTGGAGTTTCTTTTTCCTTTCTTCGTTCCTCTTCTTTATGAGGCATCCCAACTCCCCTTAAAGCCTACCCGATCCTCCACTTGTTTATATCCTCTTCTTTTTGTAGTATTTCACATATGTATCCTTTGCGAACCACTATTTACTGGTATTTCGTATTCTCTTCGTGACGTGATAATTCATTGTCATTTTAAACACAATTCTATCGATGAACTCTTCATTATCTTGCACTACCCTAATTGGACACACATATGCAAAAAATAAGAAAATCGATCCAACATAACCTTCTTATTAAGTTTTGTTTCTTTTTTTGGCTAAGTCCTTCCTATAGTTTGTTATCTTAATGCATGTTCCTCTTCATTATGGAACAAGTCAACTATCATTATAGCTATTGTGATCCTCTTCTTATTTCTTATTCTCTTTCTGTCGTAAGCCCATTTGGTTTTGATCCGTTATTCTAATTGGACATAGCTATGCATAAATAGACAACCTAACATTTTAGTTCAATGAAGTTTGTCATTTAATGCTTAACTCCATCCAACTGGTGTTTTTTTTCCTTTCTTCGTTCCTCTTCTTTATGAGGCCTCCCAACTCCCTTATAGCCTACCCGATCCTCCACTTGTTTTTATCCTCTTCTTTTTGTAGTATTTCATATATGTATCCTTCGCAAACCACTATTTACTGGTATTTCTTATCCTCTTCGTGACGTGATATTTCATTGTCATTTTAAAATCAATTCCATCGATGAACTCTTCATTATCTTGCAGTTCCCTAATTGGACACACATATGCAAAGAAAAAAGAAGATCGATCCAACATAACCATCTTATTAAGTTTTTTCTTTTTATCTCTATATCCTTCCTATAGTTTGTTGATTTCTTAATGCATTTTCCTCTTCTTTATGAAACAAGTCAACTTTCATGATAGCTATTTTGATCTTTTCATATTTCTTATTCCTTTTATGTCATCCGTCCATTATTCCTTGTTCCGAAATCCTTATTGGACATAGCTACGCAAAAATAGACAACCTAACATTTCTTTTCAATGAAGTTTGTCATTAATTGCTTAACTCCGTCCAACTGGTGTTTTTTTCTTTCTTTCTTCTTTTTCTGCTTTTCTTCTTCTTTCCTTGTATGTTCCTCTTCTTTATGAGGTCTCCCAACTCCCCTTATAGCCTACTCTTCCTCCACTTGTTTTTATCCTCTTCATTTTGTAGTATTTCACATATGTATTCTTCACAAACCACTATTTACAGGTATTTCCTATCCTCTTCGTGATGTTACGTTTCATTGACATTTTAAACACAATTTAATCGATGATCACTTCATTATCTTTCAGTATCCTAATTCGACACTTATATGCAAAGATAAGAAAATCTATCCAACGTAACCTTCTTGTTAAGTTTGTCTTTTTATGGCTTAGTCCTTCCAATAGTTTGTAGATATCTTAATGCATGTCCCTCTTCATTATGGAATAAGTCAACTTTCATTATAGCTATTGTGATCCTCTTCTGATTTCTTATTCTCTTTCTGTCGTAAGCCCATTTGGATTTGATCCGTTATTCTAATAGGACATAGCTATGCAAAAATAGACAAACTAACATTTTAGTTCAATGAAGTTTGTCATTTAATGCTTAACTGCATCCAACTGGTGTTTTTTTTTTTTCCTTTCTTCGTTCCTCTTCTTTATGAGGCCTCCCAACTCCCCTTATAGCCTACCCGATCCTCCACTTGTTCTTATCCTCTTGTTTTTGTAGTATTTCACATATGTATCCTTCGCGAACCACTATTTACTGGTATTTCTTATTCTTTTCGTTACATGATAATTCATTGTCATTTTAAACACAATTCTATCGATGAACTCTTCATTATCTTGCACTACCCTAATTGGACACACATATGCAAAAAAAAAAAAGAAAATCGATCCAACATAACCTTCTTATTAAGTATTTTCTTTTTTTGGCTAACTCCTTCCTATAGTTTGTTATCTTAATGCATGTTCCTCTTCATTATGGAACAAGTCAACTACCATTATAGGTATTGTGATCCTCTTCTTATTTCTTATTCTCTTTCTGTCGTATGCCCATTTGGTTTTAATCCGTTATTGTAATTGGACATAGCTATGCAAAAATAGACAACCTAACATTTTAGTTCAATGAAGTTTGTCATTTAATGCTTAACTCCGTCCAACTGGTGTTTTTTTTCCTTTTTTCGTTCCTCTTCTTGATGAGGCCTCCCAACTCCCCTTATAGCCTACCCGATCCTCCAGTGATTTTTATCCTATTCTTTTTGTAGTATTTCACATATGTATCCTTCGCATACCACTATTTACTGGTATTTCTTATCCTCTTCGTGACGTGACATTTCATTATCATTTTAAAATCAATTCCATCGATGAACTCTTCATTATCTTGCAGTTCCCTAATTATACACACATATGCAAAAAAAAAAAAGAAAATCGATCCAACATAACCTTCTTATTAAGTTTTTTCTTTTTTTGGCTAACTCCTTCCTATAGTTTGTTATCTTAATGCATGTTCCTCTTCATTATGGACTAAGTCAACTTTCATTGTAGCTATTGTGATCCTCTTCTGATTTCTTATTCTCTTCCTGTCGTAAGCCCATTTGATTTTGATCCGTTATTCCAATTGGACATAGCTATGCAAAAATAGACAACCTAACATTTTAGTTCAATGAAGTTTGTCATTTAATGCTTAACTGCATCCAACTGGTGTTTTTTTTCCTTTCTTCGTTCCTCTTCTTTATGAGGCCTCCCAACTCCCCTTATAGCCTACCCGATCCTCCACTTGTTTTTATCCTCTTCATTTTGTAGTATTTCACATATGTATTCTTCACGAACCACTATTTAGGCCAACAGGTATTTCCTATCCTCTTCGTGACGTTATGTTTCATTGACATTTTAAACACAATTTAATCTATGAACTCTTCATTATTTTTCAGTATCCAAATTCGACACTTATATGCAAAGATAAGAAAATCTATCCAACATAACCTTCTTGTTAAGTTTGTCTTTTTATGGCTTAGTCCTTCCAATAGTTTGTAGATATCTTAATGCATGTTCCTCTTCATTATGGAATAAGTCAACTTTCATTATAGCTATTGTGATCCTCTTCTGATTTCTTATTCTCTTTCTGTCGTAAGCCCATTTGGTTTTGATCCGTTATTCTAATTGGACATAGCTATGCAATAATAGACAACTTAACATTTTAGTTCAATGAAGTTTGTCATTTAATGCTTAACTCCATCCAACTGGAGTTTCTTTTTCCTTTCTTCGTTCCTCTTCTTTATGAGGCATCCCAACTCCCCTTAAAGCCTACCCGATCCTCCACTTGTTTATATCCTCTTCTTTTTGTAGTATTTCACATATGTATCCTTTGCGAACCACTATTTACTGGTATTTCGTATTCTCTTCGTGACGTGATAATTCATTGTCATTTTAAACACAATTCTATCGATGAACTCTTCATTATCTTGCACTACCCTAATTGGACACACATATGCAAAAAATTAGAAAATCGATCCAACATAACCTTCTTATTAAGTTTTTTTCTTTTTTTGGCTAACTCCTTCCTATAGTTTGTTATCTTAATGCATGTTCCTCTTCATTATGGAACAAGTCAACTATCATTATAGCTATTGTGATCCTCTTCTTATTTCTTATTCTCTTTCTGTCGTAAGACCATTTGGTTTTGATCCGTTATTCTAATTGGACATAGCTATGCAAAAATAGACCACCTAACATTTTAGTTCAATGAAGTTTGTCATTTAATGCTTAACTCCGTCCAACTGGTTTTTTTTTTTCCTTTCTTCGTTCCTCTTCTTGATGAGGTGACCCAACTCCCCTTATAGCCTACCCGATCCTCCAGTGATTTGTATCTTCTTCTTTTTGTAGTATTTCATATATGTATCCTTCGCAAACCACTATTTACTGGTATTTCTTATCCTCTTCGTGACGTGATATTTCATTGTCATTTTAAAATCAATTCCATCGATGAACTCTTCATTATCTTGCAGTTCCCTAATTGGACACACATATGCAAAGAAAAAAGAAGATCGATCCAACATAACCATCTTATTAAGTTTTTTCTTTTTATCTCTATATCCTTCCTATAGTTTGTTGATTTCTTAATGCATTTTCCTCTTCTTTATGAAACAAGTCAACTTTCATGATAGCTATTTTGATCTTTTCATATTTCTTATTCCTTTTATGTCATCCGTCCATTATTCCTTGTTCCGAAATCCTTATTGGACATAGCTACGCAAAAATAGACAACCTAACATTTCTTTTCAATGAAGTTTGTCATTAATTGCTTAACTCCGTCCAACTGGTGTTTTTTTCTTTCTTTCTTCTTTTTCTGCTTTTCTTCTTCTTTCCTTGTATGTTCCTCTTCTTTATGAGGTCTCCCAACTCCCCTTATAGCCTACTCTTCCTCCACTTGTTTTTATCCTCTTCATTTTGTAGTATTTCACATATGTATTCTTCACAAACCACTATTTACAGGTATTTCCTATCCTCTTCGTGATGTTACGTTTCATTGACATTTTAAACACAATTTAATCGATGATCACTTCATTATCTTTCAGTATCCTAATTCGACACTTATATGCAAAGATAAGAAAATCTATCCAACGTAACCTTCTTGTTAAGTTTGTCTTTTTATGGCTTAGTCCTTCCAATAGTTTGTAGATATCTTAATGCATGTCCCTCTTCATTATGGAATAAGTCAACTTTCATTATAGCTATTGTGATCCTCTTCTGATTTCTTATTCTCTTTCTGTCGTAAGCCCATTTGGATTTGATCCGTTATTCTAATAGGACATAGCTATGCAAAAATAGACAAACTAACATTTTAGTTCAATGAAGTTTGTCATTTAATGCTTAACTGCATCCAACTGGTCTTTTTTTTTTTCCTTTCTTCGTTCCTCTTCTTTATGAGGCCTCCCAACTCCCCTTATAGCCTACCCGATCCTCCACTTGTTCTTATCCTCTTGTTTTTGTAGTATTTCACATATGTATCCTTCGCGAACCACTATTTACTGGTATTTCTTATTCTTTTCGTTACATGATAATTCATTGTCATTTTAAACACAATTCTATCGATGAACTCTTCATTATCTTGCACTACCCTAATTGGACACACATATGCAAAAAAAAAAAAAAAAATCGATCCAACATAACCTTCTTATTAAGTATTTTCTTTTTTTGGCTAACTCCTTCCTATAGTTTGTTATCTTAATGCATGTTCCTCTTCATTATGGAACAAGTCAACTACCATTATAGGTATTGTGATCCTCTTCTTATTTCTTATTCTCTTTCTGTCGTATGCCCATTTGGTTTTAATCCGTTATTGTAATTGGACATAGCTATGCAAAAATAGACAACCTAACATTTTAGTTCAATGAAGTTTGTCATTTAATGCTTAACTCCGTCCAACTGGTGTTTTTTTTCCTTTTTTCGTTCCTCTTCTTGATGAGGCCTCCCAACTCCCCTTATAGCCTACCCGATCCTCCAGTGATTTTTATCCTATTCTTTTTGTAGTATTTCACATATGTATCCTTCGCATACCACTATTTACTGGTATTTCCTATCCTCTTCGTGACGTGACATTTCATTATCATTTTAAAATCAATTCCATCGATGAACTCTTCATTATCTTGCAGTTCCCTAATTATACACACATATGCAAAAAAAAAAAAGAAAATCGATCCAACATAACCTTCTTATTAAGTTTTTTCTTTTTTTGGCTAACTCCTTCCTATAGTTTGTTATCTTAATGCATGTTCCTCTTCATTATGGACTAAGTCAACTTTCATTGTAGCTATTGTGATCCTCTTCTGATTTCTTATTCTCTTTCTGTCGTAAGCCCATTTGATTTTGATCCGTTATTCCAATTGGACATAGCTATGCAAAAATAGACAACCTAACATTTTAGTTCAATGAAGTTTGTCATTTAATGCTTAACTGCATCCAACTGGTGTTTTTTTTCCTTTCTTCGTACCTCTTCTTTATGAGGCCTCCCAACTCCCCTTATAGCCTACCCGATCCTCCACTTGTTTTTATCCTCTTCATTTTGTAGTATTTCACATATGTATTCTTCACGAACCACTATTTAGGCCAACAGGTATTTCCTATCCTCTTCGTGACGTTATGTTTCATTGACATTTTAAACACAATTTAATCTATGAACTCTTCATTATTTTTCAGTATCCAAATTCGACACTTATATGCAAAGATAAGAAAATCTATCCAACATAACCTTCTTGTTAAGTTTGTCTTTTTATGGCTTAGTCCTTCCAATAGTTTGTAGATATCTTAATGCATGTTCCTCTTCATTATGGAATAAGTCAACTTTCATTATAGCTATTGTGATCCTATTCTGATTTCTTATTCTCTTTCTGTCGTAAGCCCATTTGGTTTTGATCCGTTATTCTAATTGGACATAGCTATGCAATAATAGACAACCTAACATTTTAGTTCAATGAAGTTTGTCATTTAATGCTTAACTCCGTCCAACTGGCGTTTTTTTTTCCTTTCTTCGTTCCTCTTCTTGATGAGGCCTCCCAACTCCCCTTATATTCTACCCGATCCTCCACTTGTTCTTATCCTCTTCTTTTTGTAGTATTTCACATATGTATCCTTTGCAAACCACTATTTACTGGTATTTCTTATTCTCTTCGTGACGTGATAATTCATTGTCATTTTAAACACAATTCTATCGATGAACTCTTCATTATCTTGCACTACCCTAATTGGACACACATATGCAAAAAAAAAAAAAGAAAATCGATCCAACATAATCTTCTTATTAAGTATTTTCTTTTTTTGGCTAACTCCTTCCTATAGTTTGTTATCTTATTGCATCTTCCTCTTCATTATGGAACAAGTCAACTATCATTATAGGTATTGTGATCCTCTTCTTATTTCTTATTCTCTTTCTGTCGTATGCACATTTGGTTTTAATCCGTTATTGTAATTGGACATAGCTATGCAATAATAGACAACCTAACATTTTAGTTCAATGAAGTTTGTCATTTAATGCTTAACTCCGTCCAACTGGTGTTTTTTTTTCCTTTCTTCGTTCCTCTTCTTGATGAGGCCTCCCAACTCCCCTTATAGCCTACCCGATCCTCCAGTGATTTTTATCCTATTCTTTTTGTAGTATTTCACATATGTATCCTTCGCAAACCACTATTTACTGGTATTTCTTATCCTCTTCGTGACGTGATACTTCATTATCATTTTAAAATCAATTCCATCGATGAACTCTTCATTATCTTGCAGTTCCCTAATTATACACACATATGCAAAGAAAAAAGAAGATCGATCCAACATAACCTTCTTATTAAGTTTTTTCTATTTATCTCTATCTCCTTCCTATAGTTTGTTGATTTCTTAATGCATTTTCCTCTTCATTATGAAACAAGTCAACTTTCATGATAGCTATTGTGATACTTTTCCTATTTCTTATTTTCTTTATGTCATCCGTCCATTATTGTTTATTGTGTTATCCTTGTTGGACATAGCTATGCTAAAATAGACAACCTAACATTTCACTTCAATGAAGTTTGTCATTTAATGCTTAACTCCGTCCAACTGGTGTTTCTTTTCCTTTCTTCGTTTCTCTTCTTTATGAGGCCTCCCAACTCCCCTTATAGCCTACCCGATCTTCCACTTATTTTTATCCTCTTCATTTTGTAGTATTTCACATATGTATCCTTCACGAACCATTATTTACAGGTATTTCCTATCCTCTTCGTGGCGTGATGTTTCATTGACATTTTAAACGCAATTTAATCGATGAACTCTTCATTGTCTTGCAGTATAGTATTTGGGCAGATATATGCAAAGAGAAGGAAATCAATTCAAATTAGCCATCTTGTTTAGTTTGTCTTTATATGGCTAACTCCTTCCAATAGTTTGTTGATATACTAATGCATGTTCCTCATCATTATGAAACAATTCATCTTTCATTATAGCTATTGTGGTCATCTTCTTATTTCTTATCCTCTTTATGTTGTGAGCTCATTATTATTTGATCCGTTATCCTAATTGGACATAGCTAAGCAAAAAAAGACAACCTAACATTTCAATTCAATGAATTTTGTCATTTAATGCTTAACTCCGTCCAACTGGTGTTTTTTTTCTTTCTTTCTTCCTACCTTTCTTTCTTTCTTTTTTTCTTTCATTCTTCGTTCCTCTTCTTTATGAGGCCTCCCAACTCCCCTTATAGCCTACCCGATCCTCCACTTGTTTTTAACCTCTTCATTTTGTAGTATTTCACATATGTATCTTTCACGAACCACTATTTAGGCCTACAGGTATTTCCTATTCTCTTCGTGACGTTATGTTTCATGACATTTTAAACACAATTTAATCGATGAACTCTTCATTATCTTGCAGTATCCCAATTGGACAAATATATGCAAAGAAAAGTAAATCTATCCAACATAACCTTATTGTTAAGTTTGTCGTTTTATGGCTAACTCCTTCCAATAGTTTGTTGATATCTTTATGCATGTTCCTCTTCATTATGGAACAAATCAACTTTCCTTATAGCTATTGGTGTCCTCTTCTTATTTCTTATCCTCTTTATGTCGTGAGCGCATTATTATTTGATCCGTTATCCTAATTGGACATAGCTATGCAAAAAAAGACAACCTAACATTTTAGTTCAATGAAGTTTGTCATTTAATGCTTAACTCCATCCAACTGGAGTTTCTTTTTCCTTTCTTCGTTCCTCTTCTTTATGAGGCCTCCCAACTCCCCTTAAAGAATACCCGATCCTCCACTTGTTTTTATCCTCTTCTTTTTGTAGTATTTCACATATGTATCCTTCGCGAACCACTATTTACTGGTATTTCGTTTTCTCTTCGTGACGTGATAATTCATTGTCATTTTAAACACAATTCTATCGATGAACTCTTCATTATCTTGCACTACCCTAATTGGACACACATATGCAAAAAATAAGAAAATCGATCCAACATAACCTTCTTTTAAGTTTTTTTTCTTTTTTTGGCTAACTCCTTCCTATAGTTTGTTATCGTAATGCATTTTCCTCTTCATTATGGAACAAGTCAACTATCATTATAGCTATTTTGATCCTCTTCTTATTTCTTATTCTCTTTCTGTCGTAAGCCCATTTGGTTTTGATCCGTTATTCTAATTGGACATAGCTATGCAAAAATAGGCCACCTAACATTTTAGTTCAATGAAGTTTGTCATTTAATGCTTAACTCCATCCAACTGGAGTTTCTTTTTCCTTTCTTCGTTCCTCTTCTTTATGAGGCCTCCCAACTCCCCTTAAAGCCTACCCGATCCTCCACTTGTTTTTATCCTCTTCTTTTTGTAGTATTTCACATATGTATCCTTCGCGAACCACTATTTACTGGTATTTCGTTTTCTCTTCGTGACGTGATAATTCATTGTCATTTTAAACACAATTCTATCGATGAACTCTTCATTATCTTGCACTACCCTAATTGGACACACATATGCAAAAAATAAGAAAATCGATCCAACATAACCTTCTTATTAAGTTTTTTTTCTTTTGTTGGCTAACTCCTTCCTATAGTTTGTTATCGTAATGCATTTTCCTCTTCATTATGGAACAAGTCAACTATCATTATAGCTATTTTGATCCTCTTCTTATTTCTTATTCTCTTTCTGTCGCGAACCACTATTTACTGGTATTTCTTATTCACTTCGTGACGTGATAATTCATTGTCATTTTAAACACAATTCTATCGATGAACTCTTCATTATCTTGCACTACCCTAATTGGACACACATATGCAAAAAATAAGAAAATCGATCCAACATAACCTTCTTTTAAGTTTTTTTTCTTTTTTTGGCTAACTCCTTCCTATAGTTTGTTATCGTAATGCATTTTCCTCTTCATTATGGAACAAGTCAACTATCATTATAGCTATTTTGATCCTCTTCTTATTTCTTATTCTCTTTCTGTCGTAAGCCCATTTGGTTTTGATCCGTTATTCTAATTGGACATAGCTATGCAAAAATAGGCCACCTAACATTTTAGTTCAATGAAGTTTGTCATTTAATGCTTAACTCCATCCAACTGGAGTTTCTTTTTCCTTTCTTCGTTCCTCCTCTTTATGAGGCCTCCCAACTCCCCTTAAAGCCTACCCGATCCTCCACTTGTTTTTATCCTCTTCTTTTTGTAGTATTTCACATATGTATCCTTCGCGAACCACTATTTACTGGTATTTCGTTTTCTCTTCGTGACGTGATAATTCATTGTCATTTTAAACACAATTCTATCGATGAACTCTTCATTATCTTGCACTACCCTAATTGGACACACATATGCAAAAAATAAGAAAATCGATCCAACATAACCTTCTTATTAAGTTTTTTTTCTTTTTTTGGCTAACTCCTTCCTATAGTTTGTTATCGTAATGCATTTTCCTCTTCATTATGGAACAAGTCAACTATCATTATAGCTATTTTGATCCTCTTCTTATTTCTTATTCTCTTTCTGTCGTAAGCCCATTTGGTTTTGTTCCGTTATTCTAATTGGACATAGCTATGCAAAAATAGACCACCTAACATTTTAGTTCAATGAAGTTTGTCATTTAATGCTTAACTCCGTCCAACTGGTTTTTTTTTTCCTTTCTTCGTTCCTCTTCTTGATGAGGTGACCCAACTCCCCTTATAGCCTACCCGATCCTCCAGTGATTTTTATCTTCTTCTTTTTGTAGTATTTCATATATGTATCCTTCGCAAACCACTATTTACTGGTATTTCTTATCCTCTTCGTGACGTGATATTTCATTGTCATTTTAAAATCAATTCCATCGATGAACTCTTCATTATCTTGCAGTTCCCTAATTGGACACACATATGCAAAGAAAAAAGAAGATCGATCCAACATAACCATCTTATTAAGTTTTTCCTTTTTATCTCTATATCCTTCCTATAGTTTGTTGATTTCTTAATGCATTTTCCTCTTCTTTATGAAACAAGTCAACTTTCATGATAGCTATTTTGATCCTTTTCATATTTCTTATTCCTTTTATGTCATCCGTCCATTATTCTTTGTTCCGAAATCCTTATTGGACATAGCTACGCAAAAATAGACAACCTAACATTTCTTTTCAATGAAGTTTGTCATTAATTGCTTAACTCCGTCCAACTGGTGTTTTTTTCTTTCTTTCTTCTTTTTCTGCTTTTCTTCTTCTTTCCTTGTATGTTCCTCTTCTTTATGAGGTCTCCCAACTCCCCTTATAGCCTACCCTTCCTCCACTTGTTTTTATCCTCTTCATTTTGTAGTATTTCACATATGTATTCTTCACAAACCACTATTTACAGGTATTTCCTATCCTCTTCGTGATGTTACGTTTCATTGACATTTTAAACAAAATTTAATCGATGATCTCTTCATTATCTTTCAGTATCCTAATTCGACACTTATGTGCAAAGATAAGAAAATCTATCCAACGTAACCTTCTTGTTAAGTTTGTCTTATTATGGCTTAGTCCTTCCAATAGTTTGTAGATATCTTAATGCATGTTCCTCTTCATTATGGAATAAGTCAACTTTCATTATAGCGATTGTGATCCTCTTCTGATTTCTTATTCTCTTTCTGTCGTAAGCCCATTTGGATTTGATCCGTTATTCTAATTGGACATAGCTATGCAAAAATAGACAAACTAACATTTTAGTTCAATGAAGTTTGTCATTTAATGCTTAACTGCATCCAACTGGTGTTTTTTTTTTTCCTTTCTTCGTTCCTCTTCTTTATGAGGCCTCCCAACTCCCCTTATAGCCTACCCGATCCTCCACTTGTTCTTATCCTCTTCTTTTTGTAGTATTTCACATATGTATCCTTCGCGAACCACTATTTACTGGTATTTCTTATTCTTTTCGTTACGTGATAATTCATTGTCATTTTGAAAACACAATTCTATCGATGAACTCTTCATTATCTTGCACTACCCTAATTGGACACACATATGCAAAAAAAAAAAAGAAAATCGATCCAACATAACCTTCTTATTAAGTATTTTCTATTTTTGGCTAACTCCTTCCTATAGTTTGTTATCTTAATGCATGTTCCTCTTCATTATGGAACAAGTCAACTACCATTATAGGTATTGTGATCCTCTTCTTATTTCTTATTCTCTTTCTGTCGTATGCCCATTTGGTTTTAATCCGTTACTGTAATTGGACATAGCTATGCAAAAATAGACAACCTAACATTTTAGTTCAATGAAGTTTGTCATTTAATGCTTAACTCCGTCCAACTGGTGTTTTTTTTCCTTTCTTCGTTCCTCTTCTTGATGAGGCCTCCCAACTCCCCTTATAGCCTACCCGATCCTCCAGTGATTTTTATCCTATTCTTTTTGTAGTATTTCACATATGTATCCTTCGCATACCACTATTTACTGGTATTTCTTATCCTCTTCGTGACGTGATATTTCATTATCATTTTAAAATCAATTCCATCGATTAACTCTTCATTATCTTGCAGTTCCCTAATTATACACACATATGCAAAAAAAAAAAGAAAATCGATCCAACATAACCTTCTTATTAAGTTTTTTCTTTTTTTGGCTAACTCCTTCCTATAGTTTGTTATCTTAATGCATGTTCCTCTTCATTATGGACTAAGTCAACTTTCATTGTAGCTATTGTGATCCTCTTCTGATTCCTTATTCTCTTTCTGTCGTAAGCCCATTTGATTTTGATCCGTTATTCCAATTGGACATAGCTATGCAAAAATAGACAACCTAACATTTTAGTTCAATGAAGTTTGTCATTTAATGCTTAACCGCATCTAACTGGTGTTTTTTTTTCCTTTGTTCGTTCCTCTTCTTTATGAGGCCTCCCAACTCCCCTTATAGCCTACCCGATCCTCCACTTGTTCTTATCCTCTTGTTTTTGTAGTATTTCACATATGTATCCTTCGCGAACCACTATTTACTGGTATTTCTTATTCTTTTCGTTACATGATAATTCATTGTCATTTTAAACACAATTCTATCGATGAACTCTTCATTATCTTGCACTACCCTAATTGGACACACATATGCAAAAAAAAAAGAAAATCGATCCAACATAACCTTCTTATTAAGTATTTTCTTTTTTTGGCTAACTCCTTCCTATAGTTTGTTATCTTAATGCATGTTCCTCATCATTATGGAAGAAGTCAACTATCATTATAGGTATTGTGATCCTCTTCTTATTTCTTATTCTCTTTCTGTCGTATGCCCATTTGGTTTTAATCCGTTATAGTAATTGGACATAGCTATGCAAAAATAGACAACCTAATATTTTAGTTCAATGAAGTTTGTCATTTAATGCTTAACTCCGTCCAACTGGTGTTTTTTTCCTTTCTTCGTTCCTCTTCTTGATGAGGCCTCCCAACTCCCCTTATAGCCTACCCGATCCTCCAGTGATTTTTATCCTCTTCTTTTTGTAGTATTTCACATATATATCCTTCGCATACCACTATTTACTGGTATTTCTTATCCTCTTCGTGACGTGATATTTCATTGTCATTTTAAAATCAATTCTATCGATGAACTCTTCATTATCTTGCAGTTCCCTAATTGGACACACATATGCAAAGAAAAAAGAAGATCGATCCAACATAACCTTCTTATTAAGTTTTTTCTTTTTATCTCTATCTCCTTCCTATAGTTTGTTGATTTCTTAATTCATTTTCCTCTTCATTATGAAACAAGTCAACTTTCATGATAGCTATTTTGATTCTTTTCATATTTCTTATTCCCTTTATGTCATCCGTCCATTATTATTTGTTCCGAGATCCTTATTGGACATAGCTACGCAAAAATAGACAACCTACCATTTCTTATCAATGAAGTTTGTCATTTAATGCTTAACTCCGTCCAACTGGTGTTTTTTTCTTTCTTTCTTCTTTTTCTGCTTTTCTTCTTCTTTCCTTCTATGTTCCTCTTCTTTATGAGGTCTCCCAACTCCCCTTATAGCCTACCCGATCCTCCACTTGTTTTTATCCTCTTCATTTTGTAGTATTTCACATATGTATTCTTCACGAACCACTATTTAGGCCTACAGGTATTTCCTATCCGCTTCGTGACGTTATGTTTAATTGACATTTTAAACACAATTTAAACGACGATCTCTTCATTATCTTTCAGTATCCTAATTCGTCACTTATATGCAAAGATAAGAAAATCTATCAAACGTAACCTTCTTGTTAAGTTTGTCTTTTTATGGCTTAGTCCTTCCAATAGATTGTAGATATCTTAATGCATGTTCCTCTTCATTATGGAATAAGTCAACTTTCATTATAGCTATTGTGATCCTCTTCTGATTTCTTATTCTCTTTCTGTCGTAAGCCCATTTGGTTTTGATCCGTTATTCTAATTGGACATAGCTATGCAAAATTAGACAACCTAACATTTTAGTTCAATGAAGTTTGTCATTTAATGCTTAACTCCGTCCAACTGGTGTTTTTTTCTTTCTTTCTTCTTTTTCTGCTTTTCTTCTTCTTTCCTTCTATGTTCCTCTTCTTTATGAGGTCTCCCAACTCCCCTTATAGCCTACCCGATCCTCCACTTGTTTTTATCCTCTTCTTTTTGTAGTATTTCACATATGTATCCTTCGCGAACTACTATTTACTGGTATTTGTTATTCCCTTCGTGACGTGATAATTCATTGTCATTTTAAACACAATTCTACCGATGAACTCTTCATTGTCTTGCAGTATAGTATTTGGACAGATATATGCAAAGAGAAGGAAATCAATTCAACGTAACCATTTTGTTTAGTTTGTCTTTTTATGGGGAACTCCTTCCAATAGTTTGTTGATATCTTTATGCATGTTCCTCTTCATTATGGAACAAGTCAACTTTCCTTATAGCTATTGGTGTCCTCTTCTTATTTCTTATCCTCTTTATGTCGTGAGCTCATTATTATTTGATCCGTTATCCTAATTGGACATAGCTATGCAAAAAAAGACAACCTAACATTTCTTTTCAATGAAGTTTGTCATTTAATGCTTAACTCCGTCCAACTGGTGTTTTTTCTTTCTTTCTTCTTCTTCTGCTTTTCTTCTTCTTTCCTTGTATGTTCCTCTACTTTATGAGGCGTCCCAACTCCCCTTATAGCCTACCCGATCCTCCAGTGATTTTTATCCTCTTGTTTTTGTAGTATTTCATATATGTATCCTTCGCAAACCACTATTTACTGGTATTTCTTATCCTCTTCGTGACGTGATATTTCATTGTCATTTTAAAATCAATTCCATCGATGAACTCTTCATTATCTTTCAGTATCCTAATTCGACACTTATATGCAAAGATAAGAAAATCTATCCAACGTAACCTTCTTGTTAAGTTTGTCTTTTTGTGCCTAACTCCTTCCAATAGTTTGTTGATATCTTTATGCATGTTCCTCTTCATTATGGAACAAGTCAACTTCCCTTATAGCTATTGGTGTCCTCTTCTTATTTCTTATCCTCTTTATGTCGTGAGCGCATTATTATTTGATACGTTATCCTAATTGGACATAGCTATGCAAAAAAAGACAACGTAACATTTCAGTTCAATGAAGTTTGTCATTTAATGCTTAACTGCATCCAACTGGTGTTTTTTTTCCTTTCTTCGTTCCTCTTCTTTATGAGGCCTCCCAACTCCCCTTATAGCCTACCTGATCCTCCACTTGTTCTTATCCTCTTCTTTTTGTAGTATTTCACATATGTATCCTTCGCGAACCACTATTTACTGGTATTTCTTATTCTCTTCGTGACGTGATAATTCATTGTCATTTTAAACACAATTCTATCGATGAACTCTTCATTATCTTGCACTACCCTAATTGGACACACATATGCAAAAAAAAAAAAGAAAATCGATCCAACATAACCTTCATATTAAGTATTTTCTTTTTTTGGCTAACTCCTTCCTATAGTTTGTTATCTTATTGCATGTTCCTCTTCATTATGGACTAAGTCAACTTTCATTATAGCTATTGTCATCCTCTTCTGATTTCTTATTCTCTTTCTGTCGTAAGCCATTTGGTTTTTATCCTTTATTCTATTTGGACATAGCTATGCAAAAATAGACAACCTAACATTTCTTTTCAATGAAGTTTGTCATTAATTGCTTAACTCCGTCCAACTGGTGTTTTTTTCTTTCTTTCTTCTTTTTCTGCTTTTCTTCTTCTTTCCTTGTATGTTCCTCTTCTTTATGAGGTCTCCCAACTCCCCTTATAGCCTACCCTTCCTCCACTTGTTTTTATCCTCTTCATTTTGTAGTATTTCACATATGTATTCTTCGCATACCACTATTTACTGGTATTTCTTATCCTCTTCTTGACGTGATATTTCATTATCATTTAAAAATCAATTCCATCGATGAACTCTTCATTATCTTGCAGTTCCCTAATTGGACACACATATGCAAAAAAAAAAAAAAAAAAAGAAATCGATCTAACATAACCTTCTTATTAAGTTTTTTCTTTTTTTGGCTAACTCCTTCCTATAGTTTGTTATCTTAATGCATGTTCCTCTTCATTATGGACTAAGTCAACATTCATTATAGCTATTGTCATCCTCTTCTCATTTCTTATTCTCTTTCTGTCGTAAGCCCATTTGGTTTTGATCCGTAATTCTAATTGGACATAGCTATGCAAAAATAGACAACCTAACATTTTAGTTCAATGAAGTTTATCATTTAATGCTTAACTGCATCCAACTGGTGTTTTTTTTTCCTTTCTTCGTTCCTCTTCTTTATGAGGCCTCCCAACTTCCCTTATATCCTACCCGATCCTCCATTTGTTTTTATCCTCTTCATTTTGTAGTATTTCTCATATCTATTCTTCACCAACCACTATTTAGGCCAACAGGTATGTCCTATCCTCTTCGTGACGTTATGTTTCATTGACATTTTAAACACAATTTAATCGATGAACTCTTCATTATTTTTCAGTATCCTAATTCGACACTTATATGCAAAGATAAGAAAATCAATCCAACGTAACCTTCTTGTTAGGTTTGTCTTTTTATGGCTTAGTCCTTCCAATAGTTTGTAGATATCTTAATGCATGTTCCTCTTCATTATGGACTAAGTCAACTTTCGTTATAGCTATTGTCATCCTCTTCTCATTTCTTATTCTCTTTCTGTCGTAAGCCCATTTGGTTTTGATCCGTAATTCTAATTGGACATAGCTATGCAAAAATAGACAACCTAACATTTCAGTTCAATGAAGTTTGTCATTTAATGCTTAACTGCATCCAACTGGTGTTTTTTTTCCTTTCTTCGTTCCTCTTCTTTATGAGGCCTCCCAACTCCCCTTATAGCCTACCCGATCCTCGACTTGTTCTTATGCTTTTCTTTTTGTAGTATTTCACATATGTATCCTTCGCGAACCACTATTTACTGGTATTTCTTATTCTCTTCGTGACGTGATAATTCATTGTCATTTTAAACACAATTCTATCGATGAACTCTTCATTATCTTGCACTACCCTAATTGGACTCACATATGCAAAAAAAAAAAAGAAAATCGATCCAACATAACCTTCTTATTAAGTATTTTCTTTTTTTGGCTAACTCCTTCCTATAGTTTGTTATCTTAGCGCATGTTACTCTTCATTATGGAACAAGTAAACTATCATTATAGCTATTGTGATCCTCTTCTTATTTCTTATTCTCTTTCTGTCGTAAGCCCATTTGGTTTTGATCCGTTATTCTATTTGGACATAGCTATGCAAAAATAGACAACCTAACATTTTAGTTCAATGAAGTTTGTCATTTAATGCTTAACTCCGTCCAACTGGTGTTCTTCTTCCTTTCTTCGTTCCTCTTCTTGATGAGGCCTCCGACCTCCCCTTATAGCCTACCCAATCCTCCAGTGATTTTTATCCCCCTCATTTTGTAGTATTTCACATATGTATCCTTCGCAAACCACTATTTACTGGTATTTTTTATCCTCTTCGTGACGTGTTGTTTCATTGACATTTTAAACGCAATTTAATCGATGAACTCTTTATTGTTTTGCAGTATAGTATATGGACAGATATATGCAAAGAGAAGGAAATCAATTCAAATTAACCATCTTGTTTAGTTTGTCTTTTTATGGCTAACACTTTCCAATAGTTCGTTGATATACTAATGCATGTTCCTCATCATTATGAAACAATACAACTTTCATTATAGCTATTGTGGTCATCTTCTTATTTCTTATCCTCTTTATGTCGTGAGCTCATTATTATTTGATACGATATCCTAATTGGACATAGCGATGCAAAGAAAGACAACCTAACATTTCAATTTAATGAATTTTGTCATTTAATGTTTAACTCCGTCCAACTGGCGATTTTTTTCTTTCTTTCTACCTTTCTTTCATTCATTCATTCATTCATTCTTTCTTTCTTCGTTCCTCTTCTTTATGAGTCCTCTTATTCCCCTTATAGCCTACCCAATCCTCCAGTGATTTTTATCCCCCTCATTTTGTAGTATTTCACATATGTATCCTTCGCAAACCACTATTTACTGGTATTTTTTATCCTCTTCGTGACGTGTTGTTTCATTGACATTTTAAACGCAATTTAATCGATGAACTCTTTATTGTTTTGCAGTATAGTATATGGACAGATATATGCAAAGAGAAGGAAATCAATTCAAATTAACCATCTTGTTTATTTTGTCTTTTTATGGCTAACACTTTCCAATAGTTTGTTGATATACTAATGCATGTTCCTCATCATTATGAAACAATACAACTTTCATTATAGCTATTGTGGTCATCTTCTTATTTCTTATCCTCTTTATGTCGTGAGCGCATTATTATTTGATACGTTATCCTAATTGGACATAGCTATGCAAAAAAAGACAACGTAACATTTCAGTTCAATGAAGTTTGTCATTTAATGCTTAACTGCATCCAACTGGTGTTTTTTTTCCTTTCTTCGTTCCTCTTCTTTATGAGGCCTCTCAACTCCCCTTATAGCCTATCCGATCCTCCACTTGTTCTTATCCTCTTATTTTTGTAGTATTTCACATATGTATCCTTCGCGAACCACTATTTACTGGTATTTCTTATTCTCTTCGTGACGTGATAATTCATTGTCATTTTAAACACAATTCTATCGATGAACTCTTCATTATCTTGCACTACCCTAATTGGACACACATATGCAAAAGAAAAAGAAAATCGATCCAACATAACCTTCTTATTAAGTATTTTCTTTTTTTGGCTAACTCCTTCCTATAGTTTGTTATCTTAATGCATGTTCCTCTTCATTATGGACTAAGTCAACTTTCATTTTAGCTATTGTCATCCTCTTCTGATTTCTTATTCTCTTTTTTTCGTAAGCCCATTTGGTTTTGATCCTTTATTCTAATTGGACATAGCTATGCAAAAATAGACAACCTAACATTTTAGTTCAATGAAGTTTATCATTTAATGCTTAACTGCATCCAACTGGTGTTTTTTTTTTCCTTTCTTCGTTCCTCTTCTTTATGAGGCCTCCCAACTCCCCTTATAGCCTACCCGATCCTCCAGTGATTTATATCCTATTCTTTTTGTAGTATTTCACAAATGTATCCTTCGCATACCACTATTTACTGGTATTTCTTATCCTCTTCGTGACGTGATACTTCATTATCATTTTAAAATCAATTCCATCGATGAACTCTTCATTATCTTGCAGTTCCCTAATTGGACACACATATGCAAAAAAAAAAAAAAAAAGAAAATCGATCCAACATAACCGTCTTATTAAGTTTTTTTTTTTTTTGGCTAACTCCTTCCGAAAGTTTGTTATCTTAATGCATGTTCCTCTTCATTATGGACTAAGTCAACTTTCATTATAGCTATTGTCATCCTCTTCTTATTTCTTATTCTCTTTCTGTCGTAAGCCCATTTGGTTTTGATCCGTTATTCTAATTGGACATAGCTATGCAAAAATAGACAACCTAACATTTTAGTTCAATGAAGTTTGTCATTTAATGCTTAACTCCATCCAAATGTTTTTTTTTCCCTTTCTTCGTTCCTCTTTTTATGAGTCCTCCCAACTCCCATTATAGCCTACCCGATCCTCCACTTGTTTTTATCCTCTTCTTTTTGTAGTATTTCACATATGTATCCTTCGCAAACCACTATTTACTGGTATTTCTTATCCTCTTCGTGACGTGATATTTCATTGTCATTTTAAAATCAATTTAATCGATGAACTCTTCATTGTCTTGCAGTATAGTATTTGGACAGATATATGCAAAGAGAAGGAAATCAATTCAAATTAACCATCTTGTTTAGTTTGTCTTTTTATGGCTAACTCCTTCCAATATTTTGTTATCTTAATGCATGTTCCTCATCATTATGAAACAATTCAACTTTCATTATTGCTATTGTGGTCATCTTCTTATTTCTTATCCTCTTTATATTGTGAGCTCATTATTATTTGATGCGTTATCCTAATTGGACATAGCTATGCAAAAAAAGAAAACTGGATACAATCGATCCAACATAACCTTCTTATTAAGTTTTTTTGGCTAACTCCTTCCTATAGTTTGTTATCTTAGCGCATGTTCCTCTTCATTATGGAACAAGTAAACTATCATTATAGCTATTGTGATCCTCTTCTTATTTCTTATTCTCTTTCTGTCGTAAGCCCATTTGGTTTTGATCCGTTATTATAATTGGACATAGCTATCCAAAAATAGACAACCTAACATTTTAGTTCAATGAAGATTGTCATTTAATGCTTAACTCCGTCCAACTGGTGTTTTTTTTCCTTTCTTCGTTCCTCTTCTTTATGAGGCCTCCCAACTCCCCTTATAGCCTACCCGATCCTCCACTTATTTTTATCCTCTTCATTTTGTAGTATTTCACATATGTATCCTTCACGAACCATTATTTACAGGTATTTCCTATCCTCTTCGTGGCGTGATGTTTCATTGACATTTTAAACGCAATTTAATCGATGAACTCTTCATTGTCTTGCAGTATAGTATTTGGACAGATATATGCAAAGAGAAGGAAATCAATTCAAATTAACCATCTTGTTTAGTTTATCTTTATATGGCTAACTCCTTCCAATAGTTTGTTGATATACTAATGCATGTTCCTCATCATTATGAAACAATTCAACTTTCATTATAGCTATTGTGGTCATCTTCTTATTTCATATCCTCTTTATGTTGTGAGCTCATTATTATTTGATCCGTTATACTAATTGGACATAGCTAAGCAAAAAAAGACAACCTAACATTTCAATTCAATGAATTTTGTCATTTAATGCTTAACTCCGTCCAACTGGTGTTTTTTTCTTTCTTTTTTCCTACCTTTCTTTCTTTCTTTCTTTCTTTCTTTCTTTCTTTCTTTATTTCTTTCTTTCTTTCTTTCCTTCTTTCTTCGTTCCTCTTCTTTATGAGGCCTCCCAACTCTCCTTATAGCCTACCCGATCCTCCACTTGTTTTCATCCTCTTCATTTTGTAGTATTTCACATATGTATCTTTCACGAACCACTATTTAGGCCTACAGGTATTTCCTATTCTCTTCGTGACGTTATGTTTCATTGACATTTATACACAATTTAATCGATGAACTCTTCATTATCTTGCAGTATCCTAATTGGAAAACATATATGCAAAGAAAAGTAAATCTATCCAACATAACCTTCTTGTTAAGTTTGTCGTTTTATGGCTAACTCCTTCAAATAGTTTGTTGATATCTTTATGCATGTTCCTCTTCATTATGGAACAAGTCAACTTTCCTTATAGCTATTGGTGTCCTCTTCTTATTTCTTATCCTCTTTATGTCGTGAGCGCATTATTATTTGATCCGTTATCCTAATTGGACATAGCTATGCAAAAAAAGACAACCTAACATTTTAGTTCAGTGAATTTTGTCATTTAATGCTTAACTCCATCCAACTGGAGTTTCTTTTTCCTTTCTTCGTTCCTCTTCTTTGTGAGGCCTCCCATCTCCCCTTAAAGCCTACCCGATCCTCCACTTGTTTTTATCCTCTTCTTTTTGTAGTATTTCAGATATAAATCCTTCGCGAACCACTACTTACTGGTATTTCGTATTCTCTTCGTGACGTGATAATTCATTGTCATTTTAAACACAATTCTATCGATGAACTCTTCATTATCTTGCACTACCCTAATTGGACACACATATGCAAAAAATAAGAAAATCGATCCAACATAACCTTCTTATTAAGTTTTGTTTCTTTTTTTGGCTAAGTCCTTCCTATAGTTTGTTATCTTAATGCATGTTCCTCTTCATTATGGAACAAGTCAACTATCATTATAGCTATTGTGATCCTCTTCTTATTTCTTATTCTCTTTCTGTCGTAAGCCCATTTGGTTTTGATCCGTTATTCTAATTGGACATAGCTATGCATAAATAGACAACCTAACATTTTAGTTCAATGAAGTTTGTCATTTAATGCTTAACTCCATCCAACTGGTGTTTTTTTTCCTTTCTTCGTTCCTCTTCTTTATGAGGCCTCCCAACTCCCTTATAGCCTACCCGATCCTCCACTTGTTTTTATCCTCTTCTTTTTGTAGTATTTCATATATGTATCCTTCGCAAACCACTATTTACTGGTATTTCTTATCCTCTTCGTGACGTGATATTTCATTGTCATTTTAAAATCAATTCCATCTATGAATTCTTCATTATTTTGCAGTTCCCTAATTGGACTCACATATGCAAAGAAAAAAGAAGATCGATCCAACATAACCTTCTTATTAAGTTTTTTCTTTTTATCTCTATATCCTTCCTATAGTTTGTTGATTTCTTAATGCATTTTCCTCTTCTTTATGAAACAAGTCAACTTTCATGATAGCTATTTTGATCCTTTTAATATTTCTTATTCCTTTTATGTCATCCGTCCATTATTCTTTGTTCCGAAATCCTTATTGGACATAGCTACGCAAAAATAGACAACCTAACATTTCATTTCAATGAAGTTTGTCATTAATTGCTTAACTCCGTCCAACTGGTGTTTTTTTCTTTCTTTCTTCTTTTTCTGCTTTTCTTCTTCTTTCCTTGTATGTTCCTCTTCTTTATGAGGTCTCCCAACTCCCCTTATAGCCTACCCGATCCTCCACTTGTTTTTATCCCCTTCATTTTTTAGTATTTTACATATGTATCCTTCACGAACCACTAATTGGACATAGCTATGCAAAAAAAGACAACGTAACATTTCAGTTCAATGAAGTTTGTCATTTAATGCTTAACTGCATCCAACTGGATTTTTTCCTTTCTTCGTTCCTCTTCTTTATGAGGCCTCCCAACTCCCCTTATAGCCTATCCGATCCTCCACTTGTTCTTATCCTCTTATTTTTGTAGTATTTCACATATGTATCCTTCGCGAACCACTATTTACTGGTATTTCTTATTCTCTTCGTGACGTGATTATTCAATGTCATATTAAACACAATTCTATCGATGAACTCTTCATTATCTTGCACTACCCTAATTGGACACACATATGCAAAAGAAAAAGAAAATCGATCCAACATAACCTTCTTATTAAGTATTTTCTTTTTTTGGCTAACTCCTTCCTATAGTTTGTTATCTTAATGCATGTTCCTCTTCATTATGGACTAAGTCAACTTTCATTTTAGCTATTGTCATCCTCTTCTGATTTCTTATTCTCTTTCTGTCGTAAGCCCATTTATACTAATTGGACATAGCTATACAAAAATAGACAACCTAACATTTTAGTTCAATGAAGTTTGTCATTTAATGCTTAACTCCATCCAAATGGTTTTTTTCCCCTTTTTCGTTCCTCTTTTTATGAGTCCTCCCAACTCCCATTATAGCCTACCCGATCCTCCACTTGTTTTTATCCTCTTCTTTTTGTAGTATTTCACATATGTATCCTTCGCAAACCACTATTTACTGGTATTTCTTATCCTCTTCGTGACGTGATATTTCATTGTCATTTTAAAATCAATTTAATCGATGGACTCTTCATTGTCTTGCAGTATAGTATTTGGACAGATATATGCAAAGAGAAGGAAATCAATTCAAATTAACCATCTTGTTTAGTTTGTCTTTTTATGGCTAACTCCTTAAAATAGTTTGTTATCTTAATGCATGTTCCTCATCATTATGAAACAATTCAACTTTCATTATAGCTATTGTGGTCATCTTCTTATTTCTTATCCTCTTTATGTTGTGAGCTCATTATTATTTGATCCGTTATCCTAATTGGACATAGCTATGCAAAAAAAGAAAACTGGATACAATCGATCCAACATAACCTTCTTATTAAGTTTTTTTGGCTACCTCCTTCCTATAGTTTGTTATCTTAATGCATGTTCCTCTTTATTATGGAACAAGTCAACTATCATTATAGCTATTGTGATCCTCTTTTTATTTCTTATTCTCTTTCTGTCGTAAGCCCATTTGGTTTTGATCCGTTATTCTAATTGGACATAGCTATGCAAAAATAGACAACCTAACATTTTAGTTCAATGAAGTTTGTCATTTAATGCTTAACTCCATCCAACTGGTTTTTTTTTTCCTTTCTTCGTTCCTCTTTTTGAGGCCTCCCAACTCCCCTTATAGCCTACACGATCCTCCACTTGTTTTTATCCTCTTCTTTTTGTAGTATTTCACATATGTATCCTTCGCAAACCACTATTTACTGGTATTTCTTATCCTCTTCGTGACGTGATATTTCATTGTCATTTTAAAATCAATTTAATCGATGAACTATTCATTGTCTTGCAGTATAGTATTTGGACAAATATATGCAAAGAGAAGGAAATCAATTCAAATTAACTATCTTGTTTAGTTTGTCTTTATATGGCTAACTCCTTCCAATAGTTTGTTCATATACTAATGCATGTTCCTCATCATTATGAAACAATTCAACTTTCATTATAGCTATTGTGGTCATCTTCTTATTTCTTATCCTCTTTATGTTGTGAGCTCATTATTATTTGATCCGTTATCCTAATTGGACATAGCTAAGCAAAAAAAGACAACCTAACATTTCAATTCAATGAATTTTGTCATTTAATGCTTAACTCCGTCCAACTGGTGTTTTTTTCTTTCTTTCTTCCTACCTTTCTTTCTTTCTTTCTTTCTTTCTTTCTTTCTTTCTTTCTTTCTTTCTTTCTTCGTTCCTCTTCTTTATGAGGCCTCCCAACTCCCCTTATAGCCTACCCGATCCTCCACTTTTTTTTATCCTCTTCATTTTGTAGTATTTCACATATGTATCTTTCACGAACCACTATTTAGGCCTACAGGTATTTCCTATCCGCTTCGTGACGTTATGTTTAATTGACATTTTAAACAAAATTTAAACGATGATCTCTTCATTATCTTTCAGTATCCTAATTCGACACTTATATGCAAAGATAAGAAAATCTCTCCAACGTAACCTTCTTGTTAAGTTTGTTTTTTATGGCTTAGTCCTTCCAATAGTTTGTAGATATCTTAATGCATGTTCCTCTTCATTATGGAATAAGTCAACTTTCATTATTTCTTCGTTCCTCTTCTTGATGAGGCATCCCAACTATCTTTATAGCCTACCCGATCCTCCAGTGATTTTTATCCTCTTTTTTTTGTAGTATTTCACATATGTATCCTTCGCAAACCACTATTTACTGGTCTTTCTTATCCTCTTCGTGACGTGATATTTCATTGTCATTTTAAAATCAATTCCATCGATGAACTCTTCATTATCTTGGAGTTCCCTAATTGGACACACATATGCAATGAAAAAAGAAGATCGATCCAACATAACCTTCTTATTAAGTTTTTTCTTTTTATCTTTATCTCCTTCCTATAGTTTGTTATCTTAATGCATGTTCCTCTTCATTATGGAATAAGTCAACTTGCATTATAGCTATTGTGATCCTCTTCTGATTTCTTATTCTCATTCTGTCGTAAGCCCATTTTGTTTTGATCCGTTATTCTAATTGGACATAGCTATGCAAAAATAGACAACCTATCATTTTAGTTCAATGAAGTTTGTCATTTAATGCTTAACTCCGTCCAACTGGTGTTTTTTTTTCCTTTCTTCGTTCCTCTTCTTGATGAGGCCTCCCAACTCCCCTTATAGCCTACCCGATCCTCCAGTGTTTTTTATCCCCCTCATTTTGTAGTATTTCACATATGTATCCTTCGCAAACCACTATTTACTGGTATTTTTTATCCTCTTCGTGACGTGATATTTCATTGTCATTTTAAAATCAATTCCATCGATGAACTCTTCATTATCTTGGAGTTCCCTAATTAAACACACATATGCAATGAAAAAAGAAGATCGATCCAACATAACCTTCTTATTAAGTTTTTTCTTTTTATCTTTATCTCCTTCCTATAGTTTGTTGATTTCTTAATGCATTTTCCTCTTCATTATGAAACAAGTCATATTTCATTAAAGCTATTTTGATCCTTTTCATATTTCTTATTCTCTTTATGTCATCCGTCCATTATTCTTTGTTCCGAGATCCTTATTAGACATAGCTACGCAAAAATAGACAACCTAACATTTTTTTTCAATGAAGTTAGTCATTTAATGCTTAACTCCGTCCAACTGGTGTTTTTTCTTTCTTTCTTCTTCTTCTGCTTTTCTTCTTCTTTCCTTGTATGTTCCTCTACTTTATGAGGCGTCCCAACTCCCCTTATAGCCTTCCCAATCCTCCACTTGTTTTTATCCTCTTCTTTTTGTAGTATTTCACATATGTATCCTTCGCGAACCACTATTTACTTGTATTTCGTATTCTCTTCGTGACATGATAATTCATTGTCATTTTAAAATCAATTCTATCGATGAACTCTTCATTATCTTGCAGTTCCCTAATTGGACACACATATGCAAAGAAAAAAGATCGATCCAACATAACCTTCTTATTAAGTTTTTTCTTTTTATCTCTATCTCCTTCCTATAGTTTGTTGATTTCTTAATGCATTTTCCTCTTCATTATGAAACCAGTCAACTTTCATGATAGCTATTGTGATACTTTTCCTATTTCTTATTTTCTTTATGTCATCCGTCCATTATTGTTTATTGCGTTATCCATGTTGGACATAGCTATGAAAAAATAGGCAACCTAACATTTCAGTTCAATGAAGTTTGCCATTTAATGCTTAACTCCGTCCAACTGGTGTTTTTTTTTCCTTTCTTCGTTCCTCTTCTTTATGAGGCCTCCCAACTCCCCTTATAGCCTACCCGATCCTCCACTTTTTTTTATCCTCTTCATTTTGTAGTATTTCACATATGTATCTTTCACGAACCACTATTTAGGCCTACAGGTATTTCCTATACTCTTTGTGACGATATGTTTCATTGACATTTTATACACAATTTAATCGATGAACTCTTCATTATCTTGTAGTATCCTAATTGGACACATATATGCAAAGAAAAGTAAATCTATCCAACATAACCTTCTTGTTAAGTTTGTCGTTTTATGGCTAACTCCTTCCAATAGTTTGTTGATATCTTTATGCATGTTCCTCTTCATTATGGAACAAGTCAACTTTCCTTATAGCTATTGGTGTCCTCTTCTTATTTCTTATCATCTTTATGTCGTGAACGCATTATTATTTGATCCGTTATCCTAATTGGACATAGCTATGCAAAAAAAGACAACCTAACATTTTAGTTCAATGAAGTTTGTCATTTAATGCTTAACTCCATCCAACTGGAGTTTCTTTTTCCTTTCTTCGTTCCTCTTCTTTATGAGGCCTCCCAACTCCCCTTAAAGCCTACCCGATCCTCCACTTGTTTTTATCCTCTTCTTTTTGTAGTATTTCACATATGTATCCTTCGCGAACCACTATTTACTGGTATTTCGTATTCTCTTCGTGACATGATAATTCATTGTCATTTTAAACACAATTCTATCGATGAACTCTTCATTATCTTGCACTACCCTAATCGGACACACATATGCAAAAAATAAGAAAATCGATCCAACATAACCTTCTTATTAAGTTTTTTTCTTTTTTTGGCTAACTCCTTCCTATAGTTTGTTATCTTAATGCATGTTCCTCATCATTATGGAACAAGTCAACTATCATTATAGGTATTGTGATCCTCTTCTTATTTCTTATTCTCTTTCTGTCGTATGCCCATTTGGTTTTAATCCGTTATAGTAATTGGACATAGCTATGCAAATATAGACAACCTAACATTTTAGTTCAATGAAGTTTGTCATTTAATGCTTAACTGCATCCAACTGGTGTTTTTTTTTCCTTTCTTCGTTCCTCTTCTTGATGAGGCCTCCCAACTCTCCTTATAGCCTACCCGATCCTCCAGTGATTTTTATCCTATTCTTTTTGTAGTATTTCAAATATGTATCCTTCGCATACCTCTATTTACTGGTATTTCGTATTCTCTTCGTGACATGATAATTCATTGTCATTTTAAACACAATTCTATCGATGAACTCTTCATTATCTTGCACTACCCTAATTGGACACACATATGCAAAAAATAAGAAAATCGATCCAACATTACCTTCTAATTAAGTTTTTTTTCTTTTTTTGGCTAACTCCTTCCTATAGTTTGTTATCTTAGCGCATGTTCCTCTTCATTATGGAACAAGTAAACTATTGTGATCCTCTTCATATTTCTTATTCTCTTTCTGTCGTAAGCCCATTTGTTTTTGATCCGTTATTCTAATTGGACATAGCTATGCAAAAATAGACAACCTAACATTTTAGTTCAATGAAGTTCGTCATTTAATGCTTTACTCCGTCCAACTGGTGTTTTTTTTCCTTTCTTCGTTCCTCTTCTTTATGAGGCCTCCCAACTCCCCTTATAACCTACCCGATCCTCAACTTATTTTTATCCTCTTCATTTTGTAGTATTTCACATATGTATCCTTCACGAACCATTATTTACAGGTATTTCCTATCCTCTTCGTGGCGTGATGTTTCATTGACATTTTAAACGCAATTTAATCGATGAACTCTTCATTGTCTTGCAGTATAGTTTTTGGACAGATATATGCAAAGAGAAGGAAATCAATTCAAATTAACCATCTTGTTTTGTTTGTCTTTATATGGCTAACTCCTTCCAATAGTTTGTTGATATACTAATGCATGTTCCTCATCATTATGAAACAATTCAACTTTCATTATAGCTATTGTGGTCATCTTCTTATTTCTTATCCTCTTTATGTTGTGAGCTCATTATTATTTGATCCGTTATCCTAATTGGACATAGCTAAGCAAAAAAAGACAACCTAACATTTCAATTCAATGAATTTTGTCATTTAATGCTTAACTCCGTCCAACTGGTGTTTTTTTTTCTTTCTTTCTTCCTACCTTTCTTTCTTTCTTTCTTTCTTTCTTTCTTTCTTTCTTTCTTTCTTTCTTTCTTTCTTTCTTCGTTCCTCTTCTTTATGAGGCCTCCCAACTCCCCTTATAGCCTACCCGATCCTCCACTTGTTTTTATCCTCTTCATTTTGTAGTATTTCACATATGTATCTTTCACGAACCACTATTTAGGCCTACAGGTATTTCCTATTCTCTTCGTGACGTTATGTTTCATTGACATTTTAAACATAATTTAATCGATGAACTCTTCATTATCTTGCAGTATCCTAATTGGACACATATATGCAAAGAAAAGTAAATCTATCCAACATAACCTTCTTGTTAAGTTTGTCGTTTTATGGCTAACTCCTTCCAAAAGTTTGTTGATATCTTTATGCATGTTCCCCTTCATTATGGAACAAGTCAACTTTCCTTATAGCTATTGGTGTCCTCTTCTTAATTCTTATCCTCTTTATGTCGTGAGCGCATTATTATTTGATCCGTTATCCTAATTGGACATAGCTATGCAAAAAAAGACAACCTAACATTTTAGTTCAATGAAGTTTGTCATTTAATGCTTAACTCCATCCAACTGGAGTTTCTTTTTCCTATCTTCGTTCCTCTTCTTTATGAGGCCTCTCAACTCCCCTTAAAACCTACCCGATCCTCCACTTGTCTTTATCCTCTTCTTTTTGTAGTATTTCACATATGTATCCTTTCACGAACCATTATTTACAGGTATTTCCTATCCTCTTCGTGGCGAGATGTTTCATTGACATTTTAAACACAATTTATTCGATGAACTCTTCATTATCTTGCAGTTCCCTAATTATACACACATATGTAAAAAAAGAAGGAAATCGAACAACATAAACTTCTTATTAAGTTTTTTCTTTTTTTGGCTAACTCCTTCCTATAGTTTGTTATCTTAATGCATGTTCCTCTTCATTATGGACTAAGTCAACTTTCATTGTAGCTATTGTGATCCTCTTCTGATTTCTTATTCTCTTTCTGTCGTAAGCCCATTTGGTTTTGATCCGTTTATCTAATTGGACATAGCTATGCAAAAATAGACAACCTAACATTTTAGTTCAATGAAGTTTGTCGTTTAATGCTTAACTGCATACAACTGGTGTTTGTTTTTCCTTTCTTCGTTCCTCTTCTTTATGAGGCCTCCCAACTTCCCTTTTAGCCTACCCGATCCTCCACTTGTTTTTATCCTCTTCTTTTTGTAGTATTTCACATATGTATCCTTCGTAAACCACTATTTACTGGTATTTCTTATCCTCTTCGTGACGTGATATTTGATTGTCATTTTAAAATCAATTCCATCGATGAACTCTTCATTATCTTGCAGTTCCCTAATTGGACACACATATTCAAAGAAAAAAAAAGATCGATCCAAGATAACCTTCTTATTAAGTTTTTTCTTTTTATCTCTATCTCCTTCCTTAGTTTGTTGATTTCTTAATGCATTTTCCTCTTCATTATGAAACAAGTCAACTTTCATGATAGCTATTGTGATACTTTACCTATTTCTTATTTTCTTTATGTCATCCGTCCATTATTGTTTATTGCGTTATCCTTGTTGGGCATAGGTATGCAAAAATAGACAACCTAACATTTCAGTTCAATGAAGTTATTCATTTAATGCTTAACTCCGTCCAACTGGTGTTTTTTTTTCCTTTCTTCGTTCCTCTTCTTTATGAGGCCTCCCAACTCCCCTTATAGCCTACCCGATCCTCCACTTATTTTTATCCTCTTCATTTTGTAGTATTTCACATATGTATCCTTCACGAACCATTATTTACAGGTATTTCCTATCCTCTTCGTGGCGTGATGTTTCATTGACATTTTAAACGCAATTCAATCGATGAACTCTTCATTGTCTTGCAGTATAGTATTTGGACAGATATATGCAAAGAGAAGGAAATCAATTCAAATTAACCATCTTGTTTAGTTTGTCTTTATATGGCTAACTCCTTCCAATATATTGTTGATATACTAATGCATGTTCCTCATCATTATGAAAGAATTCAACTTTCATTATAGCTATTGTGGTCATCTTCTTATTTCTTATCCTCTTTATGTTGTGAGTTCATTATTATTTGATCCGTTATCCTAATTGGACATAGCTAAGCAAAAAAAGACAACCTAACATTTCAATTCAATGAATTTTGTCATTTAATGCTTAACTCCGTCCAACTGGTGTTTTTTTCTTTCTTTCTTCTTTTACTGCTTTTCTTCTTCTTTCCTTGTATGTTCCTCTTCTTTATGAGGTCTCCCAACTCCCCTTATAGCCTACCCTTCCTCCACTTGTTTTTATCCTCTTCATTTTGTAGTATTTCACATATGTATTCTTCACGAACCACTACTCACAGGTATTTCCTATCCTCTTCGTGATGTTACGTTTCATTGACATTTTAAACACAATTTAATCGATGATCTCTTCATTATCTTTCAGTATCATAATTCGACACTTATATGCAAAGATAAGAAAATCTATCCAACGTAACCTTCTTGTTAAGTTTGTCTTTTTATGGCTTAGTCCTTCCAATAGTTTGTAGATATCTTAATGCATGTTCCTCTTCATTATGGAATAAGTCAACTTTCATTATAGCTATTGTGATCCTCTTCTGATTTCTTATTCTCTTTCTGTCGTAAGCCCATTTGGATTTGATCCGTTATTCTAATTGGACATAGCTATGCAAAAATACACAAACTAACATTTTAGTTCAATGAAGTTTGTCATTTAATACTTAACTGCATCCAACTGGTGTTTTTTTTTCCTTTCTTCGTTCCTCTTCTTTATGAGGCCTCCCAACTCCCGTTATAGCATACCCGATCCTCCACTTGTTCTTATCCTCTTCTTTTTGTAGTATTTCACATATGTATCCTTCGCGAACCACTATTTACTGGTATTTCTTATTCTCTTCATGACGTGATAATTCATTGTCATTTTAAACACAATTCTATCGATGAACTCTTCATTATCTTGCACTACCCTAATTGGACACACATATGCAAAAAAAAAAAGAAAATCGATCAAACATAACCTTCTTATTAAGTATTTTCTTTTTTTGGCTAACTCCTTCCTATAGTTTTTTATCTTAATGCATGTTCCTCTTCATTATGGAACAAGTCAACTATCATTATAGGTATTATGATCCTCTTCTTATTTCTTATTCTCTTTCTGTCGTATGCCCATTTGGTTTTAATCCGTTATTGTAATTGGACATAGCTATGCAAAAATAGACAACCTAACATTTTAGTTCAATGAAGTTTGTCATTTAATGCTTAACTCCGTCCAACTGGTGTTTTTTTTCCTTTCTTCGTTCCTCTTCTTGATGAGGCCTCCCAACTCCCCTTATAGCCTACCCGATCCTCCAGTGATTTTTATCCTATTCTTTTTGTAGTATTTCACATATGTATCCTTCGCATACCACTATTTACTGGTATTTCTTATCCTCTTCGTGACGTGATATTTCATTATCATTTTAAAATCAATTCCATCGATGAACTCTTCATTATCTTGCAGTTCCCTAATTATACCCACATATGCAAAAAAGAAAAAAGAAAAAAGATCCAACATAACCTTCTTATTAAGTTTATTTTCTTTTTTTGGCTAACTCCTACCTATAGTTTGTTATCTTAATGCATGTTCCTCTTCATTATGGACTAAGTCAACTTTCATTGTAGCTATTGTGATCCTCTTCTGATTTCTTATTCTCTTTCTGTCGTAAGCCCATTTGGTTTTGATCCGTTATTCCAATTGGACATAGCTATGCAAAAATGGACAACCTAACATTTTAGTTCAATGAAGTTTGTCATTTAATGCTTAACTGCATCCAACTGGTGTTTTTTTTCCTTTCTTCGTTCCTCTTCTTTATGAGGCCTCCCAACTCCCCTTATAGCCTACCCGATCCTCCACTTGTTTTTATCCTCTTTTATTTTGTAGTATTTCACATATGTATTCTTCACGAACCACTATTTTGGCCAACAGGTATTTCCTATCCTCTTCGTGACGTTATGTTTCATTGACATTTTAAACACAATTTAATCTATGAACTCTTCATTATTTTTCAGTATCCTAATTCGACACTTATATGCAAAGATAAGAAAATCTATCCAACATAACCTTCTTGTTAAGTTTGTCTTTTTATGGCTTAGTCCTTCCAATAGTTTGTAGATATCTTAATGCATGTTCCTCTTCATTATGGAATAAGCCAACTTTGATTATAGCAATTGTGATACTCTTCTTATTTCTTATTCTCCTTCTGTCATAAGCCCATTTGGTTTTGATCCGTTATTCTAATTGGACATAGCTATGCAAAAATAGACAACTTAACATTTTAGTTCAATGAAGTTCGTCATTTAATGCTTAACTCCATCCAACTGGTTTATTTTCCCTTTCTTCGTTCCTCTTTATATGAGGCCTCCCAACTCCCCTTATAGCCTACCCGATCCTCCACTTGTTTTTATCCTCTTCTTTTTGTATTATTTCACATATGTATCCTTCGAAAACCACTATTTACTGGTATTTCTTATCCTCTTCGTGACGTGATATTTCATTGTCATTTTAAAATCAATTCCATCGATGAACTCTTCATTATCTTGCAGTTCCCTAATTGGACACACATATGCAAAGAAAAAAGAAGATCGATCCAACATAACCTTCTTATTAAGTTTTTTCTTTTTATCTCTATCTCCTTCCTATAGTTTGTTGATTTCTTAATGCATTTTCCTCTTCATTATGAAACAAGTCAACTTTCATTATAGCTATTGTGATCCTCTTCTGATTTCTTATTCTCTTTCTGTCGTAAGCCCATTTGGTTTTGATCCGTTATTGTGATTGGACATAGCTATGCAAAAATAGACAAACTAACATTTTAGTTCAATGAAGTTTGTCATTTAATGCCTAACTGCATCCAACTGGTGTTTTTTGTTTCCTTTCTTCGTTCCTCTTCTTTATGAGGCCTCCCAACTCCCCTTATAGCTTACCCGATCCTCCACTTGTTCTTATCCTCTTCTTTTTGTAGTATTTCACATATGTATCCTTCGCGAACCACTATTTACTGGTATTTCTTATTCTCTTCGTTACGTGATAATTCATTGTCATTTTAAACACAATTCTATCGATGAACTCTTCATTATCTTGCACTACCCTAATTGGACACACATATGCAAAAAATAAGAAAATCGATCCAACATAACCTTCTTTTAAGTTTTTTTTCTTTTTTTGGCTAACTCCTTCCTATAGTTTGTTATCGTAATGCATTTTCCTCTTCATTATGGAACAAGTCAACTATCATTATAGCTATTTTGATCCTCTTCTTATTTCTTATTCTCTTTCTGTCGTAAGCCCATTTGGTTTTGATCCGTTATTCTAATTGGACATAGCTATGCAAAAATAGGCCACCTAACATTTTAGTTCAATGAAGTTTGTCATTTAATGCTTAACTCCATCCAACTGGAGTTTCTTTTTCCTTTCTTCGTTCCTCTTCTTTATGAGGCCTCCCAACTCCCCTTAAAGCCTACCCGATCCTCCACTTGTTTTTATCCTCTTCTTTTTGTAGTATTTCACATATGTATCCTTCGCGAACCACTATTTACTGGTATTTCGTTTTCTCTTCGTGACGTGATATTTCATTGTCATTTTAAAATCAATTCCATCGATGAACTCTTCATTATCTTGAAGTTCCCTAATTGGACACACATATGCAAAAAATAAGAAAATCGATCCAACATAACCTTCTTATTAAGTTTTTTTTCTTTTTTTGGCTAACTCCTTCCTATAGTTTGTTATCGTAATGCATTTTCCTCTTCATTATGGAACAAGTCAACTATCATTATAGCTATTTTGATCCTCTTCTTATTTCTTATTCTCTTTCTGTCGTAAGCCCATTTGGTTTTGATCCGTTATTCTAATTGGACATAGCTATGCAAAAATAGACCACCTAACATTTTAGTTCAATGAAGTTTGTCATTTAATGCTTAACTCCGTCCAACTGGTTTTTTTTTTCCTTTCTTCGTTCCTCTTCTTGATGAGGTGACCCAACTCCCCTTATAGCCTACCCGATCCTCCAGTGATTTTTATCTTCTTCTTTTTGTAGTATTTCATATATGTATCCTTCGCAAACCACTATTTACTGGTATTTCTTATCCTCTTCGTGACGTGATATTTCATTGTCATTTTAAAATCAATTCCATCGATGAACTCTTCATTATCTTGCAGTTCCCTAATTGGACACACATATGCAAAGAAAAAAGAAGATCGATCCAACATAACCATCTTATTAAGTTTTTTCTTTTTATCTCTATATCCTTCCTATAGTTTGTTGATTTCTTAATGCATTTTCCTCTTCTTTATGAAACAAGTCAACTTTCATGATAGCTATTTTGATCCTTTTCATATTTCTTATTCCTTTTATGTCATCCGTCCATTATTCTTTGTTCCGAAATCCTTATTGGACATAGCTACGCAAAAATAGACAACCTAACATTTCTTTTCAATGAAGTTTGTCATTAATTGCTTAACTCCGTCCAACTGGTGTTTTTTTCTTTCTTTCTTCTTTTTCTGCTTTTCTTCTTCTTTCCTTGTATGTTCCTCTTCTTTATGAGGTCTCCCAACTCCCCTTATAGCCTACCCTTCCTCCACTTGTTTTTATCCTCTTCATTTTGTAGTATTTCACATATGTATTCTTCACAAACCACTATTTACAGGTATTTCCTATCCTCTTCGTGATGTTACGTTTCATTGACATTTTAAACAAAATTTAATCGATGATCTCTTCATTATCTTTCAGTATCCTAATTCGACACTTATATGCAAAGATAAGAAAATCTATCCAACGTAACCTTCTTGTTAAGTTTGTCTTATTATGGCTTAGTCCTTCCAATAGTTTGTAGATATCTTAATGCATGTTCCTCTTCATTATGGAATAAGTCAACTTTCATTATAGCGATTGTGATCCTCTTCTGATTTCTTATTCTCTTTCTGTCGTAAGCCCATTTGGATTTGATCCGTTATTCTAATTGGACATAGCTATGCAAAAATAGACAAACTAACATTTTAGTTCAATGAAGTTTGTCATTTAATGCTTAACTGCATCCAACTGGTGTTTTTTTTTTTCCTTTCTTCGTTCCTCTTCTTTATGAGGCCTCCCAACTCCCCTTATAGCCTACCCGATCCTCCACTTGTTCTTATCCTCTTCTTTTTGTAGTATTTCACATATGTATCCTTCGCGAACCACTATTTACTGGTATTTCTTATTCTTTTCGTTACGTGATAATTCATTGTCATTTTGAAAACACAATTCTATCGATGAACTCTTCATTATCTTGCACTACCCTAATTGGACACACATATGCAAAAAAAAAAAGAAAATCGATCCAACATAACCTTCTTATTAAGTATTTTCTATTTTTGGCTAACTCCTTCCTATAGTTTGTTATCTTAATGTATGTTCCTCTTCATTATGGAACAAGTCAACTACCATTATAGGTATTGTGATCCTCTTCTTATTTCTTATTCTCTTTCTGTCGTATGCCCATTTGGTTTTAATCCGTTACTGTAATTGGACATAGCTATGCAAAAATAGACAACCTAACATTTTAGTTCAATGAAGTTTGTCATTTAATGCTTAACTCCGTCCAACTGGTGTTTTTTTTCCTTTCTTCGTTCCTCTTCTTGATGAGGCCTCCCAACTCCCCTTATAGCCTACCCGATCCTCCAGTGATTTTTATCCTATTCTTTTTGTAGTATTTCACATATGTATCCTTCGCATACCACTATTTACTGGTATTTCTTATCCTCTTCGAAACGTGATATTTCATTATCATTTTAAAATCAATTCCATCGATGAACTCTTCATTATCTTGCAGTTCCCTAATTATACACACATATGCAAAAAAAAAAAGAAAATCGATCCAACATAACCTTCTTATTAAGTTTTTTCTTTTTTTGGCTAACTCCTTCCTATAGTTTGTTATCTTAATGCATGTTCCTCTTCATTATGGACTAAGTCAACTTTCATTGTAGCTATTGTGATCCTCTTCTGATTCCTTATTCTCTTTCTGTCGTAAGCCCATTTGATTTTGATCCGTTATTCCAATTGGACATAGCTATGCAAAAATAGACAACCTAACATTTTAGTTCAATGATGTTTGTCATTTAATGCTTAACTGCATCCAACTGGTGTTTTTTTTCCTTTCTTCGTTCCTCTTCTTTATGAGGCCTCCCAACTCCCCTTATAGCCTACCCGATCCTCCACTTGTTTTTATCCTCTTTTATTTTGTAGTATTTCACATATGTATTCTTCACGAACCACTATTTAGTCCAACAGGTATTTCCTATCCTCTTCGTGACGTTATGTTTCATTGACATTTTAAACACAATTTAATCTATGAACTCTTCATTATTTTTCAGTATCCTAATTCGACACTTATATGCAAAGATAAGAAAATCTATCCAACATAACCTTCTTGTTAAGTTTGTCTTTTTATGGCTTAGTCCTTCCAATAGTTTGTAGATATCTTAATGCATGTTCCTCTTCATTATGGAATAAGTCAACTTTGATTATAGCAATTGTGATCCTCTTCTTATTTATTATTCTCCTTCTGTCATAAGCCCATTTGGTTTTGATCCGTTATTCTAATTGGACATAGCTATGCAAAAATAGACAACCTAACATTTTAGTTCAATGAAGTTCGTCATTTAATGCTTAACTCCATCCAACTGGTTTTTTTTTCTTTCTTCGTTCCTCTTTATATGAGGCCTCCCAACTCCCCTTATAGCCTACCCGATCCTCCACTTGTTTTTATCCTCTTCCTTTTGTAGTATTTCACATATGTATCCTTCGCAAACCACTATTTACTGATATTTCTTATCCTCTTCGTGACGTGATATTTCATTGTCATTTTAAAATCAATTCCATCGATGAACTCTTCATTATCTTGCAGTTCCCTAATTGGACACACATATGCAAAGAAAAAAGAAGATCGATCCAACATAACCTTCTTATTAAGTTTTTTCTTTTTATCTCTATCTCCTTCCTATAGTTTGTTGATTTCTTAATGCATTTTCCTCTTCATTATGAAACAAGTCAACTTTCATGTAAGCTATTGTGATACTTTTCCTATTTCTTATTTTCTTTATGTCATCCGTCCATTATTGTTTATTGCGTTATCCTTGTTGGACATAGCTATGCAAAAATAGACAACCTAACATTTCAGTTCAATGAAGTTTGTCATTTAATGCTTAACTCCGTCCAACTGGTGTTTTTTTCCTTTCTTCGTTCCTCTTCTAATGAGGCCTCCCAACTCCCCTTATAGCCAACCCGGTCCTCCACTTATTTTTATCCTCTTCATTTTGTAGTATTTCACATATGTATCCTTCGCGAACCATTATTTACAGGTATTTCCTATCCTCTTCGTGGCGTGATGTTTCATTGACATTTTAAACGCAATTTAATCGATGAACTCTTCATTGTCTTGCAGTATAGTATTTGGACAGATATATGGAAAGAGAAGGAAATCAATTCAAATTAACCATCTTGTTTAGTTGTCTTTATATGGCTAACTCCTTCCAATAGTTTGTTGATATACTAATGCATGTTCCTCATCATTATGAAAGAATTCAACTTTCATTATAGCTATTGTGGTCATCTTCTTATTTCTTATCCTCTTTATGTTGTGAGCTCATTATTATTTGATCCGTTATCCTAATTGGACATAGCTAAGCAAAAGAAGACAACCTAACATTTCAATTCAATGAATTTTGTCATTTAATGCTTAACTCCGTCCAACTGGTGTTTTTTTTCTTTCTTTCTTCCTACCTTTCTTTCTTTCTTTCTTTCTTTCTTTCTTTCTTTCTTTCTTTCTTCGTTCCTCTTCTTTATGAGGCCTCCCAACTCCCCTTATAGCCTACCCGATCCTCCACTTGTTTTTATCCTCTTCATTTTGTAGTATTTCACATATGTATCTTTCACGAACCACTGTTTAGGCCTACAGGTATTTCCTATTCTCTTCGTGACGTTATGTTTCATTGACATTTTAAACACAATTTAATCGATGAACTCTTCATTATCTTGCAGTATCCTAATTGGACATATATATGCAAAGAAAAGTAAATCTATCCAACATAACCTTCTTGTTAAGTTTGTCGTTTTATGGCTAACTCCTTCCAATAGTTTGTTGATATCTTTATGCATGTTCCTCTTCATTAAACTTAATAGTAAACTTAATAGTAAACTTAATAGTAAAGCTAACAACTCTGGCCAAATTCTCAACAAATTTTTCAACAACAAAGAAAGAAAATGGCTACGGAAAAAAGAAAGTTATGTTGCTAGCGGACAGTCATGGACGTGGCATTGCCGAGAGACTATCAAACAAATTAACCTCTGATTTTGAAGTTTGCAGTGTTATTAAACCTGGAGCCTTGACACGGGATGTTTCTGAATACCCAAGTCAATCTGCAGAGCGAGGATCACCTTATAATCATGACTGGATCAAATGACATTGATGACACCGCTATCAATACAGTCAGCGAAATCCTGTCATTTGCACATACCATTAAAGGAAATATCACTGTAGCTGAATTACCTCCCAGACATGACCTGCCTCTCAACTCTCCTGCTCATGCAAAAATACAAACTATAAATAGAGGGATCAACAAAATTTCTCTCCGCTTCCCTAATATAGATGTCCTCCATGGATCTGCACTCAGGAGACATCACTTTACACAACACGGCCAGCATCTCAACTCTATTGGGAAAGATCTACTAACAGAACAATTTGCCAAACAAGTATTGTTTACAAGAGCAGATTGTCAACGCGTTGAAAAAAGTATTCCGATGCAGAACACTAGCTACAGTCTTCCAGTATCCATCACTAAGGCTAACTTGTCCTCAAATCCTATTCATATCCAACAAATTAAGACTACCCCACTCATTAAGGAGTCTGAGACAAAGCAGCCCTTAGACCACCAAGACAACTGTATGTTATCACCAAATGGGAGTATTGACTCAATCTGTGAGGATTCACCTGTAAATTCAACCTCAATTCAACAAACGGATTCAACACCTCAACCCACAAAGCCTGGAATATGCTCTCAGGCAAATGAACTAACGAAACATCTTATCCTCCCAAATTCATCTCCTAGTTTGGAATCATCACCCTCATCCACAAAGGTTGAAAATCAGCCTCCAGGAATTGTTGCTGTTGAACCCGGCATCTCCAGAACTGTTCGAGTCAGCAGGCCGCCATCTCATCTAAAAGATTTTTTGTGCCCAACAAACATTCTGGACCGCCTAACTTAACATTAATGCATCTAAACATCCAGGCTTTAAGTTCAAAAATCGATGAGCTAAATATCCTACTACAATCTGAGCTTTCTTACATCAACATCTTATGTTTAACTGAACTCTGGCTCCATTAGAATGAGATCTCCCTTGTAAATGTAATTAACTTCTCTCTAGCTGATTTCTACTGCCGTACCTCTCATAAAAACGGAGGTGTAGCCATTTTTATAAGAAATAACCTGGGCCTTCAATTCAATAAAAAAACCCACACTACTTGCTTTAACGAGGATAGAAAACTTGAGCATGCTGTTATTGAACTAACTTGGCTTTCTGTTAGATTATATATTATCTGTATATATAGGTCACCTAAATTTTCTCCAATCTTATTTCTAAATAAGCTTGAATCACTGATAGATTATCTAAAAAAGGATGACATCCCCATAATAATCTGTGGTGACCTAAACATAAATCTGCTGGATTGCTCCCCCTCTAAAACCGACCTAATCCAACTTCTTCAAACTTTCAACCTTTCAGCCCTGATTGATGCACCCACTCGCATTACCTATCACTCTCAAACTTGCATTGATCAAATAATATTAGACAAAGATGTATTCTCCTCTTCGTGCTTTACTACTGATCTTGGCCTATCTGACCATAATGCAGTCTTCCTGAAATTCTCTTTAAATTCTGCAATGATCCAGGATGCTAGCAGTACCAATGACAAAATAATCTCATGGAAAAGGTTTTTCTCTCCTGAAAATACAAATTATTTTAACTTCTTACTGTCCAATGAATCTTGGTTGGACATACTCAATAATTCAAGTGCTGAGGAAAAAGCTATTAATTTGACTAATTCTATCACCCATTACCTCAACATTGCCTTTCCCTTACTTAAAATCCATACAACTTCTAATAGATGTTACCACGATAAAAAGTTGCTCTCAAAGGGTATAATCACGTCCTGCCGGAGGAAGAGATTGCTCTGGCGACTCAGTAAGACCATTTCCGATCCATCTTTCCGAAACTATGTCAATGAATACTCTAATATTCTAAAAAAGGTAATTCTACAAGCAAAGAAAACTGCCATTTCAAATAAAATTAATGCGGTTTCAAACAAGGGTAAAGCCATTTGGGACATCATTAAAAAAGAAATCCAACACAAGGATAACAATCGTGAACATATCAAATTGAGTATGAATAATGATATTATTGAAAACCCCCTTGACATCGCTAACACTTTTAACTCATATTTTGTGAATATCGCCTCAAACCTTAATTCAAATAAAAGTCCTCCTACCGTAGTTACTAAGGACAAATCAGTCAACAATACTATCTTTCTGAGTCCTGTTAGCTCGGAAGAAATAAGTATAATCATTTGTGGTTTCAAGAACAAAATCGCTTCAGGACCTGACGGCATTCCAATGTCTTTAATAAAGCAATGTCCCTATTTACTCGACCCAATAACTGACCTTGTCAACGCTTCTTTATCAACCGGTTATTTCCCTGATGCGTTTACGAAAGCGAGAGTAATCCCTGTATTCAAGAAGGGAAAGAAAGACAATGTAGAAAATTATAGACCTATCTCTCTCCTATCAGCTATATCAAAAATTCTTGAAAAAGCCATGTTCAATAGAGTAATGACCTTCCTAAATAAACATGAAGTATTATCCCATTCACAATTTGGCTTTAGAAAAAATAAGTCTATCAATGATGCCCTTTACTCCTTTTCTGAACACCTCCTCTCGGCCCTTGATAATAAAAATCCCACAATTGGTATCTTCCTCGACCAAACTAAAGCTTTTGATGTAGTAAACCACAGCATCCTCCTTGAAAAATTGAATAATTATGGTATTAGAGGAACCGCAAATGCCTGGTTTTCCTCTTATTTGAGTAATAGACGGCAAATGCTCCAAATCGACTCCCAGAATTCAGACCTTCTGCAGGTGAATTGCGGTGTCCCTCAAGGATCCTTGTTGGGCCCACTACTTTTCCTTATTTACATCAACGACCTCCCGGCTTATCTACCGCTCTCCAAGAACATTCTTTATGCTGACGACACCAACATCCTAATTTCTGATATAGACAGCGCTCAGCTTCAAGCTAAAGCTAACAAAACTTTGGAAAATCTCCAGGTTTGGCTAAATTACAATAGACTGCACCTCAATATTTCCAAAACTAATTACATAAATTTTTGCCCTTTCTCCCTAGCAAACTTACAAATTATGTTTAATAATGTTTGCTTAAAAGAAGTTGTTTCCTCTAAATTCCTGGGTATTTGAGTTGACTCCAAGTCATCCTGGAATACACATATCTCCCACCTCGCTGAAAAAGTATGTAAAATCACTTATGCTTTGAGAATTTTAAGTAGATTCTGTAATATTGAACTGCTCCGTACTCTTTATTTCGGCAATATCAACTCTGTAATTTCCTATGGCATCCATTTCTGGGGAACATCTCGCAATCTAACTCGGATATTCAAACTCCAGAAGAGGATTATCAAAATTATTATGCATGTTTCCAACCGCACTCATACCAAGCCTCTTTTCAAAAAATTAAATATTCTTCCTGTCCCTTGAATCTTCATTCTAAAGACTGTCTGCTTCATACATTCAAACAAACCGAAATTTCCAAAGATCTCCCATCACCATAACCACGACACGCGAGGAATTAATGATTTTCACCTCACATCCCACCGAACCTCCAGAAGTTTAAAATTCATCAATCACACAGGTCTAATTCTGTACAATAAACTTCCCCACTCTTTTAAGCACACCAGTCCAAAACTTTTCAAAACCAAAGTGAGAAATCTTCTTATGGAGCATGTTTTCTATAGTACTCAAGATTTCATCTCCGCCAATTTACTGACTCTATAAATTTATTTTTACTGGATAATAATTTATGGAGTAATTGGAGCTACGTGATTTCTTCTGATCTCTCCTCTTTCTCTTTTCCTCTCCATTTCTATAAGTAAAAATTGAATCCCAAGTAAAATTCTAAATGTCCGTGTCTTATTGTACTCTGTATTATTTTGTTCTAATGTCTGCATTTGTATGAGTGTGTACTGTATGTATAGGTATGTTTTGTTTAATATTTTTTTTTAGTTCTTAAGTATGACGAAGCCTTTGGATTCTTGTAATCCCTAATGGTGAATAAATATTATTATTATTATTATTATTATTATTATCAAACAAGTCAACTTTCCTTATAGCTATTGGTGTCCTCTTCTTATTTCTTATCCTCTTTATGTCGTGAGCGCATTATTATTTGATCCGTTATCCTAATTGGACATAGCTATGCAAAAAAAGACAACCTAACATTTTAGTTCAATGAAGTTTGTCATTTAATGCTTAACTCCATCCAACTGGAGTTTCTTTTTCCTTTCTTCGTTCCTCTTCTTTATGAGGCATCCCAACTCCCCTTAAAGCCTACCCGATCCTCCACTTGTTTATATCCTCTTCTTTTTGTAGTATTTCACATATGTATCCTTTGCGAACCACTATTTACTGGTATTTCGTATTCTCTTCGTGACGTGATAATTCATTGTCATTTTAAACACAATTCTATCGATGAACTCTTCATTATCTTGCACTACCCTAATTGGACACACATATGCAAAAAATTAGAAAATCGATCCAACATAACCTTCTTATTAAGTTTTTTTCTTTTTTTGGCTAACTCCTTCCTATAGTTTGTTATCTTAATGCATGTTCCTCTTCATTATGGAACAAGTCAACTATCATTATAGCTATTGTGATCCTCTTCTTATTTCTTATTCTCTTTCTGTCGTAAGACCATTTGGTTTTGATCCGTTATTCTAATTGGACATAGCTATGCAAAAATAGACCACCTAACATTTTAGTTCAATGAAGTTTGTCATTTAATGCTTAACTCCGTCCAACTGGTTTTTTTTTTTCCTTTCTTCGTTCCTCTTCTTGATGAGGTGACCCAACTCCCCTTATAGCCTACCCGATCCTCCAGTGATTTGTATCTTCTTCTTTTTGTAGTATTTCATATATGTATCCTTCGCAAACCACTATTTACTGGTATTTCTTATCCTCTTCGTGACGTGATATTTCATTGTCATTTTAAAATCAATTCCATCGATGAACTCTTCATTATCTTGCAGTTCCCTAATTGGACACACATATGCAAAGAAAAAAGAAGATCGATCCAACATAACCATCTTATTAAGTTTTTTCTTTTTATCTCTATATCCTTCCTATAGTTTGTTGATTTCTTAATGCATTTTCCTCTTCTTTATGAAACAAGTCAACTTTCATGATAGCTATTTTGATCTTTTCATATTTCTTATTCCTTTTATGTCATCCGTCCATTATTCCTTGTTCCGAAATCCTTATTGGACATAGCTACGCAAAAATAGACAACCTAACATTTCTTTTCAATGAAGTTTGTCATTAATTGCTTAACTCCGTCCAACTGGTGTTTTTTTCTTTCTTTCTTCTTTTTCTGCTTTTCTTCTTCTTTCCTTGTATGTTCCTCTTCTTTATGAGGTCTCCCAACTCCCCTTATAGCCTACTCTTCCTCCACTTGTTTTTATCCTCTTCATTTTGTAGTATTTCACATATGTATTCTTCACAAACCACTATTTACAGGTATTTCCTATCCTCTTCGTGATGTTACGTTTCATTGACATTTTAAACACAATTTAATCGATGATCACTTCATTATCTTTCAGTATCCTAATTCGACACTTATATGCAAAGATAAGAAAATCTATCCAACGTAACCTTCTTGTTAAGTTTGTCTTTTTATGGCTTAGTCCTTCCAATAGTTTGTAGATATCTTAATGCATGTCCCTCTTCATTATGGAATAAGTCAACTTTCATTATAGCTATTGTGATCCTCTTCTGATTTCTTATTCTCTTTCTGTCGTAAGCCCATTTGGATTTGATCCGTTATTCTAATAGGACATAGCTATGCAAAAATAGACAAACTAACATTTTAGTTCAATGAAGTTTGTCATTTAATGCTTAACTGCATCCAACTGGTGTTTTTTTTTTTCCTTTCTTCGTTCCTCTTCTTTATGAGGCCTCCCAACTCCCCTTATAGCCTACCCGATCCTCCACTTGTTCTTATCCTCTTGTTTTTGTAGTATTTCACATATGTATCCTTCGCGAACCACTATTTACTGGTATTTCTTATTCTTTTCGTTACATGATAATTCATTGTCATTTTAAACACAATTCTATCGATGAACTCTTCATTATCTTGCACTACCCTAATTGGACACACATATGCAAAAAAAAAAAAAGAAAATCGATCCAACATAACCTTCTTATTAAGTATTTTCTTTTTTTGGCTAACTCCTTCCTATAGTTTGTTATCTTAATGCATGTTCCTCTTCATTATGGAACAAGTCAACTACCATTATAGGTATTGTGATCCTCTTCTTATTTCTTATTCTCTTTCTGTCGTATGCCCATTTGGTTTTAATCCGTTATTGTAATTGGACATAGCTATGCAAAAATAGACAACCTAACATTTTAGTTCAATGAAGTTTGTCATTTAATGCTTAACTCCGTCCAACTGGTGTTTTTTTTCCTTTTTTCGTTCCTCTTCTTGATGAGGCCTCCCAACTCCCCTTATAGCCTACCCGATCCTCCAGTGATTTTTATCCTATTCTTTTTGTAGTATTTCACATATGTATCCTTCGCATACCACTATTTACTGGTATTTCTTATCCTCTTCGTGACGTGACATTTCATTATCATTTTAAAATCAATTCCATCGATGAACTCTTCATTATCTTGCAGTTCCCTAATTATACACACATATGCAAAAAAAAAAAAGAAAATCGATCCAACATAACCTTCTTATTAAGTTTTTTCTTTTTTTGGCTAACTCCTTCCTATAGTTTGTTATCTTAATGCATGTTCCTCTTCATTATGGACTAAGTCAACTTTCATTGTAGCTATTGTGATCCTCTTCTGATTTCTTATTCTCTTTCTGTCGTAAGCCCATTTGATTTTGATCCGTTATTCCAATTGGACATAGCTATGCAAAAATAGACAACCTAACATTTTAGTTCAATGAAGTTTGTCATTTAATGCTTAACTGCATCCAACTGGTGTTTTTTTTCCTTTCTTCGTTCCTCTTCTTTATGAGGCCTCCCAACTCCCCTTATAGCCTACCCGATCCTCCACTTGTTTTTATCCTCTTCATTTTGTAGTATTTCACATATGTATTCTTCACGAACCACTATTTAGGCCAACAGGTATTTCCTATCCTCTTCGTGACGTTATGTTTCATTGACATTTTAAACACAATTTAATCTATGAACTCTTCATTATTTTTCAGTATCCAAATTCGACACTTATATGCAAAGATAAGAAAATCTATCCAACATAACCTTCTTGTTAAGTTTGTCTTTTTATGGCTTAGTCCTTCCAATAGTTTGTAGATATCTTAATGCATGTTCCTCTTCATTATGGAATAAGTCAACTTTCATTATAGCTATTGTGATCCTCTTCTGATTTCTTATTCTCTTTCTGTCGTAAGCCCATTTGGTTTTGATCCGTTATTCTAATTGGACATAGCTATGCAATAATAGACAACCTAACATTTTAGTTCAATGAAGTTTGTCATTTAATGCTTAACTCCATCCAACTGGAGTTTCTTTTTCCTTTCTTCGTTCCTCTTCTTTATGAGGCATCCCAACTCCCCTTAAAGCCTACCCGATCCTCCACTTGTTTATATCCTCTTCTTTTTGTAGTATTTCACATATGTATCCTTTGCGAACCACTATTTACTGGTATTTCGTATTCTCTTCGTGACGTGATAATTCATTGTCATTTTAAACACAATTCTATCGATGAACTCTTCATTATCTTGCACTACCCTAATTGGACACACATATGCAAAAAATTAGAAAATCGATCCAACATAACCTTCTTATTAAGTTTTTTTCTTTTTTTGGCTAACTCCTTCCTATAGTTTGTTATCTTAATGCATGTTCCTCTTCATTATGGAACAAGTCAACTATCATTATAGCTATTGTGATCCTCTTCTTATTTCTTATTCTCTTTCTGTCGTAAGACCATTTGGTTTTGATCCGTTATTCTAATTGGACATAGCTATGCAAAAATAGACCACCTAACATTTTAGTTCAATGAAGTTTGTCATTTAATGCTTAACTCCGTCCAACTGGTTTTTTTTTTCCTTTCTTCGTTCCTCTTCTTGATGAGGTGACCCAACTCCCCTTATAGCCTACCCGATCCTCCAGTGATTTGTATCTTCTTCTTTTTGTAGTATTTCATATATGTATCCTTCGCAAACCACTATTTACTGGTATTTCTTATCCTCTTCGTGACGTGATATTTCATTGTCATTTTAAAATCAATTCCATCGATGAACTCTTCATTATCTTGCAGTTCCCTAATTGGACACACATATGCAAAGAAAAAAGAAGATCGATCCAACATAACCATCTTATTAAGTTTTTTCTTTTTATCTCTATATCCTTCCTATAGTTTGTTGATTTCTTAATGCATTTTCCTCTTCTTTATGAAACAAGTCAACTTTCATGATAGCTATTTTGATCTTTTCATATTTCTTATTCCTTTTATGTCATCCGTCCATTATTCCTTGTTCCGAAATCCTTATTGGACATAGCTACGCAAAAATAGACAACCTAACATTTCTTTTCAATGAAGTTTGTCATTAATTGCTTAACTCCGTCCAACTGGTGTTTTTTTCTTTCTTTCTTCTTTTTCTGCTTTTCTTCTTCTTTCCTTGTATGTTCCTCTTCTTTATGAGGTCTCCCAACTCCCCTTATAGCCTACTCTTCCTCCACTTGTTTTTATCCTCTTCATTTTGTAGTATTTCACATATGTATTCTTCACAAACCACTATTTACAGGTATTTCCTATCCTCTTCGTGATGTTACGTTTCATTGACATTTTAAACACAATTTAATCGATGATCACTTCATTATCTTTCAGTATCCTAATTCGACACTTATATGCAAAGATAAGAAAATCTATCCAACGTAACCTTCTTGTTAAGTTTGTCTTTTTATGGCTTAGTCCTTCCAATAGTTTGTAGATATCTTAATGCATGTCCCTCTTCATTATGGAATAAGTCAACTTTCATTATAGCTATTGTGATCCTCTTCTGATTTCTTATTCTCTTTCTGTCGTAAGCCCATTTGGATTTGATCCGTTATTCTAATAGGACATAGCTATGCAAAAATAGACAAACTAACATTTTAGTTCAATGAAGTTTGTCATTTAATGCTTAACTGCATCCAACTGGTGTTTTTTTTTTTCCTTTCTTCGTTCCTCTTCTTTATGAGGCCTCCCAACTCCCCTTATAGCCTACCCGATCCTCCACTTGTTCTTATCCTCTTGTTTTTGTAGTATTTCACATATGTATCCTTCGCGAACCACTATTTACTGGTATTTCTTATTCTTTTCGTTACATGATAATTCATTGTCATTTTAAACACAATTCTATCGATGAACTCTTCATTATCTTGCACTACCCTAATTGGACACACATATGCAAAAAAAAAAAAGAAAATCGATCCAACATAACCTTCTTATTAAGTATTTTCTTTTTTTGGCTAACTCCTTCCTATAGTTTGTTATCTTAATGCATGTTCCTCTTCATTATGGAACAAGTCAACTACCATTATAGGTATTGTGATCCTCTTCTTATTTCTTATTCTCTTTCTGTCGTATGCCCATTTGGTTTTAATCCGTTATTGTAATTGGACATAGCTATGCAAAAATAGACAACCTAACATTTTAGTTCAATGAAGTTTGTCATTTAATGCTTAACTCCGTCCAACTGGTGTTTTTTTTCCTTTTTTCGTTCCTCTTCTTGATGAGGCCTCCCAACTCCCCTTATAGCCTACCCGATCCTCCAGTGATTTTTATCCTATTCTTTTTGTAGTATTTCACATATGTATCCTTCGCATACCACTATTTACTGGTATTTCCTATCCTCTTCGTGACGTGACATTTCATTATCATTTTAAAATCAATTCCATCGATGAACTCTTCATTATCTTGCAGTTCCCTAATTATACACACATATGCAAAAAAAAAAAAGAAAATCGATCCAACATAACCTTCTTATTAAGTTTTTTCTTTTTTTGGCTAACTCCTTCCTATAGTTTGTTATCTTAATGCATGTTCCTCTTCATTATGGACTAAGTCAACTTTCATTGTAGCTATTGTGATCCTCTTCTGATTTCTTATTCTCTTTCTGTCGTAAGCCCATTTGATTTTGATCCGTTATTCCAATTGGACATAGCTATGCAAAAATAGACAACCTAACATTTTAGTTCAATGAAGTTTGTCATTTAATGCTTAACTGCATCCAACTGGTGTTTTTTTTCCTTTCTTCGTACCTCTTCTTTATGAGGCCTCCCAACTCCCCTTATAGCCTACCCGATCCTCCACTTGTTTTTATCCTCTTCATTTTGTAGTATTTCACATATGTATTCTTCACGAACCACTATTTAGGCCAACAGGTATTTCCTATCCTCTTCGTGACGTTATGTTTCATTGACATTTTAAACACAATTTAATCTATGAACTCTTCATTATTTTTCAGTATCCAAATTCGACACTTATATGCAAAGATAAGAAAATCTATCCAACATAACCTTCTTGTTAAGTTTGTCTTTTTATGGCTTAGTCCTTCCAATAGTTTGTAGATATCTTAATGCATGTTCCTCTTCATTATGGAATAAGTCAACTTTCATTATAGCTATTGTGATCCTCTTCTGATTTCTTATTCTCTTTCTGTCGTAAGCCCATTTGGTTTTGATCCGTTATTCTAATTGGACATAGCTATGCAATAATAGACAACCTAACATTTTAGTTCAATGAAGTTTGTCATTTAATGCTTAACTCCGTCCAACTGGCGTTTTTTTTTCCTTTCTTCGTTCCTCTTCTTGATGAGGCCTCCCAACTCCCCTTATATCCTACCCGATCCTCCACTTGTTCTTATCCTCTTCTTTTTGTAGTATTTCACATATGTATCCTTTGCAAACCACTATTTACTGGTATTTCTTATTCTCTTCGTGACGTGATAATTCATTGTCATTTTAAACACAATTCTATCGATGAACTCTTCATTATCTTGCACTACCCTAATTGGACACACATATGCAAAAAAAAAAAAGAAAATCGATCCAACATAATCTTCTTATTAAGTATTTTCTTTTTTTGGCTAACTCCTTCCTATAGTTTGTTATCTTATTGCATCTTCCTCTTCATTATGGAACAAGTCAACTATCATTATAGGTATTGTGATCCTCTTCTTATTTCTTATTCTCTTTCTGTCGTATGCACATTTGGTTTTAATCCGTTATTGTAATTGGACATAGCTATGCAATAATAGACAACCTAACATTTTAGTTCAATGAAGTTTGTCATTTAATGCTTAACTCCGTCCAACTGGTGTTTTTTTTTCCTTTCTTCGTTCCTCTTCTTGATGAGGCCTCCCAACTCCCCTTATAGCCTACCCGATCCTCCAGTGATTTTTATCCTATTCTTTTTGTAGTATTTCACATATGTATCCTTCGCAAACCACTATTTACTGGTATTTCTTATCCTCTTCGTGACGTGATACTTCATTATCATTTTAAAATCAATTCCATCGATGAACTCTTCATTATCTTGCAGTTCCCTAATTATACACACATATGCAAAGAAAAAAGAAGATCGATCCAACATAACCTTCTTATTAAGTTTTTTCTATTTATCTCTATCTCCTTCCTATAGTTTGTTGATTTCTTAATGCATTTTCCTCTTCATTATGAAACAAGTCAACTTTCATGATAGCTATTGTGATACTTTTCCTATTTCTTATTTTCTTTATGTCATCCGTCCATTATTGTTTATTGTGTTATCCTTGTTGGACATAGCTATGCTAAAATAGACAACCTAACATTTCACTTCAATGAAGTTTGTCATTTAATGCTTAACTCCGTCCAACTGGTGTTTCTTTTCCTTTCTTCGTTTCTCTTCTTTATGAGGCCTCCCAACTCCCCTTATAGCCTACCCGATCTTCCACTTATTTTTATCCTCTTCATTTTGTAGTATTTCACATATGTATCCTTCACGAACCATTATTTACAGGTATTTCCTATCCTCTTCGTGGCGTGATGTTTCATTGACATTTTAAACGCAATTTAATCGATGAACTCTTCATTGTCTTGCAGTATAGTATTTGGGCAGATATATGCAAAGAGAAGGAAATCAATTCAAATTAGCCATCTTGTTTAGTTTGTCTTTATATGGCTAACTCCTTCCAATAGTTTGTTGATATACTAATGCATGTTCCTCATCATTATGAAACAATTCATCTTTCATTATAGCTATTGTGGTCATCTTCTTATTTCTTATCCTCTTTATGTTGTGAGCTCATTATTATTTGATCCGTTATCCTAATTGGACATAGCTAAGCAAAAAAAGACAACCTAACATTTCAATTCAATGAATTTTGTCATTTAATGCTTAACTCCGTCCAACTGGTGTTTTTTTTCTTTCTTTCTTCCTACCTTTCTTTCTTTCTTTTTTTCTTTCATTCTTCGTTCCTCTTCTTTATGAGGCCTCCCAACTCCCCTTATAGCCTACCCGATCCTCCACTTGTTTTTAACCTCTTCATTTTGTAGTATTTCACATATGAATCTTTCACGAACCACTATTTAGGCCTACAGGTATTTCCTATTCTCTTCGTGACGTTATGTTTCATGACATTTTAAACACAATTTAATCGATGAACTCTTCATTATCTTGCAGTATCCCAATTGGACAAATATATGCAAAGAAAAGTAAATCTATCCAACATAACCTTATTGTTAAGTTTGTCGTTTTATGGCTAACTCCTTCCAATAGTTTGTTGATATCTTTATGCATGTTCCTCTTCATTATGGAACAAATCAACTTTCCTTATAGCTATTGGTGTCCTCTTCTTATTTCTTATCCTCTTTATGTCGTGAGCGCATTATTATTTGATCCGTTATCCTAATTGGACATAGCTATGCAAAAAAAGACAACCTAACATTTTAGTTCAATGAAGTTTGTCATTTAATGCTTAACTCCATCCAACTGGAGTTTCTTTTTCCTTTCTTCGTTCCTCTTCTTTATGAGGCCTCCCAACTCCCCTTAAAGAATACCCGATCCTCCACTTGTTTTTATCCTCTTCTTTTTGTAGTATTTCACATATGTATCCTTCGCGAACCACTATTTACTGGTATTTCGTTTTCTCTTCGTGACGTGATAATTCATTGTCATTTTAAACACAATTCTATCGATGAACTCTTCATTATCTTGCACTACCCTAATTGGACACACATATGTAAAAAATAAGAAAATCGATCCAACATAACCTTCTTTTAAGTTTTTTTTCTTTTTTTGGCTAACTCCTTCCTATAGTTTGTTATCGTAATGCATTTTCCTCTTCATTATGGAACAAGTCAACTATCATTATAGCTATTTTGATCCTCTTCTTATTTCTTATTCTCTTTCTGTCGTAAGCCCATTTGGTTTTGATCCGTTATTCTAATTGGACATAGCTATGCAAAAATAGGCCACCTAACATTTTAGTTCAATGAAGTTTGTCATTTAATGCTTAACTCCATCCAACTGGAGTTTCTTTTTCCTTTCTTCGTTCCTCTTCTTTATGAGGCCTCCCAACTCCCCTTAAAGCCTACCCGATCCTCCACTTGTTTTTATCCTCTTCTTTTTGTAGTATTTCACATATGTATCCTTCGCGAACCACTATTTACTGGTATTTCGTTTTCTCTTCGTGACGTGATAATTCATTGTCATTTTAAACACAATTCTATCGATGAACTCTTCATTATCTTGCACTACCCTAATTGGACACACATATGCAAAAAATAAGAAAATCGATCCAACATAACCTTCTTATTAAGTTTTTTTTCTTTTGTTGGCTAACTCCTTCCTATAGTTTGTTATCGTAATGCATTTTCCTCTTCATTATGGAACAAGTCAACTATCATTATAGCTATTTTGATCCTCTTCTTATTTCTTATTCTCTTTCTGTCGCGAACCACTATTTACTGGTATTTCTTATTCACTTCGTGACGTGATAATTCATTGTCATTTTAAACACAATTCTATCGATGAACTCTTCATTATCTTGCACTACCCTAATTGGACACACATATGCAAAAAAAAAAAAGAAAATCGATCCAACATAACCTTCTTATTAAGTATTTTCTTTTTTTGGCTAACTCCTTCCTATAGTTTGTTATCTTAATGCATGTTCCTCTTCATTATGGAACAAGTCAACTACCATTATAGGTATTGTGATCCTCTTCTTATTTCTTATTCTCTTTCTGTCGTATGCCCATTTGGTTTTAATCCGTTATTGTAATTGGACATAGCTATGCAAAAATAGACAACCTAACATTTTAGTTCAATGAAGTTTGTCATTTAATGCTTAACTCCGTCCAACTGGTGTTTTTTTTCCTTTTTTCGTTCCTCTTCTTGATGAGGCCTCCCAACTCCCCTTATAGCCTACTCGATCCTCCAGTGATTTTTATCCTATTCTTTTTGTAGTATTTCACATATGTATCCTTCGCATACCACTATTTACTGGTATTTCTTATCCTCTTCGTGACGTGACATTTCATTATCATTTTAAAATCAATTCCATCGATGAACTCTTCATTATCTTGCAGTTCCCTAATTATACACACATATGCAAAAAAAAAAAAGAAAATCGATCCAACATAACCTTCTTATTAAGTTTTTTCTTTTTTTGGCTAACTCCTTCCTATAGTTTGTTATCTTAATGCATGTTCCTCTTCATTATGGACTAAGTCAACTTTCATTGTAGCTATTGTGATCCTCTTCTGATTTCTTATTCTCTTTCTGTCGTAAGCCCATTTGATTTTGATCCGTTATTCCAATTGGACATAGCTATGCAAAAATAGACAACCTAACATTTTAGTTCAATGAAGTTTGTCATTTAATGCTTAACTGCATCCAACTGGTGTTTTTTTTCCTTTCTTCGTTCCTCTTCTTTATGAGGCCTCCCAACTCCCCTTATAGCCTACCCGATCCTCCACTTGTTTTTATCCTCTTCATTTTGTAGTATTTCACATATGTATTCTTCACGAACCACTATTTAGGCCAACAGGTATTTCCTATCCTCTTCGTGACGTTATGTTTCATTGACATTTTAAACACAATTTAATCTATGAACTCTTCATTATTTTTCAGTATCCAAATTCGACACTTATATGCAAAGATAAGAAAATCTATCCAACATAACCTTCTTGTTAAGTTTGTCTTTTTATGGCTTAGTCCTTCCAATAGTTTGTAGATATCTTAATGCATGTTCCTCTTCATTATGGAATAAGTCAACTTTCATTATAGCTATTGTGATCCTCTTCTGATTTCTTATTCTCTTTCTGTCGTAAGCCCATTTGGTTTTGATCCGTTATTCTAATTGGACATAGCTATGCAATAATAGACAACCTAACATTTTAGTTCAATGAAGTTTGTCATTTAATGCTTAACTCCATCCAACTGGAGTTTCTTTTTCCTTTCTTCGTTCCTCTTCTTTATGAGGCATCCCAACTCCCCTTAAAGCCTACCCGATCCTCCACTTGTTTATATCCTCTTCTTTTTGTAGAATTTCACATATGTGTCCTTTGCGAACCACTATTTACTGGTATTTCGTATTCTCTTCGTGACGTGATAATTCATTGTCATTTTAAACACAATTCTATCGATGAACTCTTCATTATCTTGCACTACCCTAATTGGACACACATATGCAAAAAATTAGAAAATCGATCCAACATAACCTTCTTATTAAGTTTTTTTCTTTTTTTGGCTAACTCCTTCCTATAGTTTGTTATCTTAATGCATGTTCCTCTTCATTATGGAACAAGTCAACTATCATTATAGCTATTGTGATCCTCTTCTTATTTCTTATTCTCTTTCTGTCGTAAGACCATTTGGTTTTGATCCGTTATTCTAATTGGACATAGCTATGCAAAAATAGACCACCTAACATTTTAGTTCAATGAAGTTTGTCATTTAATGCTTAACTCCGTCCAACTGGTTTTTTTTTTTCCTTTCTTCGTTCCTCTTCTTGATGAGGTGACCCAACTCCCCTTATAGCCTACCCGATCCTCCAGTGATTTGTATCTTCTTCTTTTTGTAGTATTTCATATATGTATCCTTCGCAAACCACTATTTACTGGTATTTCTTATCCTCTTCGTGACGTGATATTTCATTGTCATTTTAAAATCAATTCCATCGATGAACTCTTCATTATCTTGCAGTTCCCTAATTGGACACACATATGCAAAGAAAAAAGAAGATCGATCCAACATAACCATCTTATTAAGTTTTTTCTTTTTATCTCTATATCCTTCCTATAGTTTGTTGATTTCTTAATGCATTTTCCTCTTCTTTATGAAACAAGTCAACTTTCATGATAGCTATTTTGATCTTTTCATATTTCTTATTCCTTTTATGTCATCCGTCCATTATTCCTTGTTCCGAAATCCTTATTGGACATAGCTACGCAAAAATAGACAACCTAACATTTCTTTTCAATGAAGTTTGTCATTAATTGCTTAACTCCGTCCAACTGGTGTTTTTTTCTTTCTTTCTTCTTTTTCTGCTTTTCTTCTTCTTTCCTTGTATGTTCCTCTTCTTTATGAGGTCTCCCAACTCCCCTTATAGCCTACTCTTCCTCCACTTGTTTTTATCCTCTTCATTTTGTAGTATTTCACATATGTATTCTTCACAAACCACTATTTACAGGTATTTCCTATCCTCTTCGTGATGTTACGTTTCATTGACATTTTAAACACAATTTAATCGATGATCACTTCATTATCTTTCAGTATCCTAATTCGACACTTATATGCAAAGATAAGAAAATCTATCCAACGTAACCTTCTTGTTAAGTTTGTCTTTTTATGGCTTAGTCCTTCCAATAGTTTGTAGATATCTTAATGCATGTCCCTCTTCATTATGGAATAAGTCAACTTTCATTATAGCTATTGTGATCCTCTTCTGATTTCTTATTCTCTTTCTGTCGTAAGCCCATTTGGATTTGATCCGTTATTCTAATAGGACATAGCTATGCAAAAATAGACAAACTAACATTTTAGTTCAATGAAGTTTGTCATTTAATGCTTAACTGCATCCAACTGGTGTTTTTTTTTTCCTTTCTTCGTTCCTCTTCTTTATGAGGCCTCCCAACTCCCCTTATAGCCTACCCGATCCTCCACTTGTTCTTATCCTCTTGTTTTTGTAGTATTTCACATATGTATCCTTCGCGAACCACTATTTACTGGTATTTCTTATTCTTTTCGTTACATGATAATTCATTGTCATTTTAAACACAATTCTATCGATGAACTCTTCATTATCTTGCACTACCCTAATTGGACACACATATGCAAAAAAAAAAAAGAAAATCGATCCAACATAACCTTCTTATTAAGTATTTTCTTTTTTTGGCTAACTCCTTCCTATAGTTTGTTATCTTAATGCATGTTCCTCTTCATTATGGAACAAGTCAACTACCATTATAGGTATTGTGATCCTCTTCTTATTTCTTATTCTCTTTCTGTCGTATGCCCATTTGGTTTTAATCCGTTATTGTAATTGGACATAGCTATGCAAAAATAGACAACCTAACATTTTAGTTCAATGAAGTTTGTCATTTAATGCTTAACTCCGTCCAACTGGTGTTTTTTTTCCTTTTTTCGTTCCTCTTCTTGATGAGGCCTCCCAACTCCCCTTATAGCCTACCCGATCCTCCAGTGATTTTTATCCTATTCTTTTTGTAGTATTTCACATATGTATCCTTCGCATACCACTATTTACTGGTATTTCCTATCCTCTTCGTGACGTGACATTTCATTATCATTTTAAAATCAATTCCATCGATGAACTCTTCATTATCTTGCAGTTCCCTAATTATACACACATATGCAAAAAAAAAAAAGAAAATCGATCCAACATAACCTTCTTATTAAGTTTTTTCTTTTTTTGGCTAACTCCTTCCTATAGTTTGTTATCTTAATGCATGTTCCTCTTCATTATGGACTAAGTCAACTTTCATTGTAGCTATTGTGATCCTCTTCTGATTTCTTATTCTCTTTCTGTCGTAAGCCTATTTGATTTTGATCCGTTATTCCAATTGGACATAGCTATGCAAAAATAGACAACCTAACATTTTAGTTCAATGAAGTTTGTCATTTAATGCTTAACTGCATCCAACTGGTGTTTTTTTTCCTTTCTTCGTACCTCTTCTTTATGAGGCCTCCCAACTCCCCTTATAGCCTACCCGATCCTCCACTTGTTTTTATCCTCTTCATTTTGTAGTATTTCACATATGTATTCTTCACGAACCACTATTTAGGCCAACAGGTATTTCCTATCCTCTTCGTGACGTTATGTTTCATTGACATTTTAAACACAATTTAATCTATGAACTCTTCATTATTTTTCAGTATCCAAATTCGACACTTATATGCAAAGATAAGAAAATCTATCCAACATAACCTTCTTGTTAAGTTTGTCTTTTTATGGCTTAGTCCTTCCAATAGTTTGTAGATATCTTAATGCATGTTCCTCTTCATTATGGAATAAGTCAACTTTCATTATAGCTATTGTGATCCTCTTCTGATTTCTTATTCTCTTTCTGTCGTAAGCCCATTTGGTTTTGATCCGTTATTCTAATTGGACATAGCTATGCAATAATAGACAACCTAACATTTTAGTTCAATGAAGTTTGTCATTTAATGCTTAACTCCGTCCAACTGGCGTTTTTTTTTCCTTTCTTCGTTCCTCTTCTTGATGAGGCCTCCCAACTCCCCTTATATCCTACCCGATCCTCCACTTGTTCTTATCCTCTTCTTTTTGTAGTATTTCACATATGTATCCTTTGCAAACCACTATTTACTGGTATTTCTTATTCTCTTCGTGACGTGATAATTCATTGTCATTTTAAACACAATTCTATCGATGAACTCTTCATTATCTTGCACTACCCTAATTGGACACACATATGCAAAAAAAAAAAAAGAAAATCGATCCAACATAATCTTCTTATTAAGTATTTTCTTTTTTTGGCTAACTCCTTCCTATAGTTTGTTATCTTATTGCATCTTCCTCTTCATTATGGAACAAGTCAACTATCATTATAGGTATTGTGATCCTCTTCTTATTTCTTATTCTCTTTCTGTCGTATGCACATTTGGTTTTAATCCGTTATTGTAATTGGACATAGCTATGCAATAATAGACAACCTAACATTTTAGTTCAATGAAGTTTGTCATTTAATGCTTAACTCCGTCCAACTGGTGTTTTTTTTTCCTTTCTTCGTTCCTCTTCTTGATGAGGCCTCCCAACTCCCCTTATAGCCTACCCGATCCTCCAGTGATTTTTATCCTATTCTTTTTGTAGTATTTCACATATGTATCCTTCGCAAACCACTATTTACTGGTATTTCTTATCCTCTTCGTGACGTGATACTTCATTATCATTTTAAAATCAATTCCATCGATGAACTCTTCATTATCTTGCAGTTCCCTAATTATACACACATATGCAAAGAAAAAAGAAGATCGATCCAACATAACCTTCTTATTAAGTTTTTTCTATTTATCTCTATCTCCTTCCTATAGTTTGTTGATTTCTTAATGCATTTTCCTCTTCATTATGAAACAAGTCAACTTTCATGATAGCTATTGTGATACTTTTCCTATTTCTTATTTTCTTTATGTCATCCGTCCATTATTGTTTATTGTGTTATCCTTGTTGGACATAGCTATGCTAAAATAGACAACCTAACATTTCACTTCAATGAAGTTTGTCATTTAATGCTTAACTCCGTCCAACTGGTGTTTCTTTTCCTTTCTTCGTTTCTCTTCTTTATGAGGCCTCCCAACTCCCCTTATAGCCTACCCGATCTTCCACTTATTTTTATCCTCTTCATTTTGTAGTATTTCACATATGTATCCTTCACGAACCATTATTTACAGGTATTTCCTATCCTCTTCGTGGCGTGATGTTTCATTGACATTTTAAACGCAATTTAATCGATGAACTCTTCATTGTCTTGCAGTATAGTATTTGGGCAGATATATGCAAAGAGAAGGAAATCAATTCAAATTAGCCATCTTGTTTAGTTTGTCTTTATATGGCTAACTCCTTCCAATAGTTTGTTGATATACTAATGCATGTTCCTCATCATTATGAAACAATTCATCTTTCATTATAGCTATTGTGGTCATCTTCTTATTTCTTATCCTCTTTATGTTGTGAGCTCATTATTATTTGATCCGTTATCCTAATTGGACATAGCTAAGCAAAAAAAGACAACCTAACATTTCAATTCAATGAATTTTGTCATTTAATGCTTAACTCCGTCCAACTGGTGTTTTTTTTCTTTCTTTCTTCCTACCTTTCTTTCTTTCTTTTTTTCTTTCATTCTTCGTTCCTCTTCTTTATGAGGCCTCCCAACTCCCCTTATAGCCTACCCGATCCTCCACTTGTTTTTAACCTCTTCATTTTGTAGTATTTCACATATGAATCTTTCACGAACCACTATTTAGGCCTACAGGTATTTCCTATTCTCTTCGTGACGTTATGTTTCATGACATTTTAAACACAATTTAATCGATGAACTCTTCATTATCTTGCAGTATCCCAATTGGACAAATATATGCAAAGAAAAGTAAATCTATCCAACATAACCTTATTGTTAAGTTTGTCGTTTTATGGCTAACTCCTTCCAATAGTTTGTTGATATCTTTATGCATGTTCCTCTTCATTATGGAACAAATCAACTTTCCTTATAGCTATTGGTGTCCTCTTCTTATTTCTTATCCTCTTTATGTCGTGAGCGCATTATTATTTGATCCGTTATCCTAATTGGACATAGCTATGCAAAAAAAGACAACCTAACATTTTAGTTCAATGAAGTTTGTCATTTAATGCTTAACTCCATCCAACTGGAGTTTCTTTTTCCTTTCTTCGTTCCTCTTCTTTATGAGGCCTCCCAACTCCCCTTAAAGAATACCCGATCCTCCACTTGTTTTTATCCTCTTCTTTTTGTAGTATTTCACATATGTATCCTTCGCGAACCACTATTTACTGGTATTTCGTTTTCTCTTCGTGACGTGATAATTCATTGTCATTTTAAACACAATTCTATCGATGAACTCTTCATTATCTTGCACTACCCTAATTGGACACACATATGCAAAAAATAAGAAAATCGATCCAACATAACCTTCTTTTAAGTTTTTTTTCTTTTTTTGGCTAACTCCTTCCTATAGTTTGTTATCGTAATGCATTTTCCTCTTCATTATGGAACAAGTCAACTATCATTATAGCTATTTTGATCCTCTTCTTATTTCTTATTCTCTTTCTGTCGTAAGCCCATTTGGTTTTGATCCGTTATTCTAATTGGACATAGCTATGCAAAAATAGGCCACCTAACATTTTAGTTCAATGAAGTTTGTCATTTAATGCTTAACTCCATCCAACTGGAGTTTCTTTTTCCTTTCTTCGTTCCTCTTCTTTATGAGGCCTCCCAACTCCCCTTAAAGCCTACCCGATCCTCCACTTGTTTTTATCCTCTTCTTTTTGTAGTATTTCACATATGTATCCTTCGCGAACCACTATTTACTGGTATTTCGTTTTCTCTTCGTGACGTGATAATTCATTGTCATTTTAAACACAATTCTATCGATGAACTCTTCATTATCTTGCACTACCCTAATTGGACACACATATGCAAAAAATAAGAAAATCGATCCAACATAACCTTCTTATTAAGTTTTTTTTCTTTTGTTGGCTAACTCCTTCCTATAGTTTGTTATCGTAATGCATTTTCCTCTTCATTATGGAACAAGTCAACTATCATTATAGCTATTTTGATCCTCTTCTTATTTCTTATTCTCTTTCTGTCGCGAACCACTATTTACTGGTATTTCTTATTCACTTCGTGACGTGATAATTCATTGTCATTTTAAACACAATTCTATCGATGAACTCTTCATTATCTTGCACTACCCTAATTGGACACACATATGCAAAAAATAAGAAAATCGATCCAACATAACCTTCTTTTAAGTTTTTTTTCTTTTTTTGGCTAACTCCTTCCTATAGTTTGTTATCGTAATGCATTTTCCTCTTCATTATGGAACAAGTCAACTATCATTATAGCTATTTTGATCCTCTTCTTATTTCTTATTCTCTTTCTGTCGTAAGCCCATTTGGTTTTGATCCGTTATTCTAATTGGACATAGCTATGCAAAAATAGGCCACCTAACATTTTAGTTCAATGAAGTTTGTCATTTAATGCTTAACTCCATCCAACTGGAGTTTCTTTTTCCTTTCTTCGTTCCTCCTCTTTATGAGGCCTCCCAACTCCCCTTAAAGCCTACCCGATCCTCCACTTGTTTTTATCCTCTTCTTTTTGTAGTATTTCACATATGTATCCTTCGCGAACCACTATTTACTGGTATTTCGTTTTCTCTTCGTGACGTGATAATTCATTGTCATTTTAAACACAATTCTATCGATGAACTCTTCATTATCTTGCACTACCCTAATTGGACACACATATGCAAAAAATAAGAAAATCGATCCAACATAACCTTCTTATTAAGTTTTTTTTCTTTTTTTGGCTAACTCCTTCCTATAGTTTGTTATCGTAATGCATTTTCCTCTTCATTATGGAACAAGTCAACTATCATTATAGCTATTTTGATCCTCTTCTTATTTCTTATTCTCTTTCTGTCGTAAGCCCATTTGGTTTTGTTCCGTTATTCTAATTGGACATAGCTATGCAAAAATAGATCACCTAACATTTTAGTTCAATGAAGTTTGTCATTTAATGCTTAACTCCGTCCAACTGGTTTTTTTTTTCCTTTCTTCGTTCCTCTTCTTGATGAGGTGACCCAACTCCCCTTATAGCCTACCCGATCCTCCAGTGATTTTTATCTTCTTCTTTTTGTAGTATTTCATATATGTATCCTTCGCAAACCACTATTTACTGGTATTTCTTATCCTCTTCGTGACGTGATATTTCATTGTCATTTTAAAATCAATTCCATCGATGAACTCTTCATTATCTTGCAGTTCCCTAATTGGACACACATATGCAAAGAAAAAAGAAGATCGATCCAACATAACCATCTTATTAAGTTTTTCCTTTTTATCTCTATATCCTTCCTATAGTTTGTTGATTTCTTAATGCATTTTCCTCTTCTTTATGAAACAAGTCAACTTTCATGATAGCTATTTTGATCCTTTTCATATTTCTTATTCCTTTTATGTCATCCGTCCATTATTCTTTGTTCCGAAATCCTTATTGGACATAGCTACGCAAAAATAGACAACCTAACATTTCTTTTCAATGAAGTTTGTCATTAATTGCTTAACTCCGTCCAACTGGTGTTTTTTTCTTTCTTTCTTCTTTTTCTGCTTTTCTTCTTCTTTCCTTGTATGTTCCTCTTCTTTATGAGGTCTCCCAACTCCCCTTATAGCCTACCCTTCCTCCACTTGTTTTTATCCTCTTCATTTTGTAGTATTTCACATATGTATTCTTCACAAACCACTATTTACAGGTATTTCCTATCCTCTTCGTGATGTTACGTTTCATTGACATTTTAAACAAAATTTAATCGATGATCTCGTCATTATCTTTCAGTATCCTAATTCGACACTTATGTGCAAAGATAAGAAAATCTATCCAACGTAACCTTCTTGTTAAGTTTGTCTTATTATGGCTTAGTCCTTCCAATAGTTTGTAGATATCTTAATGCATGTTCCTCTTCATTATGGAACAAGTCAACTACCATTATAGGTATTGTGATCCTCTTCTTATTTCTTATTCTCTTTCTGTCGTATGCCCATTTGGTTTTAATCCGTTATTGTAATTGGACATAGCTATGCAAAAATAGACAACCTAACATTTTAGTTCAATGAAGTTTGTCATTTAATGCTTAACTCCGTCCAACTGGTGTTTTTTTTCCTTTCTTCGTTCCTCTTCTTGATGAGGCCTCCCAACTCCCCTTATAGCCTACCCGATCCTCCAGTGATTTTTATCCTATTCTTTTTGTAGTATTTCACATATGTATCCTTCGCATACCACTATTTACTGGTATTTCTTATCCTCTTCGTGACGTGATATTTCATTATCATTTTAAAATCAATTCCATCGATGAACTCTTCATTATCTTGCAGTTCCCTAATTATACACACATATGCAAAAAAAAAAAGAAAATCGATCCAACATAACCTTCTTATTAAGTTTTTTCTTTTTTTGGCTAACTCCTTCCTATAGTTTGTTATCTTAATGCATGTTCCTCTTCATTATGGACTAAGTCAACTTTCATTGTAGCTATTGTGATCCTCTTCTGATTCCTTATTCTCTTTCTGTCGTAAGCCCATTTGATTTTGATCCGTTATTCCAATTGGACATAGCTATGCAAAAATAGACAACCTAACATTTTAGTTCAATGAAGTTTGTCATTTAATGCTTAACCGCATCTAACTGGTGTTTTTTTTTCCTTTGTTCGTTCCTCTTCTTTATGAGGCCTCCCAACTCCCCTTATAGCCTACCCGATCCTCCACTTGTTTTTATCCTCTTCATTTTGTAGTATTTCACATATGTATTCTTCACGAACCACTATTTAGGCCAACAGGTATTTCCTATCCTCTTCGTGACGTTATGTTTCATTGACATTTTAAACACAATTTAATCGATGATCTCTTCATTATCTTACAGTATCCTAATTCGACACTTATATGCAAAGATAAGAAAATCTATCCAACGTAACCTTCTTGTTAAGTTTGTCTTTTTATGGCTTAGTCCTTCCAATAGTTTGTAGATATCTTAATGCATGTTCCTCTTCATTATGGAATAAGTCAACTTTCATTACACTGAGCAACAAAAAAGAAACTTTTTTTTGTCTCAGAAAGAAAAATATGTGATTCTGATAGCATTTCTTCTCCTGAATGCAAATATGATATCGGTTTTTCTCCATCACGCAAGGTTTCCGAGAGACAGGCATTTATAATTTCAAACGCTTTAATATTTCCTACATTCTTAAATACACAATATCCGAATATTCTGACTCACCTAGAAAGTAAGAAATGACGATTTTCTGCTATATTTCGCCTGTGGAGCATCCCTCTTGATGGTCCAACAATAATCGGCCAGCATATTAGGATTCCTTTTGCCTTGATATCTCTTTTCTATAGCTGAAATCTCCTGATGAAAGCGTTCCCCGTGCTCATCGCTCACTGCGCCAAGATTTTCCGGGAAGAAATCTAGGTGCGAGTGCAGGAAGTGAATTTTTAAGGACATATTACAGCCCAAATTTTTATAAGATGTTATAAGATCATTGACAATATCACGGTAATTTTCCGCCTTTCGATTTCCCAAAAACTGTGAGTTACTTTTTTGAATGCTTGCCAAGCTGCTTTCTTCAGTGGATTCAATAGTTCCTCAAACTTCTCATCATGCATTAGTGATCGTATTTGTGGACCCACGAATATCCCTTCTTTAATTTTTGCTTCACTAATTTTAGGAAACTTCTGTTTTAAGTACATGAAACCAGGAGTATTGCCCATGGCTTTCACGAAATTCTTCATCAATCCTAGTTTTATATGTAAGGGAGGTAGATACACATTTTTAGGATTACACAATGCGTCATGTTCCACATTTTTCTGTCCAGGAATGAATGATTCGCGTTTAGGCCATTCTTTTCTGATGTAATGGTTTTTTCTGTTCCTACTATCCCAAAGACACAAAAAGCAACAGTACTTTGTGTAACCAAGCTGCAGACCAAGAATAAGTGCAATTACCTTCAAATCACCACAAATATTCCATTCATACACTGCATATTGAAGCTTTGCCAATATAAATTGAAAGTTTTCATATGTTTCTTTCATACTAGCAGAGTGAGCCACAGGTATTGATGGGAATTTATTTCCATTATGCAGAAGCACTGCTTTTAAACTTGCTTTGGAGGAATTAATGAAGAAGCGCCATTCTGTTGGGTTATGTTCAATACCAAATGTCTCCATAAGAGAAGAAATGTCATTACAAAACACTAAGCCATTTTCTTCAGAAAAATAGCCTTTAAATTGAGAATGACGACTACGATAAGTACATATCTTTGTATTCTTTTGAAGAAGATTCCAACCTTTTAGCCGGGAACCAAGCATTTCAGACTGGTTTTTGGATAATTTTAAATCTCGTATGAGATCGTTAAGATCTTCTGGAGTCAATAAATGAGGCTCAGATGAACAGCTTTGTTCAAAAGTTGTATCACCAAAATCTGTTTCTTCTTCTTCCTTACTTCCATCGGAATCTGAGCTCTCTTCATCTAATGTCACATGTTCTGGAGGCTTTGGTATGGGCAATTCTTCGCTGTGTGGAACTGGTCTCATTGCAGATTGCAAGTCAGGGTACACCACTGTATGTTTTGATTTTGATGTAATCCTTTTAATGTTTGTTAAGCAGAAATAACAGTCAGAGGAGTGATCTTTGGGTTCCCTCCAAATCATAGGGATAGCAAATGGCATGTGGCGTGTGCCATTCTTCCATGCAGTGAGAAGCCTACTACACGATAAACAACAGATATGTGGGGCCCAGGTCCCTGTTTGGTCTCCCACTTTACACCCAAAATAAAGTTCATAACACTTTTTTACTAATGGAGTAAGGTTTCGCCTTTGGGACTTGAGCGTCACTTCACCACATATAGGCCTATAACAAAAGTTGTTAGGATGATTTAAACAAGCTCTAGGCATTTTGTAACTAACAACAAATTAAAATAAATAAATTTGTAAATATGTAATATACAATACACAATATACAATAATCCAGACACAATGCACTCACAATTACGCATATACTGGTTCACTGCTCTCTCACTACTGACATCGTTGTAATGCATGCATGCATGATCATGTTTGTGCCTGTCTGTACAGTCTGAACTTGTACAACAGTAGCAACGGTACCATTTGAGTTAGCTCATTTGGTTCCATCACATTTACAATGCTCTAGGAGTTTCTATTTTACAATGGACAAATGGCCGTTTATTAAAAAAAATATATTTAAATCCATTAATTGAAATTGAAATAAAATAAAAACTGTGGGTGATGGAGAAATTCCGAATACATATTTGAAAACATGATAAAAAACTGCATTAAGTACAACTATTGATACTCATGAGACAAAAATCATGTTGACCAGTGTTATAGCTACTGTGATCCTCTTCTGATTTCTTATTCTCTTTCTGTCGTAAGCCCATTTGGTTTTGATCCGTTATTCTAATTGGACATAGCTATGCAAAAATTGACAAACTAACATTTTAGTTCAATGAAGTTTGTCATTTAATGCTTAACTGCATCCAACTGGTGTTTTTTTTTCCTTTCTTTGTTCCTCTTCTTTATGAGGCCTCCCAACTCCCCTTATATCCTACCCGATCCTCCACTTGTTCTTATCCTCTTCTTTTTGTAGTAATCCACATATGTATCCTTTGCGAACCACTATTTAGGCCTACTGGTATTTCTTATTCTCTTCGTGACGTGATAATTCATTGTCATTTTAAACACAATTCTATCGATGAACTCTTCATTATCTTGCACTACCCTAATTGGACACACATATGCAAAAAAAAAAAAAAGAAAATCGATCCAACATAATCTTCTTATTAAGTATTTTCTTTTTTTGGCTAACTCCTTCCTATAGTTTGTTATCTTAATGCATGTTCCTCTTCATTATGGAACAAGTCAACTATCATTATAGGTATTGTGATCCTCTTCTTATTTCTTATTCTCTTTCTGTCGTATGCCCATTTGGTTTTAATCCGTTATTGTAATTGGACATAGCTATGCAAAAATAGACAACCTAACATTTTAGTTCAATGAAGTTTGTCATTTAATGCTTAACTCCGTCCAACTGGTGTTTTTTTTTCCTTTCTTCGTTCCTCTTCTTGATGAGGCCTCCCAACTCCCCTTATAGCCTACCCGATCCTCCAGTGATTTTTATCCTATTCTTTTTGTAGTATTTCACATATGTATCCTTCGCAAACCACTATTTACTGGTATTTCTTATCCTCTTCGTGACGTGATATTTCATTATCATTTTAAAATCAATTCCATCGATGAACTGTTCATTATCTTGCAGTTCCCTAATTATACACACATATGCAAAAAAATAAAAGAAAATCGATCCAACATAACCTTCTTATTAAGTTTTTTCTTTTTTTGGCTACCTCCTTCCTATAGTTTGTTATCTTAATGCATGTTCCTCTTCATTATGGACTAAGTCAACTTTCATTGTAGCTATTGTGATCCTCTTCTGATTTCTTATTCTCTTTCTGTCGTAAGCCCATTTGGTTTTGATCCGTTATTCTAATTGGACATAGCTATGCAAAAATAGACAACCTAACATTTTAGTTCAATGAAGTTTGTCATTTAATGCTTAACTGCATCCAACTGGTGTTTTTTTTTCCTTTCTTCGTTCCTCTTCTTTATGAGGCCTCCCAACTCCCCTTATAGCCTACCAGATCCTCCACTTGTTTTTATCCTCTTCATTTTGTAGTATTTCACATATGTATTCTTCACGAACCACTATTTAGGCCAACAGGTATTTCCTATCCTCTTCGCGACGTTATGTTTCATTGACATTTTAAACACAATATAATCTATGAACTCTTCATTATTTTTCAGTATCCTAATTCGACACTTATATGCAAAGATAAGAAAATCTATCCAACATAACCTTCTTGTTAAGTTTGTCTTTTTATGGCTTAGTCCTTCCAATAGTTTGTAGATATCTTAATGCATGTTCCTCTTTATTATGGAATAAGTCAACTTTGATTATAGCAATTGTGATCCTCTTCTTATTTCTTATTCTCCTTCTGTCATAAGCCCATTTGGTTTTGATCCGTTATTCTAATTGGACATAGCTATGCAAAAATAGACAACCTAACATTTTAGTTCAATGAAGTTCGTCATTTAATGCTTAACTCCATCCAACTGTTTTTTTTTTCTTTTCTTCGTTCCTCTTCTTGATGAGGCCTCCCAACTCCCCTTATAGCCTACCCATTCCTCCACTTCTTTTTATCCTCTTCATTTTGTAGTATTTCGCATATGTATCCTTCACGAACCACTATTTACAAGTATTTCTAATCCTTTTCGTGACATGATGTTTCATTGTCATTTTAAACACAATTCTATCGATGAACTCTTCCTTATCTTGCAGTATCCTAATTGGACACATATATGCGAAAAAAAGAAAATCGATCCAACATAACCTTCTTATTATGTTTGCCTTTTTATGGCTAACTCCTTCCAATAGTTTGTTGATATCTTAATGCATGATCGTCTTCATTATGGAACAAGTCAACTTTCATTATGGCTGTTGTGATCCTCTTCATATCTTATTCTCTTTATGTCCTGAGCCCATTATTATTTGATCCGTTATCCTAATTGAACATAGCTATGCCCAAATAGACAATCTAACATTTCAATTCAATGAAGTTTATCATTTAGTGCATAACTAAGTTCAGCTGGTGTTCTTCAAATTGATGTCGTGAGCGCATTATTATTTGATCCGTTATCCTAATTGGACATAGCTATGCAAAAAAAGACAACCTAACATTTCAGTTCAATGAAGTTTGTCAATTAATGCTTAACTCCATCCAGCTGGTGTTTTTTTTTCTTCCTTCTTCTTCGTTCCTCTTCTCTATGAGACCACTATTTAGGCCTATAGGTATTTCCTATCCTCTTCGTGACGTTATGTTTCATTGATTTTTAGCACAATTTAATCGATGAACTCTTCATTATCTTTCAGTACCTAATTTGACACTTATATGCAAAGATAAGAAAATCTATCCAACGTAACCTTCTTGTTAAGTTTGTCTTTTTATGGCTAACTCCTTCCAATAGTTTGTAGATATCTTAATGCATGTTCCTCTTCATTATGGAATAAGTCAACTTTCATTATAGCTATTGTGATCCTCTTCTCATTTCTTATTCTCTTTCTGTCATAAGCCCATTTGGTTTTGATCCGTTATTCTACTTGGACATAGCTATGGAAAAATAGACAACCTAACATTTTAGTTCAATGAAGTTTGTCATTTAATGCTTAACTCCGTCCAACTATTGTTTGTTTTTTCTATTCTTCTTCTTTCCTTGTATGTTCCTCTTCTTTATGAGGCCTCCCAACTTCCCTTGTAGCCTACCAGATCCTCGACTTGTTTTTATCCACCTCTTTTTGTAGTATTTCACTTATGTTTCCTTTGCAAACCACTATGTACTAGAATTTCTTATCCTCTTTGTGACGTGATATTTCATTGTCATTTTAAACACAATTCTATCGATGAACTCTTCATTATCATTATCAAGAAAATCGATCCAAAATAACCTTCTTATTAAGTTTTTTCATTTTATGTCACACTTCTTCCTTTAGTTTGTTCATTTCTTAATGCATTTTCCTCTTCATTATGAAACAAGTCAACTTTCATGATAGCGATTGTAATCCTTTTCCTATTTCTTATTTTCTTTATGTCATCCGTCCATTATTGTTTGTTGCGTTATCCTTGTTGCACATAGCTACGCAAAAATAGACAACCTAACATTTCAGTTCAATGTAGTTTGTCATTTAATGCTTAACTCCGTCTAACTGGTGTTTTTTTTTCGTTTCTTCATTCCTCTTCTTGATGAGGCCTCCCAACTCCCCTTTTAGCCTACCCGATCCTCCACTGGTTTTTATCCTCTTCTTTTAATAGTATTTCACATATGTATCCTTCGCAAACCACTATTTACTGATATTTCTTATCCTCTTCTTGACGTGATATTTCATTGTCATTTTAAACACAATTAAATCGATGAACTCTTCATCATCTTGCAGTCCCCTAATTGGACACACATATGGAAAAGAAAGAAAATCGATCCAACATAACCTTCTTATTAAGTTTTTTCTTTTTATGGCTAAATCCTTCCTATAGTTTGTTGATATCTTAATGCATGTTCCTCTTCATTATGGAACAAGTCAACTTTCATTATAGCTATTGTGGTCCTCTTCTTATTTCTTATCCTCTTTATGGCGTGAGCGCATTATTATTTGATCCATTATCCTAATTGGACATAGCTATGTGAAATTATACAAGCTAACATTGCAGTTCAATGAGGTTTGTCATTTAATGCGTAACTCCGTCCAACTGGTGTTTATACATTTTCTGTTTGTTCCTCTTCTTTATGAAGGCCTCGCATCTCCCCTCATTGACTACCTATTCAGCTACATTTTTTTATCCTCTTCATTTTGTAGAATTTGACATTATTTTCGTTGTACGCATTGTTATCTGTACTTTTATCCATGATGGACACAGTTTTGCAAAAATAGACCGACTAACATTACTATGTATGAAAATTTTACCCTTATTGTTTATTGTTTATATTAATGCTTGTTCCACTTCTTTTTGTAGCCTTTACGAACCACTATTTGTCTTCTTCGTGTCGTGATATTCGATCTTCATTTTATATACCACTCTATTGCTGAACTCTTCATTATGTTATCGAGTATGCTATTTTGACACAAAAAGAAAAACAACCTAACATTTCCTTGTTGTTAAGTATCTAACTTTCATTACAGTTTTCCCGACCCAGAACATTTTTTTATTATCCTCTTGATGTTGTGATATTTCTAAGTCATTTTATGTACAATGCTATTGATGAACTCTTCATTATCTTATCCAGTAGGCTTATCCTAATTGGACACAGATATGCAAAAAGAGACAATCTAACGTAACATTGTTATTAAGTTTGTCTTTTTATGCCATAGTCCTTCCAATAGTTTGTTGATATCTTAATGTATGTTACTCTTCATTATGATGACCAGTCAATTTTCATTATAGCTATTGTGATCCTCTACTTTTTTCTTATTCTCTTTATGTCGTGATACTGAAGTCCATTATTATTTTATACGTTATCCTATTTGGACATAGCTATGCAAAAATAGACAAGCTAACATTACAGTTCAATGAAGTTTGTCATTTAATGCTTAACTCCATCCAAATGGTGTTTTTACATTTTTGTTGTTTCTCTTCGTTTTGAGGCCTCCCAACTCCCCTTATTGCCTACCCGATCCTCCACTTATTTTTATCCTCTTCATTTCGTGGTACTTGTCATTCACATTGTTTAACTGATTAATATCTTTTTCTTTATCCTAGTTCTACACAGTTATCAAAATATAGACCGACCAACATTACTTTGTATGAAATCGGTCACAATGAGTAACTTCGTCCACTTTTTTAATATTGTAATGCAATTTCCTCTTCATTATGTAGCATTCCCGAACCATTATTCATTTCTTATCCTCTCAATGTCGTGATACTTGACATTCATAACGTTTAATGCTTCTTCAAAAATATTATTTGGTGATCCAATGGTCTACTTCACACCTATTCAAATTTATGCAGACAAATTTTAGGTTAGAATGAAGTTTTTCACTATATGCTTACAACGCTGATGGTTTTTGTGTTTGTCCTTTCCGTTATTATTGTATCCAACTTCCATTTTAGCTTTCCCGATCCAGAACTTTCTTCTTGTCCCCTTCATGTTGTGATATTTGCAAGTAATTTTATGTACAGTGCTATTGATGAACTCTTCATTATCTTCTTATGCGTAAGACCTTCCAATAGAGTGTTGATATCTTAATGTATGTTCCTCTTCATTATGAATACCAGACAAATTTCATGATAGCTATTGTGATCCTCTTCTTATTTCTTATTCTCTTTATGTCGTGATACTGAAGCCCATTATTATTTAATATGTTATCCTATTTGGACGTAGCTATGCAAAAATAGACAAGCTAACATTACAGTTCAATGAAGTTTGTCATTTAATGCTCAACTCCGTCCAACTGGTGTTTTTACATTTTTTGTTTGTTCCTCTTCTTTATGAGGCTTCCCAACTCCTCTTATAGCGTACCCGATCCTCCACTTATTTTTATTCACTTCTTTTTTTGGTACTTGACATTCAATGTGTTGAAATAATTAATATCTTTTTCTTCATCCTAGTTTGACACATTTATCAAAATATAGACTGACCAACATTACTTTGTGTGAAATTGGTCTCAATGAGTAACTTCATCCACTTGTTTTGGTATTTTAATGCATGTTTCTCTTCATTATTTAGGCTCCCGAACCACTATTCATTTCTTATTCTTTTTGTGTCGTGATTCTTGACATTCATAATGTTGAATGCTTCCTGAAAATATTATTTGGTGATCCAGTCCTACACTTATTTTTATCCTTTTCTTTTTGTGGTACTTGAAATTCATTATGTTGAACTAATTATTATCTTTTCCTTTATCCTAGTTCGACAAAGTAATCCAAAAATATTCTGACCAATATTACTTTGAATGAATTTGGTGTTAATGCGTAACTTCGACCACTTTTTTTTATTTTTTAATGCAAGTTCCTCTTCTTTATGAATGGCAGTCAACTTTAGCCATTCATATCCTCTTCTTATTTCTTATCCTCTTTAAGTTGTGATTTGACATTCATTCTATGTAGATTGCTATATTTGAGATCATTATTATTTGATCCATTATCCTAACTGGACATAGCTATGCAGAAAAAGAGAACCTAACATTACAGTTCAATGATGTTTGTCATTTAATGCTGTCCAACTGGTGTTTTTACATTTTTGTTTGATCCTCTTCTTTATGAGGCCTCCCATCTCCCCTTATAGCCTACCCGATCCTCCACTTATGTATCCTCTCCATTTCGTGGTACTTTTCATTCATTATATTGAAATGATTATTATGTGTTCTTGTTTCCTAGTTGGTCACAGTTATGCAAGAAAGACCAACTAACATTATTTGTTATGAAATTATTCTTATAACTTGTTTTCAGCCACTTGTTTTGATATTTAATGATTGTTCCTCTCTCTTTCAAAGGATTATTTCTAATCCTCTTTGGTTGTGGTACTTGACATTCATCATGTTCGATGCTTTTTTTGAAAATATTATTTGTGGTCCAATGCTTAAATAGACACAGCTATGGAAAAAAACAAACCAACATTACCTTAATATTAAGTTTTTTCTCTGTGCTTAACTATGCTGTTTTGTTTTTGTGATTCTCCTCTTCATTTTTAATGCATCCTACTTCCCTTATAGTCATCCCGATCCAGCCCTTTTTCCTATCCTCTTCTTGTTGTGATATTTGGAAAGTCATTTTATATACAATGCCATTGATGATTTCTTTATTATTTTATCCCACGTACTAATTGGGCACAGATATGCAAAAAGGACAATCTAACATAACCTCGTTATTTAGTTTGTCCTTTTATGCCTAATTCCTTCCAATAGTTTGATGTATCTTCATGCATCTTCAACTTCATTATGAATACCAGTCAACTTGCAATATAGCCATTGTGATCCTCTTCTTATATCTTATCCTGTTTTATTTTGATACTTGACATTTATTTTATATAGATTGCTATGTTTGAGGTCATTATTATTTGATCTGTTATCCTACTTGGATACTATCCTATGCGAAAATATGCACTCTAATATTTCAGTTCAATGAATTTTGTCATTTAATGCTGAAGAAGAACATGTAAAAGTTGTTTTCGTAACCATTGAAAATCATTTAGCCACGCTAGAAAAGAATTTTAAAAAGTATTTTCTTGCAGACGATAACTTGATAGAAAGTTGCGAGTGGGTAAGGGATCCATTTCATAAGACTCCCGAAGGACTTTCAATTGATGAAGAAGAAAAATTCATAGACTTCACGACAAGTGGTGAAACCAAAAAACAATTTAGTGATAAATCACTATTTGAATTTTGGGCAGCAGTAGATGATGATTTTTCTGCACTAAAATCCAGAGCATTTCGTATTCTATTGCCATTTTCAACATCCTTCCTTTGCGAAACTGGATTTTCTGCTTTGGCTTCATTAAAGACAAAATATAGATATCGGCTAAATATAGAAACAGAACTGAGAGTGGCTATTTCTAATATTGAGCCTTCCTTCGAAAAACTTTGCTCTGCAAGACAGGCCCAAGGAAGTCACTAATAATTATTTAATTTCTTTTTTAATTTAGTATGTTTTGATAAAGTGAGTTTTTATTTAGTAAGTTGTTTGACTTTTTTTAATATGTCGAAATGTATTTTGTTTTCTATGTGTATGTTTTTCTGTCAGTTAATAATTTTTTAAAATAATAATTTCTCTTGGATATTCTCGCACCACCCCTCTAGTCTGCTCGCGCCCCCCCTAGGGGTCGTGCCGCACAGGTTGAGAATCGCTGCCCTAGAGCGAAGTTTGGCCGTTTATGCCAAGGTATGACAAAAGTATACAAAGCCACCTGTTCATTGGTTTCACAATTGAACTTCTCTTATAGCTTTCCTGATTGAGAACTTATTTCTTATCCTCTTCATAATGTGATATTTTAAAGTCATTTTATGTACAATGCTATTGTTGAACTCTTAAATGTGTGTTGCAGTATCTCAATTAGACACAGATATGAATAATGGACAAAATGACATTACCCTAGAGCGAAGTTTGGCCGTTTATGCCAAATCACATCCATTGGTTTTTTTTTATTTTTATTATTTTTTATTTTTTTTATTTATTTATTTATTTTTGTTGTGTTTGTTCCTTTTCATTATGAAAGCTGTACAACTTCCCTTTTAGACATCTCAATAAACTACTTATTTGTTATTCTCTTTATGGCATGGTACTTGACATTTACAATTCCAGGGTGCACAGGCAAAGAGAGTTAAGTTCACCATCCTAAAAAATTGAGATATGTCCATAGAGTTATAGATAAAAATGTTCTCTACATTTGTGTTAAGTCCAGTAAGTCATATTCAAAATTGTACAGTAGTTATGGATATGTGTTATGGATATGTAGGTTTATCCATCTCTAAAGCTTTGTTGGGCTGGTATAGTGTGTTAAGTCACTCTAATTCTCAGAAACAAGAAAGTGGACTTAACTCTCTTTGCCCACGCACCCCGGAATTGCAATGCTATTTTTGTAAACGCTATTTTCTGATCTATTATCCTAATTACTCACAGATATGCAAAAATCGACAAACTAACATTGCCATAGAATGAAGTTTATCTTTGTTAACAATAATACTTATTTATTGAATACAAACTCAGAATGAATACATCTAATCCCACACAATGCACAGCCTTACAAAACCAAACCCATCTCTCTCGTGCTTACACATGCATGCTACAAACTGCCATCTTGACCTTGAAGACTCTCTTGCATTCTTCATACTCATTTCTCCTTGACACCCGAACATTCTCGATACTTGATCACTTTCGATACTCAATCACTTGCGATATAAATGTACTATAATTCAACAATTTCTTTATGCGTAACTCCATCTAATTGTTGTTTTTAAATTTCTTGGTTTGTTCCTCTTCTTTATGAATGCCTCCTAACTCACCTTATAGCCAACATAAGCAACCTCTTATTTCTTATCCTCTGTATGTCTTGTTATCTGAGATTTATTTGATGTACAAATGAGCTCATTGTTATTTGATCCATTATCCTAATTGGACATAGCTATGCAAAAATAGACAGTCTAAAATACATTTCTATGAAGTTTGTCTTTTAATGCTTAACTCCACCCAACTAGTGTTTTGATAGTTTTGTTTTTTCCTCTTCTTTATGATTGCCTCCCAACTCCCCTTATCCTTTTCATTTTGTGGCACTTGACATTCAATATGTTGAATTCATTATTATCAGTTCCTGTATCCTAGTTGGATGCTTATGCAAAAATAAACCAGCTAATATTACAATTTTATGAATTAAGTCGCTTAATGTTTAACTCCATCCAATTGTTGTTGTTGATACTTTTTGTATGTTTTTCTCCTATTAAAGGCTTCCCACCTTCCCTTACAGCCTTCCCAATCCAGCACTTATTTCTTATCCTCTTCATGTCATGATTACTGGGCGGATTTCTATGACATGTCATATTTTTCCCCTTTGCATTATTTCGGGTTTCCGACTAATTTAAATCCGATTCCAAGCATCCTGGTGAAAATGGAACGGCTTTTATTGTGCATATAACTGCATATTTAGGAAATTTTCAACTATTGTAGCATATTTAGTATGAATACTGTATGCATATTTAGGTCATATTTTTGGCACATTTGTGTGCATATTAAAGAAATTTTGAAGCTTCATATAATATTTTGTATATTTTGCATTATAATGATACTTTTTGAGAATTTAAAGATATTTTAAATAATTAACATTATATTTTAATAAAATGAATTGTAGTGAAACTTAAAAAATGTATACACAATGTGTAAGTGGTAAAGTCATATTTTAAATTTTATTGGTCATTTTTTTTAAGTCATAAATGCATGCATATATCCTATTTTTTAGGTCATAGAAATCTGCCCCCTAGTCATAATATTTGAAAGTCATTTTATGTACAAATCTGTTTTGTACTCTTAGTTTTCTGACCCGGTCACTGATTTGCAAGAATAGATGAACTAACATTACCTTAAATTGAAGTCTGTCTATTGAATGCTTAACTCCGTCCTATAGTTTTATTGATATCTTCATATTTGTTCCTCTTATTGATGAATACTAACCAACTTCCCTCATACCCTTTCCGATCCACTACTGATTTCTTATCCTCTTCATGACATTCATTTTGTTGAAATCATTATTATCTGTTCCTGTATCCTAGATGGACACAGTTATGAAAAAATAGACTGGCTAACATTACAAATTTATGGCGTTGGTCTTTTAATGTGTAACTTCATCCAATTTTTTTTTTTTTTAATATATTTTTGTGCTTGTTCTTCTTCTTTATGAATGCTTTTAACTCTCCTTAAACAGTGAGTTCCAAGCAAGAGTTGGCCATTCATGCGGGTTTCTGTGTCATAGCAGCCCCTGCTCTAACTCCCGAGCAATCGGGTGAAATATCTGCTAACAGTGTAATGATTCAGGTTCTCACATTTACAGTTGGAATTACAATGAAAATAACCACATACCTCATCACAAGAGATGTTGGAAATGTTCTCCTCTTGCATCCACACAATACTGGCATCTTTTCAGGAAATTTTCTTTCATGCACGTAAGTTCAGCTTCTGAGATAGACTTAATTTCTCTTGTGATATTGTCATTAACTTCTTCTAACAGTAAGTGACATTTTTCTTTATGCGAAAACTTGAAAAATAAATTGTATGGGTCAATTTCAACTTGGTGAATTGTATGTAACCCTATTGATATTATTTGAGAATTAATGATATATCCAGATGACTACCGATGAAGGAGAAAGAATAGCTTAATATCATTTGTTTTTTTCCTCTCTGTTGAGAAGGCCTCTCAGTTTCCCTTATAGCCTTCCCAAAATTCACATATTTCTATATCGTCTTCATGTTGTCTAGTTGAAATCCATTAAGTGCCATTATGTAGTTGAACTTTTCACTACCAATTCTAGTGTCAGAGTTGATGTTTGATTATGAAATGATCATATTGAATCGTATTCCTTTTTGGTACTGGTATCTTAGATACCTGAGATAATATTGTAAAAAGTTTCAAAGTGATTTAGAATTAATGGTACTATAATGAAAACAAGAAATGACATTTTCAGATATATATTAATTCATTCTTGTGTCCGACTTTAGCGTTGTGTAACAAATAGTTGAATAAAAACACTTTCTTTAACGCACTTTATTTTACCTTAGTAAACTTCTGGACGTCCGTTTCGCAGTTTCCTGCATCCAGTGGCGTAGGAAGGGGGGTGCGGGGGGTGCGGGCCGCCCCGGGTGCCATCGCCCGGGGGGTGACAAAATAACAATGTGTTTTTGTAAGTAAAAAATCGCTCAAGGGAATTTAAAGAAAATAATATTATTTAAAATAATTAAATAAGCTTAACAACTTTCTACAGTGAGTCCCACGCAAGAGTTGGCCAATGACGCGGGTTTCTGCGTCGCGGCTGGCACAGCTCCAACTCCCGAGCGATCGGGTGAAATATGTACGCAAATAATGCCGCGGTCGTTGTAATGATTCAGGTTCTCACATTTACAGTTAAAATTACAATGAAACTAACCACGTACCTCATCATAAGAGATGTTGGAAATGTTCTCCTCTTGCATCCACACAATACTGGCACCTTTTTAGGAAATTTTCTTTCACGCGCGTAAGTTCAGCTTCCGAGACAGAGTTACTTTCTCTTTTGATAGGCCTATGTGATATTGTCATTAAGTTCTTCTAACAGTATGTAAATATTATTTTTGGGGAAACTTGAAAAATAAAGTGTAACTTATAGGTCAATTTCCCATACATAAGAACAACTTAAAGACAATATCACAAGATAAATTAACTCTATCTCGGAAGCTGAACTTAAGCGCGTGAAAGAAAATTTCCTAAAAATTGTGCCAATGTTGCGCGTATGCAAGAGGAGAACATTTCCAACATCTCTTGAGATGAGGTACGTGGTTATTTTCATTGTAATTTTAACTGTAAATGTGAGAACCGGAATCATTACAACGACCGCGGCATTATTTGCGTAGATATTTCACCCGATCGCTCGGGAGTTGGAGCTGTGCCAGCCGCGACGCAGAAACCCGCGTCATTGGCCAACTCTTGCGTGGGACTCACGTCAACATGCGTATTGAAACTTCTTTTAGTTTTAAATGCAGTCAACAAAGGTAATAATAATAATATAACGCGGCTGAACTGGCCGCTGTGTAGATACGAAGATTAATATTATGGTTAGGGGGAGGGGTGTTTATTTCTGCCGATGCTTCTATATCTGCAGTTTTATTAATTTCAATGAGTCTTCAACAATCGTTGATATTTTATATCACTCAAGCCGCAACCAATTCTACCCGCTGCGGCAGTAATGACTTTGACGAAAATAAACTTCGAATGTGAGTTTACCCCGAAGTCTCCGGTAATCTAGATTTCCAACTGGTATGTGCGCATATTTAAGAATAGATTATTAATAATACATTAGTTACATTACTTGTTTATGAAATTTATTAGGATCAACCCATAAAAAATGATGTATAATTCTCATAACATCCTCTGCCCAAATAAAAGTTAGCCTCCCCTTAAAAATAAGAGAAAGTCGTCGCCAATCTTTGTGTCACGTCCCCAAAAGGTACCTAACCCAAATACAAAATGTTGTTTTCGTACGATTTTCTGTTGCAAGAGGCCGTATTGCAAAGAGCGCGTATTCAGAATGGGTGGCTTATAACTACCCTTCAGAGAATTATTTAGAAAAAGTGTTTCAAATAAAAGCTTTAGCTCTTAGTATAAGCAACCCACGTGCACAATTTAAAGGAAATCGTTAGAGCCGTTTTCGAGAAAATTTTCTTTATGTAAAAATACAGAAACCTGTCACCAGTCTTCGGTTCACATCTTGAAAGGTACCTGACATAAATACAAAATTTTGTCCTTTTGTTAAAATTCATCTTTCCAAAATTCGAGATTTCGCTTGGAAAACAAAATAAAAAATAATAAAAAAAATCACTCTAGAAATAAAGCTTTGCACAATTTCGGGAGTGTATTTTGGCCAAGATGTTCGTTTTATTAACGGTAACACCCACAATTCGTGAATCTGTCGCTCACGAAAACAATGTATATCTGTCTGTCTATAACGTACTTTAGATAAATAATAATAATAATAATATTAATAATAATAATAGCATTTATTGTCGTTTAACAGTACAATGTACAATGTACAGCATAACTTAATGTGCTTGATATGTAGGCCTATGTGTTTCCTTAATCCTAACAAAATTGGCTGAATTAGGTTGACTATGTCTTATATGCACCATTGGTAGCACTGGTAACAAGATGGCGACAACATGGTAACTGGAATCGCTTTATGGGTGGTTGATTCATAGTATGCCATGATTTCGGAGCTTAGTTTTGTTTTTATATAACAAAGTAATTATAGCCTACTTATTTTGCATAATCCGTTGAGTTTACGAGTTACATCAGATAAATTCGCTGCAACTGCATCTATCGATAAACTCTTAAACTCTCGTGGGATTACCTTTTTTAATATCCAAAAAAATAACACTTGGAACTGTTCCATCTTTTTAATAATTCAAATGGGGGGGGGGGGGTGACAAGAAATTTTCCGCACCGGGTACCACCTAAGCTTGCTACGCCACTGCCTGCATCATCAACAGAGTGCCAACTCTGCTGATGATGCAGGAACACCACCTGCGAAACGGCCATCCAGAAGCTTACTAAGGTAAAATAAAGTGCGTTAAAGAAAGTGTTTTTATTCAACTATATATTAATTGTCCATTCTGTATCTGTATCTGGTACCCTATGATCCCCAGGTGGGGCGAAGGGGCCTCCAAGCGAAGGTTTCATTACCTATACTAATTTTGATATGCTTATTTTCCGAGAGAGGGTAGAGGGACAGGTAATTGTCCATTGCACATGATTAATAAATCATCTCATCATCCAAGAAAATTGTGCATGATTTGTTCTTTTGAATTTGGTTTTAGAATTTAGTAATGATATATCCAGATGACTACTGATGAAGAAGAAATTATAGGGAAAAATATTATTATTATTATTATTATTATTTATATAATTATTATTTTCATGTCCCTTTTACCCGATATGTGTAATCGAGGGGGACCCACTCAAGGTAACACAATTTCTGAATAAACATATCTATAGTCGATACAACCATCCACTTATTTCTAATCCTCTATGGGCCGATTGTATAAACATCACTGACTGGAGATCAATTACGATCTAAGTTCAGAAAATGATCTGAGTTCAGACTTGAGTGGTATTGTATAACACTGATCTAAGATAATAATAATAATAATAATAATAATAATAATAATAATAATAATAATAATAATAATAATAATAATAATGTAATTACAGCCAGAATAATCAAGTACAAGGCATTGTCGAATGATATAAAAGAGTACATTTAAAAGGTCAGATCATGCACTCCAGATATAAAAATGTCATTAACAGAGTAAAAAGCCTTGTTTAACAACCAAGTCTTTAAAATTATCTTAAAACATTTGGTAGGTATATGTTTAGCAGAAGGCGACAACATATTAAACATACTGATTCCTTTAGATTCCCAGCTATTAAAAGCCTTTGACGTGCGAAGTTGATTGGTCTGAAGAGCACCACAATTTCTTGTATTATAAGAATGAATTTCCGATCGTACAGCATAATCATTTATTCTTTCCTTAATAGAAACCAATGACGAAAAAATATAAATACACGGAAAAGTTAATATCTGAGAATCAATAAAAAGCTGTTTACAATGATCAAAAGTGGATTTCCCATTTAAAATTCTGATAGCTTTCTTCTGCAATATAAATACCTTTTCAGCCTGAGAGGAGTTTCCCCAAATATGAGTTCCATATGATAAATGAGAGTGAAATAGACCAAAGTATATCTGTTTAAGAACTTGTTTAGAAACTAAGGAAACAAGTCTACGAAGAAGAAAGATTACTCTGGATAATTTGTTACACAACAAAGATATGTGATCGTTCCATGTTAATTTCTTGTCCAAAACAAAACCAAGCAATTTCACTGGGGAATATTCTTTGTCAATATCTCTTAAACTAAAAATAATTTCCTGAGTTTTATCTTTATTAACTACCATCTCGTTTCTAGTAAACCATGATTCAGCGGACGTTAAGATATCTACATTCGTTTGCCTAAGTAAAAGAAGATCGGAATTCATGCTTATAAAAGACGTGTCATCAGCATACAAAACTGGAAATGCATCAATATGATTTACAACATCATTAATCATAATAATAAATAGAAGAGGTCCTAATATAGAACCTTGAGGTACTCCGCAGAGCAAATCAACAAAATCTGACAAATCACCATTTATAAAAGCACACTGTTTTCTTCCAGTAAGATAGGAAGTACATAAATCTAAACAAATTCCACGAATACCATAAAGATGCAGTTTACCAATTAAAAGTTCGTGAGAAACGCAGTCAAAGGCCTTGCTTAAGTCCAACATACTCAGGGAAGCATATAACTTATTTTCAAAACCATTCAAAATATGATTTACTACACACTCAAGAGCAGTCACAGTAGATTTACCCTTCTGGAATCCAAATTGCGAATGCGTAATTATGTTATTTATTTTAAAAAAATGACTCAATTGCTCCTTCATAAAATATTCTAAAAGCTTCGAAAAGATGGGTATAAGTGAAATAGGCCTATCATTTGCGATGTTTTCTCTACTACCTTTCTTAAACACAGGAATTAATTTACTGAGTTTCAAACACTCGGGGAATATCCCCTTATTTATAAGCTTAGCCAAAGGAATTGCAATTTCATTAATAGTTTCTTTAAGGATATAGTTAGAAATGTCATATATATCAGTGGATCTAGATGGCTTGAAATGTTTTACAGCATTAATAACATCAACAGGATGAACATTCTTCCAAGAAAACAAACTCTGAAATGGAATATCATTGTCAATAGGCTGTACCATACCAGTATTTGTTGTAGATGTACAATTAAGACGATTTTTTAAATCACATACAGAATCAATACAAATGGAGTTAAAATCATCGGGTGAAAAATTAATATCCGAAGTTGTGTTATTATTGCTACCGGTACAATCCTTTACAATTCGCCATGACGCTTTGCATTTATTGCTAGAATTATTGATGTAGTCATCATTGGATTGTTTTTTAGCATCAAGAAGCGCTACCCTGTATACCCTTTTATAATAACGATACGCATTAAAAGCTGCATCAGAGTTTGTACATTTCCATATAGTGTGAACTGCTCTGACTTTTGTACGTAGATCCTTCAAGAAGGGTGTATACCAATTAGAACGAGGCTTTTTAAAATCATCCATAATAAATCTACAATGAGATCAACCAATCAAAGTTCAATTTCGATCCTAGTTCATACATGAGCGCTTGGCAACATCTCAGAAACAGCTGAGTATAGCGAGACGAGAGTATTGATACTCTGTTTTCCTTTGTATTCAGACTGTGTATTGCGAAAGGAAGGGAAAATAACATGATCAAAATTAAGCAGAAAAAGGATTGTTTCCTTAATTTTTTCAAGGAGGACAAGGATGTCCTGATTGAAATTGTCTTGGAAAATATAAAGACATAATAGAATCCAGAAAGACGGATGTGATAATAACCGTGCAAGACCAAAATGCATTGAAAAATATCTCGATAATTTCAGTTCTGGCAACATAAATCAGCTTAACATTTTCACTGCTACTGACTTATAAATGCTTCATCTCAAGAATTGTATAAAAGAAGAGCTGTAACATTAATAGAGAAATGCTTTATGTAAAACGTGAGGTTTTTTGTTCATCTATTACAGTATGTTTGTCATTCATGGAGACCAGGTATTCTAGTGAAACTTTCCCTATCAATTTTAAACTTAAAAGCCCACTGAAGTTTTTACTTGATGACTGTCTTATTACAATGTAAAATCTCAGCTCTGAAAGACAAGGTAAAACACACAGGGAGCCTGACGAGCTCCATTTTTATCATCACAAGATATCTGAAAATTGGAATGAGTTGATAATAATAACATAAACAATTTATAGAGGTTATGTTGTAGAGTTATGTTACGTTGTATTAGAAGGAGCCTAACAATCCTATATATGCACAACTTCGGTATAGCTAGAAATGTATGAACTTGTCTCTTGTATATTTTCTTGATATTTATTGTAACCACATGCATAATATTATGTTTATAATGAGCTGATCTTGTGTCTCAAAAAAGAAAACAGCCCCTTGAACTGAGATCAACGAGTTTGTGTGGAGAAATTTCTCCAGTCAGAATTTATCCTACTTCAGTGCGGATTGATCTCAGATTAGTGTTCATACAACAGAAATTTCTCAGTTCATTTATACAATTGGCCCTCTATGTTGTGATACTTGAAATTAATTTTATGAACACTGCTATACATGAACTCATTATTATGTAATGTATTATCCTAATTGGACACAGTTATACAAGAAGAGACCGGCTAATATTGCTTTTTTATGAAGTTGGTCTTTTAATGCTGAACTGTATTCAACTGGTGTTTGAATAGTTTTGTATTTGTTCTTGTTTTTTATGAAGGTCTCCCAACTCCCCTTATGGCCTACCCTATCCTCAACGTATTTTTATCCTCTTTATGTTGTGATATTTTACATTTGTAATTTGCATTGCTATTTTTGAAAACATTATTTTCTGATCCAGTCAGTATCATAATTGGACATATATATGCAAAAGTAGACAAGCTAACATTTTATTTATATTAAGTTTGTCTCTTATTGCCTAATGCTGTTGAATTTTCGTAAAATCCTCTAGATATTCTGGACACATCTTTTCTGCTATTTTATCCATACAATTTTTAACAAACTCTCAGTCACTAAACGGTTTTAGAGCACAAGCAATCTCCTATGCTCAAATATAGGCCTAACTTGCTAAGACAATGTTTTGTTTTCTGCTACCAGATTTGCTTGTTGAAGAAACTGTTTCTTGCATCTGATGTTTTAATTCAAGTAGGTGTTTTATGCATTGCTAACCTAATACATAGCACTTAAAGGTAATAATTTACAGTTTCATTTTTATTTATTACACACCTAATAATAATCATAATTCACAATAAAAGCCTTAAACTTAAACGATCAAGATTGTTGTTAATAATAATAACAACAGCAACATAGGTTTGTCAGAGGTTCGAATTCAAATAATATACAGTAATAAGTAATTACACATAACTGAGTTACAGACTGTATATTCATACTTGTGATGTTATTATGATCTTGATGCATGGCCATATAATGGTGCTGTATATTGCCTTTGTGCACACCCGCTAACATTTTTGAACACAGAAGACAAATAACATTTTTGTCTCTATATACACACATAAACCCCAATTCCCATTCTTCGTTGAATTTGCGTTTAGCTTTACTAGGCTCTTTAGACAGTGACATGACTGTTTATGTCTTGCATCCACCACTACTTGTATTGAATTAAACTACACTGACAGGAGGGAGTCAAACACAGTTTGTGTGTTTCGCAGAGCCATCACGTGATGTTTAATGCAATGTCGTGAACCAGAACTGGTTTGCGAATCTGTAAATGCCTGACTCTGTATTAAGGAATCAAAATGTCCTATTGTTATCTAATCATTTAAATAAACATTCTTGCACTTACTTGACTTTTACTTTCCATTTGTCAGTGGTTGTCTATCCGACCACATTCGGGAGGTTGCAGGTAGTTGAGAATGCTGGATTGGAGTTAACACTTACCTTGAACTTCCTTATCTGCTGCATGTAGCTTAGTCCTATGTTTGTGTTGTATTGGTGGGGGGGGGGGGGGAGGGACCGAAGAATTATATGCACTAAATGGCTAAAATATTTAGGCAACTATGAACTATAATGAAATAGGCACTAAATCTTTTAAAATAACCTCACTAAGGAATGCTTTAATGCATTTTTGCATGAGAGATTAAGATAAAGTTAATAATTTAAATGGTTACACTTTACTTTCAAAATCTTCTGATAAAGAATATCACATTAATTATTGCTCTTATTTGCAACTAAAATGGCAATAAACAGTAATAGTCCAGTCAAATTATCACAAAAAAAGTCATGTGGATGCAAAATTTAGGGTAGAGCTAATTTTTTTATATGATGTCTGGGATGGTTTTGAGAGTAATTTCTGACATTTTTCCAACAAAATATTTTGCCGCCGGAGCCGCCATCTTGAAAAAACTTCAAAATTTTCTATTTTATTTCTGTTTTTGCCCATTATCTGCCCAAAATACGCACCTGACAAAATATTTTATTATTTATCCTAAAAGTGGACTAAATTTGACACAGTTTGAGATCAACTTGAGTTTTCTAACATGAATAGTTTCGGAAATACAGCTCTCCGAATTTCAGCAACATTTTGCAAGAAGTAAAAAAATCTGAACTTTCAACTAGTTTTTGCTCGCTAAGTTCTAAATGACCAAACCTTGAGTAAAATTTCGAAGGATAACTTTTAAAGTAGAGTAAATTTGCAACAAGTTGAGTATTTAATGTTTTCATACCTATTATAGGTCACCAGATACAGAGGTATCTACAACTCCTCACATTTCAGAAAACTTATCGAAGGTACGAAAGTCTAGTTTTGCCTAGGATATTCTAAATGGCGTTTATCAGTAAAAAACCTGTGTTGTCTTATAGTTAAGTTTTACATTGTAATTAACAACCAAAACATTATTTCCAACAATTTATAATGATAAAAGACTAAAAAAAACAATGTAAAAAGAAAATAAGAAAAGTTGGTGTAGGTACAGCATTTTGATTTGGAGAGAACGGCGTTTTATTTTAGAAGAACACTTTTGCAGTGTCCTCTGAAAAAAATTACTTCCTATAGCATATACAGTTGTCCCAAAATGGAAACATGTTATCGGAGGAATGGCGCTAAGAGGCTCTTTGTCACTGCTCCGCATACTGTTCTCTCCGGATACATCTGTTTTTATGTGTTTGTACCAGGCAACCTTAGGCATTTTGAAATATTTGCAGACAAATTATGACTCAAAGGTTTCAGTTATCTTCGATGGTTATCCTTCTGACGCTAATCAAACAAGCACAAAGAATTGTGAGACTCCGACGGGCTACGAGTCCATCTCCTGATGTCGTCTTTGATAGAACTACTGTTTTGAAAAGTTCACAAGAAACTTTTCTCACCAATGAAAACAACAAGAGGCGCTTCGTAGAATTGGCAAAAGCTGGAATAGGCTGTTAAAGATGCAGATGTCTTGATTGTTAGCACTGCCTTCTCAAAAGCATCTCAATACGACACTGTCTTTGTAGTTGGGGAGGACATAGACCTTCTTATTTCCTCACTACATTACCACCCCCTCATATAAAGAATACATATATCCAAAAGTACGGAAGAAGCAAAGCTGCAGACATCTTCTAATCAAGGCAGTCATTTCGCCACAGCTTCTCCAACATGCTGCTGTTCATCCATGCTTTCAGTGGTTGTGACACAACATCTGCAGTTTTTGGCCACGGGAAAACCCACTTCTGTTCGCCGATTTTGAAACATCCTGAACTAGAAGAGGAGGCTAATGTAATTCTGAACCCTCAAGCTACATCAGGAGAAGTGGCTGAAGTGGGCCAACATTTTTTGGGTCACTTATGTGGAGGAGACCCTGCTACACAAACACTTGACGAACTTCGGCACGGAATATTTGTAAAAGCTGCAGGAAGAATGAAATTTAACTTAGTGAACTTGCCCCCAACCAGTGATGCGGCTCAACTTCATGCCATGCGAACATACCACCAAGTTCAGGCATGGCTCAGTGAATACAAAGACCCTTTGAAGTGGGGCTGGGTGAACACACCAAGAGGCCTCTTTCCCCTTAAAGCCAAGAAGTAGCCAGCTCCAGAATCAATTCTGAAAAGTATTTCCTGTACCTGCAAGAAGGGGTGTTTAAACGCTTGTGGGTGTCGTAAAGCTGGATTAAAGTGCACAACGATATGCAAACATTGCAATGGGCAGTCGTGTGAAAACATACAGTCCTGTCCTCCGACAGTGAGGATGATGACACTCCTGATGAGTCAATTCATTCGTTTTTGGATGAAGACGCTGAAGAGTACATTATCAACACTGGCTAGATTGTGAACATCATGGACGAAATAGCAGACGTCAACTGCCCAAGTCCCTCTAAGTGCCGAAGACTATGAACAAACAAGTTATTCAATGCAATGTTTCACCAGAACTCCAGCTAAATAAAATCTTTTTGTATATAAATGAATGTTCTGTGCCGTTATTGCTCCTAACTTGTACGCACATGCATTTATTCAATCGTTGCTGTATATATATTTATAAACCTCTGTATTTTGTGACCTGTGAGGTAGGATAAGTTTAAAGTACTCGACAAGTTTCAAATTACCTCTAGTTTAAGTTTCCATATGGAGTTTTACTATAGGTTTGGACATTTAGAAGATAGCGAGCAAAAACTAGTTGAAAATTCAGATTTTTTTATTTTTTGCAAAATGTTGCTGAAATTCGGAGAGCTGTATTTCCGAAACTATTCATGTTAGAAAACTCAAGTTGATCTCAAACTGTGTCAAATTTAGTCCACTTTTAGGATAAATAATAAAATATTTTGTCAGGTGCGTATTTTGGGCAGATAATGGGCAAAAACAGAAATAAAATAGAAAATTTTGAAGTTTTTTCAAGATAGCGGCTCCGGCGGCAAAAAAATTTGTTGGCAAAATGTCAGAAATTACTCTCAAAACCACCCCAGACATCATATAAAAAAATTAGCTCTACCCTAAATTTTGCATCTACTTTTGACAATTCGATTGGACTATAAGGCCTTTTCTCAAATTTTCTGTTGCAAAAAAATCCTTTTTTTTTTTTTTTTTTTTGTGAAAATAATGTTCATCATCACACAATTTAATGGATCAAACTTAAGAAAAGAGACCCTTGTAGGTACTCCAATGCTTATTCAGTTCATCTTTGCCCTAAACACAGATGTCACGTTCAGCAAATGACTTATATCACTATTTTTTACATTTTTCTAAGAAGTGCTAAGAGTAATTTTCGAAACAATTTGTGCTAAAGACCTGAAATTTGTCACGCTTAACCAAAAGCTGAACAGAAGTTACAGTTTCAAATTTTAGTTCAATTTATTTCTGAAATATTCATTAAGTTAATTTATTTTTAAATATAATTTGAAAGATATAGTTTTGCCTGCTATATTCCGAGAAACTTTACTAGTTGCCATCAGACAGAAATACTGAAATAAGCAATTTTGTGCAGCTATTGGCTAGAGATTATATATTGGCAACCAAAATACTTATTTAAATCTGTATTAAAAAAAACCTAATGTTGCAATCAAATGTAATGAATGGAAGAAGGAGAAGGGAGGATGGGAGAGGAAGAGGGCAACAGAGTGTACAAATGAAATACAGTGCATGCCGCTTATTGTGACCACTTCGGGATGCAGCTAATCTGATAATATTAACCGATTGATAACAGTAGACAAAGGAATTAAATGAATGATATTTATGCAATTTAAGCTAATACACTACAAAAACAGAATTAGAAACTATTTATTCATTAGATAATACCTAACTGAATCATTGAACCACTCATAATACAGTATTAGACTATAAGCAACTATTTTCTCAACCAGTAACAAAGTTTTTATTTATATCTATTTTTATTTAGGAATCCATTAACCAATACTGCATACTCAGTTATGAGTTACGAGTATTTTTGGAAATCTATACTGACCTGTAGTGAACACCGTGTAGCAAAACATCTAAAGCCTGTATGTTCAGGTCTTTTCATTTTGCATTTTCCATCATTGCATGTCAACACTGTTATCTTCATAAATCGAAAGATGCAGCTTAACTGTGGGGTGAAACATGCTTTATTGCTTTAAAGAGAAAGTTAGATAATGCCACCCCCTCGAACAGGTCATCCTGTGAGCTGGGAACAGTATTGTTACATCCAGTACAACACAATACAGTTGAGTTAGGAATAAAACCCTTAACAATGAAATTTTGAATGACGTACAGTACTTGGAAATAAAGCTGCAAAAAGGAAAATGTGGTAACATAAACCGAATCTTTGAACACAATAAACAGCATTTTTTTCATTGTATCAGTATTAATCCGTACGGAACTTGATAAAAGCGATAACATTACCCAATTGATACCATTATCCGTGATTACATTAAGCGGCATTCACTGTAGTACATGATGGCAATAAAATATTTTCGAAATAATATAAATGTGTGTGGAAAACTATTGTAGAAATATACTAAGTATGCAAACTTAAGATTGGTCTTATTCAGTTGTGCCAAATGAACAGATATAGGCTTATAGGTACTTTCTTCATTATGATCTATCAATAAATATATGTATTTTCATCCAAATCCAGGGACTCCATGTCCTGTCTGAATATAAGCCTGATCCAAAGATTCCCTCCCCCTAAAGGCATTGGAGTGAAAGGGGAGATAAATTATTTAGCAAAAGAAGTTTTAAAAGAAACATACATACATCTTGGAATCTGCTTGCTTCCGGTAACTATGAAGCGAATTATGTCTTCAAAGGACCTAAATGAAATGTGCATCATGTTTGTAATCTTCGCTATTGTTAATCGTCGATCTTCCTACAGCATGGCATCTGTCGTGTTGCAGTTCACCTCAGTTTTTTTATGTGGAGGGCCTCCTTGACATGGAGCGTCTTCAAGACTTGTTTCACCAGCTTTAAATTTTTTATGCCATTCAAAAACACGTTTTTTATAAGGCTTGGTCTCCATGTGCTTCCTGTATTGTTTGCAGCGTTTCAGTTCCTGATTTTTCAGAAGAACACAAAACCGAATTGACGCTAATTCTAACTTGAAAACCATGTTGAGTCACCAGTACATCAACAAGTGGCTCTTATTATTTCAAACGTTTACAGATATTTGACAGAAGGAGCAGAGTGTGTGATTCACCAGTGGCTCATATTGTTGTAGCAATGAGAGTTCTAAGGACTACTGTCCAAAGAATTATTAATGTACCGGTAGACATAAATAATTATGAAACACCAACGAAGAGAAGAAGTGATGAAAACAAAAGAATTTGTGAACACCATAAGATTTATGTTGTACCCATGATCTAATTCAAAGAACTGTTTACGAATTTTATTCAAATCAAACAGATTCTAAGTGCACTCCTTGAGAAAACAAGAATCACAGATTATGAGTTTCCATATCAGAGAATGTTGCTGATGAAGCTTTTGAAATCCATGAACTTCAGATTTAAAAAGCAGAGTCACTGCACACCAGCAATGGAATAAACAATAATACATATAAGTTATGGTGAGTCAATTACACAGGCCAACAATGAAAAAACGTTTTGAATGGATTTACCTTATTCTTATGATTTTTAGTGAGCTGAATCCAAATATGATGATAAAAAAGCTGTATCACCCACCATTTTTTACATTTCAGAATTAATTATTTGAGGAAATTAAATATGTAGCAAATTCAATGTTATTTTGTACACTATTTAAATAGGTAGAATGGGTTTAAATTAAGATAGCAGTGGTTGCACAAAAAAGGACCCACATTATATTTCTCAACAAGCTGGAGAAGTTCAAAAAGTTAGGATGTTTGATGAGCCTCAAGGTTCACTTTTTTAACAGTCACCTTGATTTTTTCCCACACAATTTGGGGATGTGTTTGAGGAGTAAGGTGAGTGTTTCCATCGAAACATGAAAATGATGGAAAGAAGGTATCAGGTCTGCTGGAATACCAGTATGATGGGAGACTACTGCTGGTCACTTCACCGAGAAGGTCAGCAAGCATCTCACAGGAGAAAAACCTATACCAGAAACTTTAAGGAGGAGAGGAAACAGTAAATTCCGCTAATTTTCTAGTTTGTAACAAAGTCATATTATGATGAAACTGAGGGTGATAGAAAAAATTGAGGTGGGATATGGAATCAACTACAAAAAACCATAAGAATCACCTATTAACTTTAGAAAGGGTTTTTAAAAAGTATTTTTTGTTGGCCTGTGAATTATTTGTATAAAATTGTATAATACTGACAGTTAAGCTACCAAGGTCCCTATCTCGATGAGAGTTGGTATGATACCCAGGATGTTTTTTGGCAATGGACAGATGGAACAGACCCTTGTGATGACCAATTTCCAGCTGGAAAGGGAGAAAGAATAGTGATCCTTCACATTTTCAGACGAAATTGTTTTATCCTTGGAACTATGTTTGTTACGCACAAAAGCGTGCTGGATACTCCATCTGAGTATCATGGGACAATGAATGCTAAATTGTTCGAAAAATGGTTTGAAGGCACAGTCCGACAAAGACACAGTCCGACTACTGGAAGAACCCTCAGTGGTTGTGATGGACAATGCGAAGAATCATTCACGTATTCTGAATCCCTCGCCATCCACCCATGAAGAAATAATGTTCATAGACAAACATAAAGTTGGCCTTCCAGCTCCAGTACCGACTACAGTGCTGCAATTGCAAAAAGCAATAAAGCATAGGCCTATATATGATAAAGTCCAACTTCTACCCATTTGATAAATTAGCAGCAAAATATGAACCCACAATTCTAAGACAGCTTCCTTATCACAGCTGTCTGAACTCTATTGAATTTGTTCAGTCAGAACTAAGAAGAACAGTTTCTTCGGAGAACGCTCTTGGAAAGAAATATATAAAAAGAATTGACAAATTTCATGATTGATCTTTGAGGGTAATTAATATATAGCAAATTTAAAATAAGTGTTCAATAAATATTCCTTAAAATTGTTTTACTAAATATGTAGCTTAAAATAGAACCAACATTATAGATTTTATTCACAGTATTGTAGAGTATTCATATAGGCCTAAGTCCATTAATTTGTGCATAAAATGTCTTTATTGACAGATAGATAATTAGATAGATAGATATTTATTGTACTAAGAAAAAATTCAAAATAGTCTACCGGATTTGACGCTTGTCATTTTACCAGCAGACATCTTACACACAATAATACATTTTCGTGGAGTGTGTGTAAACAAAAAGAGATAAGTTTCTTCTCTGCTTCCTTTTAAGCTATGTTCATATGCCTACTTTCTGTTCACATCATGACACCATTATATTCTATTACACGTGTCGTTAAGAAATGCTCTAAACAAATAAACTGCAGTAATGAACTGGTCTTCTAAATAAACCTTATCATAACAACATTTATTAGAAAATTATTCCTATTAGCAGCTACTCAAACTCCCTATACATGTACATTTCACTGGTTATTTAATTTAGCTACCACATTCTTGTAATTTCATTTTCGCTTATGTGTTCACACTGCTTTAATTTCACTATCTGTTGAACACTAAAAAAGCCAGATGCATATTCCTGGTGTTGATTTTAGCAACGAATAGGCACTGATCCCTACAAGAGATTAAAGTTTGTAATTTTTTTTTACTCCTTAATTCAATCCCTTCCATTCTCCCGCCCCCCCTTACTCATGTTATCTTCTGTGCAACTTTGTTTCGACCATGGGTCCACTGGGATAGAAAAATTGACAGGACTTCTCTCACTAGATAATTTCCTTCACTATAAGTAGCTCTTTCTTGTCCCTGGCTTACCAGGTGATTCGTACGTGATGGTGATACTCTATCCCTCCGTGGTGACATGCTCTTGTGAAGAAGCATATGATGTTTGGCCTTGACTGCTATCGCTGACACCTCGACACACGTCGGATCCTTGCACGCAACTATCTGGACGTTCCACCCTCTCATTTCCTATGTATTGCTACTCTTGCAGTTCAGCTATTTGCTGATGCATTTCCTTCCTTGGTTTCTTGCTGTCCTTTAGTACCTTTTCGCTCTCCACTATTTTTTTCTCCATCCACCCAAAATTGTAGGTTGCATATATAGGCTTTTCTCCCTGCCTGCTTTAGTTCTTTCAATCTGTGTACTAATTGTCTTCTAATGTCCCTATCTTCAACTGAGAGATCTTTATTCACAAAAATGTCACTCCCTTATAACATCTTTGATCTTTTTTACATCGTGGACAACCTGTGACGTGGCAAATCTTGCGATTATCATTCTTCTGCCCAGCCTCTTTCCAACTCAAAATGCTTCGGTCACTTCCCATCCTTTCAGTCCAATCTTCATCTCGTTCTCCAGATTTTCCTTAACCTCTTGCAAAGGCCATATTCCTCGTCTCTCCTCCACTCCTGTAAACACTAAATTGAATGCCCGATATCTATTCTCCAGTTTCTCAACTCTTATTCTCAGATTTTCCACTTCTCTCCTCATTCCTTTAAGCTCTTCTCTGATCTCGAGTTGAACTTCTTTTGCCGCCTCGATGATTTTATTCCCCAGTCGATCTTCCATGCCATCAAGCCTTCTAAATATCTCTTCTATGTTGTCTTGTCTATCGGCCGGGCCTGGGTTCAGCTCAATTCCTCCAATTACTAAAAGCACTATAAGTAATGTTGCATAAACTAGCACATTAATTAAGTCTTCTTTTCTCACTTGCTCTTTCTTCTCAATCTTAATTTCGGCCCCAAAGGAGCCAATTCTGGCTCTATACGCTGTTATATCAATACCCATTGTCCCTTATGTCACTTTTCCTCAATCATTTAGCAGTACATCTTACACATATCCTCTCTTCATCGTTGCTTACTTAGTACCGTAAACTGGGGCGGCTTCGGACAAACGGGGCGGCTTTGGACACGCTGTTAATGAACAGATTTCTTAGTTAAGATTTCTCGAAATTCTGGCGTAAGAACGCAACAATGGAAATAACTTGAATTCAGAAGTCCTCTCAACCAATCTTGACTGGTGGAAAGGAAATTAGCGCAGTGTAAGCAATATTATCGTACATTTTTGTGCGAATAGGAATTTCACATTTAGAACAAAGCTTCATAAAACCTCTTGTTGTGGAAGAGTGTGTACGTCTTCAGAACAAGGTGAGTAATTAATTATGTTTACATTGCTATACTTTATTCATATCTTGCATTGGCTCGCTTTGAACATCAATACTGTATTTAAGACTAGCATTTTTATTTTTTTCTAGAAACTTAGGGGCGACTTCGGACATGGTTCGAAATTATAAAAAGAAATTAGGAGGAAGAAAGTATCAACATTATACTAATGAAAACCTACAAAAAGGTTGCAGAAGGGAATAGAAACGAAAATGACTAATCCTGGTCAAACGAATTTGTAGAAATGCTTCATGATGTTCGAGCTGATAAAGACACCGACAGAGAGAAGAGCCAAACACATCAATGTCCAGCCAGGAAAACGCATCAAATTCCAGCCAGGAAAAAGTGTTGGCCCCGAAGACATCAGACAGGAAAAATTATACGATAACGAGGTTGCAGAGTCATTTTCCTCATCTTTGTCGTCATCTGAATCGTCTGAAGATTCTACTGAGGCTAAATGCATTCAGTGTGGAAAACTGTGGTCGTCAAGCAAGCCTGGAGATGACTGGGTGCAATGTAGTAATTGCAAGCGATGGGCACATGAAAGGTGTGCAGGGTTTCCACGCAAAATGTACAAGTGTGTGAAGTGCTCTAAAAAATAAGACATGCAAAAACATCGTATTTAATATTATTTCTACCTTAGTTCCAATAAGTCCATTTATTTCAGTTGTAATCTGTTCACTTCTTTCAATGTATCAATGATATAATTAATAAAATGCTTTTTTTTAACAAACCTAGATGTTCTATATATTTTTTAAAATGTAAACGCTGTCCGAAGTCACTCCAGTAACGCGTAATACATCGGATTACATAAGAAACACACAATGTCCGAAGTCACCCCAAAATGCGGGGCGTCACCAGACACGATTTAAGTAAACATTATCTAATGAGAATATTGCAGTATCTTGTGTTAAGGCGGCCATTCACTATCGCTCCAAACGTCCAAATGGAGTGATGTCACTCCAAAATCTCATAATGAATGGGAAGGATGTCGTCCGTTTGGCATGGAGCGATGGGTCTGTTGGATATCCAGTCGAGCAAAAATCCATTCGTTCACTCCATCCGTCCATCAAGCCATCGTACAATGAATGGGGAAAACGACGTGGAGTGACTCCAAGCCATCCCGCAAATCTGCTAGTCAGTGGCTAAACCCACATCCAAGTAGCCTCATTCTGTCCTCAGGTGTCCTCCAGTGCAGACGTGTTTTCTAATTTCAGCGCCATGTCGGGGCGAGACACTGCCTCGAAGTAATCGAATCCTATAAACAGTTTTCGTGCCTATGGCAAGTTACTAATTGCGATTATCACAACAAAATAATTAAACGGTGCAAAATATGTTGCACAAACTTTCTCGCATATACGTGTCAAAAGGGTAGAACAAACAAACAAACAAACAAAAAAAGGAAGTTATAGAGACAATTAAATTTTATTTATTACATTTTCGTAAAACTAACAAGTACAGTTTCTAGAAAAGAAAGCATCAGGGTCGATCCTTATGTTCAATGCTTTTACCGTGAAATAATAATAATAATAATAATAATAATAATAATAATAACAATAATAATAATAATAATAATAATAATAATAATAATAATAATAATAATAATAATAACAGTGATGATAATAATAATAATAATGATAATAATAACAACAACAATAGGCCTAATAATAACTTGGGGTTTGCATGCTTCTCGAAGGCAAAAATGCAGGATACATTGAGATGTAGCCAAACAATTGAAGCAAATGCTGCATGAATGCGTTATTACAAGAGCCTACGGTAAATTTGGGTGGCCACGAAATTTGATTTGAACCCAGGACCTCTCCCCTATTGGCCTATACCACCTCGCTGTAATTGGGTTTGGTGTGTTCATTACGACTGAGCTAAACTGACTGTTTTTAACAGCAATAAGTAGATTATAGTTTTCATGTTACTATAGGCAACAAAATGTCATTCATATTACTTCCTCTGCCCGTACCATAGGTACTATAGGTAGAGGAAGTATTGTTTTCGACCCCCAAATTTAAAGTTGAGTTTTTAACACATATACACGTTTCAAGGCCCCCTGAATCCAAAAATACTATTTTTGGAAACATGTCTGTGTGTCAGTGTCTGTGTGTGTGGAATATCTGGTATTGTGTGAACAGGGTAGCTCCAAAACGGAAAATCGTATGAAAACAAAATTTCGTATTTGGGTCAGGTACCTTCTGAAGATGTGAGGATATGATTGGCGACAAGTTTCTCTTATTTTTAAGGGAACTTTACATGAAGAATTTTTCGTTTTTCGCGATTTTCTTGAAACGGCTCTAACGGTTTTCTTTAAGTTTTGCACAAGGGTTGCTTATACTAAGAGCTAAAACTTTTATTTGAAACATTTTTTCGAAAAAATTCTCTGAAGGGTAGTTATAAGCCACACACTGTGAATACACGCACTTTGCAATACGGCCTCATGTAACGGAAAGTCCTACGAAAACAAAATTTTGTATTTGGGTTAGGTACTTTTTGAGGCTGTGACATGAAGAGTGGCGACAACTTTCCCTTACTTTTAAGGAGACTTTACACGAATAAATGTACGTTAGTCACGATTTTCTCAAAAACAGCTCTAACGATTTCCTTTAAATTTTGTACATGAGTACTTATACCAAGAGCTAAAACTTTTATTTGAGACTTAAAAAAAAAATTCTCTGAAGGGTGGTTGTAAACTACCCACTGTTTGTAGATACTCTCTCGTCTTTTCTGGTGAACAACTCAATACGCGGACATTCACGGCCTCTTACTCTATATAAGTATGTTTAAAGAATATTTTAAAGGGAAAATCTAAGTATGTTGACATTTATAATTTTACAACTTTACTTTTATATTTCATTTGCTTTTAGGGTATTTACATTTATAGCTCATAACTTCAATTTCATGTTTCTTCATTATTTATGTTATTGTATTTTTTTTACTTGTATTTGTATTTGTATGACGTTTCCTATGTCACTGTACCATGTACATTGTATGACTTGAAGGAATAAATGAAAATCTCTATATATATAAAAGGCTTTGTCCTGACTGACTGATTGACTGAATGACAGGAATCAACGTACAGCCTAAACTATAACAGGTAGAGACTTGGAATTTTGACAGTACCTTCGTTTCCTAATGTAGGTGCTCACTAAGAAAGGATTTTGAAAAATTCTGATTCTAAATGCCAAAAATTAAATGTTTTTGAAAATACTTAATCCCTTTTTACATAGAATTATCAATTCCAAATCACAGAATATATTGTTGCCAAATGGTATCAGGTGGGCTTGGAAAAAACAAATGAAATGCACTTTTGACAAATAAGAGAAGTTATCAAAATAATTCATGTTATAAATAAATATTACAGAATGAAATCCACTAAAATAATGGAATCACATAACTTTCTCTACCCTGGACATAGAGAAAACAAAATGAGGTACCGTATGGTAATGTGTATTTTATTATATTATATCGCAGGTTTTTGGAGAGAAAAGTATGAAAGTGATAATGCTTTCTGTTTAATTTTATCCCCAAAACGGCTTTATGGTAACATAAGAGTGGGAAATTTCCCGCCTCGATATTACAATTTTATGTTACAGGAATTTCTGTTTCTTCTTATTTAAACCTCTACCAGGCTTGCTGTGCACTGTACAAGCGATGGGATGCAAAATTCTAGATCCTCTATGAGCCATAAAAAACTATATCAAGCGTTTTCTGAGGGAATAGTTTGAGTGTAATAAGTCGTTCTTCCTATTTCAAATTATAAATGCCTATATAAGGACCTAGAATTTAAAATTGAAAATCCTTCATAAGCTAATTTCCAATTACAAAATACAAAACCCGGGCGACGCCGGGTCTTTTAAGCTAGTAAATAAATAAATGAAGTGAGAAAGATGTATTGTTGGCCATGCTTACAGTAAAGAAATATCTGAGGGGAATATTCGATAAATTTCGGAAATTATTCTGAATGGCGGAAAGTTCAAAAAACGTTTGCAGTCACTTGTTTTTCTTCTTTTTTTAAATTTGTCCATAGCCTGTGTTTTTAGTCGCAACATTCAAATGAGGGGCTATAATGTATTTACAGCATAATTAGCGTAAAATTGTGTCTTGCGATTCTGTACAGGGATATGTGAATACTGCTAACTTTTATTTGGGCAGAGGAAGTTATGTGATTTTCACATCAGATATTTTAAATTGATATGTATGTTCTGAAATTCACGTTTAAAGTGTATTTATTTCGTGTTTATCTTGATATCAATTAGATGTATAAAAAATGTTTTAAACAAAAAATGTTCACTTTAATTTTTTCTACAACTTTACTGTGGTAGGATTTTATGTGTCGCATACAGTACTGTAATGGAGATATCTAGAGAAATTGAAAATGGATACGAGTAAAGTACCCCCTAAGTAATTTTTACAGAAAAACGGATATAGTTATTTTATTAGCCATAGACAAGAGTTTCAAATTTTAAGTTTCTATTAAAATCGTTAGAGCCAATTTTTCAAAAATCAACCTAACTGTTCCACGAAGCAACTGGCGCGGGAGGAGTGACAGTGAATGACCACCTAGTTTTGGATGTCGTCCTTTGGACAACATCCAAGTGGATGCTGTCCATTTGGAGCGATAGTGAATGGCCGCCTTTACACTATAGACTGACAAAATAACGACAATTACAAACATACATGTGAAAAAAAATATCCATCTATGACTATTATCATACGAGCTACTTCATAAAATGTATAAAAAATGTCCGAAGCTGTCCCAGTTTACGGTACTGAAAATGTCTTTATAAAATCACATGAGTTCTTCAGCAATAAAAACAGTAGATATATTGGTCTTGCATAAGAGTATTTTCACTAATGACTGTTGTGGCCTATGTCTATGTTTGTTTGATTCACATTAACTTAAATTATATTTGTAGCTAAAATACACCTTAGTAAAAAACAACAAACAATAAAAATGTATTCCGTGCACTGGCTAACTTGACACTGTAAAATGTTTATATGTGAAATATTGTCCCTATTATCTAACTTAACATACACAGTATGTCGTCACTAAATAAAATTAAATTTAGTTACTCTCTTGATGGTTGTTGTGTGATGGATCTCTTTATAACCATATGCGCTATTATTTTATGGCTGGAAGATGCATTTCAGCACAATGTAGTTACGCTTTGCAAGAACACGTCTAATGCATATCACTCAACAACCATCAAGAGATTAACTACAATTTAGTTTAATTTAGTGATGGCATACTGTGTATGTTAAGTTAGATAATAGAGACAATATTTTACACATAATTGTTTTACAGTGTCAAGATTGCCAGTGCACTGAATACACTTTTATTGTTTGTTGTTTTTTAGTAAGGTATATTTTAGCTACAAATTTAAGTTAATGTGAATCAAACAAACATAGTAGAAACTGTTCTCAGGTTTCCAGTCGGGTAGTTATAGAAGTACATTCTGAGCTTTCGGCAACTGTATGCATCGTCATCTTCGGAGAAGTGAGATCCAGAGGTTATGGTGTTGTATATATACCCATGGTAGGACTAGTCAGATGCAGTCGTGGATCTTGATTGGTCGGTGGAAGTAAACGATCTCTCCCTCCATGATTGGAGCAGAAAAATAGCTGGTTGCCAGGAAGTGGCCAATTGGAACCCTCCGTCTCTATTGATGTTATTGGGGTTCAATGTGATGTGAAAGGCTTCTTTGATGAGACGGTCCCATAAGCCCATGGTAGAAGCCAGTACCGCTGTGTTGAGGTAGTCCATCTCGTGGCCCATGTCGAGACAATGTTCGGCAATGGCAGACTTTTCAGGTTGCCCCAGACGGTAGTGCTGTTTGTGCTCCTCAATCCTGGTGGAAATGTGGCGTCCTGTCTGACCACTATAAATCTTGCCACAACTACAAGAAATTCCATAAATCCCGGGTCTCTGTAATCTAAGGTCATCTTTAAGAGGTCTTAGTAGTTGCTGGGTTTTGGTAGGAGGTAGGTGTATCGTCTTGATCCCGTGGCGGCCGAGCAGTCGAAAGATCTTCCCGGATAGGGCCAGTGTACAAGATGAATGCCCGCTTAACATTCTCGTCTCTATCCCTCGGTGCTGAAGAAACGGTCCTTTTAAGGGCTCAGGTTATATTGAAGTCTGAATAGCTGTTAGCACTGAAGGTACGTCGGAGGTGTTGAAGTTCCCCATTAAGGCTAGCTGCATCGGAGATGGCTCTGGCTCGGTGCACTAGAGTGTTGAGGACAGCCTGTTTCTGTGCTGGATGATGAAAGCTGAGTCCATTCAGATACAAGTCGGTGTGCATAGGTTTCCTATAAACGACATGCCCCAGAGTTCCATCGGCATGTCGATAAATGAGTATGTCTAAGAAAGGCAGGCGACCATCCTTTTCCAAATCCATAGTAAACTTGATGTTACTGTGGATCCCATTGAGATGGTCAAGGAACTCTTGCAGAGCTTCTCTACCATGGGGCCAGATCAAGAAGGTATCGTCTACATATCTGGCGAAGATTGTAGGCTTCAGACGAGCGGTCTCTAAGGCACGGTGTTCAAAATGTTCCATATAGATGTCATCTATGGCAGGTGACAGAGGTGACCCCATAGCCACGCCATCAGTCTGTTGGTAGTACTTCCCTCCATACACGAAGTAGGAAGATGTGAGGACATGCTTGAAGAGGTTCACAATTCCTGCATCAAAAAAGGGGGAGGAGTTCAAGAGTGTCCCCCAGGGGAACTCTAGTGAATAATGATACCACATCGAAGCTGACCATGATGTCTTGGTCACGGACTCGGAGGCTGTCTAGTGTGTGAACAAATTCCATGGAGTTCTTGACATGATGTCCACAGTTCCCCACTAACGGAGACAGAAGTCTGGCAAGATATTTAGCCAGGTCATAAGTAGGTGAGCCAATAGTACTCACAATCAGCCACAGCGGAGTGTGGTTTATGCACTTTAGGGAGACCGTAGAGCCTAGAAGCCGTGGATGATCTAGGTGTCAGGCTCTTCTTCACATCATCCGGTAACCTCGCCAATTTAATCATTGACGTAGTGGACTTTTCAATCTTCAGTGTTGGGTCACGTGCTAAACTCTTGTAGGCTGGGTCATTGAGAAGAGCCTGGATTTTCATGTCGTAATCCGATGCTTTGAGAACGACTGTGGCATTCCCCTTGTCGGCTGGTAGAACAACTATATCTGTGTCCTCGTGTAATGCACGCAGAGCTGTGCACTCTGCTCGGGATATGTTGCTCTTGAAGGGGACGGTCTAACCCAAGCCATGGCCAGACTCTCTGGCCAGCAATGGGGTTACACGTTCACCAACTACCATACACTATACTCCTCCAAATTCGCGCCAATAATCTCTTATGCCGCTAGCACCTGGGCACCCAGGCTCAATGTCCACCATATCCGGAAACTCAAAACCTCACAAAGACAAGCACTTCTACGCGCTACTAAAGCTTACAACACGATCTCCCATGACGCACTTCATGTCATCTCAGGAGTTCTCCCGGTAGACCTCCTCCTCCAAGAACGTTCACACAGATTTAGAATACGCAGACGGCTCCCTGTTCATATAGGTAATCTCCACCTGGACATAGAACAATACGACACCATTGATAAAGATCATTTGTACACCTTATTGCACAACGAAATTGTTAACATGTGGCAACAAAGATGGACTGAATCCCCAAATGGGAAGATCACGAGGGACTTCTTCCCTAGTGTCTCCGCACGTCTAAAAATGCCATGGATCAAACCTGACCATTATGTCACTCAAATTTTAAGTGGACACGGAAACTTCGCTGCAAACCTCATTAGGTTCAATCTTGCAGAAGACGACCTTTGCGCCTGCGAAGATAGCGAACCAGATACAATGTATCACATGCTATATACCTGTCCGCGCTACATAGAACCCAGACTCCTCCTTCATGAAGCAGCTAGAGCCATAAACGAAGTCTGGGCTCCTGACCTACAGTTCTGGACTCGTAAACACGCCTTCACAGCTCTCAAAATTTTCGCCAAACAAGCACTCCTGGAAAAACAAGAAAACTAAACCCGCACTGGTGGAGGGACACCCTAATGGGTAACCTATCACCCCAGCTCGAGCAAGGTTTTTGAGGGGTTTCCCTTGGTCATCGGCAAATGCCGAGCTGGTTAAAAATCCTCTCACACATATTAACACTCAGCTCACACCTCTTAGCACATCACAAACAAAGGACTAAAACACTCCAAGCATAAAAGCAGGATAACTGCAACAATCACTAAACACAGTTACACAGCCCAAATACCACCAACATCCCATCCGGATGAAGCACCAAGGGCACTTACAGGAACATAACAGCACAAATGGCTACCAAAATTTGGTTTGACCCGAGGTTCTGGCTTCATTGCTTGGTACTCGGGGGGCAAGGGAGGGAACACAAAAAAAAAAAAAAAAAAAAAAGTCCTTTTCAGGGCCAGGCAAGTTTCATGTCGGATTTCTTCATCTACATTAGATGCAAGGTCATGGATAGCTTGTTCCACAACAAACATAAGCATAGTCATTAGTGAAAATACTGTTATGCAATACCAATATATATCTACTGTTTTTATTGCTGAAGATCTCATATGATTTTATGCATTTTATGCACACAATAATGGATATAGGCCTATATGAATACTCTACAATATTGTAATAGATCACTCTAAATAAAATCTATAACGTTTGTTCTCTTTTAAGCTATGCGCTATATTTATTAAAGCAACTTTAAAGAATATGAGAGAAGAAGGGGAACACTTATTTTAAATTTGCTATACATAAAAGTAAGCTAGGATACTAATGGGAAAGGTTATCGGGGGGGGGGGGGAAACATAATCACTGTCCCATCTACATCAGGCCTATGGAAAATACTGAAGAAGAATATCTTAGGGCCCTACAAAGTACACAATTCCTTGTAAACCCAGATGACTGAGATTTGTCTTCATCTTCAGAGGAAAAGGCATGTAATATTTTATAGTTTCTGATAACGTTACTCCATTATGTGTATGCACCACTGACCTTTCAGATCTTCTATAGATTTAGTACTATCAGAATTAATATTAAGTTATTCATCCATAAAAGGAACAGAATATCTCAGACGTAAGAGAGATGTTGCAACCTTGCGGTTTACTCTCTCGGCTTTTAGGCACACACCACTGGAATGCGACACATCTGACCTCTGTTCTCCCTTTCCACTGAGCCAAAAGACACTGAATGCAGTATAATTATTTAAATGATGGATTCAGTGTGACGTGCTCAGCGGACTGTATCTCCTTGAATAATAATTAAATAGGCGCTAATATTAAGCCTAAGCACATCACATCCCGAAAGAATGAACTACAATGGGAAATTATAAATAATAAACCCTTGAAATAACACTGACACTAATTTTCTTGAATCACTCACACTCGATGAAGCTGGACCGATGTCTTGATTCTTGCTTTAGAATGGAGCGATGAACAATTCCGCCGTAAATAAAGAGCTTGTTGGGTTTTAACACAACTTTATTAACAAATCCGGAGGACCATTCGACCTTATTAGCGTCGAAGACTAATGTGAATATTAGTTACAAATATATAAGCAGCAACTGTATGCTGTGAATGTAATTTAAGGTTAATCCTGTGAAGCTTGTATTTACAATTTACAAGGCGCAAAAAAACAATGTCATTCAATTGCTTGCGTGAAAATAAATCAAGGTAATGTAAACCTTTAAACACTCACAGTTATAATGAATCCTTTTCGAGGTGAATATCACATAAAGGAATAATCCTGTAGTTGAAACAGGCTACAATAAACCTGGTAGAAATCTAGCAGCAGCAAGAAGAAAAATTTCACCATTTAGCGATGAAATAATATATTAAGTCTGCTTCTATGCAGTAAACATCACTCAAGACGAATCTTTGTATCGCTGAGGACGAAATAATGTGCTTAAGGTTGAATAACCACTGCTGATTGAGTTGAAAAAAGAATTATAAATCCACTAGAAGGATTATGCTAGTGATGACGATGCAAGACGAAGAAGGAATGAATTAATTTGAATAATAATGCTACGTAATAATATTAGTAAAAGCAATCCCATTGGACGAAGATTACGAGCAATTGAGCGATTATATTAATAAGAGAAAAAGATTGTGAAGCAATCATAGACAGTAAAAGCAGAATGAATAAAATATATTTATAGTTAATGACTGCTAGAAAAATAATAAATATATAGTTGAAAATAAAGGTTAATTTGACATCTATAAGAAAAGAATTTGAAGATCAATTGTTTATTGACAATAAAAATAATAATTACTAGGCGGCAGTGAAATTAACATTGAATAAAAATATTACCAAAGCCGCAAGAAGACAAGAATAAAATATTATAGTATTATTAAGGATAGCCATGATAACAAAAAACTCTATCAAGGCTCAAGTATCAAACATAACTGAACATTCAGTATGCTAAAGAAAACATACAATATATAAGGCATGTAGCCAAGATCTTTTACGGAAGTGGCTATAACAAATTTAACATTCTATTATCACACACATTTATATTATTAAACCGTCATACATTAGAATAACATTTCTATACAACAATAATGAAACAGAACAGTGCAAGTTTGTTTGTTTGTTTGTTTGTTTGTTGTGCACGTAACTTTTAATCTAACTAAGGTAAAAGCATTAAACTGATGAGTCATGGAACAAAATTTTCTTGCTTTCCCACTATTGGAAAATTTATAAAGCACCATTTCAGCTTTGCAGTTGTTACTGGTAGGGGCAGAACTGCCAAAGTGCGAAGCTGATCAGCTGTTAATAGCTAAGCAAGCTAGCTACAAGGCTGCATAGGCAAAATACAATATTAGACTGAGTTTTGTGTATACTTAGAGAAAGTAGTAACGACATTTATATTTCACAATTCACCATCCTCATTACATGAGTTAATCTACTATCTGTCACATGAAAATGTCCTTATTAGCATGTCTGAACATTTCCGCCTTGCAATAGATACGTGTATATTATATTATGCTTATGTTTAAGGAGTCCGCCGGTGTGGTCTAGTGGTTATCATCGGTGAATACAGATCCGTCGGCCCGGGTTCGATTCTCGGTACCTCCTCGGATTTTTCTGAGGTAGGGAGGTCTGGTAGGGGTGCACTCAGCCTCGTGATTCCAAATTGAGGAGCTACTTGATAGAGAAGTAGCGGCTCCGGTCAAGAAAACCACCATTAACGGCCGTGGGTGTCGGCATGCTGACCACATGCCCCCCAATCCTGCCATCTGCCTACGGGAGATGACGCAGCGGTCGGGTGGTAGGCCAAGTCCCTCCAGGGATGTAGTGCCACGGAGTTTAGTTTTTTATGTTTAAGGAAACATACCAATGCTTAATCTTAAATAATCATTAAATACGGGATTCAATATTGGTATATTAATCTAAAAGTGGAATATGGTGAATGGAAAAAATAGCGTAAGATTAAAGTAATCTTATGCTTGGCCTATACTTTCCATCCACTATATAACATATTTAATTTTATCATGTAAAGGCAACTGGTATGTTACCATTGACAGAGGATATCAGGTGAATAGAAAGTAGTGTGTATTTTATAACCCTTTATGAAATGAAGTAGGTTTAATACTTTAATACTTGTAGGTTTAATACTTAAGTTTCTTAATTTATGTGTAAATGCCAGGTTTATTCTTCAGAAGAAGGTATATACAAATTACTAATTAAATTATAACTACTGTCTATAGCTCACACTATATGAAAATAAGGTGAGACCTTAGCAAGGCAAATAGCAAATGACAGCAAGAAAATCTTGCCCAGTTCAGATGACTCTGTGTCTAGAAGTGTCACATTGTGCAATTTCAATTCCATGCCAGGAAACTACAGTAACTTATATATAAACCAAACATTTCGACTGTAGCATGAGAAAGAACAAAATGTTTCCTAGTTGTGGCTTGCTGAATAATGAGTAAGATTGTTGAGCATTCATGCGCCTCGCTGGATTATGTTTGTTTTCTTATACCAATACACTCTGATCAGGTTTCAGTGTGAGGCTACATTCTTGACAATTCTGTTGAGGGATGACCAAAGTGCTAAGAGTCATTTTCTAAACAATTTGTGCTAAAAACCTGAAATTTGTCACACTCAACAAAAGCTGAACAGAAGTTACAGTTTCAATTTTTAGTTCAATATCTCAATTTGTTTCTGAGATATTCATTAAATTAATTCATTTTTAAGTATAATTTTAAATCTACCTCTCATAAATATTAATATATGAACCAATTTTTTATGTAACATTCTCTGAAGCTCTTTGTTAAAAAGTTACTGATGGATTTTTTAAACCTTATTTATTTATTTTTTTAAATTTAAATTACATTTACAAACTTATGTACAAATACAGATACAAATACAAAAATACACAAATAAACAAAAAACATTTACAAATTTCAAAATTAAAGTACAGAAAAGAAAAAGAAAGAAAAGAACCAAATATTTATTTATAAATACACCCGAATGAGCAGACTGCTCGTGCTCGTGTACTTTTTTTTTTTTTTTTTAAATAGTCTATAAAGGGAAATTGAAAGTTTTAAAATAAGAGGTATGAAAATAATACTCTATAAAAATTAATGCCTACATAAAATTCTGGTTACTGATTGTAATTTTGTTGCACACGTTTTGAAATTGAGTATACGAGCAATTGACATTTACATGCACTGGCTAGTCAAAGCACACTGTACTTTAACATGAGCCCAAACAGCTTACAATTTCACATAGTTACACTTTAAGGTATGCTGGATTTTACATTAAGATAAAAAAAAAATAGCACTTTCACAAAATGGCTAAAATAGCCCTTCTGCCATCCCTTACTACATCTCCTTAGATATTCATGCTTTATATGTAGCCTAATGTTCATACAGTACCTTTGTTCCGGATTTTTGTTTCTGTTTCTGGTTTTTGTAAGTGTATAGAGAGGTGTACAGTTGCAATATTAATATTGTTCAAAACTGACTACCGGTGTTATAGGGACGCGTGAATACTTACACAAACAGGAGGCATTATATTTAAAGTGTAAGCCTAATATCTTTAACTAAGCACAAACTGAAGAAGTTCAAGTTGAAACAGAATTCTTCCTGTTTGCCGTACTACGACTTAAGTCAAGGTACTTAAATACAAGTAGTACTCAAATGTTTTAAAGCATTCTGAAAGAATGTAAGAAAGTATCCACTGTAGACTATGGGCTGACCTTTATAATAGGCCCAGTTCTCTTTACTTCAGGGGAATTTTCAAGGTATGATTTTTGAAGTAGTAAATTTATAACATAACTTAATCTTGATATAGCAACATTAATTTAGATTTGGTTACATAAATATTAAAATAGCATTAAATCTGCATAAACATCTATGACCAGGGAAAAGTAGTAGAATATCTGTGATATCCTTCTTCCTTCTTCCTTCAAACAAGTGTGGCAGCAGCGTATGACAAAGAAATGGCAGGGATTGGTGTGCACCATTATTTTTCCTTCATATGTTCAGCATGAGCCGTAATTATCTACCTTAGTTTGGATGATGAAGTGTGTTCATACAATGCAATGGATAGTCAAAAAACGTAATCAATACCAGAATCTGTGTCATTGCCTATAGAAGCCTGTCAAACAGTACTCTCAAGGTGTGAAGTCATCCCCTTACTTCCCCTCCCTTCAAGACCTCCAAAGCGTAGCAATTGGTTCAATTGTGCAACTGGGTCTGCTAAATATACCGTTCTTTATTGGGGCGCTAACAGGTAATGGCTTTACCTGGATTAGATGCAAATACCTTTTCATCCATCCAAATAGTAGCATTCCAAATACCCGGTGGCATCAGAATCTCCTATAGGGCAAAACCCACGTGGACTTCTCGATGGTGTGGTGAAGAGCCTTCCTTTTAGCAGCACAACAATTATGCAAACCTGCATCATGGAGTTGTTGGCTAACTGTGCAACTGATACTAGGTACCTCCAGATACCTACAGACCGGAAAGGATCTTCCTCTATTGCATGAACAATGGTGGCATCTTGATCTTGTGTTGTTTTTATGATTTCCCTGTTTGTCTTCTGATGGTCTCTTAGAGCCTCTTTGCCAGCTTCCGGCCAATTATGCAGTATATCCATCTCCACACTGTCTCCAATTGACGTGGTATAATTTCAATCTCTTCAGGTGCCATATTAGCTGCCACATCCCGATGATATGACCTTGATTTTTCTGTGACACATTCTGCAGCTCAAACCTCAGAGGTTTGATTTCATGCGACAACTACCGACCATTTGAAGGCACAACATGGAAATGTTTACATTTACATGTACTGTTTACGTTTTCTGTCTATTCTTGGAGCCGACTGTATAATGAGAAGCATATTTATATAGGTGTCACACCTGTGAGTGGTTTCGTACTCAATTTTGCACCTAATATCTAGAATAATTAATTTTGTACATTTTCTTGTTAATAACGTAAAATCAAAACTCATGACAGTTCACAATGGTATTTAGTATATATTAGTGATTTTTAATATGAAGTTTATTTCAAACCATTGTAAGGACGAAGCATCAGGATAGGCAGGGCGACCTCCACTATCTCAGAAAAAATGTTGATGATCTGAGAAAAATGATTTGAATAAAATGTAAGCAACTTCCGTTAAATTCAAAATAATTAATCCAACTCTTGTTAAAATTCCATGAAGCTTCCATATGCGTTGGTTCAGTACTATGGTAAAAACATAATGAAGGAAGGGATTCCTTTTAATATTTATAGCTAAGGAAACAAATCCAATGATTTAAACAACTGCTGTTATGTCTGTATAAAGACATCTGACAATATATTGCTTTGTCACTAAATCCTTGTGAAGCAAGATACCCAAGGTTAACTGTGACTGTGTTAATGTTGACAATCTAAAGAAATTAATTACTTCCTAACTTGATTTACTCCAGAGAACAAAAATGCATCTCTCAGAGAACATAGAAAAAAAAGTCTCCTTCTAGTGGTTTCGCAAAGTTGAGCAGCATGTAGCACCTTTTCCATCAATGGTCGAAAACGATTTATTGCACACTAGCAAGGAATATTTAGTCGTGGGTCAAGAAGGTTACTGCTGTATGATACATCAAAATATAAGGGGACTTGAAAATAAAATTGAAGAATTCAACTTAGCAATTCAGGATTCAATTAATTCTAATCTACAGGAAATTCAAGTTATTTGTTTGACAGAACACCACTGTGCAGAAAAAGAGCTGGAACAATTAAAAATTGATAATTTTTTCTTTATGTTCAAATTTTTGTAGACGTTCCAAAAAATGTGGAGGTGTGAGTATTTTTATCAAAAGAAACTTAGATTTTAATGATATAGACACCAGTTCCTTTTGCAAGGAACAGGATTTCGAATGTTGCTCAGCAAGAGTGGAAACTGACAATGACACGTTTGTAATAATAACAATCTACAGAGCACCATCAGGTAATTACAACTATTTTATCAATCAGTTAGAAAAGGTTCTTAATTCATTATATAATAATAGTGTAAATATGATACTGTGTGGTGATTTTAATGTAGACATGTCAACTGATAGTGAAAATAAGGCAAGACTTCTGTCCTTAGTAGGTACAGTAGAACCCCGATAATTCGAGCTAATTGGGGCTGAGGCTACCTCGAATTACAAAAAACTCGGATTATACGGAAATATCACTAAATCATTGGGTAAATCATAAATAAATGTTTAATGAGCACAGTTATGGTTTAAAAAATAAATAAATAGCAATACAGTAGGCCTAAATAACTTTTTTACGCCTGTATGTAGGCTATATTGGCAAACATTTCCAATTTTTACATCGGCATCCTTTAAGGTTTAAGTCTGAGTGGAATGCGAAAGAGGTGCTACTAGGAAAACACTTTTAATTATACCTTTGTCGCTGAGTAGGGATGACTAAATCAATACAGTATTCTTTTCTGAAAGGATGGTATGCACTGTACAATTGATTGGCACGAGGTCCTGACAAAGAAAGATAGAACCTTTCTGCCAATCTGTAATAGAAATGCTTTAGCAGTCTGAAGAAAAGGTTATTTTTGTGTATTATGAACGAAACCACTTAGTGGGACAGTTTTACTTGCATTTTTGTTCATGGAAAAATTGTAAGGAAGCTCAAAATGTAACACATTCGGAAGTGCGTAAAACTTACTTGCGGACACCGTATAAAAAAGGGATTTTACTCTAGTTTTATGGAAAATTTTAATTTTCTTAAACCAGCTCGAATTACACGGAACCTCGAAATACCGGGGCTCGATTTACCGAGGTTCTACTGTACATAGTGAACTTCCCAACTAGAATTCAAAACAACTCTCAAACAACAATTGATAATATATTCTTAAATAAAGAAAAAAACTTGAAGTTTGAAGTAATACCAATAATAAATGGGTTATCAGACCATGATGCTCAGTTGTAATGTTAAACATTACTGAAGCATATCCGACTAGCAAACATACCCGTAGTAATATTATCAGAGTAATGAATGATGTTTCGATTTTAAGTTTCAAACAAGATCTTGCAATTGAAAATTGGGAAACTATATTTACCTATAACACTGTTGATAGTATATTAAATGAATTTCTAAATATCGTGTTGCGACACTTTGAGGCCAACTTTCCAAAAAAGACAACTACTAAAATACCTAATTTAAATAATAAAGCATGGCTAACCCCTGGTATTAAAATATCATGTGCTAAAAAAAGAGAGCTCTATTTACAATACAGAACCAGTAACAATCAAACTCAGAAAGTGTATTATAAAAGATATTGCAGTGTGCTTAAAAAGGTTATTAAAGAAGCAAAGAGCAGGTATTTTTCACAAATAATTAATAAATCAAACAACAAAGTTAAGACTATATGGAATATAGTAAAAATGAAACAGGGAAAGCAAAGGAAAAAAGTGATTGTACGTCATTAATATACAAAAATAAGAAACTAGACAATCGATCAGATATTACAAATGCATTTAATAACCACTTCATAAATATTGTAGAGAATTGTGTTCCCACTAACAATACCAGTGTCAAGGCAATAGACCTTCTGACAAAATCTACAATTTGTAACCATAAATTTGAAATCACACTGACTTCCTCTATAGAAATTGAAAATATAATAAAATTGCTTAAAAGTAAAAGCTCATCTGGATGGGATGACATAAGTAATAACTAATAAGCTATTAAAAAGTTGCTGTTCGGAACTTAGTAAACCCCTTAGCCATATATTTAACTGTTCACTAGAAACTGGAATATTTCCTGAAAGAATGAAACAAGCAATTGTCAAGCCCCTGTTTAAAAAAGGAGACAAAAATTTACCATCAAATTACAGGCCTATATCGCTCTTAACTTCATTTTCAAAAGTATTTGAAAAAGTTGTATATAACCGCATAGTTTACTATCTTAATTTGAATAATATTCTTACACCATCACAATTTGGTTTTAGAAGTGGCATGTCTACTGAAAATGCTACATTTAAACTCACCACAGAAATACTGGAAGCGCTAGATAAAAAGAAATATACGTTGGGAATTTTCTGTGACTTAGCTAAAGCATTCGACTGTATAAATCATGAACTATTAATTGAAAAATTGGAACATTATGGAATAGATAATTTAACACTGAATTGGTTCAAATCATACCTGTCTGATAGAACTCAAAATGTCGTAATAAATGGAAACAAATCTAATCTAGGAGTAGTTAGAAGTGGAGTACCACAGGGATCAATACTAGGACCTTTGCTATTTTTAATTTTCGTCAATGACTTGCCACATAACTTAAGTGACGAAACAAAGGTATTGCTTTTCGCGGATGACACTAGTGTTTTTGTAACAGGAAAATCCCAGGAACAACTGGCAAGAGTAGCTACAAAGGCTTTTCACGAATTAAATATATGGTTCCAAGCCAATGAAATGACGCTTAATATCGAAAAAACCCACTTTATTCAATTCAGAACAAAACAAAGATGTACCCAAAACCTTGTAATTAATTACCAAACACAAAGCATAGAAGAAATTAGTAATATCAAATTTTTAGGATTACAAATTGATCAACATCTCGACTGGAAGTCACATATTGAAATGATAATTCCAAAACTAAGTTCAGCATGCTTTACCTTAAGAGTCCTGAATCAGGTATTAAAACAGGATGCCTTACGCATGGTGTGTTTTGCAAATTTCCACTCGATAATGAAGTATGGAATCATATTCTGGGGTAACTCGACCCATAGGGATAAAATATTTAAGCTACAAAAGCAAGCAATTAGAATAATGTGTGGAAAGAAAAGGAGAGAATCATGCAAACCGCTCTTTGAAAAATTAAAAGTCCTCACTCTCACAGGGGAGTATATATACTCTGTTATGTGTTATATGGTAGATAATATTGAGAGATTCCAAACTAATAGCAGTGTTCATGAACATATTACTAGAAACAGGAATGATTTACATAGACCGGTTAATGCATTAAAACTTTTTCAGAATGGCGCTTATTACTCCGCAATACAGATATACAATAAGCTTCCAAACAACATTAAATTATTATGTATTCAAAGAAAAAGCAAATCCTTCAAAGGATCTCTCAAGAAATTTTTAATGACTCACACCTTCTACAATATGGATGAGTATTTCCAGTTTGAATAAGTTTATAGTGTAGTATATTATATATCATTATTTATTACTTGCTTGTATATTGTAATCTGACATGCTCTATATCCTTGAGTCCCACTCAACACAGGATCTACAGAGCGAGATAACTACATCTACATCTACACATGATCTTCCACCTCAGTTGCATGTGGTGTTTTCTTAATGAGTACTGTCACTCCACGTTGATGAGAGAATCAGAGGTATCTTCGTTGGAATGTGCTATGTAACACCTGGGTTAAATCATGTCCCATAAACTCCTAACAAGTCACGCAGAATTTGAATGTGATACAGTCAGTTCCTGGCATATTCGGTCATTTTCCTTGCTTAACAGCCTGAAGAAATAATTTTTTTACTAATCGGGATTTCCAGATTGTTATTTGTTTCTGTGTTTAGTGTAGGATGCTGCGACATTCTCTGAGCAATGAAAGAGTGCAAAGAAGGGGATTCATCATGCAATATGTTCTTAATGTCTCAGTAAATTGTCTTTCAAATTTAATGCTGATTGAAGGATAGGTGCCCTTCTTAACCTTTTACTTGAAAATATATTTTGCTATGAGGTTAAGTGATAGATATTAGTTTTCCTTTTGAAATGTTTGGCTGCATAAGACTTCTTATTCTAATGATCCTTCCAATTGTTTGTGGTGTGATCCCACTATCTTCACCCTCTGCTGCTTAATTTTACTGTGCCTCTCAGTAGTTGGAATAATAAAACATTTTCTTCTTTGTATAGTGACGAGAAACTTATTTCAATTTTCCAGAACTTAAGGTCCCTTTAAGGAGCTCCATTTTCGTTGCTTTACAAATTCATCCCATCAGTCCACTGTATCTCTATATCTCTGCTTTTTCTTTGTTCTTTGACATGATATAATATTCAGATCATATTAATTCTTTCAGTTCTACCTAAGTTTCATTGCTGAAAGCATCAAACGTTCATCTTCCAGTATGGTTGAGCAAATGGTATGATATTAACTTGGAGATTAACATGGAATATAACAGCATACTGGTCAGAAAAGAGGACTGGTAAGGCCTCTGTTAGTATTCTTTTAGGATTCATGTCTCTGGGAACATAAAATCTGTCAAGTCTTGCCGCTTGATTTTGAAAAAAATATGTGAAGCCCCAAGAATGATACCACACATTTGCAGTCCAGTGATTAGTGTAATGTGTCATTTAGTTTAATAGCGTATATGGTTTGTCTTCTAGTCTTGTTGTAAAACTTTGATCATCATGCTTAGAACTGTGGCTATAAACGCATCAGATAATTATGTCATATTACAAAAGAAGATATTTCTCTCTCTCTCTTACCACTTGATGCATCATGATGGAGCATAAATAATTATGAAAAAAATAATTATTCTTATAACTCTGCCTGATGCTGTTTTTCTTTATATCTTAAAGTTCAATGATTGACTTTATAACTAATTTATTAGATTCTATATTGAAATTCCTTGTCTGTCTGGAACCCTATAGCCCCCTATGTTGGGGTAAAGGGGCCTCCAAGTGGAGGTTTCTATTACCTATATGAATTTTGTTACACTTATTTTTCGAGAGAGGGCAGAGGGACAGGTGGTAAGCACATCGCCTCTCAACCCTCCTCAGGAAACTAAGGTATTACTTGGACGTGAAAGGGCTGAGAAATTTTGTCCAGAGGCTCTAATTTAGGCCTGGAGTTCTTTTACGTGCTGTAAATCTACGACACAGGCCCCCCAGCTTAAAGTCCCTCCCAGAGGACTCTGTGCCCAGAATTTGTACATCCTGAAAAACCCTTAAAACATGGCCAGGTTTGATCCCAAGACCTTCAGATCTAGAGGCGGGCACACTACCTCTAGACCACCGCGGCCGACCTATATTGATATTTCCTTATGATAATTGTATGGTGATGTTAAATGTATAAAGTAAAATTTCTGTGAAAGATGAATATCTACATCATTACATCAATTTAAAAAACAAATTGTATGAAGTTTGGTTGCAGATGAGGTTTTGTTCAAACTTGCCCTTGCTGTGGTAAGGGTAAGCCCATAGTTATGTAAAAACAGCTTGTCAGGCACCTCTGCATAACATAATATGAAGCGCATCCATAAAGTAACTTTTCCACAGGCCGTTAATGGAAACAAAACACAATTTAATGGAAACATTTATTGTAACAGATGCAGGATGTTTTGAGCTATTTTTCAACATATTCACCACCGGAATTCAGACATTTGTCATACCGTGGGATCAACTTTTGTATCCCTGTGTCATAGAAGTCTGCCGCCTGGGATTGGAACCACTGTGTGACAAACAACTCCACCTCTCTGTCATTCTCTATCATTTCTTTAGGTGTAGGAAAAGATGGAAATCACTGGGAGTGAAGTCCGGGCTGTAGGGTGGATGTTTAAACACCTCCTAGCAAGTCTCCTGCAGAAGTTCGACTTGGAGGTGCTTAAACATTCACCCTAAAGCCTGGACCTCGCTCCCAATGATTTCCATCTTTTCCCACACCTCACAAAATAACAAAGAATGACAGAGAGGCATAATAGTAACAATATAGTATAATATGTCGATAATAGTAACAATAATAAAAAAATAAAAATAATAATAATAATAATAATAATAATAATAATCACTAATAGATTCTGCAATAATTTAAATGGTTAAAATTTCTTACTTCATACACGTACAAAGCCAATTATAGGCTACTTCACTTGAAAAGTGGTGAACAACAGCGGCAACACTAGGGAACGCCATATGCCTACAAGAGCACCTGTTCTTTGCCAGTGAACAATGAATGAAAGGAAATGTGCATAAACATGCATAAATAGTTGTTTAGAACTGTCAATTGTTTTTGCTGTATCCCGTTAAGGTTTTCGCACGCTTTTGGTCTGTAAGTACATGGTATCTGTCACAAAACCTTTCACATAAGGTGCACACACAGTCACAGCTGGGGGTGTGATACTGTGTATTCTTGCAGATTTTGTGGTGGTAGCCATGGATAGCTAGGCATGTTTGCAGGTGTTTGGGTGGGTCCAGCTTCTGTCTATCATAGCCTCCGTGCAATAGAACTCAGGCCATATATCTTCTTGTTTTTCTTTCCTCTCTGCCAGGGCGCAGGCCCAATTTGGCATCGATGGTAGGGCCATCTTTATCGTAATGTCTTCCAGGAGGGAAGTCTCCCTAGTAAGGATATATGCAAGTCTGGAGGTCGCATCTATCTTTTTAACTTTACTAATGTATCAAACTTGACTCAACCAATGCAATGCATCTGTATTACTTATATGGCATCGAATAAATAAATATTAGGGAACAATGCTATTATATTCTTTTGTAGAAAAACAATGGTTTGGGACAAGGTCTTCTTAAAATGGCAGGAACAGTACCTCATGTAAAGATGACAGATCAAACTCGAATGGAACCAGTTCACTGTATTGTAGTTTAGGGTAACGGTAACATATGGAAAATATTGAAAACCATCCATAGTCATAATTTTATCTGATAAAAATACTGGTCAGTACAGCTTTACAATAATTAACTTATCAGAATATAATAACCAATGACATGATTTCTTTTGTTGCTGTTGTTAATGCTTTCTGTTTATGAACATGACAGCAAATGAGTATCCCATCCCAGCAAATTAAGATATTCAGTGAAAGAGTCATTTATGCCATGCACTGGCTCCCTACCACTCGCTGCACGCCTGACCGGCCCACTTCTCCACCTGGCCACTTCCCCTATCTTCTCCTACACACGTGCTGCCACCCACCACCCACCGCCTGCTCCTTTGCACCCACCGGCCAGTCCATCCCACGCACCCGCCGCCCGGCCTTGCAACAAATTAGGCGGCAAAATTTCACAATAAAAAAAGACCCTTGCACCAAACATAATATTTCACAATTATAAAAGAAACGCTGTATATATGCCAACAGAATATTTCACAAATATAAAAAACAAAATAATATTTCACAATTAACCAAGAACCTTGCACTATACCTAGGTATGTAAAATATCACAATTATAAAAAATTCCATATTATAACATAAAACATGGCTTAATTGATGCAGAAAATTTCCCTTGTACCAACACTGCTCTTTTGATAACTAACAAAATATCTAAAAATTATAAAAAGAGACTTGCATTAAAACTCATTATCATAACTAAAATATACCAGAGCTTCCTTCACAGCTCAGCTTTAACTCGCAGCGTCATGATTAAGGCTCCTAGCTATGAAGCAAGGTGTCACGAGTCGAATCCCGGTTGATCCGAAATTTAAAGTTAGGAATAGGCCCCGGATAGGTAGGTAGGGTGAAGAGGAGGTGAGAGGAAAAAAGGAAGAGAAGAAGGAGACGGGAAAGGAAGAGAGGAAGAGAAAAGAAAGGAAGAGAATAAAGGAGAAATAAATTATTTAATTTTTCTGTTTCACCAGTTGCGTACTAGATGGCACTACCATCGCTGCTAGTAGTTCAAATGCCGCCGCTAGATGTCTCCACTGTTTTAAGTTTCTCCCCATCCAAAACCCCTACTTTCCAGGTGGGTCCCGTTAGGGAATTGGAGTGGGGGACTAGTGCGTGGCATAATATTCCTTTTTCCCGGTTATTCCATAGAAAATGTTAAGCATAACTTTTTATCTGATGTTTTGAAGCTTAAACTAACACAAGTCTATGAAACAGTTTTTTAACAATAATGGCAGTATTTAGTAATAATTTAGTGCCAAGGACATTTAGGTAGTATTATGAGTTTCTTATGAATCAAAAGACTCTTCGATGCCGAAAGTGATGATAGAGGAGGTACAATGCACTTTTTTTTGAAAGACCATGGATTGGTAACTCATATTGATTATGAACATGTAAAGATAGTACAAGATGAGAAGAAGTTATCGGGTGTGACTGAGAAAAAAGCAATGAAATATGTTTTTCATTGCTATAATGTGAAAATTAGCATTCAATTACAATAAACTATCCAAGAGACCTCACTGTAGAGCTGTATTAGAGAGCGACTAAATATGAGTTTCCGACCCACGGTTCTCTGACTAAAGTTTGTATTGGTCTTTTCTATCATCCCTAGCAGTTTGGGTACTGAATTTGTGAACAACATAATACATAAATGTGTGCAATAAATGGTAAAATATTGTGGCTCAGAGACAAATCTGCTCAATGTAACATGAGCCTACGCGACAGTATCCAAAGACGTGCTGGTTGTAGATGGAGAAATTCCAGATCTCCTCCTACAGAACTAGCTATTACTTACAAAATTTGAAAACGCCACCTAACATGAGTAGCAGAACAAGTAGTTAATGCTAAAGTTTTATCATAAGACTAGTAGAAAAGACTTACTAACAGAACTGAGGAGATTAAACAAAAAATGCTTGAGAGAGGCAATGGAGAGACACTCCACAAGGATTCATAACTAAAGACTACTTACAACAGTATGCACGAAAGAATCAAGAGCAAATGGCTCATCATAGACCGTGTGTAAATTTTTTTCATGACATGGATACTTCACAAAACATCTAATTCAGTTCATCATAACTGAAAACAGCCTTTGTTAATGTCAGGATTGAGAAGAAGACTCAAGGTACCATGCAGTGTACACGTGCCAAAGATAAGAAGAAGCTTCTAGAAAACACACAAAGTTGAAAGGATTGAAGAACAAATAATACATTCAGAGAATTCAAGAAAAATGTATCAGCTATCAAAAAGCAAGTAGAAATGGATGATGACAAAGAGTTACTGCTATGAGGGAATAAGTTCCTGAAAGTGCTCGGTTGCTCCAGGGGACAAATTGAGCAAGGAAACTAGGACAATAATCCTGTAACATTTCTCGACAACTACAGAACACGGTCATAGCCACCGGATATGAGTGAAGTATTACGGGGTTTTCCTCACTATCAAGTGAATTATCAAATATGTTGTCACATTTCCCGCAACATCAGACAGAAAAGAATAGGAAACAAATGGAAAAAATACTAAAAGCTCACATCAAACTTATCAATAATTTTCCCCGTGTTCTGAGATCAGGAGTAAAAGACGCAAAGAACAAAAGCGAAATCAGTTGTTGAACCAGAGATATAGCCGTGTACTCCAGGGGTGGATGGAGGGGTCAACAAAAAATACATAGATGGATTGCAGTGAATGAAGAAATAATAACGGTTACCATAAACCTCGACAGATAAAGAAAGCAGTACTAGTCATGTAAGTACACCCAGAGAGTGGTTTTAGAAAGGAAACAGCAAGATGAAGACTATCAGTGATGGTTCAAATGGAAATTTTATACAATGATAGCAAGTAAATATCTGATCTAGACAATCTAATGATACAGGACGAAAGAAAAACCAAATCCTGGAATAATTGTAAGAAGAGAAAGATCTGTTAATGAATGAAAATTAATGAATTCAATGTATGACCATGGGTAAAGCCACTAGCCCAAGGACCCTGCCCAAATTTATTAATGGATTTTTCATATAATTTATATGTTTAAAAAATATTTTACCTAGAAAATAAAAAATTAAAAAATTACATATATTTATATTGAATATTAAATTAAATGGATACTGAGTATACTCCTGAGTTGCAGAAGAAGATGTCAATAACAATATTAACCAGAGGGAGAGTATCACAAGTGATATGCGATATAATGATGATCCTCTAGAAGAGATGTCCAGAAATTAGTGTGGAAAATAAGATGGCACCACAATCCTCAAAGCAGCAGAAGTGAAAATTAATTCAGATTGGTTTGAGGAAATGGAATTCAAAGCGCTGGGCACAACCAAACAAAGGAGAGAAGAAAGAAATGAGGATTTTTTCCCCTCCAAATATCTGACTAGGCATATCACATACAAGAGTGATAATGTAATTAGCCCTAATTACTAATTATGAGCGCTGTCCACAAAGTAAGTTTTCCTGGGACCATTTACAGAAACAAAACACAATTTCAAGGAAATATTTATTGCAACATAGACAACCAGTGTTCGGCTATTTTTCAACTTATTCACCACCGGAATTGAAACATTTGTCTTACCATGACACCAACATTTGAATACCTGTGTCCTAGAAGTGTGCCATCTGGGATTTGAACCACTGTGTGACAACCAGAAAGGTAATTAGTCGTATTCACACTTGTCTGCAGTCCAGTGCACTGTTGCCAAATACATACCACAGCACATTTACTTCACTTGAGAAGTGGTGAATGACAGCGGCAACACTAGGGAAACCCACAAGACTACAAAGCACCTGTTCTTTGTTGGTGTCATTGTTGGTGCAGATTTTTGGAGCACCTGTTCATTTGTTGGTGTTGGTGCAGATTTTTGGATTAGGGAACAATTCTATTATATTCTTTTGTAGATAGACGATGATTTGGGACAAGGTCTTCTTAAAATGGCAGGAACAGTACGATGACTTCATATTGATATCAAGTTACTTGTAACGACTTACCAGCTCTTATTACTTGCAGCCTATAATAGTTTACATAAATTCTGTTGACCATTGGAGTTCTGAGCTTCATACTCTGAAACTTCAGAGTAAAATGAACATACTCCACTTTAATAACTCATGCTTAATTTAAATAGAAACTGAATGTTTTATCTGTGTCAATATAAATTATTATACTTAATTATAATTAATGTGGATAATTATATTAATTCTTGTTAACATTATCCTTTGTAGGTGGAACTTAACACCGATGGTGTGAATCCAAAAACCATACGGAGACGGAGAGATATTCCTGAACAACCATAGACGTTCAAAAGGGATGCACGTGTGATCATCAAACACGTGTAGTCAGTGTGTGCAAATGAAAAAAATGGTGCCTCATGAAGAAAAATATTCAGGTAGGCCTATGCTAAGTGTACAAGATGTGAATCTTCCTCGGCGGCTTATTACAATGTTTTTCGTAGATTTAAACCAAGTCAGAATCCCTCAAATATTCAAACTTTCAGCTGTTGTCATCTCCGTGACTTTTTTCCAAGGAAGAAATAAAGAAAATTGTAGATCATAGGTAGGCAGAATTGATTAGCGAGTCTAGATTGGGTATCACTGTGAATCAAAACATTAATTGAATATAAACTCTCAAACTAGTTCTCACATCAATAGGTTGAATATCGGCGGTGTCCTATCACTGTGTTCACCATTCTGGTGTCAAGGTTGTGCTTGCTTTCCTCACGCAGTAAGCTAGGGTTCAATTCTCTGTCAGGAGGGGAACTTTTTCTGGGATTACCCTCACCTGGCATATGTCATGAAACATAGGCCCCATTGGTCCCCACACATTATCTAGCCGTCAATATCACCTTCATTAAGTCCACTTTGTTTAGAGCAAGTGTGTGAGCGACGTCCTGATGTGTCTTGTCTTCTGTGTTCAAGTTGTCTCGGTGTTGGCCCCCGACATTGGGCCGATTGCTCATCTGGGAAGTCCTCCATAATCCTTGTATGCAATCCGATGGCTAAGCCCTCTCCCAAGGGCCTGGGTGGGTAAGTGCCTTAAACGGGAGAGGTGAAACAGAGAAAGAAGAAGTCCTGTTACCTTGTCACCCTTTTTCTTCCATGTATTCTATTAGCGAAATCTCGAGAAATTATTTTTCAAAGAAAATGCAAACAAGAATAGTTCTTTTAGTTCTTCATTTGTACTGTGAATTAGAATTTTACCGCAAGAATCAGCATTTCGTTTCATGTTTCCTTATATTCCTGAGTTTATGCATAATCTAAACTTTAACATCAACTGGCTAGAAATCAGGAGAACTGGAAAGTCGTTTGTAGTGACACTGTGAAAATTTACAAGACGGACGAGACAATATGGACTGTAGACAAGAATGTTTTTAAGACATAATTCGGCGTAATTTTAAAATCAAACCAGAGTACCAAAAATGAACTTTAGCAAATTTTTATACAAATACAAGATTTTAATGGCAAATTTAGATCCGAAACTTGGGAGAGCTGAATGTAATGAAGTTACAGAATTATATCATTAGCCTCACAAAAGAAATAAGAAAGCTCTCACTCACAGCAGAGATATCCATTTTCTTCCGACTGCCATGTCCACCAGTTTCACTGTTAGAAAATTTGCGTGTATACTTCACCGTGCCATACTCAAGACTGATTCATCACGGTAAACGTATTTGCAGACCTCCCCACCAGAAATGATGGCACTGCACTCGCAGGCCGCGTTCAACTAATGTTGAAGCACTACACGTTAAAATGAGTGGATTGTAGAATTTTACAGAAAACCACTTTTTCAGTATATTATTAAATTAGACATTTTACTAAGCCTTTAGGCATAAACTAAATTAAATCAACTTTCCAGTCCTGTCGAATCCAGCCAAAATTCAGGGTGACCCTTAAAGCCTCAGTTCCTACACATTCGTCCTTTTATAAAGACGGGAAGATAATGTTTCAAAACAGAATGCTTTTTGAATTTCGAAAGTATTAAAATTGCTATAATTGTAATTTCTATGTAATATCTGGTGTATAAATATATTTTATAGCTTTGAAATCTTAGAAACACAATTTTGGAAGCGTGAATTTCCTTGTCCCATGTAGCCTATATATTTATTTTACTTGACTCTCTCACCCTTTATGCCTGGTTTTATTTGAAAGAACCTTTTTTTATGGTTTTTATATATTACCATATTGAAAAATAACTTCCAAGAAAAATATTACCAGCGCAAACACGAAAGGTTCACAATAAATAGATTACTGGTATATTGCTCATCATCTTGTAAGCGCAGAATATTATTGTTTTCATTGAAGCTGGATCAAATTCCGAAGTGTTTTGTTTTCTCTTAAATTACGTTTATAACATTTTCAAATTTATCTTAACATTATATGCTGAACATTCAGTTAGAGCAATTAGGATCTACTTTCTAAACAATGTTCTTGGTTTTGATGTAGGATAAAAAACGATTAAAAGTGTTGTACAGTAGTTGTTAGTGTTAATAGTAAAGGAATGTACTAACAAAGGAAGTACTCATCTTTGGACCAGATGGATCTCAGTGAGATTTGGCAGAAACCCCAACCAGAAACAACATAACATGGTGGCTTCATTCATTTTACTTCAATTGAGAAATACAGCTCATATTTTTTATTCATTAAGTTATATATTGCAAAAAGTTTGTAAGACAAGTGTAGATATTACAGCAGTTTTGTTCTCTCTCTCTTTCTGGCTGTAATGACAACATGCCTTTTCACTTATTACTTGAGGATAGTTATGTTACATTTATTGAAAGTCAACCTTATCAATTCATATTACAACACCAATACTGCAATAGTGGCAATATAATAATAATTAATACAACTAAAAACAATGACTATAAGATTGATGGAGCTGTAATTTTGTCTAGCAGGAGTTCTTTTACATGCCTATTAATCTACAGACATAGGCATTCACATTAATGCAGACATAAAAGCCATCTACATAATACCTTGCAAATAAGTATATGTTATTCAGAAACACAATTTTGGACGCATAAATTACTTAGAATATGAATATATTTATTTAACAATTAGAGTAAATCCGTGCGAAGAGTTTCTTTTCGCCTCGTTTCATCAGTATGCTACTTCTCATGTGTAAACACTCTCTAATAAAAATGTGAAGTTTTCCTTAATATGCACACTTTTTTATATGACAGAGTGAAAACAATATATGTAAAAATTATATTTACAGTAGCTTTTTTAACAGTAGGCCTACTATTTCTCTACATATACTTTTAGACTAAGGTTAATATATATCAGCGAAATGCATGGAACAGCCCATAAAGCGCTATGTTTCTCTCAACCTTTGACGTTCTATAAGTAATTAAATCCATTCATATACACTCGTTTACACTGACATAATAAATTATTAAAATATGTGAAGATTTCTCATGATGCACTGGCATTAATTATTAATGATGAAGTGCTTGATTTGCTGACATGTATGTTATAGCTTCAGAGCAGCTGTATAGGTTAGGAATGGATTATAGAGAAACCACATTCAATCTGAAAGAAGTCCATCAGAAATTATATGAGGGTTGGATATTTAATAGTGGCAACAAGTCTATAATATCACTGTGAATAACAGGAAGTTTGAATCACTTTTGTCAGATAATGCTTGAATATCCAGCATAATTCAGAGCAAACTGGAGCCTTCTATCACTACAAATGACTTCACAGTAACCAGAAGGAAATGAGCTGGCTCCAGCAGCTGGTCTAAATTGGGTTTTAGCAGTTGTCACAGAGGTGATAACAATTCGTTATTAAGAGAAAATTCTTGACTTTCAGAGGCTTTTGAAGAATTTACATTTTCATACCATAGAGGAGCAGGATCGGTCAAAGCCTGTGAATTGTTCACTTCCTTCTGGCAGTGGTTCAATCATGTGTTACATTCAATCACTCATCATGATAAGTAAAAAAAATTATCTTGAAACTGTTCATTATGTTATTGCAGTTTATTGTGAATCATCAATAATTTTAAGGTATTGAATTATTTTTAATCAATGATATTCTTTCAGATCTAAAATTAATTTTAGACTGGATAATGGGGTCAGCTCAATTTCTTCTATTTGCTGTGAAAGTATTCATAGTGACAGAAGTCTCCAATTTGCTCTGAAATATGCTGGAATCCAACCAACATCTGTCAAAAATGATTTTAACATTTTTTGTAATTCCCCATGATTTTATAGATACAAGTATGTTGCCAGTATTAAATATCCAACCTCATAGACCTCATACGAGGTCTATTACTTCCTCATAAGTAAGGAACGTACTGAAATATACTCATGTAATGTAACCCTATGTTTCGATGGAATGCACAATAATGCATCACACTTGTTTCAATTGATATAAATCTGGCCTGTATCAGAGTGGAGGATTTTTTGAATGCTTTACAGCATGTTCCATTTCAATAAAGTAATATTACATGGTGTGTCAGTGCCATATGTACTATTTATAGAATAAGAACGTTGAACTTTTGATACACTCAGGTCTTACTTTGGCTTGTGAAATGAATTTGTTGTTCTACAATGAGTGATAAGTACTAATTCTCTATATAGCTTTGATCTTGTCTATGTTTTTTTTTTTAACCCTCTTGGTGCCGAGCCCTTTAAACAGGTCCTACTCGTGAGTGCCGCGCGTCGATACAGTCGACTGTGCTATACAGAGCGAAAAGTGCCAGCGTCGATCCCATCGACACAGTTTTTGTGAGACTGTGAACCTATTTTTGAAACACCTTATAGGGGCGCGCGTTTCGCCACTGAAATGAGGAAACCTTCTTCTCTCTAACTGTATGTTTCAAGGATGTTCGGAGGGTTCTTTTATTATTTGAAGGACGGAATTTACAGCTCCCACCAATTTTGTTTAAACCTTACCTCAATGCATTGCTTTTCCAGTTCAGTTCAGTTTTGACTGTATATACGTGAATATGGCAAGCTGTTCCGGGGATTTTTTTGTGCTGGGGAGAGACGATGATAAAATGTTGGCGTATTTAGACGAGTGCGATATTGATGCTAATAATTTGAGTGACAGTGATAGTGATTGTGTACCTGATACACCTCCAGGGTCACCACGTGCAAAGAGGAGATTTGTCGACTTGAATGCCCGTTCTGACACGATTGCCAACAATGACGATGATGAAGATGATGACAGTGATGTCAGTCCTAACAACAGTGACGCAGAGCAGGACAGCAACAATGAGAACTTCAAGGAAATTTTTCCCATTAACCCTGACCCTGTTGCTCAACTTCCTTTTCTTTTCAGTGAACTTCCCGGCCCAAAACATGCGCCACCTCCAACTTCTTCTCCAATATCTTATTTTAATTTATTTTTTACTGCGTCATTGTTGAGCCTCATTGTTACCGAAACAAACAGATACGCGGATCAGTTCCTTTCAACGCGAGTTTCATCACCAGGATCGAGAAACAAGACATGGCGGCGGACAACAATGGACGAAATTAAGGCATTCATTATTGTGATTGTGAATATGGGAATGATTAGAAAACCGACTATAGAATCCTATTGGAGCAGAACTGACCACTTTAGCACACCCTGGTTCGGAAAAATGTTTTCTGGGAATAGATTTCAACTATTATTAAAATTTTTTCATTTGATTGACAATAATAAGTTATGTCCCCCTGGCACCCCCGATTATGATCCCTGTGCAAGATTTCAGCCATTACTAGACCATGCAAACAGAATTTTTCGACATCACTACACTCCTCACCAACAACTTTCAATAGATGAAAGTCTAGTAGGTACAAAATGTCACACACAACTACTTCAGTATATGCCCAATAAGCATCATCACAAATGGGGAATTAAGTTCTGGATGGTTTGTGATTCTATTTAAAAATATTGTTTAGGTTTTTTCGTATATAAAGGGGCAAAATCATCACACGAAAAGTCTGCAGTAAAATCTAATGGATTAGCCTACACTGTTGTAATGAAACTTCTTCAACTTGGAAATTATTTAAATAAGGGATATCATGTTTATATCGAACTTCTTCACTTCAATTCCCCTCGCTAAACAGTTGTACTCATTAGGAACCCATGTCACAGGAACAATAAGAAGAAACAGAAAGGGAATACCGGAAGCACTAAAAACAAAGTTCAAGACAATTTCAAATAGATATTTTAGGCACGGTTCACTACTATTAATTGGATCTAAACAGAAGAAATCACAAAAGAATCAAGTCATTCTTCTCACTACTAATGGAACTGCAACAGAGTCTCAAGTAAACCCTTCTCCGAGGAATAATAATCAGCAGCTCACTAAACCAGATGTGATTTCTGCCTACAATAGTTTCATGGGAGGGATTGATTCAAATGACATGATGTTGTATTTTTATTTAGATGAGCGAAGAACTCTCAAATATTGGAAAAAGGTAGCATTTAATATTATTTCAAGAATGATCTTGAACGCATATTTCTTATATTGCGAAAATAATACGGGGAAGAAAATGACAAGATTCCAGTTTTACTCCTCAATAATTGAAACTGTAAGTTCCGAGTGGTTTCTAAACAGAAGAGAAATGGCTGAAGATACAATTAATAATCATTCCCCTTCTCCATCCTATGGTGTTAAATTATTGCCAAAGAAGCAGGAACGCCAGTGTACTGTTTGCTTTACGCCGGGACAAAGAAAAAGATCGCGTACTATATGTGTAAAATGTGAGAAAGGATTACATCCCAAGTGCATCAATTTGCATAAGTGCACAAAATAGAGAAATAAGTGATACACAACTGAATCTAATCATTACTTATAGTTAATTTTTTTTGTAATAAAAGTAGTGTAGTGTTTTTTTCCGCGGGTTGGTGTTTAACTGTAAAAATATTTATATTTGTTAAATAGTGCTTTATTCTTAATATTCTGTTGGCCAGACGCGATTATTCAGTATTTTATGTTTACGCAATAATGTATATTCAGAGTAGGAAGTTCTACGGTGTGGTGTTAAAACTAGTGCCGAAAAGCTACGACCATAACTGAAGAGTTTATATTTTTGATGCAAAACACACTCCAGTCAGCAATATTGGTGAGTTATATTTTAAATATTTTTATATAACTTAACATATTTTAAAGATATGTTTATACTTATTTTAATTGCAATGGAATATATTTTTATGTAGCGAAACTGTCATTCCTGTTAGTTCGATAGAAATGTGTGACATTTGATCCCAAACTACAATAGGAAAATTACTATTCTTTGTTGTTATAATTAAATATGCGCTAGATGTCAGTTCACTATCTGACAATTCCTCCACTTAATATAATATTGAACAGAAATTAATCGGGAAAAATCCATTCTTTAGATCATCATTCTAACATTAATATTACATTTTTAATTAATTTTTCCCTGAATGCTAGTATTTTACGGAAGAGAAGTCTGGCATTTTTCATCCCTGCTACTGTATTTGAACTTGGCATTTAAACGCCGGGAAGCGCTGTCGATCTGAACGACGGGCGGCAGCAAGAGGGTTAATAATTCACTAGTAGTTCACACCTTTGAACAGTTGTTTACAGTGATTTACATAATTTGGCCTAATCCTTCTGGTGGCACTATGGCCCTGGGGTTGACTCAGCCTCTAACAGAAATGAGTACCAGGAGCAATCCTGGAGGTAAAGGCAGCTGGTGCGTAAGGCTGACAACCTTACCACCTTTACGTCCCGAATGTCTAAAATCTGGGAGCCTCAACCTCCTGGAACCCTCTGGGCGTCCATGGCCTGTATAGGGAAGACTTTACTTTACTTTTTTTTATGAATTGCTTAGTACATTGATCTTGCAGTTGGTCCATTTCCCATATTTTCTCAGCATTACGGTCTGCATGTTCTTTTTCGAATATTTGGCACACAAGTAACACATGATCTGATGTCTGGTATTCTGCTCCACACACGCACTTGGATCTTAAATCGGAAGAAGTAAGATTTGAGTTTCCTGTATTCCCTTAAAAAAATACTTACTTGATTGCTAAGGGGTACAGTAAATTTTAGCCTATCAGTTGTGAATTCTCTGTCGTTCGACTTGTTTAAATGTTGCTCCGTTTCTAGTCTATATTCTCTCTGGAACATGTTTTCATCATTATTATCATCTGACAGTGCGAATATGTCTATAATGACGTTTATTGTGTCTTCCAAGTCCCTTTTATATGTGCAATCTGGTTTTCGAAGAGTTGACATCCTCTTGGTGTTATTTATTTTGCCTGCTGCCACTCTCTGTGCTGTATTCAATGGATTAAAAGACGTGGCTAAATCCAGGAGGTTTTCCACGATTCAAGTTTTGCCTTCCTGATGGAGGACTCATAGTTCCTCTTTCCTTCAAGCTCCTGCTGCTTCCTGTGTTCCCTTAAATTTTCGTTGAAGCGCATTGGTTTTCTTTCTCAGTATAGTTAGCTCTTGCGACCACCAAAAATCTCTTCTGTGCACTGGTTGCCTGGGTGTAGCATTCCTAGTCTTCAAAGGATTTGTTGCATGCTGTGATAATTGAAGATTTAATTTTTCCTGTCGCTCTCTCCATTTCTGTTTCCTGTGACCGCTTTCCCGCTAGAGTTCTTTTAGAAATCTTCGTGTCCTCTTTGGCGTAGGGATGTGGCGACCCCACAGCCCATTGGTTTACCAATGCAAGCAGCCACCCGAGTATTGGCAGGAAAACCATGACTATTGATTGCCCCTAATCCTCCTCAAGAACTGAGGCAGCAGGTCCATATGCCAGGATGGCAGCCCCATCACCAGACTCGGAAGCTGTAGGCTGATAACCTGCTCTTCCTAAATCCCCTCTTATCAAAGAAACCAAGATAAAAGTAAGCCGGAATGCTCTAAAGTTGACGACCCTTGGCTTGAAACATGGTACTCGAATTGGCTTTTGGAATGCACAAACGATGTGGGAAACAGGTAAGGCCTAGGACAACACGGTGTAGTACGATCAGAAAGGAAGCTGCACAGGCAGGGAAAAGCTGGAATGAAATTAAAGCTCTGGCAAGCAACAGAGTCCGATGGCGTGCTTTTATTAAGGCCCTATGCTTCCCTGTGGAGTAACCAGGACTACTACTACTACTACTACTACTACTAATTGGAAAATAGGTCTATTTGTTTGCATTGTCGGTTTATCAAAATATTTTGCCACCTTGCTTTTGAGTGTTCCTGAATTCGTCGTAGCTGTCAGATTTGGTGATGTAATATGTATTCCCTGAGAAGTTGTATATTGTATCATTTCTATCACTGAGATTAGGGTGGCCAGACATCCGGCTTTTGGCCGGACTGTAAGGCTTTTTGCTAAGTAGTCCTCCATCCGGCGCGACTTTATGCCGGACGTTGATTTGTCCCCCTTTTCGAGACTCTGATGGATCGGTAAAGCGTATTAATAAAATTTGTATTTTCCCGTATGTTCCTGGCAATCCCTTTTTGCAGTGTATAATCATTTATTTTATGTAAAAGCAGTTATTCAGTAAAATTAGTCAGGGTTATACCATGTAATATCTGCTGCCCAGCCGTCCATGCCCAAAGTTTTATACTATGCTAGATTACCGAAGAAGTGTCCTCCTTTCTGACATTTTAAAATTGGCCACCCTAACTGAGATATACCTTGAATGTTGTTCTGTGGTCTGAGCAGCTTTCATCGTTAGTGCAGTTCAGTCGTAGGGGTCTCTGTTCCTATATAGAAATGAGACAATGCTCGAGATATCAAACAAACAACCCACTTGACTATTTACATTACATTTCCAAATTTATATAGGCTTACATTACATAGATCTGCACGTCTGCCTGAATCAGATATCAATAGAGAAAAATCACTTGAGTGTGCAAATTAATAGGTATAGATTTTCAATGAAGACTAAAGTTGATTTTTTTTTTTTTTTTTTTTTTAATTTACGGGCTTGTGCCAGCTCGGCCACTGATTCACTGTCCTCTAGAGTCAATCAAAGTGCTTGAGGCTTACGAACATCGCCAAATATAATATATATGACTCTACTCATTCATCATGTCTCCTTTTCTTTTAAATAACCCGCGTTACTATATTATTATTGTTTCTCGGGTTGTAAGGAAATATCTCACCTCACTCTTGTGCCGTGTACGTAACTAAAATAAGTGATTTGATGCGTGATTCGTGTCGCAAGTCTCCTGCAGAAGTTCTGCTGGGAGGTGTTTAAACATTCACCCTAAAGTCCGGACCTCGCTCCCAGTGATTTCCATCTTTTCCTACACCTCACAAAGTGACAAAGAATGACAGAGAATGACAGTTAGGTGAAGGTGCTTGTCACACGCTGGTTCAAATCCCAGGCGGCACACTTCTACGACACAGGTATTCAAGAGTTGGTGCCACGGTAAGACAGATGTTTCATTTCCGGTGGCGAATATGTTGAAAAATAGCTGAACAAAATATTTCCTTGAAATTGTGTTTTATTTCTGTAAACGGTCCATGGGAAACTTGCTTTATGGATATGTCTCGTAGTTTTCTGGTGGATATCACTCTCAGCTGGCGCCCATGATATAAATTTGCTACGAATGGTCGGTGGATATTTTTGGTCTCTTCACTTGATCCGTAATTGTTAATTGTTTTATCAACCACAATCCTGAATATGTTCCTCACATATTTATGGGGCCTATGTTAGGCCTATATGTTTTGGGACCTAAGTTATATTTTTTGATCGTCCAATCTCAGTCAAATTTGTAGGCGTGTTTTGGCTTAATTTATAGTAGCCTACTTTCATTTGCATTTTCTTTGACTTTAACTTTCATGAGGCCTTTACATGTTTAGGGTTACTGGATAGCGTCTTGTGATATATATATATATATATATATATCTAGAAAACTATGAGGCATATATATATATATATGGTTTATAGGCCGGGAATTATTATGATGAATTATAAGATGTATGGATTATTATTTATTGTAAGTATTTTTTGCTGGGACCTATGATTGTAGGTCTAGTTTAACATTTTATATAAGAAGAATAAAACATTATAGGCCTAAGATTACATGATTTTATGCAATAGACCTAGGCTATACCTAAACTATCTATTGATTCAATGTCGCCTTTTCTGCTGGCCCAGCCATCCACCCCCGGAGTACCTTAGTCATAGTCTTTGGATGGCGTGCATCAAACTCATGTCATTTCCTACTTTAGTAAACCTTACTGCTTTAGTTCTAATTGCTTTAGTAAGGCACTCTTTTAGTAAGTGTTGGAGAGCTAAATTCGTAACTTAGTTATTTCTTTAGTAGTAGTAAGTTGTAACTATAGTAGTAAACGATTTCTTCTAAAGTCTAGCCATTCTAAGAAGGAAGCCTGAAGTAAATAAAAACCAATACATCTGTCTCATTCTAGCACATTACTCGTATGACTTAAGAGTGAGACAAACATAGGCCTATTGGTTTTTTTCTTAGCTGGTTTCTTTCTTAGCTGGTCTCGGGTATAAAGAAGTAGACGAATTCTGCGCAAAATGGAGCAGAAACGTCAGTGCAAAACACGTTCATTTTAATTGCTTAGAGTATATAGGCCTATATGACGAGTTACGAATAATGATAGCCATCATATTTAAAAAAAATCCCTTTAGGCAGGCCTACAGGCGGAGATAGATTTCGAAGTGCTTTTGGTTTAATTTATTGTCGCTGCATAGCACTCTTCTTCTTTAGCCTTGGCATGGCAAACCTGCAGTAATAAGAACTGAATTCGGTAAAGAGGAAGAGCCTACAATCATTTGTTTTGACAACAAGAATAGGATATAATATTCTGGGAGGCCGTGCGCAAGATTAGCAATGAATAAAATTAGCAAAGCCGCTAAACAAGACAAAATTATGATATTATAATAATTCTTTTAAGTGTTATTATTTTCAAACATTTAAATCTCGCGTCATATGAGAGCTATCAAGAAACTATTTATTGATTTGTAGAGTACTCATCAAGAGCTTTTCAACGATACCCCACAAGACGTGGTTTCAAAAGTTTCGAATTTTTATCCCCCACCCCCACCCTCACCCTCACTCGAACCCCCAAATCGTTGGTGTCACTGTGAACTCCATAGGGAGTACTCTAATTTATTCAAACAAAGTTTCCCTCTATACTTCATAGGGGCCGAGATAAAAATGTTTTAAAATTTCAACCCCCTCCCCCGACCACCCCATTGGGCCAATTTTGCTCATTAACGAACTTGTCCGAACTATTGGGCCTAGAAATAACATATTAAAATTTGGTTCAAATATCTTCAAAATTACGGCCGCTAGCGTGTAAAGATGTATATATATATAAATATCACAATTTTTTTTTGAACAGGCGGTGGTTTCGTACTCAAGGGAGCATGAAACGTAAAGATATGAAAGAATTTTTCGAAAATCATGACATGGTATCCATTGCAATAGGTAGATTTTTCTTCGAAATCTACATAATATTAGTAGTGTTCTTAGCCTGGGCGGCGTGGGTCGCCTAAATGTCCCTAAAAGGGAGAGGTAAAACTGAGGTAAAGAAGAAGAAGAAGAAGAAGAGGAGAAAGAAGTGTTTTTGTGTTTATTAGTAATTTCAATGCCTTCAATTGAATATTTTCAGTTAATAGACTATTATTATTACAATTTTTTATGCAAACTATTTTTGTATTATGATGCCAACACTTGGAATTTCTAATTGATTTTCATGATTGTTTCTCTGTCATTATTACAATTATTGCTGTCTTAAGAATAAGAAATATCTATATTGCCTAAAGTTACCATATTCTTCGCCTAAAACATTAAATCAACTCTACAGTTGTTTATAATATTTGTTAATAGAATGAATGATTGATGCTAGTGAATTGTTTGTAATATTAATAAGGAACAGTACAATAATTATTTGGTAATATAAAAGTATGGAATCGAGGGGAATAACAACAAAACTAAAAAAAAGTCTTGCTTGTATTGTGAACGAGGGGTCGACTCAGCCTCTAACAGAAATGAGTACCAGGAGCAATCCTGGGGGTAAAGGCGGCCGGTGCGTAAGGCTGACAACCTTACCACCTTCATGTGCCGAATGTCCAAAATCTGGGAGCCTCAACCTCCTGGAACCCTCTGGGCCTCCACGGCCTGTATAGGGATCACTTTTTTTGTATTGTGAACGACGGCTTTATAAGAATTCACAAACTATTTCTTTTTAAAAATTTACTCTATAACAATAATATTATTAAAACCTTGAAATGCAACATTTAAATAAAAAAGGCTATATAGTATTTCGCAGGCTATGAACGTCAATAATACAGTAGGCCTTCTTAGCAAAACGAAACAAATACCTGCCATGCTACCCATTATCTAGATCCTGTGCAACTTCAATCTCCAGTGCACCTCCTTGAAGTTCACTTTCGGCACCCGGTAGTGCATTTTTCTTTTATAATATAGTTTAGAATTTTTCCACTTTCCTCTCCAGAGAGTTAATTTAAATAGTTAGCTTTAGTAGACCTCCTAACAGTACCTGCAGCATATTCTTAGTTTATTCCCAAACTGAAAGCTTTGTCTTACTTCCAAGCCCTAGTCCCGGTGTCTTTGAGGAAATATTTTACATGTCTACTTCCAGTGAGGATCGCTTATTGTTCGCTTTTTCTGAGTCAGTGTATTTAGAGAGTACGCATTCTTCTGATGTGGCACAGATGGCCATTTTTACATCTGGTTCGGAAAAATTATATTATACACTAATATACGGGTGCAACTATTCAACACAATACACGACACTGGACTGAACAATCCCCAGAAAAGTCGGAAACTTGACAGTATTGTTTGTAGGCCTGTTATTCAGCCATCTCTGCAGTTAAATAGCAGGGGGAAGTGTTATTTGGGAAGCTCTAAGAACGGAGGCTTTAATGTATTGTAATAAACTATACTCGTTGAACGTCGTACTCGCTGATATCTGCCTCCACAGGATCGGCTTGAAACACATCGCCGACTTTTAACCTAAGTTATGGAGAAATGTAGCAGCTGCCAGCTACATTGATATTTCCACATTTGACTGGCTCAAATCTCATGTTTGTAGTGAGAATCTGAAAACGTTTCTTCCAAACGCCAAATGTGCATTCTACAATATTTCTAGTAAGGATATGAGTTTTATTGTAGCGTATTTCATCCCCTTTCTGGGGCCGAAGCACAGACATCATAAGGTATTTTGAAAGGGCATACCCATTATCACTTTTTTGGGCCCTCCACCGCCCCGGAGCCCACGACCATAGGCCATACTCCGGTCCCAACAACTTATAGGCGCTTGTGTTCTATTGCTCTATTTTTCGCTCTTGTGTGCTTGAAGCTTGTGGGTAATGTGTTTTGAGCCAGCTGTTTGATTCAGCACTAATAGAACTGTGCAACTCTGTTTATGTTTTGTCATTTGTCTATTAGGGGTCGTTTCTCCGATCCGGTATTCATTTAATGTGTGAGGATCGGCTGCTGTGAAAGTTTTCCGCAACAACCCGGGCACTTGGGATACTGCCCATATGTAGTGCTCAGTTTAATCCCAGGAGTCTGAGCTTTCTCCTGAGATACGTCTCACAGTTAGGTTGTCTCGAATCTGGTATGTTTAGACATCATCATTCTCCTGTTGTTTTTTTAATTCCTATTACATAAATTGCAAAGTCTTCGAATATTGTGTTTGCTGCTTCAGTTGTCATTTCTATGGCTCCGATCCTCGTTGGAAAGTGCTGTCTTATTCTATAGTCATTGGACTTTCTTCTACCTGCAAGTCAGATTGAATTTCTCCAGTAATTACTGCTAATGCATTATTTGATATTTTCGAGTTGACACGTGTAACTCCAAGCAGGGCTTTTCTTTGTGCTGAGATCAACTATTCTTTTCGTGTACTGTTAGGTATTGTGTCCAACCGTGGGCTGCATACGTTATAAGAGCCACAAAAAACCGCTTTGTACAGGCGTTTATAAATCCATGTATTTGTATCCCCATGTTTGGCCAGATAATTGTCGTAATGCGTGAAACAAGTTTACTGAGGTAGTGCAGACTTTTTCCACCAGCCTGTCTAATGTATTACCTACTTGGAGTTCAACTCCTAAATATCTTAGGTGCTGTACCCTTGTATATTTTCACTTAGTGCCCGGACTGTCGGAGATCTCTTTGGATGAAGTTTTCCTTTTAACAATAAACTTAATGTCTTTTCCAGTAGACGTTTTTAGCTTGGCCTTTCTGCACCAGTTGGTGAATGTTAACATGGTAGAAGACCCTTTCCTTTCTAAATTGCTATGACTATCCGCCTCTATTATGAATGCTATATCGTCCGCAAATGCTACAGGCTTACCCACTATCACCTACTGGTAATCCGTCATATTGTCCATTTTCAAATTCAACAGGAACTGTACTATTATCCCAAAGACGTGCATCGTGCATCAGCTTGGCCAGCGACAATCATTCATTTTGGAATCACTAATAACTTGTGTGTTAATGAAATAGAAACTTTTACGATTTCTATAGACTGCAGTTCTGCGTTAGGTCTTGTAGGACAGAGTAGGCTAACACTTTTGGAAATCCACCAATTAGGAAGAATTCCTTCTTTTTGTCTAACACACTTTCTCGACTGTTCGTTATTGACACATGCAATGGTTTTAAGGCAATCGAACTATTGATCACGTTATTGCATGCCCTACTGGCTGTAGTTCGTTGAATATTTATTAAATCTCCTGCCCAATTTGAAAAACACCTGTACGGAAGATTCGTAGTCCACAAAGAAGTTGTAATCTTGAGAATAGAGTCGAATTCCTGTCAGAAATGTGTTAAAGAAATAGTTTCACCATATCAAGCAGCATTTCTATACAATCCCTATGGAACCCAAACCTTTCTCTGAATTCGTGGATATTAGGCCTATTTGTAAATGGGTCTCTTCTCTCCTTAACTGCTCTCATTCATACCGCCTTCTTCTTATATCATAAATATCCTACATATAATCTACGTAATCCATTTAATATGATATTTAACTCGTAACACACGCAAAATGCCAGTGAACACAATTACTAAACAACTTTACTTTATCCCCTGGGAAGGAGTAAATTTTGGCCTTATTTACTCTATAAATTACTACGTTAGTAACATACTCAGAGTTGGTGCTCTCAACTACTTGTGGAGTAAATTAATTTAATTTGGGAATAACTAAAATTTTTAACTTCTTCAGTTATTTACTTATTTAAATATTTACTTCTTTAGTTCATTACTCTAGGTTGGAAGTCACGAGTAAAACGCAAATAAAGTAGTCGCAATATATATATATATAATGTATACATCAGTGCGGTAATTGAACCGACACACCGGATTTACAAATGGAATAAATGATTACTTCACATAGAAAGTATTTTAATTCTACTAGAGTAACATGCGATTTTCAACCATAGGATTATCATTTAGTTCCTTTTAATTCCTTTTATTTCTTTCTTTATCAATGCAGTTAATCTTCAGGCTGTGCCAGTGTTCAGCTATTTTTCAATATATTCGCCACTGGAATTGAAACATTTGATTTAGCGTGGTACCAAAACCTTTGAATACCTGTGTCGTATAAGTGTTCCGCCTGAGATTTGAACCACCGTGTGACAACCACCTGCGCTCTCTGTCATTCTTTGTCATTTCGTGAGGTGTAGGCAAAGATGAAATCACTGGGAACGAAGTCCGGGCTGTAGGGTGGATGTTTAAACACGTCCTAGCAAGTCTCCTGCAAAAGTTCGGCTGGGAAGTGTTTAAACATTCACCCTAAAGCCCGGACCTCGCTCCCAGTGAGTTCCATCTTTTCCTATACCTCATGAAATGACAAGGAATGACAGAGAGGCGTAGGTGGTTGTCACACGGTGGTTCAAATATCAGGGGGCACACTTCTACGAGACAGGCATTCGAAAGTTCGTGCCACGGTAAGACAAATGTTTCAATTCCGGTGGCGAATATGTTGAAAAATAGCTGAACACTGGCTGTTTCTGTTGCAATAAAATATATTTCTTTGAGATTGTGTTTTGTTTCTGTAAACTGCTCTAGGGAAACTTACTTTATGGACGCGCCTCGTAGTTAACTACTCGAGCTTGTGGGCATAGCCTGAAGATTAACGGCATTGATAAAGAAATAAATAAAAGGAATTAAAAGGAACTAATTGATAAACCTATGGTTGAAAATCGCATGCTACTCTAGTAGAAGGAAAATACTTTCTCTTGTATTTGTAAATCAGGTGAGTCGGTTCAATCACCGCACTGTATGATTTCATAATATTATAGATTACATATCTTGTGACTAATTTATTTGCGTTTTACTCGTTACGATATATAGGCTGTTAGTTATTAGTAAATGGCTCTAAGAAGCCACAAATCCTATCAAATACATATTCAATATAGCCTGTGTATTTTAATCAAACTGTGATTATAAAATTTAACTATTTATGCTAGTCTGGGAAACATTTATGCATATTCTTAGCAAACATTCGATTCATTTTATTTCTCTTCATTAATAATAGCTTAATAATCTAAATTAAACTAAACTAAGCTAAGCTAAACGCATTAGTGTTACGTTACTTATGAGACAGGGCTTACCATCCCTGCCACCACCTATCGAATCATTGATAGCGAGATATGGCTGTTAAATGAGATTTCTTGCAGTAGTCATGAATATGTTTAAGTATGGTGAGTTGTCCTCACGAAGCTGAGCATACTCCATTCCAGGCCTTCCTACTTCGGAAAATGAAGTATATACCGAACTTCTAGATCCGTTCAGCTAAACTTAACATTGGATAATTTTCTAATCCCGACATCTGAATTAGCCTACATAATATATCTGTGAATAACTTACACTTCTGATGTTTACGAGAGAGGCTAAGTAAAAATATTAACATTATGTAATAGCTAGAGCTGAGACACTTAGGACCGTACATTTATTTCGAGAACATTCTGAAGTTTTTGCTGCACCATAATTTCTCCACGAGTCTAGTGAATCTCTAAATTAATGGTGATTTATTAAAGGTATTTGAAATTTGTCAATTAACTTCAAATTTGCTAGTAGCTCTTCCATAGTCAATGAAGTGTCCGAAAGTTACATTTTGAGCTCAGGTGAACTAGAGACGATAGTGATATTTCGAGTCAAATTAAAAAATTGTTTGAACTTTCATCCAAATCCACTGTTACGAGAATTCATGGGAGAGGAGGGACAAGTAACCCCATGCTTCACTTCTAGTGATGACCTTGGTAAAATTCACAAATTAACAAGATTATGTGTATAAAATATGTTTTTGAATAAGGCAAGGGCCCAACTGAGGCCTGGTACTTATAAATTAAAATCATTAAAAAAAGGCGATAGTGGATTAAAAAACCGGATGTGATATCACAAGTTATGATTGAAATGTGGGTAAATTATAGGTAGGTAATATTAATTAAGTTATTAGCAGAATGCTGCTTTAACGAGTTGTAATCAATCACAAGGTGGCTTTGACAAAATAGAAAAATGAAGACCGCGATGTATGATAGACACTGCCTTCTAGACTGTATTAGTCGTGAAATAATGATTACTGAAGCATACAAATGGCGAAAGCTCACAGTTTGTAGTTACTGATTATGAAGTAGTTGGTCACTAACATAGAGTTAACGTCTTCAGCTTGCTGAAATGCCTGAATACTGTGAAGTCACGTTGCTTTTATTCGTGCCTGTGACGCCATATGGCGAAGAAAGGAGCTTTTCAAAACATAAACATTGCTTATATGAAACAAGAAGTTTCGCTTTCGATATGCTCAGAAAATATATTATTTATAGCAAAAACTTAAGCAATATGTAGAATTCACTGCCTTCTAGACTGTATCACTCGTGTTTACTCGTGTATACACTGCCTGTCCAATACGGCTAATTTTGCGTACTCGGCGACATTACAGATAGCAGCACCATTCACACCCAGACTGCTTGTTGTTTTTTGCTACGACATTGTTGCTGTCACCGCCGTCTCATAATCACTGCCTTCTAAACTGTATTACTCCTCGAGACGGCGGTGCTCATAATATAGTCTATCAATGCGTCTAATTAATTTACATTTATTTTAATTATTGCTCCAAAATTCCATTTCAAGGTAAGTGTCATATACTGGAATAATATTACGTTCTAAACAAATAACACAAGTATCTGTGTCTGTTTAATGCTTATTTTGATTAGTGATTGCTGCAATCTGGGTGTGAACTGTGTCGCCTCTACTGGATAAATTAGGCAATTAAACAATACTCTGAACTCCATGTTAAAATAAAGCATAGGACAGGCAGTGTAATTCTCGAGACGGCGGTGGTAGAATTCAACGACGCAGACTGATCTTTAGTTCATTTGTTCTGTAAGTACAATATTTCAGTAGTTCAGTATACTCATATTTCACTTATGTGCAGCTAATGTTTACCTTTTTTCTCTACCGTATAATATTGCCACAGCATAGTTTCGGCGTAGTTAACTTCATGTGAAACGTCTTAAATGTCTCAGCGCTAGTAAAATAACTAATAATATTAGGCAATTTCTTTTGATGAAGCGAAGACTATAAATTCCCCTGACCTTGTTAATACCATTGCTTCTACACTTGGTAAACTTTGTGAAACAGAGCCCAGCTAAAAATTGTAATTCAGTGGTTTTTAAAAGTATATGACCAGGCAAAACTAAAGGTAGGTCGCAAAATAACGCTTAAAAACTTGTGAAAACCTTAAGCGATAGACATTATCAATTTTGGTTTGGCGTCGACGAGAATAAAACAACTGGATCGCCGAAGATTTTCAGTTTCCAAGTTCGCGTATTCGATCCCTGCGCAGGTCTATGGCGTTTATTTTATCGTAATTGGGACTATTCCATGCCTATAGAGAAGCATGCAATAGAACTCCTGCGGAACAGATTTCTAACAAACCAACGACAATTAATTACAGGCCTAAGTAGCAGTAGGCCTACACAACCATGGTTAAATAAACAAAACACAACAAACAAACAAACAAACAAACAAGAGTAAGTAAGACGTCCTCCTACCTTAATCTGAACTTCTCGGAGTACCAGACCCTGGAAAATAATGGAAAAGAAAGCCATAAGCATGTATTACATTATAATCATAGGTCCTACACTTATTTCGAATCCATTTGATTTCCCTCCAGCCATGAGTATAAGTAAAATATTCTCTTACCATAGGCCTACTGGGATGTAGATTTCAGACACCATCCACGCAGAATCGATATCGCACATATTTTACACTTCGTTTAACTTTTAAATTTTGATTAAAACTACATTACATAGCAACGACTATTTTCCCCGAGACTGGAGACGCCAAGGCGACTAGTGATTGTAATTATTGTGACTTCTCGTACTTATTGCTATAGCAAGCGTTCTCAATAGACGGCACTTCACATACTTATATTTGTTTATTTCATATTATTTATCTTACCAATTATGAACCTAACTTGGAGAACTCTTGAAAAAGAGGACTTATCATTTTGAAACTAAATGCAGGTCAGTTTGTGAGATGATTTAATGGTTCTAGCTATCATCGGGCCTCAGAGGCCCATCTGTGATTTCCACTCATACATTGAATTTTAATTAAATTTTAAAACCTACCCTAATTTGTCTTACCAGTTATACATTTCTAAAATATGGTTTCGAGTTTAAAAGTGACTCACGTATCCTCCCATGGGGACCTCGCAAGCCCATGCAGATATAAGCTATTTTTAAAAGTGTTGTCCATCTTCGCAGCATAAGAACATGACATTTGCTCTTGTAAGTTACGTCATTTGTTACTGTAGACGCTTAGCCGACTCATATTCCTTATTGGTCCTTCTAATTGTTTGATCAATTTCATGGGCTTTTAGACCTCTGTTCAGTGGGGTTTAACTCTCTCTCTCTCTCTCTCTCTCTCTCTTTTTTTTAAATAATATTTTGCCGGTAATTGCGTCCGCAGTGGCGCAGCCAGGATTTATTCTGGGGGATGCTAAAACTTATAAAATACATGCTAATAAAATAAAACCATTTATTATGAGCTGGGTACAATTAATTTTCTTGAATTTTCTTTACAACTTATTCTAATGCAATGAGGTTATCCAATTACGAACATCATTAACATTATTGTTATTATCATCATTATCGTCATCGTCGTCATCATCATCATTAAATCGTATAATATACGATATTAACATCATCACATATTCCTATCTTGCCTATAATTGTTTATAAAAAAATGATATTCTATTTTTAACATTTCATTAAACTTTTGAAATTCACAGTTTGGTACCAGTAGGTCTAATCACAACTGAATCTGCTCGCCGATGGTATTGGGTCCCATGTGTTTTTAAAATGATCGTGTGAAGCGCAGTAGCAAACGATAGTTAAAAAAACTGCGTTAGAGGCAATCAAACGATTGAATGACGGATTGACGGAGAATTTAACATTGGTTGTTGTTACTGCTGTAATATACAGAACTAAACATACTAAATTGTTTCGACTTCCATGACGACTTGCTATTAACATGAATATTTTATAAAATTCTGCCATTAAGTTATGAATCCTACAGCAAACTTTATACAAAGGGATTTGAACTCATTTCGGCAAATGTAAGACGACGCTGCAAAGAGATTATTGATTTTCTGGTACATGGCTCCCAACAAGAGATGAAGTGGCTTTTCAGCCACCAAGTATTACGCCTACTTTTATTGTGACCACAGTGAGAAATTTATTATTTAAAAAGGCAAAGTGAATTTTGACATTTTCAATGTTTATCAAACTCAGACTATTTAATAATCATATGCTATTCTTAAGTAGAAGAGTACTTTCGATGTGATTGAAATCATAGCTGGTGACAATGGAGTGCCATGAGGATTTTTACTGGTGGAAAATGTTGCAACTTTTATTTCGAGTGTCTTGTGTAAGTTGTACTTTTAATTTAAGATATGACTTTGAAATTCCCACCACGTTTCTCATTTCTCATGTATGTTTTTTCTTTCTTGTTATTACGTGTGCTCAGTTTTTGTAAATACGTACCGAATAAAAACGAATTTTATATTAATCTGCAATAGAATAATTAATACTGGTTAGTATTAAATTCAGCGAGTTTAATCTTTGGCTAAATCCAAAAACAGGTCGCCCCTTAAGCTCCGCCACTCGATATTCACATTTGCACGAAATGTGTGATGTTTTTTGTTTCTGAGCGAAGCAGGGTGACCAACTGTCCTTGTATATTGTCGCAAGTGCCTTGTACCCATCTCTGTATTAAGGTAAGTTGTCAAAAGATAGCCTAAATAATGCGTAACGCTAACCACATAGTTAAGTTAGCGAAGCGGAGGCGGCAGCCGTAGCGAAGCGGCCTTGCATTTTCGAATAATGTACGGTACACTGTTTGTAGGTTTCGAAAATGTGCCATATTATCTCTCCCGCGAGGTTTGTCAGCCTGTGCACCCACAATTATAGCTCGTCTAGCGGTATGACGTCACATCTCCAACTTCCAGTCACGAGTTTTTAGCTTTCGTAATACGAGGGCAGAAAAATGGCGAAGTTTTCGCTAGATCGTGGTATATAAGGAACTGCATCATTTAGGGTGGGTCGGGGGGACCGAATGATTCTTGGATTTTCCATAATCTTTTAACTTAACAACTGCATATGACACCAGGGGTTATTTTATTAAAATGTTAATTTTATAGATTAAAGAATTAGATCCTGACCAGAAAATGTTCTGCTCACCATGACAAAAAAAAGCCAAGACAGTTCGCCAATGGGCGGGTGAGGCCTATGATTCAGATTAATAATAATATTTTATTGATCCATGGACATAGGGTATACATTACGCAATAGATCGCGTCAGAGTATAAAATTTATGACATTTACAGAATATGAAATCTACTGTATTACATAGGCCTAAACAGGTTATACAAAAGCAAATTAAAATCGATATTCACTGTCCTAAATTTACAAAATTAAAGCTTTGCTCAGGTTACAAAGCACACAATATGAAATAAGTTTTAATATACTAAATCGTAAACACTGAATTCCAGAAATTCTTTGGAAGTATAAAAAGCTTTCATTTTTAGCCATCTCTTAACAAATCGTTTAAAATGATTTGTTGCGATTGTTCTTGCTGTTAAAGGTAAGATACTTGTAACTATTAGATGTTTTACTTAAGCTAACATTAGGAAATTATTATTATTTTCCTCGTATCATACGTGTGGGCATCAGGGCTAAGGGAGTATGGGTCAAAGTGATCCTTACCATATATCAGACATGAATCAATATATAGGCATGGTAAGGTATTTATTTTTAATGGAGTGAACACAGTCTACACGTTTGAGTATTTTGCATTCCCATTATAATTCTAATAGTTTTCTTTTGCCACATATAGGAGTCTTCCATATCAGCTATTACAAGTATTCCTAATTGCATGTGCGAGTGAAAATATGCATAGTAGGCCTATGCTGGAATGAACTTGTCATTTCCAATACATAATTTAAGTTTTCTTAATAAACAAAGCGATTCTTGAAAGTTCTAAATGTTAGACAGATCAAACGCGAAGCCTTTGGATGAGGAAGGCTTCTAATTACGAGGCACATCCATAAAGTAACTTTCCACAGGCCAATAACGGAAACAAAACACAATTTAATGAAAACATTTATTATAACACATACAGGATGTGTTGAGCTATTTTTCAACATATTCACCACCGGAATTCAGACATTTGTCATACCGTGGGACCAACTTTTGAATACATGTGCCATAGAAGTCTGCCGCCTGGGATTTGAACCATTGTGCGATAACCTTCTCCATTTCTCTGTCAATAGGGATGTAGCGAACTAGAACCATTGAACTGTATACTAACTGGAATGACTGCTACCATTGTAAAGTCTCTACCAAATGTGAGGCCTGTCTGTGCGACTAGTTGCGTCTGGTCCTGCATGGAAGAAACCAAGCACCTGCACGCTAAAGACCATTAAGTTATTAAGACCTTTTCGATTTCATTGACATTTTAAAACAATGATAGACCTTTTCATCCTTTTCAATGCAAAGAATAAGTCAATAAATAACCGAGAAAATGATTTAAATGTTTAATTTCCCCTTTTCATTTTATATTTATCTACTGGTTAAAAAGAATTACCACAGTATCCCCGCAAATATCCAAACATCTACCACTTATGAAAATACACAAATAAATACGTTAATTTATTTTTCATGTATATTGATATGAGAAACACGTTGTAAATAATTGCATAAACTTCTATCAGCCTACAAAGAATACAATAGGCCTAATTTTGAAAGCTGTAAGCTGCTATGTTGCAACAGGGAATGTGTATAGGAGAAAATTAAACAATTAAATAATTTGCTCAATTATTTATTGATTTATTTTTTGCAATGAAAAGGATGAACAGTTATAACATTTTAAAAAAGTGTGCGTGGAACGCCACGCGACAGAAGTGAAACTTATTTAATTTTTGGATTTTTTTCAATTTTGAATTATTGGGTTTTTTCAATTTTGGATTGTTGGACTTTTTAATATTGGGTTTATAGACTTTTTAAATTTTGGTATTTGGATTCTTTTAATTGTTTATCTTTTAATTTTTTGTTAATTTTGGAACTTTGGATTTTTTAATATTGGATTTTTAAATTTTAGATCTTTAAATTTCTTTAATTCTTGGATTTTTTTATTTTTAATTTCGGATTTTTAAATTTTGGATTTGCGACTCTTTAATTTTGGATTTTTAAATTTTGAATTTTAAAATTATAGATTTTTTGATTTTTTAAATTTGGGATATTAAGATTTTTAATTTTTTAAATTTTTGTTCTTTGATTTTTTAAATGCTTGATGTTTGGACATTTAAATTTTGGATTTATAATTTTTTAAATTTTGGATTTTTTATTTTTTAAATTTTGGATTTTTAAATTTTTTATCTTTGATTTTTTAAATGTTTGTTGTTTGGATTTTTAAATTTTGGATTTATAATTTTTTTAATTTTGGATTTTTTATTTTTTTAATTTTGGATTTTTTAATTTTTGATCTTTGATTTTTTAGATTTTGGATGTTTGGATTTTTAATTTTGGATTTATTATTTTTTTTAATTTTGGATTTTTTATTTTTTAAATTTTGGATTTTTAAATTTTGGATCTTTGATTTTTTTTAAATTTTGGATGTTTGGTTTTTTAAATTTTGGATTTATTACTTTTTAATTTTTGTGTATTTTAAATTTTGGTTTTTTGAATTTTGGATCTTTGAATTTTGGATTTTTAAATTTTGGATCTTTGAATTTTTAAATTTTTTATTTTGAATTTTTTATTTTTTAAATTTTGGATTTTCGATGTTTTAATTTTTTTAAATTTTGGATAAGCCAAATCATTGAGTTGAATGTTTTCTTGCAGTCCGTTCCGTTACACCCTACTAATTTCGTGACAATTTTGAGCGAAACACTAATTGCGTGACAATTTTGAGCGTAACGCAAGCTCTCGATTTACTCCTACCGCGGCTAAAGAAGTTTCACTTCAAAAAAGCCAATGAAATCGAGAAGATCCTATTAACTTAATGGTCTCTTGCGTGCAGGTACTTGGTTTCTTCCATGCAGGACCAGACATGACTAGTCGCAAAGGAAGCCTCACTTTCCTCTCATTCAGAAGGCATTCCAGTTAGTATTCATTTCAATGACTAGAACCAACAGATGTGTCCACTGCTCTAGCCGGTATGCGCTAGCCGTTCGTCACTTGTTTTTCCAGTTGTCGTCTGCTGGTACCATGCTTTTAAATGGAGTTTCATCTTGGCTAACTGAAAAATACATTCGAACTTTCCTATTTTTGTAGCGGGCAAAGCGCTACTAGACGCATTTCTTTGTATACTGGACACTTCTAGAATATATTTACGTGAAAAACCTTAAAGAAAAATTGCAAAAGATAGATGCCATATAAGTCAAAAAGAAGGAAGAATAAGCTGACAAATACTGTGAGAAATGCCCGCTATTAACTACATTACTATGTTCCCGACGTACAAAATATTATGCAGATACGAATATTTATATATAGTGCTGCTAATTTGGCGATTGGGTATGATTCAAAGTAACTAAAAGAATGTACATCTAGGGTTCAGACAGTAAAATACTAATTGATATACGTGATAAACACTGATATATGTGGTGAGTACTCGCAGACATTTTTAATATTATTTATTTCTATATCAAATGCATATTTAGCCTATACCGTCATATTAAAAGCGTATTCAAAATCAAAATATTAAAATATGTTTACAACACGAAAACTTACCTTTTCCTGTCCATAATAGTTTTAAAAAAATAAAAGATCTTGAGACTCGATTAGACTTTTTTTATTTTTTCTTCTCATTCCTTATTCTTTCATATTCCTTTTATTATCGGTATGCTAGACCATCGCTACATGATTTTCATTTCTAGTTATGAGACAAAATATTGTTATTATAAGAATATATTTTCATTGCATGACATAGCAGAATATAAAGGCAGAATTTAAGAATTATACGTTAAGTTATGTAGCCTACTAAATTGGCAACGCTATTGTCACAATTTTTATTCGAGGCAGTCAATCTAACTTGGCTATTTAGAAATCACAGAATTTATATGTTGATCTCAGATGCAATAGAAGGCTACAGTAATATACACATATTTATACAGCAAAGTAAAATGAATAGGCATAAAATAACTAAATAAATTAAACAGGGAAGTGATCTTTAAATATAAAGGTACACTAAAGGTACACTTTAACAAAGGTATAAAACTAACACAATGTACTGTAATTATCGTTGCGTTACTCTGTTTTTTAATGGCCCATAACATTTTCTCGATGCTCACGGCAAATTTAATATTAATTTAAAAATTAAAGAATATCTGCATATAAATGTTCATACATTGATAACATTTACTGCAAGTCGAGTACAAAATAATGTCGTCTATTTCGGAAATATCTCACAATATTTGTTAGTTAATCCTTCCTTTTTTGTGTTATTTAGAGCCTATCTGCTCTAATTTTTCTTTCGTCTTTTTGACACTTAAACATTCTATAAGGGCCCAGTAGGCAAGGAAGTATGTATAGTAGGCTCTTGTCCTCTATAAAAATATAAAATTACGAACATATTTTTTGGACTGGGAAGATGGAACGCCATTTAAAAGCATGGTTCCAGCAGACGACAACTGGAAAAACAAGTGACGAACGGCTAGCGCATACCGGCTAGTACACCCACGCTATCTGTCGGAGAAGTTTGGCGAGCTACATCCCTATTCCTACCATTCTCTGTCATTTCTTGAGGGGTAGGAAAAGATGAAAACCCCTGGGTGCACGGTCCGAGCTGTAGGGTGGAATCTTCAACACCTCCCTGCAAGTCTCCTGCAAAAGTTCGGCTAGGAGATATTTCAACATCCACTCTACAGCCGGACCTCCCTCCCAGCGATTTACATCTTTTTCTACACTTCAATTATTAAATGACAGAGAAGCGGAGATGGTTGTCACACAGTGGTTCAAATCCCCGGTGGCAGACTTCTACGACAGAAGTGTTCAAAATTTGGTCCCACGGTATGACAGATGTCTCAGTTCCTGTGGCGCATATGTTGAAAAATAGCTGAACACTTGCTATATCTGTTGCAATAAATATTTCTAAGAAACTTGTTTTGTTTGGGTAAACGGCCCTGGGGAAACTTACTTTGTGGATGGCCCTTGTAATATCGAACAAGTTTATCTCCCGGCTTTCCTCATCAATGAGATTACAAGAGTCTACAGACCTCTGGAAGGAAAGAATACAGCAAATGATGCTGAAGCTGATTCTGTATTATAATGAGGTTGTGGAGTTCTCTGAGCTTGCATTAAGGAGGTAGGTACAAGCTTATCTCTTGGAAAAATAACATGCAGCAATTCATTTTGATACAAAAATTATTTAAATACAGCATCTGCGTTATTACTTTTTCTAACAGTACTATAGGTAGAGGAAGCACCGATATTGTGATCGACCCTTAAATTCGATGTCGAGTTTTCAACATTACAGGTATGTTTTGATGTCGCCTAAATTACAAAAATTCACTTGTGTGCCTGTGTGTGAATATTTCTGTCTCAGTGTGAATGACTGTGTGTGTTGTGAACAACATAGCTGGAAAACGGAAAATTGTATGAAAGCAAAATTTTACATTTAGATTTGATATAGGCCTATTCTGGGGAAGTGACATAAAGATCGGCGACGACTTTCTCTTAATTTTACTACCACTATCTTCTACATTAAGAAAATTCCCTGCCTTTTCTTATTTCTCGAAAATTGTTCTAAAGATTTTGTTTAAATTTTTACACGAGAAACCTATAGTTAGAGCTAACGCGTTTATTTAAAAAATAATATTCGTAAAAATATAACCCTGACTCCGTTTGTATAAACACAGATTTAGTCTTGCTTTGCGAACAATACATCTTTGCATAACACTGAAACAACTCAATACGCAAATACTACAGTAGGGCATTTTATTCTACATAGATATATCAGAATCTGAACTGAGAATAGTATAAATGCAACAACCCTATAATTGCATTTATTAATATACGAGTACCGGTAAGTTTATGAAAAGAGTAACGCGAGTTTGATCATTTTCATAGGAGTATCATAATTCACCCTAACAACTTCAATAATTAATACTCGTATATTATTTCCTTTTACCCGTATCACAATATTATTTAATTTAACAATCGATAATCTTTAGTCAATTCTCTTATATCTCGTAATTCTTTGTTACCCTCCCTGACTGAAGGCTTTATATTTTATAATTGCCTATGTATCTAAAAAAAAGGTAAAATAAAGAAAACATTTTCCCCACCCTTTTCATATCCTGTAAATTATTAAAAAAAGCCAGCTTAGCATAAAATATAAGAAAAGCAGTTAAGATATTTCATGGGGAATAACTCTTTTTTGCATGTAAAAATCAAAGAAGTCATTCTGCTTAGCCAAAATTTCATCACCATCACCATCATTAGTATTGGTATCATTAGCAACAACGTGTTTTATATGCTGAAGAGTGAATTTTGCTGTTTGCACCAATGCTTTTACAGAATTAGACTTGAGACTTTTACCACATACGTGATTAATTAACTGATGCAAATAACTCCATTCTTCGAACTGTAGATAAAGCTCAATAATATTAATGAATGCTTGGTAAGAAACTTCATTTCCATTCACAAATGCAGAAACTTTTAAAGTTTGATTTTATACGGTACGTAGAATTCTACAGTCATGGTGTCGAATTTTACGGCATAGAGGATTAATTGATTGCTGAGCAATTTAAAATGAAGTTCCATATTTTCTGTATGAATATTTACTAGGTATTTTACCAGAAATTTCCTGAACGCATTGTTGAAAGTTTCTTATTGCGTCATTTTCAGCATTCCTTCTAAAAATTTATTCTTCCTTTATTTCTTCAATTTCCACAACTCTGTCTTCAGAAGTTTTCCTTTTTAATGGTGGTTTAGAATTTTTCCTTTTTAATGGGGGTTTAGAATTTTTCCTTTTTAATGGTGTTTTTTTTTTTAGATAAGCAGGAAGTCCATCGAAAATAATTTGCAAAGAACCGGATTTTCATTATGGGCTATCACACAAGAACATTACTTTCTCACCTTAAGAATCAGTGTATGAAACTTCGTGATGGATGGATTTCGAGTCGAAGTGTTGCATGACTAGGGGAAGACATTTAATGACTTTAAAATAGTGAAAGGTTCAAAATAAAAAATGCACTTATAATCTAAAATATTGAAAAATTACACGAACTTAAAAAATTACCAATAAATTTACCATTATTACTTATAACTAGTTTTTTAAGTAATGAATTGCAAAATGCAATTTAATATATATATATATATATATATATATAAATGTACTAACACTTTGAATGAGTATAAAAACATTATTTATGAACATAGAGACAAGTTTAAAGGCTTGAATTACAGAAGAAATATGTAATTAAAGAATCATGTTCTCAATGTTCAAATTGATGACCGCCATTGTCTAGACAAAGCTGATAACGCAAACGTCACGACACAGTTCATTTGGAATTCCGCGACATTGTCTTTCAATTTCCAATTTCAGTGCATCAACTGTTCTTGGTTTTGTGCGATAAACTCTGTCCTTGAGGTATACCCATAAAAAGAAGTCCATTGGCGTGAGGTCTGGGGAACACGCAGGGTATTCAATTCCACCCCTTCCTCCAATCCGTGTGTTTGGATAAGCTGCATGGAGGTGAGCTCTTACATCTCGATTGTAGTGTTATCTGTAATTTGTACATCTGTAATTCAAGCCTTTAAACTTGTCTCTATGTTGATAAATAATGTTTTATAGACATTCAAAGTGTTAGTACATTTTTTTGAGACACCAGCTTTGTCTGGACAATGACGGTCAACAATTTGAACATTGCGAACATGATTCTTTAATTACATATTTCTTCTGTAGTTCAAGCCTTTAAACTTGTCTCTATGTTCATAAATAATGTTTTTATACTCATTCAAAGTGTTGGTACATTTTTGAGACACCCTGTATATATATATGTATATATATATATATATATATATATATATATATATATATTTGTTACTAAAGAAGTAAGTAAAGTTATGCTATCTGGACACCCTTAGCGAAAAAGAAATTCTTTCTGGACGGGCATGCACATCAAATTGCCCCTAACAAATGTGTGTCATTCAAAAATAAAGAAAAAATCTTTATTGCTATAAGACAAATTTCTATGGTGTTTACAATAAACCTGAATTAAAATGAACTATGAACTCTTGGCGGAGATTCTCAAATAAAAACTATTGTCTGTTGTCTGAAAGTAACGATTTGTACATGGAAATGCTCCTCTCTACCTCCACTGAAACATGGCCTAAAAATGCCGAAAATGACCTAAAATTTCCAAAGAATTACTACTTATATTTTGAAAATGAAACATCAAAGTAAAGCAAAAAATGCAAAAACAAATTGCCCTTATTTAATCACTTATTTCATGAGACATATATATATCTATGAACTATCTTTTAACCTTCAATGCCTTGCCCTATTAATGACATTACACTCCTGGCTGAGGGAATCCACTCCTGTCTAGGAATAGGCCTACTTGTCACCCATTGTTTGTGTGATTCCTGTTCTTTTGGGAAACTGAAACGTATTGCACAATTTTAACACCCTTATTGTATAATTGACCGTCGGCGTGATCTTGTGGTTAGCGTCGCTGACTATAGATACGGCCGGGGTTCGATCCTCGGTACCTCCTCAGATTTTTCTGAGGTAGGGAGGTCGGGAGCAAGGTGCACTCAGCCTCGTGATTCAAACTGAAGAGCTGCTAGATAGAGAAGTAGCGGCTCCGGTCATGGAAACCACCATTAACGGTCGTGGATGTCGGCATGTTGACCTCTTGCCCCCTAATCCTGCCATCTGCCTATGAGAAGATGCCGCATCGATCGGGTGGTAGGCCTTGTCCCTTCAGAGGTGTAGCGTCACGGAGTTTAGTTTAGTTTATTGTATAATTGCTCTTGCAACCCGGACACATTTTTTAGGCATTTTAACTAATATAAACGGAAACACTACACTGCTCAAAATCATAGCGCGTGACGTCAAACCCCCCTCCACCAACTTTCCCGCCTGTGGTAGAATGGATGATAGTCCCTCGAAGGTTTTTCATTTTGAGCTAAAATGAACTATGCAGTTGATTGAATAAGCGGATGTGATGGCAGAAGTCATCATCGAAAGGTACGTAGTTTAATATCAATTAAGACCTAATAGTCCAGTAGCGTAAAACCAAAAAATTAGACGAATTGGAAATAATTGCTACAAAAGGTTTTATTGTTTAATGGCTTCATTTGTTGCCTAATATGACTCTCCTAGGTTTTCCCTCCCGGCGGAGTTGTGCTTAAGTGGTGGGGGGTAAAAATATGACCCCCAAAGGGATATTTTTGCGGTTTTACGGTTATATATCGTAAAGAACTCACGATATCGAAAACATGGTCCTATTAAAAGTTGTAGGGCATTAAATTCTGCATTGAATGAGACTAAACACATATTTTTTGGACAACCCGTTACCATGCTACTGCTTATCAAATTTGGACAAATTTTAGATATTTATGAAAAACTAGTGGACCCGTTCTGCTCTGCAGCATTTCTGAAAGAAGAAGAAGAAGAAAATGTCCAGCCCCATCACTTTCTTTTTGTTAACTAAAAATATCTCTGAAAAATTAAGAAAAGAAGAAGAAATTCTCGCACCCCAACACTATTTTTTTGTTTGTTTGTTGTTATTATTAAAAATCTATTTTTTTCCTCTTCAGTTTTATAATAATCGATTGTCCGCGCATAACTTTTCTCTCACTCAACTGATGTGAGTGATCAATTCGGCATGTTGAAGAGCTGTTACTGGCAAGTGTTCTTAGACTATCACCAGCTGCGTACGTTAATTAGAGCCTGAGATATCGCCTCTCAAAGTTACAGAATTTCTGTATCTCGAGGATGGTGGTAGTTGGGTGATTTCAATGCCCGATAACATAACTGTGCTTAAATACCATTCGTTAAAAAAATGAAGCAAATTAGCCAAGAATATGGTAATAGAGATGTGTAAACATAGTACTATAGCACTCGATTGTATTAATCTTGTACTTAGTAAATATATAAAATATTAAAATTTTAGAAAAGAAACACAATATTCTTCAAATCAATTAGTGATGATTTTATTTCATAACAGAAATTGCAGTTAAAGGTATGAAGATGAAAAGGGGAAAAAATAGGTAGGCATACAAACTGTACAGACGTCGATGTTTCATTGTCGTTAGGCCAATCGGCTCCGATAAGGAGTCCGTCGCCCCATCACTCGGCTCCTAAAATTCTGTAATTGCCGTCACCCCATACACGCAGTCCAGGTCTTCGTCAACATCTGGTTCTTCAGTTGCATCTGGTAGGAAGGAGTTAGTGCAGGAGTTCCCCTTGCACTTGGCACAAATCAATGAGCAATTAATCCCAACCTTCCGACACCCACAATTACGTGCACACCCCTTGTTGCATTTACAAAAAATTGTGGAGAGAAGACACTGTGGAGCTGGTTCCTTGGAGGTAAGAACGGGGTCAAGACCAAACTTTGAAGCCTGCCATCCCCAGAGGAGCGGATCCATCTGGTGTCCTAACCACATTTATACTTGTAGGTAAGTTCCCAATCAATGTTGGCGGACTGCTTCGGATGTTAGTGGTAGGGATGCCAGGTTGAATTTGGATTTCACGAGGGCTTTGGAAAACAGGTCGAATAGCAATTTATCTAAAGTATCTCCTGCCCTACCTCCGTAGAGGGTTGTTAAAAATCGTAGGCCAGCTTCGGCAATAGCTTCAGTTTGAGTGTCATGGTCGAAGAAGGTTTGATTTCTTCGAGAAGACATCTATTTTCGACCAACAGCTTAACCACCTTCTTCTTGCCTTGTCTGAAGAGTGCCGAAGTTGTGTCACATCCACTTATGGTGTGGAGAAATATGAGTGGCCTTCTGATGTTGTCTGCCAGTTTGAAGCAGTTGGGACTTTTGATAGGGTCGTTTCTCTTCCAGGTTTTCAGAAATATATGTTTGCTGATGGTGTGCCTAGGGCAATGAGCATGATGAGGAGGTCCGTATTTTCATCAACTACCAAACCTTCTCATGCTCCTGTGATACCACAAGGGTTGTGGCAACAAACAGGTGGTCTGCGTCTTCATTAGCTTGCTTTTCTGAGAAGCCTTCATCTTCAAGCTTCTCAGTAAGCAAGGTAATAAGACGTGCTTTATTTCTGTCGTTAAAAAGAAATTGCTCCTGAGTTATGGTCACCACCATTAACTCTGTAAAGATGACCTCAGGAGTAGTATGTCTTTTGCCTTGGCGGAGACGTTCAGCAGATTTCATGTTCTTGGTGGGCAGGTCTTCTGGGTACCCATCAAACACCACACTTATCGCATTTCGGTTGTAGTCAACGTATCTGGTTAGGATTAAGTGGAATGTTTCACCATTCTTCCACACAACCCGGTGGAGAAGAAATCCACTATCGATGACAAAAGCTGCTTCTTCCAGGTTTACCTTATTCAGTGGTGTGAAGAAGTCATATAACACTGACTTGGAAGTCTTCCTCATTCCAACTGCATCGTTGGTCAAACTATAAGGTAGAACTTTACGGAAACGGCTGGTCTAACAAATTCACTTTTAATCTCATCGAAAGCAAAATTTATCCCTTTACTACTTTTGTATGGACCACTTTATTGATACATGGTTAGATGATATTCCCATAAATATGTAAAATTTGTCCAACTTTGATGAGCAGTAGTATGAAAACGGGTTGTCCAAAAAATATGTGTTTAGTCTTATTCAATGCAGAATTTAATGCCCTACAACTTTTAATAGGACCATGTTTTCGATATCATGAGTCCTTTACGAGATATAACCGTAAAACAGCAAAAATACCCCTTTGGGGGTCACATTTTTACCCCCCACCACTTAAGCACAAATCCGCCGGGGGGGGGGGACCTAGGATAGTCATATTGGGCAAGAAATGAAGCCACTAAAACAATAAAACCTTTTGTAGCAATTATTTCCGATTTGGATTTTAATTCTACTGGCCTATAAGCAGCTAATTAATTAATTGCAGACGATTTCAAGGTGGCTTTGGTATAATATAAAAATCTAGTCTGCGATCTGTGAAAAATGTCGAAAGCTCGTAGCTAACGACTTCAGCTTTCTGGCACGTCCTGAGTAGGGCTTCCTTAGTAGGCTACTGCGCAGTTGCGTGGCTTCTATTCGCGCTCGTGATATAGAATAAAAACTAGTGATGGATGTTTTAGAGTGAAAAAATCGGTTTTATTCGGTTCTTGAAAGTTCTCGAGATATCTATAATCGCATAAGAAGTATTTGAATCATCGTTAGAATGATTGAATGCCAGGATAAGCGTGAACTGAAGACGAGTTTTCGAGAAAAAAGATCGCTCGCGCACTCGTATCACTTTGGTATCTTCGTTAACTCTGTCTAAGTTTTGCACGAAAAGGTATAAATATATGGACGCACAACTACCATGCGGACGCTGTTGCCAAACTGCCTAATCTTAACAGTTGACCTCAGGGAAGACAAGACAGCGTACTATTCTTATGAATTTTTACTCTGTGAACGCTACTAGCACAATGAGATTAACGCAATATCTGAGAGTGCTGCGTGAAACTAACACACCCTTTGACTATCACATCCGTTTCGGGAACCAATGGCAGTAGATCTTGTAACACGATGAAATTGCCGAATTGAACATTCGAAGGACGATTTGAGTTATCAATCGAGTCAGTTTTTAGCATCTCTCACTTCTAGGCTACCGATTTTGAGTTCTCACATCTTGCATTGCAAGTACTCGGATTCCGCTTTCATCCGAGTACTTTTCCATTCGAATGATCACTCAATAATTTATATTACTCTAGAACAGATTACTCGATTCTTAAAATCACTCAATTCTGCCCATCACTAATAAAAACATTGCTCCGATAAAAAAAAAAGCATGACGTCATGTGATGAAGAAAATAGGTTTTCAGAATGTAAACGTTCCTTAGATGAATCAAGGAGGTTTCAATTTCGATTAGGGTGACCAATCGTCCCGCATTTTAAGGTGTTTTGTAAATATCCCGCACAGGACGTCATATGTCCCGCGATTGTTTTGTTTTCTGTCTGAACGAATTTTTATGTTATTACCATCGTACGAATGTTCACAATATGAAACTGTTCTGCCATCTAGCTTTAACTAAACATAGCGTAACTGCTATGAACAGCATGATCTTTGAAAGTGTAAAGAAATATGTTATAATCGTGATCGTTCTAGAAGCATTCCGGGGAGAATTAAATGAAACCCGCAATTAATTTTTTCCCACTATTTTAATGCAGGAGGAATGCTTGCTTGTACATTATTTTTCTACATAGTCCCCTCCCAGTTCAATTCACTTATGCAATCTGATAGGAAGTGCTTCGATACCGCGTGAGAAAAAAATATTTTGGTTGACGCTGTAGCCACTCGTGCACCGCCTATTGAACGTCTTCATCAGACTTGAACTTCCGCCCTCCAAGGTGCTCCTTTAATGGACCAAAGATGTGGAAATCTGATGGTCCCAAATCTGGCGATTATGGCGGATGTCGTCGACGGTTTTCATTGCTGCACGAGCAGCATGAGGACGGGCGTTATCATGTTGAAGCAAAACTCCTGCTCTCAGCAACCCCTTTCGCATTGGCACCATCAAAAGAATTTTTCTCACGCGGTATCAAAGCACTTCCTATCCGATAGCGCAAGTGCATTGAACTGGGAGGGGAGTATGTGGCAAAATAATGTACAAGCAAGCACTCTTCCTGCAGTAAAATAGTGGCAAAAATTAATTTCAGTTTTCATTTGATTCTCCCTCGTTTATTCCGACTTCCGAGTTGCCGTTAGTCCGTGGCATGGCGTATGTGGCCATTCTGTAACACGAAACATATCAATATAAACGTGTTGTGTTAACTGGCATAGGCGCCAACTTTGGGGGAAAGGTAAGTTACTTTCTGCCCCTCCAGCATTTAAAATTGTATCATATAAGGCATATGTATAAGTATAAAAATCCAATTCTTGTCCCTCCCAAAAAAATACTTTCGAGTTACCTCCATTTAATTGGTGTTTTTCTTTAAGTTTTTGTGATTTATGAAATGGATTCGGCGTCTGATAGTGATGACTGTACAGTAAGTAAAGTAAAGTGATCCTTATACAGGCCACGGAGGCCCAGAGGGTTCCAGGAGGTTGAGGCTCCCAGATTTTGGACATTCGGCACATGAAGGTGGTAAGGTTGTTAGCCTTACGCACCGGCCGCCTTTACCCCCAGGATTGCTCCTGGTACTCATTTCTGTTAGAGGCTGAGTCGACCCCAGGGCCATAGTGCCACCAGAAGGATTAGGCCAATTGAAAAATCTCAACCACCTCATCGGGAATGGAACCCGCGACCTTCCGGTTTGTAGCGCAGCGCCTCAACCACTACGCTACGGCTGATGACTGTACAGTACAGTCCCGATATTCCGAACCTCGCTATTCCGAAAATCCGCCTATTCCGAAGAGAGTTCAGAAAAAATACCATTTTTTAAACTTAAAAACAGGAGAAATTAAAAAGACACTCGTAAAAGAAACGTACATTTATTGTTATACAAAGAAGTTAAATAGAGATATAGGCCTACATAGAGCCTAAGCTTCATGAAAACCCCTGAAACCAAATTGGAATGAAAGCTGGCACTTAATTTACGCCTTAACAAGTCAATACATTGATGTTATTCATGAAATCCGCCTATTCCGAGTTCCCGCTAAACCGAACGGTGTTCGGTCCCAATTAGTTCCGAATAGCGGGACTCTACTGTACATACTTCTTAACGAATTTGGAATTTTAACTGTGGCGTCTCTGTATGTTTTAGCAAGTTTACTTATTGTACAAGTGCGTCATAGAAACGAGCTTTTCTCTTATATACACTCCCACGATACATAGGGAAGAAATAATTTTGTGCCTCCAAAATTTCGATTGCAGAAATCTCTTGATTTCCACTTATATTTTGGTGTGAAACTGTATAATAAATTACCTTTAGATTTAAGACTAATTGACAGAGTTAAAAATATTATCAATCAACTAAACTTTTATACTGTACAGGAATATTAGGAGACAGATTTTATTTAATTACTAGCTGACGAAACCTATTGCATTGTATGCTTAATGGTTAAAAAATAGTAATAATTATTATAGTTATTATTCTACTTCATCGCAAAATAGCCATCATTTAAACCCGAGAAGGTAAAAAGGAAAAATAAATGCATATAGTGCAAAGAATATTTTTCTATGTTATTATTTCAATTTTAAAAAATGTAGCTGTCCCCTAAACTTGTAGAATGTCCCCCCATTTTTTACTGTCTTGTCTCCCATTCCTTCCTTCAGCAGTTGGTCAACTGCTATATAGCTATAAGTAGTAAATTGATTTCAGAAGGTTTTGTGATGTATTATTTTCGCCCTCTACTTTCGATACATTCAGAATAGCCTATATTATATTTGCAGAGAATGAAGGACCACGTAGAAGTTAACGAAGCAGGCTGATCTTAGTTATGTACTGTACAGTTATTATTTACCTTCTTATTGTTTTATAAAGCTATAGAAGACTATGGTTTCGGCGTAGTTAACTTAACGAGAAATGCCTTAAATGCCTCAACTCTAATAATAACTAGGAATATTAGCTATTTTTTAAAACATGAAACCATTAATATCCCGTTCTTTGTAATATGCAATGGAAATACTGTAGGCCTACTACGTTTAATGCTTATATTATTAGAAATACAGCTCTGAAAGGGTTGACAGTTTGTGAAAATCATAAGCAATAGACCTGTTTCAGTTTTTATGTTCGTGGACCAGGATGAAACAGCTGGTTCGGCAAAGTCTTTCTGTTCCCAAGTTCGCATGTCCGATCCCTGACTAGTTCGATGGCATGTAATTGGTCGTAAATTCTACAGTCCATGTCTGAAGATTTACAAGCATATATGAGGTGTGATAAAAAAAATACGGTGAATAATTTTCTAAAAACAAAGTAATAAGTTTACATAGAATTTTAATTAATCTCCTTCAGAGTACTATCCTTGGCTAGCGATACACTTGTCCAAATGTTGAATCCATGACTGAAAGCATTTTTGGAATTTTTTTCGGAAGGGCTTTAAGCTGCTCTGTCGTGGCCATCTCCATGTCGGGAATGGTGTCAAAACGTTTTCCTTTTAGCATGCTTTTTATTTTCTGGAAGAGTCAGAAGTCGCCGGGTGCTAAATCTGGTGAGTAAGGCAGAATTGGACAGATAGGAATACTTTTTCCGGCCAAAAACTCGCGAATCAGAAGCGACGTGTGGCACGACGCGTTGTCGTGATGAAGAAGGAAGGCACTGGTCCATTTTCTGGTCTCTTTCTTAGATGTTTAGTTCTTCGGCAAGCTCTCTAATAGTCATTAGTCAATAGTCTACTAGTCATTCGCCTGTTTGAACGATCAAATGCTGCCATTTTTTGCACGTTTTCGTCTGTTTTTGAGGTCGATGGACGTCTTGGCCGTTGTCGCCTTCAAACGACTCATTTCCGCTTTTAAATTGCTCATACCGCTTCTAAACAGTCTTCAGAGTGACCACATCATTGCAATCCACTGATTTCAACATTTCATGAGCTTCTTTGGGATTATTTTCTAACTTAGAACAAAACGTTGACGAGCTGTTCGAAATCCAGGATGCGCGACAGACACGGTAAACACGATCTCTAGAGGCTCTGGAAGCTGATTAACAAGTCAGAATATGTTCAAACTTGACAATGCATATCTCAACAGATCAGGCTATCGGGCATACTACATCAAATGGATGTGGCATCAGCAGTTGCTGCTATAAAAATCATTTACCGTATTTTTTTATCACACCTTGTAAAATAACTCTAGAGGAACAAAATTCTGACAAACAAGCAATGATTATTTACAGGCCTAAATATCAGTAAATGACCATAACAATAGCTTATTAACGAAGTCCCAGAACCTCAAAAATAAATCTTTAAGAAAGTCATAAGCGTTTACTGAATATTCATAGGCCCTGCACCTATTTCAAATCCATTTTATTTATTTCCAGCTATGTTTATATCAGTAAAATGTCCTCTTACCGTACTGGGAAGTTGCATTCGCGCACCGTCCCTGCAGAATCGACCTCACACAAATTTGACACTCATTCAACTTTTAAATTTAGAGAAAATGAATTTACGTAGCAACGACTATTTCCCCCTTCATGTTCAATCCACAAGACTAGAGGCGCCAAGGCGACGAATTATTGTAAGTAATTTCTCTTACTTATTCCTATAGCAGGCTTATCATTAGGTCGCCCGCGGGCAGATCCGGCCCGTGAAGGTATAATATGTTTTTTTAAATTTTATTTTAACATGTGCCATTACAAATAATATTACAGGTTTCATTTCGAACAGTTAGCAAGATACATGATACATAAATTTGAAGTTTTCAGAAACAATATTTACATAATTATTCATTTAAATATGATTTTACAATTAAGTGAGTCTTTTGTTTCTAATTCCTAGGTAAATTTTATTCTGTCCCGTGTAAAATAAAATTAGGTACTGGAGTTTATTTAAGTCGTTAGAAATTATGAACATATTAGAATTCTTGGGCATATCTGTTCATGAGTTTGCAGTTTTCGAATGGCCATGTGTTTTCTTTTGCCATTATTTTGTGTTTTAAATGCTTGTTCGTAGTAACATTTGTGAAGTGGCTGAACGCTACAACGCTGGCCAAATTAATAGCTTCCTACAAAATATAACAATGATGATCACAATGCAGAGTTTATTTCAGGATTTTCGAAAGTTGAAGAAAAATATTGTTTCAATACATTCACAATCTTTTAACTTTTCACATTACACGTGAACTCCCCAGCGAGCTTCATGATTAGTTTATCTTTGATGAAGTGATGCTTATACTAGAAATCTGCGATTTCTCTGTTAAGTGAGAATCCATTGGCTACAGACAATTTCGGATTCAGCTGAGTAAAACGAATAAATTTCCGGTATCACAGAAAAAGATTTCTAACTTTGCAGAATGATTGAATCATTTGGAGATGCTTCGAGAATACCGTTGGTTTACTTTCAGTGCAATGGCTTTCGTTAGGTGCAAGAACACGAGTTTCTATGGGACGATACGTTTGAAAGTGTACTGCCTGTTTCTGTTACCAATTATGAGCATAATTTGGGGTGCACTTGGAAAAGAAGTCCTGTCACTTTTCGTACAAGTCACTTTTTAGATGACTTATTGTAAGTGGCGTTTGAAACGTCCCAAGTTGGCCTACCCGTTTTGGTAAATTGGCTTTTTCACATCCTGTTGTAGTTTAAAGTTAGACGTATCTGCTGAGGCCAAGAAACGCCCAACGTTTTTCTCCATTCCGGTATATAGGCCTAATCATAGCTGAATGTTCTTGAATTCACCACTTTTTTTTTCCGCGCTACAATCGCCAAGCAACTGTGAGTGCTTTAAAATGACTGATGAGTGATGACTGCAGCACATTTAAAATAAAAATAAAACGCAGTAAGAGTGGGGGAAATAAGTAAAAATTACGAGTAAAATAATAATAATAATAATAATAATAATAATAACAATAATAATTAGAATAAGAATAATGTATCTTATAGTAAAGTGATCCCTATACAGGCCATGTGGGCCCAAAGGGTTCCAGGAGATTGGGGCTCCCTGATTTTGGACATTTGGAACGCCTTGCCAGGATTGCTCCTCATTTATGTTGGGGGCTGAGTCAGGGACATAGTGCCATCAGAATGATTAGGCCAATTAAAAAACTCCAACGACCTCATCGGGAATCGAACCCGCGACCTTGCGGTTTGCAGCGCAACGTCTCAACCACTACGCTACGGCGTACCCCTAATACATCATATGCTAGCTAGCTCTTTAAATATTAAAATTTGGCATAGTTTGCTTGTATCCATCATAGGAAAAATTATGAAATTTATCAACTCATAGGCCTATGTATAATATATTTTAATAACTCGCTTATATCTTGAAAGACAAAGTTGTTTTGCTAGCAATGCCTTCTACAACGTCTGTGCTTAATTATCTGTGCACGTTAACTGTAGCATGATATCACAAACGTGTCAGTAGAGGTATTATTAACAAAGCAGCGCATTCATCTTGTGTATAAGAAGCAAGTTTACGCCAAAGCTCTTGAATATATAATATTTTCTGTCTGATTTTTTCACTTGTAAATGTTATAACACTATAATAATAACCATAATAATTATACCTATAATAATAATGATAATATCACCAATAATAAGAACAAAATAATAATAATAATAATAATTAAATATTTACATTGCCAAAATCATGTACAAAATCAACTTTTTTGAAAGGCAACTTCTTCTTCTTCTTCTTCTTCTTCTTATTCTTATTATTATTATTATTATTATTATGTTTGGTTTTTTTAAATATAACAGTACTTGCTTTTACAAATATTAAAATGGTTACATAGAATGTTATTGTAAGTTTAATCGATGTGTTTGAGTTGTTTTTAATAGCTATAAAAGAACAAAAACCGCATGTTAGATCAAATCTAACATGCGACTAATGGCGTGACAGTCATGTACGCGAGTGGTGCGAGGTTACATATGACATAAGCAAAATCATATGAAATAAGCTTAGGGTATACTGTCTGCAATAAGTCAACGGTAGTGTCTAGGGTTGACTTATCTACCTAGGCAAAACCCACAGTGAGAAGAATATTGACATAAGATTATTCTGATCACAGTATCCTCTTAGCAGTTTGTGTGCAAAATACGCCATTTTCTCCAAAGGCGTGTAGAGTAGCAATAGGTCTACAGTTGTGAACACTTTCTTGATCTTTCCTAAAAGCTGGAACAATTTTGGCCGCTTCGAAGATTTTAGGAAAGAAAGGGGTGGTGCGCATAATAGGCCCAATTGGGGTAATTATATGATAATTCGACGATTTAATAAAATATCACTTGGACCCTAAATTTCAATACTGTTAAAATTCTTCATGTTTCTTACAATTCCTAGTATCTCATTTTTGGATACATTACATCACTAGGCCTAATATTGCTTTGTGTTGAGTACTGGATCTTTGTTTTAATGTCCAGCCACATTAATACAATAAAATATTGGTGATACTCCAATTAGCGACACAAGTTTTATGCTACATGTAAAATATTCAATACATAGTTGAATGCTACTACTGTGAAGTTACATTCACACACGATAAACTTAACATTAGTAAAAGGGCTACTAGAATCTGTTTTATCGTGAATATTTAACATAAAAGGTCACTTGTATTCTTAAATATATATATATATATATATATATATCGGTATATATATTGATTTTGTTACAAGCCTTTCCTGGCATTGTGCATTCCCATTGTTTACAAACATAAACAAATAGCCTGGCTTGTTACAGGTTGAAATTTTGTTCCATTAAGCAATGCCTGCGGAACTCAAAGAGTCCAGAGTACATGCATCAGTAAATAGTGCCTTTACACCAATAATGCATGTTCTTTTAGATAAGTTAATATATACTTTAGCCTACTAGTATTCTAAATTCATTTAAATGTCATTACATCACTGGAAATATTATAGTAAAGCATATGATTAAAATAAAACTTTACAAAAATATAAGATAGGTCTAAACATAAATAAAATGTAATACAAACATTTTTTAAATACAAAGACAAATATATTACCACCATATCCACTGATGTGGCGAAAGAGGATGCGTTCACTCCTCTCACGCAGCAGGCCCCGGTCTGATTTCTGGTCAGGTAAAGTTTCCTAGGTGGAGTTTTTCCTCATCTATAAGACTAATGTATGGTAACTTTAGGCCCTGTGGTCCTCGAATATCATTTGACCGTCATTATCAATTTCATCCCATCCACACCTTTTTCTGAGTGAATCACGGTCTGTCTCGTCCTATATGTTCATGTTGTCTCAAAGGTGGCCCCAGCATTAGGCTGATCACTCATCCGGGGAGGCCCTCCTTGTCCTTGTCTGGTCAAAAAAGTATGTATGTGATAGAATTGAAACTTCTCCTTCGACAAATTGAAACTTCTCCGACAGGTCGCAGTCCTGTAAGGCCCAGGCAGCATGGGCTGCATAAACATCCCTTCAAGGAGGAGGTAAAGCTCCTGTGAAGAAGAAGAAGAAATATTAATAATTAAGGAATCGCGCACAATGTGCATTATCTTAACCTACTGACAAACACCCAGTCCTGAACCCGGGGAGGGGATCATTCACTACTGAAAAATCCCCGACCCGGCCGGAGTGGAAGGCAGGCGCGCTACCGACTCACCCACGGCGAGAAGAAGAAATATTATCACCATGATACATTGTGACTGATTTCATAACTTAGCCTATCTGTGATGTGACCGACGGAACGTTAAACTTATGTAGAAAAAAATATATATGGGATGCCCACCTCTCTTTGCTTCATGACTCGCCCCTCCCCCAAGTTTCATGAAAAGTAAACCCCTCACCTTCATATCACTTTAACATCATGAAAAGTAACCCCCTAACAGTAGGCCTACTCTAAAACTTCTTCCCAAGGGAAGAGTATTATTGAATTTGTAATAGAAACAGAGTAAATTGAAAAAGTATGTTTAACGAGGTTGTGTTTACTTGACATATATACATAACTGCTACTGGTTGTACAGTGTATTTTATTCATGTCTTAGACCGTTAAAAGAGTTTTTATTGCCTTTTGAAGTTATAAAATTTGACCATTTTTATGTTTAACATATAAAATGCTAATTTAAAAAAATTAAACCCCCAGAAATTTCATTGACGCACTCTGTGTCTTAAGCCCCCTCTGTGGGCACATCTGTAAATACATAGAAATTTAAGTTCTTAGGATGATATAAAAGGCTGAGATAACACAAGGACTTTTGACCTGCACAGCAGAATACCTTTTCAGATTTATTATGATAAGGACTCTCTGTTGAATGTATGGATAATCAACTTCTTTACAGTTTTTAAACTTGATAGATGAAACACTACTACAGCTAAATAAAGCACAGTTAAATTATTTATATGAAATCATGCAAATATCTAAGGATAGTTTTAACTAGAGACAGGAATGTAACCAATGAAGTCTCATTTAGTTCAAATCATCATCTCCAGAGCTACCACTGTAGAGTTCTCAAACATGTGTTTACTATTCTACCTTATATTATGTATTTCAATGATTTGGGGATTTTAGTTGCTCTGATACTTCATTATTGAATTTATGGAATCAAGATTTATATGGTATGTACCCCTTTCATGCCTAAATTTTGACTTCACACTTGAAATATATTCTTTAATGATTTTTAGGTAGATTTCGAAGAAAAATCTACCTATTGCAATGGATACCATGTCATGATTTTCGAAAAATTCTTTCATATCTTTACGTTTCATGCTCCCCTAAGTACGAAACCACCGCCCGTTCAAAAAAAAAATTTGTGATATTTATATATATATATATATATATATATATACTAGCTGAAAAGGCCCGGCATCGCCCGGGCTTTGTATTTTGTAATTTGAAATTAACTTATGGAGGACTTTCGATTTTGAAACTCTAGGTCCTTATATAATATGTATGTAAAACTTGAAATGAAGAAAAAGATTTATCAAACTATTCCATCAGAAAACGCTAGATATAGCTTTTTATGGCTCATAGAGGATGTCGAATGCTGCATTCCGTTGCTTCTACACATCATGCCTGGGAGGGGTTGAAATAAGAAGAAACATAAATTACATAAGATTGTATTGACTTGACGGAAAATTTTATTTCTCATTCTCATGTTACAACCGTTTCGGGGCTGAAATAAAATAGAAATGCAGTATCACTTTCATACTTTCCTCCACTAAAACCCGGGACATAATATACTGCGAGTATAGGACTCAAAATGTTCCATCCCATGCTTAGGGCCTATGATAAATCTCAACTAATACAAAGCCTACAGCTATGGATAACTCACTATTTACCGACTTCTGATATAGCATACTCACACACTTAAGTTGTCCCTGCAATACGACCTCTTATTCTACATCAAAATGTGAAGTGAGAAAATATTTCTTATGTCGAGGGTAGAGAAAGTACTTATTTTCGCCAATTGCATCGATTCAATCATAATTCGTTAAAGTCCAGTTGTCAAGGCCCTATGTGATCAGAGTAAACAATACACTGTTGTCATGTGAACTGAACAGCATTTCATTTTTTTTCAGTATAATATTCCCAGAAATTATATAATTTTCAAGGGAAGGAGTATTTTATTTGAATTTTAATGTTGACCGCATTACTTCCCGGGCTTAACTGGGTATGTGTGCAAAATTTTGTACAAATTGGTGAAGAAATGTAGATTTGTATAAGGAACATACATACAGTCGGTCAAATAAAAAACGTCGGGCGGTATTTGATTAAGTATCACGAACGAGCATAAGCGCATGCACAGGAAGACTTAAGGTTAGGTTCACACCTGCCTCTTGTCTCTCCATGTATTTTCTTGATTATTTAGTCAGTTTTGTTCCAAAACGAACATGTATAGAAGTCTGTGGCTATATGTCTCACATCCGCTATATTCTTGGTTGCAAATTCTTATAATATTAATAATTAATAAATTCGCAAGGAATATGATTATTCAAGGAGCATTTTTTAAAGGTTTTATTTTATAATACCGGTACTTGTAATGCAAAATCAATAACTTACGTTCAACTTCTGCAACCAATCTAGCATCGAAATACGCGGCCGGCCTTATTCACGATTCCTATGAAAACTTCCGGTCGCATTATAGTGAAGTACCCACCTCTTTAAGAAATATGGAACCTTCTCGCTGCTTCAGAGGCCGAAAAATGCAGGTCAATTACAGCCCTAACTACACTTTCTCTCAAGCTAGCATTTGTATGTGGTGCGATGACAAAGCAAAATGAATTATGACAATACATTAAGTTGAATATCGTGTATTGCGCTTTCCGCGTTTTTCATTTTTCCCTCGTTGTTCATTTTTTCCCTACTGTCGCATGGCCTCATATGTTCCGAAAATGACCTGTATTTTATGTTATTTATAGGAAACTTGTGAACTAATGCGTTAAGACTTTAATTTTAACTGCATACGAGTCCCGACGTTTTTTATTTGACCGACAGTACATACAAACCCACATATCCACAAACACACATTCGACTTTATATATTAGATATATATATATTAGATATATATGTATGTATATATATATATATATATATTTATTTATTTATATATAAATATCTTTACACGATAGCGGCCGTAATTTAAAGATATTTGAACCAAATTTTATTATGTTATTTCTAGGCCCAATAGTCGGACAAGTTCGTTAATGGGCAAAATTGGCCCAAGGGGGTGGTCGGGGGAGGGGGTTGAAATTTCAAAACATTTATATCTCGGCCCCTATGAAGTATAGAGGGAAACTTTGTTTGAATAAATTAGAGTACTCGCTATGGAGTTCACAGTGACACCAACAATTCGGGGGTTTTTGGGGGTACGAGTGGGGGTGGGGGTGAGGGGATGGAAATTCGAAATTTTTGAAACTACGTCTTGTGGGGTATCGTTGAAAAGCTCTTGATGAGTACTCTACAAATCAATAACTAGTTTCTTGATAGCTCTCATATGACGCGAGATTTTAATGTTTGAAAATAATAACACTTAAAAGAATTATTATAATATCATAATTTTGTCTTGTTTAGCGGCTTTGCTAATTTTATTCATTGCTGATCTTGCGCACGGCCTCCCAGAATATTATATCCTATTCTTGTTGTCAAAAAAAATGATTGTACGCTCTTCCTCTTTACCGAATTCAGTTCTTATTACTGCGGGTTTGCCATGCCAAGGCTAAAGAAAAAGAGTGCTACGCAGCGACAATGAATTAAACCAAAAGCACTTTGAAATCTACCTCAGCCTGTAGGCCTGCCTAAAGGGATTTTTATAACCCATCTGACCTAGAAAACATATCTCTGCACAAATAGTTTCAAATCCCTAGCGACTGTGCTGTCCCGAGCCATGAGGAAATAAAACACGAAATATATGCAACGAAATCTCCGCACAAAAAATACCAATATAACAAGAATATTCTGTGTAAGTTAAAATATTATAGTCTCTGCATTTATTTGATTAAAATAATCTAAAATTCCCCTCAATTACGATACTCTAAATAATGATAAATCTCTCCATTATGATTACATTTAGAATCTTTATAATATACTTTTACCTCAATACAATGATAAATTAGGTCCCTAAAGTGCCAGAACAAATAGGCGGAAGAAGGCAAAGAAGAGGTCGAACAAAAAAGTATGTATCTACCGACCTTAACCACATTAGAAGTCATTGCCTCTTGCGAAGCTCTACAGATATTTCTATCAGGTGTCCCATGTGTTCCAGAAGGTCTCTTAGTATTTTTGTGTTTCCCTCTCATGAATAAGAAACAAAACAGACTCTCAAATAGAATTTTTCAAAGATAGCCAAAAATAAAATGTATCTGTTTGTTCAATTTACTTATATAATGTAAATTGTGTTCGGTCAAAATGAGCAAAAAGTGAGTGGACATAGTACGTATTAGTGTAGTGTATTAATTTAAGGTGGAGTATAAGCTCATGAGCTAAAATTATCTAAGTTAAAAAAAAAATTACAGAGTGGTTCCCTATACACCATCAAAATCGGAACACCTTATGTAACAGTTTGGTATAACAATAGCATTCTACAACTTTTTTTTGACCCATGCAAAATCGTTCTATCAAGATTTCACTGTATCGCTAACAAAGTTTCCCCTGAGTACCATTCGAAAGTCTGAATACATAAGTGCAGACGGTAAGTTACATGCTTCTGCAGCGAAAACAAAGTGGTTAACTGGAAAGGCATACATGGAACCAGTATCAAATATATAAGAATTTCTGCCTATGAAATAAGTGTTTATCATAGGTAATCCCCTGAGAGATTATCGATATATTTTCGAGAACGAAGTTCAAGCAAATTTATCTGATGAAACTCATAATCTTGAGTATGATTTATTAATATAAATATATAAGCATTCATGAACCACAGATTATTGTCTCTGTTGGACATTACATGAGAATATTAATAGGATAATAATTCCTCCGACACTGGGACTTGAACTCAGGACCTTTGGCTATTCGTGCCAATACTCTACCAACTAAGCTAAGCTGGAGTTCAATTCACATCGCCAGATGGAACATCTCTCTACTGCATATGACATAACTTGTCTGTCTGTGAGGTAGACCTTTAGGGCAATCAGTTATAGGAGAGAGGTTCCATCTGGCACTGTGAATTCAACTCCGGGTTATCTCAGTTGGTAGAGCATTGGTGTGAATAGCCAAAGGTCCTGGGTTCAAGTCCCGGTGTCAGAGGAATTTTTATCCTATAATATTCTCATGTAATGTCCAACAGAGACAATAATCTGTGGTTCATGAATGCTTATACTGTATATCTATCGTGAATATTAACTGTACAATAACAGTGGGAGCCCGGTCACAAAAATCACTACTTAGTGTGCCTCACAGTACTGCATATGACATAACCTGTCTGTCTGTGAGGTAGACCATTAGGGCAATCAGTCATAGGAGAGAGGTTCCATCTGGCGCTGTGAATTGAACTCCGGCTTAGCTCAGTTGGTAGAGCATTGGCGCGAATAGCCAAAGGTCCTGGGTTCAAGTCCCAGTGTCGGAGGAATTTTCTCCTACAATATTCTCATGATTTATTAAGACTATTCCATGAATTAAATGTAACGGACTCTGTAATTAATTTTCTTAAATTGTTATCGATATTCTGGGAGTCGTAAGATCACGGTGTACTAGATGAATGAACAGTAAGATTTATCGAATCTATCCGAGATCTTGATGCTACCAATTGCTTGCATCACAAAATTGAGGGCATTGTGACAGTTCCTTACATAAAAAAAAAGTATAAAACCACACAAACTGGCCTGCACTGAATAGAAATAGTGTTTTTATTCAATGGACATGTATATTATTTCAATTTCCCAACAAGTTATGTTGTATAAGATAATGTGTTTTTATTATGCTCAGTGGAAGCATTAGACGTATTAATCACCACATGTTGATGCCTTAAGTACATGTCCAGTAATGAGCTGAGGTTTTATAAAATTAAATTTCATCCTTGCGATCGGAGGAAGGATATTAAAAGATAAACGATCGTGATTGGTCTATGTCCGAGGAACTGCTAAATGTGATTGGTGAATATCAAAGAGTATGAGTGGAATAGTCACAATAGAAAACTTATAACTATAAGTAGTCACTCCATTCATCATATCAGCAACTAAAAGTACTTCATGTAAAAGTGACATATAATTAAAGCCACCAACTATAGTCCTTTCACATTCGCCAGAGGTTTCAAGGCCAAACGTAGCACACCTATGATGCCCCCACTTACCGCACTCATATGACATCATACCCCTCCAATGCCAGTCACATGACAAGCCAGTAGGGAGTTCCCCTTGGTGTTGTATGAGTGTGTGCGACAGCGCAGCTCCTTCGCGCATAGGAGAATACTGTTGACTGCTGATCAGTGGGGGCATATTAGACGTGAGAAGTTGTGGCCTTGAAACCTCTGGCGAATGTGAAAGCACTATAGTATGCAAGTAGTCATTCATATGTTGGCGACATTGTATAATATTAGCAGTAATTCAAACAGCATGGATGAAAGAGCTCAACATGAATTGTGAAGTTTAGCAAAAAAATAAAAAAAATGCTTCCAGAGGTTAAGAAAATGCCCAAAGATAGGATGCAGAGGGATAAAAATTGGTTGAAAGGGTGCCAAAGAAATCTGACATGGTCCAAGGATGTTTGTAAAGGAATAAAAAGGTTCTGAGTGTGGTTAGAAGGCCCTGCAGTATAGCAGAGGAGGACGGCCGTGTTTCATATTATTGTGATTTAATCGTGACATGCAGAAGATAGCTTTCAGAATTTTACCTTTATTTTTGTAGCATCCATCTGCCATAATTTAGGGTTTCATTGGCTTTTAAGGATGATAGTCTTTGCATCCTTATCAGTATATCATGAAGCAACATAAAAAATAAAACTGTAGACAAAATGTTCATTAATTGATTTGAAAATATATGCAGATATAAAAGTATCTTACATACTCTGAACATGTAACCTTCAGGAGCAGCGCAGTACTTTACATATTTCACATCCTGCATTACAGTACAAACTGAGCATAACACATTACATGAAAATTCAGCAACACTGAAAAATAGTGCAATACAAGCATAACGAGGAGCACAGATTTGGAAGCACACATTCATAACAACTTTCAGTGAAACATTTAGTTGTTTTCTTTCATTTATTATTCATTCATTCATTTATTTATTTATTGAATATACAGTTTTATGAACCCTATTTTACCTGAAGGTACATTAGGGTTATAGTTATAACAAATTTAATTTGTAATTTACATATTTATCTTTCTCTATTTGGCTATGATATACCATTCCGTTCTATAACTAGCAGTGCTGAGCATTACACCCAATCACCCTGGTAACTTTAAACTATAATCGATTATGTAGGCTACATAAGAAAGAAAATAATAAAATTATCTAGAACAGCATTTTCTTAGAAATATATGAAATAATGGTTTAGCATAAAGAAGTTTACAATAATCTAGATGTTCTTTTAAAACGTGTCTTTCTCTTTCAAACACTGGACAGCTAAATAAAAGATGTTCGACAGTTTGTTGTTCGCCACATATACACAAGTTTCCATTTTCTCTTATCACTTTGAATCTTTTGAAATAGAAGCCAAAATTTCCATGTCCATTTATTTATTTATAGCATAGGTTATTGAACATTACAGATAGAAAAGTCTGTTTCAGTGTTCATGACAGCAGTTTTCTTTCTTGTTGTTCCACTTCTGATAGATCCAAAGATTGACTTGTATTCTCCACGTGTCCATTGGTCCTGGAGTCAAAAGAAAAACATGGATCCTCATTAAACAATGTTAAAGTTGCTGTATAACAATGAACAGAAATAAATTTGTGAGAGGTAGTTGATCAACCCTCTAGATATGTGGTTTCAGAATACTAAAAGATAACTTATATTTTTAATTATATTAAGTTATTACATCACTACAAAATGGACAAAACACATATTTTTACTTTATTATTCTTACTGTCACCTTCTGTGTTCGTAGTATGATTCAGTGCATGCTCCAGAAATTATAAACTGTCCCTAAATATAGATTGGTAAATATCTTTCCTTGTGCTGTTAAAATAAATCTAAGTAATTTTTTAATACTCAATTCCTGCAATAAAATAGTGCAATTATCGAAACCTCTGACTAAGAGAAACCATATGTGAAATTCTAAATACTTCAGGGTAAATTTCTGAACAGGGTGAAAATCATTAAACTGCTTATTAGTTCAATATTCACTTATAAAATTTTGGAGACTGCTTCTTAATAAATACAAATTAAAAAAAAAAAAGTTAACCCATATTAAATAACAGACCATAGACTATTTGACTATATGCTGAGTTGATTTGGCATGTATTTCATATTGGCAACATTGCACACTTGGTCCCTATTGGTGCAGCCTGTCTGAGACGGGGATCATCATATTATCAAATTTAGCCCTCTTATAGAAGAAAGTGGGTAGTATAATTTACAGTGGGTGGGTTAAACCGCAGCACTCATGAATAGCGTGACCAGCTGTTGAAGGAAGAAATGAGGGACAAGACAGCATTCAAAGGGGGACATTCCAAAATTTTGGAGGACAGCTGCATTTTAGCTTTAGCTTTAAAATGAAAAAAAAAAAAATTGAAAATGCTGCCAGTTGTTCTCTTTTTTTAATTAATTAATTTATTTATTTATTTTTTTACCAAGAGTACTCTTCCTAACGTAACAAGTTAATAACATAGAAAAATTAATTTCACTCATCTTTATTGTACAATTCTTTTCTAGTTGGTGGGTTGAAAACCCTTAATCTAAATTAAATCATACAAAAGTCAACAAATTCTGAAATAATAAAACGAATAGTGTACATTTTATAACCTAAAAGTTTTCGCAATTTTTTAGTTGGAATTAGAAGAAGAAATACATAGGCCTATTTGTGGCACTTTATAATTCATCAGTTATATGAAATACTTTTTAACAACACTTGTTCTAGATTTAAACTTCTAATTTTTAACTACTGAGTATAGAAAATAGAAGTACTGGAAACCTCAACATAAGTAAAACAGAAGTTGGAAGGTTCATCTGGAATGCTTCTCCAAAGATCATACTGTTGGCAATGGGTATGCTATGATTAGTTGAAGCTAAATGGCAGGGCAGTTGCATAGTGTGAAAATTTGTACTTTACCGATGACAATAACACAAAAATTCATTTAGATAGAAAGGAAACAATTGCAAAACACGGGACGGTTGGTCACCCTTCTCATAAGGACAACATTTCCTCTCTTAAAAATTAAGTATGGTATCACATGAGACCACAGAATATTCTTTCCGTTAAACATTACATGAGAATATATCTACATCTTAAATGCTATGTACAATAACTGTGGAATCTTGGTCACTAAATTAGTCTACCTCACAATACTGTATCTAAGATAAATGTCTTTCAGTGAGGTAGATTCCATCTAGTGTTGTCAATCAAACCCTGGCTAGCTCAGTTGGTAGAGCATTGGTATGGAAAGCCAAAGGTCATGCATTCAAATCCCAGTGCCAGAGGAATTTATCTCCTAGAATGTTCCCCGGGAGTAAGTGGAATGAGGGAAATCCCTTGAAGGCAATCCCATATCATTAACTCTTCCCTGTAGACCCTTACTCCGACTCCAGCAAAGCAGGGATGGGGAGGGGAACCTGCAGCAGAAGTAACTTAATTAGTTAAATCCCCAGAGTAAATTGAATGAAGGAATCCCCCCAAAGGCAGTACCAGATTCAATTCACAGTGGAATCATGTTAACTGTGAAATATGATTTATTACATTTTTTGGGGGTAAGACCATAAAAGTTACAACCCATTTTTACATTTAAACTTTTAAAGAATATTCATTTGTAGATAACTTACTACCATTGGTAGTATAGACTTAGGGCCTGTATTACCAACAATTCCTCCTGATATATGACTTCCAGATAGCTTAACTGGAAGATGTCTTGTAATACCATCTCAGAACTGCTATCAGGAAGAACACAGTAAAATTTTGTAAAATGATCCTTTGCTCGTTGAGCGAAGAGGTGTGTTTGTTGTAGTTTGATGGCACTAGGTATGGCAGCTCGAATTTGTATGTGTACAATTAAATTACATAATATTATATCTTTTTAAGGGCATTAGTTGATTTGTGCAATTCTATTTTATTCATATGTGAGCCTAAACTGGTATTATTGTGTACGTTAAATCTTCCAGCATCAATTCTGAAACTCAGGTGGCTAAAACCCAATTAATAAAAAGATTAATGGCAACTGAGATGGACTTTTAGAGGCAGTCTGCAGGGATATCTAGACATGAAAGGCTCAGAAATGAAGTCATGGATGTCACAAATTTGATCACTGATTTTGTAGAAGAAAATCAGCTCTTATGGTAAGGACTTACAAAAAGGATGTCACAGGAGAGACTACCACAGAGGATTATGGAATGGGAACCACCAGGAAGAAAGAAAACAGGGAGACCGCCGACCACGTGGATACAAGGAATTCAGACATCAATTAGAAGAAGAAATATTAAAGGGAATTTATGGGAAGATAGACATAAATGGAGAATGATTAAATTGGATATGTAATCTTGGGTTACTGGAAAATGTAAATGGAAGTACATGTAAAACCAGATAATAAAAATTAAAAACATAAATAAAAAAAAAAAATAAAATAAAAAAAAAAAAAAAAAAAAAAATAATAATAATAATAATAATAATAATAATAATAATAATAATAAAAATATTCCACATTGAAGACATTATAAGCAGACTGCAACTGCCATCTACTAGTCTAGAGTCACAGCACCTGGAGGCCAGAAGAATGAAACATAGATTTCTACTCAACTGAATGCCATGGTGAACCGGGGATAGGAAGGACCAAACAGGAAATGAAGAGTGCTCTCAACAGACTAGCAGTCCATGGTTTTCATCATAAATTATGAATTCAGACAGGCTTCCATGAACCGTCAGATCAGTGTGTGAGCTTTATTAGGAAAGAAATGTGAAAATTACCATTTTACCAAATGCAACGAAAGAATGCTATCTATGTTGGAATATAGCAAACAATAATACACTTTTGTGTGATTCTCTTCTTATATAATACTAGCTTAAAAGGCCCAGCATCGCCCGGGTTTTTATTTTGTAATTTGAAATTAACTAGATGAAGGACTTTCGATTTTCAAACTCTAGAGCCTTGTATAATAGGCCTATGTATATAGAACTTGAAATGAGGAAGAACAACTTATCACACTCAAACTATTCCCTCAGAAAACGCTAGATATAGATAGATAGATAGATAGATAGATAGATATTTTATTCCAAAAGACCAAGTGGTCATAGGAAAGTCAATTACAATAATATACAGTAACAATATAACTTAAAACCAATTTACATTATAAAACTCTCGTACACTATACAGGGGGTTAGCCAATAATGTAGTACGAACTGCCTTCTTAAACTGTCCAATAGGCAAGTTCCTAATATGCAAAGGAATAATATTAAAAAATTTCTTAGACATATAATCAAAATTCTTTTGTGACAAAGTAAAATTGCATTTATCCGTATATATATTAGATCTGGTTCTGGTATTATAATTATGAACAGCGGAACATGTGGTGAAAGTAGACAGATTCGTCTTAGCATACAGAAGGCATTCGAGAACGTACATTGATGGCAAAGTAGGAACACCTAATCTGACAAAGAGTGGTTTACAGTGAGTTTTTGCTGAAGCTCCACATATTAATCTAATGCATCTTTTTTGTAAAATTAATAATCTTTCTGCAGAAGAGTGGTTACCCCATAAGATAAGACCATATGAAAGATGGCTGTAAACATATGCATAGTACACCTTCAGTAGAGATTCTAAATTCAAATAATTCTTTAACAATCTGATCATAAATATTGATTTGCTAAGTTTGCTAGCTACGTGGTTCACATGTGTTTGCCAACCAAGTCCAGATTCCATATAAATACCTAATACTTTAACGGCGTTGTCCAAATTTTCCTGTTTAATACTCATTTTTAGATCAACAGTTTTATTATGATTTAGATTAAGATTATTTGCATGGCACCAGCTAACAATGATGTCGTTAATTTCATTTAAATATGTATTTAAAAGAAGTTCATTGCTGTGAAAAGCTGTTAAGACTAAATCATCAGCATACATATGAGGTATGAAACTTTCCTTGTTAATAACAGCAGGAAGATCGTTCACGTATATAATAAAGAATAATGGACCAAGGACAGATCCCTGGGGAACACCATATTTGACTAATTCGTAATGAGATATGTTACCATTATAAAAAACAGCTTGATATCTATTAACAAGGTAAGATTGAAAAAACTGTATGACACTGTCATTTAACCCATAAAATGCCAACTTTTGTAACAGCGTATCATGAGATACGGTGTCAAACGCCTTAGTTAAGTCATAAAACCTATTTAATACAATTTTTCTGCTTTCAAGACTTTCAATACATAATTTAACAAAGGACTTGACTGCATCCACCGTACTATGTTTCTTTCTAAAGCCAAACTGTTTATTTGAGAATAAATTGTTGTTTTCAAAATACAGAGTAATTTGATCATAGAGTAATATTTCAAATATCTTTGATAGAGCAGGAATAATGCTTATAGGGCGATAATTATTATAATCTAGTTTGTCTCCTTTTTTATGAACTGGTATAACCTTAGCATACTTGAAAGCATCAGGAAATATGCAAGAAATCAAGCAAGAGTTAAAGATATGACACAAAGGTTCACATATGTAACTAGCAGATAATTTGAGTATATTTGAATTTATACCATAAACATCGTAACAAGAACTATTTTTTATTTTCAAAATCGTTGAATAAATCATGTCAACAGTAAAATGAGTAAAATCAAATGAACAGTTTGGTTTGTTGATGTCAGTCAAATAAAAAAGAAAATCATTAGTAGGTGGTATACGATTGCTTACAATTTCATCAACTTTAGTAATAAAAAATGAATTCATTCCATCGACACTTATTTCAGTTGGGGCAGATTCAGCCGTATGATTGTTATTACAGATATCGGATACCATGGACCATATATATTTAGTTTTGTTAGTTGAGCTGTCTATCATTGTCGAAAAATAATAGGTTTTAGCCCTTCTAATGGCGTTCTTGTATGTTTGTTTACTTTCAGTGTACTTATCTTTGTAACTAATTACTCCAAAATATTTGTATAGGTCATAATAATATAAACATTCTTGTTTTAAATTGTAGAGTTCAGCATTATACCAGCCTTTGTTCACAGCCCTTCTAGTAGGACTAGGTTTAACAACATTAAAAGGAAACGTTTTATCAATAGCATCTAAAAACAAAAATAAAAAACAATCAACCTTCTCATTAAGATTTGTTAAATTATAAACATTCATCCAATTTATATTGTGCAATAAATGTATGAAGTGTACAATACTATAATCGTTTATTAATCTAATGTACTTGGTGGGGGCATTAATTAATTTAGGTTGTTTGGGTGTGGTTAATTTTGAAATAAATATTATTGGCTCATGATCAGACAGAGGAGTTGACATAACAGAAGAGGAACAATTATAATAGTCAATATTTGTAACCACATTGTCAATACAGGTACCATGTGACTCATTAGTACCAAATCGGGTTGGTTGATGGACAGTACATCGAAGTCCAAAGCAGTTAAAAATACTATTCAATTCTTTGGTACCATTACTATTTATAAGAAAATCATTATTAAAATCAGCAGCCAGAATGATATTTATATTAGACTTTACCGTAAAAACGATATTAAAAAATTCATAAAGATTATTTAAAAATATGTTAAAAATATCTCTACAGTTGTCAGGGCTCCTATATAAAACAGCACAGAGTAAGTTTAAATTCTCAATATATGTAGTGCTAAGCTCAAAAATACTAGGAGTAATTAAGGCACCAAAATCAGCCAGCTTAGTACTAACATATTTATTTTGAATATAGATAGCAGAACCACCGTGCGAGCGATTATTGTCACGACAGAAACAATCAGCCAGGTAATAGCCTGGTATTTTGATAATGGGCAAATCATTTTTAGAAAGCCAATGTTCAACAACACATAGTACATCTGCACTAGTGGCATCAATGAGTGAATCAATTTCGTCAAGTTTGTTCACTAAGCTTTGAACGTTCCAGTATAATAGGCCAAAATCAGATTTCACACTATAATTTTGTAGGCCTAATTGAGCTGAGGGTAAATGTCAATCTTTTTTAACTTCACTGTCGTGTATTTGTTCAGGTCGAAGCTGTCCGTAGAATTCACTTATCATGCTTCCTTCCGGCCACTTTTCACCCAGAAAGTATGATTGAAAGTTTCCTTCTTCTACCTCTATGTAAAATGATGCATATGTATCAAACTTTGTTTTCATTTTGATAACTTTCAGAGCACTCAAATCATGTGCTTTTATGTGGTGCATTACCTCTGTAGACGTTGTTTCAGGTTCAAGTCTAGTAATGAAAACTGATTTACGTCTTACCTGCTTCTCCATCACTTTCAATCCACTGGCCTTACAAGACCCGTTAATTACAATTTTGTTTGTTCTCTTCTTGGATGAGACCTTTATCCAGCCATCATCCGACATTTCCTGAATGTTGTTAGCTGTTGAGTTGTCACAATTTTGGTGACCAGCATTGTTTTTAACCGTATGCAGACCACTTGCACTTTGACTATCAGGTGATCCTTTGTCATTGGTATTAATAACACGAGCTGATACAACATCACTGAATTTGCGAGAAATAACCTGACCTGCTTGTTTGCTTGTACCAGGAACTCTACCATCGTCATTTACTCTAGCAGTGGCTTGTCTTTGGTTTCCAATATCACTAATACTATTGGCAGTAGCATGCGATGTAATGTTTTTATCAGAACTGCTTTTGCAGGAACACGCAGTTAGCTCCATTAACCTCACTTTGTCATTTAAGAGTTCAATTTCATGCCGTAGTTCAGCAATTATAACATCTTTCAGCTCCACAACATAATTTAAGATATTAAAATTATTTATCTTACACTCTGATGATTCCTCCAATAATATATCGCACTCACTTTCAGAATTAATACTGTTCTTGTCAGCATGACAGCACACAAATGAGCTTTTTATGGCTCATAGAGGATGTCGAATGTTGCATTCCATTGCTTCTACACACCATGCCTGGGAGGGGTTGAAATAAGAAGAAACATAAATTCCTGCTACATAAGATTTTATTGTCATTATGAAAAATTTTATTTCTCACTCTCATGTTACCATACAACCGTTTCAGAGCTGAAATTAAAGAAAACAAATAAATATCACTTTCATACTTTCCTCCCCCAAAACCTGGGACATAATATACTGCGGGCATAGGACTGAAATGTTCCATCCTATTTTGTCTTCTTTTAGATGTTTAGGGCCTATGATCAACATCCCTATACAAAGCCTACAGGTATGAGTGACCAAACAGTTGATAGGATTTTTTGCTGACTTCTGATATAGCATAGGCCTACTCACTGGCACATGCTTAAGCTGTCCCTGCAATACGATTGCTTATTCTACATCAAAATGTGAAGTGAGAAAATGATATTTTCCATGTCTTGGGTAGAGAAAGTTACGTGACTGCTTCACATTGTGTTTTATTTTCGTGAGTCGTCTGTCAACCAGGAAGAAACTACATTGTTATGTCAAATTATTGGAATATAAGGTTTGGTGTGATTTAAGCAACAGTTTTCTAAATGGCACTATTGACAGATCATCACAAAATATTTATTTTTGAAGTATTTTTTAGTGATTAAAATAAAAAAAATAAGTTAGAAGGTTTAGTAGACAAAGTTATGATGGAGTATTTGTTTAATTAAAATATTACATAATTATGGCATTATCACACCATGTCTGCAAATTGGTTTGATACTGGCAACCTTACCCTAAATTTGTTGATAGAGTTACTTGTTATCCAATTGAAAACAACATAAAACTTCCTACAGATTCTGAGTTCATGTGAAGGGATAGAATCATAAGATGAGGAAGAATATTCATTTTGTAGATGAGAATAATTCCCTGAATAATTTTTAAAAATTATGAAAGATCCAACCAGTAGTAGATATCTTCAGACAAGTCTGTCACTCTTCTCCATAGACAGATAGACAATAGATGGACAGATTATCCCATTTGCAAGGTTCTGTTCATCGAGGCAACTAGCCTTAGATCTGTTGGGTTTAAGAATTTGTACCGGCAACATTAACTGGGCTTAAGCTTTTACAACTCGCAGATATTGGACTTGGTGCTGCAACTATACTTTAACACAATTCCCATGATGGAGTAATTAATGGCACTACATATTAGGACTAAAGTGTTCCCTATTACAGGCCATGGAGGCCCAGAGGGTTCCAGGAGGTTGAGGCTCCCAGATTTATAGACATCGGCACATAAAGGTGGTAAGGTTGTCAGCCTTACGCACCGGCCGCCTTTGCCCCCAGTATTGCTCCTGGTACTCATTTCTGTTAGAGGCTGAGTTGACCCCAGGGCCATAGTGCCACCAGAAGGATTAGGCCATTTGAAAAACTCCAATGACCTCATCGGGGATCGAACCCGCGACCTTCCGATTTGTAGAGCAGCGCCTCAACCACTACGCTACGACGTACCGGTACCCCACATGTTAGGACAAAGGTAACACTAATTACAAACTGTATGGGGCCTAAGGATATACAGGTAACATTCCAAATAAAGCATAAAGCTGGAACAAGTACAAGCAGGTGGAGAACAGCTGCAGAGCTTGTCCGTTGCCCACATTTTCAGACACCACAAGAAATTGTAACAAAGTGGTCAAAAAGAAATCCACTGAGGTAACTAGTCCATCTATTGTGCAGAAGTACAACCAGTCGATGTCTGTGACCAGCAGGTGGAGTGCTTCAGCATTTAGTTCAAAACAAGAAAAAAGCCTGTGAAATGCATCCTTTATTTCATAGATTTGGCAGCAACTCAAATATGCAAGACTGCAAGTCCAGAAGTTTGCCTAAATGTGCTTATACTGATATGATGAATGGATGTGGCAGAGGTTTCGACCAATACTCCTGCCCTTTCAAGGCTTGTTCTGTTAGACAGTAGTGAGGATGAAGAATGTCTTCTTCCAAATGGTCGGAACTACAATCCACCAGCAAAACTGCCTGGTGAAAGTGAACATTTTGTTTATTTTGTTTATTGTTTAATCCTCTGAGCAAATACATGCTATGGGATATTAATAAGAATGGAATGTAGTATGGTTACATACTACATAACAATACACTTACCGGTACATAGAAATATGGTTACATAGAATATGGTTACATAACAATAGACTTACAAAAGAAATTATATTAAGAGTATAATACAATACCGGGTACATTAATTTACATATATATTACAGATGAGAGAGAATGGGATGAGATACTTCAGTAACAAGATATTTCCTTTTTTTTTGAGTTATCAAGAGATTGAGTTACAGTATTCCTCAATGCTGTAGAAGCATGATTGAATTAGGAATTTTTTTAGGGTGCTTTTGAGTTTGCTTGGGGATTGTATATTTTTTAAGTGTTGTGGTAGTTTATTGAACAAATTTACTCCACTGTATTTAGCTCCTTTCTGAAATTGTGCTGTGTTATGAGTAGGAATAGAGAGATTATTTCTGAATCTGGTTTTATGCTCATGATTTGTTCCATTTGTTTGAAATTCGTTTAGGTGAGCTTTGACATGTATCAGTAACTCATATATGTATAGGGATGGAAGAGGTAGGATTTGCAAGGTCTTAAAGATGGGTCTACATGAGTCATTTTTGTTTGCTCCAGACAGTATTCGAACGATTCTTTTCTGAATTCGGAATATTGCTATGCTTTTAGTGCTGTTTCCCCAGAAGATTATGCCATATCTCATAATGCTTTGGATGTGGGCAAAATAGAGAGATCTAGTCTTGGGTGCATTGGTAAGTTTTTTAATATGGTAAAGCGCATAGGTGAATTTTCCCAGTTTTTTTAACAACTTCTCCTATATGTGAGTCCCAAGATAGATGTTCATCTATGGTTATGCCAAGAAATTTGGTGGATGGAGCATATCGGATTGAGTTTTCAAAGCTAATGGTTGGTTTTGGTGGACTATTATTTCTCTTTAGGTGAAAGGATATGGCAATTGATTTGTTGTCATTCAGTATGAGGCCATTTGAATTGAACCACTTAGTTAGTTGCTGAGATGTGATACTGACATTGTCCTGTAATAGTTGTTCATTTCTGCCTGCAATAAGGATGCTTATGTCATCTGCAAACAGTGTGGTGCATGTGGAGTCAATGTTTAATGGCAAGTCATTTATAAACAGAACGAAAAGAAGTGGTGCAAGTATTGAGCCCTGCGGTACTCCATAGGGTGCTGGTTTTGGATCAGATGAGTGTTTTTCAAGCATGTGATTTGTTTTATTCACATGGGTAATTTCAACAATATGATTGCGGTTTGTGAGGTATGATTGCAGCCACCTTAGGGCTACTCCTCTAATCCCATAACATTCTAATTTACTAAGTAGCATATTGTGGTTTATAATATCAAAGGCTTTAGACTGATCAAGAAATAGTCCTACACAATTTTGTCTTGAGTCTAAGATAGTCCTTGCTTGTTCTATGAAGTTATAGACAGCCGTTTCAATAGATTTTCCTTTTGTAAATCCATGTTGATCCTTTGTTATTATATTGCTCTGGTCTAAGAAGGAAGTCAGTCTGTTATGCATAATTTTCTCAAGGATTTTGGATATTGGTGAAAGTAGGGAGATGGGTCTATAGTTATCTAACATGTATTTTGGTCCTTTTTTATAAATGGGTTTAATTATTGCTGTTTTTAAAATTTCGGGAAATTGACCAGTGGAGAGTGAAATGTTCGCTAGGTGGCATAGGGGTTCTATAAAATGTTCACTACATGTCTTAATTAGGGAGTCCGGAATTTGATCGATGCTCACAGAGTTTTTGTTTTTGCGTTCTTTAATAATGTTTACTATTTCTGTTCTTTCAACTGGGTATAAGAATATGGAATTTTCATTTCTGTTGATTTTGGGTCTATTGAGGGGGGTCCCAGGATTTGATTCCTGATTTTTGCAGATAAGATTTTCAGCTATTGAGCTAAAATGGTCATTAAATAAGGTGGCTAAAGATTTTGGATCTGTTATCATATTACCTTTTTTGTCTTTTATTGTGAGTTGTGAGTGGTTTTCTTTTTTGAGTGCTAGTTCTTTATTTATTATATTCCACATTGCTTTTGATTTATTGGTGGCATTTCTTATATAATTGTCATTGTTCATTCTTTTTGCTGCATTTATTACTTTATTGTAGACTTTTTTGTATTGGTTTACGTAGGTGAGTAGTATTGGATCAGTTGTTGTTCTAGCTAGTTTTGACAGGGATTTTAGGTTTTTGCTAGAGGTTCTTATTCCTGGTGTTAACCAGGACTTCCTACGTTTGTTTGTTGTAATTTTGGTTATAGGGATAGCAATGTCCATATAATATTGTACAGTATTTAGGAGTTCCTCACATATATGGTTAACATCATTGAGTTGATGTAAGGAGTCCCATGTTTCCTGTTCTAATAGTAGGTTTAAGTTATTTAGGTTGACTTGGTTGTATATCCTGGTTTTTTTGTATTTTATTGGTGTTTCTCTGGAGTTGTGGGTAGGTATCAGTAGTGGGTCACGTATACAGACTAGCTGTGCAAGATGGTCTGATATCCCAGTGTCAAGTATTTGGGTTGAGTATTCGGTGATTGTTTTGTTGATAAAGCATTGATCTATTACGGTCTGGGAATGGGTTGTTATCCTGGTAGGTATGTTGATTATTGCTTTTAAGTTATGAATTATGAGAAGTTCTCCAAGTTCTTCTCTTATATTCTTCGAGAAATCTACGTTTATATCACCTATTATAATGATCTTTCTGGTGCCGCGGTAGTGATTTAGGATGTGATCCAATCTTTCTGTAAGAAGGTCGAGGTTACTATCTGGGGATCTATAAAGGCAAATTAATATAACTTTGAGGGAGGGAATTTCAATGATTGATGATTCAAAGTGGGTCTCTAGGTTAAGCTGGATGAACTGATCTACTGTCTTTACTTTGAGATCCTTTTTGATAAAGATGCACGATCCCCCATTTTTTTTAACTGATCTGGAGTAGTGCGCACTCAATTTGTATTGCGGAATACTTACAAACTCAATCTCTTCATTTTGCATCCAGTGTTCAGTAATGCATACTATATCTGCACAGTGTTCATCTAGGATTACATTTAAGTTTATGATCTTATTTCTAAGAGATTGGATGTTTAAGTGGAATATGTTGAGTCCTAGATTAAAAAATCGCTGTCATATTTTGCTGGTGTTTTCTTAGGTCTGGTTGGTCTGGTTGAATTTGGATGTTGCTGGTCTGCGTGCATGGATCTAGTTATTTCAGTCTGGGTTTGCTGTGATTTTTGGTGGGTGTCTAAATTGGTTTCTGCGAGACCTGATTCAAGTTGTCTCAGGTGGGTTGCTTCATCTTCACTATCTGATTTGGGATCGTATTTATTTCTTGGCGTTTCCACGTTGACTTGTGGAGGCATCTGGCGATTTGGCTCTTTATCCCTCACTGTTTTAGGTTCATTGTTGACTTTAGGCGTTTCAGGATGAGGGATAGGCTGCGATCTTGCTTTCTTCGTATCTGTTTGTGGCTTACTGTTTGTTTTAGGCATCATGTTATCTTTAGATTCATTGTGTTCTATCTTCCATTTTAGTATAATGGGGCCTTCCTTAATCTCTGTATTTACATTTTTGTTAAGACCGACTAAAGGCTTAATTGTGTCGCTGATAGAAGAGGCCATGGTTTCCTTTCCTTTGTTATTCAGGTGAAGTCCATGGGTTGTGTAGCATGTTCTGTCAAGGTTTACATCTAGCATTTTCACATGGTTGTATGGTTTTACAATTTTCCTCAGTTTCCTATTAAAGTTTTTTACTTCTTGCCTTGCTTGAGAGTTTGCCTCTAGGTCATGTCTTTCAGGGGCGCTCATAATCACAATATTTGTGTGGTTGTTATTTTCCATGAATGATTTTACACTATTTAGGCCTATTTCGCAGGTATTTGTAGAAATGTTGTTTGTGCCTCCCCACATGACTACTGCATCCTTTTTTGACATTGTTGATAGGTCGTCGCGTCCTGTCTGGGTGACGGTTTCCAAAGGGGCACCAGGGAGAACTAGGCCATATACGTCTGCCTCGCGCAAATTTGCTTTTAATTCCGCGGCACAATTTCTGGCGTGGCTATCGCCAATCACAATCACTCTCGTTTTTGCTGGATCTGAAGGCTTTCTGAGTGGGTAGATGTTTGTTATTTCCGGCTTACTTTCCCTTTGCAGAGGAAGGAATCTGTTCTTAGTCTCAATATGAGGTGATGTTTGGAAAGTTGATTTAACATTTGCGTTGCGTCTGCGGTCGTTAGTTCTAGACCATGGAGCTGCATTGACGGGGTTTCTGTTTTGTGCTGTGGCTAAACCTGTTTCGGCTGCGTATTTGCGTTCATCCTGGATGATCCTGATTATTTCCCAGGCCGTTTTTAGCTCTTCGGTCTTTTGGATAAGCTCTCTGTTCAATGTTTCACAACTTCTACACGAGTTTCTGCTCTGGAAGTTGTATCTATCATGAAATGTTGGTCCTCTAGCTGAATTGTTTATTATATAAGGCGTCATCTTTTGATGGGTATAAACATTTTCCCAAGTTGAACAATATTATTTTTCAAAAATGTGTTGTTTTGAGGGGATTGCAGCCACCATTAAAAAGTCTGAAAAGTGTATGGCAAGAAATAAAGACTGCTTCAAAAGTGATAGATACCGGTCCTTCAAACATTTTAAAATTTATTGTATTAATATTATTAATTAATAACTTTTGTGTATAGCCTAATACCATTTCTGCCAGTGAGCACTTTGTTCCAAATAGTTACAAAGAAGGGATAACCTTCATGATAGTGCTACTACTCAGGTATTTTCTTTAACTTTTTTCAAGAAACAATGTAATGTGATGGCAAAGAACACTGAAATATTGCAGGAAATAATTTCAGCCTCGAAAATATTTAATCTACAGTTCCAAACATAAGATCAATTTTTTAATTTTGTTGCAGGTAGATTGCAATGTTGACCAGTACCAATGAATTTTTTCTGAAGGAGTTTGAACTAGTGATAGAGATCTACTTGTAAGAATAAGAATAAGAATAAGCTTTATTCACCATTAGATCTTTACATAAAGATGTTGGTTTCGTCAGTATAAATGCTATTCTAAGTCTACTTACAAACTATCATAACAAATACATGATAATAGATAAGGTAATGCATACGGTTAACAAATATTTACAGTTTATTGTTTCCTATACTACTAGTCTTCAAATATCATCTGTACTGCATTCAAGGAACTCTGTGATGTCATAGAATGCTTTCTTTTTAAGCCATTTGGTAACTACTTTTTTAAATGTTTTATTGTTCATAGTTTTTAATTTGAGTGGTAGTTTGTTATATAAGGTTATGCCAGTATAGGTGTAGTGTTTTTGTGTTGTAGTTAATCTGTAAGAGGGAATATCCAGAGCGTCTTTAAGCCTGGTATTATGTTCGTGATAGTCATTTCTCAGGTTAAGGTTCTTTATATTTCCTTTAATATATAAAAGCGCACTTAGTATGTACAAACTAGTTACTGTTAGGATGCCTAAGTCAATAAAATGAGGTTTGCACGATGCAGACTGTTCGAGGTTCTTAATACATCTGACTGCTTTCTTTTGCCATATGAACACTTGTCTGGCTCCCACTGAATTTCCCCATAGTAGTATTCCGTATTGTATATGAGAATGAAAGATAGCATAATATGTCATCAGGAGGAGATTGCTACTTATACATGTTTTGAGCTTTTTTAGTACATAGAGGGCTCTTGTGAGTTTAGAACAGGTTTTTTGTGTGTGTTCATTCCAGTTTAACCTCTCATCGAGATATATGCTTAGTAGTTTCACAGACTTATTGTCGCCTTCTATCCTTTTTGTATTACTTAGCGTGAAGTATAGTTGTTCAGTTTTACTTTCATTTAACTGTAATTGGTTTGACTGAAACCACTTTGTTGATCTTTCAAAATTGTCTTTATTTAATATATTTAATACGTTTAAGTCAAGATTAGATGTAAGATGGTAGTGTCGTCTGCATAGATGATTGTTTTGGAGGGTAGATAGTAAGGTAGATCGTTTACGTAGATTATGAATAAGAGAGGTCCGAGAATAGAGCCCTGTGGGACTCCATTCTCTACCATTAAGAATTCCGACTTTTGATCTCTTTCTATCGTTACCATTTGTTGTCTGTTTGTTAAGTAGGACTGTAAAAATGTTAGTTCTTTATCTTTTATACCATAATATTGTAATTTTTTTATTAGAATGGAATGTGGGATGCTGTCAAAAGCTTTACTTAAGTCAATAAGAGTGGCACTAACATATTCTTTAGATTCAAAACTATTTAAGACGAACGATACTGCTTCTTCTACAGCCTTAGTCGTTGAGAGGCCATTTCTGAATCCAAACTGGCAGTCATTCAGTAATTTGTTTACTTCGAAGTAATTAACAAGTTGTTTTTGTGCTATGCTTTCAACAATTTTTGAGATTATTGGTACCAGGGAAATTGGTCGATAGTTTTTTGCATCATTCCTGTCTCCTTTTTTGTAGATAGGTTTGGTTATTGTTAGTTTAAGGTTATCTGGGAATACTCCTTCAATAAGCATCCAGTTAATTAGGTAGCAGATTGGGTAACATACAATGTCAATGATGTGTTTAATTACATAATTGGATAGTCCATAATAATCTTCTGACTTTGAGGCGCTAAGTTTCATTACTGTCAGGATTACATCATTAGGATTAATAAGTAGCCACTGAAAGTTGGGGATTGTATTCACGTTAACTGTGCAGTGGGTCAATAGATTGTCTACACTCTCACTAGGATTCACTGTTGCCTTTTGGGATTTGGAAATGTTTATGAAATTTCTATTCAACTCAGAAGGAGTCAGAGGTACAGTATAGTATAATTTTTATTTGTCATATTTGCTTCTTTTTTTATGATTTTCCATGCAGTTTTGCATTTATTTGCAGAGTTGGTCAAGAGAGAGTCATTTGCTTTTATTTTGTCTGATTTTACTTGCTTTTTGTACATTTTTCTTAGTTTGGTATAGATGTCCTTATATACATCCTTTTGTTTATACTTATCATAGGCTACCGACATTAAGATTTTTAATTGCTGTGCCTCTGGAGAGAGCTTTATTGGTTTATGGGGGACTGCATTTATTTCCACTTTTATAATGGGGCAGAATTTATTACTGTATGTACTTTAACTAGTGTGTCATTAAAACTGTTGAATGCTGTTATCAGGTTACTGTGTTATTATTATTATTATTATTATTATTCTGTTTATTTATTCTGGCAGAGCTAAAGCCATTTGGCCTTCTCTTCCGCTCTACCAGTAAAAAAAAACTACATTACTATTACATAACATAAATACATAATATTACAGATAATTAATTAATACTTAATACTTAAATACCAAGAACTAAACATAGTTATAATTTATAAACTAGAGTGCTATAAAACATTAAATTACAAAAGAAAATTACAAAATTAAATTACAAAATATAAAAATACTAAAGAAAATAATTAGGATTATAGCCTAAGATATTTAAAATTATACTAACTAATACTAAAGAGAAAAACGTATAGTTACAAGAAGTTAGGCTACGGGTTACAAATATCAAAAAGAGCTCCAATTAAGATTTCTAGTTACTACGATGAAAAACAAAACTAAATTACATGGTTTAAAATTAATATGTTAATTTCTCTCTGAAATTTACCAAGAGCTCGACAGCCTCTGACTGTGCGGGGGATGGAATTCCATTGGCGAGCTACTGATACAGAGAATGAGGATGAATAGGATGAAGATCGATGGAGAGGAATAGAGAGTACATGAATATGTTGTGATCTTGTATTTAGGGTGTGATGAGAAGACAGGTTAAGGAAGCGGCTAGAAAAATATGATGGTGATGAAGTATGAAGAATTTTGAAGAGGAGACAAAGACAGTGAAACCTTCTTCGGTCATTCAGACGGAGCCATGACAACATTTCGAAGGAAGGCGATGTGTTGATGTGCTACATTCACTACTTCAGATGCCATTAGTGCATTTCTTAGTATTTCAATTTGTTTAGGACCGATTTTCCTAATCAGTTTAGTTTCACTTTCCTTTTCCAGGGATTTTGTTTCAATGGGTATTCGAATGAGGATTCCATAGTGGTCGGAAATGTGGGGGTTGATAATGTCCAGCTTAACTTCATTTCTATGAATGTTTGATATTACGTTATCAAGGCATGCATTTAGTCTGGTTGGATTCTCATTCAGGCAGTAAAGATTGTGTGTCCGTAGGGTGTCTAAGAAGATGTTGTTTTTGGGGGTCATTACTCTTACATCATGGTTTATGTCACCCAGTATTAGGATCTTATAATTCTTACATTTTTTACTAACTTTTCGATGCGTTCATTAAGAAAGTCAACAGTGGTTTTTGGAGTGAAATATACTGAGGCGACAATAAGTCTGTTTGATGGGATGGAGCCATTAAATGGTCACTGTAGAAATAGTTTTAGGAATATTCAAATTATGACTCTGCCAGGGCTATTTGTTTTTCAGTGCTTATTGTATATAAAAGAAAATTATAATTTTCATCTAGAACATGGTATGTGTCATAACTATAACACAAGAGGTAAACACAATATAGTCACAACTCATTGTAATTATGTTAAAACTCAAAACAGTTTCAAAAATGTATCGATTAGGATGTTCAATTCTCTACCTAACAACATGAGAAGGCTGCCAATCCAGAGTTTCAAATTGGCCATTAAAAAGTTTATATTAAATAACCCTATGTACAGTGTTAATGAATTTTATGATTTTATTAGTGACGAATCTTAAGCTGATGAAGTGGTGATGTATGTTGGAATGTTTTATATTTCATTTATAATACTATATATAACCTGTATGGACATTTGTAATGCTCCTGATGAACTCAGGAGTTTGATGCAAATAAAGATTTGATGCAAATTTGATAGCAGCCGCTTCAAAAGCACCTTCCATACAAAGGTGTTGTATATTAATCACAGTATGGTTCTGTTTGAGGTTATTGCTGGTTAGTATGGCTACTCCTCCATGTCCCATATACTCTCTACAATAGCTACTAGCTACTTTAAAGTTATCAAGTACATGTAACTCTAACTCTAAGAAATTAGCATCTAATATTAGATTGTGATGCCAAAGAACATCAACAATTAGTACAACAATTCATGTGGTGATTACAATATATGCTAAACTTTATCTTAGCTAATAATAATTTACACATTCTAAATGTCAGACACAAGCCAACTTTTATAGATCGTAGAGTCTGGCAGAAAGTTCTCAATTTTGCACTAAGCATAGAATATGTAAATTTTCACAAAATGCTCGAGTAAGGTCCTCTGAAAATCTCTATGCATTTCATGAATCTCCGTTACATGTTCAGAAAATTGGATTATGGTGTGTGATTTCTCGTTCATAGATTATTGGGCCAATTTTTTTCAAAACTACAATTGGTTCTAATGTTTAGTGTAATTATATTTTATTTTCTTTCATTGAGCGGTTAAATGAAACTAAACTGTTCTCCAGAGTTTTCCTACTGGACAATGCTACAGCTCATATGTTGTATCAATCAATGCTGCAAGGACTATATCCTCCTTGATCCCCTGATCTAACCCCTCCCAATTATTTTTTTGGGGGAGCCACTTAAGCATCAGTCTATATAGACAATCCCAAAACAATCAATGAATTGAAACTGGAATAAGCAAATACAGTAAAACCCCAATAATACACGCCTGTTTGTTATGTTGTCCCACGTTATACGCTCTTTTCATCCGGTCCCTTGACATCACTATATAAAACTATATAAAATCCACCTCTTAATACGCTCTTCATCCTATTTAATACACCTTTCATCTGCCAAAAATTCTAAATATCGTGTTTTTAAGGATACTGAGAAAATATCTTTGAGACTTCTACATTTACCATTAGCACCCACAGCACATTTACTGTTAGCACCTGCACGTTAGAATGGAATGCAACTCTTGAGTACCTGAAAGACTATTCATAGCATGGATTCAGTCCTCCACGGTCCTCCTTGCTGCCAGTTTTAAATTGCATTGTGACTTGATCTTGTGTAGAAGTGCAAAGTGATTTGTTAGTTCCAACATGAGTTAAGGAGTGAAACGGAAAGCTTTATTGATATTGGAGAAATTAGAAATTCTCCATAAACATGATGAAAACATCAGTATGAATCAGAAACAGTTGGCAGAATCATTACGAATCCCTTCTTCGAACGCTTAAAACAATAGTGAAAAATTGTGAAGCGGTTTACGAATTGTACTACAGTACTGTAGTATACTTGCTCTTACTTTTTTCCCCAAAGGAAAGAATATAAAATACCCCTCAGCATATTTACTGTATATAATCCTTAATATGATTCAACAAATGTGTATTTTGATTCATATTTTGGTGTTAAAATTTTTAAATCTAAAAATGACCCACTCTCGCTAATACACGGTCCCGTGTAATACGCTATTCTTACGCGTCCCCTTGAAGAGCGTCTTGCCGAGGTTTCACTGTATATTAAATCTGTGACAAGAGAAACTCTAATCGAAGTTTTCAAAAACAAATTAAAACGAGTGAATTTGTGTCTTCAAGAAAGTGGTAAACATTTTCAACATCTTCTGTGAACAGGTAAATTTTACGTTACTTTTATTCCTTCAGAAATTGCTGAAGCAGAGCATTATAACCATTCGCCAGTTATGCCAACTGAATTTTGTTTCTTAGTGGAATCTCAACCACATGACTGCTGCGGAGCGACTTATTGATGACGCTGTACAAGAAGTTTGCTCTAGGGGAAGTTCTGTCTCTATTTTCTGGCACTAGTTGTGGATACCTTTCACATGACTGTACTCTTGACATAGTAAAACATTAATTTCAAGAAAAATTTCCCTCATTACTTTCTGGGATCATGAATCATGTTCTGAAAAATTTACCTTAGTGGTGTGTTGGGAAAACCACTGTTGTACCTTCATTTGAAAGATAAAATTAAGATTTCTTACTAAATCTACAGTGTTGGAGTTATGATAAAAATTTCAAGGAATGCAAAGTATTTGGAATAACCATAGACCATGTGACTGACAGTACTGCATATGACATAACCTGTCTTTTAGTGAGGTTGATAAGTCATAGGAGAGAGGTTCCATCTGGCACTGTGAAACGAATTCTGGCTAGCTCAGTTGGTAGATTAGTAGTAGGGAAAGCTGAAGGTCATGGGTTTGAATCCCAGTGTCAGAGAAATCTTTATTTTATAATATTCTCACTTTACTGGTGTTATTGCTATTGTTTACAAGTCCGGAGGATAAAGTTTAGATATCTGGCTAAGGTATTTTACCTGTCCCTCTGCCCTCTGTCGGAAAATAAGAGTAACTAAATTCACATAGGTAACAGAAACCTCCACTTGGAGGCCCTTCGCCCCAACATAGGGGATATAGGAAACCAGATAAGGTAATTTTAATTTCTGTTCTAAATGAAGGCCATGGAATGAATAGGTTTGGCTTGATATTGGCTCTCTTCTAAATATTACTATAAATGGTTAAGTGCGCCTGTATGAAGAATAGTTTGTGATTCACTGTATTATTTTGCATGAGAGAAGAGGTTCATATATTAGTTTCCCTAAATATTTGTCTTAATAATCGTTAATTATGGACTTTGTCTCAAGCTATAAAGTTTGTTTATTTCTGCATAGCAACACATTAGGCTTAATGCTTCCATTGTGTACATATTGATGTGAGTGGCTGTGAAATTTATCATGGGTTCTGCTGATTCTGGAGAACCCTCTACATCATTAACCAACCCAGAGAATTTAGTTGACTGTGTTTTATGTGGACTAAAATTTACGAAGCGTGGAATCAATATCCATATTGCAAGAAGTCATGGATCTTCACAAAATTCATCAGTCACAGATATTGGTGAGTTAACTGCATCTTCTGCACCAGCCATCAGTAGATCTACTGTGACAGAAGACCACAGTTGTCCATTATGTGGTCTTTGTTTTAATACATCACAAGGACTTATCATACATAAATCCAAGAGACATGTTGAATCGTCCAATAAAGAAAAAATAGAAAGGATTCTAAGAAGCAGCTCTCAAGACAGTCAAGATAATACACGTGTAGGAAGTCAAAAGATACTTAAAAATGCTACAACAAAAGACGTGCAGAAGGATATCTCTTTTTGGCATAAGACATTTGAAGATATTCATAATAATATTAAAATGTTTGATTCTACCATCTTTGAAGATAAGATGAATAGTTTTCTGACTTTTCTGTATGAAGCTAATTCAATATTACCAGGTCCTGAACATCCTGCCACCCGATATTATCGATTGCGAAGAGAGGGAAAGAAAAATATTGTATATCATCAAAATATTTCTTCTAATCCTCAGAGATCATCCAAAGCTCGTAGAATGAGAAATATGAATAGGTATGAGTATGAAGTTGCTCAGTTCAACTATTATAACAGAAGGAAAGCTGTTGTACGAAAGATTATGAATTCTGACAATCCAAAGCAATGTCCCATCAAACTGGATCAAATTGAAGATAATTTTCAACACATGTTTGGGTCCTCCAACAACAATGTCAGAGAAATATATCCCCAACATGAACCACGAGAAAATGTTTTTGAAGTTTCTCTAAACAGTATCAAAAAAGCAATAAAAGGTATGTCATTAGACTCCTCATCTGGACCAGATCGAATACTAATGAGAACTATTAAAGAATTAGACATTTCTGATGTCTTGAGAATAATTATTAATATAATGCTAGTCACTTCCTATGTACCAAAAAAATTAAAACATGGTAGAACAATACTGATATATAAAGGAAAGGGAGATGTAAATAATGTTTCCTCTTGGTGGCCAATAACAATCTATTCTGTAATCAGAAGAATAGTAGAACGAGTTTTGGACCAAGAGTTGAGAAATCAAATTGAGTTGAACTACAATCAACGTGGATTTGTTTCCAAATTATCAGGATGTCATATAAATTCCAGACTTGTTGCAGGTTGTTTAAATGATGCAAAATTGAACACAAAAGATTGTGTAGGCCTAGTTGCATTTTTGGACATTTCCCATATTGGTCATGCACATATCAATAACTGTCTTGCAGCATATGGAGTATCTTCCGATCTTCATAACCTAATAATTTCCTTGCTCACAGACAACTTTATTCAAGTAGAGGCTGGAAATCAAAGAACTAAAAGGATCCCAGTTCACTGTGGGGTACCACAAGGAGGTCCCCTTTCTCCTATACTCTTCAATCTTGCTATTGATTTCATATACAATGACATCTGTGATAAAAAATTTTCAGGAAAACATGGTTATTATTTAAATAATGATATTGAACCTCTTTGTTTGACTGGGTTTGCAGATGATCAAGTGGTAACTAGCTGCAGCATTGACTCAGCTATTCGAATAATTGATGCTACTGAAAACCTTTTGACCTCGATTGGAATAGAAATTAATGCTAACAAAAGTTCAGCGATTTTTATTAACAATGGAAAACTTTTACAACAAGATCTTCATTTGGGTTCAGGAGAATTAATTTAATCTATAACGGAACATGAAAATATTAAGTATTTGGGCTGTAGCTTTAATAATGAGCTTCTGCTTAATAAAGATGCACTCATGCCATTACAACAAAATTTAGAAAAACTATCCAAGTCTCCTTTACCGAAAGCCAATCAGAAGTTGAACATAATTAACCAATATATTTTTCCTTCTCTAATTTACTCTCTTCAGACGGCACCCGTGACTAAAATCCCATTATACATTCTTGATGGTCTAGATGTCATAATAAGACGAACTGTGAAGGAAATTGTTGGTCTTCCTAATAGAGCAGCCAATGCTATGTTATATGCACCACGGAACTTACGTGAGCTTGGGCTAATTAACAGTAAATGGGAAGCTCCATTGCAACATTTATCTGTTGCTCACAAACTTTCAAATTGTGAAGATCCACGTTTCCTTGAAGTTTTTAACTACGAACAAGAAGTTAGAGATAGCCCTACTCGCTTAGACCTGCCAATGGAAATAACAAATGGCCATAAAAGTTATAGACAACTTAGAAAGTTAATGCGCCTTAAGTCTTTTGGTGAATGGTCATCTATGCCTTGGCAAGGTATCGGAGTGTCACATTTTAAAGAACATCCTGTTGCTAACAATTTCATGGTGGAAAAGATAATCTAACATCATCTGAATGGACAGCCATGCTGAAACTGAATGTTAATTATGCGAACCTACAAGGAGTCCCTGGTAATAATTGTGCTATTAATGGATCATCCCTTTGCAGAAGGTGTGCAAAGGAGTTAGAAACACCGAGTCACGTACTCGGATCATGTCCATTTAATTCACTGATTATTAATAAGAGACATCATCGGGTAAAACACTCATTGTCCGGCCTCCTGACAAATAAAGGATATGAATGCTTTGAGGAAGTGCATGCTGTAGATGGATTAGGATCTAATCGCTTCATAGATATTATAGCATTCAAAAAAGGGGCTAAAACAGCTTACATCCTAGATCCTACTATTTGTTATGAATCTAACGACGATGATCAAGCCGAAAATGTTGACATGGAGAAAAAGAGCATCTATGAGAGTTGCATTCCATTTCTTAAAGAAAAATATCACGCAAGATTTGGTGGCTGTCATTTTTCAGTACATGGTCTTTTGTTTGGTTCCAGAGGTACGATCTATCGCTCTGTTGCACAACAACTGCAAAAACTAGGGATAACCAAAGAAGAAACAAAACACCTTAATGAAAGCATAATTGTTGATTCAATATCAATCTTGAATCACCATATTTACTCCCAAAAGTAAAAGTGAGCTTCTGCTTAGAAGAATAATGTAAAACTGTATATATTTATGTATGCCATGTACTTAATAATTGTCTTGTCAGATGGAATTGTTAAGCTGTGTCTTAATGGCAACTTGCATGGAGGCAAGCAGCTTCATTTATGTATATAATAAATGATTTTCTTCTTCTTAAAAAATAAAGTATTTCCTATGCAGGTCATGTGAAGCCTTTTGGGTACCAGGATAAGCTCCCAGATATTTAGTCATTTGGCACATGAAGGTAATAAGCTTTATGTGTCAGCTGGTTTTTACCCCCAGGATTGTTCCAAAACTCGTTTATGTTGGAAGCTGAGTAGACCCCAGGGCCATAGTGCCACCATAAAGTCGGGACTGAACCCACTATTTTTCCGTTTGTAGCACAATAACTCAACCATTTGCACCATAGTGTACCCAAATTAATTAATTTTAATTGATGATAATATTGTTGCTACCATCACAAAGAAACTTAATTCTTTTACATCCAGTATAGTCTTGCATAATATGATGTATCAGGGAAATAAATCTCTTTTCATATTGTGACGTCTGCCAGTAAGAGTGGTGGTGTGATAACTGATAAGTAGTTTTAAACTTATTTTCAGTTTATTTAAAGTTGATAGATCCTCAAAGACAATATCAATACAAAAGATTGAAGAAAGAAAAATAAGACGTGATCTCCCGAAAACAATTTAATTTAATTCTTAACTTAATTTTACCCACTTCCAGATAAGCTAGAGTACTACAATTTGGCGAACTTACAATTTGGCGAACTAACATGTTTTGGCCTGTGCTCACTTGTTCCAAATTGATAGTCTACATGCAAGCAGCGGAAAAGTTAAACCATAGTTAAAAACTGTGCTGCTTTATCTGTTCTATTATATGTGATTAATATTATTTTCATCAGGCACTTTGTTTTATCAGTTTACCTGATTTTATTTAAATCAATATTAGTGTCAAAAGACTCTTCAGATGTCAAGTCGTGACTTCTAGCTTTATGTAGGTTAATCCCACGTTTTGTAAATTGTCAATTGCATATTTTGCATGTCACTAAATCAGTGGAATTGGATGAAGATGCAGTTGCATTTTTATTATTGACACTCATAACATTTATTAGTTAGCGATTAATAAGGGGACAAGAAGACACAATGCATTTTGAATTTTTCCTGATGCTGGTAATATGGAATATTTTCCCGGGCTTCTAACCGCAAGAAAATTTTCTGTAGGTGATGATTGCTCTATTTCTGCGATGCTCTTCTTTCCTAGTTACTATGACAACGAACGAAGCAAGGCCACTTAGACTATTATTACTTTCACAATTTTAACGTTTTAGCTATAAACCTTTAAAAGCTATTTATGCTAGTTTTTCGCTCTTAACTCGCGAACGAAAGCAAGAATGGAAAGTACGGCTTCGAGGTGCATTTGGATCATCTTCGATCCCTGTATATTAAAATTTCAGATCTCTGCGTGCTGTAAACTTGGCTGGGCATCGCACTCGGACAAACAGATGAACGCTTTTTATTATATAGAAGATAGATAAAATGTAAATATAATACAGAATGTTTCAGAAAAATGTATACACACTTTGAAATGTTATAGAAAATTTATTTCCCGTTCTACAAGCTTAAATTTCTGGGAGAAAGTAATGTTACATTTCTTCAACAGATGGCAGCAGAATAGATTCAACAATCATCCAACAAACGTGCCATAATCATCCAACAATGAAAAGTACCAAACAGTCCTTACTCATTCCATATCCCCTGCCATTCGTGCACTATACGGTTTTATTACCAACAAGATGGCCCTCCGCCGCACTGCCATAAGGTCTAGAGCATACCTAGACCGAAATTTGCCAAGGCAGTGGATAGGACGCAGGGAGCCAATAGAGTTTCCTGTACGCTCTCCAGACTTAACGTCGCTGGATTTCTTCTTATGGGGCACAGTAAAAGATATGTTCGAACGTAAACCACGTAACCTAGACACACTTTGGAATGAGATTCAAGCGGTGTACGCAGAAATCCCTTTGGACACTTCGGTACGATGTACGGAGTCAATGGTGACTCGTACTCAGAAATGTACTGATGCTGAAGGCTTCCGTTTTGAACATCTGAACATTTGAACATTAATCACACCTTCGTCAGAAAGGCATTTATTTTTCAAATTGGACTTCCATTTCCATTTCCAGAAATTTAACCTTGTAGAACGGAAAATAGATTTTCTGTGATACTTCAAAGTGTGTATACATTTTTCTGAAGCACTCTGTATATATCAGAACTTATTTGGAAGTTCCCTACCCTCATTTAGGGCTTCATTGTGCTACGCGTGCATTATTCCACAGTCCGCAGCACAAGTTGTTAAATGAGACCAACGATGTAGAAAGGGATTAAATTGGAAGTGTAGAAGAATGAATGGAATGTGGAAGACGCTAAAACATTGCAAGAACAGGTACGATAAAATCACAGGATCTCCACCTGAATTACGCCTCCATTTCCTCACATGTTCCAGGTTTCAGAAGAACCAAAATTCTCACCATGTTGCGTGAATAACTACACATGTAAGAAGGCTTTCTGGACAAAGGACATCCTTACAACTTCAGTACTAATTTAATCTTGCAAAGAATATTACTAGCAGTTCTAGGATCAGCCAATATGCAAATACATATTTCTTTGTTAGGAAATTATCATGGGTAATGTAACGAGAGATCCGGATTTTATCGATAAATTCACGTGCATCGAAGTTATGTTTATTGTGAATATTTAGTGAATACTCACAGAATTAAACATGCAAAAAATTAATAAAACCGCGGAAAAACTATTAAAAATATAGCTTTTTGTGGAGATAGCCTATGGCGAGACACTTGATATAGGCCTATTATAAGCAGGGCACGTATTTTGATGATATGTCATCTTTTAACTGGAACGTCATGGATGTTGGCCACTAGTGCAGATATTCTGATCTTGACTCCTAGATTATAATAATTGTAATTTTCAGGGTAATTTTTTTGTCATTTTCCTCATTTTTTATTTTCAGGTCACTTTTTAATTTCAGGCCATTTTTAGAATGTAGGCCTAATGTCATTGTTTGGAATTTTTTTTGTTATTTTACGGTCTTTTTTTCCACATTTCTTATTTTAGGTAAGTGTTTTATATAAATTCATTATTTTCTGTGTTCTATTGTAGCGAGTTATGCAAAAACACTTTTTGAAATAAAGAAGAATCTGAATCTGCGTGAAAATTCTTACGGTATTTTTTTATTGTTTATCTATCGGACTTAATATTCATTCTGAATCTGAAGTCTCTGTCATGTAGTTCTATTATATTTTATTTTTTGTTTCTGTAGGCATGTGTGTGTCTGTTTGTAGGTCTACAGCATATCTCGAGAAAGAAAAATAAGATAAAAACAAAATTTCATATATTGGGCTAGATATGTTCTGGAAATGTGACAAGAAGAAGGACGATGACTGTCTCTTACTTTTAATGCCAATGAAGAACATTTTATTTTTCGCGATTTTCTCAAAAACGGCTCTAATGTAATGTAATTTATTCTTGTATCAACCAATTTACCTCCTTGGCATTACACTGTAGGTTTATTGCCAAGCGAAATACTCTGTACAGACAGTTTTTCTTATAATACATTGCAAACTTGGTGGATTAAAGTAATATGTTTATTGTTTCTCAAGTTCAATAACATGACACTGATCCATTCACGCGTGCTGACTTTGCAGCTAACCGATCCTATTCAGCTGACTGGTCTCTCGTAATATTGCAACTGGAATTGATGTTTATACTGTGGTAACATATTATTACCCTCACATGTGCTACATATTAGTGGAGTAAAAAGTTACTACTAACTTACTATTAAGTTACTAATAAGGAGATTAAATTCGTTCTTTTTATATCACTCTTATTTAGGTCCTATTTGGGAACTTGTTTAGGATAACAGTGGCACGCACCTCTTGTCGACACGTGACTTATTTAACTTTGTGTACACTTACTTACCTTGCACACTCTATCCTAACATGAGCTTTGTGCCGTAAATTATATGACCTAAAAGAATTAAATTCTACCATTGTGGCATCTTTACTCTTCCATGACTGGGGGATTAGTCTATCATTGCCTATAGCTTCCTTCTCCGTATTTCATATTATACTTTTATTTTATTTTAGACCCTTGGACTTGGGAAAATCAGCCCTAGACCTATTCTCGAAGCACTGAACCTATTTCTTCGTTTTATTTGATAGAGAATCCGAAACAGTGAACCAGTTTCTTAAATTATGTGACTGATTAACACTCTTTGACCGTCCTCTACGCAGAGGGGCCAAAAACGGCTCTAACGATTTTGTTTATACTTTATATAGGCTAGGAGATGCTTATGCTAAGAACTAAAACTGTTATTTGAACTATTTTAGTAAAACATTCTCTGAAGGGCCTTTACAACCAGTTCATACCCAGGCCCGACGAGAGGGACGGGCAGCCGACCAGGTTTTATTATTTTACTTCCTAGATTTACTCTAAAATAAAATTTGTTATAAGTCAATAAACAGTTTAAGTTATTTTCTGTGTTTATTTTATCTGCATTGTCCTCTCGTATAACGGTGACACGGAATTAATTAGTTAATCTGAAACGGATTATTCTTGAAGAAAAATTGCTAATTTGAAAAGTATAAGCAGAAATCCTTTTGGACTCAATAGTAGACCTCTCTAACGTTCGGCATTTAAAATCATAATTTTCAAAAGATTAAACTGGTAGGCCTACATACAGATACAATTGTTTCTAATTAGAACATTTTAATGCATTTTTCAGTTTCGTACCCGGCATCAGTTAACCGATTTGGTCCAGAATCAATAGGCTTCATCCCATGGGTGTTATAAATGGTATACCAAGATTTGTGAAAATCCGATAAAGCTTATTTGAGTTATCACGCTTACAGACACTTGGACAGACAGACAGACAGTACTGTCTACCAGACCATCTCATAAAGTACCGGTACCATTCTGGCACTTAATAATTATGCAATATTCATTACATAATCTTTTTGTTGCATACATTATAAAGGGTGAGTTGAGTAGTGAATTTAATATTTGACGGGGGCCCTTGCTTTCTTTCCACGGCCCTGTTCATACCAACTCTGGCTCACAAGTCTTGCGTGACGAACAATACGAGCAAACGCTCTCCTTGCATACTGACTCTTATTCTATATCAGAACGTTGTTGTATTGCCCATGCTTAGGCTAAACAAATTTATATGAGACTTTATTTTGGTTCTGTGTCCTTTCGAGATGAGACACGAAGCGTGGCAATGACTTTCCTCTTCAATTTTACAACCACTTTATATGACAATAACTTTATTTTCACGATTTCCTCAAAAAGGCTCTATTGTGTTTAAATTCACAACAAGAATTGCATAATATGATTAATATATTATAATATATAATATGGTATATTATATGAATATTTTATGAATAATTTTCTCAATAAATTATTATTTATTTATACTCGCGAAGTTAAGGCCATGAGGCATTTTCTTCCACTGCACCAGTAAAACTATACATATCGTAAATCATACATACTACAAACAATACAAGAATTAATAAATTATAAATTAAAACTAAACATGCTACAGACAATAAAATTACAAGGATTTAATTACAAGTTTGATAAACTAAACTAAAAATAGAATTAATGACTAATAAAATGGATATTCAATTTATTTCTAAATTGTGGTACATTCTCGGACAGATAGTTATAAGCCACTCATACGCAAAACTTAGATTTTAAATCTTGCTTCGCGAAAAATGCCGCTTTGAATTTGGCTGAGACAACTGAATGCGCAGCCGTGTACAGGTAGGGGAAAAAAAAGCGGACCGACTAAAATATCTAAGTTGCCGATATGAGCCACTGCGCATGCCTAGCGGCATTCACAGGATAGCAGGGAATGTATTGAAATTTGTTCTAGTATCGACTGTTGACTTAGCCCATTACGAAACCCATTAGAAAAGAAGCTAGTAAAATTCATTTTCTGGGAATAATCCGTTAATTAAGTAGTTAAATGCTGTGTTAATCGAAAAGTAGTGGGAAAACAATGTGCCTTAAGGAAACAAACAATTTCCTTCCTTGGCAGGATTCGAACCGAGAACGCGCTGTCATCGTGCTACGGAATCGCTTAACAACCAACGTTCCTTGAGAATCTGTTATGAAACAAGTGGAGACTACAGCCGATAAATTGCTTGAATTGAGAAATAATTTCACGTAATTTGCATTGCTTGTGAAAACAAACGTTTCCGTTACATCTCTTACATTTATTTACGTATCACAAGGCTCTGAAATCAGCTACAAGAGTCGGTCAGCTTTTTTTTCCCTACCTGTACACTATGCTGGAATATAATAAAGGTCGAGGAAATTGTGTTTCATATCAGATTTAAAAAATTCTCATTTTATTATCAATGAAAATATCAATGTTCTGTTAAAAAAAGAAACAAACAAACAAACAGACCACATGAGTCTCCTATTCTCTTATTTGTATTTTCCCAGAAAACGACCTTGTAAACCATACTTTCCACGATTCAAAACAATGCCACAAATCCATTCGAAAACTGGTTTATCAGGCATATCAAACAACAACTGGTAGCATGATACGTAGGCCTATGATATGATATTCATTGCACCAAGAAAAATGACAAAAGAGTCTACTGGATTCGACATCTTGTCGCTTTACCAGTAGTAAACAAAAGTAAAGTGATCCCTATACAGGCCATAGAGGCCCAGAGGGTTCCAGGAGGTTGAGGCTCCCAGATTTTGGACATTCGGCACATGAAGGTGGTAAGGTTGTCAGCCTTACGCACCGGCCGCCTTTACCCCCAGGATTGCTCCTGGTACTCATTTCTGTTGGAGGCTGAGTCGACCCCTGGGCCATTAGTGCCACTAGAAAGATTAGGACATTTGAAAAATCTCAACCACCTCATCGGGAATCGAACCCGCGACCTTCCGGTTTGTAGCGAAGCGCCTCAACCACTACGCTACGGCGTACCCCCGTTTTACCAGTAGACATCTTAAAAACACAATAACACTTTTTAATTGGAGGTATGTGTAGATATAGTGACGGTGCTGCTAATTAGGCCTACATATAAACTGATTTCCCTTTCTGCAAAAGAGAAAGAAAAAACTAGGAAGTAAGAGAAACAAAAGCAAAAAAGACAATTTTCTAACAAATTCATCAAAGTACGTTTATTCTTTGTTATCTCTTTAGGATCTGTTCGTAACTCCCTCAACAGCTACCACGAACAATTCACCTTGGGTGGATCCCTGGGCACCTAAATATAAAAGTTAACGAAATCGCCGATAGCCTGGCAAAGGAAGGTGCAAATATATTGACTACCATACGGCATCTTCTACCTCCCGAAGATATTTTTCCTATTTTGAAGAACTCAAGATATAGGCTGTGGCTAGATCAGTGGAAAGATTGCACACAAAATTGTAGCAAACACTACGGAAACATCCAACCAGACATTAAATAAAGATCTTGGATTCATCCCATGCTGTAGGCCTACCTTGCAACGTCAAAACGTACGTCACTACTAAGGCTCGGAAATTATTAAGTGCCAGAATGGTAGGCTACTTCATGAAATGTATATTGGACGGGAAAATGTCTGTCTGTCCGTGTGTCTGTACGCGTGATAACTCGAATACGCTTTATCGGATTTCCATGAAACTTGGTATATTTATAATGTCCATGGGACGAAGCCTATTGATTTTGAAACAAATCGGTTGACTGGTACCGAAGTATGCCCAGTTCAGTGCCTATTTTCTGGTAATACATTAGACACAATTTATCAAATGCAAATCAGTTCTCATGATAACATATTGCTTTACAGTGTTCATATATGGCTTTGGAAGTTGCAAAACAGTTAGCTTTGACAAATGACACTACCCACATATTCCTTCACATAATATGATCATCAAAGTTTTGAACTTAGTTCTTCCAAGCCCTGCTTAATGAATCGATCTGGAGCTTAACTCGGAGATCGTTTACAAAAATAACATTTTCTGCATAGGCCTATCATAAATGCAATTATCACTGATTAAATAAAAGCATTCTGGCACTTTTCCTTATCAGTTTACCTGATTTTATTGCTCTATCAGAAGACTAAATGTTCATTCAAATATGCTCTGAAATGTGAAAAATATGCTCCGGAACCTACTAACCGTTGTGTATCAGGGTGTTCGTCATAGTAGACCTTCTGTATATTTTAAATATAACTAGGGATAGGATATCGGAAGCAAAATATCGATATTGATATCGATATACTGTAGATCGATATGAATTTCAATAACAGTCTTGAAATTTCTATGTTGCTAAGCTTTAAAATATGTAAATAGTCACTTAATATATAGCCTATATGAAATGAAATTCATCAATGAGCCGCTATCAGTCTAGCCAGATGGAGAAAACATAGTGATGATATAATGGAACAGTTCTATATAAAATAGTATTAACACCTCCATTTTTGTGTATGCTACAGCGTTTTGTAAATCTTAATTTTCACTTTAAAAATTTGTAAAGTTTGAAAAAATTAATATATTTTTTAAATTTTGTTTAATTTTCAGATAGTTTTTTGTTGTAACATTCACTTACTAAAAAATTCAGAAAATTTGGTCAAGAAATGTGGATTTTACTTTTGAACTTATCTAGCAGATTGTACGAGTATTACTACTAATTCACTTAAACCATAAAAGAACATTTATTTCTTAAATGTTATATTGAAGATATTTAAGTAAAGTACGATTATATTATTGTTATAGTTCCTAGCAGTGCATACTGGTAAGTATTGTTTCTTGAAATATAGTATGCTCTTATGAACAGATGTAGATTTTCAGCTGGCATGAGTCTGGACAAGTCTATATCGAAAACGGGAGTTTGATAGCTTGTCTCTCTGTATGGCTTCCCCTGAGCGCATTTCGCCAGTGTATATTCATGCTGTTGGGTTATTATGTGTTTATAGTGTTTACAGGAATGAATGAATGAATGAATGAGCCCGCTGTGTCCCTAATGGGCTAGGGCCTCCTACAAGAGGGAAAGCTCATACTAATAACTCACGTGGTGAGCTATTCCACGTGAGAGAGGCTGTACTTTGAGTTGATTCACTGAGGATATAGTCATTTTTACAGTTCATTGCTCTTCTTTACTCGTCCCAGTTCTTTCCATGCACTTCTGTTTCGGGCGACGCTGGACCAATGCACTCCAATTTTCTTTTTGAAGTAGTCTGCCCATCTTTTTCTTGGTCTGCCTGGTGTCCTTTTTCCGGCGTAGGGGTCCCCAACAGAGTCTCCGACCTGATTAGAATATAAAGAAAAGAGGAATTGTCTTAATAACTTCTGTAGGAGATAATAAAGCAATTCGATAAATATTGAGTGAATCGTGAATTGTGATTGGCTATTAAAGAGTCACACAAAATCACGCCATGTCCTGACTAAATATACAGAGTGTTAATGAATAACACCGAAATATTTTACCTGTGTATAAAGGGGTCATAGACAAGCAACTCTTATTAGGAGATTTTTGCTCTATGACGTAAAATGTGTATGCTACAGTGTATTAAAGTCGTTACAATTTGGTGCTCATAAGTCAATAACTAAGTGAAATAGGGTTAAAAATTTCATTAAATTTGACTTCATACCTGCTTAGTGATCGATAAAAACCTGATTCTTTACAAACAGCTATATCATAATTTAGAGTTTTCATAATCTGCAAAATTTGCAGACTAATCATATGAACGATCGCCACTGCATTAGTTCTTTTATTCATAACTACAGTGTTAAGAACGAAGTTCCTTTGTTTTTTTTTTCAAATGTTAGACGTCAGTAGAGGCTATGCCATGGGAAATTTTATGCTGTAACAGGAAAAATTGAGTCCATAGAGCAAAAATCTCCTAATAAAAGTCCCCTTTATATACAGGTAAAATATTTCGGTGTTATTCATTAACACTCTGTATGTGAACTTTAGGTCTGACGCTTCCCCTGTGGACAATTGGAATATTTTTCTTTCTTTCTTTATCGTAGTTTCACCTCTCCCTATTAGGATTTAAGCGACCCAAGCCGCCCGGGCCTTACAGGGCCGCGACCTGTCGGGAGAGGGATTATCTTTGGATCACATACATACTTTTTTGACCAGACAAGGACATGGAGGGCCTCCCCGGATGAGTGATCAGCCCAATGCCGGGGCCACCTCCGAGACAACACGAACACATAGGACGAGACACACACACTCACACCAAACAAGGCGAGGATGGGATGAAGATGATAATGACGGCCAGATGATATCTGGGGACCACAAGGGCCTAAAGTTACCCGACATTTGTCTCAAAGGTGAGGAAAAACCCCAGAAAAATACCCACCTAGGTAACTTGTCCCGACCAGGAATCGAACCCGGGCCCGCTGCGTGAGAGGATTGAACACATCCCCTGAGCCACAGCGGTGGACCAATTGGAATCTAAGTTTTATAAATGTGAAGATAAACAGCGAAAGATTAAAGAAAAGGTCCGTGCTAATTATATATTGGTCATTATGGTGAATGCACAACTCTTGGTTAATACACCAATTTTCTTATTAAGAGTGAAACATTAGGTTTAACAAAAGTGTCGACAGCACCATTAATTGAAATTCGAAGTAATAGTAAAACCGTAATAACTAATTGTTGTAAAGAGCATAAAAAGTTTCCCCTTCACCATGTAATAAACTCATATTTGAAGAGATTGTATTCAAATTACTTAGTTACTCATATTGCATATCGAGTACCGTACTGGTTTTTGCACAGCGAACAAGTTTTTTTTTCCGGACACACTTGGCGTATTTTTATTATACAATACCATGCATATTCACGGAATAATTGCGCATGAAACTGCATGTATAGCAAGCCACAAAAAGAATTCTGGACATATCACGGAGGTATAGGTTTTACTCACATTCCTTAGTCCCCACTTAGCTTTCTCTACTATGGACTCAGTGCCCAAGGGCGGGGATGGAAATGAATTGCATGGTTTCTCCTACAAGATATAAAGCTAAGAGATCGCTGATTTAAGCTATTGTTATACATTCTTCAATTCTAAACACACAGACATGGATTCCCACGTAAGTATAGTGCATTAAATGGTAGCAACATAAATTATTATTATTAATTCAACGCTAAATAGCCTAATTCTGATAGGCCTATTTATTTAGTTGTAGAAAAACATGATTCCCATAGTAGTAGTTTACTTCTACTATAATGCAATGTAGTTTATTCGTGTATCGTACATTTACCGTATACACCCTTGGTGTTATTAAATGTTTTTACCATAGATATACTTCTTACAAATTGCACAATGTTAACATAAAAAACGTCATGATAGATAAATTTCATTTCCGTTTTTGGTAAATTTTTAAAAGTATGTTACTAAAAGGTTCCTCCTTTTACCACAAAACATAAAAAAACATAAACATAAAAAAGTGTTGCGTCTTGGACTCGCATTCGGGAGGTCCCAGGTTCAAAACCCGTGGCCAGCCAATTTAACATGAGTTTTTTCATGGTTCCCCAGTCCTAAAGGCAAATGCCGAATTGGATATTTGCATACCATTAATCATCCTCAGCATTTCATCCTATATCATATCCATTTAAATTAACATCATTTAAATTTACTCCATAAAATACACTAATAATATACCGTAAATAATTGACAATAGTTCCATGTCCTACCCTACTGTATAGACACAGATCCCGAACTCCTGATATGACCTCGTAGGTTAAAGGAGTATAAACACAGCTGAATTTTAAAAAATGTGTTAGCTTCAAGTTTATAAATTTCGTATTCACATTATGTAGCCTACCCTGCCATGCTGTACATGCCTTAATTATAAATATACAGAGGGACAAACAACACAGTTGTTCTGTTATTCTTCTAATACTTATTTAATAATTAGTTTTTCCCATCCCATTTTAGCAATATATAAAAAGTTCCCCGTGTCTTTCATTTTTTTCATGTTTTTCGTCATTGTTAATCTATCAAATAAAATGCGATGTCCGAAGCCCCGAAGCATTTTGATTGGCTCTCGAAGACAGCGGCCGAGATGCCACAAACTGGTAAATGTATTACACTTTTAAAAGCGAATTCTGAATAATATACAGCGTAAAATCCAAACTTTAAAATACAATCTCTCCAATTTTTAATCTCACTGGATTTTTTTTGTAGACTGTAGCCTGTAAGTAATATAAATCATATTCCTATTTTGTTAAGTGCTGAGAACATAATACTAAAAACAGTTTTGTTGTTTCATGGAAGTTATTGAATAGCAGATTTTGTTTGTTATGGCTAACTATCGACGATTGTGTACAGGCTTGCAACCGACGCCGACGTATGAGGATTTTGTCCCACACGAGTGCTATTATAATGCCTGTAAATCTACACATACATATAAATTACAAGCCCCCTGCCTAAACGATTGATTTACTCGGGCCAACGAAATAACATAGTGATAGAAGTCGTAAATACAGTGCGAACCAAAGATAAAGCCACCGGACTTCTTCCGTGCATAGCACGCGACCTTCAATGGTCATAGGGCGTCCTATCGCCGCGACAGTTTTTAACTCTCTCCGCTACCTCCATCTCTTTTCGGAAAGTGAAGTAAGAGAATACCCAACGAATAGAAGAATTTCAATATTTAACCAATCTAGCTTAAGGTAGTTGTTGAAAATGCTATCTCCTCTCATAAGTATGTGAAAACGACATACAAATTTTGCATAAAACTTTTAAGTCGTCCGATGTTTTGAAAAATCCCAACTTCCTGAGCTAAGCGACGACTGATTCAGGAAAATGAAGAAAATCTTAATGATAATAATTAAAGGCCATGACCTGTGGCTGGTGGTTGTGAGAAACTCCTCTCAGTTTCTTTCTGTTTTTATCTGTCTTCAACCAGTTTCTGGATATTCTACGTGTTTGTGGTTTAAGAGAATAGTGAATAGTTCTCTTGATGGTGTTGGTTAGCTGAGAAATTCATTTGTGTTTGAATTTTTTGGGGCATTTTGTTTCCTTTTGAGTTTGTTTACTTTCCTTAGTGACAAGCATGTTTATTTTGCTGCTGATTTCTGTGATATAATTTTAAACATGATTGACGATGAAACTATCATATGCGCTTTATGCAATAACTCTGATTCTAATGCAGAAAGTGTTCTAATCTTCTGTATTTTATGTAAATCCTGGTTTCATGGTTCTTGTGTTGGTCTTTGTGATAATGAAGTCAAAACCCAAGCTGAGTCCAATTCCTTGTGGCTATGTCCTCCTTGCAAGTCAAAGGATGGTTCTCAGACTAATTCTGACAGCGGTTCTGACCAATTTCATTGTCCTCTCTGCAAGGATAATGATGCAAGATTTTTCAAGAGCTTGAGAGGTCTGCGCATACATCTTTCAAGAGTTCACCCAAATGACCACCCTGACAGACTTTTATTACACCCTAAGAGCACTTCAGAAGATTCTTTTCAATGTCAGTTATCTACTTGTAAAATAAATGTGAGAGTTTTGAGAAGAATTCCTAAAGGTGCTCGTAACTTTGCTGCAGACAAACTAACACACTTAATTAAAAAGTGCATGTCTGAGAATTCAGAAGAGTGTTGGCACGAATTACTGCTTTTTGCTTATATTGCTCTTAAGGTTCCTGCTAAATTAACAAATACATCAGACAAATCACTTGTTTCTAAAATAAAAGACAACATCCAGTCTTTTAAACTGGGACTGCCATTTAGTTCTAGGCCTACCTTGTTTTCCTGAACTTTCCTAATGGCATATTCCAAAGCGAAAATTAAAAGTAAAGGTGACAGTGCATCTCCTTGCTTCAAGACGTAATGTATAATTTGCCTTTTCATTTTTATTTTTATTTTCAATAAAGTTAACAATTAATGCGTATAATGTGTATATTTTTGTTCGTTTAACTAGAAAATACGTTTTGTTTCAGTGAAACGTGCAAACTATTCTACGGCGCTTTGTCCATCATTTCACTAGACTAGCTACACTGCCTTTGAACTTGAATGTACGAATTGAAGTGCTCCTCGAGCCACTGACACCCCTAACCTCATGTTTACAAGATGTAGGTAGCGTAAGGCTATAACCCAGTCACCACTAACCTGATGTAATGTTTTCTTGGCTAAACCCCTGGGCCCTAGTTATGAGTCTTCCCATCTCGCGAAATCCATGTATATTTATCAATATCACGATGTGAGAATTTTGTACTCTTCATGATTAAATTTTTAGCGGTGGCAAAATTCACTAATCTAACTCCATTGTCGTTGCTCTGCAAGTGGAGACGTTCATTCGCTATCGTTGGCTTGAAAATATCCTCTCTCCCCACTTTCGCATTGAAATCTTTTAGTACAAGTTCCGTGGGATATGCCGGAAACAGATCGAATGGTTGTTCTACTTCCTCATAAAAATGACCTTGTTATCATCGTCTTTATCCTCTGTTTGTGCATGGACATTCGTAACTATGATGTCACACCACGTCCTCTTAGACTGCAGGCTTGGCAAGCAATGCACTGAGAGTGCGAAGTTCTCTACCCCAACACTCGCCCCATTCCCATTCCTTCCACTTGAGAGGTAGGCAGACTCGTGACGCATGCCACATAGAGCGTGGGCTACTGTATACCCCCCATCCACCCCCCGTGGGATTTTCCGACTCACATATTTTTTTGTTGGTATTGCCATCTAGTTTCAGTTTTTAGTTGTTTGCCCCTGATCAATTACAGCATTTACCCGGAAACTCCGGAAAACTCCGGAAATCCGGAGAAAACTAGTTTGTTTTAATTTTTCTTTGTTCTTTTCTCCTAATATGTCCAGGGAATTTCTGAAGCACATATTTTTTGTTGGTATTGCCATCTAGATTAAGTTTTTAGTTCCCCGGAAAACAACGGAAATCCGGAGAAAACTAGTTTGTTTTAATTTGTCTTTATTCTTTGCTTCTAATATGCCCAGGGAATTTTTGACTCACGTATTTTTTGTTGGTATTGCCATCTAATTTAAGGTTTCAGTTGTTTGTCTCTTACCAATTACAACATATCCCCGGAAAACCCGGAATACCACGTATATACGGAGAAAACGACAATGTTTTATATTTTTAATCTTTGTTATTTGCTTCCAATATTCAAAGGGAATTTCTGACTCATATGTCTTTTTGTTGGTATTGCCATCTAGATTAAGGTCTCAGTTGTTTGCCCATTATCAATTACAGCATATCCCCGGAAAACTCCAAAAACCATGGAAATCCGGAGAAAATTACTTTGTTTTAATTTTTTTAATCTTAGTTCTTTGCTCGTAGTATTCAAAGGGAATTGGTTACTCATATGTTTTTGTATTGGTATTGCCACCTAGATTAAGTTTTCAGTTGTTTGCCCCTTATCAATTACAGCATATCCCCGGAAAACTCCGAAAACCACGAAAATCCGCAGAAAATGAGTTCGTTTTAATTTATTGAAAATCTTTGTTCTTTGATCCTAATATTCCCGGGAATTTCTGACTTACATATTTTTGGTTGGCATTGTCATCTAGATTAAGGTTTCAGTTGTTTGCCCGTTATCAATTACAACATATCCCCGTAAAACCCGGAAAACCACGGAAATCCACGGAATTTCTAGAACTCGGAACTTGTGATCTACAGTCACTGAAACCGTTATTGCGAAGTAATTCTGCTTCAGGTGTGTACTTTGCAGGTTCAAATGGGTGAGTATGTGGACTACGAGATATCTGCCATAATTGTGATTGTCACATGCAAAGAAAATGGGAATCATATCTTCTAAACATGCCAAGTGTAAGTCAAAGTTGTTTTCTTTAGTTGCTCGCTGAAACAATAATAATAATCAATGGCAGTAAAACTGCATATTATTAGCACTACTACTACTACCCTAGTAGCACACTTCGTTGGCCTAACGGAGGTTATGGTTGGCATGGAGGGGATATGTTGGGAAAAGGTTGGTTGGAATTGCCTCGGTTCGGCCAACGTCCTTTTTGTTGGCTATCCCTCCTGTAAAATATCCAACGAAAAGAATTGTTGGCCCAACAATACATTTCGTTGGAATATAATCGCATTTATATTAAAATTAAAAAGTGTTGAAATAACATTATAAACGTTAGATTTTTATTTCCTATAAAATAAAACAGTGTTAATTCATTAATTATTCGAGCTCGTCGTGCGCGCTCTTTGCTAATAGTTCTCTTCTCACCAGTCTTCGGCAATTTCTGGCGTAGTCGTAGGTCATCGGCGCCTGCGCGTCGACGCATAATAACCGTTATTCGCCATCTTGATGTGTTAAAGAAGAATCCTGACTGCTGTTTGAACTCTCATTCATTTACATAATATTAGGTAAGCCCTTTGGTTGTTCTCTGAATGTAACGTTATCATTTTTACACAATACTGTATTGTGTGTGTTGCATGAAATTCAGCCTCTAAGAAATAATTAGGTCTATCATTTATAGGCTATTCTGAATTTACATTATAATTGAAGGTTCGTTCAACTGTAATTTCCTATTGGAAATTTATTTGTTTCAGATGATTTACTGAAAGGAAGGCAGAAGGAAATCAAAACAGAGAAGGAGCATAAACAACAAAATTCCAACTGAATTGAAACAGTTCAAGATCAGCAGTTCTACAGTTCCAGATCTGCATCTACATCAATTGGGATTTTCAAGATTTCAAACCTGCATGTAGCCTACATGGAACATGCAATTATTTGTCAGAATCAAGTTTTTCGAGAAGTACCCAGTAAAAATGTTAAGGTATAAATATTTGATTTATTATTAAAATGTAGTACCAATTCCCTGTACTTGTAGGCTATGTTACCGTATGCCTATTAGTATTTCATGTAAATGCATGTTATATAAATTTATGTAAGTCTTTCCACCTTATGCCCTCATTATATAGTCTAAAAAATCCAGGGAATGTTGCCAGTAACATTTAAATATGATGTTAATTTTTATATTCTCATATAGGCCTATGTTATAAAGTGCACTCTTAGCCTTTAATTGCCAGTACTATGATTACTTAATTTGTTATCCAGTTGTCTTGTGACCAGTTATGGCATCATTATTAAGCTCTATCCACAATGTGCAGTCGGCTTCTTGGGAGCGGCACTCGAGCTGCCCAGTATTTGCAGTTGACATTGAGGTTAAGGAAACATTTTACAGTACAAATAATGTGGAGGAATCGATTTATAATGCATAATATGTATAATAAACACATCTTGCTTTTCGTAGTAACCTAGGCCTAATCTATTTCTTTGCACAAGTAAATCATTTTCAATCTCGTAATATGTAACTTGCAGTTGGTAGTCGAAGATGAATTTCTCGACTGCCGACTACCAACTGCTGACTGGAACTGCACTTTGTGAATGGCGTACATTACTCATCACACGCTTTACTTACTACCAACAACAGACTGCCGACTGTACATTGTGGATAGAGCTTTAGGCCTAATATGTTAGTTATACAGTGAGTCTCAGACAGATTGCACCCGCCGCGCCGCGCGTTGGGTTCCCCGCAGATGACGCTCATATCCCCGGTATGCGGCAAAGGAACTGCCCGGCAGTTGACTGACTTGTCCGTGCGTGACAATGAAAATAAATGAAATAAGTTTGAAAATAACAAAAATAGGTACCTACTTGAATTACAGGAGATGCGGGAAGGGTCCTCCTCCTACATCCACACATTTTTGGCATCGTGATAGGAAATTCCGATTAATACGCATTAATTGTTCTTCCGTTATTATTGAGTTTATCTCTATCCTAATGCTTTCTTTTAGTTGTGACAACTACAGAATAACACTTTCACGTCTGTACAACACGAGAACAATGCTCAACTGCAAGCTGTTGACTTATCTGCGGGGACACAGCTGGCCGCGATGCGGGTAGTGTTGAGTCATCACAATAGAAGCACGGCGCAAGGCAAATGGGTGCAATCTGGCTGAGACTCACTGTATAATGAACTCTACCAAGTAACTTGCATTCTATTTTCCTGTATAATTTAAAAACATAGTTCATTGCAGGGTTAAAAAATGCATTTACATTATGTTTGAATAACCACCTAATCTGATTAGCTTAACCTATAAGAAATTAGGCCTAATTGCTAGAATGCTTTTCCATCAAATTGTTTCATATAGGCAATTCCTATAGGCCTATATGTGCAATCAATAGATAGGTTATATAAATCTTTACCAAATCGTGTAAAATCTCTTCAAATTTCTAAAGAATTCTATCTGTTCTATTCTTAGTTTAGGCCTACATTCAGTCACAATTTTGGTTATAACCCCAATACAGTTTGTAGATTTCAATTTAAAATGAAGTGTAAAATAATGTGTATAAGCCTAATCAATTTCGCTAATGATCCTAGCATCAGTCTTTGTAAAAGTAAAATATTACTAGATTATGGGATAAAATGTACTGTCAACCTTATTGCACTTATGGTTGTATGTTTGTTCCTCGTGTTTCTTCTCATAGGCTGTCACCCTCTAATTCCACACTTCATATTGTTCTCATAGTACTTGAAGTATGCAATGTATGTTACTGGCAAATCATTTGGATTCTTATTTAATGGGAAATCATTGCGATCCCAGCAGGAATCATCGTCAGCCCTTGTAACTAGAAGCGTGGAATTAAAGAGTGTGAACTATGAGAAGAAACACGTTAGGAACAAACATACAACCATAAGTGCATTAAGGTTGTGAGTACAAGACAGCTGGATAACAAATTAAGAAATCACAGTAATTAAGGCTAAAATATTACACATTGTTACTTATATGAGACTATAAAGATTAACATCATATATTGTAAACGTTAATGGTGACATTCCTTGGATTTCCTAGACTATTAGTACGTTTACATGCAGGATTCAGATCGATCTGAGTCCGATCCCCGTATTGAGATCGCCATTTAGGCCTAAACGTGGATTCAGTCCGGAATGAATTTTCGATCCGATCCTCTGCAAATGGGAGGAACGGATCAGATTCAAGTCGAGTTCAATTCCATCAAAACGCTAGTGAACTCAATCCTGGTGCACGCGCATACACTCGCACGGCATTTGTCATTTGTTCGGTTTGCTGATCGTCAGTTTAATAAAAAATACTCACTCACACTATAATATTAATATTGTTATGGTACTCTTTTATGCCATTATTTTTTTAAGGTGACTATAAATTATTAATAGAACCCATACTTTTTAATATTTTTAATCATGGAATAAACACGGCAATTGTTTACACAGGTTAGCCACACACATAGCCATACATAACCAAGTTAGCCAATAGTGCAACAAATCTCAATATATTCCAAGAATTTTCCATGTAAACAGGGAATGTATTGAGTTGGGATCGGATTCAGATAGATTTCAATCCCACATGTAAACGTGGTATATATTGAGGGCATAAGTTGGAAAGATCGAGTTAGGCCCACATAAATCCTCACTGGACAAAAATGAAGTTTATTAATACATGTTATGTAGTTTATATTATATATATCTGACTTATCCATAACTTGTAAAGCATATGACCGATCGCTAGGGGGTCGTCGAATTGGCCTAGAGTTGGGTGACCAATTTATAACCGTTGGTTAAGGTGGGTGTCGATTTATGTGGGCACCTTTCTTCTTTATTATTATATTGTTATAAAATAAATATAATGTCCAGCTAGTGCTTTCTCAGTGGGTAGAGCGAGAGTTCTTTCTAGGGCCGTGCTCGACGAAGTTAATATAGGATATAAGATTAGGGAATGCTGGGTAGTAAAATAATGTCAATTAGTTAGGTACTTGAATAATAATATTTGTAAGTTTATTTTGTTCTTAATTTTGTCGCTTAGTCTGTAATTATCGTAATATGTCGGGAGGAAGAATACAGTTACTTTAAATAATGTCTTTATCTATTCACTTCGTCGTCGCCAAAATCACTTTAGGTTATTTATTATTCTCATGACATCTGCACGTTTTATCGCAGGAATTTAAGTTATTTATCTTATGGCGGTATATATTCTTTTCACTTCACAATATAAAAATTAATATATATATAATCTTTCTTATTTCGTTATATAAATTTCTGTCCTCGACCGTATTACTTGAAAAGTCGGTATAAAAACAATATTCGTATTCGTCACTATTTTACTGTATAAAAGTCAATATTTCTAACTCCTGTTTCGTCTACAAAATAACGTCCGATCTTCTCGATCAGTGTCTTCAAGTCCGCGTCCGTTGCTCATGTTTATGTTAATATGTTTCTGTGTTAAAATATTCTTGCATTTCCATTGGTTCTGTCAGGTAGCTTTGTCTCTTGTGATTGGGAATTAGTTAAGTCTTCTGCTATGGTTTTAAATATTTGTCGTTAAAGTGGAGTGAGGTTTGGGGAGGAACCTATCTGTCAAACGTCACGCCAAGTGGTGGCGTCAAGGGTCTTTCTAGACAGAAGAGTACCGCCTCTAATACATTGTATCCCTCTATTTAGTCTAATAATTCCTAAAGTATTTGTCACTATTGTCGGTAATAAGTGTAGTTGTATAGCTTTCTTAACTAATTAAATCAAATACTAGTGTGATTATCCTAAGTCAAATCGATGTTTCATTTCCTTCAGTATAATTCAGAGGGGAATCTGCACATCACTTCTTAAATACATATATATATACAATTTTAGTCGGAAAAAGGCTGCGCAAACACTTCTTCGTCTCAAAGGAAACACTGCAAGAGATCACTTCATTATATGAGGTAATCCTTGTATCGGTATTGTCTTTCAGTGTTTACTTATAAAATGAGGGCGTCATCATATTGCCTTAAATTAATACTTTCATTGCATTGATGTAAAAATGAAACATAGATTGAGAAGGTTCACGCTAAAGTATTTTATTTTCCATTCTCGTAGTCCTTTTTCGATTCCAGTTCATTGATCAAGAGCAAAATTTACCTCTTATGCTTTGATTCTCAAACAATCCGTGACATCACGTGATATGGCCTCAATAATTGCTTACGATATCTGCCAACAATTTTATGGGGTTTCTTGGCTTCTTTTAACTCAAAGGTGTCTGTACTAAATTTTGCATGTATGATTAATGGTCCTCTGAAAATTAAAGAAAATTTACGTTGTTTGTTTTGGAGTCTGTTGGATAGCACATTTTGTCTGAGTAGTACGTAGTCTCCTAGTTTGGGGTCCCATTTCTTTCTTTTCTTGCGGGGTTTCTCCTTCCTTTTCAACCATCGCTTTTGTAACCTTTGAAGAATAGCTTGACACACTTCAATGTCAGATTTTTCCCATGTGTTCAAAACAGGTGGGGTGTTCGAAAAAAGGGGTCCAACTTTACATTGTTTCACTACTTCCAAAGGAATTTATTTAGTGATTTGGTGCCTCGTTTCATTCAATATTGCCTGTATAGGTTTTAAATACCGATACCAATGTTTGTGCTGTCTGTGTGTGAGTAAGCGTAGATAAGATATAACCTGTTTGATATATCGTTCAGAAATATTGGTTTGTGGGTTATAATTTGACGAATGCAATGTCTTGATTCCTAGCCTACTTAAGCCATCTGTCCATTTTCGGCTTGAGAAAATTGAGGCGTTATCTGTCAGGCAACTTGATACCTGTCCGTATGTATTGACATATTCTTGCATCTTCATTAGGCAAATCTTTGTTGATAAATCTCTTATGGGATACAAGGCTACTAATTTGCTGAATACGTCAACCAAAACAAAAACATATTGACAACCAAAGTTACTGCGTATGAGGGGTCCCAATATATCTCCGCATAGTAATTGATTTGGTGCTGTTGATTCTACAGAGTGTATCTCAGTTTCGTAGGCGGTGTTTTTGTTTTTCCCTGTTTGACCTAAGTGACACGTACTGACATACAGTCTCACTTTTCTTCCTAACTGTTTAATGAAAAAATGGTCGCTGATTCCATTTATCATTCGATCAGTACCGCTGTGAGCTAAGTTCTCGTGATAGCTGGCAATTATGTCATGTTCCAAAGCTTTCGGTACATATGGTTTCCAAGTAGGGGTTTCTAGTCCACAAAGTTTGTATATTACATTATTGTGCAATGCAATGGTTTTCTGGTTGTCATTGCCGCATGCCGGATTGGAATTAGAATCGGGGATGCCCTGCAGCTTAGGCCGAATAGATGAAAGGTATTCATCGTCGTTCTGAAGTGTCACTAAATTTGCTAATTTATTATTGAGCTTGTACTTGTCATTGACTGTGATTCTCATGATCCTGACCTGTTTCTCAACCTGTCCTTCCATACTGGCTATGCCTGGATGGCTGGGCAAACGAGAGAGGAGGTCCGGGAGTTTGTTTTCAGATCCTTTTATGTGGTTTATTTCTATGTTGTATCTGGATATGGCGCTGATAAGCCTTGACACTCTGGAGTTGCTTAGTTTGCACTGATTGAGAAAACTCAGACTCATGTGGTCGCACAATACTGTTACTTTGCGATTATATATGTAATGTTTGTATTTGTTTAAGGCTTCATAAACTGCGTATACTTCCAATTCGGTAGGGTACATCCTGGACTGGGTGGAGTTCAAGCCTTTGCTTGCAGTGGCTATTAGGCGTTTTTCGCCGTCTTTAACTTGGAATAAAATGCTACCTATCCCACGTGCACTTGCGTCACAGGCTATAAATAAGGAATAGAATCGTCGGGCTTTTGCAGGCGGATGGACTCCGCGAACAGCTGCTTAACCTTAGTGAAGGCCGCATCGTGTTCCTTTGTCCATTCCCATTTCTGGGCCTTCCGCAAAAGAGGCTTTAGGGGGAAAATTTCTTGGGCATAGTTTTGTACAATCGGGCCTGATACTGGCATACGCCAAGGAAAGATCGTAATTGTTTCTGATTCTTAGGGGCTGGGATTTGCAAGATGGCTGCCACCTTATCGTCGTCGATACGGAAATCTTCCCCGGATATAATATATCCAAGAAATTTCACCTCGCTGAAAGAAATGGCACTTGGAGATATTAAGGGTGAATCCTGCTCTTCTTAGCTTACCTAAGGTTTGGTCTATGTGATCCATGTGATCTGCTATTGAATATGACGCAATCAAAAGGTCGTCGAGGTAGGGGATTATGAAGGGGTTGCTGCTCCAATGGAAAGTTAAGGCTAGCGCACGTAGCAGTGCGGCTGAAGACGTGCGACAGCCGAATGGAACGCGACAGAAGCGGAAATGTCGTCCTTGAAAATTAAAGCTGGTCATATCGCGTGATTCTGGGTCTAAAGGGATTTTCCAAAAAGCTGAGTTTAGGTCGGTTGAAGAGAAATAATTTCCTTCTTTTGCTCTAGATAATAACTCGTCGGAAGTCAACGGTTTATTGTTGTCCTCCTGGCAGTCATTGTTCAGGGTACGAGCGTCGATAGTTAAGCGAATATCGCCTGAGGGCTTTATTACAATACATAGGGGGTTACTATGGTTGCTCATAGAGTCTTCAATGATTCCCTGATCCCACATGTTTTGTATAGCAGCAGTTACTTTGGCTCTTAAACTCAATGGTATGGGTCTCGGTTTGTGTCGTATTACAGTGGTAGAGCGTCAGTTTATTCGGTGAGTATACAGATTACATTTTCCAATTTTATTGGTAGACAAATCCTTATGTTTCCTCAGTATACCTAATAAATCTTGCTTAGTGTGTGTATCCAAGCCCTGAGTTTCGCTTACTTTGGCCAATATAAGCGAATCTATCTCAGAACTCGTCATTATGTTTTGAATATTTACATCCACTTCTGAAGTTAAGTGTTGCATATGTTCTGTTTGAGCAGACAGAAGTGGTGTGAGTTTTTGTTGTGAATGGTCGTCTTGTGTAAGCTCTATAAGGGGTTGGGGGTATGTATTGATAGTTTCCACGAAGAAGGTCTCTTCCTGAAGGTCAGTTTTACAATCGCCTGCTGTGCATGGAAGGGGGGCTGGCCTACGGAACGGTACAATTAGTTCCTGCCTGTCATTTCCAATAAAAGCGAAACTTTCGTTTCTAAAGTCAATGATAGCTTCCAGCTGCCTAAAAACTTCACTGCCCACAATTAATGGCAGATTCAATCCTGTTATGACAAGGAATAAAACTTCCACCGTGTGACCTGCTATGTTTAAAGGTACGAAACATTGGTGTCGTATTTTAAATCTTGTTTTGCCTGCTGCGAGAAGTGCAGACATATTATATACAGGTAAAATCTGTGTAATGGCTCGAGTGCGTTGCAACTCCAAGAATGTATTCTGAGACATAACTTGGGCATCCGAACCTGTATCAAGTGTAATTTGATAAGGATTTTCACCTATCAATACCTCGATAGTAGGGGGTTTGTTAGGGTCTTGAGACAACTCACTACGCTGTAAGATGCCTACAGTAATATCTGTGGGCGTGGTCATGTCTGTATTGTTGTGAAAATCAGTCGTTGTACAGTCATTATTAACTACAGTATTGTTGTCCACTCCATTGTTGACTGTAAGAACATGGGGTGTTGTGTTGTTAGTTTCAGAAAGTTTGTTTGTTATAGTGGTGTTATGTATAGTTGCAATTTTATCACGAACGATTTCATTGTTGTGAAGAATTGCATTGTTCTGATGTCCTGTTTTGTGGTTCTCCGTTTTCTTGTTAACAGAATCAACATTAGTGTCATTCTGGTTGTTTACTGCAATTGGATTATGTTTTGCACCATTAAACCCTAAATTGCTCTTGCACACCATGCTACTTATAGCATGCACGGCGGCATTCGGAAATTCTTTCTTACTAAGTGCACTGGGTTTGTGTTGTGTAACAGTTGGTGACAAAGCTTGTTTGTAGGCTTTAGAGTCTTGTACTGAGTGTGGTGCTGACCTGAGTGCTTTATCTGATAGTTTCATGATTTTATTAGCTTTACCTCCAATTTTGTTCCTTAGAACTGCAGGGCCCCTTTTGCGAGGTTCCAATGGCACCCCTAATCGTTTAAAACAACCGTCGTTGGTGGTGACTGGCGGCCATTGTTGCCATTTTCATGATTGTTATTTGTTGTGTCATGTTGGTAATCGTTATTTTGTCCATTGATATTAGCATATTGGTTTAGTCCACGTCGTGAGTTATTTCTGGCTCTGAAACTGGGTCTGAAAAATCCTTGGTTGTACTGGGTCCTATTGAACCAGCGGGGTGTTCCAGTGTATGGTCTTCTGCCATTATTATATCTATTGTTTTGATTCGAGTCTGGGGAGTTATTGTGTGTGTAGTCATTATTATTATTATTATAATTATTGTTGTAGGTTTGGTATCGGGAAGTGTTAATCCTGAAATCATTGTTGTAACCTGGATAGTTTCTTCCATTGTTGTAATGATAAGGGCGATATCTAAAACTTCTACTCCTCCAATAAGAAGTCCTATTTCCTCTCTGATAGGGCCTATTTCTCCAGTACTGTCCTGGGCTATTTGAACTATTTTCTTGGATTTCATCAGTCTCATTTCCATTTACTTGTCGGTGTTCCTCACACAACTGGGCAGATCCTGTCCGCGTCTCGCATCCAAAAGCGGTTTGGCTGGGTTTGGTTTGAACATAATTAATGTTTCTTTTTATGCATTGATTATTAGTTGTAACTTGCGAATTATTTACCTTCTGTGAAGGAAATGGGGATTCCTGTAGGGATTTCAACAATGCTATCATGTCATGGATTGTCTTGGGGCACGCAACAATCAAAATGTTCTTTATCGAAAACGGATAGTGTAAGCAGAGGGCTTTTATGAAAACTTCGTCCTCGATGCTAAGGGTCAACAGCTGTTTTGAATCACATAGGGAAATGAAATATTCCATGTAGCTCTGGCCACTATTACGATCAAAACTTCCATGAAAAACCTGATTTCTTAGACGTTCTTGGTCCGCGATGCTCCAGAATTCTCGAAGAAAGGACTCTTCGAATGTCTGCATATTCAATTCCTGTGTATCATTAAAACATTGAACCATCGGGCTGCACTACCTTTAAATGACCGGGCTACCATAATCATTTTCAACTGTTCAGGTACGTTTCTTAAGTTGAAAAAGTCTTTAATTCGCGCAGATATCTTACAGGGTTGGTTTTCTGTTTATCCTCAAAAATGGGGAGGGGCAAATCACTTTGACTAAGGGTAAATCCAATATGATTACTGGGGTTGAAATTTTGATGATTATTATTGTTACTTCGATTTGAATTACCTGTTGCATGATGGTTCAATCCGTTATCGGATATTGGTAAGCTGGTGGGTTGAGGGGGAATGTTAGGTGTGTCGGGGAGAGCAGAGGAAGTAGACGCAATTTCGCCTTGGTTGGAGACCAAGACTGTACTCTCGGTACGATCTTCCTGATCTCTTAACCTTTGACGCAATCTGTCCAACTCCGAATTCAGGGATACCAATCAGGTATTGTTACTCCTAACCTCTCTTTCTACTGCACTGACATGGTTTCGAATTCCATCTACCAGTGCACCAACCTGGGTTTGAACAGCTTCTATTTGTCCAGTCAAGATACTTTCTGAAGATGCGATCTGTTGGGTTACTCGGGAATCAATTTGCATTAATTCCTCAGTAACCTGTTGTCTATGGTTTTGAATCAACTGGGTAAGGTTATTAGTTTGTGCTGTCAGTTCGGAATTCAAGTTTTCATTAACTTCTGTTTGTAGTGAAGTTAACTGAGTATTAAGTTCAGTCTGCATTGAATTAATGGTTGTATGTAGGGTAGTGTTTTGACTATTAAATTCAGTCTGCATTGAATTAATGGTTGTATTTAGGCTAGTGTTTTGACTATTAAATTCAGTCTGTAATGAATTAATTGTTGTAGTTAGGTTAGTATTTTGGTTGGCCAGAGAAGTTATAGCATTCATAATCTGCTGTAATGCATTGACATTTTCAGTGGCAATTTCAGTGGCAATTTCAGTGTTACAAGGCATATTATTTGTAGGAACATCTGACTGTGCTATCACACCTGCTGTTAAATTATCACTTACATTGACATCCCCTGGTTCACTGCTTTTCAAACTTGATTAATCAACTGACACTGGGTGTGGGTATTCATGCGGTGATACTGGAGCACTTGAACATGTTACTACGTTTACAGTATTCACAGACATCTTAATTTTATGGTTGCGTAAACGCATAGAACAATTTGAAATTGAATAATGATTACTAAAAAAAATGTAAGTTTAAAATGTCATTCCTTCTTGAAGGGATATTATGAAATTTAATTGAGCTTTTGCAAATAAAAACTGCAAGGTAATCGTTGAAGAAAGAAAAGAAAAAATTCGTGTTCTGTGAATTCCGTAACAAGTTTAAGGAAAAAAATGTTTAACGATACCCCAGTTTTTGTTGAAGTCCCAGCTGTCTGGCGGTCAATAGCCGATGAATGGAAGTCAGCTGCCTGTAGGTCGCAGGCTGAAGAGGGATGTTGATCTCTTGTAGATTGGGGGGTGGGGGTGTAGATTTTCAGAAGAGTGGAGGGTTTTTGGTGAATGTTGATGATGATTGATGTCACTGGTAATCCACAAGGTCCACGTACATTATAGCTAATTAGTGCGAAGAAGTTTATTATAATGTCACACAAGATTTGTCGCGGCGTAAAGAAATTTAATTTATTGTCAATAAATTTCGTCTATCCCCCGTGTCGTTTCAAAAAAATGTTCGATGTTTGTTGGCCTAAGTCCTATATCCTATATCGCTTCGAAAATCCTGCCCCGAGATGGGAGCCAACTTATGACCGATCGCTAGGGGGTCGTTGAATTGGCCTAGAGTTGGGTGACCAATTTATAACCGTTGGTTAAGGTGGGTGTCGATTTATGTGGGCACCTTTCTTCTTTATTATTATATTGTTATAAAATAAATATAATGTCCAGCTAGTGCTTTCTCAGTGGGTAGGGCGAGAGTTCTTTCTAGGGCCGTGCTCGACGAAGTTAATATAGGATATAAGATTAGGGAATGCTGGGTAGTAAAATAATGTCAATTAGTTAGGTACTTGAATAATAATATTTGTAAGTTTATTTTGTTCTTAATTTTGTCGCTTAGTCTGTAATTATCGTAATATGTCGGGAGGAAGAATACAGTTACTTTAAATAATGTCTTTATCTATTCACTTCGTCGTCGCCAAAATCACTTTAGGTTATTTATTATTCTCATGACATCTGCACGTTTTATCGCAGGAATTTAAGTTATTTATCTTATGGCGGTATATATTCTTTTCACTTCACAATATAAAAATTAATATATATATAATCTTTCTTATTTCGTTATATAAATTTCTGTCCTCGACCGTATTACTTGAAAAGTCGGTATAAAAACAATATTCGTATTCGTCACTATTTTACTGTATAAAAGTCAATATTTCTAGCTCCTGTTTCGTCTACAAAATAACGTCCGTATCTTCTCGATCAGTGTCTTCAAGTCCGCGTCCGTTGCTCATGTTTCTGTTAATATGTTTCTGTGTTAAAATATTCTTGCATTTCCATTGGTTCTGTCAGGTAGCTTTGTCTCTCGTGATTGGGAATTAGTTAAGTCTTCTGCTATGGTTTTAAATATTTGTCGTTAAAGTGGAGTGAGGTTTGGGGAGGAACCTATCTGTCAAACGTCAAGCCAAGTGGTGGCGTCAAGGGTCTTTCTAGACAGAAGAGTACCGCCTCTAATACATTGTATCCCTCTATTTAGTCTAATAATTCCTAAAGTATTTGTCACTATTGTCGGTAATAAGTGTAGTTGTATAGCTTTCTTGATTACGCGTTGAAGTTGAAGTTCAAATATTGTCCGTGAAATGTATTTTCTTATATTTAATTCTTTATTTTATATAAGCCTATATGAACTGACCTGCCACAAGCAGCAATAAAAATAAAATATTCATTATTCCTTCCACTCAAATTTTATTTAGCCTACAGCCAAGATTTTTTCCTGATGTTATCTTTTAACGATTAAGTTAATTTTTTTGTTTCATATAAAAATTAATCTAATTGTTAGGAAGTTTATATTGTAAAATGTCTTTTATGTGGATTTTAAACATAGTTCATTCCATTAAGTGGTCTTAAAATAAAATATATATGGTAGCTTAATTTAAATGAAATTGTTGGAATCTAAAATTCATTAAAAATAATTACGGTACTTACAGTGACTGTATTAAAATAACTTCAAGAACAACGTTTCGGCTCCGCCTTCAAGCCTTCATCAGGTGTACTCAAACCAGTAACAGTAACTATTTTAATACATTAATAATAGTAGGAACGCGCATGAAAGTGCATAGATTTTTGTTATAAAGAATGTTATTCCTCTTTTCTGTATTTTAGACTTTGTGCGCTTTTTTCATTTGTCAAAGTCATATATCTTTCGCATCTATTCTGGCACAGATTGCACACGCAGTCATCACTCGGTTGATGAAAATATGTATTTTAATACATATGTATTCATATGTATTGTATTTTAATACATTCACTGTATTTAATTACATTAATGAATTTTAGATATTAACTTGGAACAGTGAAAATTAGGAGCAAATGTGTGAAATTGTTACATTCATCACTGAGATGATTTGCAATTTTACATTTGTCAGGTTTAAAAAAATTAGATTATGCAATTTAGAAATTTATGTTTTGAGAAGATATGAACAACGATATTTAATTTTTTCCACTGGTTAGTATGCTCTTTACTGATTTGAAGACCTGGGTTTGACCATTTTTCTGAGGTATACAGTTCTGGATTGGGTGCACATAGCCTCATGAAGACAAGGAGCCACTTGATAAAGAAATAGCGGTTTCAGTCATGAAGACCACCATCTGCCAATGTCGAAGGACGGAGGAAGGAGACACAATATGGGTAGTAGACCTTGTCCCCTAATGGGATAAAGTTCTCGACCATTACTAAAATTATAACCATCAATAAGCCAACCAAATCCAATGATTTCCTTATATTCCTCCATTAGGCCCTGCTTTTTGTCTTGGTTTCATGTTTATTTTATCATAATTAGGTAGTTGATAAAATATTTTCCTCAGCAACTGCAATTTAAAAATGACTAGCAAGTCCATGCAAATCTTTCGCACTTCGCCCTTTTTGATACCTGCCCAGGAAAACTAGGCATTTAGCTAACTAATAGATTCATTCTTATACAGTCGTATACATTCACAAAATACAGTATACGGTTGAATTAAAAGCAACATATGAACTGTGCACTGTATTTTGTGAATCTGTATGACTTTATGAGTGAATTTATTAGTTAGCCAAATACTAGGGTTTCTTGAACTATTATCAAAAGGGGCGAAGTGCGAAAGATTTGCATAGATTTATAAGTCATTCTTAAATTGCAGTTGCTGGGGTAAATATTTTATCAACTACCTAATTGTGACAAAATAAACATGAAACCAAGGCAAAAAGCAGAACCCAATGGAGGAATGTAGGGAAATCGTTGGATTTTGGTTGGCTTATGGATGGAATTCGGTTGGCATTACAATGAACAGATCACCAACGAACATTCCCAACGTTGGGATTTTGTTGTATATTGGTTGGCTACAGTTGCATTTGGTTGGGTGGGACACTGTCAGGCCAACGGAACCCCGGCGGACATTCCTAACCATTGGCCAACGAAAAGTGGCGATCATTTCCCAACTTTGGCCCAACGATTTGTGCTACTAGTAATATCGGAAAATTCAAATATAAGTCGCATCTTGGGATGAATCGGTCCCACCCAACCCACCCTCACCGATGCAGTTTCTTTTCTACCACGATCTAGCGAATTCTTCTGTCCTCGTATTATGAAGAAACTCGTGATTGGACGTTGGAAGTGTGAAGACGAGACGCTAGACGAGAGGTGACAGGCCGACAAACTTTGCGGGAGATGTAGTATGCCACATTTTCGAAACCTACAAACAATGTATCGTACATTATTCGAAAATGCAAGGGCGCTTCGCTACGGCTCCCGCCTCCGCTTCGCGCACTTAACTATGTGGTTAGTGTTATGCATTATTTAGCTATATGTAGAGGTGGATACAAGGCACTTGCGACAATATAAAGGACAGTTGGTCACTCTGCTTCGTTCAGAAACAAAATAGATCACACAGTCCGTACAAATGTGAATATCGAATGGGCGGAGCTTAAGGGGAGATGGTAGTTACCTCTAGCAAAATGATAGAAAATATAGCGTTTGTTCAAGAAGCCATAACTCAGGTGTTAACAGTCAGATTTAGTTGATTTTTGTTATGCTTTGCAAGTGCACTCTGCAGTTTTAAATAAGCAGAGAATGGTTGGTCTAGAACTCGCTATTTGGTAGGAAAGAATTTTTTAACACATAGGTGTTCATTTTGTTTTACAGTTACTGCCCTTGACATAGGTACACTTTATTCAATTTCTGTAGCTTAGATTTTTGTGAAACTTTGGGAACTTACTAATAATAGGTACTACTATTTACCCTAGCACAATCAGTCTAATATGTACAATATTACTGCATGAAAACTTCACGACTAAAGAAAAACACTTTTTTTTCAATTAAAAATAGTTCAAAATTCTGTACAGTCAAGACTTTTCCCATAATTCTGCAAAGGGAGATTTGTCATTCATCTATAGGCTAATGAATTCTTGAAAGTTTCATTATTTTAGCATGAATAGCTTTCCAGAAAATGGTACCTGAAGTACAAAAAATGTAATTTTACAGGAGAGCGAAAAGAAAATGACGTGCCTTATGGTATTTTATCCATTTTTGAAAGCTCCAGGTCGCTCTGCTTGGCTTAATGATAACGCAACAAATAAGACAAATATTTCAAAATGTTCACGAAACTAAGTTATACTCTATTACATTAGCCTAGGGAAAAAATCGATTTTTTGACACTGATAACTACCATCTCCCTTTACGGGGCGGGCCTACCACCCGACCGCTGCGTCATCTACCACAGGCAGATGGCCGGATTGTGGGGCATGTGGTCAGCATGCCATCATCCACGGCCGTTAATGGTGGTTTCCATGACCGGAGCCGCTACTTCTCTATCAAGTAGCTCCTCAATTTGAATCACCCCTACCAGACCTCCCTACCTCAGAAAAATCTGAGGAGATACCGGGGATCGAACTCGGGCTGACGGATCTGTAGTCATCGACGCTAACCACAAGACCACGCCGGCGGTCCTAGTACTACTACTTCGGCTATATTGCACGCTTTAACTGCATGTAGGTCATATAATGTGTTTAGTATGTTTGCGTGAACCATTAGTTTATAGTAACAACTCATTCCCGTCATCTGTTTCTATTGTTTAGTGATGTCTTCTTATGTGGTATTCAATTTAAACGATTATAATATCCAGTGATATTAGCAGTGATGAGTTATGGAAAATAAGCAAGTCCTACAAACCCGGCGTTTGCCTTTGCGAACGAGGAAACCATGAAAAACCCAAGTCAATTTGGGTGGCCACGAGGTTTGATTTGAACTCAGGACCATCTCCCTGTTAGCCTATACCACCTCACTGTAATTGGTGTTGGTGTGTTCATTACGACTGAGCTAAACTGAATGCATTTCACAACAATATGCACATTAAGCCTATAGTATTCTTGTTACTAGGGGCGAGGGCCGTAGGAAGGTCGTTCTGCGCCCTTGGCGAGTTTGACAAATCTGCGCCCTCCAATACTGGGGATCTGAACTTTTTTTTTAAATCTCTGTAAAATTGTTTATTATTTTAACATAAAACACTGTCATTATCAAAGAAAACCTAAACCTCAATTTGAAAATGACAGTCAGCTGGAAAAGGATTGAGTTGAACCACTTTCATCTCAATAATAACGTACATTTTAATTTTTATTGTCGTTAATCGTTCCATACTGTCAATAAGAAACGTGTTAATTCAAGAACGTTTCATGACTGCGTTTTGTTTGTAGATAGTTCACGTGCAGTAATTTTAATAACCTGAAAGATGTCTTCCATTGACGTGCAATTTTTTATTGCTTGATAAATAGCACCAGTCTAAAAAAAGCGGTATTTTTCATGGTTAATTTTGCGCCCTCTTTGTACCTGCGCCCTTGGCGGGGGCCCACCTCGCCACCGCCTGCTAGGGGCAACAAAATGTCATTCATATTTTAATATTGACATGTATGTTCTGAAATTCGCATTTAAGTCGTACTTATTTCGTTTTTATCTTGATATCTATTAAATGTATAAAGAAATATGTTAAACAAAAAATGTTCATTTTAATTTTCTCTACAAGTTTACTGTGGTAGGTTTTCATGTATCGTCAACTGTAATGGATATAATCTAGAAAAATTGAAAATGGATACGAGTCAAGTGCCCTTAAGACATTTTTGCAGAAATACAGATGTAGCCATTTTATTAGACATAGATAAGAGTTTCCAATTTTAAATTTTTATTAAAATCGTTAGAACCATTTTTTTAAAAATCAGAAATTTTAAAGAAAGTTTTCATGAATATTCCCTTTAATATTTCTGTTGTAAAGCTAAATTTCTGGGCGGTTCGACAAATTTTTGAAAAAGTCCTTAATTCAAAAAATGAAGTAAATACAATGAACCGTTTACCCGCTGTGCTTGTCCGCGGACAGACGGACAGACGTCATTCCAAAATTGCTTTTTTCGGTTTCTAGGCTTCATGAAACATACTCTCCCGGTGTTATCTCGACTTCGATATTTTGTCACGATCACAATACTTTCTCTATATTACGTATATGCGAGAAAGTAAAAATAGACATGAGACCACGCAGGGCTTTTAGGCAACGGGTTAACCTAACTTTCAATTTCAATGACTTTGCGTTGAAGGATAAACATAATTCAATTATTTTCTATAGTAATAATCGATTGCTTAGGTATCACATTCGATGTTGAGATCGATTATCGCACGCGTATATGAGAGCCATCTACAGCGTACTAAAGTAATCTTTAGGTGTTCCATTTCCCACGCTCGCAGTTCATTGCAAAATACTTCATCTTCAATCGGCCTAATGTAATTATTGAATTGCAACGTTATTTCGTAAGATTTCGACTCACAACCATTACCACAGGTGTAATGTTATGCTTAGATTATGTTTTCATTCTTATTTCATTGCATATATAGCCTAAAAGCCTGTTTAAGCCTTTTTTATACGCGAAGGCGTGTGAAATTTAAGCCATGCCCACTTTAGTTATTTGCTTTAAATACAACATATTATTTAACCTTTCAAGTATATATTAATATATTTATGTTTTTAGGCGCTAATGCTTCAATTTGACTTATAAATTGAGTAATATTTTAATATTAATTTAATTATTCAGACATATTATTATTCAAATCTTCTTTGCGTTCTCTTGGAACATCCAAGATTTCTTCCTCTTTGCGAGATATCTCGATATTTATCGACACGCTCTCCAAGAACGCCACTGTATAGCAAGAAATTATTATATTTCACTTTACTAAATATTTATTAAAAATGCTAATTCTTATAATCTACTACCTTAATTATAGTTGATTTATGCTTTAGATCTATCTTATAATCATTCATTAAGCTTTAGTGTAGTATATCAAGTCTAACTAATTTAAATTTATGAAATTTCAAACATGGGATTTTATGGGCCGTTATGTTGTCAGCATAAGTGTTCTTGGCGGTCTTAAAACTAACCGTTCCACACTCTGCAACAGTCGTTTTATACGGTTGGACGTGTCCGTCCATAGCTCTTCAAATTTCTAGGGAAATCCCTAGGAATATAACTCACAACTTTGGGAAAAATTCTCCGAACTCACAATCAACTCACAACTTTGGGAGAAATTCTCCGAACTCACAATCAACTCACAACTTTGGGAGAAGTTCTCCGAACTCACAAACTTTACTTACAACTCGCTGGGGAAGTTTCCAGCTACTCACAACTTTACTTACAACTCACTGGAGAAGTTTCCAGCTACTCACAACTTTACTTACGGCTTGCTGAGGAATAGCTAAATTCACGATTTTCAACTTTCGGGAGAATCTGAAGGTTACTACTGTCTTTCAAGGTATTTCACAACGAAGGCCACATTCTAAGACTTGCTTTATGCATAGCTAGGGCTGTGCTTCATTCTTCATACTGCAGCTAAGTGCTGTATATTAGTATCGCCGTGCAGCAAATTGCTGAATTCTATAACATTGCTTCAAAATCGTAACCAGTTTTCTCAAACATTAGAAATAAATTATTAAGTAATTACTATTACCTCATTATCTTCAAGAACATTATTAAGTAATTACTATTACCTCATTATCTTCAAGAACATTAATAAGTAATTACTATTACCTCATTATCTTCAAGAACATTATTAAGTAATTACTATTACCTCATTATCTTCAAGAACATTATTAAGTAACTACTATTACTTCATTATCTTCAAGAACATTATTAAGTAAATTAACTGCAAGATTACATCAAGACTTCAACATTTCAATTTTATATACAAACTGTGTATTTTTTATTATTAATTTAGCCCTCAGCTAGTTAGTGTTTGTTTCTTAGTGCATTATAAATAAATCTCAGTATTTCTTCGCCAGCAGATTTCTTGTCTATTTCAGTGTAAGAGGCGCAAGGCAGGTTCCAACCAAATACAGTACACTTTCCTAACTTCCTAATATCCTTTCCCCTTACATTCTGGTCCTCCGGGTCCAGGATTCTGATCCTCCGGGCCTAGGATCCTTTCAGTGAACTAATTTCTAAACGACATCTTTCCAATTTTTTCCTGGAACCTGAGACAAGAAATCTGCCTTAAGGTAAGTCAATAATCTCCTGGCAAGCCCAGTTTGAGCACATACACCAACACAGTGAGAAGGGTTGACAACACGTAACTAATTTCTATGTTGCATGCACACAAACAAACAGCACAGTGATTATTGTATCCAACACCTAACACATTTATACTGTGTCTACGTTATTTGAAGCTTCTAAACTCCCCATGTGGGCAACTTAAAGTTAAATTCTCCCCTATTGCGGGAAAAGTGTGCAAATTTGTTAAATTTTATCTTAAACAACTTTCATTATGGCCACTCAGGAGCAAACTCTTGCAGCCTTCAGGGCTAAACGTACGCCCATCAGAGTTCAAATAACTCGCCATTGCAATCTAATCTCCAATCTTCTCGTCAATGATGAAGCAACTTATAACGACCTTTTAGATCGGAAGACTAATTTTCAACAACTAATTTCTAAATTTGAAGAAGTTCAGTCCACCATTGAGGAATCAGACTATTCAGAGTCAGAACAAACCTATAGGGAAGAGGTGGAAGACACTCTTTTCCAAGCCACTACTCACATTAATAAGCTAGAAGCTACCTACCTCAAAACTAAAGCTGATGCGGAAGATGAAATGAAATCAGCCGAACAAAGGCGCGAGGCAGAGGCCAAAGAAAGACTAGCTCGTATTGAAGCTCAGGCTGCGGAAGCAGCAGCTATCCGTGAAGCTCAGGCTGCGGAAGCAGTAGCTATCCGTGAAGCACAGGCTGTAGAAGCTGCTGCCCAAAAGGCAATCCAACAAAAAATCACGAACATTAATAGACTTCACTATCAATTCATGTCCTATGAGCAATCCATTCATGAATTTGAAATTGAAACAGAGGCTCATTTTAATGAAGCTATTAGTATGAGAACAATGTTTCTCCATTTGTTTGAGTCGTATGATGATTCTGCATTACAAATAAACCCTGATGATTTCCAAGAAATTGATTCTCAAAGACACGAGGTAGAAATAGCCTACCACCAAGCCTTAGGTTTCTTTGATGCCCTAATTTATCAAAACAAATCTAAATATGAGCCAGAAAGGGCACTTAGCTCTAGACGATCCTCTGACGGATGTTCTCATCACCCAGCATTTCAAACGGTTCTGCCAAAATTACCTGAGATCAAACTGCCACAATTTAGTGGTGACCCCACCATGTGGATTGAATTTAGGGACACCTTTGCTTCTCTTATTTTGAGCAACAATCATATCACTAATATTGACAAGTTTCAGTACTTTGAAGCACGCATATATATTGGTAAATATATGCTTGCTTCCCTTTTGCTATATTGAAAGAACTTTACATCGATGTCTCGCCACCAGAGATGATATTTCACTGTTGAAGTATGTTACACTCTCTGCTAGTCTCATGGAAAAGTTCTAGGAAAACCGAGTCCTCCCAATGGATGTTCGGTTATGTTCGTAATTGTGGTGGGGAGAGAGAGAGATTTTATGTTAAGAGTATGGAGGAGACGACTTTGAATTTGACTAGGGACTCCGTTCCAGCTCTTGGTTGAGTCAGCATCTAGGCCGTTCGGGTCTGCTCTTCTTGGTGTAGTCATGTAGTCGCTCGGATTCGTCATAATGTAATTATGTAAGTGGACCGCATTTTTCCTATTTCTTTCTTCTTGTTTTTTCGTTTTGGGTTGTGTTAAGGGTTTCTTTTGTTACGCGTTTTCTTTCCTATCTTCTGTTCTATCGTCGAGGTCCTATCATTTTTCCGGTTAATTATAATTAAATAATTTTCTATATAAAAAAAAGGAACAGCAGTACCTAACATTCACGTCATGTTGGTTTCCGTAAGTTCTGGCGAGCGGTCAGATTTCTTATTAGGGCTACTCTATTGCGAGCATTACTTTATAATATCAAGAGCACCCGTTATTAAAGTAATTGTGTTGTAACTAAGAATATGGATAGCCTGCATAATTAAATAAATTTATTTCTAACAAGCTGTGAACTGAGTGCTTCTTTAAGCCGCCATATTAAAATGTAAATCTATTTAAAGTTAATCTGAAACCGCACTGGATTTTGCTCTGTGAGTAAATTCTTTTTCTTCAACATCGGATTTGATCAGCATTCCAGTTTATGATGTTTATTTCAATTAGTAATGTTATTTACTGTAGTTGAGTAATTTCGCTTGGTCTTGAAAGACTGCTTCACGTAATATTGTTTTGAAGGATTCGTTATATTTTCTCTTCTTTTGTTTCATATATTCTCATCTCATATTAACGGTTACATTAAGGTAAATAATTAAATTTATTATCTGCTTTTGCTTTTGTTTGTTTGCTATATCTATTTCATGCACTGTTGTTACGTAAGTGAGAGTAATTTGTCGAGTCATGTGTTCTGTTAGAGTTCAATGTCTCTTACGCTATTTCATAGTCATGCTGTGTTTTGTTTACTAAGCTTCTCTATCCCCGTAAATCCAGTACGACTTTCGGTATAGCTTTGAATATGCGGCTTAACAGCGATGACATGGTAATATTCATAAATATGTGTTGTATCACTTATATAATTTTTTAAATGATAAATATTTTACAGTAATTGAATTCATACCAAAGTATTTAGCATATGTAACAAACTTAATATTTTATCATTATAAATTTGTAAATAATTTCTCCATAATTTGTATATTAAAATTATTATGTAAATATGAATTGTAAATATTTCATCGGTTTTCTAGTTAAAGACGAGTATACAAGCAAATAAAAGAACAGTATAAAAGATCTGCCCTTTTCTTAATTGGGTTATGTATGTCCAGTCTTTCCTTGATTATCATTTTTATGTGCGCTGTTTGTGTTTTCGGTTGTCTGAATTTCTATCATTCCATGGTAGTGTTTCAGATAACCTCTTTTATTTAAATGGAACACAAATAGACGTAACAGTGATAGCAGAGCTCCGTACTTAAATAGTACTGCATACTGTTTTTTTCTTGTTCCGTATACTCGTCTTTGCTAAAAATTGCTGCATTTTGCATCAATTTTTTGGCTGGACGGGGAAGATTTCCCCTCTCCAGGTTTATTATTGTGTTCTAATTGCAGTTTGTTATTTTTTTTCATCTTCTGGTTCGGGAAATGTTCTTCGAGGGTCTGCATATGTTGAAGTTAGTATTTTGGCATTCAAGATTAGAGTTCTTCTGTATCTGCACCCTACTGGTGTTAGCGTATTGCTGGAGTTAGCGTATTGCTGGCTAAGCTGGAGGGAACTTTCTTGTGGCGATTATATTTCTGATGCTGTCAGTCTTCCTGCACCTTTCAGCCTACTAGTTACCGTGCCGTAGATGTTGTTCTAATGGGACGAGATCATCTATTTTCTGACTGTACCTACAGTCGTTGGTGCGGAATTATCTTTTGGGTAAGCCATTCTCCTTATTATTGTTGATTAATCTATAGCTTTTTATAATATCATTATCCAAGTTATCTTAGTATTTTTATGTTTCTCAAGCGCAGTTAGTAACTCAGTTGTAATATTAGTAATTCTGAATTTCTTATTAATAGCTTTAGCTTATTCTAGCAGCAGTTCGATACAAGCTTATGTGTTTTTCTATGGTTTTATCAGCTTGATGTGGTTGAGCTGTAGTTGTCCTGGAGGCATTGCGGTCTCGTGAAGACCATAGTAGCTTTTTTATTTACGTTGTACCGCTTTGCAGGGATGTGTGCTATATTCTCGCTACTTCTGGTTGGTATTTCTGTATATAATTGTATAGCCTAATATTTTTGGTATTTTGTTCACGTTTTTAATCTGTCTTATTCGGTTTTCTTTTTCGAAGTTTTCATTAGCGTGATGTGGTTTATGGAGTGGCATGTGCTGGTGGCTTAGGGGACTGGTGATGGCCTATTGTTGCCTATTTATCACGTTGTTCCGCCTTTGCAGGTGTGTGGCACATTCTTGCTGCCTCAGGTTGATGTTTTTCTTTTCTATTCAGGTATTATATTTCATTGATAGCTTCCTCATATTTTACGTACCCTTTTCTTTTTATCAGCTTTCGCTATAGGCCTATGGTACCTTGGTGCAGCGATTGTCTGCTTTCTGTTTTCTACTGTGATTCAGAATAATTATTATATCTCTTTATATCGCTAGTTCTGATTTTCCCCTTGCTGCACTTTAGCTTGCGTTTCTTTATTTTCATCAGTTATTATTGTGATATTTCGTCTGTCTATATGGCTGTTATCTTCCCTCAAGGTTTCGCCCTCCTTATGTAATTGTGGCTATTTTGGGGAATGTTTTGGAAACACGCTTTACCCCCTTTGTCAGTATGGAGTCTGGTTCTGGTCTTAATATTGTTATATTAGGCCTATTTTGGAATCAGTTCGCCGCTTAGTTTTGTGTATTTATATATTTTTGGGGGAGTTATTAAATGTTGCTTTTCCTCGAGTTGTCAGTATTTAGTAATTCTCGTCCTTGTTGGATTTTGAGGATTTATATATTCTATCTACTGTATGATCTTTGACTGTGTTTTATATTGGATTTTCTTCCTAGCACAGTATTTTGACATATAATTTACTGTAATTGAACACAATGATATTTCGCTGTTATAAATTTACTTTAATTTTGAATACTTGTTTTCCAGTGCTCAGCAGTTGCAAATCGGTATTTTTCATATTAATTAAATACTATTTTGAATTTCAGTACAGTTGCAGCTTCACTGCCTAAATGATTGTAATGTGGTTTTGATTCTCTGTTTGTGATACAACACTTCTGTGTAATTTTCAAGTATACTGACTTATGATTTATAAAAAAAAAAAGAAGGAAGCACTAAGTAATTATTCTAATACATGTAGCAAAGGGTTATTGTAACGGAGTATTGTAAATTTCTGAAATTTTGCACACATCTAAGATTTTTATTATTAAATTATTTTTTGTATGAGAGTGCTGACAGTAAGAATGTATTTATTTCAGTATGTGTGTGTGTTGTGTGGTTCCCTCTCCTCTCGGTTTATTCATATTTACAGACATTACGTTCCTGCAAGGAGATGTATTGTTGTGGGCACTTCGTCAGTCTGGCACAGAAGCAGAAGCCTATTCAGCAGTTTCTGGAAGTAGTTTTCCGGAGCATATTCTCGCCGATGTTTTGGATGTGGATGCCTCACCATCTCATGGGGAAGTGTACAGCCCCGCTTGTTTTGACCTGATGATTTGGGTCCGGTGACTGGTGGGCTCCCTTCCACCCTCTATGAACCATTTATCTGCTTACCTACGTCAAATCTTCTAGATGCTACTGATGAATTTATGGGTAGCTATGATACATCCTGTTATATCTGAACAACATATGTATTCACTGCTGTTACAATTAATTTCATGAAGGATGGACCCTCTATTACAAATAATGTTTGAGGTCATGGTTACTACTGCCTGGTGTGGACACTCTAGTTATACCTATGCTATTTAAATTTTCTGCCAGTTGCTTCTGTGTTTAGAGCCGCATTGACTTAAAAAAAATAATAATGTAAAAAACCTCCTTCCGGTTTGGGTGGGGAGGAGGTTGAAGCACGCATATATATTGGTAAATATATGCTTGCTTCCCTTGTGCTATATTGAAAGAACTTTACATCGAAGTCTCGCCACCAGAGATGATATTTCACTGTTGTAGTATGTTACACTCTCTGCTAGTCTCATGAAAAAGTTCTAGAAAAACCAAGCTGTCCCAATGGATGTTTGGTTATGTTCGTAATTGTGGCGGGGAGAGAGAGAGTATTTTATGTTAAGAGTATGGAGGAGACGACTTTGAATTTGACTAGGGACTCCGTTCCAGCTCTTGGTTGAGTCAGCATCTAGGCCGTTCGGGTCTGCTCTTCTTGGTGTAGTCATGTAGTCGCTCGGATTCGTCATAATGTAATTATGTAAGTGGACCGCATTTTTCCTATTTCTTTCTTCTTGTTTTTTCGTTTTGGGTTGTGTTAAGGGTTTCTTTTGTTACGCGTTTTCTTTCCTATCTTCTGTTCTATCGTCGAGGTCCTATCATTTTTCCGGTTAATTATAATTAAATAATTTTCTATATAAAAAAAAGGAACAGCAGTACCTAACATTCACGTCATGTTGGTTTCCGTAAGTTCTGGCGAGCGGTCAGATTTCTTATTAGGGCTACTCTATTGCGAGCATTACTTTATAATATCAAGAGCACCCGTTATTAAAGTAATTGTGTTGTAACTAAGAATATGGATAGCCTGCATAATTAAATAAATTTATTTCTAACAAGCTGTGAACTGAGTGCTTCTTTAAGCCGCCATATTAAAATGTAAGTCTATTTAAAGTTAATCTGAAACCGCACTGGATTTTACTCTGTGAGTAAATTCTTTTTCTTTAATATCTGATTTGTTCAGCATTCCAGTTTATGATGTTTATTTCAATTAGTAATGTTATTTACTGTAGTTGAGTAATTTCGCTTGGTCTTGAAAGACTGCTTCACGTAATATTGTTTTGAAGGATTCGTTATATTTTCTCTTCTTTTGTTTCATATATTCTCATCTCATATTAACGGTTACATTAAGGTAAATAATTAAATTTATTATCTGCTTTTGCTTTTGTTTGTTTGCTATATCTATTTCATGCACTGTTGTTACGTAAGTGAGAGTAATTTGTCGAGTCATGTGTTCTGTTAGAGTTCAATGTCTCTTACGCTATTTCATAGTCATGCTGTGTTTTGTTTACTAAGCTTCTCTATCCCCGTAAATCCAGTACGACTTTCGGTATAGCTTTGAATATGCGGCTTAACAGCGATTATGTGGTAATATTCATAAATATGTGTTGTATCACTTATATAATTTTTTAAATGATAAATATTTTACAGTAATTGAATTCATACCAAAGTATTTAGCATATGTAACAAAATAAATATTTTATCATTATAAATTTGTAAATAATTTCACCATAATTTGTATATTAAAATTATTTTGTAAATATGAATTGTAAATATTTCATCGGTTTTCTAGTTAAAGACGAGTGTACAAGCAAATAAAAGAACAGTATAAAAGATCTGCCCCTTTTCTTAATTGGGTTATGTATGTCCAGTCTTTCCTTGATTATCATTTTTATGTGCGCTGTTTGTGTTTTCGGTTGTCTGAATTTCTATCATTCCCTGGTAGTATATTAAAATTATTTTGTAAATATGAATTGTAAATATTTCATCGGTTTTCTAGTTAAAGACGAGTGTACAAGCAAATAAAAGAACAGTATAAAAGATCTGCCCCTTTTCTTAATTGGGTTATGTATGTCCAGTCTTTCCTTGATTATCATTTTTATGTGCGCTGTTTGTGTTTTCGGTTGTCTGAATTTCTATCATTCCCTGGTAGTGTTTCAGAAAATCTCTATTATTAAAAGGAACACAAATAGACGTAACAACTTGAAGTCATGTCTTAGCCCAGAGACTTTGCCTATAATACAAAATATACCAGTTTCTGAAGCCACCTTCGACGTTGCTTGGAAAACACTTATAGAAAGATTCGACAATGATCATTTGATCATGAACACTCACTTAGAATATCTTTTCACGCCTCCCACCATAGAAAGGGATTCAGCTAACTCACTCCAACAATTCCTAGATCACTTTGTAACCACTATGCATGCGCTTCAATCCTTAAAGTCTGACGTTAATTTGACTGACTTAATTGTCTCCAAAATTATTCTATACAAAGTACCTCCTTCACTCGTTAAGGAATGGGAAAGCTCTATAAAGCCAAACCAACTTCCCACCTTAAAGGAACTCTTTGGCTTCTTGGAAGCAAAGGTAAGAGCTTAGCGATAAGCTCCGAAGCCAATTCCAAACCAACTTCAAATCGTGCCAATCAAAAACCCACTCTCAACAATAACAATGTTAGTTCAAGTAACACTAACAACCAACATAATAGCTCCAGGACATTTACTTCACGTGTTTATTGTATTTTCTGCAAGCAAAATATTGCTCATTAATTATTTCGATGTGACAGTTTTAAAGTAATGACTTATGAGCAACGAATGCAATTCATAAATACTCACAAGGCATGCAAAGTATGTCTACGAGTCAAACAGCATCACAGTTCATGTGGTGTTACAAGGTGTCACAAGTGTGGTGAAAAACACAGCACTATGTTACACAACCCCAATCTTGCGATTAAACTCACAAGCAGATAATGTTGTATGTATGCTGCAACCTGCAGCATCACCCCCCAAATGTCTACATCCTACTGCTTTAGTCATTGTTGAGGACATACACGGTCAACCTATAGAAACGATAGCTTTACTAGACAACGGATCTAGTTGCAATCTCATAACTGATCGTTTGTTCAACAAACTGAAACTGAAATCTCTACCTCAAAGGGTGCCGCTTCAAGGCATTCTAGAAACTCAATCTCATATGCACAAGGCTGCATTGATTAATGTCAAATCTAGGACTACATCATGGAATTGCAATACACATGCTATTGTAATTTCAGAAATTTCTGCCAGTCAGATGCCCCAAAAGCTACATTGATGTTAGAAATTGGCGTATTCCAGCCAATCTCCCATTAGCCAACCCACATTTCAACACACCCCAATATGTCGATCTTCTCCTAGGAGTTGAAGTCTTTTCACAAATACTCCAAGATAGTAGAATTACTTCTCCTCAGTACCCAACTATTCAAAACTCTCAGTTAGGATGGTTTTTCGCTGGAAGAATAACATCGCCTAACGCTCCTATGCAAATGCAATCAGCTCCAAGGCACCAAGGTGAATGTTTCTCTCAGACTAGAAACTCCACTGTCACACAAGTTACCAAGGGAAATCGCAAACTTCAGAATGTCAATGCTGCTGCAAATAATGATGCTCATTATTCTGCTTTCCTGAATACTGACCAAACAATAAATGAACAATTATCTGGGGTTTTGGGAATTTGAAAGTGTTGCCAACAGTGCACCCTTTCCCCAAGACACTCATTGTGAACAGCATTTCACAGAAACCACAACTAGAGATCTTGACGGAAGATATGTTGTCAAGCTTCCCTTTAATGCTCCTCCAGAATCACTAGGCAGCACTAAGCATCAAGCCCACCAAAGATTTCATTCTCTTGAGAAACGTCTAGCAAACAATGCAGACTTACGTCAACAATACAATGACTTTATGACTGAATATCAGACCTTAGGCCATATGAAACCTGCGGACTCCGATCAAACTGAAACATTTGATTATATCATCCCTCATCACCCTGTGATGAAACCATCTAGCACAACCACCAAGTTACGTGTAGTATTTGACGCTTCTGCCAAATCTACCAATGGAAAGTCACTAAATGACATACTTCATGTAGGTCCTACGATCCAACCTAACTTGTTTTCTATACTACTGCGATTCACGCTAAATCCCATAGCTTTCACAGCTGACATTGCCAAATGTATAGACAAGTTCTAATACATCCTGACCAACAACACTTCCAACAAATACTTTGGAGGGAACAGCCCTCAGAGCCTATTAAGATTTTTAATCTTAAGACTTTGACTTATGGTACAGCTCCGGCTGCATTCTTGTCAACTAGAGCCCTAAAACAACTCACGATCGATGATGGTGACAAATTCCCATTAGCTTCACACATCATAATCAATTCTTTGTATGTCGACGACATTGTCGCAACAGCTTCTAATATGCAAGAAGCGCAGCAAATGATATCTGAGCTTAACGCTTTACTTCCCTTAGGTGGATTTCAGCCTAGAAAGTGGAGTTCAAACCCACCACAACTTCTAGAAGACATACCCGTTGAGTTAAGAGAAACACTTGACAACCGTACGTTTGGTGACTCGGATGCCAGTTCTATCAAAGCGCTAGGTGTAATATGGCAGCCATCTAATGATCTATTAAGGATAGAGACGTCCATAGATTTTCCAAACCCTTTCTGAAATGTACAAGAAGGACATTGCTTTCTTGCATTGCCTCGATATTTGACCCATTAGGCCTCATATCTCCTATCGTTGCACATTGCAAGATTATATTTCAGTCCTTATGGAAGGAAACGACCTTCTTGGGATGAAATCATACCTGAATCAGTCGCTAAAAATGGCTGATAGTTCATAACCAACTCCATTCCATATCTCAGATTGCCATTCCCCGGTTTGCATTGATAGCAAATGCCACTTCCATTGACATACACGGATTTTGTGACGCGAGTGAACAAGCCTATGACGCTTGTGTCTACTTACGCTCTACCAATCAAGAGGGCGAAACTCAAATCTCACTACTTTGTGCTAAGTCCAAAATTGCCCCTATCAAGGCTGTCACAATTCCAAGGCTAGAGTTGTTAGTCGCCCACTTACTCGCCAAACTAATAAACAATGTCTTGCCTACACTGCAGCTTGACATCAGTTCAGTTTACTTATGGAGTGACTCCAATATAGTGCCGAGTTGGTTGAGTCGTTCTCCAACCACACTCAAAACTTTTGTCGCAAATAGAGTCGCAGATATACAGGAATATAATGCAGACTTTACTTGGCGACACGTCTCGTCGAATGACAATCCTGCAGACCTAATATCTCGAGGTTCAACACCCGAGGACTTGATCCACAATGATTTGTGGTGGAATGGTCCATCATGGTTGTCTGAGGACATATCATGCTGGCCAGCAAACAACACAAAAAACACTCCCGAATTATTGCCAGAAGTTAAACTGGTAGCCCACATAGCCACTTGCAATTTCACTTTCCAAGCTTGGTTTTCCAAGTTTTCTTATCTAAGATCTCTTCGTATCATGGGTTATGTCCTAAGATTCATACATAACTCAAAACCTGCTAGCCAACGTTTCAGTGGAGCTTTATCTCCTGATGAGATATCAAACTCAATTCACTGTTGTGTAAGGAATGTCCAGCGTCAAGCATACGCTGAAAAAATAATGTTACTATCAGCTGGAAAAGAGATTCCAAGCGCTAGTAAGATTCATAATCTTTGTCCATTCTTGGATTCAAACAATATCCTACGTGTAGGCGGACGGCTGGAAAGATCCAAGCTTCCGTTCGACTCTAAACACCAAATGCTACTTCCATGTAATCATGCTTTCACAAAGCACTTGATGCGCCATACGCATTTTCAAATACATCACGCAGGACCACAGCTTATCATCGCTCATCTCAGAGAGAGATTCTGGGTTCCCTCAATCAGAAAGGTGATAAGATCTGTCATAAGGAGATGCAACACTTGCTTTCGCTTTAAGGCACAGCCCTTTCAGCAAAGGATGGCCGATTTGCCTGCTGCTAGAATCATTCCAGTATCTCCCTTTACTAATGTCAGCTTGGATTGTCCACGCTCTAAAGTTACTATCAAAGCATACATTGCCCTCTTCGTGTGCATGTCAAAGAAGGCGGTGCATTTAGAATTAGTGACTACTCTTACGTCCAAGGCATTTTTAGCTGCATGGTCAAGATTCTCAGGCCGTAGAAGCATACCTCAGTCAATTACCTCGGACAACGGGACTACCTTCATTGGAGCATGTAACGACTTGAAACAGTTGACTGACCTACTCTCCTCTACTGAATTCCAAGCGACTATCAAAGACGCTACCTCACACCAAAGCCTTAACTGGCACTTCCTACCTCCTCATTCCCCTCACATGGGCGGACTACACGAAGCTGCAGTACGCTCAGTCAAGCATCATTTGAAGCGAATGTCTTCAATATTGATTCCCACTTATGAAGAGCTATCGACTATGTTGATTCAGATCGAGGCCATTCTCAATTCACGACCATTACTCTCCCTCCATGAGGAGGCAGAAGATTTTCAATACTTGTCCCCAGGACACTTTCTTGTTGGAAAACCTCTCATATCGCTACCTTCTCCAGACTTATCAGGAAGTTATCCTTTACGTTCTCAATGGAAAACTCTTCACAACTTCACAGCTGATTTGTGGAGAAAATGGTCTTCAGACTACCTCCATTCTCTTCAAAGGCGATCGAAGTGGAGTTCCAAAGCCCCCAATGTTTCTGTTGGTACTCCAGTGCTTCTGGTTGAAGACATTGTGCCACCTCTCAAATGGATTTTGGGCATTGTCGACCAAATCCATCCTGGATCAGATGGTTTAGTGAGAGTAGCTACCGTCAGAACCCCAACAGGTCATTACAAAAGACCAATTGTCAAGCTCGCTACTCTTCCAGGAAATGAAGATTAATTTAGTTATTCATATTTAATCACATATATATGTATTCATTGTTAATTTAATATTTCCTAGTTTTAGATTTTTTGCAATAACTAATTAGCTTACTCATTCCACATAATCTATTTTATGAATGATATAAATATCATTCAGCGGGCAATTTATGTTCCTTTTTCCAAGCTCGCAGTTCGTTGCAAAATAATTCATCTTCAATAGGCCTAATGTTATTATTAAATTGTAACGTTATTTCGTAAGATTTCGACCACACGTGTAATGTTATGCGTAGATTATGTTTTCATTCTTATTTCATTGCATATATAGCCTAAAAGCCTGTTTTAAGCCTTTTTAATACTCGAAGGCGTGTGAAATTTAAGCCACGTCCACTTTAGTTATTTCCTTTAAATACAACATATATACCTTTCAAGTACATATTATTATATTTATGTTTTTAGGCGCTAATGCTTCAATTTGACTTATAAATTGAATAATATTGTAATATTAATTTAATTATTCAGACATATTATTATTCAAGTCTTCTTTGCGTTCTCTTGGAACATCCAAGATTTCTTCCTCTTTGCGAGATATCTCGATATGTATCGACACGCTCTCCAAGAATGCCACTGTATAGCAAGAAATTATTATATTTCACTTTACTAAATATTTATTAAAATGCTAATTCTTATAATCTACTACCTTAATTATAGTTGATTTATGCTTTAGATCTATCTTATAATCATTCATTAAGCTTTAGTGTAGTATATCAAGTCTAACTAATTTAAATTTATGAAATTTCAAACATGGGATTTTATGGGCCGTTATGTTGTCAGTATAACTGTTCTTGGCGGTCTTAAAACTAACCGTTCCACACTCTGCAACAATCGTTTTATACGGTTGGACGTGTTCGTCCACAGCTCTTCAAATTTCTAGGGAAATCCCTAGAAATATAACTCACAACTTTGGGAGAAATTCTTCGAACTCACAATCAACTCACAACTTTGGGAGAAGTTCTACGAACTCACAAACTTTACTTACAACTCGCTGGGGAAGTTTCCAGCTACTCACAACTTTACTTACAACTCGCTCGAGAAGTTTCCTGCTACTCACAACTTTACTTACGGCTTGTTGAGGAATAGCTAAATTCACCATTTTCAACTTTCGAGAGAATCTGAAGGTTACAACTGTCTTTCAAGGTATTTCACAACGAAGGCCACATTCTTTGCTTTATGCATAGCTAGGGCTGTGCTTCATTCTTCATACTGCAGCTAAGTACTGTATATTAGTATCGCCGTGTAGCAAATTGCTGAATTTTATAACATTGCCTCAAAATCGTAACCAGTTTTCTCAAACATTTGAAAGAAATTATTAAGTAATTACTATTACCTCATTATCTTCAAGAACATTATTAAGTAATTACTATTACCTCATTATCTTGAAGAACATTATTAAGTAATTACTATTACCTCATTATCTTCAAGAACATTATTAAGTAATTACTATTTCCTCATTATCTTCAAGAACATTATTAAATAACTACTATTACTTCATTATCTTCAAGAACATTATTAAGTAAATTAACTGCTAGATTACATCAGGACTTCAAGATTTCAATTTTATATACAAACTGTGTATTTTTATTATTAATTTAGCCTTCAGCTAGTTAGTGTTGGTTTCTTAGTGCATTATAAATAAATCTCAGTATTTATTCGCCAGCAGATTTCTTGTCCATTTCAGTGTAAGAGGCGCAAGGCAGGTTCCAACCAAATACAGTCCACTTTCCTAACTTCCTAATATCCTTGCCCCTTACATTAGGTTTGACAAAAAATTGTCGCGTTTATGAAAAGGGATCTTTTAAACTTGACAATTCACATTAATTTCCCTGTAATATAAGGAAAAGTTGTAATATTTATGAAAAATAGAACTGTCATGGCATTGACAAATTTGACAATTGTCGTATATGTCACACCTGTAGAGTTTTATGAAATAGGGCCCAGCGTTTTTAAGTCTCTCGTCGCAGTGTGTTGACAGAGGGGAGGCCGATGCCGTCATAATATATTAATATTATAACCCACAAAAAATATCCTTTATCCCAATGTTTACTGAGAGCTCAAATTAATTTTTTTAACACAGGTTGCAAAGCTCAATACTGTAGCTGTTCTGATCAGTGGCGCAACGAGAGGGGTTTTGGGGGTTTGAACCCCCCATTGATAAAAAAAAAGGAAAATTGTGCAATTTTTTTAAGTCTGCTTATAAATTACTAAATACGATTATAAAGCGTGGGAAGCTTAAAACTCGTTATTGTGCATCTTAATTTTTAAAAATTTTCCGGGGAAGGACCCCCGAACCCCCCTCTGCCTGGGGGGTATTCCATACCCCCCAGATGTTATAACCCCCCATATGGTCAGCCTGGTTACGCCTAAGGTTCTGATACCGGTAGAACCTTATTTACTCAATTACACAATTCCTAATGGAATATTACCTATTTTATGGAACACGAAGGTTCATTGTCACGAACAACATGAGCCCGCTATTCACATGGAGTTTGAGCTAACTCCATCCAACCATCCCTCGCAAATCTTACTTCCTTTAAATCTATCCTAATATTGTCCTCCCACCTACGACTTCCAAGTGGTCTTCTCCAGTAGCGGACGCAGAATTGTTTTCGGGGGGGATTTGAATAGATAGAAAGAATACTAAAAAAATTAACTAACTTACATATATAATTAGTTTCTAAAACTGACCACTAACATTGCATAAAATTATAGCCTTTTTTCAAATTTCGGATTGAGGGATATATCCCCCCCCTGCGTCCGCCACTGGTCTTCTCTCTTCGGGTCTCCCAGTTAATACTTTTGAGATTTGTCTTTCCTTCCCTATGCGTGCAACATGTCCAGCCCATTTCATCAACTGTGATTTAATAACCCTTACTATATCCGGTGGCAAGTACAGTTACCGGTATGAAACTTGTCGCTATGCAGTTTTCTCCAGTTCCCATTTTCATTTGTCTTAGGCCCAAATATTTCCTACGCCCCCTGTTTTCGAGCACTCTCAGATTATGCAAGGGGCCATTTCTCACATCCATATAATACGACCGACAGGATAATTGTCTTATAAATGTTTATTTTTACATTTCTGGACAGAAGATGAGAAGATAAACGTTTCTGAACTGCATAAAAATAAGCATGAATTCACAGAAAGCGGAAGCAACAGCAGAAGCGGAAAGGGACCCCTATTTAGCGCTACGAAGAAGAAAATCAACACATTCGCCAAACATACGAATGGAAACCTGGCAAGCGCATTTCCAATCAATCTTAAACCCAGAGAAGAACTAACAAGTTTACGACAAAAAACACCTCCAAGTCACGAAACAATAAAAGAAATCACAACCCAAGAGGTCCGGAATGCGATAGAAAAACTGAAGCGAAACAAAGCAGCAGGTCCAGATGGAATATTCAATGAATTCCTAAAGGATTCTAGCCCAGATCTAGTCATAACATGGACAGGACTTTTTAACAAATGTTTGGAAATAGGTGATATTCCAAACTCTTGGAGACATGCCGCCCTGAAAATGCTATATAAAGGCAAAGACAACTCGGACGATCCGAACGCATACCGAGAGATAGCGTTAAAAAACAACCCTTTTAAACTGCTATCAATCATTCTGAATACAAGATTGACTAAAGCATTGGATGCGCAGATCCCAGAACAACAATTTGGCTTTTGGAAAGGTCGCTCCACGTTACAAGCAGTAGAATGTCTGATTGATGACATCCGAGATGCATTGAGAGAGCCGAAACGGAAATACTACGCAGTATTCGTTGATTACTGCAAAGCAATTGACAATGTGAATAGACAGAAGCTGATGACCAAACTGGAAAAACACTGGCGAACTAGATACATACACCATCACACTTATACATAACATCTTGGCACAGAATTTCATAAAGATAGACGACACAGTGCAGAAATCAAAAGAAGTCACGAAAACCAGAGGGGTTCTACAGGGGGACCCTCTAAGCCCACTACTTTTCAATATGACGGCAGATGTAACAGACATCTGCACATCAGCAACAAAAATGTACATATTCGCTGATAATATGGTTCTCGGTTCAACAGACAAGAAAGAAATACAGGACTCTATCAACAACCTCTCAGCATGGGCTGCAAGAAACGACTTTAAGATCAATGAAACAAAAACCCTGCAAATGATCTTCAGAAAGGGTGGAAGAGTGGCAGGAGATGACCACATCCAAACTGCAAAACGAACCACTACAAATTACAAATGCCTTCAAATGCCTAGGAGTGACGCTCCGAATACATATCAAAGAAAGGGCAGCAGCCGCTATCATTGCTATACATGACATAAATAACATCATACAGATATCTTTCTCAACAGCGATGAAACTATTTTACGATAAGATAATGCCTGTTCTAACATATGGGATAGAGCTAATGTGGAAAGAACTTAGTTACGGAGACCTAAACATCATAGAGAAGATGAAAGCAAGATTCCTAAAAGCAGCATTGGGGATTTCAAAATTCGCTCCGTCGAGATTGGCATATGAATTGGCGCGTGAGACATTCCTAATGAGATTGGCATATGAATTGGCGCGCGAGACATTCCTAATAGAAGACCTACGCATCAGATTCCTGCTTCCTTCTACGCCACAAGAAAGCCAATTAAAAGAGGACTGGCAGCAGAAAAGAAGAGAAATTTGGCAAGAGTTTTACTCAACTGAAGCGATGGTGAACCGAAACTGGATAGGTCCAAACAATAAATTCCGCAGTGCCATAACAGGACTGGCAATACATGGTTTTCACCATAAGCTCTGCAGAAGAACCGAGTATCATGATCCTACAGAAGACTGCGTGTGTAAACTATGTGACAATAAGTGCACAAGATACCATTTTTCTGTATGTCCAAACAGAGTGAAGTCATTGATGGACTACAGCAAAGACTTAGTTTAAATGCACATTTGTGCGAGTTTTCTTGTTATTATAAAAACAAGCATTTCCTGATTTGAGTCTATACTTAACTTCTGCCTCAGCATTATTTATATCTGTAAATATTGCTCCCAGATATTTGAATTTATCCACTTGTTCAAATGATTTACCGGCTATTCTAATATTTTGTAGAGCATTATTTTGACGTTTCAAGACCATAATTTAGTTTTTTTTCTGTATTAATTTGCAATATAACATTGCTGCAGGCATCGAAAAGACTTTTCCGATATATCCTCCAGGCCACAGAACGCAGCAATTTCCAAGATCGGAAGCAAAAAGGAAAGTATATTAATAGATCATAAACTTCAAGACACTTTATAGTCCAGTCAATAAAGGTCGAAAAACACCAAATAGAAGAAAAAAAATCGTGTAGTTTTGAAATTTGGCAGAATTGTCGGCGGGACTGTCCTGAAATACATACCAAAAGTCCCCGAGGGTGGGAGGTGAGCGGGGGGCAGCAGAAGGTTTTTTTTTTTCGCTTATATCTAAACAACGGTGCATCGCAGAGGAAACGTTGGTATATACAAATTTCAAGCTGATAAAATTTTCTACAAGTTTGATCCTACACATTTTTTTCCTATTGCCCATAGCTTTCGAGATATCCGCCAGCGAAAATAGCAGATTTTCGAAAGAAGGAAAAAAAACTCTTTCGCCTCGCGCTTTTCAACGCACTTCGCCTTCTAGCGTTTCAGCCCTTAGATATACAGCAATGTTCTCATGAAAAAAGTTCTAGGGAAATAAATTCACTTTAAAATGAGTAGTCGCTTGTTATTTTATCTGTAAATGTTTAAAAGTTATAACAATTTTAAGTTTCGGTCAAATTTTGAGATTACGATAAAAAACCGTACATCGCACTTTCTCTAGATTTATAGGTTCCATATTTGTATATAAGCAGTGGCGTAGCAAGCTTAGGTGGTACCCGGTGCGGAAAATTTCTTGTCACCCCCCCCCATTTAAATTATGAAAGCATGGAACAGTTCCAAGTGTTATTCTTTGGATTGTCAAAGGTAATCGCACGAGAGTTTAAGAGTTTATCGATAGATGCAGCTGCAACGAATTTATCTGACGTAACTCGTAAACTCAACGGATTATACAATATTAGTAATAATTACTTTATTATATAAAAACAAAACTAAGCTCCGAAATCATGGCATACTATGAATCAACCATCCATAAAGCGATTCGAGTTACCACGTTGTCACCATGTTGTAACCAGTGCTACCAATGGTGCATATAAGACATGGTTAACCTAATTCAGCCATTTTTTTATGATTAAGGAAAGACATACATATCAAGCACATTATGTTGTACATTGTGTATTGTACTGTTAAACGACAATAAATGCTATTATTATTATTATTATTATTATTATTATTATTCTAAAATACGTTATAGACAGACACTGTTTTCGTAAGCGACAGATTCACGAATTGTTGGTGTTACCACTAATAAAGCGAACATCTAGGCCAATAAACTCCCGAAATGTGCAAGGTTTTATTTTTGGAGTGATTTTTTAATATTTTTATATTTTGTTTTCGAAGCGAAATTTCGAATTTTGGACAGGTGTATTTTGATAAAAGGACAAAATTTTGTAATTATGTCAGGTGCCTTTCAAGATGTGAACCGAAGATTGGAGACAAGTTTTTCTTATTTTTACATAAAGAAAGTTTTCTCGAAAACGGCTGTAACGATTTTCTTTAAAATTTGCACGTGGGTTGCTTATACTAAGAGCTAAAACTTTTATTTGAAACACTTTTTCGAATGAATTCTCTGAAGGGTAGTTATAAGCCAACCACTCTGAATACGCGATCTTTGCAACGGAAAATCGTACGAAAACAAAATTTTGTATTTGGGTTAGGTACCTTTTGGGGATGAGACACGAAGATTGGTGACGACTTTCTCTTGTTTTTAAGGGGAGGTTAACTTTTATTTGGGCAGAGGAAGTTGATCCTAATAAATTTCATAAACAAGTAATGTAACTATTTTATGGAACTGTATTATTAATAACGTATTCTTAAATATGCTCTCATACCAGTTCAAAATCTAGATTGCCGGAGACTTCGGAGTCAACTCACATTCGAAGTTTATTTTCATCAAAGTCATGACTGCCGCAGCGGGAAGAATTGGATGCGGCTTGAGTGATATTGTTCCGTCTAGCATTCCGTGTCTGGCCGGATTTGAAGCATCAGCTGTAGTCGCTAGGTCATTCGCCGTGTTGCTATGGCGACAAGTGTATTGACTTCGTTTCTTTTATTTTTTTTTTGTGTCTTCAATATAATTTTAAATATGTTTATTATCTGGTTTGTTCTATCTTCCCATCAATTCTCATCAGAAAAAACAATTGACTGTCGCTTCTTTCATTTTTGGATAGTCATGTCTATAATCTCCAACCCAAAGTTTCAGTCTGATTATTTTTAGTATATTTTATTCATAATTTTGTGTTTTTAAGGAAACAGTTCAGTTTTAAAGTAATGCTAATTAATTCTCTTATTTATGTTCTAGTATTTTAATGTAACTTATGTGATTTATTTCCAAGATTAATTTATTTATTGTATTCTTGGCCAATGGGATTCTTGCTTTTATGTCACATGTCGTGACGACTGTCATTTTTTTCTTAACATTTCATTCACTCTCATTCGAAGCATTCGCCATGCTGGTTCTTTCAGTTCAGAATACTGAATCTAGTTTTATTGTCGTGCTGGGAATTGAAGTATTCCCAGCACAGTTATTGCAGAGACGCAATTAATATCTTCATCAAAGTCATTTATTTTGTGATTCGATTACAAACGTGTGAATCCAAGTTTTTCACTTCCCTGTTGAAACCGAATGGGCTTGAATGTGCAACTCATTAAGTAACAAGGATTTACTGTAAGTACTGTTGTGAAGTTAATATTAATTGAGTGCTTAATATTAGTTGCAGTGACGAAGCAACATATCAAAGTTTGTCTTCTTCTCGGTCGTTGCAGCAAGCCGACCTTAAAATAATTGCTGAAAGTGCGCATTCATTTCAAGCAAAGTGAAATTCTTATTCAGTCGTTTGAGCAAGCTCGACTATAAATAATTGCTCTGGTCCTCCGAGTCATTCATCAGTCTTGTAAGGCAAGCATGCCTTATTATCCAGAAGGAGCTTGCTAAGTCGCCTCCCCTTGATATCATCAATGTTTCAGCATTTCTCCGGCACCGCTCGGAAGAGGAATTCATTCATGTAAAGCAAGATATCAAAATTCCTTCTTGTGTTTAAAAAGGGTCTATTTCTCATTTTTTGTCCATTGTGCTCTTTGTTTCTCATCAAGGGGCTCAATAAATATATTTGAACCTGACTTAGTGTTGCATCCTTCAAACCGGAGAGGTTTCCCCGTCTTCCCTATTTCGCCTGCGAGCTACCGTGGGAGCGGGAACACCTCTTTGTGGTTCCTCCGGGCCTAGATGTGACCCAGAGGCCTATGGTTGAAGATGCATGGATAGTTAGTGACCTATAATTAACGTAAAGTAACTATTCAATTCACAGTTTGAATTTGTCTTGGTCACTTATTACAGAGACCTCAGTGATTAGCCACAATTCTAGTCATTCTTGTATACCAATCTTGTTCTCCCGGTATAGTTTGCCGCCGGTGTGAGACGCTACCATCAGTAGCCTTCAGTAATAAGTAGCTTCAAGTCATTTGCTATAAGTATCTGTGGTTCTCCTCCGCATTGCGTTTGAGGGAGGTCTCTGACAGATTTCAATTAAGTTTTTTGTACTCTCATGTAAAGTGTAAAAATTTACGTCTGTGTACTTACACCTGTACAGCAACACACTATCTTTTTGTCTACTAGTATGCTCCTATGCGGGCAACTCACTCCATACTTATAACCAAACTTTAATTTGTTATTGTTGCACCGGCTCTAGGCGGGCAACCTATTTAATTCAGACATTGTAGAAGCAAGTCACTATGTCAAGTCCAGACGGTTTGACGGCTCTTAAAGCCAAGCGAGTTCCCATTAAGGCCCAGATTACGCGGCAGGTTAATGTCATTAGTAATTTAGCCATTGAGGATGTCACTTGTCCTGAACTCAAGAAGTATGAGTCCAAGTTAGACGAACTTGCAGCTAAGTTCGACCTTGTGCAGACTGAAATCGACGGTGTGGATTATTCTGATGCTGAAGAAGCCTATAGGGCAGAAGTCGACGCCGTTGTTTCCAGAGGCAACTCTCAGTTGTGTAAATTCCTTCAGGCCTTATCTGACAAGGAGGCCCTGGCCCAGCAGGCCCTTGCAGAGAGGCAGGCTCAGGCCCAGCTCGACCTGGCCCGTGAGGAAGCCGAAGCTAAGAGAGCGGAGGCCCTGGCCCAGCAGGCCCTTGCAGAAAGGCAGGCCCAGGCCCAGCTCGCCCTGGCCCGTGAGGAAGCCGAAGCTAAGAGAGCGGAGGCCCTGGCCCAGCAGGCCCTTGCAGAAAGGCAGGCCCAGGCCCAGCTCGCCCTGGCCCGTGAGGAAGCTGAGGCTAAGAGAGCCGAAGCCCACGCCCAGGCCGAAGCTGCCCAAAAGGCTAAAATAAGACGCTTCGAGTACTTGCAGTCGCAATTTCTGCGTCGAATGCAGATTATGCGAGAGTACGAAATCGAAGATCTCACTACGCTTCATGAGGCGCGCATTCGCCGCTCTGAATTCGTAGAGGTCTTCAAGGCCTACAAGTCAGATTATGCTCAGGTGGCCATTGACGAGGCCTACCAGGATCATGAATTCGACTTTCACGCAGTGGAATCTGATTATTATAAAGTCATCAGTTTCTTTGACTCCATGATAGGTGAAAAGAAACAGCTATATGAACCCGAGCAGGCGCATACTGCCAGTCAGCGCTCCTCGCTCGACCTTGTCACGCCGTTGTTACCGAAACTCCCCGAAATCAGGCTTCCTCAGTTCAACGGGAACCCCTCTGAGTGGATCGAGTTTCGTGACACTTTCTCGTCGTTGGTAATTCAACACAGGCACATTTCGGACATGGACAAGTATCAGTACTTAAAGTCCTGCTTGTCATCAGAGGTTAGTACGGTCATTCAGAATATTCCTGTCTCTGCTGCGACCTTCCAGGTGGCGTGGCAGACTTTGATTGATAGGTTTGATAACGACCGGCAAATCGCCAACACCCATCTGGACAATCTCTTCTCTCCCCCTCAGATTGAGAGGTATTCTGCAGAGTCCCTGCAGAAATACCTGGATCATTTTATAAGCACAGTGCATGCACTAAATTCCCTTAACACAGAAGTGGAGTTGTCAGATCTGATCATTGCCAGAATTATCATCGACAAGCTTCCGATGAACCTCATCAGAGAATGGGAATCATCTGTCAAAATAGGGAAGCTCCCTACTCTCAAGGAGTTATTTGTCTACTTGGAAAGCCGAGTTCGCATACTGCAGATGCCTGATGCTGCCACGAAAAGTCAGGCTGCTAAGTGAGCTCCGAGCTCTCCGGCTCCTTCCAAGTCAAAGTCTTCTTCTTCGAGGCCTAAATGTCTCTGTTGTCGCACTACTGTGCATGACCTGTTTTCATGCAGTGACTTCAGGAGCATGACTTTCGCTCAAAGAGACCAGTTTGTTAGAGACCGCAAACTGTGTCGCGTATGCCTGTTTAGTCAAGGACATGCCAACAATTGCAGGACTTTTCAGTGCAGGAGATGTGCTGGGAGACATAGCACATTCCTCCACGACCCGGCTAGCGATAGTCACCAGGCTGCCAACACTGCAGGTGTTATGGCTTCTAGTGAGACCCAGCAGCGCTGCTTGCTTCCTACTGCTACTGTCCGCATCCTGGACTCAGACGGCTCGCCTGTTGAGGCCACAGCCCTCCTGGATAGCGGTTCAGACTGCAATCTTATTAGCGACAGGCTGTTTAGGCGTCTTGGACTAGCTCCTCATGCGCAGCGAACTACGCTAGCGGGAATTTTGTCCACTAACGTTAGCACACATAAGCTAACCAGCATCGCGATTCAGTCGCGAGTGACTTCATGGCGCTACAATGCACAGGCCATTGTCGTTCCGCAGATTTCGGAGAAAAGGTTCCCGAGCTCTTTCATTGAGACGAAAGATTGGAACATTCCTCCGAATCTTCCCTTGGCTGACCCAGTCTTTAGTCGTCCTAAGTGTGTCGATCTACTTCTTGGAGTGGAGATTTGCGCCCAAGTGGTGTGTCCAGGGCAAATTTCCACCTGTGAGTTACCTACAATTCAGAACTCGCACCTTGGTTGGTACTTCGCCGGGAAACTGCCCTCTGCGCCTTTCCCTTCACAGCGTTGCCATACTTCCAATGGTCATCGACGCCGAGCCACGGCTAAGAGTTATCTTGAAGCAAGCCCCACTGAGCCTGACTGCTCGGAGGCTATGTCTTCCAATTTCTCAGCCTTCCTAACTGCAGACCAGTTAGTGAGTAACCAGCTTTCCCGGTTCTGGGAGTTAGAACGAGTGTCTAACTCAGCCCCCTTCCCTGACGAGTCGGTTTGTGAACAGCATTTTGCTGCCAATTCTCAGCGTGACTGAGACGGGCGATACATTGTAAAGTTGCCCTTTGTATCGGCTCCAGAATCCCATTCACCTTCTAAACTTAAGACTTTCGTGGCTAACAGAGTCGCGGACGTCCAAGAATTCACTGCCATTGACTCTTGGTCGCGTGTGTCATCTAAGGACAATCCCGCTGATCTCATCTCTAGGGGAGCCACCCCTTCTGACCTACTTAACAACTCTCTGTGGTGGTCAGGCCCTTCTTGGCTTACTGCCGACTACACTCAGTGGGCCAGTTTGCCCACTGAGCTTGAGTCTTCGTCTCTCCCAGAGGTGAAGATAGCAGCGCTGGTCACTATCGAAACCTCTAGCTTAAGCCCATGACTGACTAAGTTTTCACACTTGAAAACAATCAGGGTCATGGCTTATGTGCGACGTTTCATTAATAATTACTTGAAACTCAAGTCACCCATCAATGGCCCTTTGTTGCCGTCAGAGCTTACTGAAGCTTTGCATTCTTGCATTAGAATCATTCAAAGGAATGCTTTCAGAAAGGAAATTCAAGCATTGTCTTCCTCGCAAGATTTGCCTTCTTCTAGTAAGATCCGGCAACTATGCCCCTTTATTCAGGATAACATCCTGCGTGTAGGTGGACGTTGGGCCGTGAATTCGGCTCATATCTTGATTATCTAACAGTTTTGTCGCATTCTGCTATCTTTGGTAAAGGTTTTATGTATGCTTAGTAAAACACGCCCGGTGGTAAACTCTGTTTTCTCTCTTTCTGAAATTGGATTTCGCTCGTGCTGCCATCTGTATGAAGGCAAGGGAGGTCTGGGCCGTGCATCGAAACGTCAGTTGTAATTGGGATCACGCACGAGCAGTTTCTCCGTATGAAAGTTCAACTCAGTGTTAGGTGGGCGTTTCCCGTGATGGCGACCTTCGTCTTCATCATGGTTTTCGGGTGAGATCTTTGCTTTTTCTATCATGAATTTATTGAATCTCAAGTAATTCTGTTTAGTATTTCTCACCCAGTTTTGGCCTTGTCTAAATTTCCGTTCTTCGCTATAGTTAATTATTATGCAGTATCGCGATTCTGGAGTTAAGTTTGAAATTACGCCTACACCATCCGTAATTATTTTAAATCTTCAGTCAGTCTAAAGTTCGTCTGTTATGGGTGGTTTTCACATGTTCTCCCGTTAGCAAAGGCATTTTACACAGAGCTAGTAATGTGGGTTGAAAGAGATAGTATTGGTCTAAAGGTTGGATCAGGGGCTAAATTTTTATAGCTATTTCGAAACGGGGTTTCTTGGAGTTTACCACCGTCTTTCCAGAGCTTTTTGTTAAGTTAATTTTGGGGATTTTGCCACTATAAAAGTTATGCAGAAGTTCTTCCGCATATATAGCGTGATTAAAAGAAGTGGGTTTTTCTTCGTCATACAGAGTGATTAAATTGTGAGGACATTATTTGAAATGTCTAATAAATGCATATTCTTGGACAAGGGGAGGGGATAAGTAGTTATACCATGTTTTAGAAGAATACCCTCATGAGGATATTTTAGGTGATTTATTCAATTTTGTATATATAACCAAACTGATCATTTTAAGGTATAGCGTAAGATATTAAGATCATGGGATATGTTAGCTTGTTAAATTATTTAATGCATTTGTTGTAAATAATTGTTCGACCTATGTTTAATTGGTGAAGTTAAAAATAAATCTGTTTCTCCAAGGTTATCACCCTTTTCTATTTTGGTCTACATATTTCAGGTTTTCCCCTAAATGCGAGGTAGTTATTGGAGTAAAATCCTTTTTTCCTGGGAGTATGGGCACCAGATATTGCAGAAAATAACCAGTAGCGTTGCTAAATTAGTTAGAAATGAGAAAACCCCGGTCTACTTCAACAAATCATTTGTACTAGGCTTCGTACATATGTCGTCTGTGCTAAAAGAGTAAAGGGGGCGCAACAACGTCTAAGTCGGTCCAACCTACCTTTTGACAACAAGCATCAGATATTACTTCCTGCAGAGCATGCATTCACCAGGCAGTTGGTTCTCCATGTACACTTGCATCTAGGTCATGCAGGACCTCAGCTAGTCATCTCGCACTTGCGAGAATCGTTTTGGATCCCTGGCATTCGCAAGCTGGTTCGCAGTGTACGGAGGCGCTGTAGTGTTTGCTTCCGCTTTGAGGCTCAGGCTTAACAGCAAAAGATGGCTGATCTGCCTCCTGAGAGAGTAAATCCACTCCCCCCTTTCACGAACTCTAGTGTGGATTACGCCGGTCCATTCTCTCTGAAGTTTGGTGGCCCGCGGTCCAAGGTGACTACTAAAGCCTACGTTGCTATTTTTGTCTGCATGTCCACGAAGGCCGTACACGTTGAGCTAGTGACTTCGCTCACTTCACGTGCCTTCCTGGCGGCATTGTCGAGGTTTACAAGTCGTCGTGGAATTCCAAGTTCAATCACTTGTGATAATGGTAGAAACTTTGTCGGAGCCCATGCCGACCTGCAGAACCTCTCTAGGCTTCTGATGTCATCGGAACATCACTCCGCAGTGCAAGACGCCACTGCGCATTTGAACATTCATTGGCGTTTCTTGCCTCCTCACTCTCCACACATGGGAGGGCTCCATGAGGCGGCAGTACGTTCTTTGAAGTTCCACTTGAAGAGGATGTCTTCGTTCTGTAAGTACACTTACGAGGAGATGTCTACTGTTCTCACACAAATTGAGTCATTCTTGAATTCACGTCCTTTGATGTCGTTATCTGAGGACGTGGATGACTTTGGATATTTGTCTCCCGGCCATTTTCTTATTGGCAAAGCCATTGTATCGGTGCCCAGTCCTGACCTCTCTGGTGGGTACAGCCTGCGTTCCCGTTGGAACCATCTTCAGCAGATGGTCACTTGTATTTGAAAGAAGTGGTCCGTGGATTATCTCCACACGCTACAGCGTCGTGCAAGGTGGCATAAGGTACTACCAGACGTTCCTTTGGGTACCCCTGTATTGGTTCTCGAGGACAATGTACCTCCTCATAGGTGGGTGCTTGGTCTGGTGCACCAAGTACACCCAGGACCAGACGGCCTTGTCAGAGTCGTCACTGTTCGCACTGTCTCAGGCACTTATAAGAGGCCCCTCATCAAGTTGGCTCCTCTGCCTGTCAGTGAAGAGGGACAGTGAAACCTGTTTTCATTCAGAGTGTTGATGCCGGACGCATCCCACTCCACCGATTTTGACTTTCTTGCAACTTGATAGTTGTTTTGGCTTTAGATCCCTGCATTCACGAATTTGCTTGACGTCACATTCTGTTAGATAATTTCACGAGTGAAATTATCGCGGGCAATATGTTCCGTCTAGCATTCCGTGTCTGGCCGGATTTGAAGCATCAGCTGTTTTCGCGAGGTCATTCGCCGTGTTGCTATGGCGACAAGTGTATTGACTTCGTTTCTTTTATTTTTTTTTGTGTTTTCAATATAATTTTAAATATGTTTATTATCTGGTTTGTTCTATCTTCCCATCAATTCTCATCAGGAAAAACAATTGACTGTCGCTTCTTTCATTTTTGGATAGTCATGTCTATAATCTCCAACCCAAAGTTTCAGTCTGATTATTTTTAGTATATTTTAATCATAATTTTGTGTTTTTAAGGAAACAGTTCAGTTTTAAAGTAATGCTAATTAATTCTCTTATTTATGTTCTAGTATTTTAATGTAACTTATGTGATTTATTTCCAAGATTAATTTATTTATTGTATTCTTGGCCAGTGGGATTCTTGCTTTTATGTCACATGTCGTGACGACTGTCATTTTTTTCTTAACATTTCATTCACTCTCATTCGAAGCATTCGCCATGCTGGTTCATTCAGTTCAGAATACTGAATCTAGTTTTATTGTCGTGCTGGGAATTGAAGTATTCCCAGCCCAGTTATTGCAGAGACGCAATTAATATCTTCATCAAAGTCATTTATTTTGTGATTCGATTACAAACGTGTGAATCCAAGTTTTTCACTTCCCTGTTCAAACCGAATGGGCTTGAATGTGCAACTCATTAAGTAACAAGGATTTACTGTAAGTACTGTTGTGAAGTTAATATTAATTGAGTGCTTAATATTAGTTGCAGTGACGAAGCAACATATCAAAGTTTGTCTCTTCTTCTCGGTCGTTGCAGCAAGCCGACCTTAAAATAATTGCTGAAAGTGCGCATTCATTTCAAGCAAAGTGAAATTCTTATTCAGTCTTTGAGCAAGCTCGACTATAAATAATTGCTCTGGTCCTCCGAGTCATTCATCAGTCTTGTAAGGCAAGCATGCCTTATTATCCAGAAGGAGCTTGCTAAGTCGCCTCCCCTTGATATCATCAATGTTTCAGCATTTCTCCGGCACCGCTCGGAAGAGGAATTCATGTAAAGCAAGATATCAAAATTCCATCTTGTGTTTAAAAAGGGTCTATTTCTCATTTTTTGTCCATTGTGCTCTTTGTTTCTCATCAAGGGGCTCAATAAATATATTTGAACCTGACTTATGCCCGAGTGCACCATTCTCCGGTTTTCTCAGCCGTTTCGTTACCGCGGTAAACGCAATACCGGGGTATTTTCAAAATCTCTGTGCACCATTGCTAAAATATCGCGGTTTGCTAATGCTTGGAAATATCGCGGTTACTCTGCTATGAAGCAAATCCCATGGAGAAATTTTGTGTTGGTTTGTGTTGATTTGTGTTGGTTTCTTGCATGGCCGCTAGGTTCGCTCTCTCTCTGCACGTCTTCCAGTCACGGTGGCTCGTCTATAGGCCAAATTTCATTTCTTTTTGCCTTATTGTTCAATAATAAATGTTCGTAAGGATAAAATGGAATATTATATTGGGTATATATGCCTGACTTTGAATTCAAACACCATAGATACTGTAACGATCGTGAAAATCAGTTGATTACGCCTACTGGATGGACCTGGTTTGGATGAGGTCATTTCAATCGAGGTTACATACAACATTTGCAAATATATGTACCATCGTTCATTCTTCAAATAGATCCCACCTCTCTGTACATTTCAATAAAATAACATTTATGTTTTAAAGAATAATTCTCACATCTGTGAAATCTAAGGCAAAGCAACACCATGTCTGTTCTGAGTTCGACATAGCCTCACTTTTATTCCCGTTCGACTAGTGGAAATTTTAGGTGCAAAGTCATCTACATAGCCATGAAAGGGCTGTTATAATTATGTTCGTGTGTGTGTGCAAGTATGATAAATTGATTACATACACTATATACCGGTACATAGGCTATATCGTGATGCATGTAGGTAGCCATTCATTGCAAAGTTGGCCTAGGCCCACAGGTTTTCCATTTTTCATTTATTTCTTGCCTTACTGTTCATTAATAAATGGTCATACGGATAAAATGGATTATTATATTGCGTATATATGTCGTCTGAATTGAAAGTTTGAATTCAAACACCATAAATACTGTACTAATCGTATTAATCGTGGTTACGCCCACTAGCCTACTCGATGGACCTGGTTTAGTTGAGGTAAGAAAGGAAGGTAATTTCAATCGATGTTACAGCACAGTATTTGCAAAGATATGCACCATCGTTCATTCTTCAAATAGATCCCACCTGTCTCTCATTATTCTTTATATTCAATTAGCTTTTGGCCTAGATATCATAAATATGATACATTACGCTGATCTCCATCTTGGAAAGAAAACAGCGGTTTTCTCACTTTACAGCTCCTTCACGGCCGGTTTGCATCTTACCGCGGTAAAAGTCGAAACCGAGCACGATGCAACGAAAATAGACTTTACCAGGGTAAACTAAGCAACTTTACCACGGTATTCTGAATACCGAGATTGGTGCACTCGGCCATTAGTGTTGCATCCTTCAAACCGGAGAGGTTTCCCCGTCTTCCCTATTTCGCCTGCGAGCTACCGTGGGAGCGGGAACAGATATAAAATATCACTGATTGTTGAAGTCTCGTTTAAATTAATAAAACTGCAGAGACAAGCATTGGCAAAAATAAACACCCCTCCCCCTAACCATAATATTATTGGTCGTACAACACAACGGCCAGTTCAGCCGCGTTTTATTACCTTTGTTGACTGCATTTAAAACTAAAAGAAGTTTCAACAAGCATGTTGACTGTCTTGTAGAATGTTGTTAAGCTTATTTAATTGTTTTAAATATTGTTATTTTCTTTAAACTCCTTTGAGCGATTTTTTTCCTTACAAAGACACATTGGTATTTTGTCACCCCCGGGTGATGGCACCCAGGGCGGCCCGCACCCCCTTCCTACGCCACTGTATATAAGCTGTATATTATGTATTTACATCATGAAACAAGTGGAGAAATATTACACAACCATTAAAGTTGCATTTATTAAAAATCCGATCTTGGTACAAGCACAGTACATGCAATGGAAAATACATTATAGTCCAGGCAACAAAGGAAAAATGAGGAGAGAAAAATCATGTAGTTTTGAAATTTGGCAGAGATGTGGAGGAAAGTGTCCTAAACAACATAATAAAAGTTCCCATGGATAGGGGGTGAGTGGGGGGTGGGAGGAACTTTTATCTGGTTCAGGACAGTCCTGCTGACAAGTCCTCCCTAGTCCAAGCGCTATACTTGATCCAAGATGTGTACAGAGCAAAAGTAAACAACCGAATGTGAATGTGAGAGTTGGATTATCGCTGTGGCAATCCAGTATAGGTTGGAAAGTAGACGAGGAAGATATGAGATATAGTGGATCGGTTCCTGTAATTGCAATTGCCACTGTATGGTTACATTTATAAGCGCATCTTTGTTGAAAACTGTGAATACCCAATTTATCCTGCAGTTAACGTCTTCTATTGGATGCCTCTGCTGGAAAAGTAGTAGCAAACCATACTCTTGTGATGTGTGTGCTCAAGTATGTTGCCCAAAGAGGTTATCTGAATGTGTGTCTACCAATCCATAACAATATCTATACTTCTTAAAAAAATTTATCCCATGACTTCCCTGCTTTTCGAAATTCAATGATTATGGATAGACTATAATGGTTTTAAATGAATAACAACAGACGAGCAGGATCTTTCAGCACAGTGACATTTAGTGTTGTCTGAAGTTATCTTCTGTTAATATATGACTAACTATTAGTGCTTGCAGTAGCTACCCAGTTTTAATTGGAAAGTTGGTCTTATTACATATCAGACCGCCTATATCTAAATGAACATTTTCAAGGATGATTTCTCTTTAATAAGTGTTATAACAAATCTTCCTGGATCAGTTCCTATTGGATGACAGTTCTTTACTGATTATGCGATATGTGCAATTTTAAACATTATTTATTTCAAGCCAAAACGGAGCCAAACCATATTTGTGTGATGTGTGTGTAAGTTATTTCCTTAGAGAGGGCTTTTTAGTAATTAACTTTTAATTCATATTTGTTGATTTTAGATGTTTGTGGGTATTCGGTGTTATTTGCTTTTGATAATTTTTTAGCTTAGTAAGTTTTTAGTATGGCTTGTGCCGCTCCTAGGGACAGGGATAGTATAGTCCTTGAGCTTCCCTTTAACGAGAATGTATGTGGCTACTGCTCGGCTACCCTTGGCACTTTTAATGATGTATACAATCACATGCGCAACAATCATAATGAATTTGATGTCATTTACAAGTGTGGGATTTGTTTTAAAACTTTTCCGGCTAAACACGGTGTAGAAGTCCATCAGGCGTATTGTAAGGGCCCAACGGTGGCTGAAGTTTTTGAATTTCAGTGTTCGGAATGCGAGAGAAGTTTTAATTCCAAAAGTGGTCTAAGCACTCACGAAAGACATAAGCACCCTAGTCTTCGCAATGTGAAACGGCTGCAGGAGGTTAATAAGCCTAAAGGAGTAACTAGTATCTGGACAGAGGAAGAAATTACTTTACTGGTTCAGCTTAATAGAGAGTTTAATGGAGATAAGCAGATAAATAAAAAGATAGCTGCAATTTTAACATCTAAGACCAGTAGACAAATTTCTGACAAAAGGCGAGTCTTAAACACAAAAGCTAATGCAATCCCATGTAATATTCCGGATTTAGAGGAAGTTCAGGATGAAGTGGCTGATAATGAAGATTCGGTAATCAATGCTGATTTAACGGATAGTAGTGATAGTGTTATCACTGTTTCTCACTACCCGCCGGGTAAGATTGTTCCCTTAGATGGAGAATCCAATTGTAGTGGGACTATCCGACTCCAGGGATCAATATCTCATAATCCGGGAGTTGCAGAATTGTCTCAGACTGCTGATTTAAGGGAGAATATAGCTAATAACTATAAAGTGTTAGATAACGCACCAGAAGCCTCAGATGTCAGTAAATGGAAAGTCTCGATAGCTAGAGCAGGTTTACGTTGCGCTATTAATAGAATAGAACTCAATAAATTCAGAGATATTCAAAAGAAGCTCGACCATTATTTCCACCAAGTTATTGGGGGAGAGGTTGGAAATCTGGATATTGAGGATATCCTAGAAGGATTTAGAACTAGTATTTTAGGAACTAATGAAGTTACACTAAATAAACACAGAGATCGTCCGTTCGATCGTAGACCTTTAAACAAGAGAGCAAAATTTTCTAAGGCTCAGGGGCTATTTAGGAAAAACCCCAAACTGATTGTTGAAAGAGCCTGTCACGATTTGGACATTTTAGGTGATGTGGACAGTGATGTCCACCCGCCTTTAACCGAATTAGTCCAAGTTTACTCTGATCTTTGGGGTAAGGATACTACTGCAAAGCTGGATGGTATAGAACAGAGGGGAGTGTTGGGTTACTCGTTGAATAATTTTGTTGCCATTACCCCTGAAGAGGTCGACGCTAAGATTCGGAAGATGAAGGCGTCGTCCTCGTCGGGTATAGACGGTTTAGGCCAGAGACACATTTTTGGATTTCACAGATTAATATCCAAATTCTTCAACGCGATCCTTGTATCGGGGCGCTACCCTCCTGTTTGGAAACAGGCACGAACAACCTTTATACCCAAACAAGGTCAGGACCTTGGCGAAGTAGGAGGGTGGAGACCTATCACGGTTATGTCGATCCTAGCGCGCCTATTTTCCAGCACTATTGATAGCCGTCTTTGTAAAGTTGTCAACTTTTCGTTAAGACAAAAAGGCTTCATCAAGGAACCAGGTTGCCAAGTCAACAGCACCATCATTATCGAGCTCCTTGAATATGCAAAGAAAAACAAAGGAGCATGCTTAACCGTGTTAGACCTCGCTAAAGCGTTCGACATGGTCCCTCATACGGCCATTGAAAGATCTCTGTTGGCAAATGGTATTCCTCGGAATATTGCCAACTTAATCATGTCTGGATACATAGATTGTAATACTACGCTTCAATCGGGTGGCGCCTCTATCCAGGTTAAGAGAGGAATAAGACAAGGTGACCCGATATCTCCTCTGCTTTTTAACCTTGTTATTGATAATGTTATTCGCGATATTGAGTCGGCGGGGCTGGGATTCTCGTGGGGAGAAGTGAGAACGGGAATCTTAGCCTTTGCTGACGATATCGTCTTGCTAGCTAATAATAGAAATGATTTGCAGAGCGAACTGAACACCTTGTTTGAAGGTCTGACCAAAGTAGGTTTGGAAATTTTGGTTAGTAAATGCTGTGCCTTAGAGATCGTTGCCACCAGAGATACTTGGGTCTCAGTTGACCCTTTAGTTAGGGTGGGGAATTCAAAGGGGAACTAATTAACTAATTATAGGGTGGGGAATAGATTAATTTCTCACCTCCTGGAGATACCTTAAAATATCTAGGAATAAATGTAGACCCTTGGAATTTTAGAGGGGACGGCGGCGGGGTGCTTGGTGATAGGATTTTGAGGGCGGCTCGGAAAATTCACTCTTATCCCCTTAGGCCGACGCAAAAGCTCGACCTTATCTCCAGGCACCTAATTCCAAGATTCTTATATGGATTAGTAGCCAGTCCTCCCAGTAGGACTCTATTGGCTGCCTATGACGATTCTCTTCGACAAATACTCAGGGAAATTCTGCACCTCCCGGCGCAGCTCACATCCGGATTTTTCTATGCTAGGTGCCACGATGGAGGTCTTGGTTTTCCAAAATTAGAAAATATAGTACAGCTTGCTGCGCTCAGGTTAGCGTCTAAGTTGCACTCTAACAATGACCCCATCGTTCAAACAGTAATAGCCTCTGAAGACTTTCGACATAAGATTTCTAAGCGTGCTGAAAGACTCTGTTTGACCTGGCCCTGCTCGAATAAGGACATTGAGAGGAAGAAAACTGTTCTCAAAGAAAACGATAGGCTACAGTGGGCCTCGTGTATTTGGCAAGGAAAATCAGTCCCTTCTTTCTATGATAATAGAATAGGAAATTAGTTTTTGTATGATAAGAATCGGCTTCCATCAAGGTTACTCATTGAGGCTATTAAACTTCGCACTAATACAGCCCTTTGCAGAGTCCTTGAACATTGCTATAGACCCGAGGTTGACCCCATCTGCAGAAAGTGTGGTATACTTCCCGAAACCCTCGGGCACATTCTCGGTCAGTGCATGGCTAATAAACAACCTCGTATGAGGCGCCACGACCGGATTGTGTCCGAGGTGTTCGGGAAGATGGCTTTAATACCTAATTCTGAATTGTACAAGGAACATAATTTCTCTATTTCAGCGGGCGTATTTCTGAGACCCGATTTAGTTTTAAAAGTGGCTAACAAAGTATGGGTTTTAGATGTCACGATTAGATACGAGGATGGGGACAGCCTCTATATGGGAGCCAAGGAAAAATTTGATAAATATGAACAACTGAGGGATAGCTTTCAAGCTAAATGGCCGAATACTGATTTTGAAGTAAAACCTCTTGTGTTCGGATCTTGTGGCTCTCTGCCCGAAGCCACAAAATCTACTTTGTTATTGTTGGGTTTTAACCAGGTGGAGTTAACTCGGATTTGCTTGGAAGTCTTAAAATCTTCCATTTTTATGATGAATTCGTTTAGAGACAACAGATAGTTTCCTTTTAATTTTATTGTTATTTGTATTTGGTGTGTTTTAGTGTTTTAATGGTTTAATTAATGATTGTACAGTAGCTGTTGTCTGGGGAGGGTGGATGCAAAATTTACCGATAGGTCTCCTCCCTCTCCACAGGAATTGCCTGGCAAGCGTGAGAGCGCATTTTCAAATACAAAGCACAGTTCACAAGAGTTCGTTTTTGAGACTGTTTAGTCGATTACATATCAATTGAACTTTCCTTTTTATATTAAGAACCAAGGGTCCTGAGTTCGATTCCCAATGTTTTGTACTGTGTCTTCTCGCCGCAGGACAAACCTTTTTCTCACATGTTTCTTTATTGGTGTCGTAAGTTTTGAAGCCCTGGCTGGCAATTTTCTTCTATAATACAAAATATTAGAGGCCATGCCTATTATATTTACTTTCAATATGTAGTGTATTTCATTACACATTATGTAAATGGAAAGTACAATAAATTGATTAATTATGTTATAAAATATGTTTTTTACTTGGTAACTTATGTCACTTGTTTTTCTTCAGAATCAACAAATTTGCCAAGGTAACCGATAAAAACAAATTAAATCTTGTTTGCTATATATATTATGTTGTAAAATATGTAAGCCTATGATATAAATACGAAAACAAGCAACTCACTCTACAGAACATATGTTTTCACAATTACATTAGACATAAACAATTGAACGATGTGTGCGGAATGGAAGTAAATGTCTGACTGAGCTTGTCCCACTATCGTGAAGTATGCGCTGGTGCGATTAACCAATGAAACGACAGGACACAGTTAGTCAAGGCAAGTCTGTTTACTTGGACCTAGTATAGTTATGCCTCAATTCGATTACTGCGATATTCTTTTGACTTCATAATGATTGTGTTAGATTTTTAGTGATGCCATGGGTAGCCTCAACAACGAAAGAAAACTATTAACTTACCCAACATTCATAACTTGGAAATATGTTTTGCTGTTTTTTGTATGTTTGTTGAGAGTATAGATAACATGTGAACGGGTGAAGCAATTAAAATAGGCTAGGGAACTCAAAGTGATTGCTGGGGCATCCTAAGGTAACTAACTTATAATGCTGATAAATTACATGTTTCTTTTCTCCTACGAGGGATATAATTATGTTGCAAATTGTGTATAAAATAATATCACCTTTTCCCTCGAATTAAATGTTCTTGTTACAATATCAGTTCCTTAGCTTTGTCATATGTAAAATGTATACTAGTCAATATTATAAAACATTACTAAAATCTATTCTTCTTCTTCTTCTTCTCATTGACTCTACAGTTCTTGAAGAACTTTGGCCGCCTTAATAAAATCTATAGCTATCCCTATAATACAAAGCCACACGGCTGACTGACTGACTGACTGACTGACTCACTCACTCACTCACTAACTGACTCATTGACTGACTCACTGGTGGTTTCATGTCCGGAGCCACTACTTCTCTATCAAGTAGTTCCTCAATTTGAATCACGAGGCTGAGTGCATCTCTGCCAGACCTCCCTACCTCAGAAAAATCCGAGGAGGTACCGGGGATCTAACCTGGGCTGACGGACCTGTAGTCAGCAACGCTAACCACAAGACCACGCCGGCGGTCTTACGTATTCAAACATCTGAACAAATTTCCTAAATGTGAAGATATCTATAACTATGACACATGCAATAGAGGCAATTTGTATATTCAAAAATGTAAATATACTACAACATTTAATAGTTATTAAAACGTTTCTCTGCATCTGTATAACAGCCTACCGGTGAACTAAGACAAATGTCTTACTGTGCTTTCAAGAAAACTTTGTAATTTTACTTGAGAAATAATCCACTATACCGCGTCCAGGAATTTTATTCTATACATCGGGTGTGAATTTTATAATTTTTGACATTGCTAAACATTTTCTTTCAATGTCCTGGCAAAAATAAACCTATCTATCTATCATAATAATTTGCTGTCCCGAATGTAATAGTAGGCCTAATAAAAAATATCTGAAATGTACAATGATGTTAAAACTTATTGGGATACAGTCTTCATAAATGTTTTTACTGAAAGAAATTTTCCTAAACTCACAAAACTTTGAACTCAAAATTAAAGAGGTGCTGAATGTAAGATTTTCTGTGTCCCAGCCATAACAGCATAGAAATGAATAGTGATTTTCAATATATGGTATCATTAAAAAATCATGGAATTAATTTCAGTCCACTGATTAAATATTTCTTGGGATATTTAAATTATCACTTGTGCAGTGATGATAAGGTGAACTTAGTTAAAGCAATCACTACAAAGCAAAGAAATCTGTGTAAAGATTGGAATGTTTTCAATATGACAATATCTAGATAGTGGTGACGTTAGACATGCTTTCGTTATTAAGTGCCAGAATAGTTACCATAAAACTTGGTATATGCATTTTTGGTATATGCCTATTGATATTGGACCAAATCAGTTGAACAGTACCAGAATAATGCCCAAGTTAATGTCTATTTTATGGTACTATATTAGAAAGAATTTATCAAATGCAAATCAGTTATCATGACAACATATTGTTTTACAGTGTTCATATACGGCTATGGAAATTGCAATACAGTTATAGTTCCTTCACATTTGCTTATCAAAATAGACCATTAAACTGAGCGAGGTTGCCAGATAATGTCTTCCTCTTGTATTCTGTAGGTCCCTAGTTCAAATCCTGTAGATTACGAATTTGCCAATTTTCGTTGCATTTTTATGTGAGTGTGCTATAGTTCTGCTGACGCTGGATGACATTACTCTAATTTTTTAAAAACTAGACCTTTGTTCTTCCGTTAGTTCAGGTTAATGAATCAATCTGGAGTTTAAATCTGAAACAGATAAAAAAAAAGAACTTAATTTTCTGCATATCACAATTCCAAATATAACTGATTAAGCAAAAGCAATCTGGCACTTTGTTACATTAATTCCGGGGTGCGCGGGCAAAGAGAGTTAAGTCCACTTTCTTGTTACTGAGAATTAGAGTGACTTAACACACTATACCAGCCCAACATAGCTTTAGAGATGGATAAACCCATGAGGCACACATCCATAACTACCGTACAATTTTGATTATGACTTACTGGACTTAACACAAATGTAGAGAACATTTTTATCTATAACTCTATGGACATATCTCAATTTTTTGGGATGGTGGACTTAACTCTCTTAACCCGCACACCCCGGAATTTACCTATTTTTATTAGGTAGTGTATTGTATTTGAGAAAGCTTCTAGTAGGTTACCTTTGTAAGTCATGTAATTATTCAGGATGATCATGGAATTTTCTCGAGAGTGGCGCTTGTGTATTGCACATGCTCAGTCCTAGATGGTTGTGGCCGTTGGCCAAGGTGAGCATAGGTTTTGCCAGTCTCGCTACTGTGTGCAGGCGAAGTGTGGAGTATTCTTTGTCTTCGAGTATCTAGTTCTGAAATTGTGTCAGCGGTTCTTCTTGGTTGTCAGCAAAGGTAAGATTTAAATGTCAGACCCTGGTGTAGATATTCAGGCAGGTATACGCATGATTATAATGTATGTATTATGGCTGAGTTGTACACCGGCTTTTTAAGTATTTAAGAACTTGAGCCCTTTCAGTCAGGAAGAATTAGGCCTGTAAATCGTTAATTTGTTAGCATTCCAGTTTAGGACATATTTGTTATGGTGGTGTTTCTTTCAACATTATTTTAAACATTCTTCTGTAGATTGTCATTATTTTTTCTATTCCTCTAGCACGAAGAATGTTCCACAGTAGGTAGAGCGCGTGCCGTATAAATCTGCCGAAGCACAGTAACCAATTTACGAGAAGACCGTGAAGTCACGCCTTCTTCCCAACACGTCATCATTCCCCTCCCCGCATTTTATTGATTATTACCACGTGTTCCATCGGGGAATCACCGTCTAAGAATATCTCACTTGTTCTGCAAGGACAGTCTTGAGTGTAAGCGTTTCTTTTGTTGGTATCGGTGAATGAGTGTTTGTGCTGTGTTACAACTTATATTGTTAGCAGTTTTAAGTGTGCCTCACATTGTTCAAAATGCCCCCTGTGCTAAGTAAATTACAGTTTAAAACTCTTCATAGTCAAGCTAGGGAAATAGTGTCAAATGTGCACGCCTTTATGAAAGAAGAAGCTGAAACAGGCGTTCACATAAAAATTGAGAATTTCGGTAAAAGAGCATCTGCAGCTACAGGCGTTAATGAACGTACGATTAGGCAATTTGTAAAAGAAAGAAAAAAGATTGAATCTGCAGAAGGTCCTTCTACATCATTTTCTACCCCTGGTAAGAAAAGACAAAAACCCGCGCCTAAGTCAACAGTGGACCAATTTAATGAGGACGTCATTCGTAGACGCATATACGAATATGCTCTGCGGGAAAGTGAAATGCCTACTATTAAAAAACTCCATGTGCGATTAATAGAAGATATAGAATATACCGGCAGTAAAACCTCGTTGCGTCGGCTTTTGAAAAAATTAGGTTTTAAGTGGAGAAGAACGCCAAATAATAGGACTCTACTTACTGAAAAACAAGACATTCGATTCAAGAGAACAAAATTTTTAAGACAGATATTACAATACAGACAAGAAAACAGACCTATAATATATACAGACGAGACATATATTCATAGTACTCATACGGCGCCACTTTCCTGGTCAGATGATTCGGGTAGGGGGTTTCATGTCCCTATTTCCAAAGCGCGACGTTTAGTGATTGTTCATGCGGGAGGAGAGACTGGATTTGTCCCAAATGTTTTGTTAATATTCAAATCCCAGACAAAGTCAGGCGACTATCATGATGACATGAACCATCAGAATTTCATGAAATGGCTCACAGAACAATTAATTCCAAATTTACCACCATCTTCTGTTCTGATATTAGACAATGCTTCATATCACAATGTTCAAACAAATCCCTCCCCTACCTCAAATTCACTAAAGGCAGATATGCAAAAGTGGCTTCAAGAAAAAAATATTTTCTTTTTCCACCAAACTTTACCAAACCTGTACTGAAGCATAAACCCAACTTCATTTCTTACAGTGTTGATGAAGTAATGCGAGAACATGGGCATTCCATTCTGAGACTCCCTCCTTATCACCCAGAATTAAATGCGATTGAGGGGATTTGGACACTAGTGAAAAATTGGGTTGCTTCCCGTAATGTGACATTTAAATTGGATGACGTTATGAAATTAATAGAAGAAAAATTTGGCCAAATAACGGCAGAAGAATGGGCTTCAAGATGTTGTCGGGTGCAGCAAACCGAAAAGGAATATTTAGAGCGGGAAGGATTAATAGACGACTATGAAGATGGCATTGCTGTTCGACCATTAATCATTAATGACGGCTCTGAATCTGATTCCAGCGAATCTGGTGAGGATATGTCTGGGGTTGAGGAACTTCTATCAGATTCACAATGATGTGAACTAAGGTACGTAATGAAAGTTTCTCTAAAGCATAATAAATTATTGTTGTTGTTGTCAGCTGACAAGGAACCTCTCCGGTAGGATGTCTCAAGTAGACTGAAATCATTGACAAAACTCCGTAAGCTTTAGCTGCATAGCTCCTCCTCCTAGTCGTCCCGCGCATATCGCGGCAAATTTATCCGGCATCACCTCTATCCTGGGATGTATGTATGAATGGGTCACGAATGTGTGTTAAGTTCAAATATGGGACTGTCATCAATCTGTTTCTGCTCAATAATGAATTTCAGACTTTTGGACAAATAAATTCAAAATACAAAAATTTGATGTTAATGGAATATTGAAGTAATTAATGTTTAATAGTATCAGTATATGTAAAGAAATTTATTATGCACAATAAAAGTTAATTGTACCTAATTGTTCATTTGGTTAACTCATTTCTGTAATGCTTCAGTCAGCTAAGAAACAAAAAATAGTATTTCCACTATAATAATCTAAGTTCAATAAATGAAAATTAATAACACTTTTTGTAGTTTATGAGCAAAGTTATAAGTTATAGTTAGAGACGAGACTTTCATGCACTATAAAATTGCAAAATATGCATGCATTCATGCATTATCAAACCATGAAACATGCACTGTCAAGGGAGAAATACACTAAAATATGCACTAACATTTATGGCCCAATTTCCTTACTTTACTTCACTTTTTTGGCACAGTTGACAACCAACAGCATTTCTAAATTGTTTTCTGTAAGGTTCCTGCGTTTGTCAGTCAATATGTTTCTGTAGACAGAGAATGATCTTTCTACATCACACGATGTTATGGGTGCAAACTTCAGTGAACACATTTGTGAAAGTGTCTGGTCAAATTCTTCATCCACGTTTTCACCACAAAGAACCTTCTTTACTGAGCAAAGGGATCTGTAGTCCGGGTTCGCATTTATTACCCTTGATTTTAGTAATGTTTTACAAAAAACAACTGCCATAGAAAATATTCGGAAACAGAATAAAAGTGCTTACCGCTTTACTCCAATAGTCGCAGAAGACGACTTCCCCATCTGATCTAATAAAAACCTTACCCTTAATCCACTGTGCAAGTAGTTCACTTTCTGAACATTTAATTGGAGGCATAGTAAAATCACAGAAGAGACAACCACATTGACCACTGCACACACTGTAAAGACACTGCAGATTTCCCGAGCTCTGACAAAGTACAATGCACCCCAAGTGCGGGCCTGAAATAGGTTAGGGTGGACAAAGGCAAGGTCAAATTTCTTCCTCCTTTTCACACATCTTCGCGCCACTTCACAAATGACTGTAAAAATGGGTAGGGCTGGTAAAAATTGAAGATAGGGAAACTTTGCCATGACACCACTTTCTTGAAAACCCATTAAAACATGCATTTAAACTGAATACAGTGGTACCTCGAGATACGAGTGCCCTAACATACGAGTTATTTGAGATACGAGCTGTCGAGCGAGCGAAGTTTTGTTTTGAAATACGAGCTACATTTGAGGTACGAGGAACGGCCAGCTGCGACGCTGCACATGGCCCACCAGTTTACTGCGCCTGCGCCTCGTGCGTCTCGTGCAATATCCCACTTATTCCCCCAGTGTGCTTGTTTACCTCGCTGTCGAAGCATCTTTGCTAAGTTTTTCTAGGGCTTTGCACTTTTTGTGCATTTACATACTTTATCACATTTCTTTTTATAACCATGGGTCCGAAGAAAGTGTAACAAATATGTATGTACACTTTATAAAACCACTTTTTTTCTTTACATTCTCTTTTATTATGTTTTTATACAATATTTGTCATTTATAAATACATTTTTGTTATTTAAAAACACGTAACAAAAACAAATGGGGGTAGCATTTTTGGGGCTGGAACGGATTAATGGCATTTCAATTAATTTCAATGGGGAAAATTGCTTTGAGATACGAGCAAATTGACATACGATCAAGGTTACGGAACGAATTAAACTCGTATCTCGAGGTATCACTGTATAATGTATATTATATGCATGATTTAGCAAACAATACCCTAAATATGCTTTATGCATGTTTTTTCCTCCAAAAAGGTCAAAACATGCAAACATGCACGGAAAAAGCATGCATATTTGGAACCGGAAAGTAATGACATGGGTAAGTACTCAGTACTGCTAATCATAGGCAGCAGAAGTAACTTGTAGCAACCAGAGTTACCGTAGCACTTGGATAGTGGTTTGGATTTAGTGACTGTATTAAGGGGGGACATACAGCTTTCAATGAAATTCATTGATAACAAATATGAGAATTTCATTATTTTTTTCTCAGCAATAAATATTGCTCTACAGTCTTGCAATCTGACATACAGTACTCTTTATTGAGTATTTCCACAATTGCATACTATTTTCAAAATTAATCAATCTGTTACAGTTACAGGTACTTATCGTTTCAAAATGGCTGCCACATTTCATGCACTGAACAGCTGTTTCCCTGATAACTTCCACAAATATAGATATTTCTGAGTGATTATTTTTCTGTGTGTTTGCTAACATCATGTGAACAACATCATCTAGGATCTATGAAATATCTTTAGTATAAGTATTTTGTAATATCATTTTGTTTTTAAATTCTCTTTTCTGTTAAATTATACATACCGGTAATACCGGTACTTATATTGACGATATTTCAAAGATCCTAGATTATGTTGTTGACATGATGATATTAACAAACACACAGAAAAATAATCAATCAGAAAAATAATCTCTCAGAAATATCTATATTTGTGAAAGTTATCGGGGAAACGGCTGTTCAGTGCATGAAACATGGCAGCCATTTTGAAACAATAATTACCCGTAACTGTAATAGTTAGATTAATTTTGAAAATAGTATGCAATTGTAAAAATAGTCAATAAAGAGTATGTCAGATTGTAAGACTGTAAAGCAATTCATTTCTGAAAAAAAAAAAAAAAAAAAAAAAACGAATTTCACATATTTCTCACCAATGAATTTCATCGAAAGCTGTATGTCCCCAAGGCTTGTTAACTACAGAGGTTGCATATTCTGGCGAGTTTATAGGACAGGGGGTTGCGGCAAGCAGGCGAGCTGTGTGACGTCGCCAGTTTCCAACTCTCGCAATTCCCGTCTTTTCTCAGTCTAGAAAATGCTTACACCTTATGATTAAACTCATAACCTTTAATGAACCCTTGGTCTGATTCCTGTGAAACTTGTACAGAAATAATCTACACACAACCCTACTGATGGTTAAAACAAAGCCTTAAAAAATCGGAATGTTTTTATTTCATTTTATAAACATCACCCGTTACACAAAATTCATGGAGGGAGAAGCAAATTTGACTATGCGACAGTTTTTTGTATTTTTTGTGTCCTGGAAAATCTTCAAGCCAGAAAGTGTTAGAGACATAATTGAATTTTGTTATAAATGAAGTACCATCTTTATATCTTAAATGGTTTACAAGTAATTGAGTGGTAATTATTCTGGGCGCTTTAGCTGTCTTAATGACTTGGCCCTTGGAGCACGACGTGACACTAGAGAGCATGGTGCTCAGTGGCGTAGCTTGACATTGGGTTCTGGGTAGACTGGATTTTAAAATATGAATTTATACCTGTTCAAATGATACACGAATTCCCAGTGTTTAAAATAATAAAATAATGTTAATATAATGCACATGGATTCGATTTCGTATGTACCTATATAAGTATATTATTATTACTATTACTACTATTACTAGTTGGCTAGTATTAGTATTAGTACCACAATCTTTATTAATTATTATCGAATTTTAGTGGATTTGGATTTTAAACTAAACTAAGTTACATAGATTTAAAAAATAAAGTATAAGATTCAATTTTAGAAAAACGCCTAAATCAAGCTTAGAAGTTGGTTTTTACCCTTTGGTTCATACGATAGTTTCGAAAACGGTGTTATCCATACCTATTATATTAAAACGTGCTACACGGAAATAATCACTAATTTAAGATAAACTAACTCTGCACTCAGTCTAATGACTGATGAGTGATGAATGTAATGTTTATGTTACCGTATCCTTTCCCTTTATTCAATCTATTGTCCGGTTTCATACTCGAGCGCTCTTCAAGTAAGCAGGTATCTGAAGAGACTAAATATGGCATCATTTCTTTCCTTCTTTCAATATTACTTAACTTTACATAATATTATCTCTACACAGTCAATTATTTAACAAGGTTATAAAGTCATGCGAGAGTTGTCAGGTATGGAATAAGCTGCGAGAAAATAGTAATTTCTATGCTTAACTTAGAGAAAGTTGTGCGAGTGTTCTAAGAGGTGAAATAAGTCGCGAGAAAATTGTAATTTCTATGCTTAAGTTAGACAAAATTACGTGACTATTCTAATAGGTGAAATAAGTCGCGAGAAAATAGTTAACGGTACTTTGTTGCTTAAGATACAGATCGTTCTGTGAGTTTCCCAAGAGGAAGAATAAGACGAAAGGAAATGACAAATAAATTACTAGGGTAAAGCAAGTCGTATGAGAGCTCCCTGAGATGGAATAAGACATGAGAAAATAGTAATTTCAATGCTTCTGTTAGAGAAAGCCTTTAAAGAGCTGGAATAAGACGAGAGAAAATAGAAAAAAATAATTAGGACAGAGTAAGTCGTGTGAGAGCTCCCTGAGATGGAAGAAGACGCGAGAGAATAGTTATTTTAATTCTTATGGCACAAAATGTTCTGTGAGTTTTTCAAGAGGTAGAATAAGGCTAGAGAAAATAGCTACAATTTTATTACGGTAGAAAAAGTCGCGTGAGAATTCCCAGAGATGGAACGAGAAAACTGTAATTTTTAACGTTTAAGTTAGAGAACATTGTGTTGTGTTTTCTAAGAGCTGGAATCAGACGAGAGGAAATAGTAAGAATGTTATTAAGGTAGAGAAAGTCGCGTGATTATTTCAAGAGCGGCAGAACACATGCTGCGGGTTGTGAAATCCGTTTTTGTGAATTTAACATTCAAATTTCGCGGCATGATGCAGGAGGTGACGTCATAGCTGCGGAAGCAACTCTTCGCCGTTTTCCAAGAGACTAGCGTTCTCAAAATCCTCTTCAGTTTCTTTGCTGGTGACTTTATGCCGCTCTTGCGAAACAAATTGGCCTCTCTTCGCTACGAGTAAGTTAATGTTTAGTGGGAGAAGTCATATATCTCGCACTTGATGAAACTAAACATGCGCAGTCACCGGTAGTCTCAGCTCGCTCATCTTTACTGCCGCATCATGAGATTTCGAGGCTGCCTAAGCACACGGCACCACAAATTGACGCTTTGTGCGCTGGGATTGGGGAATGCAACGGCGAAAAATATTTTGATGACACGGCTAATGAGTTTATAATGATTAATGGCTTGGTTGTTGCTGCCTTTATTTATTTGTTTATGAATCCACTATTTCCTTATATTATTTATGTAGACTCAGTCTCAAAGTCTACCCTTACGCTATGCCACTGATGGTGCTGCTGACCAAGGCTTGCATAATGATCTTGGCCGCTGACCGCAGTCTTTTAGGAAAGAAATTACTAATACATATTGTTTTAAATAGTACAGGATAGTCAATGAGAAAGTGCAAATAACTGAACTGTTATGCCTAGAAAATATTCCTCATTCTAAAGGTTATGTTAGTATAATTTGATGAAAATTTTTTAAAGAATGTATATTTCCATAGAAATTACACCTTATAATAAGGGTAGAAAACAACTAAGGGATATTTTTATATATAAATATTAACATGTACAGTACTAATATTAATATGAGGCCTACATTGTTTAGACTATTGTAGAGTAGGCCAATTAATTTGTATTAATATTGTAACATAGCAATACATTTATATTAACAATAGTTTTCTCCTGGTTATATGGGGTAGGTTATGTAGGTAATGATTGGTGAAACACGACCAGAAGTGTAGATCTGTATACAAATTATGTGACAGAGATAATATAATAAACTAAGGGATGGTTTGTGATTAATATTAATAATAATAATAAGTATTTTATTGTCATTGAACTTGTAGTAATAGACAACGTCAAGGAAAGCTTTCATGAGCAGCACTATGAAAAGAGGGCAAAGGATCTTTAAAATCGGCATCTCAACAACAGAAAAAGACACACATAAGCACAAATTGCTTTGCAATGCATTCTTCATAAATAACACAATATTTCAAAGGAATTTTTTCATTAAAAAGTACCATCGTCTTGCTTTAACTATAACCCTATAGTATGCTCTTAAAGCCTCAGCAATTCACCACCCGTTTTAATTGGAGTACGTTTTCATGTTATATTATATTAAAATATGAAAAGGGCGTAACAAGATATTAAACTAATACGGCATTTGCTAAGCTACTTAGACATAAAAGTTACTAGCATAAAGGATCAAAAAATAAAATAAATAATTCAACAAATATCTAAATAAAAGTAGGCTAGTGCAGATTTACTAGATGAGGAAAAAGTTTGATTTATTCCTTTTCCCCAGCGGGTCAATCTTTTAGTATGGGTACAAGCAGCCAGTTAATATCCTTTATTATCAAGTCCACAACTAAAATATTTAAGGATTTTTACGTTATTGCTAGTAGGCCTATTTTATAGAAAAAAAAAAATACCTCTATCGTTCTGATAGCTTTAGCGCCTGGAGTAATTACTACTCTAGTAAGTTACTCGTGAACCATTCAAGATATAAACATGGTGCTTGATGCAAAATAAAATTCAAATATTTCCATAAAACTGACATGTTTGGATCTTTTTCTGGTCACAGAAATTTAAAAAAAATATCGCACAGTCAAATATGCTTCTTCCTCGACATTTCACAATTGTCATAAATCATTCTGACAGCTATAGCGCCCAGAATAATTGCCACTCAATTACTCTTAAACCATTCGATATATAGAGCTGGAACTTCATTTGTATTAAAATTCAGTTATTTCACTAAAACTTTCTTGCTTGAAGTATTTTCAGGACACGAATATAAAAAAAATTGTCGCATAGTGAAATTCCCTTCTCCCTCCTTGAATTTTGTGTAACGGGTGATGTTTACAAAATGAAATAAAAACATTTGTGTCTGCTTTTCTAAGGCTCTGTTTTAACCAGCAGTACGGCTGTAGTGTGTAGATTATTTCTGCACAAATTTCACAGGAATCCGACCAAGGATTAATTAAAGGTTACGAGTTTAATCATGCGGTATAAGAATTTTCCAGACTGAGTAAAAGCTGGGAATTGCGTGATTTGGAAACTGGTGATGTCATGCACTCAAGTGCTGCGATTGGTCTATCCCGGAATATGCAATCTGTATAGTTTACTGATCTTAGAGAGGATGCCACGAGTTAAGTAAGGGCAGAGAAAGAGACTAACATCTATTATTATGACCTGTATAAATGAAGGGCATAATCCCAATTACGGGGACCAATTCACGCGATATTCACATTTCCACAGACTGTGTGATGTTTTTTGTTTATGAGCGATACACGGTTACCAACTGTTAGGTTAGGAACGATTATGTTAGTTAAGGAGCAATGTACTGAATACCTCCGATGTTTTGTTAGTTTAGGAACGTTTATGTTAGTTAAGGAGCAATATACTGAATAGCACAACCACCATTTCTTACGAGCAGCTAGTGGCTTGTACCTTTGTAGGTGTGTCACACTGTTCATCCACAATCATATCTTGTTTAGCAATATGACGTCACACCTCCGTCCAATCAAGAGGACGAGGACAGAAAAATGGTGGAAAAGAAGGGAGTTTTTGCAAGATTGTTTAATTGTTTAATTGTTTAGTCCTCTGAGCAAATACATGCTATGGGACATTAAGCATTAACATACATTAATGCATAACATACATTAATACATTTATAACAAACTGTACAATAATATTATTTCTAGATGATTAGTATTTACAAAAGTTACTAGATTTATCAGGTTATTTTGAGGTATCCACATGTATGGTTAAAAAGTAAAATACAAATAAAATTAAGGCATGGTAAAATTAAATAAAAATAGAATTTACAATATTGTCAAGCTTAGATGGAATGATAGTCTGGGAAAGTGGTAATTTACTAAATGTTCTAGATTTACTATATTTCTTAATCTTCTAAAAATTCATTCACACCATAAAAACATTTTTCTAGTAGAAAGTTTTCTACAGCTTTCTTAAATTTTTTTGGGTTGTCAATTTCTTTCAATGCTTCTGGAAGCTTGTTATATAGTTTGGTACAATTGTACATTGTGCTATTTTCATACAATGAGGTATTGTGACTTATACTGCTTAACTGTTGATTAGCTCTTGTGTTGTGGCTATGCCGTTCTTTATTAAGCTGAAATGTTGTATAATTTTGTTTTGTGTAAATTAATATTTGTAACATATAAATGGAAGGTAACAGAAGTATCTTCATTGATTTAAATAGTATTCTACATGATTCTTTACTATTTACACTTGCAATTATTCTTATAACCCTTTTCTGCATTTTAAAAATAAGATCTGCCTTTTTCCCCCAGAATATTATTCCATAACTAAGTTGACTGTGAAAGTATGCGAAGTACAGGCTTCTCAGCGTCTTTTGATTCACTCTTTCCCTTATTGTTTTGAGGACAAAACACAATTGACTCAGCTTTGAGGCCAGTTTCTCAATGTGGGTGGTCCATTGTAGATTTTCATTTATCCATATCCCTAGGAATTTTACATTGTTAGCATAGTTAATGGATTTGTTTTCAAGTTCTATAGGGGGTAGAAATGGATGACTATTCCTTTGATGTCTAAAAGTTATTGCTTGTGTTTTATCCTTGTTTATTATTAACTTATTTTTATTGAACCAATTTTGTAATTGACTCTCAGTCTCCCTAATTGTAGTAGATACTTGATTTTTATCCCCCTTAATGGTTAAGCTTGTATCATCTGCAAATAATGTTATTTGACTCTGTTTTACATGATTTGGTAGGTCATTTATGTAAATTAAAAAAAGTATTGGACCGAGGACTGAGCCTTGAGGAACACCTATTTTGATACCTTGCATTGTGGAACTGTGTTTTTCATATGTATTTGTTTCTTCGTTTTTACTAACTATTTCAACATATTGCTTTCTCTTTCTGAGATATGATTGAAACCAATCATTAGCTAGTCCCCTTACACCATAGCACTCCAGTTTTTGTATTAATATTTTATGATCAACTAAATCAAAGGCCTTTGATAGATCCATAAATAGGCCTATATTATGTTCTCTTTTATCCAATGAATTATATATGTTATTTAAAAATGCATTAATTGCTGATTCAGTAGACTTCCCCTTTATAAAACCATGTTGTGCCGAATTCAAAATTTGATGATTTTTAAGATATGTTTCCAGTCGAGTAGTCATTGCTTTTTCAAAGATTTTTGAGAGAGAGCATAATATCGATATGGGCCTATAATTGTCTACTTTAGTGTGTTCTTCTTTCTTATATATTGGTGTTATTTTTGCTATTTTTAGGCACTCAGGGAAGACTCCAGAAGTAATTGAGAGATTGATGATGTAACGTAAGGGATTTATAATGTTTTCACAACATTTTTTCCATATGATATCTGGTATGTCATCTGGACCAGATGAATATTTAGGTTTTAAACTGTTTATAATTGTTTTTACCTCTCTTATGTCAATGGGGTATATGAACATTGAACTGTTTAGGTTGGGTATGCCAGCAGGTGTCCACAACCCATGGTTTTGTTGTTTTATTCTATCAGATACATTACTAAAGTATTCAATAAATTTGTGTGTTATTTCTGTGGGATTAGTAAGCATTTTTCCCGATTCACATTTTAGGTGATATGTTTCTTTTGTGTTCGTGTATCCCATTTCTTTTTTGGCTATCCTCCACATAGCTTTCGATTTATTATCTGATTTGTCAATAATAATATCGTTGTGGTACTTTTTTGCTGCAATTAGGACTTTTTTGTATATTTTTTTATAATTCTTGAAATAGGTTTTGAAATTATTGCTGTTACTTGTCTTATTTAATTTACTAAGAAACTTAAGCCTTTTTGAGGAATTTTTTATGCCTTGAGTTATCCATGATTTCCCATTATACTTTTTAATTTTTATTCTCTGAATTGGTATGGTCATATTCAAGTAGAACTGTATTTTTTGTGTGAATGATTCACAAGCTGCATTTGCATCATTCTCATTATAGATATTTTGCCATGATTCATCTTTTAACAGTCTATTAAGGGCTTCTATTCTTTCATTGCTGAAAAACCTACCTACCTGGTATTCAGTCTCAAAGTGCTTGTTTTTTTTACCCAGTAGTTTACTGTTTATTGTAAATTGTTGAGCATAGTGGTCTGAGAAACCGGAATCAAATACTCTTACATTATTAATTTCAGGAAGTGGTTGCCTTACTAATACTTGATCAATTATTGTTTCTGAATTGGCTGTTATGCGTGTGGGCTCATGTATGACTGGTGTTAGGTTATGTACCACCATGAACTCTGAGAATTTCTTATCTATTTTGTCTGGGGTAAAATCTAGATTCAAGTCTCCGAAATTAGAACATGTTTGCCATTTGGTATACCTTCTAATAATTGTCCCATTTTCGTTATGAGTAGGGACCGGATTTTTAGGTTTTTAAAAACACTGTTTTAGGTTTTCCATTAGGTGAAATAGTTTTTTTTAGGTTTTTTGTCCAAAATATCGTTTTCTGGTAGAATAATTGGTTTAGTGAATTTGAATGTGCTACATAGGATTCAATACATAGTACTTGTAAAGTTTAACTTAACAAATATGACTTAAATTTGTGTAAACTTGCTTTAGGACAATATTATACAATTGAAGAAAGAAAGCATAAACAATCAAAAGAAGCAGTGAAAATAAGATTGCCTCACATTTCCTGGTTACAGTATGTCACCAAATATCTTTCAAGATTCTCAACTGTGAAGTTCTTCCTGGTATCTCTTATTTAGGAGTTAATACTGTTTCTAGACACTACCCTTTCAGGATTCGAATCCGATGCTTCTAATTCAGTAAGTAAAATACTTTATGGTTGGATGTGGATAATGTGAAACTGATTATTTTCCTTTCTTCGGTTGTTACGCATGCTAACCGCACAATAGATCAATTAGGGACGAAAATTTCCCCCTTTTCTAGAAAGGTAAATAATACTATATGTGTTTCTGGCAGGCTTGACAAAATATTACTTTGCCACCTATAGTGAAATTCAGGTCGTCGCCAATCCACTGCTGTAATAAACTCGATTTAATTTGTTTTGGCATAATTGACACGTCTTCTTAAAACTCACAGTGTGACCACTAAGTATGAATAACAGGGAAGTAATAAAGGCAAACAAGCGCTTTAAAACACAGAAATCTATATCCTTGTTCATACACGGTAACAATGGTTGTTCGTACTAATATTTTAAAAGGAATTCGCTGGTACTCTTTTCCTCTCTTGATAGGCCTACTGTCCATCCTAGACGACAATGGGTTGAACGAAATGCTGGTGGTATTAATTTCAACCCGACAAAAATTATTGTCTCTCCGCAAAATATCGATTTCTCAACTGACAAACAAAAAAGAAAAAAGTAGCCAAAAGTAGATATTTTTGGTTTTATATCCCGTTTAGGTATATTTAGGTTTTTATATCCTATTTAGGTATTTTTAGGTGCCACAGAATTAATGTGGGTGAATCCTATGGACATGATTCGGAAAAGTGTATGAGCGCTTTTTGTTTTGGAAGTAAGGAAAAAAATAGGTAAAAACCTAAGAATCCGGTCCCTAGTTATGAGTATATCTATATTTGCATCAGGAGTTCTATAAATACATATAACTACTATGTTTAACTCGGGCAGTTCCATAATGCATGCCTCAAAATGCTTTTCCAGACTGATATGATGGTATTTGATATTGTCTTTTATTTTGATACAATTACTATCTCTGATAAATATACAGGACCTGTCCCTCTACCCTCTCTCGGAAAATAAGCATATCAAAATTAGTATAGGTAATGAAACCTCCATTGGAGGCCCCTTCGCCCCACCTGGGGATCATAGGGTACCAGATACAGATACAGATAAATATACAGGAACCGCCATTTTTCATCGTAGATCTAGTGAAATATGTGCCTAGAGAATAATTGGGTATGTGTAGTGATTTTAGTTCTGTTTCAGTTAACCAATGTTCTGTGAAGCATAGGATATCAAATTTATTTTCCTGCAGCATAACCTCAATGTCTAACATTTTATTTCTTAGGCTTTGAACATTTTGATGATAGAAATTGAGAGACTGACCTTGCAGTACTTGGGGAGTTGTTTTTTTATTTTTAGCTGATTGAGTGTTATCCCTTCCCTTATGCATTATACTGTTACCTGTATTATTAGTTTCATACATTTCGTTCAAATTTTTGCTGTTGTCTTTATTGTCTGCATCCACCGGATTTTTCACAAGTTTCCCTGAGCACAGCTGGATATGGCATTATTCAATAATTCCCCGAATTTGAGAGCACCTTTGCGATTCAAGTGGACACCATCTCTTGCTTTGTCGTCATCTTTAATCCAACAGTTCCCGTTAATCATAGGCACTTGCGAGTGGCACATAGCCAGTCTATTTCTGTGTTGATTCTGTCAATGCGCCGTTCCGTTACATCCCTTCTGTTTAACACACCACTTATTGCAATTTTCGTAGCAGGTGTTCTTCGCTGTATGTGGTCGACAAGATCCATTAGGTCCCCCATTATTTCTTCCGCTTGTACACCTTTATGTATGTCATTTGTTCCCACATGGACTGCCATAACATCTGGTTTTATAGTTTCTAGGGGCATGCTTTCAACCTTGTGGCGGAGCTCCATTGTGCGTATTCCTGGAAAGCAGTAGACATCATGACCAGCAGCTTTGCACTTTTCTCCTGAAAACTTGAGAAGCGAATCACCCATCACAATCACTTTTTTCTTAATCTTATTTTCTCGTTGTTTTTGTTGGTTGTTCTCTGCAGGCAGTTTTACCTTTGTCATGTTTGCTGTGTCCAGGACTTCAAATCTGTTCTTTGTCGTGATGTTCTCACGTGGTTCGGATGTCTTAGGCCTAATTTCTGTCCATCTCCTGGCCACGGTGGAGTAGTTTTCTTCCTCTCCGCTGTTTATTTTAGTCTTTAGCTTTTCATTCTCTGTCAATAGAGACCTAATTTTTGCCTGGGCATTTTGCAAATCTTTGTTTAACATGTTGATTATCATGTGGAGTGACGCTATTGTTTCTGCGTCCCGCGTTGTGGCACATGAGCTCTGCTGATTTTCATTGCCGGATTTTGAGGATTCCGTATCTAGTGTTTCATCTTCAACGAAGTTTCTCCTTTCGGCACTTATCTCAGGCAGCATAATTGCACCGATTTTATAAGTAGGCCTGTCAATTACAGTGCGTTTTATGAGCGATGCGGCGGTTTTCCAATGCCGATTTAGTTAAAGTGCACTTATACCCTTGTCAATATCAATTCAATGAGAAACTCCAGGCTGAATTATTCTGCTTCTTAAACAAGATAAATTTATTTCAAACTTTCAGCACACTAACCATGGACCTTCCTATTCTCTCACTTGTTGTTCTATGAGGCCACATTGACAGTGTGTGCATTCAGTTGTAACAGCTTCATGCAAAACGAAGGGTTGGTATAGATTAGGGTAGGTTCTTCCTCTCATGAGTAATCAGATGTCTCATGACACCATGTCTTCGGGCGAACTTCTTTCTACAGATATCACACGAAAAAGGTTTCTGTCCAGTGTGAGTGAGCAGATGTGATTTGAGACTCCCTCTTTGGGTAAATTTCTGTGCACATATATCACAAGAAAAAGGTTTCTGTCCACTGTGAGCGAGTAGATGTCTCTTGAGACTCCCTTTTTCGGTAAACTTGTGGGTACAGACATCACACGAAAATGGTTTCTGTCCAGTGTGAGTGAGCAGATGTTTCTTCAGACTCCCTTTTACGGTAAACTTGTGGGAACAGACATCACAAGAAAATGGTTTCTGTCCAGTGTGAGTGAGCAGATGTGTGTTGAGATGACTTCTTCGGGTAAATTTCTTTGAACATATATCACATGAGAAATGTTTGTCTTGAGTTTGTGAACGGTATTCACTGTTTCCAGCAGACGATGTGCTTGTACATACAGCAGGTGAGTGTGATTGCATTAGCTGATCCTCTTCTTCACTATTCCCTTCAGAAATTCCTGAAACTTGCTCTAACTTGTGATTGGTGCCATATTCTGTGGAATCATTGAAGTCTGTACACTCATATTTGCTTTGCGTTGAATGTATTGTGTCGGGTTCGCACTTTGGTGTCTCTTCCTTAATTTCAATCTTAATATCCTCAGACTTCAGTAAAGGTTCCATTCTGGGTAAAACTTGTTCATTTAGTGAAATGAAATAAACCTTTCTGTCTCAGTCTCACCACTATTACGTATCATGTTAAAGGGAATTATAACGATAGTAAATATAGAATTGCTGAGAAATGCACAAGATGTACATAACATATTTGGGTACATTTGATGTGCTACAGATTCCTTTTACTTGAATATCTAGTTATGCCTCTATATATCTGTGGTTATGCCACAATTTCCAGTTGGCTGTGACATCTTGGGAGGGTATGCATCGAGCAGCCGTGGTTGGCGCCAATTTTACTTCCTGGCATATCCGTAGTTTAGAGAAAGTATTAGGTTTGTTCGCAAAGCAGTCAGAAACCAGGAACTTAGCGTTCGCGCATGCGCTCTTTCTCCACACGCGTTCGCAAAGCGAGAATCCGTGATTCTGATTTCAATCTTCTGTTCGCAAAGCTCTCACGGACAGTTTCTGTACTATAAGAAAAGTTTGCAGGCTCTAGCATGAATTGTTATCCGAGACATGCGCAGTAACCTATTTTCACGCGCCTGACTCCTCCCTCCTATAACATTGCGCCAGATTTATAAACATAGGCTACTTATATGTATGAATAATGGAAGATAATTAAAAGTTTCCCAAAATATAGATTATATTGTCGATGTATATTGCATTTATAACATGTCAAAAGGAAATATATATTTTATTTATATATCATATCGATTAATCGCAGAAACTATCGATTCCAAATTCTTGTAACCATTCGCAAAGTGCAAATCACGGGTAAGTTACAGACTGGACATGCGCAGTACAACAAATTCTCAAGCGGTCACGGATTTGCTTTGCGAACAAACCTATTGTGATCGTGTAAAAAAAAAAATCGAACTAGAGATAACACCGTGAACACATGTTTTACGATGCCTAGAAACCGAAAACAGTATTTTTGGGATGACGTCTGTCTGTCTGTCTGCTGTGGACAAGCACACCAGGGAACGGTAAACAGTTTTATTTATTTATTTATTTATTTAGATTTGTTCATCATAACATAGTACAAAATACATGTTTATGAACATCTGCATTTGCACCCTTGCATTCATAACAAGCACTCTATAAAAAACTCAATATTCACAATACAAAGATATGCATAATAAATGTTACATAATATACAACATACATCATACATACATACATACATACAGCATACATACAGCATACATACATACATTAAGATAAATCATCCTCCAAGAATTCCTCGACATCATAGTATGCTTTACTTATGAGGAAGCTTACAAGTAATTGTTTGAATTTTTTCTTTGGTTCAGTATTTCTCATGTATGGCGGGAGTTTATTGAAAAATTTAGTGCCGATGTAGCTTGGTTTTTTTTTCAAAAAGCTTAAGTCTATGCCTGGTGATAGCCAGGTTATTAGCACCTCTAGTTTGGTGATTGTGAACATCCGAGTTTTTTGCTATCGGGGTTGAGTTATTATATTTTAAGTACAATATGGATCGTAGAATGAATATCGAAGGAACAGTCAACAGCGATAGTTTTCTAAATGTTTCCTTACAAGCACTATTATATGGCAGTTTACCCATGTATCTAACTGCTCTCTTTTGCAATGTAAGAATTTTCCTAATGTTTTCCTTAGATGTATTGCCCCATAATTCAATCCCATATTCATTCATTGTATTTAGTTCATTTTTTTTAATCTAGAAATTTTTCGTAACTTTATCGCCCAGAATTTGGGTTTCATAAATGAAATACAGTATTAAATGAACTTTTCTTAAAAATTAAAAAAACTCTAACAATTTTAATAAAAAGGTGAAATTAGAAAAAGTTATCTATGGCTAATAAAATGGCTATATTCGTTTCTCTACAAAAATGACTTTGGGCGTACTTTATCGTATCCATTTTCAATTTGTCTAGATTATCTCCATTGCAGTAGGCGATACATGACAACTTACCACCCCTAGTAGCACAGATCGTTGGGCCAATGTTGGGAAATGATCGCCATGTTTCGTTGGCTAACGGTTAGGAATGTCCGTCGGGGTTCCGTTGGCAAAGTGCATTTTACCCAACCAATTGCCAACTGTAGCCAACCAATATCCAACAAAATCCCAACAGTTGGGAATGTTCGTTGGCGATCTGTTGGGCCATCATTGTAATGCCAACAGAATGCCAACTGTTGCCATCCGAATTCCAACATAATTCCATCCATAAGCCAACCAAAATCCAACGATTTCCCTACATTCCTCCATTGGGTTCTGCTTTTTGCCTTGGTTTCATGTTTATTTTGTCAAAATTAGGTAGTTGATAAAATATTTACCCCAGCAACTGCAATTTAAGAATGACTTATAAATCCATGCAAATCTTTCGCACTTCACCCCTTTTGATAATAGTCCAAGAAAACCAAGTATTTAGCTAACTAATAAATTCACTCATACAGATTCACAAAACACAGTATACAGTTCATATGTTGCTCTTAATTCAACCGTATACTGTATTTTGTGAATGTATAAGAATGAATTTATTAGTTAGCTAAATGCCTAGTTTTCCTGGGCACCTATCAAAAGGGGCGAAGTGCGAAAGATTTGCATGGACTTGCTAATCATTCTTAAATTGCAGTTGCTGAGGAAAATATTTTATCAACTACCTAATTATGATAAAATAAACATGAAACCAAGACAAAAAGCAGAACCTAATGGAGGAATATAGGGAAATCATTGGATTTGGATGGCTTATTGATGGTTATACAGTGCTTTCACTGTACGACTTGGCCGGCAATCGCAAGGGCCGCTCCACCGTCACAGATAAACCGCATGCGGGGCCAGGCGCATGACATATCACGGTACTCCCGGCGAATCGTATATATTTCCGTAATTGTAATCACAATAAAATATGAAAATATAAAATAAAAATACAAACTTACCTTATCACAGGAGATGTTGGAAATGCCGTCCTTCTGCATCATTACATCTACGGCACCTTTTGAGGAAATTGCTATTCACACGCAGTAGTTCTAATGTATAATTATGTCGTGGCATTTTTAAAACACTTCAAGCAAAACTAAAAACTACTTTAACCATAAAAAAACACAAACACTGCTGTAATAATTATTCACGTGTGAACGCAATCAGATCACATGCTAGACTTCAGCGGTGAGACAACGAGGCATCACTTGGGCGCTTGATGCATGAGTCACGGATAGTCGGCCCGTGCGATTGCCGGCCAAGTCGTACAGTGAAAGCACTGTAATACTAATGGTCGAGAACTTCATCCCATGAGGGGACAAGGCCTACTACCCATGTTGCATCTTCTTCCTCCATTCTTCTACATTGGCAGATGGTGGTCTTCATGACTGAAGCCGCTATTTCTTTATCAAGTGGCTCCTCGTCTTCATGAGGCTACGGTATGTGCACCCTGGTCCAGAATTCTATATCTCAGAAAAATGGTGATACATGGTATAACATAAAGAAAGAATCTTGGCTATAGGCTAAATAAAATTCAGAGAAATGAATAATGAATAGTTTATTGTTATTGCTGCTTTACAAGTTATGGATAAGTCAGATATATATATTATGAACTACATAACATATATTAATAAACTTCATTTTTATGTAATGTGAGAATAGTTGATCTATGTAAGTTGATCTTTCCACCTTATGCCCTCAATATAGTCTAGGAAATCCAAGAATGTTACCATTAACGTTTACAATATTATATGGTGTTAATCTTTATATTCTCATATAAGTAACAATGTGCAATCTTTTAGCCTACTGTGATTAGTTAATTTGTTATACAGCTGTCTTGTGACCAGTTATAATAATAGTTAAAAGGTTCGCCCGAGTGGGCATTAGTGACCAGTTATAGCATCACCATTATTAGGCCTACACGTTAGAAATATAATCAACTCTATCAAGTAACTTCCATTCTATTTGCTTGTATAATTTAAAAACATAGTTCATAACAGGGTTAAAAGGCGTATTTACATTATGTTTGAAAAACAGTCTAATCTGATTAGCTTAACCTGTAAGAGCTTTATTTCTAAAATGCTGTTCCATCTATTCCTATGCACTTAGATTAGCTTATTCATTATCAAATAATATTTAAAAGACTTCAATATAGGCTTAAAAAAGCTTTAAAAATTTGTGTAAAATCTCTTAAAAATTCATAATAATTCTATTTATTATATTCTTAATTTACATTCAATTACAATTTTGATTGTAAGATGCAGTTTGTAACATAATCTGAGTGTGTTCGAAAACAGGCTGCTTAGGAAAATATTTGGGCCTATGGGAGAGATGAAAATGGGGACTGGAGGAAACTGCATAACGACGAGCTTCATAATCTGTACTCGCCACCAGATATAGTAAGGGAAATTAAATCACAGGGAATGAAATGGGCTAAACATGTTGTGCGTATGGGGGGGAAAGACATCTAAAAAATGCTGAGTGGGAGACCCACTTGGAAGACTTAGACGTAGGTGGAAAGAAAATATTAGGATGTAGATTTAAGGGAAATAGGATTTGTGGGGGATAGTAGGATGGAATTATTACAGAATTGGGTTGAATGCCAGGTGCAAGGGTATTTTATTTTTATTGTGAAATATTAGGTGACATGCTAATCGCAATTACGCATTACCGGCATTGAGCAGTGGCTACAGGCATGATGGCATGACCTGCGGGGAAGCAGGGCAGGCGGCAAGCGGGAAGCAGCCAGGCGAGTGGAAAGGGGAACTCGTGGGGCGCAAAGTTCCATTATTCCCATTTTATTCCATAATCTAGTAATATTTTACTTTTACAAAGACTGATGTTAGGATCATTAGCGAAATTGATTAGGCCTACACACAACATTTTAGACTTAATTTTAAATTTGATTCTACAAACTGTAGCCTATTGGGGTTATAACCAAAATTGTGACTGAATGTAGGCCTAAATTAAGAATAGAACAGATAGAAGAAATCTGAAGAGATTTTACATGATTTGGTAAAAATGTTTTAAATTACCTAATCATTTAAGTGCACATATAGGCCATTAGGGATAGATGAAACAATTTGATGGAAAAGGATTCTAGCAATCAAGTTAAGCTAATCAAAAAACTTCGGGAATCTTCGCAGTTCATAGCATATCAACGTGAACTTTCGGACTTAGAAAATTTTCGAGGGACATATTCCAAAGTTTATCCTTCCTTCCCATTATTTGTACTGTAAAATGTTTCCCTAACCTCAATGTTGGCTCAACTTACTGGCAACATTCCCTGGATTTCTTAGACTATATAATGAGGGCATAACGTGGAAAGACTTACATAAATTTATATAACATGCGTTTACATGAAATACTAAGGCCTACGGTAACATGCACGGTATAATAAATCGAAATACTTGATTCTGACACATAACTGCATGCTCCATATATATGCAGGTTTGAAATCTTGAAAATCCCAATTGATCTTTCGAACTGTTCCAATTTAGTTGCTTATGCTCCTTCTCTGCTTTGATTTCCTTCTGCCTTGATTTCAGTAAATCATCTGAAACAAATACAATTATAATTATTACAATTCAATTATAATGTAAATTTCGAATAGCCTATAAATGATAGGCCTATTTATTTTTAGAGGCTGTATTTCATGCAACACTCATAATACAGTATTGTGTAAAAATGATAACGTTATATATTCAGAGAACAATCAAAGGGCTTACCTAATATTATGTATGAAATATGAATGAGAATCAAAAGAGTTAACTTCTTTACATATCAAGATGGCGAATGAGGAATGACCGTTGACCGTTACGTACGGCCTGTGCCGAGACCTACGAACACGCCCGGAAATTGCCGAAGACTGGTGAGAAGATAAATGCGATCATACTCCAATGTTGGCCCACAATCATAAGCCCAACGGTAGGGCGGTAGGTAACGCCAACCAAAAAATGAATGGGCCCAAAGGAGGAAATTACAACGAACCTTTTCCCAACATATCCCTACCATGCCAACCAAATTTCTCCATTGGGCCAACGAAGTGTGCTACTAGGGACAGTAAATTGTACAGAAAATTAAGATGAACTTTCTTTGTTAAACACATTTCTTTATCCAATTAATAGGTTTCAAGATAAAAACGAAATAAATACGGCTTAAATGCGACTTTCAGAACATACATATTAATTAAAATATGAATGATCGCATTTTGTTGCCCAACAAGAAAACTATAATCTACTTATTGTTGTGAAATGCAGTCATTTTAGCTCAGTCGTAACGAACATGCCAAAATAAATTACAGCGAGGTGATATGGTCTAATAGGGAAGAGGTCCTGGGTTCAAATCAAACCTCATGGCCACCAAGGCAAACGCCGGATTTGTAGGACTTGTTTATTTTCCGTAACTCATTGCCGTTATGTCACTGGTTATTATAATCGTTCAAACTGAATATCAGAAAAGAAGACATCACTCAACAATAGAAACAGGTGCATGCGAATGAGTTGTTACTATCTAGACTACTGATTCACGCAAGCATTCTAAACACATGATATGATTTATATGCAGATAAAGCGTTCAATGTAACGTAAGTAGTAATAGTAGTAATAATAATAGTTACAACAATCATCATACTCTTCCAATTGCTGCTACGTGAGGTTATGCGGTCTGTCGGTTGTCTACGAACGATCGTACGATGCTGCCAACACCATTATTCGTTCGCCATGCCGACAATGCAACTCACTGTTATACTGCACTGTTATATTATCTGCGGCTTGTACCAAAATGGGAGGTGTTACGTTAAAATTAATTCTACAACTCACTTTCTTAAGTAACAAATTTTGTACAGATATCTAAATAATGCATAATAGTATCCTCCCGAAGCAGAGGCGGGAGCCGTAGCGGAGCGTTTTAGAATAATTTTGATGTCAATAGGAACTCGAGTCCTATAATGTGATCACTTAATTCTATTACCATTGAATACAACATATAAAAGAAAATATACCCGTAAAAAACAAGATTCTATACATTTTCTCAAAATATTTAAACTTTTCATTCATTCGTTATGGGCAGGTAATAAATTTTGTCAATTGCATGATGGACAAAGAAAATTTATTGACTGATGTGTACACCAACTCAAAATATCCACCCTCCCCAAGCCTTGAGTTGTGGAGTGAGACGAGACTTTCGTGTTTGGGAATAAACTATAGCAGATGCTGCAGGTCTATAGTCTACTGATAACTATTTTAATTAACCCTGTGGACAGGAAAGTTTGAAGCATTATAAACTATATAGAAAAAATGAACAACCTGGGTGCCAAAAGTAAATTTTAAGGAAGGGTACTGGAGGATCTAGAGAAGTAGTCACTGATATAATTTTTAAATACACAACCACATCATAATCATATTGAAGTTCATGGCTTGAGAAATACTGTACCGATATTTTAAACTTAAAGATTACATTTCTCAGTTGTAATATTACTATCGTTATAAGGTAACTTTAAGTACCGGTACTTACTTTAAGTAAATGTTCTGTGTATTTGAAAACGGCCAGCAAAATATATTATTTTTATTACTTTTGTTGCTATCCTTTTTATCCCCCTCGTTTTCATGATTTCATATAGTAATGTAATTGTACTTCTCCTTATTCACTCACTTACTTACTCAATGGCAATAGACAATTTCTCAGGACGCTATTTTATGGAACCCGAAGGTTCATTGCCCCCTTACCTGAGCCCGCCATTCAACCTACTCCGTGCTAACTTCCCTCGCAAATCCTACTTCCCTTAATAATGTCCTCCCACTTACGTCTAAGTCTTCCAGGTGGTCTTTTCTCTTCGGGTCTCCCAGTCAATACTTTTGAGATATGTCTTTCCTCCCCATGTGCTCAACATGTCCAGGCCATTTCATCCCCCGTAATTTAATTACCCTTATTATAAGAATATAATAATTTTATAATTTTATTGCCATGTAACATAAATGATGCATTGATATAGTCTGTAATACTACAACTATATAAATCAAAATCAATTGCCACATGTATGTTGCCGCATCACTTGAGAACGGCTCAAACGATTTGGCTGATTTTTGTTTTGTTGTGTTCGTAATAGTCAGGACAAGGTTAGTATGAAATATATTATTTTTAATCCATGGGAAAAGTGGGAAATGTGAAATGAGGCACAATTTGAGAGTTCTGCTGTCACATGTTTTCATAACAAAAAAATTAAAATAAAATCAATTGCCAAATGAATGACGGAACATTACTTGAGAACGGCTAGACCTATTTAGCTTTTTTTTTTTTTTTTTTTTTTTTTAACTGTCAGAACAAGACTTTTTTTTTTTTAATCCACAGAAAAAGTCGGTAATATGAAATGAGGCACAGTTTGAGAGTTCTGCTGTCACATGTTTACGTAATAAATAAATCTACATTTCTTGACCAATTTGCACAAAATTTTGCACATATAGGCCCTACTCATTTAAGCCTGGGAAGTAAAGCGGTCAACATTAAAATTCAAGCAAGCCACTCTTTTTCTTGAAAATTTATATAATTTCTTAAAATATTCTGAAAAAAGAACTGTAATTCAGTTATCATGACAACAATGTATTGTTTATAGTGTTCACATTGGGCTTTGGGAACTATATAATACTAGATTTAACAGATTCTGATGCTATCAATGTAATACATTTGTGAAAATAATTCTTGAAGAGTGAAATCCACGAAAATGAAACACATTGTGAAACAGTCTACCCACGACATGGAAAATATAATTTTCTCACTTCACATTTTGATGTAGAATAAGCGGTCGTATTGCAGGGACAGCTTAAGTGTGTGCCAGTGAATATGCTATATCATAAGTCTTTAAAAAATTATATTCACTGATACGTCATTCATAGCTGTAGGCTTTGTATAGGGATGTTTATCATAGGCCCTAAACATCTAAAAGAAGACACAATAGGATGGGACGTTTTCAGTCCTATGCCCGCAGTATATTATGTCCCAGGAGTTGTACAGTAGTAGTAGTAGTAAGTATTCTGCCTTCCGGCAGGTTTTCAAACTTGGTACGCGAATTTTGTTTTCCAAAACTGTCTTATCCTCCTTCAGCATCCAATATTTCCGCTTTTCCCTTAAATCGTCCAACAGCTGAATTCTTCTTCTTCCAAGTCTAGTTGTACCCTCCAATCTTCCTTCTACGACATCATGTAATAAGCAGTTCCTTCTGAGAATGTGCCCAATCCAGTTTGCTTTCCTCTTCTCACCCACTCTACTCAGAACCTCTTCGTTTGTCACCATGTCCATCCACTTTATATTTTCTATCTGTCTCCAGCACCACATTTCAAAACTTTCTAAATATTTCTTCTCTAATTTCCTCAAAGTCCATGTCTCTGATCCATACAAAGCAATACTCCAAATATAACACTTCACCAGGTTTTTACGTAGCTCTAGGTTCAGACTACTAGTTAGCAGAGTTCTCTTCTTCATAAATGCTTTCTTGGCCATGGCAATTCTTGATCTTATCTCCTTGGTGCAATAGGCATCTTTCGTCAGTACACTTCCTAAGTATTTGAACTGGTTCACGTTCTCTAATTCTTGATTTCCCATGATAATTTGAAGCGGCTCTTCTCTCTTCGATATCCTCATCACCTTCGATTTACCTATGTTGATTTCCATTCCATACTTTCTTCCTGTTTCCACCAGCCTGTCAATCATTCCTTGCAATATTTCTTGTTTCTTTGCCAGAATCACCAGGTCATCCGCATATTTGATGGTGTTAATAGCGTATCCTCCTATCACAAAATCCCTAACTCCTTCTAAGGCTTCTTTTGCTAGCCAGTCTCCATAAAGGTTGAACAAGATGGGTGACATACAACATCCTTGACGCACACCTCTTCCTATTTCTACACTGTTGGTCACTCCATGTTCTAGACGTACTTTCACTTTTTGTCCCAGGTACAAATTGTGGATTAGTCTCCTGTCCTTCCAGTCAATGCCTATTTTTTTGAGTATGTCCATTAACTTTTCCCAGTTCACTCGGTCAAAAGCTTTTTGCCAATCAATAAAGCAGACACACACTTCTTCATAACTGAACTAGTTAAATATTATATTAACACTTAATGCTTCACTTACGTCGCTGTTTATGAGCAGGACATGTTTCGGGATTCTTATCCCATCTTCGGCTGCTGGTCAACTGGCCAGTTGACCAGCAGCCGAAGATGGGATAAGAATCCCGAAACATGTCCTGCTCATAAACAGCGACGTAAGTGAAGCATTAAGTGTTAATATAATATTTAACTAGTTCAGTTATTCATGTGCTCCACTGTGTATAGTACTTCGTTTTAATTATTATATTACACACTTCTTCGTTGACCGCTAAAACTCTCTCTGATATAATCCTTAGCATTCCAATTGCATCTCTAGTTCCTTTTCCTTTCCGGAAACCAAATTGGTCTTCTCCTATTACGTCTTCTATTCTTCTTTCCAGTCTTCTAGTTAGTATCCGTGCCACAATTTTTCCTACGTGAGATAGCAAGCTGATAGTTCTGTGATCACTACACATCTTGGCACATTTCTTCTTCTTTAGTGCAATCATAGTTACCTCTAGGAAATCTTGAGGCCATTCTCCAGTGTCATAAATTCGGTTGATAAGTTTGGTAAGTTTCCTCATCCCATTTTCTCCTAATTCCTTCAGTAGGTCCACTGGTATGTCATCGTCTCCTGTGCCCTTTCTATTCTTCATTTCTTTTATGGCCTTTTCTACTTCATTCTTCAATATGCTAGGTCCTATATTATCTTTATCCACTAGTTCTTCTGTTTCCATCTCGATGTCTTGTGGTCGATTTTGCTTGTCGTAAAGCTTTTCTATGTAATTTTCCCATATTGTAAGAACTTTTCCAGGGTTTGTAATTAAATTTCCATGAATGTCTTCTATTCCAAAAGTCCGTATTCCTTTATTTTCTTTAGATTCTAACTCCATCGCTTTCTGATACATTAAATCATATCTTCCTTTTCATCGAAGCTCCATAATTTCATCACAGCTTTCTTTAAGGTAATTTTCTTTTGCTCTGTCTGTCTCTCTTCTTAGTTCATTATTCAATCTCTTATATTCCACAGCATTATTAGTATTAGTATTGTACAGCTTTCATTTTATTCTTAAAGGCTGTGATTGTCAGTTGTTTTATTCTAAGTCATACAGCATTATATAGCTTGGTCGACATATATAAAAAAAAACTTTTTTGGGAACTACTGTAGTGAAATTGTTGAGTTGTTAGTAATTACTATTTCTTGTATTATGTTGGTGTATATCACTATGTAATGTAAATTGATCTGCGTTACTATGGACATAGTTAATACTATGGGAGACACTATGGGAGAGTCAGTGCACCAAGTTTTGTGAATAGTGGCCTACAGTTAATTCTGTTATCGGCATTACAAATCATCCTAACATCCTTCTTTTGCAATAAAAATATTTTTTTGAATATGCGTATTACAGCCCCAAAGTAATATTCCATAACTTAGTAAACTTTGTATTTGGGAGAAATATACTTTAGTAATACTGTGGAGTCTTCTTAACATAAACATGCCTTTAGCCAATTTTTTACTATGATAATCTACATGTGTTTGGCAAGTCAAGTTTGTATCAAGAATTATACCTAGAAATTTTAAGGGTTCTGACATAGCCCTGTTTACAGAGCTTCTATCGTAGGAAAATGTTATATCACATTTTTTTTACGTTCATTGCAAGATTATTGCTTTCGCACCAGTAATTTAGTAGTAGTAGTAAGTATTCTGCCTTTCGGCAGGTTTTCAAACTTGGTACGCGAATTTGGTTTTCCAAAACTTTCTATCCTCTGCTTCCTCCTGCAGCATCCAATATTTCCGCATTTCCCTTAAATCGTCCAACAGCTGAATAAATTCTTCTTCAGAGTCCAGTTGTTCCTTCCAGCCTTCCTTCTACGGCGTCATGTTATAAGCAGTTTCTTCTTTGAATGTGCCCAATCCAGTTTGCTTTCCTCTGACGAATTGTGTGTAGGATTGACTTCGTCTACCCACTCTACTCAGAACCTCTTCGTTTGTCACCATGTCCATCCACTTTATCTTTTGTATCCGTCTCCAGCACCACATTTCAAAACTTGCCAAATATTTCTTCTCTGATTTCCTCAAAGTCCACGTCTCTGATCCATACAAAGCAATACTCCAAATATAACACTTCACCAGGTTTTTACGTAGCTCTAGGTTCAGACTACTAGTTAGCAGAGTTCTCTTCTTCATAAATGCTTTCTTGGTTGAGGAGTTGATGGTCTCCCATCGGGCACCTCCGCAGGTGGCGGATAGGGGAATGCCCACCAGATATGAAGGGTACCGGGGAAATAAAACACCCGGGGTGGACCAAAACCATCCCCTTGTCAGAGTTTTGATGAAGAATGCCGGGCAGCAGCGACATTATTAATGACTGGAGGCATAGAACAAATTATGTTCTAGATGGATACTGATCGAAAATCTTTGGGCGCAACCTGATGGATGGGTGTGGCGGCCGTGGTACTGCTATGTGGAAAGGAAATGGGAAGACTGCCACATTATTTTTTCCCTGAAGACACTTGGGATTAGCGAATATGATGGCTGGCCCTGAAGCAAAATATTCCGGAGGTAAAATATTTCCCCAGTCGGATCTCCGGGCGGGGAGTGTTTCAGGGGAAGTGATCGATATTGAAAGAACAAACAATAGAAGACAGCAGCTCAAAATAGGAACATGGAATGTTAGGACACTTAGACCAGTCATTTATTCGTAAAGAACTATGGTTTAGGATGTCATCCATTTAAATTCTGTTATTGCTGCTTACTTTCAGGCCAAAATCATCAGCAAGTACAGCAAGTGTAGAATCCTTGATTGGTTTAATATTCTAAACTACAATTTGAATAATTTATATAAATATTAGGCCTAAATTGTATAGGCCCAAGTAGCCTATAGAGCCCTGAGGGAAACCATACATGACTTGCCTTCCAGCAGAATATAATCCATCTTTATACACATATTGAGAACGTCCAGTAAGATAAGAAAAGATGAGTTTGGTCGTGTCTAGATCAAAACCATAGTAACAAAGCTTATTTATAAGTATATGATGCTTCACAGTGTCAAATGCCTTGGACATATCATATGACCTAAAGCTAACAGGTAAGCCTTTTTACAGGTCAGTAATAACATTACTTACTAACCTAACTACTGCACTACCGGTACTTGTACTTCTCTTGGGTCTAAAACCATATTGTTTGTCAGTAAATAAATAATTATTTTCAAAATTTTTAGATACCTGTTCATTCAGTAGGGCTTCATGTACTTTAGATATTACAGGAATTATAGTTATTGGCTTATAATTATTTATTTGTTTTATCTCCCATTTTAAATAGGCCTACAGGTATTACTTTATTTCTTTTCATTAAACTAGGATAGGCGCTATTGCCAATGAGACAATCATTAAATAGATGTGTTAATACTTCACATACATAATTAGCAAAATGTTTTAGGAACTCAGAGTAAACCATAAATATCTAGGCATTTGCTGTTACTTAGACTAAGTATTTTAGTAGGCCTATACATAACCTCGACACTCACAGTCTGAAAATGGAAAGTCATACTAGGTTTGTCACACTTATTTATGTAATAGTTACTGTCATAATTACTGATAGTCACTTTGTCACTCACTTCAGCAATATGATCAATAAAATAATTGTTGAAAGAGTTTGGAGTTATATCTTCACTGGACTCTGCAGCTTTACTATTATCATTGGTTAAGCAATTAACCACATCCCATAAAGCTTTTTTTTTTTTTTTTAATCCTGAATTTTATTATTATAATATAATATTTTTGCATTTTGTATCGCTATCCTGTAATTTCTGTTGCAGTTTTTAAATTTATCATTCAATTGTTTAGTTTTAAACAGTTTTCCTAATACATATAACACTGTTATTTTCCTAATTGTAGTTTCAATAATGGCACCGTCAACAGCCCACATAAATAAATCCATAAACTTCTGGAATTTATTGTTAACATCCTTAAGTGTATATACTTCCATCCAATTGATAGTACTCAACAACTTAGTAAATATACTAATGCTCTCATTAGTTACTATATCCGGTGAAGAGTACAGCTCCTCGTTATGCAGTTTTCTCCAGTCCCCATTTTCATCTCTCTTAGGCCCAAATATTTTCCTAAGCACCCTGTTTTCGATTACTCTCAGATTATGTTCTTCCCGAAGAGTAAGCAACCATGTCTCACATCCATATAATACAACCGGCAGGATAATAGCCTAAGTGGTTTTTTGTCATTCTCAGGTGACAATAATTTGATAGATACATTTTCTGAGACTTAAAAAGATTATTAGAAATTGTTCTTACAATTCCCGTGACAGCTGCAGAGTCGGAACGCTGTTTTAGTAAATTGAAATGTAAAAAAACTTATCTGCGATATTAATGGACCAAGTCAGACTGAATGTGTTGGCTGTTTTATCAGTGCATGTAGAATATATAAGCTACACGGAGGATTTCCACCTGTGCTAAGAACAGGAGGGCAGATTACATCTACAAGAAATGAGTGGAATATGTTTCACACTTTGTACTGTTAAGAGATTAAAACTAAAGAGAAAATATATTTTTATAATTAGCTACAAGTTAGGCAAGAACTCTGTCCATACAAGATGTATTGTGTGTAAATTCGGTTGAAAGGATGTGTCTACTGTTTTCTTTGCTGTATTCACTTTAATGTCGACTGTATTATGCTTTTGTTTACTTTGATGAATTAATACCATCTTGGAATGTCGTTCACATCTGTTGATTTATTACACAATTTACAATTCTATAATTTGAGCTACCAGAACATTTTTTGGAACTCACATGTCTGATAGTTACGCATTCACAATGGAGCAATTCGAGTTTGCAGCGCATCGCCATCTGTGAGCAATAGTTGCATCTATTTCTGGATTGGCTTTAATGAATTTCTCGAGAAGGCAGATTTTTACACTAGCATAAGCATTCTAGCTGGCTGATTAGCTTCAATTAACTATCTTTTCCTTATGCATTTGCTGTTTGCATCCGTCAGAAGAAGAGAGAATTGAGGCATTTAAGAAAAAGCAGCAGCATTTCCCAAGCTGGAATCATTTGAAATTCTTGGACTGATGAAGGCGATAGAGGGAAATTCACTGATTAAAAAAAAAATCAATTAACAGTACTTCTCGACATTATGATGAAAGCTCTGTTTCCGCGATGGTCTTCTTTTCCAGTTGCTGTGGTAACAAAGCAATGCCCTCCTGCAATTAATGAAGCTGAATGTAGCCAATCTAAGTTGGCGGTCATCATTGTAGATGTGTTTTCTTTATCAGCGATCTTCGACCATAACTTTCTGATTGTTATCCATAGATAAAGTTGGCCATATCCAAACAGTTGACAATGAAGTTCATGGGTTATGCCCCCCCCCCCCCAACACTATTGCTTCTTTTACAAGAAAATATCACCTTAACTGAATTAATTCCCGTTTTTAGAAGAAAACAAAGCTGTAGATTTTAAGAGGAACATAGAATGGTCGGTAACATATTGATTACTACACTGGTTTTCACATTGTGAAGGCACAGTGGAGTCTTATGGCCCATGCTATTCATATGCGAGAATCAAGCGCACGAGTTGGAAGTTGCCAGATATGTCTATTTTCAGAATAGGACCAAAGTAAAATAAAAACTTGTATTTCTGTGTGAAATTTTATGAAGAACATGACAATAGACACAAAAAGCGTATATTTTTGTTTCCTTTTGTTGAAATAATAAAAATTGTGATTTTTTGTATAAACAAAAATTTTAAGATTTGTTTAACTTTAAACCATACAGTAAAATTGAAACAATTGCGATGAAAAAATCTCAGTTATTCATTTGTCATTATAGGCAGTGCTGGTTCTTAGAATTTACCAATATTTTAAAAATAGTGATTACAAAAAATAAATTGTCAGACAAGGTTATTAGCAATAGCAATAAATAATTATAATAGTACACGGAAAATTATTGCATGAGCTTGAGCCCCACGGGCCTATATAAGTTGGCGCCACTGCACTGGTAGCAGCTCTGCAGTGTTTTGTGCTAGACATCTCTATCCCTATATATATCTCTATATATATAAAAGGCTTTGTCCTGACTGACTGAATGAATGACTGATTGACTGAATGACAGGAATCAACGTACAGCCTAAACTATAACAGGTAGAGACTTGGAATTTTGACAGTACCTTCGTTGCATAATGCAGGTGCTCACTAAGAAAGGATTTTGAAAAATTCTGATTCTAAATGCCAAAAATTAAATGTTTTTGAAAATACTTAATCCCTTTTTACATATAATTATCAATTCCAAATCACATAATATATTGTTGCCAAATGGTATCAGGTGGGCTTGGAAAAAACAAATGAAATGCACTTTTGACAAATAAGAGAAGTTATCAAAATAATTCATGTTATAAATAAATATTACAGAATGAAATCCACTAAAATAATGGAATCACATAACTTTCTCTACCCTGGACATAGAGAAAACAAAACGAGGTATGGTAATGTGTATATTATTATATTATATCGCAGGTTTTTGGAGAGAAAAGTATGAAAGTGATAATGCTTTCTGTTCAATTTCATCTCCAAAACGGTTTTATGGTAACATAAGAGTGGGAAATTTCCCGCCTCGATATTACAATTTTATGTTACTGGAATTTCTGTTTCTTCTTATTTAAACCTCTACCAGGCTTGCTGTGCACTGTACAAGCGATGGGATGCAAAATTGTAGATCCTCTATGAGCCATAAAAAACTATATCAAGCGTTTTCTGAGGGAATAGTTTGAGTGTAATAAGTCGTTCTTCCTATTTCAAATTATAAATGCCTATATAAGGACCTAGAATTTCAAATTGAAAATCCTTCATAAGTTAATTTCCAATTACAAAATACAAAACCCGGGCGACGCCGGGTCTTTTAAGCTAGTACTGTATAAGAGGCTTTGTCCTGACTGAATCAATCAATGAATCTGACTGACAGAGAATCAACATACAGCCTAAACTATAATAGGTAGAGACTTGGAATTTTGATAGTATCTTCGTTTCATAATGTAAGTGCTCACTAAGAAAGGATTTTGCAAAATTTTTGTTTTAAATGCCAAAAATCAAATTTTTTGAGCATACTTAATACCTTTTTACAGAGAATTATGACATTCCATGTACAGTTCTCATGGCAACAGTGTATTGTTGGAGCTTTGGAAATAAATGATACGGGATTGGACAAGTTAGTGAAGCTATCAATATAATTCATTGGTGTAAATAAATAATGAAGAATGAAATTCATGAAAATATTGCACAATGTGATGCAGTCACATAACTTTCTCTACCCTGGTCATAAAGAATACCATATTCTCACTTCACATTTAGGTGTAGAATAATAGTTCATATTGACCGTCGCCATACTTGCCTTCCACCCTGGCGGTCTGGGCGCGATTCAGTAACAAAAAATCCCCGGGTTCAGGACTGGACATTACCCAGGAAACATTATAGGCTATATTAAAAAGCAGTAAATTGAAGTGGTGACTGCTAGAATAGGTATATGGTACACACAATAGATCTATTAATGTCGCAGTGTTGAGATGCCGAAAGGCTTACACTACCCCTCATTAATCTAAGAGTTCGTATTGCAGGGACAGCATTTTCAGTTGTCTGAACCTGAGTGTGCCAATGAGTATGCCATATCCGAAGTAGGTAAAAAATTATAACTACTGATACATTATTCATAGCTGTATGCTTTGTATTTTTGGTTGGGAAATATAAATGTTTATCATAGGCCCTAAGCATGTAAAAGGAGACAAAATGGGATGGAACATGTTTAGTTCTATGCGCACTGTAAAATACGATGCCCCAGGTTTTGGGGGAGAAAAGTATGAAATTGATATTGCATTTATTTTTCATTTCAGCCCTGAAACGGTTGTATTGTAACCGTCAGTGTCCATATTTCTGAACCATATAGTAGTATTGGCAGCGCTACTCAGTCTCTTTTGTGACTTTATTTCCTAGACTTCTTCTTATGGTTCCGCTTATCCACTGAATTTTATATAGCTTTTGTTCAGTGTCCAGTCTTTTCTGGGGTATTCAAGATACAAGTGGTAAAAGCGAGAGTTGTTATGTTCAGTGTAGCAATCCTACGAGCAAAATGAAATCATTTTATCATGTGTATTGTACATAAAATGTTAGACAGGCATTAACATTTATAATAACAGCATAATTATAAAAGATTTTAGATCTACTCTAGTGAATCATCTACCGGGTAGCCATATTGGAGTTTAAGCTGCCCTGCCATCTGCTGCCACATATACACATGCAAAGACAGAGTCACAATTGCCAACATAAGGAATTGAGTTGACAACATTTTTCAACCTTTAACTATGATTTCTTTTGCGACCATCGTGAGAAATGCAACATTTAAAACATGACCTTTAAAATTTTCAATTTTTATCAATTTTTTTATTTTATTTTTATATTTAATATTCATATACAGATATTCTTAACTATGGTATGGATGTGCTCGGTGATGGGTCTGGTGAATTTCCAGATGTCGGGTGCCAAAGCGTTATTATGCTTACTTTGATGCCGTGGCCCATACCTCCAGCAGCCAGTCGGTATATGTAGACTTTGGGGTCAACTACCTTCGAAATAGTGAGACTGGACACTGTTCTTATTGACACTTGTGTTTATTGAAGACCAACTTGTGCAAAAATTTCACAATTGGTAATATTCTAGTAGTTCACTTCACTTGACTCCCCAAGTTTCCATGTGTAGTAACAGTAAAATTTCCTCGAGGTTTAACATACAAAGACAATATATATTCTGGAAATTTTATTGTGTAATTTTTAGATTTCCATAAGGGTGACACCTATTTGGGAGTTCCTTGCAATCCTATTGGCTGGCGCCCCTCCCCACTGGTCCTATTTGTTAAACAGGTTTAATTATGTTATGAACTGACACCATCATATTCCAGAAAGTTCCATTTCTAGTATTCTCAATCTGGTTATAAATCATCTGTTTACCAGAATTTCCTCCCATGCATTGGATTGATTGACTTGTGTAATCAGGGCCGTAGCTAGGCGGTGGCGAGGTGGGCCCCTGCCAAGGGCGCAGGTACAAAGAGAGCGCAAAATTAACCATGAAAAATCCTGCCTTGTTTAGACTGGTGCAATTTATCAAGCAATAAAATTCCACGTTAATGGAAGAAATCTTTCAGGTTATTAAAAATTACTGCACGTGAACCATCTGCAGTATTATGCGGATTGTCTACAAACAAAAAGCTGTCATTCAACGTTGTTTAATTAACACGTTTCTTATCTTGACAGAGAATGATAACATAAATCATGAACAGTATGGAAAGATGTAACGACAATAAAAATTAAAATGTACGTTATTATTGAGATGAAAGTGGTTCATCTCAATCCCTTTCCAGCTGACTGTCGTCCTCAGTGCTACTTCTGTCGGCAGGATTGATTACAAAGTGATCAACAATGGCATCGCACATACTGTTATACGCTACATGCAAAAATGACTGACCAACTATATTATAACAACAGAAGAAGCCAAATGCACAGATCTGAATTCCATTTGTTATTACTATTAATTATTAATGTTTATAAATAAAGTGTGAACTAAAATTTATTATTTTAAAAATGTTTAGTTTTCTTTAATCACACAATGTATTAATGTACCGGTACATCAAAATTAATTTATGTAACTTTACATGGAATATGTGTTGTGATCCATGGCCGATGCACAGCTCTGTCAGCTGGCAGTACACGTGCTATTTGTTTTGATCAAGTTCCCTTCTAAGGCCGGCGCTGGTATAGTCGCTGGTATTATTTTTAATTATATTATTGTAACAAGGGCTCGTCGGGGTTCGAAATCAGAACACATAATTTCTAATTGAAGAAAGGAGGTTCCTTTATTTCCAATAACAGTGGTCAATACAGCCAGAAAACTCCTGAAGGTTCTCCAGTTCACCCTTCTGTTCGGTGCTCACTTCCACGTCACAGCAGTATCCCAGTCCAGTCCAGATCAGCTCACCAGCTCTTTTGTTCACTAATCCCTCCGTTCACCAGTCCCTCCGGTCACTAGTTCCCCGTTGACTAGGTCTTCCGTTCGCTGGTCCCTCCGGTTACTGGCTCCTCAGCTTCCCAAGTCACAGTTACTTGAGGCCGCGCTGATCGGTTCTCTCCATCCAGTTCACACTCTGACGCTGACTCTCTCTTGCTGTTACTGACTGTTACTGGCTGACTGTTCTTTCATTGAATGGCTCATCACTCCTCGCGGATTGACTCCCTCTGACTGACTGACTACTCACGGACTGTCTCTCCTTGACTGACTCTCGGTGTCCGCTGACGAGCTTATATAGTCCCGACGAATATTCTGGAGCTGATGTCTCGAAATCTCTGTCCGCGTATAATCTAGAATGGCTGCTGTTGCGGCGCACGGTCACACCCCTTAGCACGTGGCCCCTCGTCCGGCCTCTCCCACGAGTGCGCACAGTCCACTCATTGTGCCGCGTCACGCCCTCCAGCGGTCGCCTCCCGCCCGTCCAATAGGGGAGCCCGATCTTTCCAGACGTCTGTCATTCTGGCAATTTCTGGGCGAATCCTGGCTTTTTGACATTATATTATCATTGTATTTTTTAACTAAGCGATTTTGAAATAAACAGTGAAACAATATTAGTGTTTGTGTTGTTTCGTCTCTTGTTGATGTTGGCGTTGCTTCTGTTGTATAGGTAATAATGATTTCAGTAAAAAAAAAAATGTGCCAAACAAAAACTACCATCATCATCATAGCTTAGTCCACATTATTAGTTTTCATCTATTAGGCGGTGGTTTTTACAGAAATGGGACAAAAAAAACTGCTGGAAGAGAATTGAAGAAAATCAGAAAACGAAAAGACAAAAGATGTAGCATTGGCGCTTGGAAATTGGTTGCGAAATGAAGATAAGGAAATTGGCGAGACTTGTATTAGTAATGCACTTCATGAAGAAGCAAAGGAAGATGACCAAAAGGAAAATGAAGGAGAAAATTAAAAGGAAGATAGTAAGACTGAGACAGTTTCAGAAGACGACCACAGCCAGATCACTCCAATGGAGTTTGGGTCACGAGGCTAAGTGCACTCCGTTCCAGACCTCCCTCCCTCAGAAAAATCCGAGGACGTACCGGGGATCGAACCCAGGCCTACAGATCGATTTAACTGTTAATAAAGAATACTATGCATTTTTCATTTTCTCATTGCATGTTGCAGAAGCTGTTTTAAAAAGTTTCTATTAAAAAAAAATTATTTTACCTATATTGATGTGTTAAACAGTTTAGTATGCCTCAAGCCTATTATGTACTTTACTTTTGTTACTAGATTTTATAATTTAATTATTTTTTAAGTAGTTCAATCGTCTGAAAATAAGATTTTAGTACCTTGAAAGTCCAACACTTGGTTCATTTTCAAATTGAAACTTAGGTTTTCTTTGATAATAACAGTGTTTTTATATTGAAATAATAAACAATTTTACAGAAATTTAAAACAATTGTTCAGACCCCCCCCCCAGTATAGGAGGGCGCAGATTGTCAAACTTGCCAAGGGCGCAGAAGGACCTTGCTACGGCCCTGTGTGTAATCTGTAGGTTTTAAAGCTTTTGGTCATAATTATCGATGACTTAAGAATGGTGGATAATTGTAAATTACTTTGTTTTCCTTAGCACCTGTCTAGTTATTTCTTTCATGCAACATGGAGCTGTATGAATTTTACCGTAACATAGGTCGTTTTTCTAGGCTGTGGTGGTATGTTATCATGGGCGTACGGTGTCCTTGCGCACATTGTGAATTAATACTTCTTTTCTATTACTCAACAGTTGTATTGTGATAATTAATACGCTGTAATAAATCAATATTCTGCTCAGTCTTTGAAACTGTTTTTCTTGAGATTTCTATCCATTTCTCGTTAAGCTAGAGTCAATAAATAAAAACTTTCTTTTGAGAAATTATCATAATACTGTATGGTGTTTATGGCACATTTTTAAAGTCATCTGTAAATCCACTGGTGGAAAAGTCCGATTAATGCCAATCACTTCATGTTAATTTTGTGATAAGTTTGTGAGTGCTGTTGGCTTTACAAACAGGTTGATGGATTTCGGCGGGAGTATTCGAGTTGTCATTTGACAGATTCTGAAGGGATTTTGCTTTACTAGCAATACATCACTGTTATTAAGCTGAAAAACTATCAACACCACGAGGTTTTGAAATTTGAATCTTAAATAAATTATGATAAATCTTAAATAATGCTTTGATATGTACGAAATTGTAAAATATGTAACAACCGAACCAGAGTTTTTATTTTATTTTGTTCCATGATTTACAATCTTCAAAATATTGCAGATATTTCGGGAGGGGTTTCAACCTCCTAAACCCCCCCCCCCAGGTATGTTATATATATAGGATTCGAAACAAACATTTTGACAAGGGAGGAATTAAATGTGGATCCAACATTAACATAATTATATTTAACCTCATATAAAAATAAATGTAGTGTTGTAATACTATACAAATGAAAAGATAACTAATAAAATAATAGTCTTTAATAATAAGAATTTACAGGAACAGTTTGTTTTGATTGGAAGAAATGCTGGAAGACTCTTTCTTGTGAGGGTTGTCTTTGGCAGAATTATGGCCACCCATTATCCTCTCTGCTTCAAATCTTAATCTTTTAGACATTGCCCATTAATTTTCACAGACGCTAGTGTTCCCCCCCCCCCCCACCCATCTGATTCCGTAGTTTAGTAAGAATCACCGCCGAATCTATAGTCGTCCCCTAGGTAAGCATGCTTACCTACCTAGGTGTTAGCTGATCGAGAGAAGTCTGCTAGCTGGTAAACCCCTAGCACTGTCAGACGGCCACCCAGAACTGTCAAACAACATGCTTTCGCCTGCAAGTCACAAGACACGAGCTTACTTCTGTGTCAAAATGGACGACATGCTGGAGTTTGTAAACTTTGTGAGAGATCATGAAGATGACGAAGAGGAAGCGAGAAGAAGATTGCTGAAGCGATATGTGAGGAACATGGAGGATCCTTTTCACAAGTATAGAGATCGCGATTCAGATCTGAAAAGGACACTGTAAGGAATGTGTTGTTTCTGCTGGTGCAGCACATGGAGAAGTTAACTAATCGTTAATCGTTAATAAAGTTATAATCCTAAACATAACCTCGATTTTGTTCAGAAATACTGTATTTACTTTGGACACGTGAAGTAAGAATGAAAAATTCAATGCCATAGCTAATGTATTTACTTTGTTCCATTTTTGCAGAGGGATGTAGGGGGCTTCCACGGGATAGGCCAAGCTAGTGTCTCGGAAATTATTAAGGAGATTCCTGTGGCCTTTGCCTCTTTGCTTAGGCAATATGTAAAGCTGCCAGATGGGCAAGCTATACAGGGCCTGCAGCAGCAGTTTTATGGCATTGCTGGAATTCCTGGGGTGATTGGTTGTGTGGATGGTAGGCTACACATATCAAAATCCAATCACCTGGTGGTAACTTTCCTGAAGTGTACCGCAACAGGAAGACCTTCTTTTCCATCAATGTTCAGGTAAGGATAGGCCTATCCTATTGTTAATATATTTTTATGTAGGTATATCTAGGGTTTTTGAAGTAACAAAATGACAATCAGTACCATGCCTTAATTTCTAGTTCATGAATAGATTCATAAATTATTTTTTCAATTTGTATAAACACAACCTTACTGAAAACAGGCCTAGGTACCAATAAACTTTCTCAGCCTAGGAAATGCAATGTATTTCTGGTTTAAAAATACCGGTAGATAACTTTCTTTTAATTTGAGTTCCCAATCATTGTATGTATAAACATAACCTCACTGAAAATATTTTAATACATCGGTATTAGGTAAGAGTATTTTCAGCTTTCCTATTATATTAATATATATTTACAGGTACTTGCAGGCCCTAGCCTTGAGATCCTGGACTTGGTGGTAGGATATCCAGGATCATACCACGATGCCAGGATTTTTCGGGAGAGTAGGCTGGGTCTGCCCTTTGAACAGGGGCAAGTTCAAGGAGTAATGCTCAGAGACAGTGCCTATCCCTGCTTGCCCTACTTGTTGACGTAGCCAATGTTCGAACTCCAGCTGAGCAGCGCTACAATAGGGCACATATTTCAACACGCAACACTATTGAAAGAGCAATTGGTGTGTGGAAAAGGCGATTCCAGTGCCTCCATGGACTTTCCACAAAGGAAGACACCACCATTGCAATCATCTGTGCCACTGGGGTCTTGCACAATTTGAGCCGTGTTGCAAATGATGCAGACCCTGAAGAAGATCCTGGTGTTGAAGAAGTCGACGAGCCTCCATTCAACCAAAATGAAGAACCAGGACTGCAGGCTCGTGCAAACTTCATCAAAATGCATTTTTAGTTTTAATTTACAATTTACCTATTTTAAATTCTTCACTCCATAACTCTTGTGTTTTTTCTAATCCTATCCTTTCTTCTTCTATTACAATCTTCTATTACCTTTTAGCCTCCTATCCTATGCTGTTCTACTTTGCACAACCTTCCACAATTTCCTATCACTTTCCTATATCCTTCTGTGTCTCCCAGAAATCCAACCTCAGCGTCCAGGTCGTGGGAGATGGACAACGTTAAGTAAGGAATTTGTCGTTCACAGATGTGAACATTGTACGATAAACCCTGAAAATGACAGCTAGTTGGGGCTCTGGTAAAACTTGATTGCTGATTTATACATACCTAAGCTTTTTCTTTCTAGATCCAAATTTACACATTTTAGTTGCAATATTATGTGAAAGAGATAACAACACATGTTCTTACAAATTGGGCCTAGTGAAAGCAATTAGGTTCAAAAAGCTTGGGCAAAAGATAGATTTATGCCACGCACCACCAAGCTCCATCACGCTGGCTGCTTTCCCTCACTTCTGAGCCTGCGCGTGCACTTCACTATTTACCATGGCTTCCGTGACAGTTGTAATGATGTTTTATGACAGGTGTGGAAGAGTAAAAAGATTCTGCATTTAGTTAAATGATAAGTAAATGATAAGTAACCGACGTGGTACCTCGCTAACAAAGTTCTGCGAAAATTAAACTATCAATGCACATTGTGCGATATACCAATTTTATTATAAGTAAATTCTAGGCCAGTGACAGGTTTTGTTAGGTTAGGAACGTTATGTTAGTTTAGGAGCAATATACTGAATAGCGTGTGGTTTATTATGCCTCACATTGAATGTCTTCTGCGATGAAACCCTAAACCCCACATTCCCAGGTGGGTCCCATTAGAGAGTTGGTGGGAGGAGCCTAGTGCGCAGCATAAAACTATTTTTTCCCGAAGCTTGTTACTAGGTATTTTTTATATTGGGCTGACAGTCAAATTCCTCCAGGGTGGAGTAGCTCAACATAGCCTGACGTCCTGCAGTAGTATATGAAACACTTAAAAATCCCCTAGTAGCACACTTCGTTGGCCCATCGGAGGAATTTGGTTGGCATGGTAGGGATACGTTGGGGAAAGGTTCGTTGTAATTTCCTCGGTTGCGCCAACGCATTTATCGGTTGCTTTGCCCGACCGTCCTACCGTTGGGTTTGATTGTTGGCCCAACAATTTTTTTTGTTGGAATATAATCGCATTTATGTTAAAATTAAAAAGTGTTGAAATAACATTATAAGCGTTAAATTTTTATTTCCTATAAAATAAACTGTGTTAATTCATTAATTATTCAAGCTTATCCTGCGCGCTAGATCCTCCAAGTTCTCTTCGGAAATTTCCGGCATAGCTCGTATAGGTCATCGGCAACTGCGCGTCGACAACATCGCATAACCGTCATTCGCCATCTTGATTGTCGCCATCGTACATTACGATGGCGGTGCGAATGGTGTTTGATTCTCGTTATTTTACATAATATTAGGTAAGCCCTTTGATTGTTCTCTGAATATATAACGTTATCATTTTTTCACAATACTGTATTATGAGTGTTGCATTCATATTATAATATTGAAGGTTCGTTCAACGTTACAGTACTGTAATTTCCTATTTCAAATTTATTTGTTTCAGATGATTTACATAAAGAAAGGCAGAAGGAAATTGAAGCAGAGTAGGCGCAACGAAATTTCAACTGAATTGAAACGCAGTTCAAGAAAAGCAGTTCTACAGTTCAAAATCTACATCAATTGCGGGATTTTCAAGATTTCAAACTTGCAAGTATAGCCTACAATAATGTTAAGGTATAAATATTTGATTTATTATTAAAATGTAGATGCCCTCATTATATAGTATAAAAAATCCAGGGAATGTTGTCAGTAACATTTAAATATGATGTTAATCTTTATATTCTCATATCAGTTTGGCAAGTTAGTACTTTGCGACTCACCCTGCTCCCCTTTCCACTCGCCTGCCATGTCACCTAATATTTCACAAATAAATAAAAATACCCTTGCACCTCCACATAATACTTCATAATTATAAAAACGACCCTTGCAACAAAATAGGCTATTTTGGATTGAGAGTAGGGGGGGGGGGACTCGGGTGAGTCGCAATGTATCATTTTCCCAAGAAGTTAACATTGAGGTTAGGGAAACATTTAATAGTACAAATAATGGGAAGGAATCGATTTATAGTGCATAATATGTAGGCTATAATAAATACATCGGCATAAACCAAGTATCGGGTGCTAAATAGGCTCCGCCCATCTCGCATTCCGTTGCCATGGCGACAGCAGCTGTCGGCCGGCGACCTCTCGCTCGGCTCTCGCCCCGATGTTCTTCCGACCGTTCCCGAACGTACTCCCGACCGTCTCCCCGCCTTCATTCGACAGTCAACACTACCCCTATTGAAAATACCATTCCCACGATGCGACAGTGCCCCTTGTACCAAATATTCAAAATACGAGATGCCCCTTGTACCAACTATACCCACCTAAGTATTTACAAATTACATTATCATTCTTATTACTCGTCATGTATTACACGTCTCTGTAGTACAAAGGCTAGAAGTTTTCTCGATTTTTATTGCAACGGCATTCGTGGTGTAGTGGTCAAGGCGATGGACTAGAACGCTCGCGGTCCCCGGATCGAATCCCCGTAGGTGCAAAAATTAGTAGGATAGGAATAGGTCCCAAATAGGTAGGAAGGGTGAAGGAGAGAAAGGAGGTAATAGGGAGGAGAAGAGGAGAAAAGAGATAAAAGGAGAAAATAAAAAAAATTAATTTTCTTGTGTTTCTGCTATTTCCGCCAGATGTCTCTGCGCCGCTACTACTAATTCCACCATTACCTACTAGATGTCTCCCACTGTTTCATTTAGTTAGTCCCCGCCCTAAACCCCTCCTTCCCGGGCGGGTCCCGATAGCGAGTATGGGAGGAGCCTATTTGGCACCCGATATTTGGTTTTTCCCAATACATCTTGCTTTTCATAGTAACCTAATCTATTTCTTTGCACTAGTAAATAATTTTCAATCTCGTAATATGTAACTTGCAGTTGGTAGTCGATGATGAATTTCTCGACTGCCGAATACCAACTGCTGACTGCAACTGTACTTTGTGAATGGCGTACATTACGATCACCACATGTTTTACTTTGACTACCAACTACAGACTGCCAACTACACATTGTGGATAGAGCTTTAGGCCTAATACGTTAGTTATATAATCAACTCTACCAAGTAACTTGCATTCTATTTGCCTGTAACTTATAATTTAAAAACATAGTTCATGAGAGGGTTAAAAAATGCATTTACATTATGTTTGAATAACCGTCTAAATCTCATTAGCTTAACTTGATTGCTAGAATGCTTTTCCATCAAATTGTTTCATCTATCCCTATAGGCCTATATGTGCACTTAATAGATTAGGTTATTTAAAACATCTTTACGAATTCATGCAAAATCTCTTCACAAATTTCTAAAGAATTCTATCTGTTCTGTTCTTAATTTAGGCTTACATTCAGTCACAATTTTGGTTATAACCCCAATAGGCTACAGTTTGTAGAATTCAATTTAAAATGAACTCTAAAATGTTGTGTGTAGGCCTAATCAATTTCGCTAATGATCATAACATCAGTCTTTGTAAAAGTAAAATATTACTAGATTATGGAGTAAAATGGGAATAATGGAACTTTGTGCCCCACGCGATCCCCTTTCCACTCGCCTGGCTGCTTCCCGCATGCCACCTGCCACGCTTCCCCGCAGGTCATGCCGTCATGCCTGTAGCTGCTGCTCAACGCCGGTAATGCGTAATTGCATGTCACCTAATATTTCACAATAAAAATAAAATACCCTTGCACCTGGCATTCAACCCAATTCTGTACTAATTCCATTCTACTATCCCCCACAAATCCTATTTCCCTTAAATCTACATCCTAATATTTTCTTTCCACCTACGTCTAAGTCTTCCAAGTGATCATTTCCCTTTGGGTCTCCCACTCAGCATTTTTTAGATGTCTTTCCCACCCATACGCACAACATGTTTAGCCCATTTCGTTCCCCGTGATTTAATTTCCCTTACTATATCTGGTGGCGAGTACAGATTATGAAGCTCGTCGTTATGCAGTTTCCTCCAGTCCCCATTTTCATCTCTCCCATAGGCCCAAATATTTTCCTAAGCAGCCTGTTTTCGAACACACTCAGATTATGTTACAAACTGCATCTTACAATCAAAATTGTAATTGAATGTAAATTAAGAATATAATAAATAGAATTATTATGAATTTTGAAGTGATTTTACACAAATTTTTAAAGCTTTTTTAAGCCTATATTGAAGTCTTTTAAATATTAATTGATAATGAATAAGCTAATCTAAGTGCATAGGTCTATAGGAATAGATGGAACAGCATTTTAGAAATAAAGCTCTTACAGGTTAAGCTAATCAGATTAGACTGTTTTTCAAACATAATGTAAATACGCCTTTTAACCCTGTTATGAACTATGTTTTTAAATTATACAGGCATGTAGAATGGAAGTTACTTGATAGAGTTGATTATATTTCTAACGTATAGGCCTAATAATGGTGATGCTATCTGGTCACAAGAGCTGGATAACAAATTAACTAATCACAGTAGGCTAAAAGATTGCACATTGTTACTTATATGAGAATATAAAGATTAACACCATATAATATTGTAAACGTTAATAGTAACATTCTTGGATTTCCTAGACTATATTGAGGGCATAAGGTGGAAAGATCAACTTACATAAATCAACTATTCTCACATTGCTTAAAAATGAAGTTTATTAATACATGTTATGTAGTTCATAATATATATATATATATATATCTGACTTATCCATAACTTGTAAAGCAGCAATAACAATAAACTATTCATTATTCATTTCTCTGAATTTTATTTAGCCTATAGCCAAGATTCTTTCCTTATGTTATACCATGTATCACCATTTTTCTGAGATATAGAATTCTGGACCAGGGTGCACATAGCCTCATGAAGACGAGGAGCCACTTGATAAAGAAATAGCGGCTTCAGTCATGAAGACCACCATCTGCCAATTGTAGAAGAATGGAGGAAGAAGATGCAACATGGGTAGTAGGCCTTGTCCCCTCATGGGATGAAGTTCTCGACCATTAGTATTACAGTGCTTTCACTGTACGACTTGGCCGGCAATTGCACGGGCCGACTATCCGTGACTCATGCATCAAGCGCCCAAGTGATGCCTCGTCTCACCACTGAAGTCTAGCATGTGATCTGATTGCGTTCACACGTGAATAATTATTACAGCAGTGTTTGTGTTTTTTTATGGTTAAAGTAGTTTTTAGTTTTGCTTGAAGTGTTTTAAAAATGCCACGACCTAATTATACATTAGAACTACTGCGTGTGAATAGCAATTTCCTCATTAGGTGCCATAGATGTAATGATGCAGAAGGACGGCATTTCCAACATCTCCTGTGATAAGGTAAGTTTGTATTTTTATTTTATATTTTCATATTTTATTGTGATTACAATTTCGGAAATATATACGATTCGCCGGGAGTACCGTGATATGTCACGCGCCTGGCCCCGCATGAGGTTTATCTGTGACGGTGGAGCGGCCCGTGCGATTGCCGGCCAAGTCGTACAGTGAAAGCACTGTATAACCATCAATAAGCCATCCAAATCCAATGATTTCCCTATATTCCTCCATTAGGTTCTGCTTTTTGTCTTGGTTTCATGTTTATTTTATCATAATTAGGTAGTTGATAAAATATTTTCCTCAGCAACTGCATTTTAAGAATGATTAGCAAGTCCATGCAAATCTTTCGCACTTTGCCCCTTTTGATAGGTGCCCAGGAAAACTAGGCATTTAGCTAACTAATAAATTCATTCTTATACATTCACAAAATACAGTATACGGTTGAATTAAGAGCAACATAAGAAACGTATACTGTTTTTTGTGAATCTGTATGAGTGAATTTATTAGTTAGCTAAATACTTGGCTTTCTTGGACTATTATCAAAAGGGGTGAAGTGCGAAAGATTTGCATGGATTTATAAGTCATTCTTAAATTGCAGTTGCTGGGGTAAATATTTTATCAACTACCTAATTGTGACAAAATAAACATGAAACCAAGGCAAAAAGCAGAACCCAATGGAGGAATGTAGGGAAATCGTTGGATTTTGGTTGGCTTATGGATGGAATTCGGATGGCAACAGTTGGCATTCTGTTGGCATTACAATGATGGCCCAACAGATCGCCAACGAACATTCCCAACTGTTGGGATTTTGTTGGATATTGGTTGGCTACAGTTGGCAATTGGTTGGGTAAAATGCACTTTGCCAACGGAACCCCGACGGACATTCCTAACCGTTAGCCAACGAAACATGGCGATCATTTCCCAACATTGGCCCAACGATCTGTGCTACTAGGGTCTGTACAGGTTACAGTATGCCAAGGAGGTTATTTATAATATTGTCGGGATATACACAGTTCCTGATTTCCTTGTTCCTTTGGTTATCCTGTTATGTCTTCTGATGGGACAATATTAATGAAATAATATGGAGTTTCAAGTTGTACTGCATATAAGATATTAAATAATATGCAATTTGAAGTTTTATTGCATAAAAGATTATTTTTTTCAGTCTTTTCATTTCTCAGAAATACCATCACCACAGCACAAAAACAAGTCCACTTTGAATATATTGTTAACAGTTGTTTAGGATAATAGGAAACAAGGAAATTATCTACAAATACATGGTTTGGAATGTTTGTGTAATTCACAATGCTGCTTTTAAATTATTGGAATATTTTATTTAACCAGCTGCATGGAAAAGTTTTCCCAAACAAGCCTTAAAACTGTAGTCAAACCGAAGAGAAAGAAGGCGATATTTGTGTCCAGATTTGATCCTGAAACATCAACTGAAGAAATAGTTCAACATGGTCGTAACAGCAACCTAGAATTCAAAGTCACAAAACTGCGTACAAAATATGACTCTTACTGTCATTCCACGTAGAAGTCGATGAAGAAATATTTGAAACAGTATTCAAAGCTGATCATTGGCCAGATGGTTGTCTAGTGACTGAGTTCTTTGGAAAATTAAGGCCTGAGCAGGAGTGGAAAAATAATGGGGACAGCAAAACACAAAAATGACAAAAAGGGCAAAGTAATGGATTCAGAAAGCTAGAGGTTGTGGAGTGGAACACACAAAGCAGTTCTAATACAAAGAACTACTATGAAGTAGAAACAATATCTGGTTTGAGCATATTGTACTGGAACGTGCAGAGTTTTGTGAATAAGCTAAGCTACATTTCTCTACTACTTTCTGAGTGGGAAGTTGACGTCCTATGTATAACAGAGCATTGGCTATGCGCCTATGAATTGGCCATACTTGATGTCCCAGGATATGTGCTATCTGATTTCTTTTGCCGGAATAGAAGTGGCCAGCATGGTGGTTCAGCTATTTATGTTAAAAATGGACTTGAGATCTCTAAATTTGACCTCTCTACTTTATCTTCTGTGTTTGAATTTGAAGCCTGTGCTATTATGCTTAATTCATTTAATGTCCTGTGTGTGTGCTTTTACCGAATACCTGACCACAGTAAACATGGCACCGACAATTTTGTGATAAAACTGCATGATCTGTTCAACCTAGTTTACAAACACAGTGTGAACAAACAAATTGTCTTAACTGGTGATTTTAACATAGACCTCTGTGTTGATAGCAACGAAGTAAAAGAAATATATAATTGCTTCGACAGCTTTGGTGTCAGGCATTTGATCAATGAACCAACTCGACCTCACAACAATGGGTCTGGAGGAACTTGTATTGACAATGTTATTACGAATATTGATACCAACAAATGTTCAGCCAAAGTAGTTCATACAATTCTATCAGACCATGATGCCATTCACTTCAACACTAATCTAAAGCCCAGCAGAACTCAGCCATCTAACCCTGCATTTACATTTAAAAGATCACTTAATTCATCTAATGTACCATATTTCATGTATTTATTAAGTTTAGTCAGCTGGTTAACATTGTATGGCTTAACGAATCTAAGTGATAAAGTTGATTATTTTCTGTCAGTCTTCTCAAAGATCACTGATGCAGCATTCCCTTTTGTACGATCACGTATTGGACCAAAAAGAGGGAATAACAAAGAGTGGTACAATGATGACCTCCATAAATTAAAAGAAGAATGTACTCTGTATTACACAATGGCAAGAAACAATATAAAGATAGATATAGTGAATTACAAAAAAAGTATAAAAAAGCCCTTAAGGCCAGTAAGATAAATTATTATTCTAATAAAATCAATGCTTCAATCAGTAAACCTAAATCTACTTGGTCAATTATTAATGATTTGCTAAACAGGAGTGATAGGAGTTCTACTCCAAATATTGACCTAGACGCTGAAAATTTTAATTCTTATTTTATTGACAAAGTTCATGACATTGTCAACAACATACCAAGTGATTTAGATCCAATGAATCTCATGAACAACTTATCCAAACCTCAGATCAGTTTCCTATTTAAACATGTAAGTGTTGAGGATGTTTACTCTGTCATACTAAATTTAAGTAATAGTTCATGTCTTGATATATATGGCTTAAACTCTAAAATCTTGAAATTAGCATCTGTTTATATTTGTGAACCTGTAACCCATATATTTAACAACTGCATTGAGAAGGGGTACTTTCCTAATGCTTTTAAAGTTGTCAAAGTTATCCCTGTTCATAAGAAAGGGAGTAAATCCAATTATGGAAACTATAGGCCTATAAGAATAATACCAGTACTATCAAAGGTCTTTGAAATATTACTAAACAAACAAATAACCATGTATTTTGAAAACAACTCTATATTTACACCCTCACAATATGGATTTAGAATGGGACATAGTACTATTGAAGCTGTACTTGAATTTATTAAAAAATGTTTTGAAGGCATCAAGAAGGGTGATCATGTTGTAAGCCACTTTTTTTATCTATCCAAGGCGTTTGATACAGTTTCCCATGACATATTAATTCATAAACTTGTTTATTATGGTTTCAGCGAATCTAGCTTAGAACTTATGCGTTCATATTTGAGTAATAGGTATCAATCTGTTCTCCTTAATGATAATGTATCAGATTATAAGCTGGTAGAGTATGGTGTACCTCAAGGCTCTGTGATGGGTCCTGTCCTTTTTATAATATATATTAACGATCTTCCCTCTACAGTACAGGAGAACTGTCTCACTACCTATCTTTTTGCTGATGATATAGCACTTGTATCATCTGACAGAAATGACTCTATCTGTATTGACAATGCTTCTTCTGACGTTACTAAATGGTGTGATGCTAATAACCTGAGTCTTAATGCTAGTAAGACTGTTGAATTGACAATTAATCTTCAACGCTCCAATAGCCTACTAAGGAATCCTGTAAGATTTTTAGGATTATATATCCAAACTAATTTGGAGTGGCATTCTCACATTGACTATGTTGCCAAGGAAATAAGTAGAGGTCTATTTATGTTGAGAGTACTAACTCATAACATAGATTCTAAGTCACTCTTGCTAGTGTATCATGCCCATATACACAGCCATCTCAGTTATGGAGTCCTATTGTGGGGAGGACATCCTTTTGCCAACAAAATATTTATCTTGCAAAAAAGAGCAATAAGAATTATCTTTAGAGCATCGCCTACAACATCCTGCAAACCACTCTTTACAGAACTTAATATACTTACATTACAATCAGTGTTTGTTTTGAGCTGTCTTCTCTATATAAAAAAGAATGCACACTTGTATAATAAATGCTCTACTGTCCATAGCTACTCTACCAGAAACAAAGAAAACATATATATAAATAAATGTAAATTCAGCACCACCCAGAAAAGTTTTGAATATGTTGCCCTCATCTGGTGAAATGTGTACTTGTATATTCTATCTCATTTGTGTTTATTGTTATTGCTAATACATTGTACAATGTCTGTGGCAAATAAATCTAATCTATTTAAGTCATAAAATTTGCTAGGTATTAGCTAATGTACATTTCCATAGAAAAGAAAATTAACTAATTGTATGTAAAAAGTTACCACATATATCATATTAAAACATAAAATGTACAATCAGAAAAATTGTATGTAAAAAGTTACCACATATATTATATTAAAACATAAAATGTACAATCATAGAAAAATGACCAGCAGCAAAATTGTAATTCCCCTTTGGAACACTTCATTTCAGTTCCTGAGAGTTCGGGCACACAGCAGCTGTAAAAGCTTATTAAAAGGGAATGAAATCTGTTCCCTTTGAATGAATGAATGAATGAATGAAATTAGCCGTGAGTACATCCCATAAGGGCCATGGCCTCTTGCCTATGCAGGGAATAGCTCAGTAAACTTAACTCCTTAAGTGAGCAAGTCCTAAGGAGTGATTTTTGACACTGTCACACTTTCACTAGTCTCTGATGTGTAGTCATGGGTGACCCAGTAGTTTCCAACTTTCCCTGTCTTTTGCCACTCGTGACCACTGACCTCCTGCTACCATTTTGAACTGGTCAGCCCATCTGGTTCGTTGTCGTCCTACATGTCTCCATCCTGATCGTGGATCCCACATGGTCATTCGATGTGTCCATCTACGTTGATCCATCCGTGCCACATGTCCCCCCATTTCCATTTCTGGGTTAGTGCTTTTATAACCACATCACACATGCCTGTTCTTCTACGTATCTCTTCATTTCTGATCTTATCTCTCAAAGATACTTGAAGGATTTTTCTCTCCATCCGTCGTTGGCAGGTCTGGAGTGCCTGTTTTTGCTTTCCATTCAGAGACCATGTTTGGCAGCCATATGTCAGAGTTGGTAAGACACATTTCTCCATTACCTCAGATTTTGTACTTATTTTCTGCTTCCTATCCATCAGAATAAATTTTAACGACCAGAATTTTTTCCATGCCAGACCTATCCTCCTTTTAATTTCTTTCTCTGTGCTTGTATGGGGAGATATGTTTTGTCCTAAATAAACATAGTCTTGTACATATTCTAGGGGTACCTGGTTTAAATGGATTGGCTCTTCTGCAGCATTTGTCATTACTTTCGTTTTTGTTGTGTTCATAGTTAGACCTGCCATTTTGCTGACTGTATCTATGACCTTGATCATTTCTTCTAATACCTGTGCGGATTCGGCTACCACTATGATGTCGTCGGCAAACCTGAGATGTGTGAGTTGTTGGCCATCTATGTTGATTCCATACTCTGGTTTCCATTCTATTTTCCTGAACTGATGCTCTAACAGGCTGGTGAATAGTTTAGGTGACAGAGGGTCACCTTGCTTTACTCCCCTTTCTATCTTGAACTCCTTTCCCTCCCTTTCTGTTCTTATTTTGGCCTTGCTGTTGTTGTACATTTTTCTCAGGATTCGGATATATTTGGTTGGAACTCCCTGTTGAAGTAAAGCTCCTAATACGTATTCATGTTCCACAGAGTCAAATGCCTTGTTATAATCTATAAAGGAGATGTAGATTTGTTTGTTGAACTCATTTGTCTTTACTATCAATTGATTAACAGTTTGGAGGTGATCAGTCGTGCTAAATCCTGTCCTAAATCCTGCTTGTTCCACTGGTTTGTTTGCGTCAAGCGTTTTCGTTAGTCTTCTGGTAATGATCTTCATAAACAGCTTGTATAAACTGGATGTAAGACTGATTGGTCTGTAGTTATTGATGTTGTCCCGTGCTCCCTTCTTGTGCAGTAAGATGATTGAGCTCGTTTCCCATTCTGTTGGTATTACTTCAGATACGATTATCTTGTTGAACAGTTCTGTGATTGCTGGTATTAGATCTTCTTGCCCTATTTTTAGAAACTCATTGTATATGCCATCTTCACCGGGACATTTGTTACTTTTCAGTTCGTTTATTGCTGTTCTTACTTCGCTCGGAAGGATGTGTGGGATGTCCTCTGTGTTTCCAATTTCTACACTAGGGTCATAGGTTGGACCTTTTGTTGTTATGTTGCTTGTATATAGTTTGCTGTAGAACCCTGTGGCTTGTGTTAGGATCTCGTCTCTTGAAGTCTGTCGTTTCCCCGCATTGTCTTGCACATCTAATATCCAATGCTTCCCTTCTGCCATCTGTTTTCGTATTTTTCTGACTGATTTGGAGTTTTCAATTACCATCGTTATTTGTTTGTGGTTGTGTTCTCTGATAGCTCTTCTTATTGCACGCTTGGTGTCTCTGTTTAGTTCACTGTAGGTTTCTTGTAGTTGTGGATTGGTTTCTAGCTGTACCTTTAGGTGCTCCCTTTCTTCTATCATATTGATGGTTGATTCTTTGAGCTTGTTCTTTCTCGTCTGCCCAGATCCTGTGCTCCTAGAGTCTTTGGCTGCTTGAGTTATGCATTTTTCAATGTTTGAGTATACTGTTTGTGTTTCTTCCCCCTTCTGTTTGTACATTTCTTGTATGTTTACCTTTAGCTCAGTTAAGTACTGTGACTGGTTTAGCTTTGCTGGATCGACCAACCTTTGTGTGTAGTAGTGTCGTTTCCTTCCTTTAATGTTTATTTGAGTGCGGACCATTCTATGATCTGTATCAAATCTTACACCATTTAGCACTTGTATGTTACTTACATCTCCTATCTGATCTGTAAGTATAAAGTCAATTTCGTTCTTGATTCTCCTGTTGGGTGCTTGCCATGTCCATCTGCTGTCTGCTGGTTTTTTGAAGAAGGTATTTACAATTTTCAGTCTGTGTGCTTGTGCAAACTGGATTAATTTTTCGCCTCTTCCATTTCTTGATCCATATCCATATGGGCCCAACGGCTCTTCCTCCTCTGATTCTTTATGTCCTATTTTACTATTCATGTCCCCCATTACAATTGTGGTGTCTGCTGCATGGTTATTGAGTGTGTCTTCAAGCAAGCTATAGAATTCGTCACTCTCCTCTTCTGTGCTATTTTCTGTGGGGGCATAGACTTGTATTATGGTCATTGATCTATTGTTGATGAGAAGAGACAATACTGTAATTCTTTCTGATATCCCGTTGATGCTGGTTACATTACTTTTCATATGCTTCTTGATTAAGAACCCCACCCCTTTTTGACCTTTCGTCTCACCAATGTAGCTAAAAATGTCTCCATTCTGTTTTTCAATTATTGCTTCACCTGATCGTCTGACTTCACTTAATCCCAAGACATCAAATTCGATATTTTCGAGTGCATGCTGCAGCTCCACTTCTCTGTCCTCTGTACCTAGTGTTCTGACATTTAGCGTTGCCAATACTAATTTTTTTGGTTGCTGTTTGTGGGTTTGAGTTCTGGTGGTGTGTGTATGAGTGCATGTGGGGACATGGTATGTTGCAGTTAGTTTTTTGTATCTCCGTTCTTTGCAGTAATGTCCTTCCAGTTTATCCACTGACCTTTTAGTAGAATCTTCTGGTATCCTACTCTCACTTCAGTGTTGCCTTTTTCTCTCTCCTCTCTTGCTATTTGCCGCAGCCTTGACTGTATTTCTCGTTCACTCTTGGTACGACAGTTTAAATAAAATCAAAAGTAATAAAATGAGGTAAACTGATATAACTAAATGCCCAATTGCTTTCGTTTAATCAGTGATAATTGCAATTAAGGTACCCCTATGCAGAAAAGTTATTTTTGTAATAGATCTCAGAGTTAAGCTCCAGATCGATTTATTAAGCAGGGCTTATGGAAGCACAAAAGTCTAAAGTTTTATTCTTAACCTTAATTCATATAAACTGATATAGGTAAGTAGTAAGTCACTTTCACTCTCGATGTTCGCTTTGAACGGACGCTTCCTCTTGTTTGCATCTGTAAGATAAACACACGAACTATAAATTACACTGACCTTATAAATTATGTAAGATATATTTTTCAATACTTTAGTAATATAACTTACTACAATGCACATAGACCTAAATAAAGATTTTAAACTTATTGAATGTTACCAGGCCTATATAGCTTTGGCTGCAGTGCGTTATGACTGATAATTCCTATGCCTTAAGCTCTATCCACAATGTGCAGTCGGCCGCTTGGAAGCAACACTTCAGCTGCCCACTATATGCAGTCGACATTAAGGTTAGGGAAACATTTTATGTGAGAGAAATTGCTTTATAAGGCATAATATATAAAATATATTTATGGTAAAATCGCATTGTAGGGGGGCCTTCTTTGAAAACCAACTTTCTTCTCACGTATCACCTAATATCACATGTATTTTGTTATAGATACTTCTCTGGAGGGATGTTGCCTTGACGAATGATTTGGTTCAACCCACCCGCCTGAAACGTACTTTCTTTTATAACACCATCTAGTGAAAAGTAGCGTGAATTCCACGATATTTTTATCTCCACATGATGAAGAAACTCGTAATTGGACATTAGAGGTGTGACGTTACAACAGCAGAACACGTAGAATTCTAGGAAGCAGGTTCACAAACACAACTAATCTCGCGGGAGGTATGATATGGCACATTTACGAAGCAGGAGAATTCACAATGCCCTACTAAATTAACATCTCTGTTCATAACCTAACAGAACATGTCACTAATACTGATATTACCATTCCTAACCTAACTCCCAATAAACTAGAATTTCTGGAGAATTCAGAATGCCCTACTTGTTCATAACCTAACAGAACCTGTCACTAATTAGTAACACCGTTCCTAAACCTAACTGCCACTAAACTAGAATTTAGGGAAAATTCAGAATGCCCTACTAAATTAAAATCACTGTTCATAAGCTAACAGAACCCATCACTAATGATATTTGATAAGCAATGTACAAAAAGCATCATGTTGGACAACCTGCTGAGAAACAAAAAACATCACCCGTCTGTGGAAACCTGCGCACATTGCGAGATAGGCCCCCCTACATTGCAGCTATGCCATATTTATTTGCGCTAGTAAGTAATTTTCAATTTCGTAATGTGTAATTTGTAGTCTGTAGTCAAGTTGAATTTCCTGACTGACGACTAGCGACTGCACTTTGTGAATGGCATCTGTAATTCACCATACGTTATACTTGAACTGCCAACTGCACATTGTGGATAGAGGTTGATTTAATTTTGAGCAGTTCCAAGAATTAGGCTACATAATGAACCCAAGATTACCAATGTACCGTACAAAATAAATTATCGATTTAACTGTAACTACTTAGTAGCCAATAAAAAGCTTGCATTTAGGCAGCTAAATAAATTGAATGCTGTATTCATTCGAAAATGGTTTATACATTTTTTTACTGTAGGAGATGGAACAAATGCCTGGTAAGGGACGTGCAAACAGAAACATCAGTGAAGTACGGTAATAGGTCGGCCTACTTTTAATTTACTGGTTTAACTCACACTATCTGACATTTAACAGTAACAGGCTATTTCACTCACCTCTCACTTGAGGACTGTCGAGCAATGCCACCTGCAGTGAACCGAACACTGACACCTGGGGTGAACTGGACTCTGCCCCATTTGTGTCAGGTTCTAGTTCCATGATAATGGAAGGAACTGCTTGCATATTACCTTCCATATCAACAAAACTACTCCCTGACACATCCGATACGACTACAGAATTGCTTTCCCTTTGATACTGACTATCAAAGGGATTATGCAATTCTGAGTCTATATGGGGGGCAATGTCAATAACATCCCCCAGGATGTAGTCTTCTATAAATTTTGGGCCCGGTCCCCCACTGCAACGGAGTTTTAAATTTTGTGAAAAAACTCACTGAACAAGTCTGGGAAAAGCTACTGAAAAGTGCAACGGTAGAAATCATTGATAGCAAGAAACTAACTGAACAAGTCTGGGAAGAGCTACTGAAAGGTGCCTATAAATCCAAGGCGCTAAGAGAAATAGGGGCAGAAGACCGTTGAAGTAGACGCCTAAATAAAAAAAATGTTCCCTACAGCTGGAGTTGCTCTTCCGCATGCCGAAGGCATGCAGGATAACCAAACAGCCCTGTGTACCCTTACAGTGACCGTTCGGTTACAACAGCGGTCAACCGCCAGATCGCCCCAAGCGAACCAGAAACCCAAAAGACACCGCGGCCAAAAAAAAAAAACTTTATGAGTGAGGATAGAAGACAAAAGGCGTATAAAGTCCAGGAAACTCTGGTGTGCCGATCTTTCAGGCCTCTCAACAAACCCAACAGTCCTGTGTACACTACAGGGACAGTTCGGCTACGCCAAAAATCGCCTACCGAGAACACATAGAGAAAGCCCGGACGACAAACAAAGTCCCAGACCAGAACCGAAAGAAATATAAAAAAGACCATAAATATGTAGTAGAAAAACTAACCTGACACGATAGTGCCTGACAAAGAGCAATACTAGAAAACCTGACGCAAGAGTCACCTCCCACCCCTTCCTTGAAGTGGAAGTACATATAATCTTTAAGAAACCTTTTATGCTTTGTTTTTCTTAATAAGTATGTTTTATACTTTCATTAACTCTCAAAAATCCTAAATCACTACTAGAACTTTTTATCCAATAAATTAATTTTAACACTTTATAAGGGATCGGGTTAACACCATTCAGAGGAAGCATGAGGAAAAATGCCCTTGAGGAGTAGATCTAACCATTCCAGTGCACACCAATATAAGGGAGGAAATAAGTAATCGAAAATAATCCCTATCACAAGATATTTCGGTTGAACAATAAATTTTAATCAAACAACAACTTGAACAAGAAATTTATTAACATAACATTTCATAACTTGGTTAAATTCCAAATTGTAATTTAAATAGAACTATATTTATGTACACATAATGTCTAATAAATTTGATCCAATAGTATTCTGGTGTATTTATTAGAAATACAGATAATGAATCCTATCCTACCATGAATTACATACATTAGCTTCAACGAACAATACACTATACTGATCAGTAAGATGATTTCATTATTAATAGAGGGAAGACAATTCCCTATCAAGAATTAATTTAACCTAAGTGAGCTGGTTATATGAAAGTGAACAGCCTATCCAAACTTTGATAAATAATTTCCAAACAAAAAATCTAAAGTACCAGATTATCAAAATTTGATTTAATCAAAACATACTCAAATAGAATGAAAAATGAGTACCAAATGCCTAGTATGAATAATATGCCCAAAATAGGAAAACTCCAAAAAAAAAAAGGAAAAATCAAATATAAAGAAAAAGGCCAATTTATATAAATTCAGTCAAAAGTATCTATCAGAACTTTACTGGCTAAAGGCAAAATTTGAAGTTACCAAAATCTGAATACAAAAACTATGCTCACTTACTTGAATACTAATATTCAAATGATGGATCAAAGGTGCAATAAATTATTTTCAAATTTAGCAAAGCTCCCACAAAAAATATGAAAAATAATAACTTGAATGAACAAATGCCTGCAAAAAGGAATCTATTATAAACCAGAGAAATCTATATCAAATTTTAAATTTGGAAAATATCAAGCTGAAATACAATAAGAAATTTACAAATTTTCGAAATACAAAATCTAAATTACTAATCGTTATATTCACCTAGTTAAACGTCTGGATACAATGATAGAAAAAACTATCAAAATTTTAAGTGATATCAAATTTTAAATTTGAAAAATATCTATGTGAAATTCAAAACCAATTATCATAATTAAAAAATTACAAGCTCTGATATTTTCAATTTTCTCAAGGCCTATGCACAATAATAACACCTATCAAATTTCAGGAAATTTCAAATTTAAGTTTGAAAAATATTTATGTAAATTTTCAAAAACCAATTACCATAATTAAAAATTTTACAAGCTCTGATATATTCAATTTTCTCAAGGCCTATGCACAATAATAACGCCTATGAAATTTCAAGTAATTTCAAATTTAAGTTTGAAAAATATCTATGTGAAATTCAAAACCAATTATCATAATTAAAAAATTTAAAAGCTCTGATATTTTCAATTTTCTCAAGGCGTATGCACAATAATAACATCTATCAAATTTCAAGAAATTTCAAATTTAAGTTTGAAAAAATATTTATGTAAATTTTCAAAAACCAATTACCATAATTAAATATTTTACAAGCTCTGATATATTCAATTTTCTCAAGACCTATGCACAATAATAACGCCTATGAAATGTAAAGTAATTTCAAATTTAAGTTTGAAAAATATCTATGTGAAATTCAAAACCAATTATCATAATTGAAAAATTTACGAGCTGTGATATTTTCAATCTTCTCAAGGCCTATGCACAATAATAACGTCTATCCAATTTCAAGAAATTTCAAATTTAAGTCTGAAAATTATCTATGTCTATCTGGGATACAATAAGTGAATTATAAAATTTTAGATTACAGATTTTAAGTAATTAGGCCCTATATATGAATTTGCAACGGGAAAACTACAACACACTGGATCACAGGTTAAAGTGAATATATCTCAAGGTTTGACAAACCGCAGAAGTGTATAATGGGTCATAATATAGCATGAGCAAGGTATTAGCCTTCAGTAACAAAACCCAAATTTGAAACAAAGGTGGAATTAGAAAATGTTATATAGAGATTCCTAAAGGCCTAGAATAATTATTATACTCAATGTGTAATTTTACCCCAAGATCAATGAAAAGACAATTGAAAGAATTAACGGATTTCTAGGAATATTCTGGATCCATAGAAAATGCCCATACCAGTTACTTCATAGATTTTTAACCCGAGAAAATATTTATGCAGAAGCAAAGAACTGCCTAGAAAGATCCACAGAATTTGGATACAGCAAGACTACAAAACCTGAACAAATAACCCCACTAAATAATTCTTTAGGAGATCCAAATTTCGGTATTATTCGATTAGACAGGGAAGAAAATGTCTACTATCGAAGGTAGAATTTCAACATTAGATCACAGTAGTTTCTGCTTCTATAAGAACACGAGAATTACCCCAGGGATAGCAAGACGTAGAAAATTCCATACAAAGCATTTTACAAGACGTATATTGTATCTGGCCTAAAAAGGGCAATAATTGCATGAATACTATGATAAGCCACTTTTCTTTTAAAAGGAAAATATAGAGAAAATGAATAGGCTAAAGACCAATTAAACAATTTTAGATTAAGGCATTAAGCAGCCTATTAAGCTCACGAAGATGTGACGTCACAGGTCACCTCATACAAAAACTCTACCAGTATATTGATGTCATACAGGCAGAAGCATGACATAGCTAAAACTTCTCCAATATTAGAAAACCCTTCATTATCGCAATCTTTCCATTATCCCGTGCTATCTTTACAAAACCCTGCTATGATAAGTGAAATTCATGCCCGTGAATAAGCTATTAGGGCAATAATACATTGATATATTTGGTATGACTAGAAAAAAAAGATATGATTTATATCTGCTTGCTTGAGTACTTATTCTCGTTGCACTAGTTCAATAATATTTTCTTGGCGCTGAAGGCACCTATAACAAGTTTAATATTAGCGAATCATTTTGGTATGCTACTTACAACGTGCAAGGCGAAGGTCCCCCTCCACGGCTGGAAACACAATCAACTACACAAGGCAACGGCCTAGCACAATCTGCCTGTGTTTCGCCATAGAGCTCTGGGCTTTTTTAGTTTTTCCTCCTGCCACTTGAGCGCGCTGCTCTCCACATTCAGGTATTGCGAACTTCCGGTTTCCTCATTCATGTGTGTTTTCAGTATGAGTTTGGGACGATTCTCCAATTTTACAGTGATGGAATTAAAAAGGATGTTATTCGAAGATGGTGCAGCAAATATTTCAAAGTTAACGAAGCAAGAGTTGATTACAAGGTGAGAAATCAAAGCTATCTGTCTTCTGAAACGTTTGCTAACTGTTTTAATATGGTGCAGTATGCCTGCGGTCTCCAATATTTTTTTCGATTTATTTTCATGTTTTTTCTTTAAGTGAAACTTCTTTAGCCGAGGTAGGGGTAAATCCAGAGTTTGTGTCACGCTCAAAAATCGTCACGAAATTAATGTCACATTCAAAATCGTCACGAAATTAGTGAGGTGTGACGGAACGGACTGCACAGAAAACAATCAACTCATTGATTAGGAGTAATCAACTGCTATACGATTTAAAAGATCAAAATTTTAAAAAATAAAAAATTTAAAAATAAAAAAATTTAAAAATCCAAAAATTAAAAATTGAAAAAAAGAAAATCCAAAATTTAAAAAATCTAAAAATCGATAATCCAAAATTAAAAAATCCAAAAAAATAAAAATTCAAAGATCCAAAGTTTAAAAAAATCCAAAATTAAAAAATACAAAATCCAAAATTGGTTGCATCTTGCTCAGGCGAGAGAAAAATCCGGATAGGAACTTTGCCTTATTCGAAGTTCAGGTTATAGAACCAGAAAGTACCCACAACTTTCCTTCGACAAATTTCTTGAAGATAAATTCATTCAAGAAAGAACGGCTTTAAACTTTTCGACGAAGACTCCATAACCACTTGGTTCGAAAAGCGTAGGGCAGGCAGCAGTATGAAAGCTGGCCGGACTCTAGCAATTAGAAAATTCATCAAGTGCATTGAAGTGAACGTGTTGATGGACAAAAACAACGTTGAGTTTGCTATCTGCAAAGTACATAATCTAAAAATTTGTATGTGTTTTTTTTTTTACTCTATTACAATACAGATTGGCCATTTTATCTGTTACGGGAGAAATTTCGATTGACATTGACATTCTTAAATGTCAAAATAAATTGGCAACAAAAATTACACTGAAAAGATGAAATGCTAATTTAACATGCCTAAACGAGGTTACGTTGGTCGGGTATACTTATTATTTCATAGGCTTATATATTTTTCTCAACATCTACTATATCAAAATTATCTTAATCACTCTAGAAATCATGAAATGCTCACCATAACCGCTCAAAGGAACGTTAAAATCATCTTCTGTGAAGTGACAGCAGCAAACACGAGAAAACTGGGAAGGTGTTTTTCCATGGCGTAATTTTACCATCCATTCTTGAAAAAATAGCCTTTTATTTTGGAAAACTGTGAAAACTAAGTCCTCAATTTTTGTTTGCAACGGCCGAACAGCCGAAAACGTAGCAGTTAATCGGCATAATTACTTCCAAAACAAGATACAAGCACAGAACTATAGTGTAAACACGGGCCTCTGAGATAACCGGAAGTGGATAGTACCTCATTCTCGGCGGCCATCTTAAAAGCGCAGAGCTCTATGAGGATTAGTACCTCGCCAAGACACGCAGATAGCAGCACCCACACTAATGGCGACCAAAACAAATGAAGGAAGAGGGGGCGAGATCGCGGGAACATTCAACCACGTTACACCACCAGTGACCATTCTCTCTCTTTTCTCCTGTCCAATCTGTTTTTTTGTAGCTGATTTCAGCTTTTCCCAGTATCTGAAATTAGGATATCCATCAAGTTAAAGGATCCAACCTTATTAGGGATTATTCTTATTAGCATTTCAAGATGCGATATTTATTATTACCCATACATAGTAATTATGGACTCAATAAAAATATAATAACAATACAATCATCGCTAATCAGTTTCAAATTACATTCAAAAATTATTTTTGAGGTTCCACAAATATTGATAAATAGCCTATGCAGACTAGAAAGTATTTTAAATACCTAATAATGCTACATAAATACAAATAAATATCTCATTTTCAAAGCTGCTAACAGCTTCTGAAATTGTTGCATAGCTCACTGAAACAATGAATAGCTCAGTTCTTTAGGCAGACAGCTGAACATGAAGTAGCCACTAATTCCTTGGCATAAATCTAAGAATTATTACAATTTACTACCAGTAATAATATTGTTACATACCTTTTTAACTGAACATGGTCCCTCCTTGGAACACCGGCATTCGAATTAAAATTACTAGTGATGGTGTTCCACGCTTTTTTCTTCTTAACGATGCTCACAGCATCAGTTAATTTACTCTACATGAGAGATTTGTATGGCGCAATTGCTTGCGTCAATAAATGTTTCTCGTGGAGAGTAAACGGAGCGGCCTTCGTCATCTTGATCTGATCTTGATTCTAGCAGCAAAACGATATGTACCATCGTTCATTCTTCAAATAGATCCCACCTGTCTGTACATTTAAATAAAATAACATTGATGTTTTAAAGAATAATTCACACACGTTTGCAATCCAAGGCAAAGCAACACCACGAAATCTCTGCTCTGAGTTCGACATAGCCCCGTACGACTAGTAGAAATTTTAGGTACAAAATCATGTGCATAGCCATGAAAGGGCTGTTATAATTATGTTCGTGTACGTGCAGGTATGATAAATTGATTTACATACCCTGTATACCGATACACAGGCTATATCGTGATGCATGCAGCCATTCACTTAAATTTGGTCTAGGACCACTGGTTTTCCATATTTCATTTATTTGTTGCCTTTTTGTTCAGCATTCACACCGAAGTAGCATACATAGCCTGCGAGTCGCAACACCTGGATGCAGGTTGCATATCGAGTAGCGTAGCGTAGTTTTGCATTCACACCGAAGTTTCGAATGTGACCTACAGCTTTTCCTTTATTCTTATGTTTCCTTTATTCTTATGCCATGTTAGAATCAAATCCCCAGACAAATAAGGTTCAGCATTTCTCAAGTATACGGGTGTCATTTCGATGATTTTATTGGATTATTCTGATGCTGACGGCATATTTACATTTGTAAGTGTTGATAGGGCCCGGATTTTGTTGACCTAAAGATACTTAAAAATGAGGAATTAAAAAAAAAAACATTAATTTATTCATCAGATTTGTGTCTATTCTACATTTATGATGTTGACTCAATTATAGGTTTGTAATTAGTTAATTGGTACGGTTAAATGCCAAAAGTAAACACCGTATTTCTACATACAAATTAAAATTAGAATAAGATTGATTTATTTAAACTTATTTAGAGTTCCGATAGTAGGCTATTGAATGTTCAAGTAAATGCACAAACGCTCTATATAATGCAAGAAACAACGCAAAATGAGAAAACAATGACTCTTTCTAAAATTAAACTTAATAACCCCCCCCCCCCCGCTGGCCTATCAAAAGAAGAATCAATTCCGGTTTTCGTATGTTCTTCATAGGAGACAAGTATTTCTTTTAAATGAGCGTCCATACCCTAGGATAACCCTCGATAACCTTAAGAGAGCAATTAATTAATATGGAATTTCAGGGGCAAGAAAAAGTGTTGAATCTTCTTTCGAAATACTTATTTATGAGTTTTGTAAATTACTTTATTTCACGGCAATAACAATAATCCAGTCACCAGGTACTTTTGCCTGGAAAAAGGTCCGAAGTTAATGATTTTTTTAATGTGTTGTATGTGAGTATTCTGTGGTGTAGAATCAAAGTTTTCCAATTCGAGAACCCTGTGGGAACTTCAGGGCAGCCGAAAAACCCCAAAATGTTGGGCTTTTTTTCAGTGTCTTCCTTGTAACTCCTAAACAATGCATTTTAGCATGAAACACTTCATTACAAGAGTTAAAGAGCATAAAATTTCCTATTATTTGCTCTGTTTATACGTTTTCTAAAACCAAATATGTACAGAGATATGGCGCTTGAAGTTTTGAAAAATTTTCAAAATATCGAAAAACAGCGAAAAATGGAGCATTTTCTGTATGAATAACGTTCAATACCCTACACAATAGGGATGTAGCTCGCCAAACTTCTCCGACAGATAGCGTGGGTGTACTAGCCGGTATGCGCTAGCCGTTCGTCACTTGTTTTTCCAGTTTTCTTCTGCTGGCTTCATGCTTTTAAATGGCGCTCCAACTTCTCAGTCCGAAAAATATGTTCGTAATTTTATATATTTATAGAGGACATGAGGCTACTATACGTACTTCCTTGTCTACTGGGCCCTTCTAGAATGTTGAAGTGTCAAAAATACGAAAGAAAAATCACAGCAGATAGGCTCTAAATAACACTAAAAAGGAAGGATTAACGAACAAATATTGTGAGATATTTCCGATACAGACGACATTATTTTGTACTCGACTTGCAGTAATATGTTATTAATGTGTGAATATTTATATGCAGTGCGGCGATTGGATATTCTTTAATTTTTATATTGATATTAAATTTGCCGTGAACATCGAGAAGATGTTATGGGCCATTTAAAAATAGAGTAAATTACAATAAATAAATTAAAATTACCTAGTAACGCAATGATAATTACAGTACATTGTGTTAGTTTTATACCTTTGTTAAACTGTATATTTCGTGCACCTTTATATTTAAAGACCACTTCCCTGTTTAATTTATTTAGTTATTTTAGGCCTATTTATTTTACTTTGCTGTATAAATAAGTGTATATTAGGCTACTGTAGCCTTCTATTGCATCTGATATCAAAATATAAATTCTGTGATTTCTAAATAGCCAAGTTAGATTGACGGCCTCGAATAAAAATTGTGACAATAGCGTTGCCAATTTAATAGGCTACATAACTTAACGTATGATAATTATTAAATTCTGCCTTTATAATCTGCTATGTCATGCAATGAAATATTCTTAACAATATTCTGTTTCATAACTAGAAATGAAAATCATGTAACGATGGTCTAGCATAACTTACCGATAATAAAAGGAATAAGAAAGAATGAGGAATGAGAAGAAGGAAAAAAAGGCCTAATCGATTCCCAAGTTCCCATCTTTTTTAACTACGAGGGACAAGAAAGGTAAGTTTTCGTGATGTAAACATATTTTAATATTTTGATTTTGAATACGTTTTTAATATGACGGTATAGGCTAAATATGCATTTGATATAGAAAATAAATAATATTAAAAATGTCTGCGAATACACACCACATAAATCAGTGTTTATCACGTATATCAATTAGTATTTTACTGTCTGAACCCAAGAGGTATATTCCTTTAGTTACTTTGAATCATACCCAATCGCCAAATTAGCAGTACTGTATATAAATATTCATATCTGCATAACATTTTGTACGTCGGGAACATAGTAATGTAGTTAATAGCGGGCATTTCTCACAGTATTTGTCAGCTTATTCTTCTTTCTTTTCGACTTATATAGCGTCTATCTTTTGCAATTTTTTTTTAAGTTTTTTCACGTAAATATATTCTGGAAGTGTCCAGTATACAAAGAAATGCGCCTAGTAGCGTTTTACCCGCTACAAAAAAAGAAAAGTTCGAACATATTTTTCAGTCTGCTAAGATGAATCGCCATTTAAAAGCATGGAACCAGCAGACTCGAAAAACAAGTGACGAACGGCTAGCGCATACCGGCTAGAGCAGTGGAGACATCTGTTGGTTCTAGTTCGCTACATCCCTATAGAAAACCCATTCTTAATGAGATGTTCATTTAAGAATAAAGTACACAATTAAGCGACTCTTTCTTGGAGAATTAAAAGCAATTCATTTGTAGGGATGACAATACTTATCCTGAAGTCGTGGTCTTCAGAGACCATGAAGGCCTTTATAATTCCAGGAGGTTGAAGGGGTAAGCGACCTTAATCACAGACAGCCTTAAGCCCAGTACTCGTCTGTAGAGACTGAGTCGATCCCAGGGTCATAATTCTACCAGAAGAATTAGGTAACGTGAAAAAAAAGTCTTATGAATTCAATTTACCTGTAGAGGAAAATCCTGTTCCACGATTTTTCTTGCTCGTCCCGATTACTATATTCATTTAGCGTAACATCATACAGACATGGATATTTTTCAACTGTTTGTATAAAATTTACATTTTATGCCTCACTATCCGGCAATTTTCGTGACATATTGTCCATGAATTTTATTATCAGTTGAAAAGGCATGAATACGCAGGCGCTGTCCCGAGTCGCGTCGCATATAATAAGTCCATATCTTTCTGAAGAAATGAATGTCGCTCTCTGCGAGATTCATTATTGCCTCGCTACTTCGGTGTCAACTGGGTTAGCTGTGCACAAATCGGTTGTCGACCAAAAGCTAAGCTAAGTTAGCTTAGTTTAGCTCACATAGCTGTGCGGGATTTCAGATGTAGTTGTGCCGACCGCAAACTACATAAAGCTAAGCTAAGGAAACTACTGTGCCCCTTATGGGTCACTATTACATATGTCGGAAGCTTAGAACATATGATTTATGAAGTAGATCGGGTTTCGACCATTTTTGCCAAATCTGTGACGCTACTGTTTAACCTTTATGACTGGGCACCCATTATTCTCATAATGAAATTCTGAACAGATTAATAGCAATTACGGGGAAGAGCTAGGAATTATTAAACTACACAAAAAGAATTGGTATTTCCTAGAACAACTTTATTAATAAATTTAACAATGGAATATAGAATGTGAAAAGATATATTCTCTCTGTTAAAACGACAATCTTCAAACTATGTACAACTTTATTCATAAATTTAACATTTAGAATGTATGATGTGAAAAGATATATTCTTTCTGTTAAAACGACAACCTCCAGACTAGTGCAAAGTGCAATAAAGCCCAATAATTTAAGTAATGTAAGCTTTCTTAATAACCCCCTTAACTTAAAACTTCCCTTAAAGTTAATCACCCTGTATTTAATAATAAATAGTGCCTATTTTAAATCACCCTGTATCTAATAGGGAATTTTTCCAAGTGACTAGAAAAACCAGAAATATTTGAGATACAAATAGATATGAACCCATAAAATCATGTTAATCCCTCAATTGAACCTTAAGTCCTTTTTCTATATGCATTCAGCCTTTCTATTAAAATTTTGCACACATATTTCACTCTCTATCATACTATTACGTGATAACTGCCAAAACTATAATTATTGCCTGAACGCAGGAGAACATGAGAAAGCTAATGAAATGAACGGACGTGAAAATACTGACAGACAAGACATGACGACAAAAAAAATTTGAATATGAAAAGTTAGGCTACATGGTGAATGGCGTAATTTCAAGATCCAAAGGTAGAAACCGGCATCATAACTTACTATTGAACTTTACAAATACCAAACGAAATTTAGATAGCCAAAAATTGGGTGAGCACAGAATGAAGTATTAGGTTTACAACGAATACTTTTAGACGAAAAGCTGTAGAGCATTAAATTTACTATAAAATACACATTCAATTTAGTAGCTCTGGGAAACAGTGAAATACTCTTGTGACATATTTTACATGTAACTAATTTTGATGAAGCTTCCTGTAATGAGTTTGAATTCATAAACTCATTGCCATTGTCTTCTGAGTCTTCAAAACCTTATGAATGAGAAGATAATAACAAAGAAATGAAAACAAAAAAGGAGATAATTCAAAAATTTAATCCATAACATGTCACTGGCTACACACTGAATATACAGATGGGCGACCTGCCGGTGAGCGACCAGGCTGCGTCTTGCGCGCACACACTTCATGCTCGGCGCCTGGCTCAACAGCGTAGCGACCAGGAAGGGGACCAACCAGGCTTCGTCTTGTTCGAACCCTATGAGTACCCGCAAGACGGAACCGGGATGGTCGCATGCTGCAGGCCGCACGAAGAATGAAGTCATGTCTTCTTACGAGGGTGAACAAGACGCAGCTTGGATGGTCTCTTGCCAGCTATCTGGTCAGGCCGCAGTTTGTTGGCAGATTGCTAGGTCTCTTTTTTTCATGCGACCAGCCGCTAGCGTGTAGTCTAGATTCAGGCGTTGTACTTGTATACTTACGCAATCGCTACACAAACAAAGGACTGTTTATAAGTTATCGTTTGTAATCGGCTCAGACCACCAAAATAAATATTGTTACTACTCAGTGAAGGGATTGTAGAGATCATTCATGGCTACCATGACTTGTATGGCGAGGGTGACTTGTATGGTTTATATTCAATTTTTTTGTATAATTTATAGTAACCTAATAATTTTATATTATGTTAATTTTCGTGTTGCGGGGTTAAGTGTTTTCGTTTTATTGTCTTCGTGTGCTCTGAAGACTGAATACAATGGTCACACTAAGTCAAGAAAGCAATGATGATGATAATAATAATAATAATAATAATAATAATAATAATAATAATAATTTTTCTATCCATACATTGGTTCTCCATCTCAAACTGTTTAAAAAACGTATATTCCCTGCCAAAAATATACTTTATTTGCCGAAAAAGTTTTTACGCCACTTTTTCGGCGAACTTTGTATCTTAGCACTTGGGTTTACAACGAAAACTTTTTGAAGAAAATCTGTAAGCATTAAATTTACTATAAAATACACATTCAATTTAGTAACTCTGTGAAACAGTACTCTTGTGACATATTTTACATGTAACTAATTTTGATGAAGCTTCCTGTAATGAGTTTAAATTCATAAATTCATTCCCATTGCCTTCTGTGTCTTCAAAACCTTATGAATGAGAATATAATAACAAAGAAATGAAAATGAAAATGAAAAACCCTTAGGGTACGAACAAGACGCAGCTTCGTTGGTCCCCTTCCTGGTCGCTACGCTGTTGAGCCAGGCGTGGGGCATGAAGTGTGTATGCGCAAGACGCAGCCTGGTGGCTTAACTGGCAGGTCGCATGTTATGGATAAGTTTCTGAATGATCCCCTTTTTATTTTCATTTCTTTGTTATTATATTCTCATTCATAAGGTTTTTTAGACACAGAAGACAATGGGAATGAGTTTATGAATTTAAACTCATTACAGGAAGCTTCATCAAAATTAGTTACATGTAAAATATGTCACAATTGAATGTGTATTTTATAGTAAATTTAATGCTCTACAGCTTTTCTTCTAAAAGCTTTCGTTGTAAACCCAATACTTTAAGTGCTAAGATACAAAGTTCGCCGAAAAAGTGGCATAAAAACTTTTTTCGGCAAAAAATTAGATTTTTGGAAGGGAATATACATTTTTAAAACGGTTTGAGATGGAGAACCAATGTAAGGATAGAAACATTATTATTATTATTATTATTATTATTATTATTATTATTATTATTATTATTATTATTAATATTATTGTTGTTTTCTTGAGTTGGTGTGACCATTATATTCAGCTTCAGAGCACAAGGAGACAATCAAACGAACACTTAACCCCGCAACACGAAAATTAACATAATATAAAATTATTAGGTTACTATAAATTATACAAAGAACTTAATATAAACCATACAAGTCAGTGACGGTAGCCATGAATGATCTCTACAATCCCTTCATTGAGTAGTAACAATATTTATTTTGGTGGTCTGAGCCGATTACAAAGGATATATCTTATAAACAGTCCTTTGTTTGTGTAGCGATTGCGTAAGTATACAAGTGCAACGCCTGAATCTAGACTACACGCTAGCGGCTGGTCGCATGAAAAAAGAGACCTAGCAATCTACCAACATACTGCGGCCTGTCCAGATGGCTGGCAAGAGACCATCCAAGCTGCGTCTTGTTCACTCTCGTAAGAAGACATGACTTCATTCTTCCTGCTGCCTGCGGCATGCGACCTTCCCGGTTCCGTCTTGCGCGTACCCTACTTACGCAATCGCTACACAAACAAAGGACTGTTTATAAGAGATATCCTATGTAATCAGCTCAGACCACCAAAATAAATATTGTTACTACTCAATGAAGGGATTTCAGAGATCATTCATGGCTACCGTCACTGACTTCTGTGGTTTATATTCAGTTCTTTGTATAATGTATAGTAACCTAATAATTTTATATTATGTTAATTTTCGTGTTGCGGGGTTAAGTGTGTTCGTTTTATTGTCTTCTTGTGCTCTGAAGCTGAATACAATGGTCACACCAACTCAAGAAAACAATAACAATAATAATAATAATAATAATAATAATAATAATAATAATAATAATAATAATAATAATAATGTTTCTATCCATACATTGGTTCTCCATCTCAAACCGTTTAAAAAATGTATATTCCCTGCCAAAAATCTACCTTTTTTTGCCGAAAAAAGTTTTTAAGCCACTTTTTCGGCGAACTTTGTATCTTAGCACTTAAAGTATTGGGTTTACAACGAAAACTTTTAGAAGAAAAGCTGTAGAGCATTAAATTTACTATAAAATACATAATTCAATTTAGTAACTCTGTGAAACAGTGAAATACTCTTGTGTCATATTTTACATGTAACTAATTTTGATGAAGCTTCCTGTAATGAGTTTAAATTCATAAACTCATTCTCATTTTCTTCTGTGTCTTCAAAACCTTATGAATGAGAATATAATAACAAAGAAATGAAAATAAAAAAGGAAATAATTCAGAAACTTAATCCATAACATGCGACCTGCCAAGTAGCGACCAGGCTGCGTCTTGCGCATACACACTTCAAGGTCGGCGCCTGGCTCAACAGCGTAGCGACCAGGAAGGGGACCAACCAAGCTGCGTCTTGTTCGTACCCTAAGGTTGGTCCCCTTCCTGGTCGCTACGCTGTTGAGCCAGGCGCCGAGCATGAAGTGTGTGCGCGCAAGACGCAGCCTGGTCGCTCACCGGCAGGTCGCCCATCTGTATAGTCAGTGTGTAGCCAGTGACATGCTATGGATTAAATTTTTGAATTATCTCCTCTTTTGTTTTTATTTCTTTGTTATTATCTTCTCATTTATAAGGTTTTGAAGACTCAGAAGACAATGGCAATGAGTTTGTGAATTCAAACTCATTACAGGAAGCTTCATCAAAATTAGTTACATGTAAAATATGTCACAAGAGTATTTCACTGTTTCCCAGAGCTACTAAATTGAATGTGTATTTTATAGTAAATTTAATGCTGTACAGCTTTTCGTCTAAAAGTATTCGTTGTAAACCTAATACTTTAGGTGCTAGGATACAAATTTCGCCAAAAAAGTGGCGTAAAAACTTTTTTCGGCAAGAAAAATAGATTAGATATATATACTTTTTCAACGGTTTGAGATTGAGAACCAATGTATGGATAGAAACATTATTATTATTATCATCATTATTATTATTGTTTTCTTGAGTTGGTGCGACCATTGTATTCAATCTTCAGAGCACAAGAAGACGTTGAAACGAACACACTTAACCCCGCAACACGAAAATTAACATAATATAAAATTATTAGGTTACTATAAATTATACAAAAATACTGAATATAAACCATACAAGTCAGTAACTGTAGCCATGACTGATCTCTAAAACCCCTATATTGAGTAGTAACAATATTTATTTAGATTTTAGGTCATTATTTTGTCATTTTCGTGTCATTTGCTTCCTTATTTTTTTTTATTTGTTTAGTTACATTACAACCCGTGTTTCACCAACTGGTATATCACGGGATATTTACAGAATTATACATAATAACTATAACATATTATAACATGGAAACAGTTTATGTGATGGAGCGGAAGACGTGATGGATAAAGGTGGTTATCTGTATCGTATTGATTTAGTCATTTTCTTGTATTTACATTGAGTGTATTAACTTCTTTTCGTCGCTAGCGGTGCTGTCTTTGAAATGTTGTTTGTTTAATGCAAGAAGGAAAAGAGTTGTCATGCCTCAGTCGGAAATGAGAATCAAAGAAACGCCAAAATTGTGTATTATATTACTATTGTTATTAGACTGACTTGGCACCTGCTTGATTGAGATTTGAGGGTAAACTGTTGTTTACCCTCAATAATCCGGCAGACCACAAAAGGAAATGCCGAATTTTGACTCACCAGCGCCTCAGTTTCCGTGAGAAATGAACATTCACAACAATACACTTATTTACAGTTTTTACAATTATGTACAAACTAGTCTATAACTTTGTGTGTACAATAATACTTTTTTATAAATAAAATATCAGTTGTTAGGTAATTTTTTATAGTTATTAAGTAATTTCCTTTAAAATTTAGGGTCATTTTATAGGTCATTTTTCAAACAATTTTAGGTCATCAGAATCCGGGCCCTGATTATGAGTAGTACGAGTATTATTGATAGTGAAATTCTCATTTCATTAATCGAAGCGAGACCTGTTTTATGGGATAAAACCCTCGACATTTACAATTTACAAAAACTAGGTCGTTACAAATACGAACACATTTTTTAGGTACTGTTTCCAACAACAGTTTAACCCGCTTATGTCTTGCAGGAAGAAGCTGTTTTGCCGACACAGCATTCTGCATGTTTATAATTATAACCTGTGCTACTCAAAATAAGATAAAGGGACTCGACACTTCCTCTGCAATGTTATTACATCTCAACAATAAGCTGTTAAGTATTTTTATTATTGCTCTTGATGTTATGACAGACCGCCTGTATGGTCTAGTGGTTCCTGACTACGGACCCGCAAGTCTGGGTTCGATCCCCGGTACCTCCTCGGATTCTTCTGAGGTAGGGCGATCTGGAACGGGGTGCATTCAGCTTCTTGACACCAACCGAGGGACTAATTCATAAAGAAGTAGCGACTCCTGTTCAGTAAGCCATCAATAACTGCCGTAGGAGTCGGCATGCTGACCACCTGCCCCCAATCCTGCGATCTGGCTATTCAAAATGTGACACTTCATTGTTACGCTCATATTATTGGTAAATAATAATAAATAAAATAATATTTGGAAGAAAGCAGATCGTTCGTTGAAAATGTCACTGTTCGAAATAGTACCCACTGGTGTTTAGAATTGTATCTACATTTTCGAACGTTATTCTGGAAAGATTGATTTCCCTGAAAAATTTTACAGCTGTTTGACTTTCATATTTTTGTGAAGAGTCGACTACATTGCCAACTTTGTGATTACAATACAATTGAATTTGTCTTATGTTTACTGTGTTCATAAAATAAGAATATTTGTTAAGTGTTCGAAAATGTACCACCTTATCCTATATCGAGGTTTGACTGAAGTATATATATTTCTCAGAATTAAATTAACGGATATCCCTGTTCATTTCAAACTACACTGCAATCAACAATTTGAATACCACAGTTAAACTGATGTGAATTGATCTGAAGTTGAAACTATACTGCATAAACCAGCATGATCATACGACGGCGACGGAAATTTTTCCGCCCCGTTTCATTTCTTTGGGCGGCGACGGAAAAAAACGCCATGTGTGTAACCGGCCTAAGGGAAAAACGAACGATGAATCATTACACGATTGAGTAGAGGCACTGCCTTCTTTATTTCTTACAAGCCATGTTGTTAAATCTGGAAACATCGCATCGGTAGTCCTATCGGCTATCAACATGCCGTAAATAAAGCAACGAACTCCATCAGAATCATCGCAAATTAAGCATATTTCAGCTTAAAGTAATCCCAGTCATCATCGCCTATGGTTTAGAGAACATCTGGATACACCTGAAGAGCAACTGGAGAGCATAGAAAAGGTAAAAACCGTGTACAAAATGAGATATTTATATACACCGTCACCTCTAATTGAGTACACCAGAGAATAGTTTTTCATAGAATATTTTCATGATCATCAGCTATTACCATCTACAAACGAATACAAGAAAGAGGTACGGTATGATATTAGTGTCCTTCAGGAAGAATTGGCTGGTATTAAATAAGAATTGAAGAGAAATATAGTCACTTTTACTGGTATGAACTTTTATCAAAATATCAAGCTGCTCACAGTAGGCCTAATTCATCTCAATCTGGTAGACGCCAAATCGTAGTATATGCAATCTCCTATTCACCCAATATTACTACTAGAAAATCGATTCAGCGTTTTCCTACAGTTTGGTGAAGCCAATGAACGGGATTCAAACCTTAACCTGGCGAATCAACACAGTTCACCACTGGAGCCAAGGATAACGAATGGATGATTTTTAGACAGCAAATAACGGAAAGCCGAGTGCTTCCAAGGAATCAGGCAAAGTTATTCTTTTCAGTGACAGTCATGGGCACAGTCTTCCACAAAGTGCATGTGACAAGAAGATAGATATCAGTGTTCTAGGTTATATTATAGCCTACCTGAGAAAACTAGTTCAGTGGTGGTACAAAATGACCCAGAGAAGTGTAGTAGCTTAATAAAATATGACTCTGTTGTGGGTCAAATAACAGAGCTCGTAGGCCTAACAGGATAAGTGAGGTTATTACCAATAAAATAAGAAAAAACGCGACATCATAACGTATAATGAGGAGACACTGAAAACTACGAATTCCTTCAGATATGTGGAGTCACCGCACGTTACGTTATTATGCACATCACAAGTATAGGCTATGTAATATAGGCCTACTGATTTGGCCTAAATAAAGTCAGTATTTGTGATGAAGAAAATTATCTGCAATATAAACGTATTCAAATGCTTCCCACAGACCACCACAGATAGGACTACCTCCTGTGTTGCCAGATTTCAAGCAGCATGGCTTGTAAGATTTAGAAGGCAGTGGTAGAGGGATAAAAGAAGAGATGAAGAAATAGAACAGGCAACAAGAAACCGACATCCCTTGAATGTTTTTCGACAGTATGTGCGAGACAACCTAAAACTTCCCTGATTGGTTACATAGGGATGTGAAAAACTTCTCAATATAGTGAATGAAGCAGAGGAGAACTATGAACATTTTCTATCGGCACAACACCAGCAACTGGGCTACTCGTCGTCTCCGTCCGTCTATTCAACACCACAGAACCAAAATGATAGCTTTGCTAATGTGTAGACGGTATATTGCTTCAGTTATTGTGAACTATTTCTATTCTTAAGAAAATGTAATGATACAAATATATAATAAACCAAACAATAATAATAAATATAGTTTTATCACTTACCTCAAAGCAATAGCCAATCTTTCTTCTGGAGTTATCGCTTTTTGATAATTAGTATCCTGTTTGGTGATATCCGTCGGCCCGGGTTCGATTCCCGGTACCGCCTCGAATTTTTCTGAGGTAGGGAGGTCTAGTAGGGGTGCACTCAGCCTCGTGATTCAAAGTGAGGAGCTACTTGAAAGAGAAGTAGCAGCTCCGGTCATGAAAACCATCATTAACGGCCGTGGGTATCGGCATGCTGACCACATGCCCCCAATCCTGCCGTCTGCCTGTGGTAGATGACGCAGTGGTCGGGTGGTAGATCAAGTCCCTCCAGGGATGTAGCGCCACGGAGTTTAGTTTAGTTTGGTGATATCGAAAGTAATCAATGATAACAACTAAATAAAATTGTGGTCTACAAACACGATAATGTAACTGGAAATTGTCGTCATCTAATTCGTCAAATAAAGTGACAAACTCCCCACTTTCTTGCCTATGTTGAATGTGATTGCTTAACCAATATCTGGGATTCCGTCTTTTCTTGTTTAAGTAATAATTCAGGATTAATGTTCTTTTTCTGTGGTGAGTATTGCAATCATCATCAGAACTTTCGTCTTCCATCATTTTGTTGTAACGTCAACAAATCACTAACAACTGATCAGCATTCACTTACTTTTTGGTGGGCATCCAATTTTAGCTTAGCTTAACTGGAGTTAGCTTAGCTGCAGTCAGGTTAGATCAGGCCTTTCCAACTCGAGCACTCTGCGCTGGTGCGCACCATCGCTGCTCTCCTTCCCCAAGTCGCTACTGCATGTGCGTGCGTCAGACAGTACAATGGATAGCTGACCTCGCTTTCTTGGTGGATGTAAAGTCTTATTTAAATTATTTAAATATTTAGTTGCTAGGGAGAAATTAGTTAATTAGCCCATGTGTGACAGAATTTAGGCTTTCAAAATGCATAATTTATTATTTAAAGATCAACTTAAAGCCGGAAATGTTGACAATTTTCCTTCATTAAAATCATTAAATTTACGAAAACTTCGGATAGTATCAGACGTTGTTACAGAAATTGCACGATGAATGCAATGCCCATTCAAAGAAATGAATTATATGACACCTCAACTTGAATATTTATGACGCCATATTTTGTCCTGAAAATCACCATCATGTTTCCAAACAGAGGTGATATAAGTACAGGTACTAATACTACACCGGCGATTTGCTTTCATTTATCCACAGAAATTTCCCAGACTTCACGCACTTTCTTAAAACTTACGCCAGTGTTCGAGGCAACTTATGCATGCGAACAGATATTTTCAATTAAGAATTTAAATAAAAGTAAAACCAGGACTTCTCTGTCTGATGTTGCCTTAGAGGCTGTACTTTGAATATCTATTGCCAAATCGATTGTACGAAATATTGGTAAATCAGTTGCGGCAAAACGATGTTAACAATCTACTTAAATTCTAAATGCTTACAAACACAATGTAAGTAGAGAATAAATGATGTGTTTATGTGTTCACAAAATTGTTATTAATAATATTGTTTTCGTAAGCTGAGCGCTGGCTAGACCTGTGGAGCTGCCTCTGGTGCTACACCGGTGCTGGCGTGCGCCGTGGAAGCACCTCAGTTGGAAAGGCCTGACTAACTGAATAAAATAAATAGGTTTCTGAGCAAACACTAAACAGGGATGTGTAGCTGGATTGAGATTTGTAAGAACCACTTTCATAATCTAGCTTTCGGTATCTGAAACCTTGAATATGGCAGCATGCAATTTGATCTGAATTAATTTGTCCATGGACTCGGCTAACCGCTGTGGTACGTAATAATGCTATGCCTAAGTATAGAGGGAATAAATATATTAAGCACTTGTGTATACAAATAGCAAATAGAGTTGACTGTAGTAATAGTTTGAGTTAAAATATCTAATATAACAATATGGCGTAGTTACAACCGGCTTTAGGCTTTCTTCAACTGACTAGATCGACAAGGTTGAAAGTGGAGAACAATCTTGTATCACTACTGGATGACTCCAGATGTTAGCTAGTTAAGCTGGAATGTTATGATTTCTATTGCAATAAACTTGATTGAAAGGTCTTACCTGTGTTTAGGATTTCACTAGAAATTTTACCATGTAGCCTAATTCTGTTTACTTGGTGCACGAAAATTTAGTTTCCATGGTTACCAGCATCGCATACTTGATTCTTCATGCCTGCTCATTTCCCTGTCTTAATAGCTGAGGTATTTTGCATTAAATACTAGGACTAACACTACCCTTATATGTATGTATTGATGTATGTATGCATGTGTGCATGCTGTTATTATTTTCAAGTTTGTTGTAAATAATTTCATCCTAATTCACTGGAAGACGGCTTCGTCACGTGATGACGTTTGCGAGGGAAATGCACGCAAGCCACTGTGTGTGACGTCAGGCAAGAGCGCTCCGTTGCCGCAATATCAATACTCCTCTCTTCTCATCTGTTCAATTGTGTTTATATTTCACAAATTCCTCGCATAATTCTACCGTTTGAAGCCAGAGACACTTGTACTGTCGTCACTCAGAAGCTTTCTGTGTTCGCCTGTCCTAGTTTATCCACTAAATCGTTAAACTTGTGACCATTTGTAAACCTTGAACTGTGTAAACAAGGTACTACTATGGTGCTGTAATACAGATTTATTAAATTAAACTTCAGAAACAATAAATAAGAATAACATATGAGAAATATATTATTGCAGAAAGCTCATGAAATATCTTAACATCATATTATGCTTTCTAGCGAAGTACAAAATAATGAGGGAGAAACAATTGCACAGATCATAGCAAGGGACTTATTACCAAAACCTACATTAAGAATCAAGAATGTTGTGAGGCTTTACAAATAAATAACCACCTCCAAATGAAAATACTTGACATGAATTACGTGCCACTTGAAAGTAGGGATATCAACCCGCAGAACAAGGAATAAGAAAACTTCAAAACAATAATAAATTGCAAGAAAACAAATATATATATATTTTTTTGTCTTCAGTAGTATCTTTAACATCAATGAAATGTGTTGTATGATTAGATGTTTTTATATCAATTTCTTCCAAAGGTTAAGCCCTTCTTACGGCCGACTTTGGCCTAATCAAACAAAAAAACTACTGGTTATGTAAAACGAAGTTTTTTATACATAGTAAGCTTATGAGTTTTCATAAAACCGGAGGTATAGACCAGTAGTTTCTTGGTTAAATCCACCGTTAGCGAATTTAGGCCCCGTTACAGTGCTCTTTCCTCTTTTTTTTTGCAGATATTATTGCGGGTTTGTCATGCTAAGGCTAATGAAGAAGAGTGCTGCGCAGCGACAATAAATGAAACCAAAAGCACTTCGAAATCTATCTCAGTCTGTAGGCCTGCCTAAAGGGATTTTTCATTGAGCCGTAACTTTCATATCAAACTCCTTTTTACTGATAACACTGATAAACAAGCTGTAGATATCTGATATGCTGTGTACCTTTTCTAATGCAGTTTTTTATGCTGATTTCAATTCTGGAAACCGTTTCGCTCTATCACGTCAGGTTTTGAAAATATCAACAAAAAACAATTTTCATTGAACACCGTTCATCAAAATCTTTATGTAGTTTTTAGTAATTTTTCATGCAACGTCATAGGCCTAAACTGTTGTGTCATTTGTGAAATCAGTTATACTTAATGTAAAATATCAAAATATTTTCGATATCGCGAATCCATGTCGCTACTTCTTGAAAAAAAATACGCTATCACAAGTATAAATGGTGTATCTGCGGTGATCTAAAAGTTTTCACAATTCTCATGGGAATGCAGACGGGATACACCACCTCTTGAAGCCACAGATACGTAACAGTCACAGATAGTGCATTTCGCTTCGGTTTCCACTCGACCCGCAGTGAAGCATGGGTATTTACTTTTCATGGAATCACCGAATTTGCACTTTCGTTTTTTTAAGTCGGGTTTCCTTTCATCACTGCCTACCTTCGACATATCACTTTGATCGGGAATCAAACAAACTTACGACCAAATACAAGCCGGCAATGATTCTGAACAACAAAAGCAGGAACAGGAAGTGAAAACGGTTGGTTGTAACAAATCGATCTGAACGCGAAATTCGAGTGCGAGTGTTGTGGCAGGTAACCGGAAGCAGGGTCACCACACGTATTTTTACGAACATCAACATTTCCTTCAAATACGCATTTTTCATGTAACGACAAACTTTTGACCTCATGTTTTAAATCTTATATATCATATTTCAATATTGTGTACATTATATTGCTGTAAGACAGAAAGCCGGACATTTTGCCTTTCCCATAAAAAGCCGGCCGGATGCTCACAAAATACCAAAAAAGCAGGACATGTCCGGCGAAATCCGGACGTCTGGTCACCCTACACATACAACATACTAAAAAATCATTAACTTCGGACCTTTTTCCAGGCAACCCCAATTTTCAGTACCTGGTGACTGGACTATTAATGTATTGTCATAATTTATTTTGCTTTGCATTATTCTTATTTAAGTTCGTTATTATGTTTCACTATGTTTTTGCGCGACGTAACTAATTAGAGGTACTTACGAACATTGTTGCCGTGGATCGTAACTTGACATTCCCGCACGCAATCTGGTTGCTATGTGTTACAGCAAGCCACATGCCTCTTTAGTTATTATATTCAAATATCCGCCAAGGCATTTCCCGCTCTTGAGTCAGCATCTCTCTTGTGTAGTGCCGTGTGCAAAACAGCAGGTGCAGATTTAGAGGCCTCGTGCCTAGCCTCGGCGTCGCGTCATTCAGTCTGCAATTAGTATCCACATGTAGTAGATGTGCGATATCAATCTCCTATTCGCGCGCTTTCAAGACAAAGCATCAGTCGCATTTGATCTTAAACCGCGAATCTATATACAAAACTTTAAGCAACAAGTTTTGTCGTTTGGTTAATTATTTGACAATAATTAACATAGTGTTCCAGTTTTACAGCCAGTAAGATCCGTCTTCTCAGCTCGTTATTAGGTATCTCGCATTGTGCAATCAGTGTCCACAGTGAAGTGCCTATATCTTTGCAATTATTCTCAAGATTAATAATTTAACATTGAATCTACTAATTACAGCAAGAATTACAAGTGTTTTCATATAACTTTATAAATCATCACTGGTGTAAATTCAGTACATATACAACCACGTGTCTTCAGATTTTGCGCCAATTCAGTATATTGGTTATAACAGTGCAGAAGTTATATGTTATTTATTATTTTATTCATTAAGTTCTCTTAATTCATATATTTCATTTACTTTTATTGCATCGTGTGAATAAAGTTGACATAGTTCATTACATGTATAAGGTTTCACTCCAATTACATCCGTGGCTCTCTGATCAGTGACCTCGATAGTCCATTTTGCTCTCACCTTTCTAGGGAGTGGTCCTCCAATTACCAGAGGTTTTAATCCCTTTAATTCCTGAATAATATTCCCTTTCCTACATTTAATGTTCCTCTCGAATCGGATATCCTACACTATGAAAACAAAAGAAATCTCCGTGCGGTAAAAATTACGAAAAGCACAAATGCCGTAAGTAAAATCATCATAATACAAGCCTTTATGGAAGACCGGAACCAAGGCCCCCTAGTTTGTGGCAACTTTAACAGAACACATATTCAGTCCCCATAACAACCAACACATGCAAATCACTTTCTGAAATATAACAACTATCTTCAATAATGTATATGCATAATATTTTCAGCTAATATCTCAATTAATATAATTAAATTGATATAAATAATCATCGTGCAGAAAATAGCATGCAATACTCGTGCCGTAAGCACATAACGGATCTCGGAAATTCAAGAAACTCTTTCCTCGATCCGTATTGCTACCACTAGTTTTGACTCTCGTTGGCCGTAACACATCTCGCATGTTATGAATTTTACTGTGTTACCACATAGGCCTATACGATAAGGTAGTTTCAATACACTGTTACATGATAACGTGCAAAGGAACTTTAAGGGCTCATGTAATGTAAAAGCAACATGATTTCCAAAACAATTAATTTAATAACAATACTTCATATAACTGTTACATTATTAACATAATCTTTAACATCTGACAATTTTCAAGTTAGTAGTGCCGGGACTATTATTTAATTGAAGTTTAAAGTACCTTTTTGTAATATGACTATAGCATTTGAGAAAGAAGACAGAAAAGATTTAACAAACTCTCACGCAAGCATACATGGTACGAGAACTGCATGAGTACGGAATGGTCTCGATCAGCAATTGCAAGTAACAGATTTCAAGATATAATAATTATAATGTCTACCATATACAGTGAGTCTCAGACAGATTGCACCCGCCGCGCCGCGCGTTGTGTTCCCCGCAGATGACGCTCTTATCCCGGGTATGCGGCAAAGGAACTGCCCGGCAGTTGACTGACTTGTCCGTGCGTGACAATGAAAAGAAATGAAATAAGTGTGAAAATAACGAAAATAGGCACCTACCTTATTACAGGAGATGCGGGTAGTGTCCTCCTCCTACATCCACACATTTTTGGCATCGTGATAGGAAATTCCGATTAATACGCATTAATTGTTCTTCCGTTATTATTGAGTTTATTTCTATCCTAATGTTTTCTTTTAGTTGTGACAACTACAGAATAACACTTTCACGTCTGTACAACACGAGAACAATGCTCAACTGCAGGCTGTTGACTTATCTGCGGGGACAGCGCTGGCCGCGACGCGGGTAGTGTTGAGTCATCACAAGAGAAGCACGGCGCGCGGCAAACGGGTGCAATCTGGCTGAGACTCACTGTACATATATCTGGTTACTTACATCTGCCGAAAGCACGTTCGTCGCATGCGGTTCACGTAGCCAGATACACCCATGATGCGCACGAAGACGATTCACACAGGAAGAGAAGTGAAATGCAAGAGAGTCCGGTATAGAGTGCCAAACCTAATATTCTTACGCCATTACGAAGGCTCGGTTCTCCCACTACTAGTACAGCTAGTACAGTAGCGCCGCCTAGCAAGAATTGACTAGTGACGTGATATACTCCATATTATTTCAAACCTTAACAAAATATACCTTTTTCCTTTCTCGTTTGTTTGTACACTTCATAATAATAGTACTGTGCGCCATTATTTCTTCTATTTTGAAAGTTCAGCACAGTACAGTATGCACCGCTTACGGCACTTGTATCGCAATATACTATATCTTCTATTTTCAGTACGTTTCTTATTATTTTATGCCGCAGATACGCATTTGTTGTAAAATCACACTTTCTTTCTTGCTTTCTTTTGTATGTGTCCAAACTTCAATCACCAAAAATGATAATTCATTAGAAGTAATTATTATGTCATTGCCGTGTTTGAAAAAATAAACACAAATAAAAATAAAAAATATACAAGAACACACTAAGGACCGAACCCTGACCCCCACACGTTCAATTCCGATGTATTGACCATTACACTATTGCAAACAGTTGAAAATAGCCTACATAATTCTGATGAGATTGTATTATCCAAGCTTGAAAATACGATTAAGCCAAAGTTATTGATTTTGCACTACAAGTACCGGTATTATAAAATAAAATCTTTAAAAAATCCTCCTCTTGAATTTATTCATTATTAATATTATAAGAATTTGCAACCACGAATATGGCGGATGTGAGACACATAGCCACAGCCTTCTATATATGTTCGTTTTGGAACAAAACTGACTAAATAATCAAGAAAATACATGGATAGACAAGAGGCACGTGTGAACCTAACCTTAAGTCTTCCTGTACATGCGCATATGCTCGTTCGAAATACTTTTATCAAATACCGCCCGGCGCCCGACGTTTTTTATTTCACCGACTGTTCATAGCTTCCGCCTCTAAATACCGAAATAATAATGTATTGTTCTATGTCACTCCCCCCGTATCCATCATGGTACATTCCATTACCGCTACTAGGTTAATGAAATGACATTGACATGGGCCGGCTTCGAACTGGCGATCAGAAAGCAACAGCCTTATGTTTGATTCACAAAGAAATTAACAGCAAACCAATTCTGTAGCAAATGCAGACGTAATGGCAGTATAATCAAAGCCATTAGCTGCCCCTTCCACTGTGAATTCCTACCTTAAATGGATGTATCCTGGCTTGCTAGCAATGTCACATGTTTCTTGTAGTGTCTATTTATGCACACGACACTTGTTAACAATATTTAAACACTTATTATGCATATATTAATACTAAATCACGACACTAACTCGAACACAACCACTTCGCAATGAGCAGGACGAAACTACAGAAGACGATCGCTGCTATGCTCAGGAGGCGGAACATTAAACTAAATTTCTCTCCTCGCCCATGCTTCGCGCACTGAAATTTCCCCAAAAAAGAGATCATTTCCTGTGCTGCACATTACAGTCACAATTACTCACAACCACACTGCATAGGCCGTTTCGAAAGAGAGTATATTATCTGATCCAGCGTAGAATTACAAGTTTTAGTTTCTTTTTAACTAAAATATCTCGCGGTGCTTGAAACTCTGCAGCGGTTCCCACCCTGTGGACAGCAGTCCCGGGAAGACTGCTCATTTAACTTACCTGTCCTCATTTTCCCAAACGATTTCAAAGAGTTTAGGTTACCTACCTGACTTTTTATATTATCTATTTATTATATTGCCAACTGAAAAACTTTTAAAATCTTACATATGTACTTTCTTTGAAAGCCCCTAGATGAGCAAAGTTGTATATTTAATGAGACAGAAAAACAGTTAAATTTACAAATATGTGCAAAATTAACAGAAAATAAAGTAAAACCAGTTAAAAGATGATAAACCTGACTAAAATATAAATCGAAAATAACATTTCAAACTTCATTTTAGTATCCCAATTTGCTATTAATTAAGTTCACTGATTTCTTCATAAAAATTGAATCCCCGTCAGACATTAACATGAACCAGAATGTTTATGTGAGATTCTTTCCTGCTTGCTTTAAAAATTCACTGAGGGATTTTTTTATACTGTCTATACTTTTGTTATTAAAACATATTTTACTGAGATCAATGGCAAGGTTTAAAAACAGGCTTATGTTCAGATTAAAAAAAAGGACTAAGGCAGAAACTGTGATTAAACAAATTATTACTTACTCAATGGCAAAAGACAATTCCTAAGAAAGCTAAAGGAATATTATCTATTTGATGGAACCCGGAGGTTCACTGCTGCGCTTACAAGAGCCTTATCTGTGCTAACACCATACAATCATCCCTCGCAAATCCTACTTCCCTTAAATCGAAGCGAACTGAGATTTAAAAATGGTGTCAGTAGCTATTGTTTACAATGTCCAACTGGTCAAATGGCATAGAATTTGGTTCAGTTATACAGGGAGATACAATGAACCTGCTGCGTGGTGTTTTTGCGCCTTGCGTTGCGTCTGTTGAGGCTATCATAGAGTGGCGCTGATGGAATCATACAACAATTTCCTTAACTACGTTTAAAGACTTTACTTACCAACGTTATGAAAGGAGGTACTGAAAGTGACCACCGTTGCTGTCCCTACATGCTTATATTCTTTGTACGTCCAATTTGATTGATCCTCTGCCTGGGGAGTACATGACCTTGTAGTTGGTGGCAGAGCTTGAGTACCCCGGTGACCCTGAGAGCTATGCCGATGGTAGCCTAGCTACTGGTAGGGTCTCCCTTGTCGGACAGGTCAAAGGAGAGGGGTCAGACGAAGAAGTACTCCAGAAGAGGACCTCAACGGCAGTAGTGGCGGAGAAGGATATTCTTCGGTACGGCATTAACTGGCGGAGGAAGGTCCTCTAAGTGTGAATTGGCAGCAGGATTCACATAAGGTTGATGGCGGAAGAACCTCTAGCAGGTCAACGGCAGCTACACCAGGCCTAGTGAGATGGTCCACTGCGAAAGGGAAGGGTGATCTCTTTAGCCAAGGTGAAGGCAACACCCTAGGGGTATGGAACCCCGAAATCAAGTCCACCAGTCCCACTGGCAATGGGTTGGGCATAAGGCTAACAACCTTATCTCATAAAAAGCTTCTTGTTGCGAAACCTTCACAAAATGAAAAGCTGGACGGATTTAATGGAAAACGACCTGGCAATGAAATATGGAATAACCGAATTATGATAAATGCAGCCACATGGAACGTAAGAACCATGTTAATACCAGGGAAAATGAATGAAGTTGCTAATGAAATGATGAAGGCCAGAATAAATGTTCTAGCTCTACAGGAAATTAGGTGGAATGGGCAAAGAAGGATTGACAAGAAAGATTTCACAATGTTTTATAGTGGCCCAAAAACAAGAACAGGCCAAGGGGGGACTGGTTTTATTATTGACAAGGAGACGCTTAAGAGTTTTATCTGTTTTGAACCTTTTAATGAAAGAATGTGCAGAATGAGATTAAGGGGCAAATTCACAAACATATCACTTATTACAGTTTATGCACCAACCAACGAGAGCAGTGAGGAAGAAAAAACTAGATTTTATGCCCAATTATATAAGGAATGTGGGAAAATACCGAGATATGACACCCTGATAATCTTAGGCGATTTTAATGCACAAATCGGCATTGAAGATTTTATGAAAGATGTGGCAGGAAAGTTTACGTTACATTTGGAGACAAATGACAATGGGAAACGACTAGGCCAATTTGCAGCATCACTCAATTTAGTAATCCAAAGCACACGTTTCAGGCACAAAAGGATACACAAAGGCACTTGGAAAGTCCCAGGAGGTGAGACGGTCACTCAGATAGACCATGTTCTAGTAAACAGAAGGCAAGGATCGTCAGTTATGGATGTTAAAACAGCAAGGGGCCCCAATTGTGATTCAGACCACTATATGGTAAAGGTCAAGATAAGGGACAGATTAGCTGTGAACAGAAATGGGGAAAGACGAGAAAGAGTAAAATGGGACATGGAGAAACTAAGGGAAGGAAAACATAAGCAAAATTATCAACAGACGTTAAAGAATAAACTAGAGGAAACACATAAAACTGGTCAAAATGAAGGGAAAACGATGGAGGAACAATGGGGCATTATTAAACAAGCAATGGTCAATGCAGCCAAAGAAACGATTGGAGAAAAAACGAGAAAGAGGAATGAAGGCTGGTTCGACCAAGAATGTAAAGAGGTAATAGAAAAGAAAAATAAAGACAGAAACCTCATGCTACAAAAAAAAAGACAAGGCTGGCCCAGGAAAAATATAAGGAGATTAGGAGGGCGGCAAATAAAGTAATTAAAAACAAAAAGAAAGATTATATAAAGAAAGAAATTGAAACTATTGAAAACTTGAATAGCCAGAAGGAAACTAGGAAATTCTACCAAGCAGTTAATAGAATGAACAGAGGATATCAACCAAGGCTCGATGTATGTAAGGATAAGCACGGCAACGTAATCGGAAGCATAGAAGGAATAACCAAAAGATGGACAGAGCATTTTGAGAGTATATTAAATAAACAAAGAGAAGCACAGGACATAGAGTGGGAAGTTAATGATAAGGAAGAACAAGAAGTAGATATCCCAGATGAATTAGACATCCAAATGGCCATAGAAAAGCAAAAGAACAACAAAGCACCAGGAGAAGACAGCATAACAGCAGAGCTCTTTAAACTTGAAGGACCAAGCTTACTGAAGGCAATGCATAGATTAATTTTATCAATATGGGAGAGAGAAGAGATGCCTAAGGAATGGAATAGTGGGCTAATTTGCCCCATCCTGAAAAAAGGAGACAAGATGGAATGTACAAACTATAGAGGCATCATGCTACTAGACATTGCATACAAGATATTATCAACTGTCATCTTTAGGAAAATTAACCAATATGCAGAACAGATACTGGAAGAACAACAATGTGGATTCAGACAAGAAAGGAGTACCACGGAACAAGTATTCATGGTCAAGCAGATAATGGAAAAATGTCATGAGTATGGTATACCACTGCACATATTATTTATTGATTTCAAGCAGGCATTCGACAGCATAAACAGGAAATATCAAATGAAGTATTGACAGAGTATAAGATACCCAATAAATTAATAAGGCTAGTCAAAATTACACTTGACAACAGTACTGCTAGAGTTACAGTTGGAGGCAAGACAGGAAGAATCTTTGAAACATCTTCAGAAGTGAGGCAAGGGGATGGGTTATCTGACGTATTATTTAATCTGACACTAGACAAGATGTTAAAGGAGTTGAATCTAAGAGGAAACATATTATATAAATCCAAGCAGGTGTGCGCATACGCTGATGATATAGCACTGATTGCCAGAAATAAAACTGCATTGCAAGAAATGGTGGAAGTAATAGAAATTGTGGGGAATCTAGCAGGACTAGAAATTAACGTGAATAAAACATCTGATGACAGAGGGAAACAATGCAAATGATAGAGTACAGAAAATTAAAATAGGAAATTATAAATAAATTCACATACCTAGGGGTCCAAATAAACAGTGAAGGATCTTCATCAGAAGAAATAAACAATAGAATAATGATAGGAAATAGATATTAATAGGAAATTAATAAAATCTAGCTTATTAACGAAAGAAACCAAATTAAACCTGTATAAGACCTTAATACGGCCAGTGGTAACGTATGCGGCCCAAACATGGATAATGAATAAGGAAGAAACAGACTCCTTAAGAATATTTGAAAGGAAAATCCTAAGAAGGATATATGGCCCGGTCTGTGAAAATGGGGTATGGAGAATAAGACATAATGCAGAGATTGACCAAATAATAGGAGGTGAAGACATTGTGAGATATGCGAAGTCATTACGGCCGGGATGGTTGGGACATGTGGAGAGAATGGAGAACAGCACGATACCCAAAAGCCTGTTACATGACAACATGATAGGAATCAAAAGAAGGGGGAGACCGAGAAAGAGATGGCTGCAGGATGTTGAACAAGACCTGAAGAAATTAAAGATAAGAGGATGGAGAGGATTGGCACAGACAGAGGGAGGAGTGGAAGAAGGTTGTGAATGAGGCCAAGGCTCATAATGGGCTGTAGAGCCAAAGAGTAAGTAAGTAAGTAATTTGATTGATCTAAATTATATTCACGAGACATTATAATAATACAATATAACATTTTAGGAAGAGAATAAACAGTTCAAAATAGATTTACTAACACATAAAAACAACAAAATACTAAACTTAATGGCAAGAAGTAAACACTTTTAACTAAATACAGTAAAACCCCCTTTTTACGTTCCTGCCATTTACATCATTTTCAGCTGATCCTGTCTGGTATTCTATACCGACAATACATAGGATTCCTGCCATTAACGACTTTTAAACAGTTGTATTGCCTGCCATTTAAATATTTTCCCCATGGGAAGCACTGATTTTCGATGAACTGCTTTCACTTAAATTTTCTGCTATGTTACCAACTCTCTGAGGCGCAGTGTGAGTTGCTATTTTTGTTAGTCCAGGTGAAGTTTGTTTCTTTTGTGCGAGTGCGATTTTCTGCATCTTATTATAATGTAGCTATTCATGAAGGATAACTCTTCGTCATGATTTGAAGCAGCACCATGCAATAGGAAATGCATTTGTTTCCAAGAAGAGTCTGAAATTCTACGTCGTATTGATTGTTGTGTTCAGCTGGGTTAGAGCTTGGACTCTGTCTCAACTATGAACACCATCTAAATCTACTGAATAGTCAGAGCAATTATTTATTCATGTAACATATTGAGCCGTGAATTCGGCTCATATCTTGATTATCAAACAGTATTGTCGCCAACTGCTATCTCTGGTAAAGGTATTATGTATGCTTAGTAAAACGCGCCCGGTGGTAAACTCTGTTTTTTTTTCTTTCTGAAATTGGTATTCGCTCGTACTGCCCTCTGTATGAAGGCAAGGGAGGTCAGGGGCATGTATCGAAAAGTCAGTTGTAATTGGGATCACGTACGAGCAGTTTCTACGTATGAAAGTTCAAGTCAGTGTTTGGTGGGCGTTTCCGTGATGGCGACCTTCGTCTTCATCATTGTTTTCGGGTGAGATCTATGCTTTTTCTATCATGAATTTAAGGTATTTAAAGTAATTCTGTCTAGTGTTCTCACCCAGTTTTGGCCTTTTCTAAATTTTCGTTCTTCGGCTATATTTAATAATAATGCAGTATCGCGGTTCTGGAGTTAAGTTTGAAATTACGCCTACACCATTTGTAATTATTTCAAGTTTTCAGTCAGTCTAATGTTCGACCGTTATGGTTTGTCTTCACATGTTCTCCCGTTATCAAAGGAATTTTACACAGAGCTAGTAATGTGTGTTGAAAGAGATACTTTTTGTCTAAAGGTTAGATTAGGGGCTAAATTCTTATAGCTATTCAAAACAGGGTTTCTTGGAGTTTACCACCGTCTAACCAGAGCATTTTTCAAGTTAATTTTGGGGATTTTGCCAGTATAAATGTCATGCAGAAGTTCTTCGTTATATACAGAGTGATTCGAAGAATTGGAGTTTTCTTCGTGATACAGAGTGATTAAATTTTTGAGGACAATATTTGAAACGTCTAATAAATGCATATTCTTGGACAAGGGAAGGGAATAAGTAGTTATACCATGTTTTAGAAGAATACCCTCATGAGGATATTTTAGGTGATTTTTTAAAATTTGTATATATTTGCAAGGTGATCATTTTAAGGTATAGCGTAAGACATTAAGATCATTTGATGTTTCAGCTTGTTAAATTATTTAATGAATTTGCTGTAAATAATTGTTTCGGCCGATGTTTAATTGGTAAAGTTGCAAATAAATCTGTTTGTGCAAGGTTATAACCTTTTTCTATTTTGGTCTGCATATTTCAGGTTTTCCCCCTAAATGATGTGTAGTTTTTGGAGTAAAATCCTTTATTTCTTGGGGAGTATGGGCACCAGATATTCAGAAAATAAGCAGTAGCGTTGTTAAATTAGTTAGAAATGAGAAAAACCCAGTCTACTTCAACAAAGCATTTGTACTAGGCTTCGTACATATGTATTCTGTGCTAAATGAGTAAGAGGGGGGCACAACAACAGTGGTAGCAGTGGTAGCAGAGCGTAGTTAGGATTTTTTAGCATTTCATTTCTCTAATTTCACGCTCTGTGTTTTTTTTAATATAGTTTTTCGAGGGTGGTATTTTTCAACTTTGGCTTTTCTCGTAAAATTTTACTCCTTTATAATTTTTGGTCTCCTTCCTAAGAGTAGGGGAGATTTTCCTGTTGTTGTGCCCCCCTTTTACTCTTTTAGCACAGAATACATATGTACGAAGCCTAGTACAAATGCTTTGTTGAAGTAGACCGGGTTTTTCTCATTTCTAACTAATTTAACAACGCTACTGCTATTTTCTGAATATCTGGTGCCCATACTCTCCAAGAAATAAAGGATTTTACTCCAAAACCTACACAGCATTTAGGGGGGAAACCTGAAATATGCAGACCAAAATAGAAAAAGATTTATTTGCAACTTTACCAATCAAACATCGGCCGAAACAATTATTTACAGCAAATTCATTAAATAATTTAACAAGCTGAAACATCAAATGATATTAATGTCTAACGCTATACCTTAAAAGATCACCTTGCAAATACATACAAATTAAAAAAAATCACCTAAAATATCCTCATGAGGGTATTCTTCTAAAACATGGTATAACTACTTATTCCCTTCCCTTGTCCAAGAATATGCATTTATTAGACGTTTCAAATAATGTCCTCAAAAATTTAATCACTCTGTATGACGAAGGAAAACCCAATTCTTCGAATCACTCTGTATATACCGAAGAACTTCTGCATGACATTTATAGTGGCAAAATCCCCAAAATTAACTTGAAAAATGCTCTGGTTAGACGGTGGTAAACTCCAAGAAACCCCGTTTTGAATAGCTATAAGAATTTAGCCCCTAATCTAACCTTTAGACAAAAAGTATCTCTTTCAACACACATTACTAGCTCTGTGTAAAATTCCTTTGGTAACGGGAGAACATGTGAAGACAAACCATAACGGACGAACATTAGACTGACTGAAAACTTGAAATAATTACAAATGGTGTAGGCGTAATTTGAAACTTAACTCCAGAACCGCGATACTGCATTGTTATTAAATATAGCCGAAGAACGAAAATTTAGAAAAGGCCAAAACTGGGTGAGAACACTAAAAAGAATTACTTTAAATACCTTAAATTCATGATAGAAAAAGCAAAGATCTCACCCGAAAACAATGATGAAGACGAAGGTCGCCATCACGGAAACGCCCACCAAACACTGACTTGAACTTTCATACGTAGAAACTGCTCGTACGTGATCCCAATTACAACTGACTTTTCGATACATGCCCCTGACCTCCCTTGCCTTCATACAGAGGGCAGCACGAGCGAATACCAATTTCAGAAAGAAAAAAAAAACAGTTTACCACCAGGCGCGTTTTACTAAGCATACATAATACCTTTACCAGAGATAGCAGTTGGCGACAATACTGTTTGATAATCAAGATATGTGCCAAATTCACGGCTCAATATGTGATGCTACAAGGAGAATATTATATGCAATATTTTGTAAAATCTCTAAATCTAATTAACCTGGAGGTTGCACATTAATTTTTGAATTGTACAAACTTGTTTCTTTCATCAACCTTGAAATGTCAATACAGTAGAGTCCCGAAAACTTGCACTCGATAACCTGGCAGTCCGGATAACTCGGCCACACTCTGGCTGGGCGAAAAAAAACATATTATGCATTTCCTTAAAAAAAAAAAATGTAGCCAGTTTTTGCAAAGTCAGCTAGTTAATTTTCATTATAGAGAGCTTTATGCCTTATGCCTTATGTATTCTCAAGCAACCAATACATACAATATAGTAGTTAAAATACAATAGATTAATTTACTCACAGTGAATAGTTAAAATAATTCTGCACAACGTTTTAAGTTGTCCCTGGACCCTTCCTCAGGTGTCTCCTGAATCACACTGCTCACACGACGAGGAATCTTCCACACCCCCATTGGTTCATAACTATCGATCATAAACATCGTACATCAAGCATACTTGTCGACCCATTCATTTGGGACTCGAAATTCAACAGTCCTTTCAACCTCCTTGGGTAGTGGGGGAAACATAATGGTCGATTTATCACTCCTCAATCTCTTAATTATTTCCATTCAATCATCACTTCATACCTATTCATTGAAAGTTGTGTTTGACAGGGTTAGAAGAAAAGTGACTGAAGCACGGAATATTTTTGAAAACCAACAGGTCTCAATGAACAGGTATGAAGGTGATATAAGTGAAGATTGGATGGAAGTAATTAAGAGATTGAGGAGTGATAAATCAACCATTATGTTTCCCCCACCACCCAAGGACGTTGAAAGGACTGTTGAATTTTGAGTCCCAAATGAATGAATCAACAAGTTTGCTCGATGTACAACGTTTATGATCGATAGTTACCAACCAACGGGTGTGGAAGATTCCTCGTCTTGTGAGCAGTGTGATTCAGGAGGAACCTGACGAAGGGTCGAGGGACGACTCAAAACGTTGTGCAGCATTCTTTTAACTATTCACTGTGAGTAAGTTAATCTATTGTATTTCAACTAGTACATACATGAAGACAGTCGAATTCAAGGACCAAACATGGCAAATATTGAAGATACAATACATACAAGTACTGTATTTCCTGAGAAAACACTCGTACTTATTCTTTTTTAAAACCTTTCCCGATAACGCGGCATTTTCTCACACTCGGCCACCCTTCAGTCCACATTAGGCCGAGTTTTTGGGACTCTACTGTATTACAAAAAACACCCATATGAGAAAAAGTTTGTGCAATATACGGTATTTTGCATCTTATTTTAAATAGATAATGTAAGCATATTTATTTATTTTCATGTATTAAATTTTGCAATATATAGCATTACATCTTTTACACTTTTTCGCATCAGTCCCTCGTAAAGTGTAAAAAAGGAAGTTTCACTCTACTCCATTTATTAAGGCATCCTCAATGTTGCTCTACTAACCTAACAGATCAAAATTAAGGGATGAAAATTTGTAGGCAAATAGAAAAGTGAGGACAATTTCATTTCTGCATTTTCTAGAAGAAGTGTCGGTCCTTAGTCCTATAGCCCCTCCTCTACCCACCGCCTCAATTGCATGTGTCATTTCAAACCTGCTGAGTTGCACAATTTGTTTTCAGTAATAAATTTATTCTGCAGTTCACACAAGCAATACTTTTATCGAACAACCAGATATCTGCCCTGCCTAAGTGGAGCAGTCAGTAAGTTACTAATTTTCTGTTGAGGGCAACTGTTGCTAAAGCTAAGCGATATACTGGTGCACATGCGTCATGGTATTTGACTGTAATCGTGGAATTCCATCAAGAACAGCTTGAATGTCCGAAGCTGAGGTAGGCATGGCACACTAATACAGTCAAATAAAAAACTTGGGAAACCAAATAATGACAGTATTATTGAAAACACACTGAGACAAAAAGGAAATGGTTCTGAAACAAACATTATTAAAATTACAAATTTTGAGGATTGAACGACCACCCCCCTACCCTTTTTGTTTTAATGGTGTGTCAGTGCTTCTATACTAATTAAACACAATATTTCCAAGTCTGAATTTACTTTTCTGTCCAGTGACAATAAAAGATATGGCAGGTTGACTAGAACCCATTACTTGTAATATCAATCTCTTACACTGCTAACGATTTATTTATGCACATGTTGGCACCATGTGAGGAAGTCCCTGCTGTTGTGAAAGTCACTATTAACGAGTGCTTATTGCACGTCAGACCGTATATCATATTATGTCATACTTTGGTGGTGTTCATGTAACAGGTGATAATATTGGCAAGTGCTTCACGAACTTCTCCTGACTCCGACTGATCCTGACTTCGAGGCTGAATGAGGTGAACGACAGCGATCATAATAGCTCAGAGAGAATAACAATCTGAATCGCATGAGTCAGTACCTCAATAGATTCTGAAATGAAATTTATGTCAGCAAGAACAAATCTCAAATCAAACTATCACACATAAAAATTGATAGTTTTAATTACTAAATACCAGATTATATCCTCATGATCATATCTTATATATTAGTGCTGAAGATTGCCAATAACATACTTCAAGTACGATGAAAATACAAAGTTTGAAGTTACAAGAGGCCAACAACCACGAGGAATAAGTGAATCAAGATTTTAAGTACATTTAATTCATATTAGTAAATGTATGATAGGACTCAGCATGTTCTGGTTTTACATTTTAAAGACTGACACTATAAACATTACAGAATTGAGTATACACAAAATATTTTCTACAATACTTCATTATCTACTGCCAGAAATTCGCTACCAGTGATTTCCATCTTTTCCTAAATTTCTGGCCAGGCATTGTAAACATCTACTTACTCAGAAGAAAGTACACCAGCATCTCCATTTACCTAGAAAACAAAAAAAATATAGCACATTAATACATTTGTTACAAATCTTCTAAATTAAACATTTCGCAAGCAACATGTTGGTTCACAATTAACATGTTTACGTAAGCGGAGATTATAGTATATACTTCTCTAAATGAAAAAGTGTAATTCTTCAACATGGAGGCATATGAATAAAATTTTAAAGTCACAATTCACAAAAGCAAGTACTTTGAAACGCTTCCCCATTGCCTTTACATGACTTGTTTTGAAATGTACTACAGTTTAAATCTGAACATTCCCACAAATAAAAACCTTTAGGGGAGAAAATATTTTTTTAAAGAAAAATGAGCAGAATTTGAAAGAAAAAATGCTTTCAATTATTAAGTGTGTAGAATACATTGCACAACAATTTTGCTCTCTTTATCAGATGAGACGCCATATTTAAAGATCCTGCTTACAATGGAAGCACAGAAATAAAGAAGAATGCATAACCAACTCAAAGTTGAAGAGGTGCTAAATGTAAGATTTTCTGTGTCCCAACCATAACAGCCTTATTGATATTAATTTTTCGCTAAACTTGAGAATAAGGTGATCGCCATCACAACCGGGCCGTACCGAGTTGGACCAAGTCTACAATGTCTCCAATATTACGAACACGACTATATGCTGATTGAATTCAGCATATATACGACTGCTGTAGCAATGTTTTATTAAAGATTTGGAAGGGTAAAAAAGCTTCTGCATTAAGAATTCCAGGTCCATGACAGATTATGTCAGGTTAGGAACAGTCATGTTTGTTTAGCAGCAGTATTCTGCATAGTGCGGGGTTCGTGCCATGTAACGATTTTTACGAAATGCGTAGAAGGGTAATAAGGCTTCTAGGAGTAGTGACAGCCAAATTCTAGGTCAGTGACCGGTTATGTTAAGTTAGGAACATTTGTATTAGTTTAGGAACAATATACTGAATAGTGCGGGGTTTATTATGTCGCACATTGAAAATTTTCTGTGACGGGATATTTTATCCTTGCACCGATCGTTTCTCTTTTGTTCTCCAAGGCTCGGAGGGGCACGGTCGCTAATGGCAGAGCATGGCTGGCTACGCTATTATGAAGGAGTTCCTAATTTTTTACATTTCACATCATTAAAAAATCATGAAATTAATTTTTACCACTAATAAGATAACTCTTGGGCTATTTTAAATTATCACTTGGAAAGTGGTTTGGATTTGGTTAGTGTAATAAGTTTCTGAAATGTTCCACTGTAACTATGGAATGACTGTGAATTAAATAAATATACACATTACTGTTGGCAAATTATTATTGAACCCTGGTTATTTGAATTACTGTTTCATACAGTGATGTTTCTGGTCCAAAGTTATTATACAAAATCTAGTGACCTTTCTCCATTTTCCTCAGAAAAGGCATCACTTGCCAGTTACACCATAAATATAAAGAGAAGACCTACGAGTTAAGCAAGGGCAGAGAAAGCGACTAACATCTACTCCTAAGACCTGTATAAATAAAGTTACTCTTGTCAATATGAAGAAGTGTACCAACTCAATGATAACTAAAGACTGAATTACTCTGCTTCTTGAACAAGAAAAATGTTTTTCAAACTTTCTCAACACTAACCTTGGACTTTCCTAGTCTCTCACTTGTTCTATGACGCCACATTGCCAGTGTGTACATTCAGTTGTAACAGGTTCACGCAAAATATGAGTCTGTGTAGATAAAGGAAGGTTCTTCCTCTCATGAGTAAGCAGATGTTTGTTGACATCCCCCCTTCGGGCAAACATTTTTGTACAGATAGCACAATAAAATGGTTTCTCTCCAGTGTGAGTGAGCTTATGTGAATTGAGATGACACTTTTGGGTAAATTTCTGGACACAGACATCGCATGTAAATGGTTTCTGTCCAGTGTGAGTGAGAAGATGTGTTTTGAGATGACCCTTTTGGGTAAATTTCTTTCCACAGACATCACATGGAAATGGTTTCTGTCCAGTGTGAATAAGCAGATGTGTGTTGAGATGCCCTCTTCGGCTAAATTTCTGTGCACAGACATCACAAGAAAATGGTCTCTGTCCAGTGTGAGTGAGCAGATGTAGTTTGAGAGTCCCTCTTTCCCTAAATTTCTGTGCACAGATATCACATGAAAATGGTTTCTGTCCAGTGTGAATAAGCAGATGTGTGTAGAGATGCTCTCTTCGGCTAAATTTCTGTGCACAGACATCACAAGAAAATGGTCTCTGTCCAGTGTGGGTGAGCAGATGTGATTTGAGATGCCCTCTTCGGCTAAATGTTTTTGCACAGACATCACAAGAAAATGGTTTTTGTCCAGTGTGAGTAAGCAGATGTAATTTGAGAGTGTCTCTTTTTCTAAATGTCTGCGCACAGATATCACATGAAAATGGTTTCTGTCCAGTGTGAGTGAGCAGATGTAATTTGAGTTTCCCTCTTTCTCTAAATTTTTTAGCACAGATATCACATGAAAATGGTTTCTCTCCAGTGTGAGTACGCAGATGTGATTTGAGATGCCCCTTTTGCGTAAATTTCTGTGCACAGATATCACAAGAAAATGGTTGCTGACCAGTGTGAGTGAGTAGATGTTTTTTAAGGTTCCCTTTTTCGGTAAACTTGTGGGCACAGACATCACATGTAAATGGTTTCTTTCCAGTGTGAGTGCGTAGATGTCTCTCGAAACCCCATTTTTGGGTAAATATCTTTGTACATATATCACATGAGAAATGATTGTCTCTAGTTTGATAACGGTGTTCACTGTATCCAGCAGAGGATATGCTTGTACATATAGCAGTTGAGTGTGATTGCATTAGCTGATCCTCTTCATTGTTGCTTTCAGAAATTCCTGAAACTTCCTCTATCTTGTGAACGGTGCCGTATCCTGTGGAATCATCGAACCCTGTACCCCACTCATATTTGGTTTGCACTAACTGTATTGTATCAAATGTTAAAGGCACAGGTTCGCACTTTGGTGTCTCTTCCATAATTTCAATCTTAATATCCTCTGACTTTAGTGACGGTTCCATTCTGGGTAAACACACAACTGGGTAATCCTAAAACTTGTTCATTTAGTGAAATGAAATAAACCTTTCTTTCTCATTCTCACCAGTATGAAGCATCATATTAAAGGTAATGACTTAAATAATATAATGATTATAATAACAATAGAATGGCTGAGAAATATACAAGATGTTGAACGCAGTTGTAGATATCCTTTCCTTTCCCTTGTACTTGAACGTGTAGTTACCGGGAAATTTCCAGGTGGTCGTGACATCTAGGTGGTTATGTATCGAGCAGCCGTGGTTGGCGCCAATCTATATTAATAAACGTCTGTCCGCGATGCCCAGCGAAATCTGAATCCAGAGATCTGAAATTTTAAACATAGGTTGACTAAAGGGTCGTAAAATGCACTTTGAAGCCGGAATTTTAATTTTCGCTTTCGTTCGTGAGTTATGAGTGAAAAACGGGCAGAAAACGTGATTTTTTTTTGGGCGTTTTTGAAGCATCAATTTTCAGTTATACATTTCAATGAATGAAAGGAACAGCGCACTAACGTGCATAGTATGTTTGATTTACGATGTACCGGTACTGTATTCTTTTAGCGAGACAAATCGGTTTTTGCACTTTGTTATGTGGTATCTATCATAATGCAATTCACATAGGGCGCACACGCAATCACCGTCGGGGTATGATAATATTTTGTTTTGCATATTTTGTGGTGGTAGCCGTGTAGGCTACAGCTAGGATTGTTAGCATGTGTCGCAGGTCTTGGTTAGTCTTTGTCCATCCTCTGTCAACCATGGCATCGGTACAATAAAAATCTAGCCATATATCTTCCTTCTTCTGATTTCTTTCTTGTAGGTGTACCGATGAGTTCGTAGTTCGTATACCTACATTTCAATGTCTAATCAATACAGTTGACTTTGGCTATTTTTGTCATACCTTGGACATAAAAAGCATAGCGAACGCTTGAAAGGTGTAAGCCTACGCTGGACGATTCATTTGTTTATAATGTCAAGGCCCACGGATATCTGAAACTTTCAACATACACGGAAGAGGGATAACTTAAGGCCTATAGGCCTAAATGGACAGACATTGATCACTATGCAGAGGTTTTCTGGGCCAGGGAACTCGATCGCTTGATTTTGTAAGTCCGTCCTGGACGATTCATTTGAAGGCCCGTAGACATAACTTATGAAACAGTGGCGGCTGGTGGCCGGAAAATTAGGTGAAGAGAAAAATTGCCACATGCTTATGTTAATTGACGAAATTCACCTATGTCTTGTATATCAAAACAATCCTTCAGTAGACCTTTAAGGCTGCAAACTTGTCGGTGATATCACCATAGAATGGCTGCTTTTCTTCTAGCTGCAGTAGTTAATATCTGGCAACATTTTTTTATTCTTCATTTAGTAAGCCTACGTCGTGATCTGAGAGCTGACAAAATGATGATTTGATATTAAACAATGCTGCTAAGAATGTAGTTATTATTTATAAAATACTAGCTTAAAAGGCCCGGCGTCGCTCGGGTTTTGTATTTTGTAAATGCGAAAATAACTTATAAAGGACTTTCGATTTTCAAACTCTAGATTTTTAAGGTCTTTATATAGGTATTTAGAATTTGAAATGAGGAAGAACGACTTATCACACACAAACTATTCCCTCATAAAACGCTAGTTAGGCTATACCTTTTTATGGCTTATGGCAGATTCCCGCCGTTTCGCCCACGATAATTAAGCGGAAGCTTAAAAATTAAGAGCAAAATAATTAAACTATTATATTTATTAACACTGTGCATACGAAACACTCTAAACTAAACTATTGATAGGCCTAATTAATGAAACAGCTATAGGCCTAAATCCGGCTTTGAAGTGAATTCCACGATAAAAAGCGCAGCATGGGAAAAATAACCTCAGATTCGAGTTTCCTGGCCCCAAAAAACATGCATAGGCCCTAGTTAGTTTCGTCCAAATCGAACAATGTTTGCCTATTTAAGCCTATATTCATTATTCTTCTTCCGTGTAGGGTGAAAATTTCATCTGTCTGCGTGCCTTGACATTATAAACAAATGAATCGGCCAGAGTGGGCTTACAAAATTCAAACGATCGCGATGCTTTTATTTCCAAGGTATAACGAAAGTAGGCAAAGCCATCTGCAATTGATTTGACAACTGAAATGTATTACTGAAAACTGATGCTTCGAAAGCGCAAAAGCGTTCGTTTGGGAAGAACGGGCTTGAGCAGTTTGTATTCGATCAGCTTCTAATCTTGCTTCCCGTTGCTCGTCTGTTTCTGAAGCTCGTAATGCCTTTTTATTTGTGCTTGAGATGTAGATCGCCAATCGATTTCCGTTTGGGGGGCATAATTGTCAACGATGCTCGCAAATTCACTGAAAAAATAATAATAAATAAATAATTTGAAAAATTTAGTATTCGAAAGATTATGAGAATTGAAATCGATTAAACTCACGATGAAAAAAGTGTGTAAAATGTATGTGACAGACAGACATATATTCGGTTTTATTTATATAGATGAAAAATGGAATAAGCCTACTGCCCTTCTACCAGGTGACGCTATCTAATCGTAGTATGTAGCAGTGGCGTAGCTTGACATGGGGTTCTGGGTAAACTGGATTTTAAAATATGTATTTATACCTGTTCAAATGATACATGAATTCCCAGTGTTTAAAATAATAAAATAATGTTAATATAATGCACATGGATTCGATTTAGTATATACCTATATAAGTATATTATTATTACTAGTACTGTGCCAATTGTTTTTTCACACACGTTTTTCTATTTAATTAATTTTGGTTTTCAGGTACTTACGCTTTTGTTTATGCCCGTATCTTTCCGTCTCCTGTTTCTGTTCGCGTTTACTGCTCTTTTGTTTTATTATTATCTTTGCTCTCTTACAAGTATACGTGTTTCGGGGCGCGTTCTAATGTTTAGTTTTGCGGTTCCTTTACTTCCTCGCGTGCTCTAAGCTCAGGCCTTCAGTCTGCAGCTGGGGTTCTTAGTGACTACATCTCCTCTTCTTTCTCCGTCATCGAAACCGCTGTCCAGGTTTTGCCCGTCCTTCTATACAGGTATGCTTTAATTTTGGTTATGACTTAAAGTTTTCTTTTCTTGGCGAGTTATTTAATTTTTTATTATTAAATTCTACTTTTCGATTCGGTTCTGTTTCTTACTCGCCAAGATGTTTTTCTTTCGTTTATTGCTCTTCTGTCGTTTAGTTTATTTCCGTTATTAATTTTTCTTTCTCGGAGACGGAACGATCCGGATACGCCTCCTTTTCTAATTAATTATGTACAGCAAATTAACTCTAACTAAATGGTCCAGCTTATAATTGTAAACAGATATCTAACTTTTGTACCTCACAGTTATAAATAAATTGTTAATGCTCTGAGTCATAAGTTTTTGTTACATTATGTTATTCCCTCTCTGGGTTATATTATGGGTAAACAAACTAACCAGCACATATTGTGGTAGCAGGCGCACTCGGTCCTTATTTCGGGGTCATTTTGCCCTGAATTGTGTGCCCTGCTAGTAGATTCAAGTTTGGTTTTCAATTATGAAAGTTAAGCCAATTAATCGACGTTATGCTATTGACTGTTGTTCGGGGCTTTAAGATTTGCACCTTTTATTTTTTGGTTACGTTTTTGCTTTCCTTTTTCAACATGGAACATAATCTTATTTCTTCTGATACAGTAAGGCAGGATAACCTGGATTTTCAAGGGGTCAGGCAAACTAATGATTATGTAACCTTACAAGGTTTTCACACTACGGTTAATGAGAATGTGAATAGGTTACCTGAAAATGACCAAATTATTTCATCTCAGGGTATTTCATTTTCAAATTTTAAATTTAAAACTTTGGAATTATCAAATCCTATCGAACAGTTGCTTCAGAAATTTACCGTTTTTGAGATAAATAATGATGATCAAGCTTTTCTTTTTTTGAAACAGTTAGTTATTTTTCAAAAACGAGTGTCAGCATTCCGATTAAGTGAATTTCAGATATTTCAAATTATGTGCTCTCGTGCTACAGGACAACTACTAGATTTAATCATGAAAGCCATTAATACTGGAGTAACAATAAAACAATTTCAACTTTCGGTAATTAAATATTATATTCCGGATATTATCTTACACCAACTTACTGGCAAGTATTATTTTCGTAATCAACGCCCTGAGGAGAGTTTTCTTAATTACGTTGAAGACATTGAAATAGTAGCTAGTGCTTTAATGTTGTCCTATTCTGAGAAAGAATCAGTTGCGATGGTTGGTGCGGGTGCTAGATTGCCCGAAGTCCGTGGCCTGTTTCTCAGCTTATCTCCACCTGTTACTTGGGAACAGTTAAAAGAAATTGCTCCTAAATTGAATAATGCGGCGGCTCTGGAGCAATCTTATGCTTCACCGTGCTCTGAAGGGCAAGATGATTTTTCGAATAGGCCCACATTCTACAGGAATAGCTGGTCCGGTCAAGCTAGATCTAACCTGGCAACTCGGGGTGGCAGATCTATTATATTTTGCGACATCTGTAAGCGAGCTGGACATACTCGTGACAGATGTTGGGGTAGAACAGGTGCTACCAATTATCGTGGCAGGAATGTTGCTTCTAATATTAGGAATAGGCAGAGGTACCAACACAGCAAAAATCATCGCTCGAAAAGGGATGTGAAATTTCCAATCGTAGCGAAAGTGTCTAGTAATGTTCCTATTATTGCTATAAGTTTAAATAACATCTCGTGTCAAGCCTTAGTAGATTCGGGTAGCTCTTATTCTATTGTGTCCCACGAATTTGCTGCTAAAAATAATTTTACGGTATGCCCGTATGACTTAGTTTGCTATAGTATTGATCAGTCCCCAGTAAGAGTTTTGGGCAAAACTCGACTTAGAATAAAACTAGCTAAATTTACCTGGGATTTTAATTTCATTGTAATTAAGGGGTTGCCTGTTCAGGCCGTTTTGGGAGCAGATTTTTTGTCTAAAACTAGAACCATATTGGACTTAAGTTGTGGTGTGCTGCGTTTTGGGTTCGACCCGAGAACCGTTGCGCAGTTACATTTCGATTCTCGAAATGCCGAGTATGAGGTTTTAGCTGCCACTATTGATCCGTTGTTTGAAAATAATTTTCCTGCGGATCTAAAATTGTCTCATCTTTCTTCCGAGAAGGCTGCTGACATTCGTCGTTTGGTAGAACTGTACCCGGATGTTCTAACTAACGACCTGGGGCTAACTAACCTCATAGAGTACGATATTGTTCTGGAAGATCAAAAGGCTGTTAGGTTACCACCGTATCGCCTCTCTCCGCCTCGTATGCAAATTCTTAAAGCCAAAATTGATTCTATGCTTCAGCAAGGCATTATCAGACCATCCAAATCTTCATACTCGAGCCCGATCTTTCTGGTTCCAAAACCAAATAATGACTTCCGTCCAGTAGTCGACTACAGGGTGCTCAACAGTAAAATCTCTATAGAGTCAGTGCCATTACCGGATGTACACAATAATTTTCATTGGTGTCAAAAGGCAAAATTTTTCACTAGCCTTGACTTGAATAGCGCCTATCATCAGATTCCGCTTTCAGAAAAGTCTATGCCGCTCACTGCTTTCGCGACTGACTGGAATTTGTACGAGTATACCCGCGTGCCATTTGGAATAGCAGTCGGGGCGCAAGTGTTAACTAGGTTGTTAGACTCCATTTTCTCTGATATTAAATTCCAGTTTGTTTTCCATTATTTGGATGATCTGATTGTGTATTCAAATTCTTACGAAGAGCACTTGGAGCATTTGCAAGAAGTTTTGCATCGTTTGCGCGAGGCCAAACTTACGGTTAAACCGGCTAAAGTAAATTTTTTGGCTCAGAATCTGTCATTTTTAGGCCATCTGATAGGTCCTAATGGAGTTTCTATTGACCCTGACCGCACCGTTAAAATTCGAAATTTTCCTCCCCCGCGCAATCAAAAAGCTGTCGGAAGGTTTGTAGGTATGGTTAATTACTTTTCCAAGTTTATACCTAAGTTTGCAGAAATTTGTGCGCCCCTGAATGCTTTAAGGAGAAAAAACACCAAGTTTCATTGGGGGGAAGATCAGCAGAAAGCTTTTGAATTACTTAAACAAAAAGTCACTAACCCTCCTGTGTTGGCGATGGCCGACTTCTCCAGGGGTTTCATATTACAAACGGATGCTTGTGGGCGCGCCCTAGCGGCGGTTTTACTGCAAGAGTTTCCTGATGGGAGACGCCCCATAGCTTTCGCTTCACGTGCCTTGACTGATCAGGAGAGAAAACTTTCGATGTACGAACTTGAAGCCTTAGCGGTTCTTTTTGGCATGGAAAAATACAAAATGTACCTAGAACACGTTGAGTTTCTTTTGGAAACCGATAATCAAGCTCTTAGTTGGGTCCTAGGCCGTCCGAGGAAAACTGGTAAAATTGCTCGCTGGGCGTTGCGTATTTCAGCATTTAAGTTTAAAGTCAGTCACATCCGTAGTTCGATGAACGTAGTAGCGGACACATTGTCTCGTATGTTCGAGGGTTACTCTGACGAGCAACTTGGTGGTGATGATTCTGCCAGTGAGCCCGAAAATGAGGTTTTTCTTAGTGCCCTTCTTTCGGATTTGCCTACTTCTTTCCTTACTATAAGGGAGGCCCAGAGTCAAGATCCAAAATTAAATAGTATTTTACAAGATTTGGAAAAAGGTACTCCAATTCCCCCATATTCTGTTAAGGATGGTGTCCTTGTATGTAAGGCTAATAGGGATGGCAAATTTAAAGTGGTAGTACCTGATAACTTGGTCCCGTTGCTTTTTCAATACTTTCATATTTCTCCAGTAGGGGGTCATTTGGGTTTGTATAAAACCATAGGCAAAATAAGGGAGCATTTTATTTGGAAGGGTTTAGATAAGGACATACAGATAAGAGTTAAATCTTGTAATATTTGTAAGCAAAGTAAACCGGCTCAGAAAGTACATTACGGTTACCTCGCGTCTCAGATTGCCTCTCGCCCTATGGAAAAATTGTTTATTGATTATGTGGGACGTTTGCCAAGGTCTAACAAAGGTAATACTTTCCTATTGGTTTGCGTGGACGCGTTCTCAAAGTTTGTGTGGTTTTTTCCAGTCCGTGAAGCCACTTCTGCTGTTACTATTGCTTGCCTTTCTCAGATTTGCTCTACTTTTGGCCCTCCTAGTAATATTGTCTCAGATAATGCTAGTCAGTTCACATCTAATTCCTTCCGTAAATTTTGCTTTGACAGGGGTATAGCTCATGTGACTACTACGCCCTTCTATCCTAATCCTTCATTGGCTGAGAGGGTAAATAGAAACATTCGTTCAGCCCTTATTGCTTTCCATTCTGACAATCACGGACGTTGGGATGTGAATTTGGAGTGGTTAGCCTATGCATTCAACACGGCTATCCACGAGGCTCATAAGTCTACCCCTTTTGCACTTATGATGGGTTTTCAGCCAAATTGTCCTCTGTCTAACCTCTGGGCTCTCAATGAATTACTTCCTGATCAACCGAACCCGCAGGATTTAAAAGATAGATGGAGTAGGGCGCTTCGCAACCTAAAAAGGAGTCACGCCAAAACCCAAGAAAGATATAACAAGGATAAAGCTCCCATCCCTTTTAAACCTGGTGATAAAGTCTTTCTTAAGAACCACCCTATCAGTAAAGCCATAAATAAATTTTCTGCAAAATTGGCTCCCCGTTTTTGTGGCCCCTATCTCATTGAAAAGTTTACTACCCCGGTTTCTGTTTCCCTAAGGGATGAAAAAGGAAAGTTTTATAGGGCGCATGTTTCTCAGTTGAAAATGGCTTAAGGATTTTCGTGCCAGGGGTCTCCATGATTTGGGCATGGTGATTTGGGATCTGACGTTCCCGGCTTCCCGAGTCTTAGGTTTTCTTTTCGGCTTTTCTCTATCTTTTTTTATATAATTATACATATTTGGTCTAAATTTTCAGTATATATATATTTTCGCTTGCAGCTTTGCTTTATTTTGATAAAAAGAATATTAAAATTCAATACATCAAAGTATTTTTCTGGCAAAGTTTTGTTTTGGCGTTAAAATTTAAATTTTAAAAGGTCATATTCAAATTTTGAAGTTTTCTGGGGTTTTCTGGGGTGTTTCTGGGATTTTCTATTTATTCAAAATTTTAGGCCCAAGCCGTTCTAAGTTTGAATATGCGAGTTTTTAATTGTTTTTCAAAATTTAGTATTTGTCCAGTTTGTGGAATTCTTTAGGCCTATTAATCTTGTATTTTGTAATATTTGCTAGTAATTTTGGCTTTAGACTTAGCATATTCATACTTATTCGGCATTTTTGTTTTGGGGAGGGTTATATGATATCACTATGCAATTTTGATTAATATCGGTTTATTTTTCTCTGGTTCCTGTTGCCATTTTCAATCCGGTGCTATTATTATTCCATATTGCTTTGCTGCCACTTGCTGTTGTTTACATGTTACGTCTCTAGCTTGCCGGTCGTTCCTCTCTGATGTTTTGTTATTATTTTCTTGTTTTGTTTTGGTTTAATTTTGTTGAGTTTTTTTTTCTTCTTTCTGCATACCTGTATCTCCTTTTGTTTTCATCCATGTCCTGAAAAGCAAATAGTAATTTTCAATATAACTGGGTTTTTTTTTATTTTTCAATCTGTATTTATTTGATTAAACTATCAAACTAAGATTTCCAGACTATTTTCCCCTAGACTGCAGACTCCTAATTACTCGCCTTAGCTGTGTAAATTGCTAATCAAAATCATAAATTCCATATAAACAGTCTCTCTGAACTATAATCTAAACTATAAGTCATTATATTTTTCTCTACTGAAATTGCATAGTTAGCATAAATATTATTATTCTTTGGTATTATATAAGATTTAAAATCATTTCCACAAATCAAAATTTTTCTGAAAAAAAAAAAAAAAAAAATATCACAAAATCCTCTAGCTTGGAATATTGCTATAAGTTATTAGCTTTTGTTATATCTTCCACTTTATACAGGGCATAAAGGGATTTCTTCTTATTTCAAATATAAGTTCTGGAAGTGTCTAATATAATATATAAAAAAAACTGAGACATTCCATTGTTTTCTATTGTACAAATAATCATTCTATAAGGCGTCAAAATATAATAATTTATTATCCTTACTGGATTATGCTTCTCAGTTGAGCATTTCTCTGATGAGCTTACAAAATGAAAGAAGAAAAAAAAAAGAAAAAAAAAGCAATTCATGACATTACATAAGAAACTAAGACGTCAAAAATATGTATATATATATATATATATATATATACTAAGTCCCATGATATTGGACTTTCTCCCGGATTTAGTCTCAGAAACTTGGGATGTTTCTTACTATAAAAAAGGAGGAATTAGAAAGATTCATCTTTCCTTTTAATAATTCTGCGAAGTATTGTCTTTCCAAATATTAAATCATTTTTCGCGGTAATCTACGACATTCCTTAAAGGATTTTCCCAAACTTACCTAATAATTGTAAGAAGAGTAATTTATTACACAAATTTGAAACTAATTACCATTTGTGTCTAAAACCTTTACAATGGTTACTATGCTTATGTCCTGAGTGCTCTGTTTCCTCGGTAAAACATTTACTTTACAGAAGTTATTGATACTTGGGCTATGTTTTCTCCCGGTTTTGACTTTCAAAACATTATCTAAAATATTATTCAACCAAGTATTGTCTAAAATATATAAATATATTTGCCTAAAGTAAGATGAATATCGGATATGACTAACCTGGAAATATAAGTCTAAAGTAAAATTCTGCCCATTTTATTCATTAAAAGGCGGGTATTTATATTTATGTGTCATATTTATTAATTCGCACGTATTCAATTGCTCTCTATCATTTTCATTCGTTTGGCTTGTTGTGTTCGTTACGCGGATTGTTTTGTCGCGTGTTTTGTTGGTCGTCTCTGACTCCTCCACGAGAGGGCACCTCAGCTTTCCGTTCGCAGCTCGCGGGGGTGTCTGCTAATTTCGTGGAGGAGGTGTCATTTTTGCTCCTTGCTGGCGGACGGCTTTGTTAGTTCGGGTCTCACAGAGCGGGGCGTCAGCATTGTGTTCCGTTTCCGCCCCTTGTGGGCGAGGTTTTATTTGCTTTTTGTTTCAGACTCCCAACTCGACAATCTGTTTTCTGAAGGAAAATTTTCGCTATGTAAAGGCATGGCCTACTAGTGATGCGTCGCCCTCCGATCCAGGACAGTGGATGAGTGCAGCGAGCGACGAAGAAATATCCTTTTAGAAAAAAAAAGAACTTACCATTCCAACCCATTCCGCGTTTCGTCACTCCAATTCCAATCTCCATCAATTCATTTGTCATGTTTTTTTGTCCGGACTATCCAACAATCCATTTATGTCATTCATTTCATTTCATTTTTGCCATCTTTTGCTTCAATATTTTCTTTGCATCATCCTATTGTCATCTCATTTAGCTTTTCATCTCATATGTTTCATCTTGTCACTTAATTTATTATTATTTATTAAATAAAAAATAAAAAAATTCTAATAAATTAATATATTTCCAGCTATATGCTGATATAATTGTTAAAATTATGTAAATATCATTTGTGGGGCTTCACCCTGATGTAAATATTATATTTTAAATTCTTATTTATTTGTGCTGACATTTTGTATAAATAATTATTTGAAAATTAATTGCATATAAAAAGAATGGGGCTTATACCCTAGTTTAACCTTCTGTAAATAATATTGCTTGATGTATATTACTTTTTACTTGCAATATTCTAAATTCTTATTAGCAGCATATAATCTTTTATAAAACTGCAATTGCTTCAAAATTGTGAGTTGTAATTAAAAATAAGGCCCCTTCTGGGCCGTTTAATTTTTCCTACAAATTAAGGGGGCAAAAGAAATTAAATATTGAAAGGCTTTTAAAGCAGTATTCGAAATGTAAAATGTTGTGAGTACCTGAATATTAATATTCCTTTTGTATTTTCAGTATGTTGTGCTGTGGCGCTTTCCTCCCCCATGGCCATTTCTTCAGAATATGTTTTGCACTGATTTTGTGGCTTGCTACTCTGTTTTGGCCATCCTCTTCGACTGGCTTCTACTGGCTTCCTGGCTCCTGTGTCCGGGGACGCCCGGGCGCCGCTGTCAAGGTCTCCTGTACAAGATAAAGCTACTATCACAACATGACCCAGTTCTGCTGTTGTCAAAACAACTATGGAATGCATGCACCTGTCATGCGTTACTCACCGTCATATCAACATCACAAGAACTATGCAGCTTCTGTTTGATGCGTGCTTGCCATGCTTCAATTATTCAGATTATTACATCAAGTTATGATTACAAGTTATAATTCTACATGATATAGACATTGTGTTTGGCCAGTGACTATTATTATTGAGTTTTGGACAACTCCTGTTTGGTGATGGACCTGGAGTAATTGCAAGCCCGTTATGTATTATATATGCAGTGCTTTTCAAAAAATCTCTTCAAGATTTTTTTGTTGGTCGGCAGGGAGGATTATGTGCCAATTGTTTTTTCACACACGTTTTTCTATTTAATTAATTTTGGTTTTCAGGTACTTACGCTTTTGTTTATGCCCGTATCTTTCCGTCTCCTGTTTCTGTTCGCGTTTACTGCTCTTTTGTTTTATTATTATCTTTGCTCTCTTACAAGTATACGTGTTTCGGGGCGCGTTCTAATGTTTAGTTTTGCGGTTCCTTTACTTCCTCGCGTGCTCTAAGCTCAGGCCTTCAGTCTGCAGCTGGGGTTCTTAGTGACTACATCTCCTCTTCTTTCTCCGTCATCGAAACCGCTGTCCAGGTTTTGCCCGTCCTTCTATACAGGTATGCTTTAATTTTGGTTATGACTTAAAGTTTTCTTTTCTTGGCGAGTTATTTAATTTTTTTATTATTAAATTCTACTTTTCGATTCGGTTCTGTTTCTTACTCGCCAAGATGTTTGTCTTTCGTTTATTGCTCTTCTGTCGTTTAGTTTATTTCCGTTATTAATTTTTCTTTCTCGGAGACGGAACGATCCGGATACGCCTCCTTTTCTAATTAATTATGTACAGCAAATTAACTCTAACTAAATGGTCCAGCTTATAATTGTAAACAGATATCTAACTTTTGTACCTCACAGTTATAAATAAATTGTTAATGCTCTGAGTCATAAGTTTTTGTTACATTATGTTATTCCCTCTCTGGGTTATATTATGGGTAAACAAACTAACCAGCACAGTACTACTATTACTACTATTACTAGTTGGCTAGTAGTAGTATTAGTATTAGTACCACGATCTTTATTAATTATTATCGAATTTTAGTGGATTTGGATTTTAAACTAAACTAAGTTACATAGATTTAAAAAAATAAAGTATAAGAATCAATTTGAGAAAAACCCCTAAATCAAGCTTAAAAGTTGGTTTTTACCCTTTGGTTTATAAGATAGAGTCGAAAATGGTATTATCCATACCTATTATATTAAATCGTGCTACACGGAAATAATCACAATTTTTAGATAAACTAACTCTGCACTCAGTTCAATGACTGAGGAATGTAATGTTTATGTTACCGTATCCTTCCCTTTATTTAATCTACTGTCCGACTTCATACTCGAGCGCTCTTCAAGAAAGTAGGTATCTGAAGAGACTACTTATGGTATCATTTCTTTCCTTCTTTCAATATTACTTAATTTTACATACTTTATCTCTACACAGTCAATTATTTAACAAGGTTATACAGTCATGCGAGAGTTGTCAGGTATGGAATAAGCCGAGAGAAAATAGTAATTTCTATGCTTAAGTTAGAGAAAGTTGTGCCAGTGTTCTAAGAGGTGAAATAAGTCGCGAGAAAATTGTAATTTCAGTGCTTAAGTTAGACAAACTTTCGTGACTATTCTAACAGGTGAAATAAGTCGCGAGAAAATAGTTACCGGCACTTTGTTGCTTAAGATACAGATCGTTCTGTGAGTTTCCCAAGAGGAAGAATAAGACGAAAGAAAATGACAAATAAATTATTAGGGTAAAGCAAGTTGTGTCAGAGCTCCCTGAGATGGAATAAGACATGAGAAAATAGTAATTTCAATGCTTCTGTTAGAGAAAGTGTGTGAGTCTTTAAAGAGCTGGAATAAGACGAGAGAAAATAGAAAAAAATAATTAGGAAAGAGTAAGTCGTGTGAGAGCTCCCTGAAATGGAAGAAGACGCGAGAAAATAGTTTATTTTAATTTTTATGGCACAAACGTTCTGTGAGTTTTTCAAGAGTTAGAATAAGGCTAGAGAAAATAACATCAATTTTATTACGGTAGAAAAAGTCGCGTGAGAATTCCCAGAGATGGAGCGAGAAAACTGTAATTTTAACGTTTAAGGTAGAGAACATTGTGTTGTGTTTTCTAAGAGCTCGAATCAGAAGAGAGAAAATAGTAACAATTTTATTAAGGTAGAGAAAGTCGCGTGATTATTTCAAGAGCTGGGGGTTGTGAAATCCTTTTTCGTGAATTTAACATTCAAATTTGGCGGCGTGATGCAGGAGGTGACGTCACAACCCAGTGCTGCGGAAGCAACTCTTCGCCGTTTTCGAAGAGACTAGCGTTCTCAAAAATCTCTTCAGTTTCTTTGGTGGTGACTTTATGCCGCTCTTGCTAAACAAATTGGCCTGTCTTCGCAACGAGTAAGTTAACGTTTAGTGGGAGAAGTCATATAACTCGCACTTGATGAAACTAGACTTGCGGAATCACCGCTTAGTCTCAGCTCGCTCGTCTTTACTGCCGCATCATGAGATTTCGAGGCTGCCTAAGCACGCGGCACCACAAATTGATGCTTCATGCGTTGGGATTGGGGAATGCAACGGCGAAAAATATTTTGTAATGTCTTGGTTGTTGCTGCCTTTATTTATTTGTTCATGAATCCACTATTTCCTTATACAGGGAATCCATTTTATGCGGAAACTTTTTAACAGCGTTGCCCCTGCTCACACTTTCCCCGCTGTTGTGCTTGCAACGGCGGGGACCGTGTTCCGTTACTACCGGCAAATCAAGACTTTAACATAACATAGGCCTACATGTAGAGGCTTATTACTCACCATTTATTTGAGATACCGTTGAAAATGACCCCCGTCAGCAGAAAGACATGCCTCACATCGTTTAAACAAATTATTTGCCACTTTCTGTAATTCCGCTTCGAGGAACCTCCGATGCGAGGTTTCCTCATAAAATGGACTCACTGTATTATTTAGGTAGACCTTAAGTCTACCCTACGCTACGCCACTGGTATGTAGTTCTCGTGATTTAGGTGTTAATAAATATAATGATTTAAGTATTATGCTCTTAGTTTTTAATTTTTTTTTAATAAATGTCGCAGGCGAAGCTAGTGTTTCATAATGAGTTTTTCAAAGACTTATATGAATGAATGAATGAATGATTTATTCTTGTATCTGGAGTTGTACAAAAGAACACCCCTGGTGTTACAGAAAGTTTTTCACCATAGGGCGTCTGCATACATAAAAACTCATATATCTGAAATCAATACTACTACTAATAAATGTTTACCTTTTGTAAGTATATCCACTTACCATTTCTAACCAATTTCCCTTAAGCAGCTAATTTGTTTTTTCCCATTTTATTTTGACTATGTATAAAAAATTTCCCAGTTCCTTTAGTGTTTTTGTGTTTTTTGTCACAGATAATTTCTTATATGCCACTTCTTTATTTAACTTTAACATTTTTTTATTTAAAAACTTATGTCTTAGCGTTTCAGTTTCGGGACAACTTAAAATTATGTTCTGCATCTTCATTACTAAGACATAATTGGCAACGGCCTTTCTCGAAATTTCTTCTTGCCCCTCTAAGCTTCCATATCCCTAATCTCCACCATGCTAGCCCAGCTTTTTGTTTCTTTGAGCAATCATTCACATAATTTTCCATACCCCACATTTCCTTCATTTTGATGTAAAATACTAAAGATTTCTTTTCCCTCATTACGGCAAAATGGTTCTGCCTTTGTATATCATTACATCTTTTAATAACTATTTTTGAAATCACATTGATGTTTTTCTCCTTGTTCAATACTGAATTCCATATCCATAAAGACTTATAGCTGTCTTCCCTTAAGATGGGTCGCCTTCAGTGGCGGCACGTGCCCCAGCTAGTAGGTGAAGGGCTTAAATGGGTTTAGTAAAGCATGACTATAGAGATAGAGATGCACTTCTATGATAATTGGACATGCAAGACTCACCTATTTCTTGTGCATTAATCCCTATGTTTATTTAGAGCTCACGTAATGTTTTTAAAATCTGAAATACCTTCTGTAATCCAGACAGAGGCGTAACGAGGGGGGGGGGTTTGGGGGTTTGAACCCCCTCCCATTGATTAAAGAAAGGAAAACTGTATAATTTTTTAAGTCTGCTTATAAATTACTTAATGTGAGTATAAAGAGTGGGAAGCTTAAAACTCGTTATTGTGCATCTTAATTTTTAAAATTTTCCGGGGGAGGATCCCCGGATCCCCCTCTTCCTGGGGGAGACCCCGCGGATGTTATAACTCCCCCCCATATGGTCGGCCTGCTTACGCCTATGAATCCAGACACTGTGATTGTTACTAAAAAGCAAGCTGAAGCAACAAAATAACTTGCCTAAAGTTAGCTACTGCACAACCTTGAGAACTCAGAAAACCAAGTTTCTTAGAAACTTACGTATATTATTGCTTTTACCTTCTTTCTCCCTTCGTCGCACTAAGATGGCATGGTAGGTCGTCTGTTTGTGAAAACGTCTCTTTTGTTTTCGTCTTTTCACCTAGAGAATGGTGTCTCAAAAAATTGCAAACTATTTATCATTAATAGGATTAATATTGATAACATATCACAGTACCGGTAACACGTCCCACCCAAAAACTCGCGAACATCAGCACTAGAAGATGTATGTATGACAATACATAACATAGGTTTATTTCATCTTCATACAACAGGGACTTTGGTTACATTTCTGTTTTACCAATCAGTCCCTTGATTACTAAGCAAACATTCTACAAGATGTATGTATGTACAATACATAACATAGGTTTATTTCATCTTCATACAACAGGGACTTTGGTTACATTTCTGTTTTACCAATCAGTCCCTTGATTACTAAACAAACATTCTATAACTATTTCTACCTATTACTTAAAAACAACACCTAAGTATGCTATATATTATTTCCTACTTCACTTGAATTTCTACTGCTACTATCTTCTATTTTATTCAACCATTTGCTTTTAACTACAATTAAAAATTTCCCCATTCTTTTCAATAAATCCCTATTTTTTTGTTATGCAAAGTTTCTTATATGCTACCCCTTTATTAATTTTTAGTAATTTACCACCAATTAAATGTACCCTCCACCTCTCAGTTTCCTTACATTCTAAAATTATAGAGAGAGCACAATGAAACCCCGACCCGACCAGACCTGCTCGCTAATGGGCCATTCAGATAGAAAATTAACCGTAAACGTAAGAACGTAAACTTAAACGCAACCTTTAGCACGGCATTGAGCATTCGCAATGAAAACTTAAACGTAGATAACAACCAATCACAAACGAGAACGTGAACAACTGATTAAATGGCTGTAGCAGACGAGAATACTTTCATGTTTCTATTAAACATGTGCAGGCCATTAAAAATTGAAATCATACAAGCGTATGCAGACATATAAAAATTAACAGAATATTATATGGGATGTATTTACTACTGTAGTTTATTTCTTGGGGAAATAATGTTCATATATTTTCCTTCAATGTCGCATCTTTGTATATTGGATGCCATTTATCGGAACGACGAGTTTCTCATTCATAGACGCCATATCTTGTCTACTTCCACTTCCGCCTCCTGTTCTGTTCTCTGATTGGTTGTATCGTTATTGTTCGCATAAACGTAACGCAGAAGCTTGGTGTTTGCAAGGTTCTACGTTACGTTTAATTTTCACGTTTACGTGATGCATTGTGAATTGTCACATTTAAAAACATGGCACAAACCTTTAAGTTTACGTTACGTTTACAGTTAATGTTATATCTGAATGGCCCATAAATGTTTTCTTGCTTTCCTTCACTCGGCAACTGACTATTAGATTCAAGACATTGCAGCCGTGTACAGAAACAACTAGACTGAGGATGAAGAATACACGATTCGTTAATATTTATAAAATTTCTATTTTTAAATTTAAACGTAAATTGTAGGTGAAGGGCCCCTTCACCCCCTTCACTTGGCCGGCCGACACTGGTTGCCTTCTCATTCATTTGGATCGTATTTCCTCCGACATCGCTTTCTGGCTGCTTTCACACTAGAATGATGCAATACAAAGAAGAAAACGTGCATAACAAACAAACAATTTCTTTTGGATTGGTGCTATTCGTTTCAATTGGTTTGCTTGAATAGCAGCATACTTGTAAGACAGCCATAAGTATGTTCTTGTTCCAAGGACGTTTTGTCGTACTGGTGTAAATGGGGCCTTACCCTTAGGGTGGCGTGCACCAAACGCATACCATTTCCTCTTTTAGTAAACCTTCTTTCTTTAGTGCTAACTACTTCAGTAAGCTACTCTTTTAGTAAGTGTTGGAGAGCTCAATATATAATTACTTATTCAGTTGTGATAAACAGATATTACTTAAGGAGACGAAATCTGAGCAGAACGGAGTAGAATCGTTAGTAGTGTTAAAATAAAAGAGGAAAGATCAGATCTTAAGAAGGTGACAAGTGGGGTGCCCCAGGGATCTGTCCTTGGCCCTTTCTTGTTTAACATCTTTATTAACGACTTTTCACATTTTGTGCCATACAAAAGTGTTCTTTATGCAGATGACACAACCTTGTTATCCTCTAATCAAAACTCGGAGATAAATTCAGTTATAATGAACTATATGGTAGAAAGATCCTTCCTTTGGTTTACAGCGAATAAATTGATTGTTAACTCCAATAAAACTGAAGAAATTTACTTCAGTTTAGATTCAAAGGTTGAAAATAGCTCTGCTAAGTTATTAGGCATAAATCTTGACTCAAAACTTAATTGGATTGCTCATACTGATGCCTTATGTAGTCGCTTGTCAAGAATAATCTTTTTGCTGAAAAGGTTAAAATTAAGTGTTAGCTTCAACTTAATGATAACTGCATATTTTGCTCTTTTTCATACCCACCTGTGCTATGGGACACTACTATGGGGAAACTCTACTGGAGCAAAAGCAATTTTCCGATGTCAGAAAAAAGCTATACGTAGTATGCTGGGTATCAGTAATAGAGAATCTTGTAGACCCTATTTCACTGAATTTGGTATACTCACACTTCCATGCATCTTCATTCTACAGAACTTAATTTTTATCAAGGAAAATTTAAATACATATAATTTAAGAAGCACACAACACTCATATAATACTAGATACCAAAATTTAATTGATGTAAATTTCACTAGATTGAGGAAAACACAGCAAAGTTATGTATACATTGGAGTCAAATTGTTTACACAAACTCCCTATCAGAGCTCGATACATACCGTTAAAACAATTTAAGAATGTTTTGATTAAATGGCTAAAAAAGAAATGCTTTTATTCAACTGAAGAAATGTTAGTGCTTAATATAAATGACTTAGAATTTTAAACATGTTAAATATGGTAGATAAGCCTACTGTGATTTTACTGACTCTATTCATTTTGATTTTATTTTGTCTTATGGTTTGACTAAATTTATTTTACTAAATGTATTTATCTTGGTTTTTACTTCGTTTTATGAAAATGAAGTTTGAATTAGCAACTAAGATCTTTTATACCTATGTAATAAATGGACTTTGTCAATACAATGTATATATTGTTGGACGACAATAAAAAGATTATTGATTATTATTGATAGTGCAGCGCAGCAGAACACATGCATTTCAATTGCATGTATAAAAATGGAGACTACAAAGGCAGGTGCCAATAGTGAAAAAAATGCTCTAAAATTGTGCAGAGAGTGAAAAGGAACGGTTCGCTGAAACAATGAAGATGAATTGAGTTGCATGATTTATTATTAAGGACAACCAACATATTTTAAAACACCTATTAGTGGTGTTTTTATGTTAAGTAGTAACTAGCAGGTGCACGTGGTTTCGCCGACGATAATTAATTCTAAAATTAAAAATTAAGAGAAAAATAATTAAAACACTTGCACGCGAATCGTTCATAATCTAAACTATTAATAATTAACGAAATAGCTAAAAATCCTTCTTTGGAGTGCATTCCACAATTAAAAAGCGCTGCTTGGGAAAGTGACCTCAGATTCCAGTTCCCTGGCCCAGATATCACCAGCATAGTGAGTTCCGTCTAAATCGATGAATGTTTGACCGTTTAGGTCTATATTCATTATCCCTCTTCCATCTATGTTGAAAAATTCAGATGTCTGTGTACCTTGACATTAAAAACAAACGAATCAACTAGGGTGAGCTGACAAATTGAAGCGATCCGTAATTCCATGAGATATCATCAAAAATCGCGATGTTTTTATCTCCGAGTTATGCCAAAAAAGGGCAAAGGCACCTGCAATAATTGATCTGAGAATTGAAACGTACTACCGAAAACTGATGCTTCGATAGCGCAAAAATTCACGTTTCTGCCAGTTTTTCACTCATAACTTGCGAACAGAAGCGAAAAAATCCGACTTCGAGGTCCATTCGGCCAACTTTCAGACTATCTACGTTTACGATTTCAGATCTCTGCGTTCAGTAGATTTTGCTGTGCATCGTGTGACAGACAGAAAGAGAAACACTTCCTCTTATTATTATAGATTTCAATTCTTTCAGTTGAATACTTTCAGTTTAGTACACTATTATTGCGATTGCAGTTTCTTTATGCAAACTTTTTGTGTAATGTAATGCCAACAATTGGAGTTTCCAGTTCGTTTTTATCATTGATTTACTGTCATTATTACAATCATTTCTATCACAAGAATTATATAGTTCTAATATAGCTTTATATATTCACATTGAGTACTATGGTAGTCTCTGAATATAATACTGTTGTCTCATACTGCTGCATCCCACTACAGTTTTCCATTGCTGGAGTACACCACCAGTCAAAACAGAAATGGTTTTAATGTACAGAGTGGACCAAAAGTCGCGATCGGATAATGTTTATATTGAAATAACTCATTTTCCGAAACCGAAAACTAATTAAAAACTATTCATAGGCTGAGAGGAATATTTACCCCCTTCATATACTTTTTGTAGGATTAGTTTGTCAATTTTCCGATAGAGCAAGGACATTGTTATGTTTTAGTGACAAGCCAGAGTTTTCTTGCCAGAGTTTTATGTTTGTGTTGTAAGCAATGGCGGATACAAGCGAATATACGATTGAGGAACGTCTCATTGTTAGTGTGTGGGTTCATGAAAAAGAACAAACTGGCGAAACGTACGAAGAAATCAGAGAGAACTTTCTTCGTTTCAATAAAGCAGCTCCCACTGAGGCCAAACTACGGAAACTGGAAAAAAAGACTTTCTCAAAAGGCTCTGTATTGGATGCAAAACGCAGCGGAAGAACTAAAAAATATTGCGGCGATGATGTCAGTAATCGTCTGAGTGAATCATTGGAAGGTTCACCGATGAAATCAACAAGGAAGCGATCGGCAGAAATGCAGATCCCAAGAACTTCGTTGTGCGACAACTGGCTCTGGTCCTCCTTAGAAAACAATCTTGGGTTGGAATGATTCGGATGTACTCTGTTGAACAACTTAAGAGAGAGGTCATCCGTATCTTCAGAACGATCACTCCCGAAATGCTGAGGCGGGCAAGCAGAAGGACATGGCGGCGCATTCAACCGTGCGCGGAAAACGATGGTGCACATACCGAAACTTGGGACGTTTAACAATGACGCTGACAGGCCCAGGGAACTTTATTTTACCATATTTCCATCCCTTAATGCTTGCTACTTTAATAAATAAAGTTTTCACGTCAATTGTGGCATTTTATTATTGCATAAACTAACATACAAAATATCCGATCGCGACTTTTGGTCCACCCTGTATGTAATTATCAACTGTTAAATTCGAATGTATTAAATTCACAAACACTGCTCTCACAACCCCAAGCTTGTGTAATGCTTCTCTACCTTCATCATTAAATTTACTACTTTCTCGCATATCTGATTCCGGCTTTTGGAACATTCACACAGCTTATTTCCCTCGTCGATCATTAAAATTACAATTTTCTCGTGTCTTATTTTGGCTCCCCCCTCCATGCTCATAAACTGGCAGTGTCAATGAGACGATAAATGAAATCCTAGGCAGGAGCTTCGGTATAACTTTATTATTATTATTATTATTATTATTTGTAGCAGGTATTGTAAGTTACAAAGCAAGTTACAAGAAATATCTCTAGGCTGCAGTGGGATGCAGTAATGTGTGAGTCACAATATTATATTCAAAGACTACCCCAAATCTTATTTCATATTAACTGTCTAAACTCTAATGAAATAAAACTCTTATTTTTTTAGATCGAGTGAAAAATGCCTAAGCAATAACCATACAAACAATTAGGACATCAGAGTAACAGCATAAAAACATAAATGTTCCTAGGGATCTTAGAAGAGACCTTAGTCCTGAACCTGATGCACAACTCCCAGCCAATTTTATTATTTTCAATGAAAATTATGGGAATAGCAATAATATAAATAACGATCCAACTGATGATCAAAGATACTTAGGCTACTATAAAGTGTTCTGAACTCTGACCTCTGGTCTCCACCCCTTTAACTTAAGTTTAAAGTTCCCATGCTGGTAAAGAAACGTTAACAGTACAAAATTAATTATTTACTATACAAAAGGATAATTTAAACAATACCCCTGTTGCATCAATCCTGCACGTACTCAGCGAGATTCCAATGAAAACAATATACCTCACAACCACATGAGGTAACTCTGTAAAATAGGTTATGAAGGTGAGGGGCAAATGAGCGGTGCCAACACTTCTGTTACTCTCAGGCTTAGAACACACTTTCATTTTTTATTCTCAGTTAACTCAGAAGCTTAAAGCTAATCTTGTATAAAATGATATTCAGTTATAATCACTAATCTTAATATTAATGTATGCTTATATAAATTCTGTTGCGTTCTGACATAGAACGTTGTTTACCCCGAAGCATGATGGGAGGGATTTTCTGCATTAACTTTTAGAAGCTAGTCTTGTGTAACATACATGTTGTGACAGATTAAAGACCATCACTTGCATAATAGACCTATTAATTTATGCTGTAATGGTGATAAATTATTTCCAGTTATTTATTGATATTTTCTTAATGTTTCAGGTGTTCTGAGAAATGGTCCTCATAAGGACACCTTCACGTACAAGGTCTTTGAATTCCGTTCAAGGGAATGGTTTCGCCAGGCAAAGACCAGAATTAATGGGGAAAAAGAGAAACGAGATGAATAAATTGTAGCAAGATTGAGATCGCAATTATACACACTTACTTCACTATTATCATGTATGACCATTTCATTGGGTCTTCCCATCATCATCATCTGATGTGTTTGTTTTCAATTCAATTCCTTTATTTACCATGTAAAAAATTTGCCAATAAGTTAGGTAAATACTGCTTCTGCTATAGTTTTACACTTTTGGAAAGGATATTGTGTTTTTACTATGAATGATAAGAGCCTTTTATACATTACTTTTTCTAAGATTTTTTTAGAAAACTGGTAATAGTGAGATAGGTCCGTAATTTTCGATGTCACCTTTTTTAAATACAGGGCAAACTTTTGCTGTTTTGAATATTTATTTGTATTTTCTTTAAGCTTTTTGTAATCTGTTAAGAATACAATTTTGTAATACATATTGTTATGGTACTTTTATTCAATTTCTTACCTACAGTCTGTATTAAATGCAATGTTGGGGTCTTTTTTGTCAATTATTCACAGCTAGCTTGTTTTTTATTAATTCTAAATAAGCTGCTGCTTCAAAATGCAAAAGAAAAAAACAATATGGGAGGTGCAATTTTAGAAACATTGTTTAAATAAAGTATACAGGGACATTCTTTCTCAGCACCTTCCTTGCGTAACTGGCTGTCGCACGCACTGCACCTCATGCTGCAATGGCCAATGCATGGATCCTTCATGCGCCCCTACATTAACCAGGGGCCGTATTCTGTAACTCCACCAACGCTCTCAACTACGATTACACCAATGTAACTAGAAAAAGTTATTCTGTAACTATTGGTGTCAAGTATCGATCTTGAAATCACACCAATATATTGCTGGAAATATTGGTGACACACCGACGGCTCCAAACCCCTCGGTGAGCTCAACAACAACTCGAAAGTACCAAAATATCGCAAAATTTGCAGAAATATCGACATATTTGTGATACAATGGCCGCTTATATCCTAATTGGGCGACTTCGTGATGGTGTCAATAGCTATATTTTCGTAATAACAGAGAAGGTACAGTATATATCCATTAATGAATAGATTCTTAGTATTTGTTAATATGTTTTTATCAATATAAAAACTAAATACATAATTTTATTTTGCAACAAGCATGTTTGAGGTTATGTTTGCATAATTGCACATAATATTAATTATTTTACTTTATCTTGTTTCAGATTTGGAATTGTAATCCATGTGATCTGCATTAAAGAGTGGACAACATAATATGCACCAATAATAAGCTTAACGAACACTTATGGGTGTCACCTCTATGTAGGCCTAAATTTTTTAATGTAGTGTAAAATTTTGTTCAGTTCATTCGAAAGAACAGTGCACAAGTAGGTCATTTGCAATTGAGAAAAACATCCCACTCAAGCAATGCTTCAAGTAGTGAGATGTTGTTGGCTTTTTGTAATTTTCAGGAAATAATGACGAAGACTGTGCTTATTAGAACTGAGCAAAGTGCCATGAACTCATGATACATATAATAGTTTTTTTGTACCAAAGTTTACTTTGTAAGTGTGTGTGTACTATATCACTCAGCAAAATATGATGTACATTGTCCTTACTTTTAAATATACTGGTAGCCTATATAGCGTTTACTAGTTTATAAAACTTTTCACACTTAGAGAAGCATCTGTTTTTAACTGCACAAAAAATATGCCTCCCTGCCAATGTAGCCTTTTGTCATTGAAAATATTATTTAAATCTAGCTACAATATTGGCTTTACCAATTTGTTGTCTAATTTAAACCATCTATTTTATTCCCTCTAATTCCTGTTATAATAATATGAGCTATATTGTATCTCGTGATTTTCCGTCAAGTGGGTGTGGCTTATACTATGTAAGTTGAAATGCATGTTGAATTTTCAGAGCCATTTTCCCATAACTTGATATTTTCAACACAAAAGGCACAATATCTCTTAAAGTAATGGTCCAAATTGCATGAAACTTTGCACACTCATAGTTTTTTGTGTGTTCTAGAGGATAAACCTAAATAATCTGATGTATTTGCAACACAAGATTATTTCACTTGTGAACATGATGTGAAAAAATTCGTAATAATTTTATATTGAAATTTTAAAATGCCTGAAAATTGTATCAGGCATACCACAGTATAAATTGATGGTTTATCCTCGAGATTATAGTGTCAGCTGTGAATAAAAAAAATATTACACCAATCAGATTGACTTTTGCATGAAATCATGTTACTTAGGCTTAATCGCATGCAGAAAAATAAAATAATTTTCTAATATCAACCTTCATATTTGTGACACTGTAATAATTTTTGTGCTCATTTCAACCGCCAAATGTATACTTCTAATGTCCAAAATTTCATTTTATTATTGCAAATAGCGTTGAAGATATCGAACAGTTACTGCAATGCCTGCTTGGGCATGGTCTCTTGGTGTATGAGCCCCTTAAGACACTTTTTCAGTGATATTATGGTGTTATTTAAATTAATATATAATTATGAACAACTATGAGGCCAATTGTAATGTTTCAAAGTACTGTGTAAATTAAATACTAATGAATTCATTTTAAGTTAACCTAAAACGCAATTAATTTATTTCAAGGGTTTTATAAATGTCATAAAAGCAGTAGGCAAGATAAGATACTCTTATTTGCTTAAACTTTACTATTTGCTTTATCTATATAAAAATAACTTTATAATTGGCTTGTGTTCTATAAATTAAGTAAAAACTCCTACTGAATTTTTTTTTTACTTTCTCTGCCTGTACCATAGGTAATACAGATAAAGGAAGTATTGTTTTCGACCCCAACTTTGAAATTGAGTTTTTAGCCCAAATACACATTTTGAGGTATTCTGAATCCCCAAATACTATTTTCGGAAACATGTCTGTGTGGTAGTGTGTCAACAGCCTAGCTCCAGAATGGAAAATCGTAAGAATTTTTTTTTTGTATTTGGGTTGGGTACCTTCTGAAGATGTGACACAAGGATTGGCGACAAGTTTCTCTTATTTTTAAAGGGACTTTACATGAAAAAATGTTAGTTTTTCGCGATTTTATCGATTTGTTTAAATTTTGCACATGGGTTGCTTATAAGTTACTTGGACTTAAAACTTTATTTGAAACTTTTTTCGAAGAAATTCTCTTTAGGGTAGTTATAAGCCACCCACTCTGAATACGTGCTAAAAGTTTTATTTGAAATATTTTTTCGAAGAAAATCTCTAAAGTGTAGTCTTTATCAGAATGTGAAGTGAGAAAAATGTATTGTGCATGCTTAAAGTAAAGAAAGTTATGAGAGTACAATAAATATATTTTATTTGGGTTGTGTATCCTTCGGGGATGTGATGTGTTAAGGACATTCTCTTTATTTATACAACCAATTTACATTACAAGAATGTCATACACAATAATTATATTATACTGAGAGACTAACTTTTATTTGAACAGAGATTGGAAAGTTCATTCCTTTCACTGAGTATGAATCCAGCAACATTTTGTTAAAATGAGTAGGCTATTCTGAAAAGGGCTACATCTTACTTTCTGTTAATCGTTAAAATGAATACTTTCACACAAACAAGGTGAGTTGCAATGGAAATATATAACTACTTCGAGATTGCATATTTTTTTATAATCATAATTTAAATCAGACATTGGCAAACTATTGCGGAATTTGCTAATTGGATTCCCCGAGATACCCTCCTTATTATGTATGTATATATATATATATATATATGACAGTAAACATTACTAAAAACCATTGGCATTTTGCGAATTTCTCCTATTATTATAAATCCGCCTTTTCCCCCTATAAGCGTCTTGCAACATGACAGTACGTGTAATATAAACGCCCACTTTCAAAATATATACATGAAATTAAACTCCCGCCCAGTTTGGAAATTATGAAATCACATTCCCGCACTCCATCAGCCAATGATATTCATTGCAGTTTGTTAAGACAGATTTCTCATAGCTACTTTCATTGCCAACATTCACGAAAATTCACAAAGTTATTGGTGGGCCTCAACAACGGTTCTCCAGATACCAACAGGGAGTTACAGAATCGCTCACGCTCTGGCCGTTGGTATCTTGCTGTCGGTTGTTGAGCTCTCAACAACACCAATGCGTTGGTGACGAAAGTTACAGAATACCGCCCCAGAGTCTCAGAATTTATACTTGCTTTGCGCATATAGAAGATGCTGTAACTGTTCCAAATTTGCTGCCACATACAGTACTATAGCAGTGTTTATGTGGCTGGCAGAGCGGAGTGTGTTTGTTACTATTATGTTATGACTAGGGACCGGATTTTTAGATTTCTAAAAACACTGTTTTAGGTTTTCCATTAGGTGAAATAGTTTTTTTAGGTTTTTTGTCCAAAATATCGTTTTCGGGTAGAATAATTGGTTTAATGCAGCGTTTCTCAACCTCTTTGAACCCGAGGACCTCTAAAATGTCTAAAAAGAATTTAAGGACCCCTAATTTTACATCTCATTTTTAAAAGAAGGCCTATATTCTTAATATTTGGAGTATTAATTATAGGTCATTACAACGAAATATGTGAAAAAATTTTACTTCTTTGCTTTCCACTTGTTTTATGATATTTTAAAATTATGTCTGTGGACTATCTGCACCATCTTCGCGGACCACCAGTGGTCCGCGGACCATAGGTTGAGAAACGCTGGTTTAATGAATTTGAATGTGCTACATAGGATTCAATACATAATTAACACGTCTTCTTAAAACACAGTGTGACCTTCAGTGTGAATAACAAGACAGTACTAATATAAAGGTTAAGGCATACAAGCGCTTTAAAACACAGAAATCTATATCCTTGTTCATACATAGCAACAATGGTTGTTCGTACGAATATTTTAAAAGGAATACGCCGGTACTCTACACTTCCTCTCTTGATACAGTCCATCCTAGATGACAATGGGTTCAACGAAACGCTGGTGGTATTAATTTCAACCCAACAAAAATTATTGTCTCTCCGCAAAATATCGATTCCTCAACTGACAAACAAAAAAGACAAAAAAGTAGCCTAAATTAGATGTTTTAGGTTTTATATCCCGTTTAGGCATATTTAGGTTTTTATACCCCATTTAGGTATTTTTAGGTGCCACAGAAGTAATGTGGGTTAATCCTATGGACATGATTCGAAAAAGTGTATGAGCGCTTTTTGTTTTGGAAGTAAGAAAAAATAGGTAAAAACCTAGAATCCGGTCCCTAGTTATGACTATGAGGATCTCAGTGCAGGGTTTCTTTGTGTACTGTGAAGTCCAGTCCGTAACTCTGTGATATTTCAGTGTAATATTTAATTGTATACTGTGTTGTGTAATATCCAGAGTAAAATAATCCTTTGCGGGGAGACTACGTATATACACATCACGTACATGAGGACAAATAAGTCATGTGCTAGAACAAAAAAAGGTAAAATCGCATTGTAGGGGGGCCCACTTTCAAAACCAATTTTCTTGTCATAAAACACCTAATATCACAAGTATTTTGTTATAGATTGTTCTCTGGAGAGGAGATGTTGCCTCGAAGAGTGTTTGTGTTCTACCCAGCCACCCTAAACGCTACACTTTCTTTTATAATACGATCCAGCGAAAAGTGCCGTGAATGCCGCCATATTTTTATGTAGAAACTCGTTGTTCAGTTATGTTTGATACTTTGAGCTTTGATGGAATTTTTATATGCATGGCTCTCTTGATTTAACCCTCTTATTATTCTTGTCTTTAGCGGCCTTAATAATATTTTATTCAATGATAATTTGTTCTCTGCCGTCTAGTAATTAAATCTTTTATTGTTTAAAAGACAATTTATCTTTAGTTTCTTTTCTTATAGATAACAAATTAATCTTTATTTTCAATAAATATATTTATTATTTTAAATAGTCAATAATTATAAATATATTTTATTCATTTTGCTATTATTATTATGATTGCTTCACAATCTACGTCTTTCATTAAGATATAATAATAGCTCAATTGCTCGTAATTTTCGTCCAATGGGAGTGTTTTTTCTAATATTGTTAAAAAGCAATATTATTCAAATAATCATTCCTTCTACGTCTTTCGTCTTCATCGCCATTTAGGATTTTTTAGTCCTTTCTGGACTCAGCTAGCAGCAGCTGTCGACATTTAATTACCTTGTAATTTGTTCTCAACGATTCAAGGATCCGTCATAACTAATGTTAACTGCACAGAAGCAGTTTCTACTTATTATTCGCCGCTGAATGGTGAAATTCCTCTATGCCGCTGCTAGACTTCTCTACAAAGCTTTAGTATAGCTTATTTGGACTTCAGGATTAATTCTTGAAGTGATATTCATTACGAAAAGGAATCATTACACCAAGTGAGTGTTTAGAGATTTTAATATTTCATATATTTTGAATATTGCTTTGACTCTATCAACACGCAAATTAATTTAATGACATTATCATTGCGTTTGTGATTTGTGAATAAAAGACGTCACAAGATTAACTGTGAATCATATTTACAGCACACAGTTGCTGCATGTATATGTTTAACTAGTATTTATATCAATTCTCGACGTATCAAGTCGAGTGGTCCTCTGGAATTCTTAATAAATCTATCTTAAAACCAACAAGGTTTTTATTCATGGCGGAATCATTCATCGCTCATCCTTCATCAAGAAGGATTCAAGACATCGATTCAACTTCATCTGACGAGTGAGAGTGATATTTGAAGAGATTAGTGTCAGTGCTATTATTAAGGGTTTCTTATTTTTGTAAACCTCTTTATCGTTCATTCCCACGGGATGTTTCGTGCGCATATTTAATTGAGCCCTATTTAAAACAGGATTTACAGTCCGCTGCTTAAGCATGTCACACTCGTGATTGGACGTTACAGGTGTGACGTCTCACCAGCAGACCACTTACAATTCTGGGAATCAGGTGCACCAATAAACGAATCTCGCGGGACTTACAATATGGCACGTTTACAAAACGGGAGAAATCAGAACGCCCTACTAAATTAATAAGACTGTTCCTAACCTAACAGAACTTGTCACTAATTAGTAACACCGTTCCTAACCTAACAGCCACTAAACTAGAATTTCGGAAGTATTCAGAATGCCCTAAGCGTAATGTTGGTTAACCAGCCTCGCTGGAAAACAAAAAAAAAACATCACCCATCCGTGGAAACCTGCGCACATCGCGAGGTGGGCCCCCCTACATTGCGACTTTGCCCAAAAAATTTTTATCAGAAGTTTCCAGATAGGCCATATCCGACCGCAGTACCATAATACGTCTTGCAAACACATTTAAGGATACAGGTTCTATGAAGGGTCCATGTATCTGCCATTGCAGCATGAGGTGCTGTGCATGCGGCAGCACATTACGCGAGGCGCTGAGAATGAATGTCCCTGTATATCAAATATACATTTGGTAGATCTCTCATGTATGGATAGTATACGTAAAATGTATGTAAGCAGTGTACATTTATGAACCAAAGGCCCTATATACATAAATTATATATAAAATATATATCATCTTTACATATTTTTTACGTATAGATATTGTACATCAATAGTACGTATGTGACTGTACGTGTAATTTATATATATTGTCTGCACTGACATGAAATTGGCGTAAACAATAGTGTAACATTTCGGGAGAAATGTTAACCTTTTCACATTGTGCATTTTGTTTTCTATACATTTGTTCATGAACATACTTCTTAAACATTAGTAACCAAACATTCAATGAGTCGATCGATGTCTCTATCGATATCTCGAAAGCTTAGCAATGTTTTGAAATGTTTACAGACACTCATAAACATTAAGTTTAAAACAATTTGCTAAATAGTTTTTCTTAGTTTTACATATCTTTTGAAATACGAAGATATTGTACATTCGCCGTATTTCAAAATAGAAGTCTCGAGAAGTTTCTACGCCACTTCGATCGAGAAATTGAAAGCGCTCGAATGTAATTTTAGAGGGGGTACGTAGGCTAACCTGTTTGACTCTTTTTCATTCTTCATCGAACTTCACTAAGGCAAGCACCTTAGCTTAATCCCAGTACCGACACTTGGGTACCGAGACTTCATGCTACACAACGCAGAAGATGTAGTCTACCAGAACTTCTAGACCTGGACTTCTAAGGCAAAGAAGCCTTTTACCCACAGCCTCCAGCAGCAACTTCAGCATTCTACATAACCTCACCGATGGGATCTTAGGCATTTATTAATACTTTCAAACGAGTCCAGGACACCCTACATACTCTCTACAAATCAAAAGTTAAGTACTCATAATGTAAAACATTAAGGTTAAATACAATAACCTGACCACAACTTGGCAGCTTGTATAATTACCGAATCATTTGGCACTTTGTGCAGGATTCGCATTTCCCATTGTAATAGCTCGAATGTGAAGAGCTCTCAACTTTGAAAGAATTATTATAATTTCTGCATTTATAATTTTCCGAAGTCTTGGACATATTTCTTGGTCCTAACCAAACCTGGACCAATACAGTAACTATATTGTATTCAACTTGGATTTATATACAAATAAATTGTTAACTCTGTTGTTTGAATTGTTATACTATTATTTCATATCAACCACTGCTCAACCAACTACCAGAAGGAATATTTTTTAGTAGGAGAAATTTATTTAATTATATGTTAGGGATCCTAGACTCCTACCTAGCCCAACTCCCTACAAATAGATTAGATTAGATTAGATTTATTTGCCACAGACATTTTACAATGTATTAGCAATAACAATAAACACAAATGAGACAGAATATACAAGTACACATTTCACCAGATAATGTCATTGAAGTCCTTGACCCTGTACAGGGTGTTTGACATCAGGTTAGATTTAATTGTCCTTTTAAAAGGAACATATGATAACTCCTTAATTTTGTTCGGCAATGAATTAAAAGGCCTGAGGGTGCTGGGTGGTGCTGAATTTACATTTATTTATATGTAAGTTTTCTTTGTTTCTGGTAGAGTAGCTATGGATAGTTGAGCATTTATTATACAAGTGTGCATTCTTTTTTATATAGAGAAGACAGCTCAAAACAAACACTGATGCTAATGTAAGTATATTAAGTTCTGTAAAGAGTGGTTTGCAGGATGTTGTAGGCGATGCTCTAGAGATAATTCTTATTGCTCTTTTTTGCAAGATGAATATTTTGTTGGCATAAGGATGTCCTCCCCACAATAGGACTCCATAACTGAGATGGCTGTGTATATGGGCATGATACACTAGCAAGAGTGACTTAGCATCTATGTTATGAGTTAGTACTCTCAACATAAATAGACCTCTACTTCTTTTCTTGGAAACATAGTCAATATGAGAATACCACTCCAAATTAGTTTGGATATATAGCCTAATCCTAAAAATCTCACAGGATTCCTTAGTAGGCTATTGGAGCTTTGAAGATTAATTGTCAATTCAACAGTCTTACTAGCATTAAGACTCAGGTTATTAGCATCACACCATTTAGTAATGTCAGAAGAAGCATTACCAATACAGATAGAGTCATTTCTGTCACATGATACAAGTGCTATATCATCAGCAAAAAGATAGGTAGTGAGACAGTTCTCCCGTACTGTAGAGGGAAGATCGTTAATATATATTATAAAAAGGACAGGACCCATGGCAGAGCCTTGAGGTACACCATACTCTACCAGCTTATAATCTGATACATAATACATAAAAAAAGTGGGACATTTGAGCATATATTATACGTAGATTTTATCTAACCCATATGCCTGATGTATGTTTCCTAGATCTACTGACAATGTAAGTTTTACATATATTTTACATATGTGTGCTGACTGGGTAGAACCATCAACTTTCATGGAACACACTGTTGAAATGAAGTTCTGCGATGAAAACAGCATGTAGATTAAACTTATCAACTTTCAGATAACGGACAATATTGATGTTCATGGCACACTGAATCGACGATGCTCAGCTTTCAGATAACAGACTATATTGATGAGTGATGACGTAACAACGAGGCACCATAGCGTCACCATTGCATTCCAGCGTTCAATGTTATAACTTTTGCCATTTTTGTAACAATCTCTTATAATCTTGACGATCTTTTTGCACAGATCACAACTGAAGAAACAGGACTATAATATTTCAGCAATAGTTTTTAGTTTATAAGCACAGCTTTCGTAAGAATTCAGTTCAAACATGAACCATGTAGGCTACGCTAACCGTATAATGCAGTCTGTTTTTCAGCTCGAATTCACAATAATGTTTTTTAACACATATAAGTCTTTTAAAGATGAACTGTTCATTTATCACCACAGTCAATACTGTACTACAATGCTTGTGAGTCACAACACATAGGAAATCATCGCAGGAACCATCTTAATTGAAATGGCGAATTAGAAACCTTTCACAGTTCTCAGAGTCCATCCTGCATGGAGACAACCATAATATGCGGGGGTGCCCTCAGGGGGGGGGGTTAAGGTTCAGACTGCATAATTGAAATTTCTGGGGAGGGCAAAATATTATCGTTTTATGAATTTTCTGGGGGAGGGGTTGAAAATTGTTGCAAAATTGGCGTTTTATATGTTAAAATAAAAACGGTCGAGTTCTATAACTTCAAAAGGGGGGGCAAGGAAAAAATGTATATTAATAATTATTACAGTCAGGTGTTTTTCTTTTAAGACAATTATTTGAAAGTCAGTTAAGACATAAAAAGTTTGCAGAAGTTCTACCAAATTGACAACATGGAAGCAGAATCCACAGTGGATTAGGAAAGGGGGCTCAGGGGGTTTGGACCCCCAAAAGTCAAAACCTAAAATTCTATATTTGTATTTAAAAAATAAAATATTTATTTAATTAACAAAGATTTGTTGGTGTGTCAAATATGATATAGCAGTTATTTTCTTTTCATAACATAATGAGTAGGCCTATTATGTCCACTGTTCCATGTGTTATTCAACTTTTCTTATAAATAGTAATAAGTATTTTAACTTAGGCAACAGTTTCTTGTTTAAGTTGCCATGTCTTAGAGTACAGTAAACAAATTTGCTAACTAGTTTTTCAGTTACGAATTATCTAAAATGTTTTTTCCACCTCTGTACTAGTGTTTTAAAAGGCTTTGCTGAATGTAATGCTGATTACAAATTTTTGTTTATTAGTTAAAATACATTGAGGTAAAGTCCATGTTCAGTCAAAGTTAAAAATAACCATTGATTCACTGTTAAAATAATTGATTCTGTCTATATGCTGAATGACTTATGATATGTTGTGGTAAAATTCTTCCAGACGTTAAAAACACTTTTGTATAAGTTGATAGTGAATCGTTTTGTGATTGTCAATTAAAATTATTTTGGATTAAAATAATGTCTAAATTATAAAATGTCTTTTTGAGGGGTATTCCAAACCCCCCGGCACTTTCGACCCTCCCCGCAATTATTTTCTGGCTAAGTCATTGTTACACTTATTATATTATTAATATTGTAACAAGGGCTCGTCAGGGTTCAAAATCAGAACACCGAGTTTATAATTGAAGGATGGAGGTTTCTTTATTTCCTACAACAATTGTCAATACAGCCAGAAAACTCCAGACTATTCGCCAGTCCACTGTCCTGTTCAGTGCTCACTCTCACTGTGCTCAGTCCTAATTACAGCACTGTTCCGTTCGCACACACTGTGCGGACTCCCAGTCGAGATAATTCCACGTCGCGCCGGTCAACTCCACAGTCCTCGCTGCCGATGTACGATCCACCCGTCGCGCAGAGTTCCCCGGGACGGCACTGCCTCAGCCCAGATCAGCTCACCAGCTCATCCGTTCACTAGTTACTCCGTTCACCCTTCTCTCCGGTCACTAGTTCCCCGTTGACTAGCTCTTCCGCTCTCGGGTCCCTCCGGTCACTGGCTCCTCAGCTTCCCAAGACACACTCACTTGAGGCCGCGCTGATCAGTCCTCTCCGTCCAGCTCACCCTCTGACGCTGACGCTCGCCGCTACTCACGGACTGCCTCTCGCTGACTCTGACTCTTCACTGTACTGAACTGCACTGAACTCTCTTCATTCACTGACTGACTCTCTCAACTCCGATTCACTGACTGTCTCTCCTTCATTGACTGACTCTGCTCGCTCGCCGCCCTATATATAGGCCCGACGAATATTCCAGAGCCGACGCCTCGAAAGTTCCCCGCCCGCGCATGGTCTAGAATGTCCGCGCGGGGCGCCGTCACAGCCCTTAGTGCGTGGCTCCACCTCTGGCCCCTCCCACGAGCGCGCACCGTCACTCACCGCGCCGTGCCAGGGAGTAGGCCGCACCCGTCGGCGCTCGGCTCCAATCAGCAATAAGAGGGCCGTCCCTTTCTGGATTTATCTAATTCTAGCGCTTTCGGCCCGAGTCCTTCTTCTATCAGCTTCTAGGCTTTTCTGGGCTTTGTCACATTGCCCCTCCTTAAGGGCCTTCGTCCCGAAGTGCCCCATGATATGCCGCCAGACGGTCCAGATGAACTACCAGCATCTTCACTCTTGGCTGTCGCTAGATGCGGTAGACTTCTTCTGGCCACTTGGTGAACTATTCCATGGCCAACAACAGGTACCGATTTCCATCATCAGTAATGGAGCATGGGCCTGCCACGTTGTGTTGCCTCATGGCCCCACGGCTGCGAGTTCTAGGCCCTCTGCTGGCATCGCCGTGGTCGCATTCCTGACGCCACCTCTCGACCTCACTGCATTGGTACAACCAGTAGAACCTTCTCCGCAGTTTGTCGAGGATCCGGTTCACTCCCAAGCGGTCGCCTGTCGCTCCTGCGTGGACTTCCTCCAGGACCTCCTGGACTCTGGCTCTCGGAAGGACTAGGTGCTCCACAGTCGCCTTCCCATCCGCAGACTCCCAGATTCCTTTCAGGGCCCCGTCCCTGACCACTAGGGCGTCCTGCTGGTTCCCAATGCCCTCGTAGATGGCGCTGCGACTGGCTACCTCTTTCCACGTCGGTCCCGTACCCGACATGACGTCCCGCGGTGTTTGTCCCCCGTCCACGTCGTCCCGCGGTGTCTGTTCCTTGTCCACGTCGTCCCGCGGTGTCTGTGCTACGCCCACGTCGTCCCGCGGTGTCTCTCCTACATCCACGTCGTCCCGCGGCGTCTGTCCTTCGTCCCCGTCGAACAGCGGTGTCTCTCCTACATCCACGTTGTCCCGCGGTGTCTGTCCTTCGTCCAGGTCGTCCCGCTGTGGTTTACTCAGGGCATGATCTTCCCCGTCGGTAGCTGGTGGTCCGGTGATGGCCATGTCCTCTTCCTGCTCTTCCTTAACTTCCACCTTGGCCTCTCTCTCTGGTTCACTTTTCACGGCCACCAGTTCGCTGCCCGGTTCATTTAATTTTTCCTTGGCCGGTGTCAGTTCCTGCTCAAGTTCTTCTTTAAGGCTTAACTGCAGGTTCATTACTTTACTTTTCACTTCCTTGCTCAGGGCCTCTCTCGTTTCGGCCAGGGCATCTCTCGTCTCGGTGTACCGCTGGTCCATTTTCTCTGTCAGTCGGTCGATCAGCTGGTCCATTTTCTCGTTCTGCTGGTCCATTTTCTCGTTCAGCTGGTCCATTTTCTCTATCCGTCGGTAGTGCTGCTGGTCCATTTTTCTTTCAGGTCGTTCACGGCGTGCAGTAATGATTTTAACAGGTCCTCCATCTTGCGTTCCTTCAATTATATCCCACTTCTGACACCAGTGTAACAAGGGCTCGTCGGGGTTCAAAATCAGAACACCGAGTTTATAATTGAAGGATGGAGGTTTCTTTATTTCCTACAACAATTGTCAATACAGCCAGAAAACTCCAGACTATTCGCCAGTCCACTGTCCTGTTCAGTGCTCACTCTCACTGTGCTCAGTCCTAATTACAGCACTGTTCCGTTCGCACACACTGTGCGGACTCCCAGTCGAGATAATTCCACGTCGCGCCGGTCAACTCCACAGTCCTCGCTGCCGATGTACGATCCACCCGTCGCGCAGAGTTCCCTGGGACGGCACTGCCTCAGCCCAGATCAGCTCACCAGCTCTTCCGTTCACTAGTTCCTCCGTTCACCCTTCTCTCCGGTCACTAGTTCCCCGTTGACTAGCTCTTCCGCTCTCGGGTCCCTCCGGTCACTGGCTCCTCAGCTTCCCAAGACACACTCACTTGAGGCCGCGCTGATCAGTCCTCTCCGTCCAGCTCACCTTCTGACGCTGACGCTCGCCGCTACTCACGGACTGCCTCTCGCTGACTCTGACTCTTCACTGTACTGAACTCTCTTCATTCACTGACTGACTCTCTCAACTCCGATTCACTGACTGTCTCTCCTTCATTGACTGACTCTGTTCGCTCGCCGCCCTATATATAGGCCCGACGAATATTCCAGAGCCGACGCCTCGAAAGTTCCCCGCCCGCGCATGGTCTAGAATGTCCGCGTGGGGCGCCGTCACAGCCCTTAGCGCATGGCTCCACCTCTGGCCCCTCCCACGAGCGCGCACCGTCACTCACCGCGCCGTGCCAGGGAGTAGGCCGCACCCGTCGGCGCGCGGCTCCAATCAGCAATAAGAGGGCCGTCCCTTTCTGGATTTATCTAATTCTAGCGCTTTCGGCCCGAGTCCTTCTTCTATCAGCTTCTAGGCTTTTCTGGGCTTTGTCACAATGTTACAAAGTGGCCCAAGAGGTTAAAGCGACAAAAAATAAATAAATTAAAAAAATTGCCCCTTCCTAGAAAATATCATATTGGCGCCCTTGTCGACAGCCAAATAGGTTGGGGGTGAGCAATGAAGTTTGAGGGGGGAGTGAGTTATGAAGTTTGGGGGGTGGGCCCCTCTGAAATATGTATGGTACAGGATAAAGTGAGGGACGAAGAATAGTGGACTGTATTTTTATTAACACTTCTCCTATACGCAAACATATCACAGTGAACAAACAAGAATAATACTACCGCACTGTCCGGCAATATGAGCTAACACCTAACCCTCATCTGAACACCACGAAGGAAGGATCCATACTAAGCATGGCTTCCAGGAGGAAGGACTGCGTGCACAACACACAGAGCATACAATATTCAGAAAGCCCACTGAATACCAAACATATTATATCTCCTGGTAATTGGTAGACTTTGAATTGAGAGGTGAGCTTGACCTTATAAGGAAGCGAGCAAGTAATATTACTTCTGTATTGGTGCAAGAGACTATTAGGCTACTGAAGGCATCAAAGAAATGCTTGAAGTTGGTAACATCGCCTTCAAAGGAAGGTAATTGAATAACAGGCAGTTTTATGACACTGTTTCCTGGGAGTTTGCACTGATCACTGGTTGTTTGTGAATGGCTAGAAGTTCACTTAACCTTGATTTAATTTCCCTGTAGCAACTCCCTGTTCCGAATGGATGTCTAGCTCTGTTTCAGCTTCCACCAGGGGTTCAATTTGGGTTTGAATTGATTCATACTTATCTCAAATGTCATGTAGGCTTTCGTAATGCACTCTTGAGTGTGTAGACATTCACCTCTTCAGGCGATTAATCAAGTAAGTTCTCTCTTGATGTGACCTCGCATCTTCACCAATTATTTCAAATCCTGCTCCATGATGATGTGAGAGAAAGAAGAAATTACAGGAGATGTTGATGTGTAGGCCTACTGCAGAGGCCGTGCTGCTGTCTGAACCTTGCCTGGGTACCACCAACTATAAGCTTGCAGAAGACGATTGAAATCTAGTCAGTTCACATTGGCTGGGTCCGAATATGGTTCATACGAACTTGACAAACGATTTACAGAAGATTGTATGTGTTCTTAAGTTAATTTAGTGATTTTGAATGTTGGGTTGAGCTATAGGAGGAAAAACCCATGTTCGCTCAGGAACACCACAGACAGGAACGGTCGTGGGTTAACAAGAAAGTACATAGGTTTATTGCTGTAAACCAACATTACGTCAAATTTAATGATTCAACAACAACAAAAGGCAATCAAACAAACATTATTAATACTGTTATTGCATAGAAGTCGTAATGTTCAGCCTTTATTGTACTGTTTTTATATTTTTAGGCCTCAAGTTCTGAGTCCATGTCGTAAACCATTGTTGTCCTCACATTCCACACACACGCCATTCAGCATTTTTATGTTTTTAGAAATCCACACAATGACAATACAGCTGCTGTTTTAGCAGGATTTACTCCTGGTGCTGTCACATCATCGCAACATTTCTTCCCATAAATAAGGATTTCTTGCTGTTTCATGTCCTTTACATTTCTTTCCTCTATCGGCAATGTCATTTTCCAAAGAAGCAATACACTCATCTAAGTTTTCTTTTTGGCTCAAACAAAGGGGCATTTAATAGCAAGTGGCTGCGCACTGCTTCAATTCTCACAGATATCGACTGCTGTAGGGGCAGGATGTTGTTTAAACGATCTCCTGCTGTCTACAGACGAGATACAGAACTAACACTAGTCTTGCACCCAGGTACTCAACTGTGCCAAATATAATAATAAGACTGTAATAACGTGATCAGTGATAGATGTAACATTTATTTTCAGACTGTGTCCCATCCTTAACACTTTGTTGTCTGAAACTTAACAGTAATTTTTAAAAAAAGTTAAATTATGTTAATAATATTGGAATACAGTCTTCATACATATTTTTATTACAAAAAAAAAAAGCCTCTTAAATAATTGTCCTAAACTCACAGAACATTGGACTGCAAGTACAAAGGTACTGAATGCTATACTTATTTAGTAAGACTACCAACTTAGAGAAAACAATACGAGGTACAGTTGGGAGTTGATGAGATGATCCCTGGCATGACTATGGGGCTCTTATCTGCAGCCAATAGCAGCGCTCCCTTACTTTTGCAGTTATAGCACAACACCGTCTTCCCCCTGCATGCCACCACCAAATCACGGATCATCTTGTCAGCTCCCAACAATATAGTAATGTGTATATTATTTTATCGCAGGTTTTTGGGGAGAGAAGTATGAAAGTGATAGCCTATTACATTTCTGTTTAATTTCATCCCCAAAACGGTTTTATGGTAACATGCGAGTGAGAAATAAAATATTCCACAAAGACAATAGAATTTTATGTTACCGGAATTTCTGTTTCTTCTTATTTGAAGCCCTACCAGTCTTGTTGTGTACAAGTGATGGGATGCAAAATTCTACATCTTCTATGAGCCATAAAAGCTATACCAAGCGTTTTCTGAGTTTGAGTGCGATAAGTCGTTCTTCCTATTTCAAATTATAAATACTGGTACCTATATAATGACCTTAAATTTAAAATTTTAAGACCTTCATAAGATAATTTCCAATTACAAAATAAAAAACCCGGGCGACGCCGGGCCTTTTAAGCTAGTCCTTCATAACGAAATTGTAGAAATAAAGGACCATCTCTGTTAAATTCATTGGCCTGCTACAACATAAAACCACTTCCTCATAATTCTCTTTTAACCCTGCAGTGCTCGCGTGCTATTTTCGGACATAGAAGCTCGCGTGGCGTCTGAGAGACGCTGTTCGTTTTTTACATTGTTTCTATTGTTTTATGTTGTTTTGAGTGTTCATTTTGTTTATTGAGGGTTGTCATAGTTTATTTAATATTATTGAACATGTTTTGCATACATTGCTTAGTTAAAAATATGTGTATTAAGTCAATTTATTGAAAATGAGCTTTTAACGAATCATGTTGGACACAAATCAATATTAGCACATTATGACTTTAATTAATTAACAATAAAAGATGTTGTTAGGCATGTAATCATTTTTAAATTATTTTAAATTATTATTGTCCTAAGACTGTGTAGGTATAACAACTTTTACTACTAGTTACTGATCTATTCTTATTCCATTTAGAAACTTTGTCCCGCCCTACGAAATATTTAGGCCTATCACTTTCACTATAATCATTATCATCATCTGCTTCTTGTTCAGTGTCCGTAGACTCAATTCTAGACTCCGCAATGTCTTCCTTAGGATCACTATCACAATCAAGTTCTTTCTTCTTCTTCTAGCAACTTTGCACTTTCTTCCAATCATTTGGATCAGAAAGGTTATGATAATTCTTCACCTTTCCACTCATTGCCAAGTCTAAAGATAAATAATTTCCATCATAAAAGATTGTTATTGTAGGTTTATGATCACTAGTTTCTGCAAGAAATTTGTTTATACCAGTAACTTACATTCAAACAGTAAAGCTCGCGCGGCGTCTCACAGACGCCATCTACATTTTTGCAACAATAACGTCACTCCACTCTTGCTAGGTGAAAACTGGAGGGTTGCCGCTTGGATATGTTATTTAAGAGTAGTTGACCGAAAGGTAGATGACAGGTCAGCACAATGGCCTCATAGGTATTCTAGATATGGTGAAATGAATCTGGTCTGGCGTCTGTCAGACGCCGCGCGAGCACTGCAGGGTTAAACATGTCACCATTCTTCTTATGTTATACCATTTCGCACAGAGGTGCTAAATGTAAGATATCCTGTGTACCAACAAACAAATGCCTTTTAATAGTAGACCTAACATCCCTTTTAATAGTAATTTTAAATATATGGCATCTTCCAAAAATCATGAAATTATTTCATAATACTAGTCTACTGATGAATTAATTTTGGATATTTCATAATATCAGTTGGAAAATGGTTACGATTTGGTGATTGAGATACTAAAATTTCCTGATTATAACTATGGAATGGCTGTGAATTGAATAAATAATACGCATGACTGTTGGCAGATTATTATCAAATTGTTTATTATTGAATTACTGTTTTATACAGCAATGTTTCTGGTTCGAAGTTATCATATAAAATCTAGTTGTTCTAGACCTATCTACATTTCCATCAGAAAAAGGCATCCATAAACCTAAAGAGAGGATGCTACGAGTTAAGTAAGGGTAGAGAAAGAGACTAACATCTACTCCTATGACCTGTATAAATAAAGTTACATTTCTCAATATCAACTCAATGAAAAACTACAGGCTGCTTCTTGAACAATAAAAAAATATATTTCAAACTTTCTCCACATTAACTATGGACCTTTCTATTCTCCCATTTATTGCTCTATGAGGCCACTTTGCCAGTGTGTGTATTCAGGTGTAACAGCTTCATGCAAAATAAAGAGTTGGTGTAGATTAAGAAAGATTCTTCCTCTCATGTGTGAGCAAATGTCTTTTCACATCTCCTTTTCGGGCAAACTTGTTTGTACAGATATCACAAGTAAATGGTTTCTGTCCAGTGTGAGTGAGCAGATGAGATTTCAGATGTTGTGTTTGGGTAAATTTCTGTGCACAGATATCAGAAGAAAATGGTTTCTGTCTAGTGTGAGAGAGCACATGTGACTTGAGGTTCCCTTTTCGGGCAAAAGTTTTTGTACAGATATCACAAGTAAATGGTTTCTGTCCAGTGTGAGTGCAAAAATGTCTTTTGAGATCACTCCTTAAGAGAAATTTATGTGAACACACATCACAAGAAAATGATTTCTGTCCAGTGTGAGTAAGCAGATGTGACTTGAGAGACCCCCTTTGGGTAAATTTCTGTGAACAGATATCACAAGAGAATGGTTTCTGTCCAGTATGAGAGAGTAAATGTGACTTGAGGTTCCCTTTTCGGGCAAACGTTTTTGTACAGATATCACAAGTAAATGGTTTCTGTCCAGTGTGACTGAAAAAATGTCTTTTCAGATCGCTTCTTAAGAGATATTTATGTGAACAGACATCACAAGAAAATGATTTCTGCCCAGTGTGAATGAGCAGATGTGATTTGAGAGACCCCCTTTGGGTAAATTTCTTCGAACAGACATCACAAGAAAATGGTTTCTGTCCAGTGTGAGTGAGGTGATGTCTTGTAAGATCTCCTTTTTGGGTAAACTTTTGTGCACAGATATCACACGTAAATGGTTTCTTTCCAGTGTGAGTGAGCAGATGTAATTTGAGAGACCCCCTTTGGGTAAATTTCTGTAAACAGATATCACAAGAAAATGGTTTCTGTCCAGTGTGAATGAGCAGATGTCTGTTGAGATCAGGTTTTCTGGAAAACTTCTTTCTACATACATCACATGAGAAATGTTTGTCTCGAGTTTGAGTACGGTGTTCACTGTTTCCAGCAGAGGATGTGCTTCTACATACAACAGGTGAGTCTGATTGCATTAGCTGATCCTCTTCTTTGTTATTCCTTTCAGAAATTCCTGAAACTGGCTCTATCTTGTGAATGTTGCTCCATGCTGTGGAATCTTCGTGGTCTGTTTTCTCATGTTTAATTTGTTGTACTTGTATTGTGTCGAACGTATTGGGCACTGGTTCACACTTTGGTTGTGTTTGAGAAATACCTTCCTTTATTTCAATCTTAATATCTTCAGACTTCACTGAAGGTTCCATTCTGGGTTTCACTCAAAGGCAACTCTTTTTTCACAAGGCGTTAGTTTTATTCACTGGAACGGTATAAAATTAATGGGTACATGGGTACATAGGTCTCTTGGACATATGCTCCCAGGAAAGCAGTCTGCTAGTTTATTTACGGGCTGCATCTGTGAGGCCGCCAGTTTATGTTCATCAAGGAAGCAGTGAAACGACGTAGCCAAGCCAAAACATAACGGAAAACATTATAATTACATAGATATGTAATTATAAAATATTTCATTCTAGCATTATAAACACACACGACTTTCTCTGCCCTATTTCTTTTTACTGTTTTCTCGCATATGATTCTAGAATTTTGAACATACTGTAACAAGGGCTCGTCGGGGTTCGAAATCAGAACACTTAGTTTCTAATTAAAGAATGGAGGTTCCTTTATTTCCTATCACAGTGCTCTATACAACTAGAAAACTCCTGATTGTTCTCCAGTTGAGTTCACCAGCTCGTCCGTTCACTAGTTCCTCCGTTCACTAGTTCCTCCGTTCATTAGTCCCTCCGGTCACTAGTCCCCGTTCACTAGTTCTTCCGTTCGCTAGTTCCTCTGTTGACTAGTTCCTCCGGTAACTGGCTCTTCAGCTCCTCAAGTCACAGTTACTTGAGGTCGCGCTGATCAGTCTACACCGTCCAGTTCAAACTCTGACTGATTCTCTGACTGTCACTTCTCACGGACTGACTCTCACTGACTCTCCGACTCTAACTACTCACGGACTGACTCTCACTGTTACTGGCTGCGTCAGCTTGCTCGCGCCCTTATATAGCCTTGTCGAATGTTCTGGGTCTGCTGTCGCGTAGGTTCTGCCCGCGTATGATCTGGAATCCTGTGGCGGCGCTCGGTCACACCCCTTAGCGCGGAGATCCTCCCTACAGGCCTTCCCCACGGAGCGCGGCCCACTCGCTGCGCCGTGCTTCGCTAAACCACGCCCACCAGCGCTCGCCTCCCGTCCGTCCAATAGGGGGCCGCGATCTTTCCAGACGTCAGGCAATTTCTCGCAGTTTCTGGGCATTGTGACAATACTTTTTCTGCCCTAAGAATGTATTTAGTACCAGTGGCGCCAACCTTTGAAGAACATTGGGTGGGCACAACACTTTGTAATTCAACCGCCAGGAAAGTATAGTGCAATCTAGTCAACGGGAATTATTTCAAGTTTATTATATTATATAAACCTTTCTTTAGTTTTGGTTTTTAGGTAACTACTAGAATAAAATAAAATAAAACAAAGAAAATAAAATAAAACCACACATGGACTAGCCATTATAAAGCAAGGTATCTTGCAAAACATGTTACTCCTGACTAGATTTCTACCAATAAATTCGTCGCCTACCTAATTACACCATCTTTTTCGTGGATGTTTCTTCCCTCTAGTTTATTGTCCCTTGTTAATTTAACCCAGTGACCGGCATGTTCCGTGCTCTGTGACGTCATACTACAGAGCATCCGCGCTCTTTGCTCGGCAATATCTCCGTACTGAGCGTGGAGGAAGGGTTCAACTGGCCAGTGGCGGAACGACGCCTATGCATTGACAGAGTGCGCTCCGATCTTCGTAGATAGTATGGGAATAGCACAATTACAATGCATTTGTACGAAAACAAAATAGTACAACTGTGATAAATCAATGTAACAGAACAGTTTTGTTTGTAATGAAATTTAATATAGGCCCTACTTACACTAATCTGAAATGCATCCAGGTGCGGAAGCGTCAGGTTATTTAAATGAGGCTCCGAAACTACTATAAACATACAAATACATAAAACATAAGAATACTTTAAGGAGTACTGCAAAACTTTGTCTACTCGGAAACTGAAAAATGTTAAAGTATAAAAATATACAAAATACACAAAATATACAAATTAAACTATACACCTTTGTGAGCACTATGCCAAGTATAGGCCTATTCAGACTTTTGATACACACCCTTACTTTGTGTCACTATCGTGCCCAAGCTCAAGGCATTGTCGAGATTTTTTCCCTCTTTTCTCGCGCACTAATTTTGCAATATTAGGAGACATAGTCTGGCTAACACACAAACGAGAACATTTTTCATGTTCTGATCAGATAGGCGGTTTCCATGTTGTGGTTTGCAGATCTTCATACAAGAAAAGAACTATTCACATACATACATCGATACAAATATACTCAACATTCTAGCAGCAAATATATTATGTAGTTGCCTGGGGAAATCTTCTATAAAATATAGATAGATCCTTTTTGTTTTGAAAGCGGTCTTTCATTTCAATATTATTTTGCAAATCAATGACTTCTAGTTGCAATGACGTTGGAACACTGTCAACATCCACAGAAAATGGTGTCGCAAATATGCAAATATCGGATTGGAGTTTTGCAAAATCTTGAAATCTGTAATAAAATATCCTGATCCAGTTCTTCTAATATTTGTACATAATTATTAATGTCTGTAATTGAATGACATACTGTAGACAACTTTGGAAAATATGGCGTGTCTCCGAGGGTGACCTGACGTTTCCGTAAGTCTAGGATTAATCTGAATGCACTAAATTTACCATACATTTCACTGATTAACTGACCTCTGCACCCTTGCCATGGTTAATGCACGCAATTCAATGTACCATCACGGCTCACCTTAACCCTACTGCTGCACTGAACGCCACTGCGCTAGTGCATATTAACAGGAATGCAAGTCAACTGCTCGCTCTCTCAAGCTCTTCCGAGATGATCGGCTCTTACGTCACAACTGCAGCATCTGCCGGACACTGATTTAACCAATCTTTCCTGATTAATTCTTTCTACAAGTTCATTCCACAAAAAAGAGCTGTTCGAATTATTGGGAAATTACATCATAATCAAACTTGCAGGTATACTTTTCCCAAATTAAAAATATTAACACTGACTGGAATCGACCTACATTACGTTCTCACATTTGTAAAAAGTAACAAAAATATTAATTTAAATAGGAATGCAGATGTTCATAATCATTATACGAGAAGAGGTACTGACCATTTCTTGAACTCTTACAGAGGTGAATTTGCAAAGAGGAACACCATCTACTCTGGCTCTAAATGTTATAACATGTTACCACCCCAACTTAAAGAAATACATTGATCAGGAAGATTTAAGAAAAAACTCAAAGAATTTTTAATCTCCAAATCTTTTTACACCATAAAAGAATATGAATAGTACTGTATGATTTCCAAATCGGATTAATTATTTGTCCTTATCACATAAATATTTAATTATTACTGTATTTTGATAAGTTCATACCTAAACTAGATTTTATTTTCATTTTGATTTCATTATATGATGTGGGTACGATATATGTTTACATGTTTGTATGTTATTGAGTGGGACAAGGAATCAAAATGGATCTTAACAGCTGATATTGATCATAAAGATAATAAATTGTATATTTGTGTGCATAGTAATTTAAATGTATTTTCAGGGTATTTCATTTGTAAATTTGTATGACGAAGCCAGAAATTGTAAAATTTGAGCTTGTACAACTGCATTGACAGAGTAAGATGTAATGAACTGAGGAACGATTTTAAACGGTCGTGAGGAAATTCGAACAAGAGGATATCATATTATGCATATTAACAGTTGCCTAATCCAAGCCATTCAACAATGAAATAATATTTTTATTAACAGCAATAAATAATTATGAAAATAATCCACGGCAAATTATTGCGTGGTTTAAGCCCCACGGGCCCCTGTAAGTTGTTACCATTGTTTAGTACAGAATATGGAGTTTAATTTGGCATAGGGACTTGTAAGGAAAGAATTGTTATCTAAATTAGCGCATACAGATGAAAGTTTAATATTTCCTAAAAATTGACAAATTTCATGTTTCAAGTGGTACTAGATAATCAGTAATATGGAGAGGTTCCGCATAATATTTCACTATACAAGTTCAATTACAGCTGGAAGCTAAAGGAGAGAGCACTCAGAAATACGGTAGTAAATAAGCAAGTCTGCTAATTTTATAAGCAAATTTATAAACTATACGCTTATTTGGTAAAGCAACAAATGTAGGGTAAGACTAAAATCTATATAATAAATTATGACCCAATAAAGGTCATTGTGTAAAAATATGCCTAATCACCGTTATAATGACGTCGAGAATAATTCTTAATAGTTACAAAGTCAATAATAAAAATTCGTAATATCTATTTTAATGTAAGATTCTGATAATTAGGCCTACATTGGGCCTATATTAAGCCTATATTGTAGCCTAATTTTAATTATATTAAGGGTTAAAATATTTACAAATGCTCAGTTCAGCAGTAAAATTATGGGTATTATAGTCATTCAACTAAAAGTTGTATCAGGCCTATAGCTTGGTTGCATGGTATAAACAAACATAAATCTCATCTAATAACAGTGACGGCCGGTGACAAAAACACTGTGTGTGCTACAGTTTGACCATGCAAAAAAAATAAAATATAACATGCCACTCTCCTTTTGTCGAAAAATGAAGTCCATGCTCCTTCATACTGCAGAATTTATCGATTCCTTTTGTGTTAAATCCATTTGTTTTGCAGCACCCTCATCTCTTCAATCAAGGGCAGTTAAATGTTCCTGGGACATTGTGTTTCTCAAGAAGGTTTTTATTCTTGCTGGTGATGAGAAACATCTTACTGGTTCTGCAGTCGTCATTTGTGTCGTAACAAGGATCTTCAGCAACTTTGTTAATTCACAAAAAGTTTCTTGAAGATTGTTCGACAACACACGCTGCTGCAGTGGTACGGCGCCTAAAGTGTTCCAGAAATTCGGCCTGTCGTACAGAACTCGGAGCTCTGTCTTTAGTCTGAACTTATCCAAAATGTTGTAATACAGTACAGTAGCTTAAAGTTCCATTTCTGGAAAATTCCCGGAGTAGTCACTGAAATTGGCAGAGTTTAACAATTTTGCAGCATCAAGATGACTCAATGAGTGAAAGCAATGACTAGCCTCTTGCGTGATTCTGTCGCATACTTCTTTAGCGTCAATGTGTCTGCATTCCACTTTACTTCGCTTACTAGTAGATGAAGCTTCATGGTCTACTTGGATGCTGTCTGTGGATACCCTAATATTTTTAATTGCATATGTGAAATGAGCCACTGCATTCCTTGCTTTGATTGCATCAATTGATCTGGCTTGTAGCTGGTTATACAGAATGTCTACATGTGGTATTATCTTACTGAAGAAAGTTAACCAGTACAGAAATTCTTCATCCTCCAAATAATGCTGCAAACCAACTGCTCCATGAGAAGTTTTGCTCTGTGGCATCTTTTCTAATTCCAGCAAACATTCTTTCAATTTATCCTTGTTCTAAAACACTAAGTTAACCGTTCTCGATCTAAAGTTCCACCTAGTTGCAGGACAGCTTGGAATTCTACGAGCCACTACTGATTCAAGCACTGACAAACCTGGTGGCGATCTTGATGCATTCTGCAATAGCAGCTGTACTGTGACCTTCTGGTCTGAAGAACCGCCAGAATCTTTCAACAGGCTCGACCTTATTTTCGTAACGAAATACCAGTGCTAACTGTGATTGGTCGGAGACATCAGTTGTTTCGTCTGTCATTAATCCAACGAAGTCTGCTTCCTTCATTTCCTGCTTTATTTCTTTACGGCAAATTTATAGCATACAGTCCAAAAGTTCATTCTGTATGGTTTTGGAGGTCCCTTTAAACCCCTGATTCGATTCCATGTGTTCCCGCACAGTAGCATCCAAATTCGAAACGAAATCTATTAGTCCCAAGAAGATGCCTGGATTTTCAGATTGTTCGGTTTCGTCGTGACCTCTCAAAGCAAGTTCAAAAGCCCCACAGAACTTAATGCAATCAATAATTTTTGAAAGTACGTACAGTACCTGTTTCTTCCCATTTGTTGAATGTGTTTCAATTTTATTCGTGATATGCCTGGCTTAACTGTGCTCGAATATTCACACTGCCTAGAGAACTAAGATTCAGTTCATTATGCATGTGCTTAATGCTTAATGGTTTTTTTATTAAAGAGAGGGTTTACTTCTTTTAAGATGCATTCTGCAATAGCATCTGCACTGTGACCTTCTGGTCTGAAGAACCGCCAGAATCTTTCAACAGGCTCGCCCATGTTTTCGTAACGAAATACCAGTGCTTACTGTGATTGGTCGGAGACATCAGTTGTTTCGTCTGTCATTAATGCAACGAAGTCTGCTTCCTTCATTTCCTGCTTTATTTCTTCACGGCAAATTTATAACATACATTCCAAAAGTTCATTCTGTAAGGTTTTGGAGGTCCCTTTAAATACTTGATTCGATTCCATGTGTTCCCGCACAGTAGCATCCAAATTCGAAACGAAATCTATTAGTCCCAAGAAGATGCCTGAATTTTCAGATTGTTCGGTTTCGTCGTGACCTCTCAAAGCAAGTTCAAAAGCCCCACAGAACTTAATGCAATCAATAATTTTTTAAAGTACGTACCTGTTTCTTCCCATTTGTTGTTTGTGTTTCAATTTTTATTCGTGATATGCCTGGCTTAACTGTGCTCGAATATTCACACTGCCCAGAGAACTAAGATTTAGTACATTATGCATGTGCTTAATGCTTAATGTTTTTTTTTTTTATTAAAGAGAGGATTTACTTCTTTTAAGATGCATTCTGCAATATCATCTTCACTGTGACCTTCTGGTCTGAAGAACCGCCAGAATCTTTCAACAGGCTCGCCCTTGTTTTCTTAACGAAATACCAGTGCTAACTGTGATTGGTCGGAGACATCAGTTGTTTCGTCTGTCATTAATGCAACGAAGTCTGCTTCCTTCATTTCCTGCTTTATTTCTTCACGGCAAATTTATAGCATACAGTCCAAAAGTTCATTCTATATGGTTTTGGAGGTCCCTTTAAACACCTGATTCGATTCCATGTGTTCCCGCACAGTAGCATCCAAATTCGAAACGAAATCTATTAGTCCCAAGAAGATGCCTGGATTTTCAGATTGTTCGGTTTCGTCGTGACCTCTCAAAGCAAGTTCAAATGCCCCACAGAACTTAATGCAATCAATAATTTTTGAAAGTACGTACCTGTTTCTTCTCATTTGTTGATTGTGTTTCAATTTTTATTCGTGATATGCCTGGCTTAACTGTGCTCGAATATTCACACTGCCTAGAGAACTAAGATTCAGTACATTATGCATGTGCTTATTGTTGTCTTTAAGTTGTTTTGTCAACTTACTAAGGTGCCCTAAATCCGTTACTCCCGTTTTGCTCCACGAGTTGGAATCACTATTGCCAAACAGAAGACAAGGAAAACAGAAGAGGGCATTCCTAATTTCATCCAGCTGTTGTCATTCACCGTCCTATGTAATTTTCTGTTGTAAACGCAGTTTTTTCCGCCTTTCGCTTTTTGGTTGATAATCAAATCGGGTGTGGGCTTTCCTAATTGTTTTATCTCAATTTTTTCTTCCATACTCCTTCTAGAGAATGGATAAGTAATTAAACTGTCTACTGTATTCATTCTTCACAGTCACGGCAATAACTCTGAACACGAACACACACGCACCACGAAATAGCCTATACTTAGTACTTTTCCACTGTCGGTTCTATCCTGTTAACAGTTCGCACTTCGCACAGAAACTAGAATGCAGTTTCAGAATTGATAGGGTGTCTGGTCACTCTGTCCCCAGACATGAGATTGTACAGATCGCGCACTTCAGGTCTGCCGGTCTGCCACGTCACAAAACTACGGCTGCCAGATGATGACGGGAGGGGTTGTTTGCAAGTTCCTCATGCGTGCATGTCATAACAAAAACATTAGTTCTTTAAGTTAAATGAGAAGAAAACTCACCAGTGCAGGTCACAGCGAAATTGATACCATCTGCCTTCGTTAATCACTATCACTATCATCACTAGAGTTAGCGTTGTTATCACTACTGCTTTCATCACTATTCACTTCGCCTAATGTTACAATTCATTGATCTACAACTGAGTCGATGATACCTTCATTTTCCATATAGATATTTTCTAGCCTTTCTACGCTTTCACAAAGAGGTTTCCATGCATCATACATTGTAGTAAACTTTTCTTTTACTAAACAACTGTCTAACATGTTGCGTTTTAAACGTGGTATTTCTAACACCAACATACTGTTTCATTTCAGCCCAGATTCTTTCTATTGGATTTAAATCCGGATGATACGGGGGGAGACGAAGTACAGAATGACCGTAAGTAGCGCATATCCGATCCGTAGAGAATTTCTTTTGTGCTGGTTTATGCAACAAAATAAGTTTGTATATAGTCCAGTCAATGAATGCTCAGAAAGGGGTGTAGAGGGAAATGGAAGGAACACAATTTTTTACTTTGGGACTTTGTTGGGACTAGTTAGAAGGTAAACATACTAAAAGTCCCCACTCCTAGGAGGTGAGCGGGGGGCAGGGGGGCCCTTAGAAGGTCCCCTTTTCCGGTTTTTTGCTTATATCTCGGAAACTATTGGTCCTAGCGATAAGACCCTTCTATACAAAATTAAAGCTGACAAAATGCTCCACAAGAATGATTCCACTCATTTTTTCGCTATCCCACGTAGTTTCAAAGATGTCAGAGCTCAAAATTAGCTAATTTTGAAAACAAATTGCCTCTTTCTTGCCTTATTTTGTTAGCTAACTCTTCGGCTCTTAGTCCTACGAAAAAATCATAAGGAAAGTAGTTGGAGAGCACTAAATTTTCTTGAAGAATATATTATGATAGTTTACTTTTTATCTTCAACCATTCAAAAGTTAGAGCAATTTTAACTTTATGTGTAAATTCCGGGATTTTGCAGAAAAACCACAGCCCGGCAATCTGGGTCACGGCGGTGAAGCCTACCCTTGCGCTATGCCGCCATCTTGCCTCACCAGAAGACACCCATTGAACTACACGTAATTCAATGGGAAACTATCACGAGAACTTAGATTAAAGTCTAGGCCTATTTTCACAATTTTCTATTGGAAATTTTGTATCCACTAGTGAACACACTGAAACCACATTGAAAAAGCCCGTGCTCCTGCTATTTTTCTCAAGTATTGGTACCTATTACTTGCTAAAAATTAGGGTTTTGATGTGAAACTTCTTTAGCCGTGGTTGGATTAAATCGAGAGCTTGCGTTACGGACAAAATCGTCACGAAATTAGTGTTATGCTCAAAATTAGTTTGGTGTGACGGAACGGACTGCACAGAAAACAATCAAGTCAATAATTATAATTAGACTTATCCAAAATTTAAAAAATAAAAAATCCAAAATAAAAAAATTAAAAAGTTAAAAAAATCGAAAATCCAAAATTCTAGTCTAAAAATCCTAAATTAAAAAATAAAAATAAATTTAAAATACAAAATTAAAAAATCCAAAATTCCAAAATTAAAAAATCAAAGATCCAAAATTTAGGAAATCCAAATTTTAAAAAATAACCCAAAGTAAAAAAATAAAATAACCAAAATTTAAAAAATAAAAAATCTAAAATTTAAAAATTCAAAAAATAAAATATCCTAAGATCCAAAATTTAAAAAATCCAAAAGAATAAAAAATTCAGAGATCCAAAATAAAAAATACGGTAGGTATTCCTGCATGCATATCATAAGGGCCTACTTATTTATTTATTTACTATCCAAAAGTTTAACCTTATTGTACCAAGAGGTATATTAAGGATATAGTTATTTACAAACATAACATTAAAGCATAAAATATGAATATTAATTATAGTGCATAAGATGGCTTATATGTTAATAGTTACTTACAAATATTATAACACATTCTTAAATTCTTAAGGAAGTATGAATAATACAAGAAATAGCTGTCAATGTATGCTTACACTTATTTATAAAAATATAAAACATTTCTAGTAACTAAAGCATAATATTATTTACAATGCAAAAAATACGCATAATTTGAGGTTAAGTTTATTTGCAATTTCTAAATGCTAATGTAAAATATGACTGTAGTATGAAGGGGCGTATAAAGTAAAATGGCGGATTCCGACGCCGCCCCCGACGCCTGAGTTGTGCCCTTTGTACCGGCGACGCCATGACGTCATGGGTGTCGTTTGAAAGCGCGCGATGTGCCCTTTCGTCCTATGGTGTTCCCGACGTCTGTTACGTAACCGACGCCGCCCCGACGCCCTAGTTGTGCCCTTTGGAACATGACGTCATGGGTGTCGATTGAAAGCGTGCGATGCGCCCTTTCATCCTGTGGTGGTCGCATAGCTCCAGGACATGGAGTTAAGCCCCAATCGTAATAGTTGCGCAATGCCCTTTGATCCGGGAGCGCTACTGCAAGAGTGTACAATGGGGAGCTGAATGCCTTATCGAACTTTGCTTCTATTCTAATGTTCCCACTAGAGGGCTAACTTCTATGACCATACGATGCCGAAACATCAGGCGTAAGATCAAACATCAGTGTAAAATACCCATTTATATACATATCGTGAGTGATTAGCATCCCGCTATTGCTATGATGGATCCCCGAACCTTTAAAAAGTGTATCGTAAGCTAGAGTAGTAGTCTTTTCATGATCTGTGGAAATGTGTAATCCTTCTGATGGAATCTGTTGTCCATTGACATACAAAGCAAAAGAACTCAAAGCAAAATGTCGAAACTCGTAGGGATTGGACTCCACTGTGCCAGAGAAAGAAGAATTTTTAACCATAGAGAAGAGAAGTCGTTTAGGTAGAGTACCAATGTATGCATTGTCTATAGAAATAGAACTAGCTCCTGAACTAAACGTAAAGGTTTTCAAATCCACTCTTGTGATGGGATAGTGAGCATTATGACCTTTCTCTAAGGTTTTAATGTGTGCTAATAGAATGCTAGGCGATGCTTTAATTTTCCTCACGTACAGACCTGCATCTAGAAATTTAAAGAAGACTTTTGAATCGTCCTTTTCACCCAGGAGATAAAACTCTATCTTTGCTTTCGTAAGTCTTATATGCATGTTTACTCCAGGCAGTAAAAGTTTAGACAGATTGAAAATGTCGCCATGTAGTTTACCTATCATGACTAATACTTTAGAATTCTTAGACTTGTTGTATCTTTCGGTCCAATTCTTAAAATAATCAGTGTGTTACAAAAGGACATTATAATGTTGCGAAATGAGAACAGTTCATTAATAAACAAAATCAAAGCACTTGAAGAGAGTAGGAAAATGGACGTAAATGATGAAGAAAGGTTTCAAACCGGTGATGACCTATTTAATGACCAAGCAATACCCACCAAGCATAAATGGCAAGAGGCTAGAAAGCTCGGCTCAAATCACAGTAGATCTACCAGACTCAGGACTCAATCTACCTACTACTCAGATTTTCCACCCTTGAGTGTTAAAAATAAATTTAACATTCTACAGTGTGTCCCACGCAAGAGTTGGCCAATGACGCGGGTTCCTGCGGCGCGGCGGGCACAGCTCCAACTCCCGAGCGATCGGGTGAAATATCTACGCTAATGAAGCCGCGATCGGTGTTATGATTCAGGTTCTCACATTTACAGTTGGAATTACAATGAAAATAACCACGTACCTCATCATAAGAGATGTTGGAAATGTCCTCCTCTTGCATCCACACAACATTGGAACCTTTTTAAGAAATTTTCTTTCACGCGCATAAGTTCAGCTTCCGAGATAGAATTAATTTCTCTTCTGATATTGTCTTTAAGTTCTTCTAATGTGTGTGGGTTTGATCTAATTTCTGTTCAGTAAGTACGCGCCGCTTGGTCCCTCCTTTAAGTTACTATCGAGAATCGAACCAGTTTCCTGAAGTTTGCTTACAAGTTTTCGCACGGCTTCTCTGCTTGGAGGACGTACACCTGGGAATTTTGCTAAAAACCGACGTCTTGCGTCCTTGCAAGATGATGTAATAAATCACATATGTTTTTCTTTGTGAGAACCTGAAACATTACACCAACAGCGGGCTTTATTAAACTAGATATTTCACGTTTCCTTTGTAATGTACGGGAAATTGACCTATACACTTTATTTTTCAAGTTTCTCCATAAATAATATTCACATACTGTTAGAAGAACTTAAAGACAATATCACATAGGCCTATCACAAAAGAAATGAACTCTGTCTCGGAAGCTGAACTTATGCGCGTGAAAGAAAATTTCCTAAAATGGTGTTATTGTTGTGTTGATGCGAGAGGAGAACATTTCCAACATCTCTTGTGGTGAGGTACGTGTTTATTTTCATTGTAATTCCAACTGTAAATGTGAGAACCTGAATCATAACACCGATCGCGGCTTCATTAGCGTAGATATTTCAACCGATCGCTCGGGAGTTGGAGCTGTGCCCGCCGCGCCGCAGGAACCCGCGTCATTGGCCAACTCTTGCGTGGGACACACTGTAGAAAGCCTGAATGATTGTGAGGTGGCAGGGGTACAATGCAAAACTATCACGAACCAGTATGAGCCCGGGCCCGGCAGACCAGATTTTATTTTTTAATCTTGTAAATTACTCTAAAATAAAATTGGAGCGTAAGTTATGTTTTAGGCCTATGTGTTTATTGTATCTGCATTGTCCTGTCGTATAACGGTGACACGGAATTAATCAGTTGATTAGAAATGGATTATTCTTGAAGAAATATTGCTATTTTTTAAAAGTGGGAGCAGAAATTCTTTTGGACTGAGCAGTAGGCCTCACTAACGTTCGGCATTTAAAATAGTAATTTTCAAAAGATTAATTTTGATACATACAGATTAAATTGAAACATATAGAAAAAATTGCTCCTAATCAGAACATTTTAACGTATTTTTCCATTTCGTGCCTCTTGATTCCGAATATATAGATCTTATAGAACCTAAAAAGGGTTAAATCAGACTGAAGGGCCTAAAAGTGACTAAGGAAGAATTTTGCTGAAAAACTAGGAGCTAAAGAGGACTTTTGCTGAAAACCAGGGGCTAAAGAGGACTTTTGCAGAAAAACATGATTTTTAAATAGATTTTCCAATTAATGCGAAGGAAAACAAAGATGTGATTTGTGCGTTTTAAGAAAATAAACTTGAACTGTTATCATTCCAACAAAATTCTGAGGTTACTGTTAATACAACAAATCTTCAAATAATCAATGTCTGTTTGCTGGAACAAACCTAAGTTGTAGACTTCCATTATTTTAATTCTATGAATTGAAAACGATCATATGGAGATAATTTTCAATAGGCAATATTATTTGAAATGCACTGAAATTAACAATGTAGCCTATATGTCGATTTGTCGCTTGTCTTTGTAACTCGAAAATGTGCCGCTCGCCATCGCAGGAAATGAAACTTGAGTCGTCTGTTGTCTGCAATACTTTGAAATCTGCAACTAATCCAATGTCGTTTCAGCTTTCAAATAACAAGTTTCCGACCGACGTTAGAGAAGTGTAAGGAACAAATTTGTGACACTCCAGTCTATTTATTTTTCTAGGTTGGAAGTAAAGTTGCGTGGTGTATTGACCCTTATTGTGCTTAAGATAGTTTGATAAGCCTAAACAGAAATCTTCAAAAATAGGACTTTTCCGGCAGTGGATTAAGGAAGACCTCAATTCCACAACTGATGGTCAAGTAATTTTCTGCCAAGCCTGTCAAAAACAAGTAAGTAAACATAGCTATCTTTATTTTACCTACCAGACTTCTTCCTTCAGATTTTTAAATCTGAAATTTAAAAGTCTTTTACTGGTGCATATGCGGTTGAAATGAAGTTGACATTTTTCGTAAACACGTTATTTTTTAATTACTGTCATGTTCTTAGTGTTCGTTGAATTACAGACTTTTCATTAAAATACTATAAAAAGAAAGAATAATTCTATAATTAAAAGGTAAATATCTCAATTGTTTGTGCTATTTTTCGAGTGCTGATATAATTTCTTTAATAATTAAAAATAAATAAAAATAAAAAAACTAAAAAAAAACTAGAGTAACTGTGTCAAAATAATAATACAATTTTCGGTTTTAATGTTAGTGTTTTATTAAGGCGGCTAAAATATTTTGTTTAAAACCATAAACAGTATATTCCACTAAAATAAAACGCTAAAGTACATTTTATGAAAGCCTAAAAATCCGGGCTTTATATTACCATAAAATAGGCGATAAATTGGGCTTTACTCCGGCATCAGTCAACCGTTTTGATCCAAAACCAACCGACTTCGTTCCATGGGCGTTATAAATGTGTATACCAAGTTTTATGAAATTCCGATGAAACGTATTTGAGTTACCGCGCTTATAGACACGCGGGCAGACAGCCATATTTTCCCGTCTACTACACAATCTCATAAAGTACCGGTACCGTTCTGGCACTTAATAATCATAATATCATTACATAATCTTTTTGTTTCATACATTATATTTTGTTTAAAACCTAAAACAGTATATTCCACGAGGTTAGGTTTCAGCAGTAAATTTAATATTTGAAGGGGGCCCGGAAAAATTTTATCCCTGGGGCCCTTGCTTTCTCTCCACGGCCCTGACTACAACTATACTCTGACAGCCAAGGGAGGAGTATCCCGCAAAATGTGAATGAAAATAGCAATCACAGGATGAAATCATTTATAAAACCAGGTGACAAGTTTAATGATATAATGCCAACAAACTTGAAACATGAACCAGATGACTTCATTGTGATACTTGCTGGGACCAATGATATTGCAAGTAACGGAGCACTTGATTTTCGGATTTCACTCAAGAGAAAACTACAAGATTTGCAAACAACTAATGTGATTGTCTTCGCTGTGCCCCACCGTTATGACTAGGGCCCGGATTTGTATGTAAAAAAATATTTTTTTTCCTGATGCGTACATTCCTAAAACAAAGTTTTATATCCAAATCGATGTCCGGCAAACGCAAATTCCAAATTTTATTTTACATAAAAACACATATTTTACTAAAAAAGTTATGTGAATAAATATTTTCGATATTTTCTCCATAAATACATATTTTAGTACGTTTCCGGATTTTTTATGTATTTTATTTTCCTAATGCTCATATCAAGGTCCGAAAACCGCAAGTTCTAAATTTTATTTTACATAAAAATACATGTTTTACAAAAAAAGTTATACGAATAAATATTTTTGATATATTCTCCATAAATAAATATTTTAGTACTTTTTCTCATTCCATTTTAACATTTTACAACAAAAATTTGTATCTCGAATGAATTCAACACAAATGCTTCACTTGCAATGAGGTGAGAGTGATTCACTTGCACTTGCTTATCGGGGGAGAACAGAACCCAATCTCAACTATGTTGAAAGGCAACTTAACACTATCTCAGGTTCGAAAATACAAGTTCTAAGAACAAAATTTAAAGGTATGTTTGATAAAAATGGTGACTACCAAACCCTCTGCAAAGTCCTCAAGTTTTGGAAGGTCAAAACATAAGTGAACTTGATCGTGTGTGTGTTAGTGATATACAGTACACCTTTTCAAATAGGCAAGTTTAACATTGTGTGATGTAGAACGTTCCTTTTCTCAATTTAAGGCATTATTCTCGGATAATAGGCAATAATTTGTGATCCATAATCTGGAGATTACATTTGTTGCACACTGCAACTCCTGTCAGCATTTTACATCTGATGTTTAACTGCAATTGGTGAGTTTCAGTACACATTCTGGTGTTTTTGTTTCTTTTTCAGAAAAAATTTTTTTAGCACATATTTTAAACATTTTTAGCACATAAAAAAATAAATATTTTTAAGTTTTTTAGCACATAAAAATCCGGGCCCTAGTTATGACCTACCAGACTGGTCATGTGTGAATATAGAAGTAAGTAAAACTAATGAATATGTGAAGAAGATGTGTATATTTCAATAATACTGTACTACTTTTATAGACATTAGTGGATTAGGGAAGAGATTTTATACATCACATGGACTGCATATTAACAAGTGTGGTAAAAAATTTATCAGTAACGCTATTATAGACTGTATTGATAATTACCTAGAGCAGTGGTTCTCAAAGTGGGGTCCACGACGGTGTTTCAGGGGGTCCGCAGGCGGTTTAAGAAGAAATAGGATATACCGTAATTTTGAAGTGCTTAACTGTGTTCCCCACTACTTATCTATGTGAAACAGCACTCTCCCACCTGATGTACTTGAAATCAAAGTTGAGAAATAAACATGAAGTTGAAAGTGACTTAATATTGAAATTATCAGATATTAAACCTAACATTGCAGAGCTAATTAATCAAAAGGAGCTTCACTGTTCTCATTAAGGAGTAAACTCTGTTTGATACCATTGATATTGTTATTTTGTCTATTGAATTTAATACATTTGAATCAAAGTATTTATTTAGTTTCTTATTTCAAAACCCAGAGGGGGTCCGCAAAATTTTAATTTTTTTTCAAGGGGTCTGCGGACTGAAAAGTTTGGGAACCACTGACCTAGAGTGTAAAAGCAAACTTAATGGAGATCCTATTCCTCTTGAAGATAGGACTTTTTTAATAGATGCTGATAAATCTAATTATTCTAGTAACAGAATTATTAATGATAAGAATAATGACAGACATGAGAATATATTGATAAATGAATCAGAATGTAGGCCAAATTATTTCGCAATGAGTGATTTACCAGATAGTGATGATAAAACTTTCAATTTACTCTTCTGGAATGTTCAAGGAATATGTAACAAAATTGATGATATAACTATTATGTGCAATAACTATAAGGTTAATTCAATCACTGTTGCTGAGCATTGGGTTAATGTGAATGAAATTAATTACCTTACAATACTTGGGTATAAATTAGCCTCCTATTATACTAGACCTAATAGAATTCATGGAGGAGCTGCTATATTTACAGTTGATTAATTAGAGTATAAAGAAATTAATGAAGTTAAAGATCTCTCAATTGAAATGGTCTGTGAGGCGGCTGCAATTGAACTTCTCAGTCAAAAGGTTATTGTGATTTCCTTATATAGGCCTTATAATGAAGATGCTGATTATTTTAATAATTCCTTAGTCTCTTTATATAATATGCTAAATGCTGTATATAAGTGTAGCTACAATTTAGTGATAAGTGCTGACTTCAATGTTAAATTTAATGGTGATGATAAATTCAAAAAAGACTTGATCAATTTATTTGACTGCTTTGGCCTACATATTACTACTGAAGAGATAAAAGACCTGGATTATTTAATGGTGGAAATTGCATTGATAACATAACATCAGACATTCATACCAGTAGATGCAAGACTTGTATAATTAATTCTTATCTGTCTGATCATAATGCCTTGTTATTTAATTTTAAAATAGCTGTAGATGTTGTGCAACCTGTACAGAAATTGAAAAAAACTTAAGAGACTGATATCCAATGAGAGTATTACTTTATTTATTAAGTTACTGTGTAATATTAATTGGATTGAAGTTTACATACAGAAGGATGTTAATGATAAATTCAAGAAGTTTATGGATTTATATATGTGGGCTGTTAATGGTGCCTTTCCTCTAATTGAAACTAAAACTAGAAAATTAAAGGTAGATAATAGGTGATATACCATTGATCTCTTACAATTAAAAGAGCAGTGTGACAGATATTATAGGTTAGGAAAACTGTTTAAAAACAAACAAATGAGTGATAAATTTAAAAATTATAAAAAAAAATTATAGGAAAGCTATAAAAGATGCAAAAATATCATATTATAATAAACGAATTGAGAGTTCAAAAAATGAAAGCAAAGCTTTGTGGGATGTGGTTAATAGCTTAACCAATTGTAATAGTAAAGCTGCTGGGTCTGGTGAGGATATAAGCCTGAATTCGTTCAACAATTTTTTTATTGGTCATGTTGCTGAAGTGAGTAACAAAGTGGCTGTCAGTAATTATGATAGTAATTACTACATTAATAAGTGTGTCAAACCTAGTAAAACTTTCAATTTCCAGCATGTGAGTGTTGACCTGTTTATTAAAATTCTTAGTCTTAATAATAGCAAGCGTCTAGATATTTATAGTGTTAATACTGAAATCCTAAAAATATCTGCTAGTTATATATATATCACATATTAGTTAACACACCTACTTAATGATTGCCTCATTGGCAATAGCACTTTTCCTAGTACTGTACAATGAAAAACATTAAAGTAATACCTGTCTACAAAAAGGGAGATAATAAGCAAATAAATAACTATAAACCAATATCTATAGTCCCTGTAATTTCCAAAGTATTCGAAGCTCTATTGAATGAATAGATGTCTAAATATTTTGAAAAGAATGAATTATTTACTGACAAGACCCAAGAGAAATACTAGTAATGCAGTTGTAGGCCCTAAGGTTAATAAGTAATGTTATTGCTGATTTAGAAAAAGGTTTATCTGTTAGTTTTAGATCATTTGACAAGTCCAAGGCTTTTGATACAAGCAACACATTCTTATTAATAATCTCCTTTACTATGGTTTTAATTCTGACTCGACTGATCTCATTCTACCTTATCTTAGTAATTGTACTCAATTTGTACACAAAGATGGACATTATTCCGCTGGAAGGCAAATTAAGTATGCTGTCCCTCAAGGCTTTATACTCGGGCCTATACTTTGTAATCTCTATATATATAAAAGGCTTTGTCCTGACTGACTGAATGAATGACTGACTGACTGATTGACTGAATGACAGGAATCAACGTAGGCCTACAGCCTAAACTATAACAGGTAGAGACTTGGAATTTTGACAGTACCTTCGTTTCATAATGTAGGTGCTCACTAAGAAAGGATTTTAAAAAATTATGATTCTAAATGCCAAAAATTAAATGTTTTTGAAAATACTTAATCCCTTTTTACATAGAATTATCAATTCCAAATCACAGAATATATTGTTGCCAAATGGTATCAGGTGGGCTTGGAAAAAACAAATGAAATGCACTTTTGACAAATAAGAGAAGTTATCAAAATAATTCATGTTATAAATAAATATTACAGAATGAAATCCACTAAAATAATGGAATCACATAACTTTCTCTACCCTGGACATAGAGAAAACAAAACGAGGTATGGTAATGTGTATATTATTATATTGTATCGCAGGTTTTTGGAGAGAAAGGTATGAAAGTGATAATGCTTTCTGTTTAATTTCATCCCCAAAATGGTTTATGGTAACATAAGAGTGGGAAATTTCCCGCCTCGATATTACAATTTTATGTTACAGGAATTTCTGTTTCTTCTTATTTAAACCTCTACCAGGCTTGCTGTGCACTGTACAAGCGATGGGATGCAAAATTCTAGATCCTCTATGAGCCATAAAAAACTATATCAAGCGTTTTCTGAGGGAATAGTTTGAGTGTAATAAATCGTTCTTCCTATTTCAAATTATAAATGCCTATATAAGGACCTAGAATTTAAAATTAAAAATCCTTCATAAGCTAATTTCCAATTACAAAATACAAAACCCGGGCGACGCCGGGTCTTTTAAGCTAGTATTTATATAAATGATATAATTTTTAATGTAGAAAATGTATCAAATGTAGGGTTTTTATTTGCGGATGATTTTGGTTTGAAAGTAAGCTGTAATAATAGATATGAAGTTGAAGTTAGTTCCTTCCAAATAAATGACTGGTGTGCAAGTAACAATCTTTCATTGAATCTAGAAAAAATTTGTGATGTAACATTTACCTTTGATAGATGATCTGTAAATAGGGCTTTGTCAGAACCTATGAAATTCCTAGGTATAATTCTTGATAGAAATTTGACATGGTATGCACATATAGATTGCCTTAGCAAAAAACTGGCTTGTTCATGCTGAGAAGACTAAAATACTTTGTAGACTCAACAGTACTATTACTATTACAGTATATTACTCTCAAATTCAGAGTCTATTAAAGTTATGGAATATTACCATGGGGCTTTAGTTCGCAATCTCAAAGAATTTTTACATTGCAGAAAAAGGCTATTAGGATGATTTGTAATGTCAATAATACAGTGAGTCCCACGCAAGAGATGGCCAATGACGCGGGTTTCTGCGTCGCGGCTGGCACAGCTCCAACTCCTGAGCGATCGGGTGAAATATCTACGCAAATAATGCCGTGATCGTTGTAATGATTCAGGTTCTCACATTTACAGTTATAATTACAATGAAAATAACCACGTACTTCATAACAAGAGATGTTGGAAATGTCCTCCTCTTGCATCCACACAACACTGGCACCTTTTTAGGAAATTTTCTTTCGCGCGCATAAGTTCAGCTTTGAGATAGAGTTAATTTCTTTTGTGATATTGTCTTTAAGTTCTTCTTATGTATGGGAAATTGACCTATACACTTATTTTTCAAGTTTCCCCATAAATAATATTTACATACTGTTAGAAGAACTTAAAGACAATAAAGTAACTCTGTCTCGGAAGCTGAACTTAAGGGCGTGAAAGAAAATTTCCTAAAAAGGTGCCAGTATTGTCTGGAAGAAAGAGGAGAACATTTCCGACATCTCTTGTGATGAGGTACGTGGTTATTTTCATTGTAATTTTGTGTAGTTTGTAATATATTAGTGTAGGTATCTATTTTATTTCATATACTGGTACACATGTAATTTTTATTATTTTTAAATAGATTGCAAATTTTGTAATCAGACGATGTCAATGCATCATTGAATGTTTATATGACAATAAAGTTATTATTATTATATATATATGTTCGTTTTGGAACAAAACTGACTAAATAATCAAGAAAATACTCGGATAAACAAGAGGCAGGTGCAAACCTAACCTTAAGTCTTCCTGTACATGCGCATATGCTCGTTCGTGATACTTTATCAAATACCGCCCGACGTTTTTTATTTGACCGACTGTACATAGCTTGCACCTCTAAATACCGAAATAATAATGTATTGTTCTACGTCACTCCCCCCGGTCATGGTACATTCCATTACCGCTACTAGGCTAATGAAATGGGCCGGATTCGAACTGGGGAACAGAAAGCTAGAGCCTAATCACAGTTATGTTCGATTCACAAAGAAATTAACAGAAAACCAATTCTGTAGCAAATGCAGACGTAATGGCAGTATAATCAAAGCCATTAGCTGCCCCTTCCACTGTGAATTCCTACCTTTAATGGATGTATCCTGGCTTGCTAGCAGTGTCACATGTTTCGGCGAAAGACAAATATAAGGTGCAGTTTAAGCTCCGCCCACTCGATATTCACATTTTGTTTCTCAGCGAACAGGGTGACCAAACTATCCTTGTATATTGTCGCTGACACTCCCGACCATACCAAATATTAAAAATGCGAGAGTGGCCCTTGTACCAAATATTAACAATGCGAGAGTGGCCCTTGTACCTAATATTAAAAATTCGAGAGTGCCCCTTGTACCAAATATTAAAAATTCGAGAGTACCGACTGGTTTGCCTTGCATCAAACGGTTTGTCAGCCTGCTTATCCTCGAAGAATTCCCTAGATCGTGGTATAAAAGAAAGTGCTTCGCTGGGGGTGAGTCAGGGCGGGATATGTCTCATGGAACGATGCACCTTATATTTGGTTTTCCCCATGTTTCTTGTAGTGTCTTTTTATGCACACGACAATTGTTAACACTATTAACACACTATTATGCACATATTAATACTAAATCACGACACTAACTCGAACACAACCACTTCGTAATGAGCAGGACGAAACTGACAGAAGACGATCGCTGCTATGCTCAGGAGGCGCAACATTTAACTAAATTTCTCTCCTCACCCATGCTTCGGGCACTGAAATTTCCCCAAAAAAGAAATCATTTCCTGTGCTGCGCATTACAGTCACAATTACTCACAACCACACTGCATAGGCTGTTTCGAAATAGAGTATATTATCTGATCCAGCGTAGAATTACACGTTTTAGTTTCTTTTTAACTGAAATATCTCGCGGTGCTTGAAACTCTGCAGCGGTTCCCACCCTGTGGACAGCAGTCCCGGGAAGACTGCTCATTTAACTTACCTGTCCTCATTTTCCCAAACGATTTCATAGAGTTTAGGTTACCTAGTAGTAGTAGTAAGTATTCTGCCTTCCGGCAGGTTTTCAAACTTGGTACGCGAATTTTGTTTTCCAAAACTGTCTATCCTCTGCTTCCTCCTTCAGCATCCAATATTTCCGCTTTTCCCTTAAATCGTCCAACAGCTGAATTATTCTTCTTCTTCCAAGTCCAGTTGTAACCTCCAGTCTTCCTTCTACAACATCATGTAATAAGCAGTTCCTTCTGAGAATGTGCCCAACCCAGTTTGCTTTCCTCTGACGAATTGTGTGTATGATTGACTTCTTCTCACCCACTCTACTCAGAACCTCTTCGTTTGTCACCATGTCCATCCACTTTATATTTTCTATCTGTCTCCAGCACCACATTTCAAAACTTTCTAAATATTTCTTCTCTAATTTCCTCAAAGTCCATGTCTCTGATCCATACAAAGCAATACTCCAAATATAACACTTCACCAGGTTTTTACGTAGCTCTAGGTTCAGACTACTAGTTAGCAGAGTTCTCTTCTTCATAAATGCTTTCTTGGCCATGGCAATTCTTGATCTTATCTCCTTGGTGCAATAGGCGTCTTTCGTCAGTACACTTCCTAAGTATTTGAACTGGTTCACGTTCTCTAATTCTTGATTTCCCATGATAATTTGAAGCGGCTCTTCTCTCTTCGATATCCTCATCACCTTCGATTTACCTATGTTGATTTCCAGTCCATACTTTCTTCCTGTTTCCACCAGCCTGTCAATCATTCCTTGCAATATTTCTTGTTTCTTTGCCAGAATCACCAGGTTGTCCGCATATTTGATGGTGTTAATAGCGTATCCTCCTATCACAAAATCCCTAACTCCTTCTAAGGCTTCTTTTGCTAGCCAGTCTCCATAAAGGTTGAACAAGATGGGTGACATACAACATCCTTGATGCACACCTCTTCCTATTTCTACACTGTTGGTCACTCCATGTTCTAGACGCACTTTCACTTTTTGTCCCAGGTACAAATTGCGGATTAGTCTCTTGTCCTTCCAGTCAATGCCAATTTTTTTGAGTATGTCCATTAACTTTTCCCAGTTCACTTGGTCAAAAGCTTTTTGCCAATCAATAAAGCAGACACACACTTCTTCGTTGACCGCTAAAACTCTCTCTGATATAATCCTTAGCTTTCCAATTGCATCTCTAGTTCCTTTTCCTTTCCGGAAACCAAGTTCCTTTCCGTGGGTGCGGGGGGTACAGGGAGAGCGGTGGGGGTGGTCCCCTCCCCCACACCCCCATCCCCCCTCTTCTTTCCTACCTGACTTTTTATATTATCTATTTATTATATTGCCAACTGAAAAACTTTTAAAATCTTACATATGTACTTTCTTTGAAAGCTCCTAGATGACCAAAGTTGTATATTTAATGAGACAGAAAAACAGTTAAATTTACAAATATGTGCAAAATTAACAGAAAATAAAGTAAAACCAGTTAAAAGATGATAAACCTAACTAAAATATAAAGCGAAAATAACATTTCAAACTTGATTTTAATATCCCACTTTGCTATTAATTAAGTTCACTGATTTCTTCATGAAAATTGAATCCCCGACAGTTATTTACATGAACCAGAATGTTTTATGTGAGATTCTTTCCTGCTTGCTTTAAAAATTAACTGACGGATTTTTTATATTGTCTATACTTTTGTTATAAAAACATATTATTTTATTCAGATCAGTGACAAGGTTTAAAAACAGGCTTATATTCAGATTAAAAAGAAAGGACTAAGGCCTATACAGAAAATGTGATTAAACAACATATTACTTACTCAATGGCAATAGACAATTCCTAAGCAAGCTAAAGGAATATTATCTATTTGATGAAACCCGGAGGTTCATTGCTGCACTTACAAGAGCCCTGTTCTGTGCTAACTCCATATAATCATCCCTCGCAAATCCTACTTCTCTTAAATAGAAGCGAACTGAGATTTAAAAATGGTGTCAGTAGCTACTGTTCACAATGTCAAACTGGTCAAATGGCATAGAATTTGGTCCAGTTATACAGGGAGATACAATGAACCTGATGTGTGGTGTTTTTGCGCCTTGCGTTGCATCTGTTGAGGCTATCATAGAGTGGTGCTGATGGAATCATACAACAAATTCCTTAACTACGTTTAAAGGCTTTACTTACCAACATTATGAAAGGAAGTGCTGAAAGTGACCACCGTTGTTGTCCGTACATTTTTTAATTCTTTGTAACTTACTTAAAGTTTGACTGATCTAAATTATATTCACAAGACATTATAATAATACAATATAACATTATAAGAAGAGAATAAACAATTCAAAATAGATTCACTAACACATAAAAACAAAAAAAATACTATACTTAATGGCAAGAAGTAAACACTTTTAACTAAATACAGTAAAACCCCCTTTTTACGTTCCTGCCTTTTACATCATTTTCAGCTGATCCTGTCTGTTATTCTATACCGACAATACATAGGAATCCTGCCATTAACGACTTATAAACAGTTGTATTGCCTGCCATTTACATATTTTCCCCATTGGAAGCACTGATTTTCGATGAACTGCTTTCACTTAAATTTTCCGCTATGTTACCAACTCTCTGAGGCGCAGTGTGAGTTGCTATTTTTGTTAGTCCAGGTGAAGTTTGTTTCTTTTGTGCCAGTGAGATTTACTGCATTTTATTATAATATAGCTACTCATGTAGGATAACTCTTCGTCATGATTTGAAGCAGCACCATACAATAGGAAATGCATTTGTTTCCAAGAAGAGTCTGAAATTCTACGTCGTATTGATTCTTGTGTTCAGATGGGTTAGAGCTTGGACTCTGTCTCAACTATGAACACCATCTAAATCTGCTGAATAGTCAGAGCAATTATTTATTCATGTAACTTATGTGATGCTACAAGGAGAATATTATATGCAAGATTTTATAAAATCTCTAAATCTAATTAACCTGTAGGTTGCACATTAATTTTTCAATTGTATAAACTTGTTTCTTTCATCAACCTCGAAATGTCAATACAGTAGAGTCCCGAAAACTTGGCACTCGATAACCTGGCAGTCCGGATAACTCGCCACACTCTGGCTGGGCGAAAAAAAACATATTACGCATTTCTTTTAAAAAATGTGGCCAGCTTTTGCAAAGTCAGCTAGTTAATTTTCATTATAGACAGCCTTATGCCTTATGTATTCTCAAGCAACCAATACATACAAGTACTGTATTTTCTGAGGAAACAGTCGTACTCAATCTTTTTTGAAGCCTTTCCCGATAACCTGGCATTTTCACACACTCGGCCCCCCTTCGGTCCACATTAGGCCGAGTTTTTGGGACTCTACTGTATTACAAAACAACACCCATATGATAAAAAGTTTGTGCAATATACGGTATTTTCCATCTTATTTTAAATAGATAATGTAAGTGTATTTATTTATTTTCATGCATTAAATTTTGCAATATATAGCATTACATCTCTTCCACTTTTTCGAATCAGTCCCTCGAAAAGTGTAAAAAAGGAGGTTTCACTCTACTCCATTTATTAAGGCATCCTCAATGTTGCTTTGAATTGCTCTACCAACCTAACAGATCAAATTTATGGGATGAAAATTTGTAGGCAAATAGAAAAGTGAAGACAATTCATTTCTGTATTTTCTAGAAGAAGTGTCGGTCCTTAGTCCTATAGACCCTCCTTGTAGCCAACGCCTCAATTGCATATGTCATTTCAAACCTGCTGAGTTGCACAATCTATGTTTTCAGTAATATATTTATTCTGCAGTTCACACAAGCAATACTTTTATTGAACAACCAGATATCTGCCCTGTCTAAGTGGAGCAGTCAGTAAGATACTGATTTTCTGTCGAGGGCAACTGTTGCTAAAGCTAAGTGATATATTGGTGCGCATGCGTTATGGTATTGGACTATAATTGTCGAATTACATCAAGAAATGCTTGAACGTCCGTAGCTGAGGTAGGGACGACACACTAATATATTTTGTATTTCTTACAGTCAAACAAAAAACTTGGGAAATGAAATAATTAAAGTATTATTGAAAACACACTGGGACGAAAAGGAAATTTTTCTGACAAACATTATTAAAATTACAAATTTTGAGGGTTGAATGACCACCCCTTACCCTTTTTTTTAATGGTGTGTCAGTGCTTCTATACTAATTAAACACAATATTTCCAAGTCTGATTTTTTTTTCTGTCCAGTGACACTAAAAGATACGGCAGGATGACTTGAACCCATTACTTGTAATATTGGTCTCTGACACTGCTAACGATTTTATTTATGCACATGTTGGCACCATGTGAGAAAGTCCCTGCTGTTGTGAAAGTCACTATTAACGAGTGCTTATTGCACGTCAGACCGTATATCATATTATGTCATACTTTGGTGGTGTACATGTAACAGGTAATAATACTGGCAAGTGCTTCACGTACTCCTCCTGACTCAGACAGATCCTGACTTTGAGGCTGAATGACAGCTACCATAATAGCTCAGAGAGAATCACAATCTGAATTGCATGAGTCAGTACCTCAATAGATTCTGACATGAAATTTATGTCAGCAAGAAAAATCTCAAATCAAACAATCACACACCAAAATCGATAGTTTTAATTACTAAATACCAGATTATATCCTCATGATCATATCTTATATATCAGTGCTGAAGATTGCCATTAACATACTTCAAGTATGATGAAAATACAAAGTGTGAAGTTACAAGAGGCCAACAACCACCAGGAATAAGTGAATCAAGGTTGTAAGTACATTTAATTCATATTAGTAAATGTATGATAGGACTCGGCATGTTCTGGTTTTACATTTTAAAGGCTGACACTATAAAGATTACAGAATTGAGTATACAAACTATTTTAAACAATACTTCATTACCTACAGCAAGGAATTCGCTCCCAGTGATTTCCATCTTTTCAAAAATTTCCGGCTAGGCATTGTAGACATCTACTTACTCGGAAGAAAGCACACCAGCATCTCCATTTACCTAGAAAATAAACAAAAATATAGCACATTAATACATTTGTTACAAATCTTCTAAATTAAACATTTTGCACCACTTACATGTTTACGTAAGTGGAAATTATAGTATATGCTTCTCTAAATGAAATAGTGTAATTCTTCAACATGGAGTCATATGAATCAAATTTTAAAGTCACAGTTCACAAAAGCAAGTATTTTGAAACGCTTCCCCTTTACCCTTACATGACTTGTTTTGAAATGTACTATATTTGAAATCAACATTTCCACAAATAAAATCCTTTAGGGGAGAAAATGATATTTTTTATGAAAAATGAGTAGAATTTGAAAGAAAAAAATGCTTTCAATTATTCAGTGTGTAGAATATATTGCATAACAATTTGCTCTCTTTATCAGATGTTGAGACGCCATATTTAAAGATCCTACTTACAACGGATGCACAGAAATAAAGAAGAATGCATAGCCAACTCAAAGTTGAAGAGGTGCTAAATGTAAGATTTTCTGTATCCCAACCATATCAGCCTTATTGATATTAATTTTTCGCTAAACTTGAGAATTAGGTGACCGCCGTCACAACCGGGCCATACCGAGTGGGACCAAGTCTACAATGTCTCCAATATTATGAACAAGATTACATGCCGATTGAATTCAGCATATAAACGACTGCTGTAGCGATGTTTTATGAAAGATTTGGAAGGGTAAAAATGCTTCATCATTAAGAATTCCAGGTCCGTGACAGATTATGTCAGGTTAGGAACAGTCTGTTGAAGTTGGCAGCACTAAGTGTTAAACCAAAAGTGAATGGTGTCGCCTCCTAGTGACAATTTTAGCTAGTCATACAGGAAGTAGGCAGTTTTTCTTTTTGTACTGTTCGTTCTTGAGTTCTGCAATGAGGCATGCGTTCTTAAGTCTGCCATGAGGCACCAAGTACTTTTATTTTTACAAACGTTTGTCATTGTGCACTACAGTTCAGTTCAGTACACTTCAGTTCGTATCACAATATTAATCCTTGTGTATTAGTTTACGTGTACATAAATAAATAATATCTTCTCTATGAAAAGAAGAAACTTAATAGGTTATGGGCCCAGACAGCTTCATGTACGTCAGTGAACTTTTACAAAGAAGTATTATAAAGCTTTGTGCTGGGTCTAGCAAAGTATTTGAACAATCAAGGATTCATCCAGAGTGTAAGTGACTATACGCAAGTTTCAGAAGATTTACTCAATATTAAGAAAATGGATTGTGCTATGAAGAAAATAACAGCCCTTCAAGGTGAATCGGATTGGCCTTTATGGAAAAGGAAAATCAAATATAGTCTAAATTTTCATGAGGGAGCAATGGATGTTGTTGGAGGCAAATTTGAGAAGGCATCACCACCCACATCAGAGGCCTCAACAGAAGAGCAGCGTAAATATGAACTACAATCATACAAGTATAGAAAAGCAGACAGTGGCCTTGTGTGTATGGGAAAGCCCATCGACAGAAATTTGGTCATAGAGTAAAGAGTACCAGAATAGGAGAATTGATCTCAGTGGATATCTGTGGACAATTTGACTACTCCTTCTCAAAGAAAAGGTTTCTATTAGTATTTAAAGACTGTTTCAGTAAGTTTCGATATTGCTATCTACTCAATGCGAAATCGCAAGTTAAAGATATGCTTAAGCATATGCTAGGACATTCCAAAGCGTTGGGACACACAATTAGCGAAATTTTAAATGACAATGGTGGAGAGTTTGACAATGAAGAAGTTAGGGCAATTTTGAGAAAAGAGGGAATTAACCGACGACTGACGGCTCCTTACACGCCACAGCAGAACGGTGGAAGTAAACGAGAGTTTAGAACGATAGTTGAAATGGCAAGAACCTTTAAGTACTCAAATAAAGAAGCCAACTTCCCAGCAGCAATTTGGGCTGAGCTTGTCAGCACTGCTGTTTACATTCTCAACCGCACTGGAAAGTCATCAGTTGCAGTCATCAGTCCATTCGAGCTATGGATGGTCAAGAATCCAAGAATTAATTATCTGCGCATCATTGGTTCCAGCTGCTATGTTCATGTTCCAGATAAGAAAAGAAAGAAAATGGACCAAAAAGCCATAAAAGTTGGATAAGATGGTGATGAGCGCTATAGAGTTTGGGTCAAAGAAAATAATCAGATCTTGTCAAGAGACGTAATATTTCAAAAGAACCCTACAGAATGTAACAAAGAAATACATGAACAAAGTGAAATAAAAATCAACAATCAATTTGACCAGGGAAAGCTTCCAACAGAAAATGAAGGACCTGAAGTCGAAAGTGATAGTGATGATTATATTCATTTCAACAAACAAACAGATGAAGTAAGTAACACTTCAAATGACGATGAAGACAAACCAAACAATGGTTACGAATTAAGAGACAGTCGAAAAATAAAAAAACCAAAGAGGTTTGATGATTACATTATGGCTGTAGAAGAATATGTTAATGACAAAGTTCCAGAAACCTACGAGGACGCCATTAAAAGCAACCAAAGTGTAGAGTGGCAAAACGCCATGAAGAGTGAGCTTCAGTCACTTCATGAGAATGAAACGTGGGAGATGGTGAGTTTACCGAAAGGAGAAAAGACCATACCATGCAAGTGGGTGTTTCGTCTGAAGACTAAACCAGATGGTTCAAGTGAGAAGTACAAAGCTAGGCTAGTGGTTAAAGGATTTAGACAACGTCAAGGTATTGACTTTAGCCAAACTTTTAGTCCAGTTGCTAAGTTAAGCACAATACGTTCAGTTTTGAGCATTGCAGCAAGTGAAGCAATGCACCTTACCCAGTTTGATGTATCAACAGCGTTTCTGTACGACGAACTTGAAGAAGAAATATATACGCAACAACCAACAGGATACAGTGATGAGACAGATAGTGTTTGCAAACTGAAGAGAAGTTTGTATGGCTTAAAGCAAGCACCACGTTGCTGGAATAAATGTTTTGGTGGGTTTTTAACCAAGAAGGTTAAAGGGTTAAAAAGGTATTAAAGAGCTTTGGACTAGATAAATGCAAACCAGTGACATCCCAATGTTGAAAGAGTCAGCAATTTTTCAACAAGAAAACAATGCAAGAGAAATCAATTTTCCCTACACACAGGCAATTGGTACACTAATGTACTTGATGACAGGAACAAGACCGGATTTGGCCTACAGTATTGGCTACTTATCCAGAACGCTTGACAATCCTACATTAAAAGAGATAGTGAAAGTGAAGAGGGTGTTCTGGTACATAGCAGGTACACAAGAAATGGGAATTCTGTACAAGCCAAACTACAACAGAGGTGTCTTAGACTGCTATAGTGATGCAAATTTTGGTGGCTGCAAATCATCAGGGTGCTCCACATCTGGAGTGGTAATACTCTATGCAGTAAGTTATGGTTAAGTAAAAGGCAGTCTGTAGTAGCAACCTCGACAACTGAAGCAGAGTTGATTGCAGCAACTGAAAGAGCCAAAGAAGCTATTTGGCTTGCCAGACTCTTCAAAGGCATCACAAAGCTTCAGCATGTTCCAGTTCTACAGGTGGACAACCAGGCAGCAGTAAGATTAGCTGAAAATCCAGAGTTCCATAACAGAATGAAGCATATTAGTGTCAAACATTTCTTCATCAGAGAGAAAGTTAGTGAACGGCAATTAGGTGTTCAGCAAATTGCAACAGAGAGACAACTTGCAGATTTCATGACTAAGCCGTTAGCACAGACTCGTTTAAAAATCCTAAGAGGACACTTAGGAATAAACTAGAAAAGTAGTAAAAGTTTTTTTTTTCACTTTTAATTGAGAAGGGAAAGTGTTGAAGTTGGCAGCACTAAGTATCAAACCAAAAGTGAATGGTGACGCCTCCTAGTGACAGTTTTAGATAGCCGTAATGGAAGTAGGCAGTTTTTTTTTTGTACGGTTCGTTCTTGAGTTCTGCAAAGAGGTACGCGTTCTTAAGTCTGCCATGAGGCAACAAGTACTTTTATTTTTACAAACTTTGTCATTGTGCACTACAATATTTCCTAAGTGTTTTCAGTTCGTATCACAATATTAATCCTTGGGTACTAGTTTACGTGTACATAAATAAATAATATCTTCTCTATGAAAAGAAGAAACTTAATACAGTCATGTTAGTTTAGCAGCAGTATTCTGCATAGTGCGGGGTTCGTGCCATGTAACGATTTTTACGAAATGCTTAGAAGGGTAATAAGTAGAGCCCGGATTTCCATGCAAATGCATGTTTTTATATACTTTGGTTAGACTTCTCAAACTTTGTAGTTACTCATTACATGACTTATGGATTCCAAATAACCATATTTTTTCCGTGCATGTTTGCATATTTCGGCCTTTTTAAGGCAAAATTCATGCATAATGCATGTTTTGGATTCTTTTGGTTTAATGTAGCATATTCAGACGTTTTTAATGCATATAAACCCTCATTTTCTGGTTTTAGTGCATAATATCAAGTTACCATGCATAACTGTGCATATTGTGAATGTGCCTCCCTAAAATCTTGGCTTTTCAATGAAACGTAAAAATGTTGTATTGTATTATCATTGTTATTTGATTGACTTGGCAACAGAGTCTGCCACCTGCATCAATTTGAGAGTGCAAACCAAGGCTTGTAAACTACAGTCTAGTTTACTGATCTTGAGTGCAAACTACTGTTTACCCTAAATAAACAGTAATATAATACACCAGGCTACAAAAGAAAATGCCGACTCGCCGACCTTCCATTGAAAGAAAACTGCTAAACAGAATGTTCACTGCTTGAATTCGTCAGTCACTTGCCATTGTTGAAGACGTTTAATTGTCTTTAGAATCGTGCTGTGGAGAAATGGGTGTGGCAGTTAGGGAAAAACTTAAGAAGGTACTTAGTTCAAATCCTGATCTTAAACATCTGAAAACAGTGAAAGACGCATTATGTGGAAAAAAAATGTACAAGACATGGAATTCGATCTCTCCCTCAGTCCAATTTCTCCCCTTAAGTATGCACCTGTTACTTCTTGTGAAGTAGAAATATCTTTTTCTGCGTTCAAGAATGTCCTAACTGATAAACGCACGAGTTTAAGTGAGAAAAACTCGTTGCTGTATGTTGTTTTAAGAGAAATTGAAATATATTGCAGAACATTGCGGATTTTTTTATAGTGCATGTTTCGCCCTTCATTGTGCATATTTGGAGATACGATAGTGCATGAATGCATGCATGTTTTTAAGTTTGATAGTGCATGAAAATCCGGGCTTTAGTAATAAGGCTTCTAGAAGTAGTGACAGGTTATGTTAGGTTAGGAACATTTGTATTAGTTTAGGAGCAATATACTCAATAGCGTGGGGTTTATTATGTCTCATATTGAATATTTTCTGCGACGGGATATTTTACCCTTAAACCGATCGTTTCTCTTTTGTTGCTGTATAGGAGGCTGATGAGCAATGGTAGGTTGGAAATGGAATTAGGTAAGAATGGACTGTAAAGTTCTGAAACCCTTGCCTTGCCTATACATGAAAGAACAAGAATTTGTAACCTTCTGGTGAATAAATGATATTTATTTTAACACTAAAAACTGAGATTATAATATACACTGAAAGATTGTTGAAGTTGATGCTTGAAGAATGGAAGATCTTGAAGAGATGAAATTTCTTGATGCTGATGATGATAATTACAACTGTAGCAGTTTGTACTGAAGTTGAAGTTAAAGTTCCAAAATATTGTTTATAAATTGATTATGATGAAATATTTCTTAAAGTAATAAATTACACTTAATAATGTGTAATGTGTTGATTGTCTATAAATCCTGAAGTTAAATGGATAAATTAAACACTTTGAAATGTGTTGGAAATGTTCACAAAGGAAAACGGATATGTTGAAATTGCAGGCGTCTATATGACGTCACCTTGGCGTGCCTATGCTGAGCGTCACCAAGCGAACAATGAAAGTTTATGGTGAAGTTCTTTCTTCACTGTAGAAATTAGTTTTTTAATTAATTGAAATTAGTTTCAATTAAAAGTAGATGTGAAATTGAAGATTTTCTTCAATTAGTAGATATAAGAAGTAACAAGATATGTTAAGCGTGCCCACGCGACGCTATTGGTTGAGTGATATTAGTAATCAAATTTCTTATCTGAAATTGATGAGTTAAAGTTGAAAATTAAATCCTTGCTGGATTGAAGATTGTAGTAGTAGTTCAAGCTTCCAGTTCCTTGGATACTGAAGGCTGATGATGATTGATGTTATTGAGAAATACTTTCCCAAAACAGGAGTGAATGAGAACCAACGTCTGCTTTCTTGAGATTCGACGTGTGAACTAAACTAACTGAAAGCTTGAACGCTTTACCGGCTTTCAAAGGGAAATCCCCAATAAACTTAGCAAAATTATATTTGTAAGAAAATGCGTCACAAGTAAATTTGACGTGAAAAAATACTAACAAATGCAATGGACAATAACACCATGGATTTAAAGTATAAATCAAATATAAACACTATATAAAAAATCTATATAATAATAAAAATTTGAATATTTGTTTGAGGAAACTACGTGAGTTTTTTGCTGGAAATTGGCAGCATTGAAAATCGAAACGAGTCAGTATCGATATATTGTCAGATCGAAGTACTCTCGCGAAGTAATTTCACAATAACAGATGAGGATTGCCATGCGAACACACATATAATAACTTATTTATTTCTTTTAATAAACAAATAATGGTTTTAAAGGAAAAATATTAAATATGGGTAGCTGTGAGTATGATACCAGACACTTTAACATTATTCTAAAGTCCGTGGAACATATGTGAATATTGCACGTTTGAAAGTGGGGTTATGTTTCTTACAAACTATCTTAATTCATTCAAATAATATTTATTATAATAGATTATGCAAAACTAAGTTCAGAATCGCAATCTACGTGTCAAATATTAAGTCTGAACATAAATGTGAAAAAATCTACAATAAAATGACTTTAATGTGGTCGTAATTTAGGCCTATGTTTTGACTACGAAGTTTTGTGTAATTATACATATTGCCCGCAATAATTATTCAAATAATTATTCAAACAAAGAGAATGTATAATGGAACAAAACTACAATTATTTAAAGTTTCTACAAAAACATTTTAGGTTATATAATTTATTAAGTATAATTAATCTTCTCCATTTATGGGAAGAGGGGCGAGTTTCACTATTGGTCTTTTATATTGACCTGAAGAAGTTCTGACAGTAGCTACTCTTACGAGACCGTCAGATCCAGGGTGAATTTGATCAACTATGCCTAAAATCCATTTAAAGGGTGGCACATTATCTTCAATGAGAAGTACTGGTGTACCAATGGATACATTGTGAGATTTAGAGCTCCATTTGGAACGCCTTTGGAGTGTGTGAAGATAGTCAGAAGACCATTTCTTCCACAAATCAACAGTAAAATTATGCAGTGTTTTCCACTGAGAGCGTAATGTGTAACTTCCAGACAAGTCTGGAGATGGCAATGAAATAAGTGGTTTGCCCACAAGAAAATGTCCTGGAGACAAATATTGGAAGTCATCGATCTCTTCATGAAGTGAGAGCAATGGTCGTGAATTAAGGATAGCTTCGATTTGGATCAACAAAGTCGATAGCTCTTCGTAGGTGAGAGTGAGATCTGAAGCCATTCGCTTCAGGTGATGTTTGACTGAGCGTACTGCAGCTTCATGCAGTCCACCCATATGAGGAGAGTAAGGCGGTAAAAAATGCCAGTTAAGGCTAAGATGTGAGGTAGCATCTTTAACAGTATTTTGAAATTCAGACGAGGACAATAAGTCACTCAATTGTTTCAAATCATTACAAGCTCCAACGAAAGTTGTTCCGTTGTCGGATGTAATCGAATGGGGAATGCTTCTGCGGCTAGTAAATCTAGACAGAGCAGCTAGAAATGCTTTAGAAGTGAGTGTGGTTACTAACTCTAAGTGTATTGCCTTTGTGGACATGCACACAAAGAGAGCAATATATGACTTGGTAGTAATTTTAGATCTTGGACCACCATACTTTATTGTAAATGGGCCTGCATAATCTAAACTAACATTCGTAAATGGCGGTATTGGAGTTATTCTGGCGGCAGGCAAGTCAGCCATTTTTTGTTGAAAAGGCTGTGCTTTAAAGCGGAAACATGTGTTACATTTTCCTATTACAGATCTTATTACTCTTCTGATTGAAGGAATCCAGAATCTTTCTCTGAGATGAGCAATAATAAGTTGTGGTCCTGCATGATGCAGTTGAAAATGTGTATAGTGAATTAAATGCTTTGTGAAATCATGATCACATGGCAATAGCATTTGATGTTTTGATTCAAATGGAAGATTAGATCTTTCTAATCGTCCGCCAACACGTAGGATGTTGTCAGAATCCAAGAATGGGCATAAATTAAGAATTTTACTGGAGGTTGGAATTTCCTTTCCAGCTGACAATAGTCCTATTTCTTCAGCGTATGCCTGACGCTGGACATTTTTTACACAGCAGTGCATTGAACTTGTTATCTCATCAGGAGATAAAGATCCACTAAGGCGTTGGTTATTAGGTTTTGCATTATGTATGAATCTTAATACATAACCCATAATGCAGAGAGATTTTAAGTAAGAAAACTTGGAAAACCAAGATTGAAAGGTACTATCAACAGTAGTGATGTGAGCTACTACCCTGACTTCTGGCAGTGGTTCTGAGATAGCTTGTGTGTTATTGGTTGGCCAGTATGAGGTGTCCTTGGACAGCCATTCTGGGCCAATCCACCACAAATCGTTATGAATTAAATCCTCGGGTGTCGAACCTCGAGATATCAAATCGGCGGGATTATCACTTGATGATACATGTCTCCAAATAAAGTCTGCAGTATACTCTTGTATATCCGCAACTCTATTTGCAACGAATGTCTTGAGTGTGGTTGGAGAGCGACTCAACCAACTCAAAACTATATTTGAATCACTCCACAAATTTACTGAATTAATGTCGAGCTGTAATGTAGGCAAAACATTATGTGTGAGTTTGGATAATAAATGGGCAGCTAACAATTCTAGTCTGGGAATTGTAACCGCTTTGATAGGTGCAATTTTAGACTTTGCACATAGTAAAGATACTTGAGTTTCGCCCTCTTGATTGGTAGAGCATAAATAGATGCAAGCGCCATAAGCTTGCTCGCTAGCGTCGCAAAATCCATGCAAATCTATTGAAATAGCGTTTGGTATTAATGCAAACCGAGGAATAGCAATTTGAGAAATTGAATGTAGTTGGTTGTGAACCGTCAGCCATTTTTTGGCGATCGATTCAGGTATAAGTTGATCCCAGGAGGTAGTTTCCTTCCATAAGGATTGAAATATGATTTTGCAATGTGCAACTATGGGAGAGATGAGGCCTAAGGGGTCAAATATTGACGCAATACAAGAAAGTAGTGTTCTTCTTGTACACTTAACAAAAGGTTTAGAAGAATCTATGGATGTTTCTACTCGCAATAAATCATTAGATGGTTGCCATATTAAGCCTAATGCTTTAATAGAGCTGGCATCTGAGTCACCAAATGTGCGATTATCAAGAGTTTCTCTTGACTCGACTGGTATGTTTTCTAGAAGTTGTGGCAGATTTGAACTCCACTTTCTAGGTTGGAATCCACCCATGGGAAGCAAAGTGTTCAATTCAGAAATCATTTGCTGTGCTTCTTCAATATTAGAGGCGGTTGCCACTATGTCGTCGACATATGTAGAATTATTTATTAGGTATGAAGCTAGTGGAAAATCTTTACCCTCGTCAATTGTAAGTTGTTTAAGGGCTCGAGTTGCTAGAAATGCGGCTGGTGCTGTGCCATAAGTCACAGTCTTAAGATTGAAGATCTTGATGGGCTCTGAAGGTTGTTCCCTCCAAAGTATTTGTTGGAAATGCTGTTGTTCAGGAGATATGAGTACTTGTCTGTACATCTTAGCGATGTCAGAAGTAAAGGCAATAGGATTCAGTCTGAATCGTAATAGTATGGACAATAGATCTGGTTGGACTGTAGGGCCTACATAAAGTATGTCATTTAATGACTTTTTATTTGTCGATTTAGCAGAGGCATCAAATACTACTCTTAGTTTAGTAGTACTGCTTGACGGTTTCATCACCGGGTGATGAGGGATTATATAATCAAAGGTTTCAGGCTGTTCAGATTCCGCAGGCTCCATGTGGCCTAGGGTCTGATACTCAGTCATGAAATCACCATATTGCTGGCGAAGTTCAGCATCATTTGCCAAACGTTTTTCGAGTGAGTTGAATCTTTGATAGGCTTGCTGCTTGGTGCTGCCTATTGATTCTGGTGGGGCATTGAAGGGAAGCTTGACGACATATCTTCCGTCAAGATCTCTTGTGGTAGTTTCTGTGAAGTATGTTTCACAGTGTGTGTCTTGAGGGAAAGGTGCACTATTGGCTACACTTTCGAGTTCCCAAAACTTAGATAGTTGATTGTTTATTGACTGATCAACATTTAAGAATGCAGAATATTGTTTATCATTATTGGCATTGGCATTAACAGTTTGATTTCTACGATTTCCTTTGAATCGCCTTGGAGAAGAAGAATTGACAAGTCGTCTGACATTGTCATTGCTAGATTGATAGAAGTTGTCATCTTGATGACTTGAGGTTAAATGCATTTGCCTAGAAGCGTTAAGTGATGGTAACCTTCCAGAAAAGGTCCATCCTAACTGAGAATTCTGAATTGTGGGATGATCAGGAGCACTGATTATGCCATCCTGCATTATTTGTGAATAAACTTCTACTCCTAAGAGTAAGTCAACACACTGTGGTGTGTTGAAATTTGGGTTAGCTAGGGGGAGATTGGCTGGAATTTGCCAATTCCTAATATCAATGTAATTATCTGGCAGTTGGCTGGCAGAGATTTCTGGAATTACAATAGCCTGTGTATCATAATTCCATAGCGTAGTTCTTGACTTGATTTTAATGTTTGTAGTCTTGTGCATATGAGCTTGAGACTCTAAGATGCCTTGAAGTGGCACTCTTTTGGGTAAAGCTTTCAACTTTAATTTGTTGAATAAGCGATTAGTTATTAAGTTGCAACTAGAACCAGTGTCTAACAGGGCTGTTGCTTCTACAGGTTGACCATTTATGTCTTCCACAATGATTAATGCAGTGGGATGCAGACATTTTGGGGGGTCTGGTATTGAAGGAAGGTGCAGCATGCGTGTTACATTATTTGGTTGTGCGTTTGACCGCTGATTAGAATTGTGAAGCATTGTACTATGTCTTTCACCACAAATGTGGCATTTGAATACGCCGCATACACTACTATGACCTTTAGTTTGAAGGCATACTTGACATGCTTTATGAGTATTGACGAATCGCATTCTTTGCTCATGGGACATCGTTTTGAAGCTGTCACATCGATACAATTCATGGATAACATTTTGCCTGCAGCAAATACAAAGAGGACGTGAATTATACGTTCTGGAGTTGTTGTGATTGTTCTGATTGCTGTTGTTTTAAACAACATTATTATTAGTAGCAGGTTTTTGAGGGGGGCGATTGTGTGTAGAATTAGTGTTGTTTGTAGAATTAGCTTTAGCTTGAGACCCTATCGCTAAATTTGTCATCTGAAGGACTCTCACTTTCGACTCTAGGAAACCAAATAGTTCACTTAATGTGGGTAATTGATTGGGTTTAATAGAACTTTCCCATTCTTTAATGAAGGCTGGAGGTAATCTATCTAAGATTAACTTGGAGACAATTAAGTCTGTTAGGTTGACATCAGTCTTTAAAGACTGGAGAGCGTGCATCGTACTTACAAAATGGTCAAGAAATTTTTGGAGAGAATTTGCTGAGTCTCGTTCAATAGTAGGCGCAGTAAACAAATGATCCAAATGCGTGTTCATGATCAATCGATCGTTGTCAAAACGTTCCGTGAGTGTTTTCCAGGCAACTTCAAATGTGGCATCTGACACTGGAATATTCTGAATTATACAGAGTGTTTCTGTGGTGAGGCATGATTTCAAATATTGAAACTTATCAATATTAGTAATATGTTTATTACTTAGAATGAGTGATGTGAAAGTATCCCTAAATTCTACCCAAGCTATTGGATTGCCATCAAATTGGGGCAGTTTTATTTCTGGGAGTTTCGGAAGAATTGTTTGAGGTTCTGCATGATGGGAACCTTTGCTCGAAGAGTGCCTTGAAAGTGATTTTTCTGGCTGATATTTTGGCTTATTTTGTGAAATCAAGGAATCAAGAAAACCTAATGCTCGATGATAAGCTATTTCAATCTCTCGTCTCTGAACGTCTATGTCTTGAAAATCATCAGGGGTGACTTGCAAAGCTGAGTCTTCATATGCATCAAATAAATGGAGAAACATGGTTCTCATACTGATTGCTTCATGAAAATTTGCTTCATTTTGAATTTCAAACTCATGAATAGATTGAGCATAGGACATGAACTGGCGATTTAGCCTGTTGATGTGATCGATTTTTTGCTGTGTGGCTTTTTGTGCTGCACTTTCTGCAGCCTCGGCTTCCGCATCAGCCTTAGATTTAAGATAATTAGCTTCTAGTTTATTTATGTATGAAGTGGCTTTAAGAATAGAACCTTCTACTTCCTCTCTATATGCCTGTTCTACATCTGAAAAGTCTAACTCTTCTATGTTAGTCTGAACATCTTCAAATTTAGCAACGAGTTGTGTTAGGTTAGCTTTCCTATCTAAGAGATCATTATAGGTCGCTTCATCATTTACAAGTAGTTGAGGTATGAGATTGCCAAGACGTGTGATTCTTGCTTTTATTGGAGCACGCTTCGCTCTGAAAGCTGCAAGGGTTTGCTCTAAAGTAGTCATTTTGATGATTTAAGTTGAACTTACTTGATAAAATTGAAATTAAATTAATTGTGCAATTTTGCCCGCGTTTTAAGATTGAATTGAGAAAAGAAACTTCAAGATTTTTAGTACAAAATAATGTGTGGTATGTTGTGTTACACTTTTCACTGTTTTTGTGTTTGTGTTCATGCAACATAAAAAATGAGTAGGTGTTGTGAAACCCTTTTTCACTGTGTCTACTGTATTTCTCAAATACTGGTCGTGCCAGGAGAATGGTTTTGACTTACCTTACGTTACAAATTCTTGCCCGCAGGTTTCAGAAAAATTTTGGAAATATTTATCGGAGGACCACTTATAAGAAGATAGATAGATTTTTAAGTTCCATAGGCCACTATGGGACAGATCCCGGTTCGGAAAGGACCAAATGTATAGGAGGCTGATGAGCAATGGTAGGTTGGAAATGGAATTAGGTAAGAATGGACTGTAAAGTTCTGAAACCCTTGCCTTGCCTATACATGAAAGAACAAGAATTTGTAACCTTCTGGTGAATAAATGATATTTATTTTAACACTAAAAACTGAGATTATAATATACACTGAAAGATTGTTGAAGTTGATGCTTGAAGAATGGAAGATCTTGAAGAGATGAAATTTCTTGATGCTGATGATGATAATTACAACTGTAGCAGTTTGTACTGAAGTTGAAGTTAAAGTTCCAAAATATTGTTTATAAATTGATTATGATGAAATATTTCTTAAAGTAATAAATTACACTTAATAATGTGTAATGTGTTGATTGTCTATAAATCCTGAAGTTAAATGGATAAATTAAACACTTTGAAATGTGTTGGAAATGTTCACAAAGGAAAACGGATATGTTGAAATTGCAGGCGTCTATATGACGTCACCTTGGCGTGCCTATGCTGAGCGTCACCAAGCGAACAATGAAAGTTTATGGTGAAGTTCTTTCTTCACTGTAGAAATTAGTTTTTTAATTAATTGAAATTAGTTTCAATTAAAAGTAGATGTGAAATTGAAGATTTTCTTCAATTAGTAGATATAAGAAGTAACAAGATATGTTAAGCGTGCCCACGCGACGCTATTGGTTGAGTGATATTAGTAATCAAATTTCTTATCTGAAATTGATGAGTTAAAGTTGAAAATTAAATCCTTGCTGGATTGAAGATTGTAGTAGTAGTTCAAGCTTCCAGTTCCTTGGATACTGAAGGCTGATGATGATTGATGTTATTGAGAAATACTTTCCCAAAACAGGAGTGAATGAGAACCAACGTCTGCTTTCTTGAGATTCGACGTGTGAACTAAACTAACTGAAAGCTTGAACGCTTTACCGGCTTTCAAAGGGAAATCCCCAATAAACTTAGCAAAATTATATTTGTAAGAAAATGCGTCACAAGTAAATTTGACGTGAAAAAATACTAACAAATGCAATGGACAATAACACCATGGATTTAAAGTATAAATCAAATATAAACACTATAAAAAATCTATATAATAATAAAAATTTGAATATTTGTTTGAGGAAACTACGTGAGTTTTTTGCTGGAAATTGGCAGCATTGAAAATCGAAACGAGTCAGTATCGATATATTGTCAGATCGAAGTACTCTCGCGAAGTAATTTCACAATAACAGATGAGGATTGCCATGCGAACACACATATAATAACTTATTTATTTCTTTTAATAAACAAATAATGGTTTTAAAGGAAAAATATTAAATATGGGTAGCTGTGAGTATGATACCAGACACTTTAACATTATTCTAAAGTCCGTGGAACATATGTGAATATTGCACGTTTGAAAGTGGGGTTATGTTTCTTACAAACTATCTTAATTCATTCAAATAATATTTATTATAATAGATTATGCAAAACTAAGTTCAGAATCGCAATCTACGTGTCAAATATTAAGTCTGAACATAAATGTGAAAAAATCTACAATAAAATGACTTTAATGTGGTCGTAATTTAGGCCTATGTTTTGACTACGAAGTTTTGTGTAATTATACAGTTGCCCATGGCTCGGGGGGGCATGGTCGCTAATGGCAGAGCATGGCTGGCTACGCTTTTCTGAAGGAGTTCCTAATTTTTGACATGTCACATCATTAAAAAATCATGAAATTAATTTTTACTACTAATAAAATAACTCTTGGGCTGTTTTAAATTATCACTTGGAAAGTGGTTTGGATTTGGTGACTGTATTAAGTTTCTAAAATATTCCAACTGTAACTATGGAATGACTGTGAATTAAATAAATAATATACGCATTACTGTTGCCAAATTATTATTGAACCCAGGTTATTTGAATTACTGTATTATACAGTGATGTTTCTGGTTCAAACTTATTACAGAAAATCTAGTGGCCTTTCTCCATTTTCCTCAGAAAAGGCATCACTTGCCAGTTACACCATAAATATAAAGAGAAGAACTAAGTGTTAAGTAAGGGGAGAGAATGAGACTAACATCTACTCCTATGACCTGTATAAATAAAGTTACACTTGTCAATATGAAGATGTAGGCCTATACCAACTCCATGAGAAATGAAAGGCTGAATTACTCTCCTTCTTGAACAAGAAAAATGTACTTCAAACTTTCTCAACACTAACCTTGGACTTCCCTAGTCTCTCACTTGTTTTATGATGCCACATTGCCAGTGTGTACTTTCAGTTGTAACAGATTCACGCAAAAAAAAGAGTCTGTGTAGATAAAGGAAGGTTCTTCCTCTCATGAGTAAGCAGATGTTTGTTGACATCCCCTCTTCGGGCAAACTTTTTTGTACAGATAGCACAATAAAATGGTTTCTCTCCAGTGTGAGTGAGCTTATGTGAATTGAGATGACACTTTTGGGTAAATTTCTGGACACAGACATCGCATGTAAATGGTTTCTGTCCAGTGTGAGTGAGAAGATGTGATTTGAGATGACCCTTTTGGGTAAATTTCTTCCCACAGACATCACATGGAAATGGTTTCTGTCCAGTGTGATTAAGCAGATGTGTTTTGAGTTGTCCTCTTCGGCTAAATTTCTGTGCACAGACATCGCAAGAAAATGGTCTCTGTCCAGAGTGAGTGAGCAGATGTAATTTGAGAGTCCCTCTTTCTCTAAATTTCTGTGCACAGATATCACATGAAAACGGTTTGTGTCCAGTGTGAACGAGCAGATGCGATTTGAGTCTCCATCTTTGTCTAAATTTCTGTGCACAGATATCACATGTAAATGGTTTTTGTCCAGTGTGAGTGAGCAGATGTGATTTGAGAGTACCTCTTTCTCTAAATTTCTGTGCACAGATATCACATGAAAATGGTTTTTGTCCAGTGTGAGTGAGCAGATGTAATTTGAGAGTCCCTTTTTTTCTAAATTTCTGAGCACATATATCACATGAAAATGGTTTCTCTCCAGTGTGAGTACGCAGATGTGATTTGAGATGCCCCTTTTGTGTAAATTTATGTGCACAGATATCACAAGCAAATGATTGCTGTCCAGTGTGGGTAAGTAGATGTTTTTTGAGGTTCCCTTTTTCGGTAAACTTGTGCGAACACACATCACATGTAAATGGTTTCTTTCCAGTGTGGGTGAGAAGATGTATTTTGAGACTCGCTTTTTCGGTAAACTTGTGGGCACAGACATCACATGTAAATGGTTTCTTTCCAGTGTGACTGCGTAGATGTCTCTTGAAACACCATTTTTGGGTAAATATCTTTGTACATATATCACATGAGAAATGATTGTCTCTAGTTTGATGACGGTGTTCACTGTTTCCAGCAGAGGATATGCTTGTACATAAAGCAGGTGAGTGTGATTGCATTCGCTGATCCTCCTCATTATTGGTTTCAGAAATTCCTGAAACTTCCTCTATCTTGTGAACGGTGCCGTATCCTTTGAAATCATCGATACCTATACCCCACTCATATTTGCTTTGCACCGACTGTATTGTATCAATTGTTAAAAAAAGAGGTTCGCACTTTGGTGTCTCTTCCTTAATTTCAATCTTAATATCCTCTGACTTTAGTGACGGTTCCATTCTGGGTAAACACACAACTGGGTAATCCTAAACTTGTTCATTTAGTGAAATGAAATTAATCTTGGTTATCTTCTAGTTGAGCGTAACCACGGCCTCAATGACTGAGAAAAATACAAGATGTTGCAAATATACTTCCCCTTGTACTTGAAGGTGCAGTTACTGGGCAATTTCCAGGTGGTCGTAACATCTTAGGAGGTTATGTATCGAGCAGCCGTGGTTGCCGCCAATCTATAAACGGAAGTGTTTGTCAGTCCGCGATGCCCAGCGAAATCTACTGAATGCAGTTGTAGATGTAGATGTAGTTATCTCGATCTGTAGTTCCTGTGTTGAGAGGGACTCAAGGATATAGAACACATCAGATTACAATACACAAGCAAGTAATAAATAATAATATATTGTAAAAAGGGCTCGTCGGGGTTCAAAATCAGAACACCAAGCTTCTAATTGAAGGATGGAAGATTCTTTATTTCCTATTACAGTTGTCAATACAGCCAGAAACTACTGAAGGTTCTCCAGTTCACCCTTCTGTCCGGTGCTATCTTCCACGTCACAGCAGTGTCCCAGTCCAGTCCAGATCAGCTCACCAGCTCTTCCGTTCACTAGTTTCTCCGTTCACCAGTCCCTCCGGTCACTAGTTCCCCGTACACTAGGTCTTCCGTTCGCTGGTCCCTCCGGTCACTGGCTCCTCAGCTTCCCAAGTCACAGTTACTTGAGGCCGCGCTGATCGGTTCACTCCGACCAGGTCCTCAGCTCCTCAAGTCACACTTACTTGCTCACTTACACTTACACTCATTGACTGGCTCTCTGTCTACATTGGCTGGCTCATTACTCCTCGCGCGCTGACTCCCTCTGACTGACCGTTGCTACTCACGGACTGCCTCTCACTGTCCGCTGACGAGCTAATATAGTCTTTACGAATGTTCTAGTGTCGATGTCTCGAAGTCTCCGCGCATGGTCTAGAATCCGCTCGGTCTCACTTCTTAGCGCCCCTCCTCCCCTCCCACGAGGGTGCACTGTCCATTCATTGTGCCGTGAGTGTAGTAGGCCGCGCCAATCGGCGCGCAGCTCTAATCGGCAATAGGAGGGCCGCCCTTTCTACACGTCTCGAATTCTGGCACTTTCTGGGTGAGTCCTGGGCTTTGTGACAATATAATATACTACACTGTAAACTTATTCAAACTGGAAATACTCATCCTTATTGTAGAAGGTGTGAGTCATTAAAAATTTCTTGAGAGATCCTTTGAAAGATTTGCTTTTTTTTTTCGAATACATAATAATTTCATGTTGTTTAGAAGCTTATTGTATATCTGTATTGCAAAGTAATAAGCGCCATTCTGAAAAAGTTTTAATGCATTAACTGGTCTATGTAAATCATTCCTGTTTCTAGTAGTATGTTCATGAACACTGCTATTAGTTAGGAATCTCTCAATATTATCTACCATATAACACATAACAGAGTTATATACTCCCCTGTGAGAGTGAGGACTTTTAATTTTTCAAAGAGCGGTTTACATGATTCTCTCCTTTTCTTTCCACACGTTATTCTAATTGCTTGCTTTTGTAACTTAAATATTTTTTCCCTATGGGTCGAGTTACCCCAGAATATGATTCCATACTTCATTACCGAGTGAAAATGTGCAAAATACACCATGCGTAAGGCATCCTGTTTTAATACATGATTCAGGACTCTTAAGGTAAAGCATGCTGAACTTAGATTTGGAATTATCATTTCAATATGTGTCTTCCAGTCGAGATGTTGATCAATTTGTAATCCTAAAAATTTGATATTACTAATTTCTTCTATGCTTTGTGTTTGGTAATAGGGATGTAGCGAACTAGAACCAACAGATGTCTCCACTGCTCTAGCCGGTATGCGCTAGCCGTTCGTCACTTGTTTTTCGAGTTGTTGTCTGCTGGTTCCATGCTTTTAAATGGCCTTTCATATTAGCAGACTGAAAAATACGTTCGAACTTTTCTTTTTTTGTAGCGGGTAAAACGCTACTAGGCTCATTTCTTTGTATACTGGACACTTCCAGAATATATTTACGTGAAAAACTTAAAGAAAAATTGCAAAAGATAGACGCTATATAAGTCGAAAAGAAAGAAGAATAAGCTGACAAATACTGTGAGAAATGCCCGCTATTAACTACATTACTATGTTCCCGACGTACAAAATGTTATGCAGATATGAATATTTATATACAGTACTGCTATTTTGGCGATTGGGTATGATTCAAAGTAACTAAAAGAATATACCTCTAGGGTTCAGACAGTAAAATACTAATTGATATACCTGATAAACACTGATTTATGTGGTGTGTATTCGCAGACAATTTTTAATATTATTTATTTTCTATAACAAATGCATATTTAACCTATACCGTCATGTTAAAAACGTATTCAAAATCAAAATATTAAAATATGTTTACATCACGAAAACTTACCTTTCCTGTCCCTCGTAGTTAAAGAAGATGGGAACTTGGGAATCGATTAGGCCTTTTTTCTTCTTCTTCTCATTCCTCATTCTTTCTTATTCCTTTTATTATCGGTAAGTTATGCTAGACCATCGTTACATGATTTTCATTTCTAGTCATGAAACAGAATATTGTTAAGAATATTTCATTGCATGACATAGCAGATTATAAAGGCAGAATTTAATAATTATCATACGTTTACTTATGTAGCCTATTAAATTGGCAACGCTATTGTCACAATTTTTATTCGAGGCCGTCAATCTAACTTGGCTATTTAGAAATCACAGAATTTATATTTTGATATCAGCAGTGGCGGCTATTCAGGGGAAGTAGGTGAAGTAGCACTTCACCAGTATTTTTCCTTTACAATACGTATTTTTTAAGTTTATTTTCCATATCACGAATGTTTGTTCTTACTATAATGTATTTCTACAATTTTGAATTTCCCTCCACTACTGGTGTCAACGCTAGGAGGCAGTGAGCTCCCAAGTCCTCCTAGCATTGAAGCTGAATATTCCCAGATGCTTGGGTAGTCTGTTCCACTAAAATTAGCTAAGGATCCACTAAGGATGGCAAGCAGCAGTTTTCTCGCTTATCCCACGTCCGCTAGGTGACGAGAACAGACTACCCACGAAGCCGTCCCTCTTGTTCAGCAGCTCACACTGTTAGCTCGGAGAAAGAGGTGGGCACGTTAGATCTTCCACCGTCTGATGGTCTGATGCCGCCAAATTCGAATGTGTTAAATTCAGAAAAACACGGATTCCACAACCCCTATTAAGAATTCTGTCGCACTGGGAACACTAAGCGACTTCCTCTACCTCGATAATTAAAAAGGGTCAATCCATTAGAAATGAACCAGGCCAAGTTGCTCGACATTTTTGATTTTCCTAATTTTTTTACCAGTTATTTCCCAACTAAAGGTGAGTTCAAAACTATGGTAAAAAAATTTTTGGGCACATACTTTTTTTTTGGCGGCCATTTTAAGTTTGCTTTTTAACCATATTTCAGTCGAAAACATGTTTTGCACAAATGTATGTAACTCCGTTAATTTTATAGATAACAAGACAAAATAAACACCAAAATTATCAGAATGAAATGCTCTACATTTTTGTTTTAACACAATATTACCTAAGTAGTGAGGAAAGTGAAGAAAAAAATTCAAAACTACAAATTGAAAATTGACTCAAAACGGGAGTTTTAGTGCCGCAAAATTATTAGAAGGAAGAAAGACTCGCCCTTAATTTTTTTCTGGTGTAGATCTACTACAGGAATACTCGCTGTAGAAGTTTAAAGCTTGAGAACTTTGCGGTTTTTTTATACAATTTTTCAAAAATGCCCAAAACCGTATTTTGGCAATATTTGAAGTAGAATATCTCAAAAGGGACTGAGTGAAAAAATATGAAATTTATACAGATAAGACCTCTTTATAATATAAAGATGTGTTAAAAATTTAGTGACTGAGACTCAACTGGTTCCCGAGTTATAGTGCATCGAAGTTGGCCATAACTGCAAACTATGCACCGAAATATCAACACTCTTCAAAGCTTTGAGGAAACCAAATATTTGTCATGTTAACTGATGAAATGTAGCCTACATATACAACTCTATTGTGTAACAAACTTAGGCTCACAAAAATTTTATATTTAAAATTACAAAGTGAATTTTTACTATTAAATTTCGTGTGCCTATAACGCAATTTTTGGCCAAATTCGATGCACTGTAACTCGGGAACCAGTTGAGTCTCAGTCACCAAATTTGTATCACATCTTTATATCATAAAGAGGTGTTATCTGTATAAATTTCATAATTTTTCACTCAGTCCCTTTTGAGATATTCTACTTCAAATATTGCCAAAATACGGTTTTGGGCATTTTTTAAAAATTGTATAAAAAAAACCGCAAAGTTCTCAAGCTTTAAACTTCTACAGCGAGTAGTCCTATAGTAGATCTACACCAGAAAAAAAAATTAAGGGCGAGTCTTTCTTCCTTCTAATAATTTTGCGGCACTAAAACTCCCGTTTTGAGTCAATTTTCAATTTGTAGTTTTGAATTTTTTTCTTCACTTTCCTCACTACTTAGGTAATATTGTGTTAAAACAAAAATGTAGAGCATTTCATTCTGATAATTTTGGTGTTTATTTTGTCTTGTTATCTATAAAATTAACGGAGTTACATACATTTGTGCAAAACATGTTTTCGACTGAAATATGGTTAAAAAGCAAACTTAAAATGGCCGCCAAAAAAAAAGTATGAGCCCCAAATTTTTTTTACCATAGCTTTGAACTCACCTTTAGTTGGGAAATAACTGGTAAAAAAATTAGGAAAATCAAAAATGTCGAGCAACAAATTTTATTAAATTTGGTTCATTTCTAATGGATTGACCCAAAATACTATTTTCTCGTCTCTTATTCCATTTCCGGGGAACTCTCACGCGGATTTCCCTGCCCTAATTATTATTATTATTATTATTATTATTATTATTATTATTATTATTATTATTATTATCATTATCATCATTATTATTATCATTATTATTGTTATTATTATTATTTTTACTTCCTCTGCCCGTACCATAGAGGAAGTATTGTTTTCGACCCCCAAATTCGAAGTTGAGTTTTTTTATATAAATGTAAGTTTTGAGGCCCCCTGAATCCAAAAATGCTATTTTTGGAAACATGTCTGTGTGTCAGTGTGTCTGTCTGTGTGTGTGAAAAGTCTGTGAACAAGCTAGCTCCAAAACGGAAAATCGTATGAAATCAAAATTTCGTATTTGGATAAGGTACCTTCTGAAGATGTGAGCCGAAGATTGGCGATAAGTTTCCCTTATTTTTAAGGGGACTTTACATGAAGAAATTTTCGTTTTTCGCGATTTTCTCAAACACGGCTCTAACGATTTTCTTTAAAATTTGCACATGTGTTCCTTTTACTAAGAGCTAAAACTTATATTTGAAACTTTTTTTCGAAAAAATTCTCTGAAGGGTAGTTACAAGCCACCCACTGTTCACCCACTATTTGTAGAAAGTTTGTCTAGCGTGATGAACAACTGAATATGCGCTCTTTCATGGCGTCTTATTCTATAAGAATGTGAAGTGATAAAAATGTATTGTTGGCCATGCATAGAGTAAAGAAGTATCTGAAGGAAATATTCGATACATTTCGGAAATTATTCTTTACGGCGGAAAGTTCAATAAACGTCTGCAGTCACTTGTTCTTTTTTTAAGTTTGTTATATAGCCTGTGCTTTTAGTCGCATCGTTGAAAGAAGAGGTATTTATAGGATAATTAGCGTAAAATTGTGTCTTGCGATTCTGTACAAGGATATGTGAATTATTGGGGCAGAGGAAGTTATGTGACTTTCACATCAGATTTTTTGTGCTATTTTCTCTCGTCACACAACTCACACAACGTTCGACGAGACGAGAGAAATTAGCAAAAAAATAATTAGGGTAGAGAAAATCGCGTGAAAATTCCCAGAGATGGATTAAGAGACGTGCAGTTTAGATAGGCCTACTAATAATTTTTAAAAATATTTTAAGTTTGCTGTATGAAATGGTATTTGCAGCACACCCTCGTTTTGAGCCACGAGCCGCTATTGGGTGAATTCCATTATTAACATAAGCATGTGGCATTTTTTTTCTCTTCACCTAATTTTCCGGCCGCGAGCCGCCACTGGATATCAGATGCAATAGAAGGCTATAGTAGCCTAATATACACATATTTATACAGCAAGGTAAAATAAATAGGCCTAAAATAACTAAATAAATTAAACAGGGAAGTGGTCTTTAAATATAAAGATGCATTAAAGATACAGTTTAACAAAGTTATAAAACTAACACAATGTACTGTAATTATCATTGCGTTACTAGGTAATTTTAATTTATTTATTGTAATTTACTCTATTTTTAAATGGCCCATAACATCTTCTCGATGCTCACGGCAAATTTAATATTAATTTAAAAATTAAAGAATATCTAATCCCCGCACTGCATATAAATATTCATACATTTACTGCAAGTCGAGTACAAAATAATGTCGTCTGTATCGGAAATATCTCACAATATTTGTTCGTTAATCCTTCCGTTTTAGTGTTATTTAGAGCCTATCTGCTGTGATTTTTCTTTCGTATTTTTGACACTTCAACATTCCAGAAGGGCCCAGTAGACAAGGAAGTACGTATAGTAGCCTCGTGTCCTCTATAAAAATATAAAATTACGAACATATTTTTCGGACTGAGAAGTTGGAGCGCCATTTAAAAGCATGAAGCCAGCAGAAGAAAACTGGAAAAACAAGTGACTAACGGCTAGCGCATACCGGCTAGTACACCCACGCTATCTGTCGGAGAAGTTTGGCGAGCTACATCCCTATTAATTACAAGGTTTTGGGTACATCTTTGTTTTGTTCTGAATTGAATAAAGTGGGTCTTTTCAATATTAAGCGTCATTTTATTAGCTTGGAACCATATATTTAATTCGTGAAAGGCCTTTGTAGCTACTCTTGCCAATTATTCCTGGGATTTTCCTGTTACAAATACACTAGTGTCATCCGCAAAAAGCAATACCTTTGTTTCATCACTTAAGTTATGTGGCAAGTCATTGATGAAAATTAAAAATAGCAAAGGTCCTAGTACTGATCCCTGTGGTGCTCATCTTCTAACTACTCCTAGATTAGATTTGTTTCCATTTATTTCAACATTTTGAGTTCTATCAGACAGGTATGATTGAACCAATTCAGTGTTAAATTATCCATTCCATAATGTTCCAATTTTTCAATTAATAGTTCATGATTTATACAGTCGCATGCTTTAGTTAAGTCACAGAAAATTTCCAACGTATAATTCTTTTTATCTAGCGCTTCCAGTATTTCTGTGGCGAGTTTAAGTCTAGCATTTTCGGTACACATGCCACTTCTAAAACCAAATTGTGATGGTGTAAGAAAATTATTCAAATTAAGATAGTAAACTTTGCGGTTATATACAACTTTTTCGAATACTTTTGAAAATGAAGTTAAGAGCGACATACGCCTGTAATTTGACGGTAAATTTTTTGTCTCCTTTTTTAAACAGGGGCTTGACAATTGCATGTTTCATACTTTCAAGAAATATTCCAGTTTCTAGTGAACAGTTAAATATATGGCTAAGGGGTTTACTAAGTTCAGCACAGCAGCTTTTTAATAGCTTATTACTTATGTCATCCCATCTAAATGAGCTTTTACTTTTAAGCAACTTTATTATATTTTCAATTTCTATAGAGGAAGTCAGTGTGATTTCAAATTTATGGTTACAAATTGTAGATTTTGTCAGTAGGTCTATTGCCTTAACATTGGTATTGTTAGTGGGACCACAATTCTCTGCAATATTTATGAAGTGGTTATTAAATGCATTTGTAATATCTGATAAATTGTCTAGTTTCTTATTTTTGTATATTAATGACGTACAATCACTTTTTTCCTTTGCTTTCCCTGTTCCATTTCTTATTATTTCCATATAGTCTTAACTTTGTTATTTGATTTATTAATTATTTGTGAAAAATACTTGCTCTTTGCTTCATTAATAACCTTTTTAAGCACATTGCAATACCTTTTATAATAAACTTTCTGAGTTTTATTGTTACTCGTTTTGATATTAATATTCTCAAAGAAATAAATTTTTATGTTCCACATTATAGATCTCATAAATTGCATAATCTTTTTTTCATCCCAAAAGTAAACACTGACTCTCATAATAATTCTCCTCTTTATAATGTACTCCGACTATACAATCAGTTGCACAAAATGGACAATATAGATATTTTTAATACTAACAATAAGCGGTTTAAAAATATATGTGAAAAAAATTTGAAAATTTTAAAACAATAATTATTAAATTTTGCTCCATGTCATTTTCTTTACTTGAATCTTTCTGATATGTATATTTTCCTCCAAAACTATTGTTTTATTGTATTATTATTTATATTATTATTTGTTTTTTCATATTATGTTCCCTTGTGTAATTGTCATATTGTTTGTGTTACTGATTTTCTTTTCTGTGTGTTTATTTTTTCTTTTTCTTTTTCTTTTCTTATTGTTGTAGCATTAGCTTAATTATATTGAATATCACCTGAATTTTTGAATCTGGTGTATTACTGTAAGCGAGAATACTGTAATTGGGCATTAGCCATTAATATTCTTAGTACAATAAATAAATAAATAAATAAATATTGTAAATAGAGCTCTCTTTTTTTAGCACATGATATTGTAACAAGGGCTCGTCGGGGTTCAAAATCAGAACACCGACTTTCTAATTGAATCGTGGTGTTCTGTTGTGGTAGGGAAATTTATTCACAAATGGCCAGACTCTCTACAGAGTGCTCAATTGTACAAGCAGAGCTCTTTGCTATAAAGGAGGCTGTCTTATGGTCTAAATCTCAAAATTCTGACTGTTGCATTTTCAGTGACTCACAAACTGCACTTACTGCTATAAACAACAAGTTCAATTTAAATGCCTTGGCAGCAGAAATTAGAACTAAGATAATATCATACAAGAAACACGTTTGTTTATCCTGGGTGCGAGGCCATATGGGCACATTAGGGAACGAAAGAGCTGATGAATTGGCAAAAAATGCTGCGACCTCGAATTTAAATTTTAGCTACAAATTGTGTCCCCTATCTTATGCTAAGAATAAACTTAGAGATTATATTAGGACTGCTTGGAATGAGCATTGGGTGTCCAGCTCCAAAGGGACCACTACGAGAGAAATCTTCTTTCCAACAGTTGAGTGTCGCCTATGCTGTACGAGTGTAAAACTGGACTTCATAATCACTCAGTTTCTGTCTGGGCATGGCAAATTTGGTTTTTACTTTCAACGTTTCATGATCCAAAGACAGAATGGTTATCAATGTATATGTACTGAACAACAAACTGTTGAACATTTAATTTTTCATTGCCCAGTCCTAGAGCATAAAAGAAGAATATTGGACACACACTTAGATTATTGTAAAAAGAAATTAGATAAACCACTCTTTGATATTTTTAGGAAAAAATGCTGTTATAGAGAATTCCAAAAGTTTTTGTGTTCTATTTTTAAGATGTTATAGTTTTCTTTTATAATATAATATATTAGTTATCTTGTTTTCTTAGAGTAGTAAGGCCTGCATCCAGCCTATGGATAAGAAGTAGTAATATTGCAAATATATTGTCTTGTAACTATAACCCTAATATACCTCCGGGTGGAATAGGGTTTAATTAATTGTATATTCAATAAATAAATAAATAATTGAAGGATGGAGGATTCTTTATTTCCAGCAACACAATGGTCAGTACAGCCAGAAAACTCCTGAATGTTCTCCAACTCACTCTTCTGTCCGGTGCTCACTGCCACGTCACAGCACTGTCCCAGTCCAATCCAGATCAGCTCACCAGCTCTTCCGTTCACTAGTTCCTCCGTTCACCCTTCTCTCCGGTCACTAGTTCCCCGTTGACTAGGACAACCGCTCGCGGGTCCCTCCGTTGACTAGTCCCTCCGGTCACTGGCTCCTCAGCTGCGCTGATCGGTCCACTCCGTCCAGGCCCTCAGCTCCTCAAGTCACCCTTACTTGAAGTCGCGCTGATCAGTGCTCTCCGTCCAGTTCACACTCTGACGCTGACTCTCTCCAGCTGTTACTGACTGTTACGGACTGACTGTTGTCCCATTGACTGGCTCATCACTCCTCGCGGACTGACTCCCTCTGACTGGCCGTTGCTGTTACTCTCTGCTACTGTCTCTCTCAACTCTGATTCACCGACTGACTGTTATTCTGACTCTTCACGGACTGTCTCTCCTCGACTGCTCGCACTCCTTATATAGCCTTAACGAAAGTTCTAGTGTCGATGTCTCGAAAGTTCTCCGCCCGCGCATGGTCTAGAATGCCCGCGCGGTGCGCCGTCACAGCCCTTAGCGCGTGGCTTCTCCTCTGGCCCCTCCCACGAGCGCGCACCGTCACTCACCGCGCCGTGCCAGGGAGTAGGCCGCACCCATTGGCGCGCGGCTCTAATCAACAATAAGAGGGCCGACCCTTTCTGGATGTCTCGAATTCTAGCGCTTTCCGGCCGAGTCTTTCTTCTGTTAGTTTCTGGACGGTTCTTTTCTGGGCTTTGTGACAATATTTTAATACCAGGGGTTAGCCATGCTTTATTCTTTAAATTAGGTATTTTAGCAGTTGTCATTTTTGGAAAGTTGGCCCCAAAGTGTCGCAACACAATATTTAGAAATTCATTTAATTTACTATCAACGGTGTTATAGGTAACTTAAATATAGTTTCCCAATTTTCATTTGCCAGATCTTGTTAGAAACTTAAAATCGAAACATCATTCATTACTCTGATAATATTACTACGGGTATGTTTGCTAGTCGGATATGCTTCAGTATTGTTTAACATTACCATCTGAGCATCATGGTCTGATAACCCATTTATTATTGGGATTACTTCAAACTTCAAGTTTTTTCTTTATTTAAGAATATATTATCTATTGTGGTTTGAGAGTTGTTTTAAATTCTAGTTGGGAAGTTCACTTTGAAGTCTAGATTATAACTACCTACTAAGGACTGAAGTCTTTCTTGCCTTATTTTCACTATCAGTTGACATGTCTACATTAAAATCTCCACACAGTATCATATTTACACTATTACTATATAATGAATTAAGAACCTTTTCTAACTGATTGATAAAATAGTTGCAATTACCTGATGGTGCTCTGTAGATTGTTATTATTATAAACGTGTCATTCTGAGTTTCCACTATTGCTGAGTAACATTCGGAATCCTGTTCCTTGCAGAAGGAACTGGTGTCTATATCACTAAAATTTAGGTTTCTTTTGATAAAAATACTCACACCTCCACAGTTTATGGAACGTCTACAAAAATTTGAACATAAAGAAAAATTTTCAATTTTTATTTGTTCCAGCTCTTTTTCTGCACAGTGGTGTTCTGCCAAATTAATAACCTGAATTTCCTGTAGATTAGAATGAATTGTATCCTGAATTGCTAAATTGAATTCTATAATTTTATTTTCAAGTCCCCTTATACTTTGATATATTAATGTAAATGATGTATTAATTCTAGTTTTTGGCTTAACTGAAATATTATTCTTATCTTGAGGTAGGCTACACCAAAAAGTTGTTTATTTCTTCGATTTAGATTCCCCCTAAAAATGACATGATCCACGTACTATGACAGGAATAGGCCTGCTACAATTAGATACATTACTCTTTACTTCTTCAGCAACAAGTTTGCTCTTCTTAGGCTATTAACAGATACAATGTTAAAATCGACATGATTAATAGAGAAATTCATTAACTTGTCGTTCACAGCTTTCACTTTAGATCGAAGCGAGGGCTTGTCGTACCTGTGAAATAACTCTACAAAACTAACATTATTATGTACACTGCTTCTAGAGATGGTGCGACGATGAACGCTGGCGATGACCGCCGGGGTCGGCGGTGATCGCCAGCAGTTGCTTCTGAGGCAAATTCAGGGCGATGAACGCTGCAGATTATCGTGTATATAGTAGGTCATGACTAGAGACCGGATTTTGAAGGGAAAATTTTCACCCAAAAAATGACGAAAAAAGGGGAAAATTATTGCCAAAAAAGGTGGGAAAAAAGGGAAAATTATTGCCAAAAATAGGTGGGGAAAAAGGGATATAAAAGTAAGAGAGTGTAAAAATTCAACAGAAAGATACATGTTTGTTTTATGCAAAGCCTTTGCTTGCTCTATAACTGCTGATTCTGTAACATCTAATGACTGAAGAAATTTTTTGATCTTGTTGAAATTCTCACAGAGGAAAATAGCACACGAAATCCATGTTCCCCACCTTGTTATAATGGGATACTTAGGCAATGGCAAGCCTGTGATTTCCCTGTAACGCTCTATTCTGCTGGGAGGAATTATTTTTTCAATGGCGAATCAGTGAAAACAATTTTTAATGTTTTCATATTACCAAATACTAGGTAAGTTACGAATTTTTCAAAATAAATTAGCAAAAAAGGTACTGGAAAGGGAAAGTTCCTAAAAAAAGGGAAAAAAGGGACGTTAAAACCAGGTCATTTGCAGTTGAAACTTACTCAGTAATGTCCAGTTCAATTTTATCACGTTTTGTGATGAAATATAAAAAAAGGAATTCCCTTTAAAATCCGGTCTCTAGTCATGACAATGCTCACTTCCTTTCATTCATTTCCTGTTGGTACTTTGTTTACTCTTGATTATGGCGGGGAAAGGAAGAAGTTACTGTAATTTCTCAAATTTTGAGGATGAAAACCTCATAGATTTCGTTTCCAAACACATTGCGCTTTATAATATGAGCATAAAGGCGCATAAGGATTGTTTTATAAAGGAAAAGACTTGGCAAGAAATTGCTGACTTGCTGGAAATATCAGGTTAGTGTTCGAACAAATTTGGTATTGGAGGTTTCCATATCCTAAATTGTAATTTATGATACGTACAGTAAAATTACCAATGCATTTATAAAAAGTTACTAATAATAAATAAATAATAACAACTATGTTTAAATTATATTATTAGCGTTAAAATATGAGGCTATTTCTTGAATCATTGAACATTTAGGTTACCAACTGTAACATTCCTTTGTTCTCGTTAATATTATGTGTTGGAAGTTTTGTATTTCACACGTTTTAATAACAAACTGACTTTATATATGGTTTGCGTCCCTTAAGTTTTCTAAGATTGTGAAGAACATAATACATAGTAACCTAAAATTGAACTAGGAAGGGTGAAGTAAAGGAAAAATTATTTCATTCATAAATGTGCCTCTTATAGTAGTAGTAGTAGTAGTAAATGATTTATTTTGCCTGGCAGAGTTAAGGCCATAAGGCCTTCTCTTCCACTCAACCAGGTTTCAGAAAATATATACAATGCAGGTTTACATAAATAGCAAATTAGTGAGTAAGAGACTTATGACTAATACTAAGACTAAGGTTAAGGCTAATCAAAATAATAAATTAAATAAGTAAAAAGCATAGGTTTCATAAAAAGCATAGGCTTCATAGAGAGCGTAAGTGTCATCAAAGAAAATAGTAATAATGTTACAAGTAAAACAAGGAATATGTAAAATTATGTTATAATGGAAATTTAAGTCTAGCTGTAGATACGTTATAAGGAGACTAAGTAATGTTATATACAGTGAAAGATGGAGTGACTACAAAGAGCTAGTTCTGTTCAGTGGGCAATAATTGTTTAATAAGCGCAGATTTGAAAGAGTGTACACTCCGACTACCCCTAATATCTTGTGACAAGGTATTCCAAGAACGGGCTGTGGCTATGGTGAATGAATGAGAGTATGAGGTTGTATGATGACTAGGAATTGATAACTGAGAGTTGTGCTGCGAGCGTGTACCATGATTATGGTAGGAGGATAGAAATGTAAATCGGGGAGCCAAGTAAAGAGGTATGGAAAACTTAAGAATTTGGTATAATAAGCACAGAGAGTGGACCAAACGTCTATTATGCAAACGAAGCCAAGACAGTTGCTTGAAATATTTTGAGACATGATCGTGGAAACGAATGTTAAAGATAAAACGAACACAAGTATTATGAACACGCTGAAGTTTCTGTGACAATTCAACACTCAGATCTCCATACAAGATGTCGCAGTAGTCGAAATAAGGCATCACTAGGGTCTGTATGAGGGTTTGCTTTATTCTAGTAGGAAGAAAGTTTTTCAGTCGTTTTAGAGCATGCATGATAGAGAAAGTCTTTTTACATATATGCTTGATTTGGGAATTCCAATTCATGTTTGAGTCGAGATAGATACCTAGATTTTTTACTGTTTCTGTGTAAGGGATAATAGTGTTGTTCAGTGTCACTGGTAGCAATGTAGCCTTGTTGATGGATGACACGAGTCTTTGCTGTCCTAATACAATAACTTGGGTTTTGCTTGGGTTAAGTTGTAAGCCAAATTTGTTTGCCCAGTTACCGATTGATTATAGATCTTCGTTAAGGAATGTTACAGAGTCATTAATTGCATCGGGAGGTGAGTGAATATAGATCTGAAGGTCATCTGCGTACAGGTGGTGTTGGGAGTGTCTTATGTGACTAGATATATCATTTATGAATACGGAGAATAAGAGAGGCCCTAATACAGACCCCTGGGGAACGCCTGCCTTCACACATCGCCACGATGAAGAGCGCTTGTTATCAGTAACACATTGCTGACGGCCGCGAAGGTAGGATTCCATCCACGTGATTGCAGTGTCAGACAGATACAAAGATTTCAACTTTGCAATAAGAATGTCAGTATCGACTGTGTCAAATGCACGGGAAAAGTCAAGAAGGGATAATACAGTCAACTCACGTCTGTCCATGGCCTCACGAGTATCTTCAACGATTTTAAGGAGTGCAGTAGAGGTACTGTGATAAGTCCTAAAGCCAGACTGGAGTGGATCGAGCAAGTTGTAAGTATGTAAATAGTCAGTAAGTTGTTTGTGAACAATACGTTCTAGTGCTTTAGATAAAGTAGGTAAAATACTAATAGGTCTGTAGTCTGTAGGAGTGCTTGGCCGATTTACTTTAGCAATAGGTCGAACGAGTGCATGTTTCCATTGTTGAGGAAATGTGGATGTAACAAGTGAAGCGTTAAATATGTGAGTTATGGTCGGAAGGATGATATCTATGATTCTGTTTAGCATTCTTATACTTATTCTGTCAATGCCCTGTGAATTAGTTTTTACCCGTTGAAGAGCTTTCTTTACTTGCATGGGAGATACGTGAGAGAAATAGAATTTTTCACGATCTGGTGTAGGTAAGGTTGTCAGTTCAGTAATAGCTTGTCGTTTAGTTGCATTGTCTAAAGTTCTGATAGGCACTGACGTAAAATGCTCGTTCAGTTCGTTGAGAGATAAATTGTCAAAAGAACAGTCAGTTTTTTGTTTACATAGTCCCATTGTACGTAAGTTTTTCCATACGTCACAAGTCGTCATAGTTGGCACAAGAAGTTTGTGTCCATGTTGTATTTTAGCATTACGTATCATTTGGGTCGTCTTATTTCTGAAACGCTTATAGTGTTGCCAGTTTTCATCACATTTATTGTGTTTATATTTACGATATGCCGCGTCTCTCCTTGTCATATATTCACGTATTTCTTCAGTCATCCATGGTGCAGGGGGACGGGTTACTCGTTTAGTCTGTAACGGTGCGTGTTTGTCATATAGCTGTATTATCAGGTCATTGAGAGCTTGTACTTTTTCGTCAACAGTGCGCAGATTCCATATGGAGTGCCAAGGCAGTTGCAGGGCGTCTTCAGTCAGTTGCAGTTCGTCTATATTTTTAATGTCTCTGTATGTAATGAATTTGGATTCGCGTTTCGGGCACTGCAACAAGTATTCGACGTAAATTAGGTCATGTGCTGAAATTCCAGATACAGGTAGTTGTCCATGCGTTATAACCCTATGTGTTTGTGAGATCACTATTAAGTCAAGTAAAGTGTCTGCAGTACCAGTGTGGTGTGTCGGTTGAAGGGGCAGAATGGTCATATTGCAGGATTGGAATATAGAATTTAGCTTCAATACATCTGTTGAGTTAGCCTTAATAAGATCTGTATTGATATCACCTAGGAGGAGTGTGTGCTCATAATTGGGGGTTAAGTCAATCAATGCATTTTCTAGATCTGAAAGGTAACCGATTCTGGGTGGTCTATAAACTATGCAAATAAGACATTTTTGTGTACCAGCGGATATTTCAATAAACAAGAATTCAGGACGGGCTGAATATTAAGAGGCAGACTGCGATACAATTTTAGGCTGGAGGTCACTTCTTATGTAAGCAGCGACCCCACCTCCCCCCTTCCCTATTCTGTCATTACGGAGGAGAGAATAAGAACGCAATTCAACAAGTGAAGAAGGGAGGGACGGTTTAAGCCAGGATTCAGACAACAGAATACAGTGGAGATTTAGAGAAGAGACGATGTTGTGCAGTTCTTGGAAATGGGCAATAAGACTTTGAACATTAACGTGAGCAACCTTTAGGGTGGTGGAGCTACCTGAGAAAGACGACTTCAACAGATCGGCGGTGGAAGGAGGTAGGGGTGAGAGACGATGACTGCTTTCCTTTTCAGAGCTTTGTGTCCCGTTAGGTGCAAGGGGGTAGAGAGAGAAAGGGTTACTGGACTCATTATCACAGTGAGGGGCAGTCGGGGAAACATTTCTAAAATTATTTACGTCAATATTGTAAACTAAGAATTCAATAAAAAAAACAAGTTTAGAAATAATATTCGATATTGAAATACTCGACACTACGTTTACTAAAATAATGATTTAAATATTGTAATGTGATGTAATTAGCAGATTTGAATTTTTCTAAAGAGTTAATGAAAATAAACCAATGAAAATTATAAACTAAAAAGAAACTAAAGATAACGTGAATAAATATAGAACAGAACTAGACCTTAAGTGTCATCGCCTGACATCACATGTTGTTTACATCAGTCATTCTTGTCAGTCTTCTTTTGGTGCCCTCGTGGTTGACAATAACGACCCCGTCCATCGTCCAGACATTATGAAGCCCAAATCTGATAATGGATTCTCGCAGGAGAGCATGTCTAGCCTTAGTGAGGTCATCTCTAATTGTAATTCCACTCGATTTAAGTCTGCGTTTATTCATGTACATCTCACTCCTTTTTCGGTAGCTCACAAATTTTACGATGATGGGCCGGGGCTTCTCAGTGTCGCGTCTTCCCACCCTGTGGCTCCGGTCGATGTCGTTGACATCCAGCTGCACACCGATCTTGCGCGCCACCTCAGTTGCGATCTTATCGGTGTCTTCTACTTCCTCCTCTTTCACACCAAATATGCGTATGCATTGGCGCCGTTGATACTGCTCTAGATCATCGATGCGGTTTTCCAATGCTACGATTTTTTCATCTTTCTGTTGGAGAGCGCACTTCAGTTCTTTTATCACCGTATTGTTTTTTTCTATGGTGGCTTGCAGGTCCGCCATGAGAGTTTGCTTTACCAGCTGCACGAGAACCTGCAACGAGTTGGCGTCCTGCAGTGCTTCCTTAACAACGCGCTGCACAGTTTCTTGAATTTCTTCAATTTTCTCGCTCTTCTTCGGTGGCATGGTGAGAAATTATTGTTCAGTATACGTGGTATCACTTAGGCAATCACACAGCACTTCTACACTTGATCTCAACGCTTTTGAACACCTACTTTTTAAATATTGTCAGGAGCGATGTAATAGCCAACTATTCTCTATCCGCCATGACACTATGTCATCAAATAGTCATCTTATAGTGATAAACGTAGTAAATTCAGATTATTTTGGTTATTAGCTATGTCAATTTAATCAAATTCAAGCTTTCAGCTACAGAGATAAGTGAGCAGAAAGCTTGAATTTTATTAAATTGACCTGAGAAGCCATAATAAATAATCAGTACCTTGAATACTTCAAGTCGTATAATTATTTTATTATAATGTTTATTGTTTCAGTGAATGCAAAATTAGATGGAAGAGCCTACGAGATATGTTTCACAAGAAAAAGAAACAAATGAAACTTGGAACAGGCTCTTCGAGCAGTATGGTCGTTGTGAGGCCACATTTTGAGCAAATGAGTTTTTTGGATTCCGTTCCTGACAATCGAGAGACAATTTCAAGTATTGTCATTCCAGATGCTAGCACTGAGTGTACTGAAGAAGAGTATACGGAGTACGAATACTTAGAATCAGAAATGGATCCAGGAACCATCAACCAAAGCACTCCAAGTACCAGTACTGATAGCACAGAAAGTAAACCTGAAAAAAGGAAGAAATAAAATGATGTGTTCTGGGAAAGAATGGAAGAGAGGGAATCCAAGAGGGCAAAGTTAATAGAAAAATTAATATCACCAGAAGAGGAACATCCAATCAAGACATTTTTTTTTTTAGCATGGGACAAACTGTGATGAACTTCCCACCAGATTTGGCATGCGAGGCCAAAGTTCGCATCTGTCAAATCATATCAGAACTCGAACTGCGTGCTCTAGAAAGAAATTCCAAATCCAAATGAAGAACGACAATGTGTGCATGCATCGTGGTCTGTGACAGTTAGTGAATTACTTAGCGAACAAACCTATTGGCTACTACCCCATTTCTGCTAGATGGTATGTTCTATGTAACATAATTCATTAAAACTATCACAAGACAATGAAGAGGGAATTTGCTCAGGGACTTTACTTCTGATAGAGTTCTATTTAATAATATTCCAGGTTTGTTTTTGTTTGTAAATTGCATCACAGACTAATTCATTACCAGGGCCCGGATTCTAATGACATGTCATCTTTTTATTGATGCTTTATAAATAGGGACCGGATTTTTAGGTTTTTAAAAACACTGTTTTAGGTTTTCCGTTAGGTGAAATAGTTTTTTTTAGGTTTTTTTGTCCGAAATATCGTTTTCGGGTAGAATAATTGGTTTAATGAATTTGAATGTGCTACATAGGATTCTATACATAATACTTGTAAAGTTTAACTTAACAAAATTGACTTAAATTTGTGTAAACTTGCTTTAGTACAGTATTATACAATTGAAGAAAGAAAGCATAAACAATCAAAAGAAGCAGTGAAAATAAGATTGCCTCACATTTCCTGGTTACAGTATATCACTAAATATCTTTCAAGATTCTCAACTGTGAAGTTCTTCCTGTTATCTCTTAGTTAATAGCTAGTACTGTATCTAGACACTACCCTTCTCAGGCTTCGAATCCGATGCTTCTAATTTAGTGAGTAAAATATTTTATGGTTGGATGTGGATAATGTGAAACTGATTATTTTCCTTTCTTCGGTTTTTACGCATGCTAACCGCACAACAGATCAACTATGGACGAAAACTTCCCCCTTTTCTAGAAAGGTAAATAACACTTACGTGTTTCTGGCAGGCTTGACAAAAAATTACTTTGCCATCGGTAGTGAAATTCAGGTCGTCGCCAATCCACTGCCGGAATAAAGTCGATTTCATCTGTTTCAGCATAATTAACACGTCTACTTAAAACTCACAGTGTGACCACTCAGGATGAATAACAGGGAAGTACTAAAGGCAAACAAGCGCTTTAAAACACAGAAATCTATATCCTTGTTCATACACGGCAACAATGGTTGTTCGTACGAATATTTTAAAAGGAATACTCCGGTACTCTTACACTTCCTCTCTAGATACTGTCCATCCTAGACGACAATGGGTTGAACGAAACGCTGGTGGTATTAATTTCAACCCGACAAAAATTATTGTCTCTCCGCAAAATACCGATTTCTCAACCGACAAACAAAAAATACAAAAAAGTAGTCTAAATTAGATATTTTAGGTTTTATATCCCGTTTAGGTATATTTAGGGCTTATACGACGATCTGCTCATATCATATTTATCTGCCAGATAGAGAACTTATCTGGAAGCTGGCCAAGAATTGCGTATTATGAGCTCCTGACAAAATCTGTCTGGCAAGACAACTTCCAGATAAGCTAGCAGGAGGATGGAGTGGCTGACAAGCTTCCAACTGCTAGTTAGGGAATCTTGGTTGAAACAAGATGGCGCAAGCCGAAAGCTTCCTAGCCACCTGAATTTTAGAACTGATGCCGGAAGATTTAATTTACATAAAATTGTAATTTTGTGCTCACATATGAATGAAATAGAATTGAACAAATAGATTAATGCACTTAAAACGATATGTTGTTATGTAATTTAATTGTACAAATACAAATCCGAGCTGCCGCACGTAGCGGAGGACTACCAAACTACAACAAACACACCTCTCTGCTCAGCGAGGTAAGGACCATTTTACAAATTTTTACTGCGTTCTTGCCGGTAGCAGTTCAGCGGTGGTGTTACACGGCATCTTCCAGTTAAGCTATCTGGAAGTCACGTATCTGGAGGATTTGTCGACAGGTGGTAATACAGGCCCTTAGGTTTTTACACCCCATTTAGGTATTTTTAGGTGCTACAGAATAAATGTTGGTGAATTCTATGGACATGATTCGAAAAAGTGTATGAGCGCTTTTTGTTTTGGAAGTAAGGAAAAAATAGGTAAAAACCTAAGAATCCGGTCCCTATTTATAAACATTGCCAACTTATAGATAAATCCTAATCATGGCCTCTAGATTGTAGAAATGCATTTTTATTGCGTCATTTTATATACTTTCATATTTTTTGGGCATTATTTTGTTATTTTCATGTCATTTGCTTCCTTATTTAATCATTTTCATGCATTTTCATTGAATATAGCCTATTAAATTTTTGTCATTTTTTTTCCATCCAGATAATAATTTAAATAAATTACTAGGTTAGTATAATGCAACCTTTTTTTGTAGGATATTCTTTAAAAACAATTTTCTTACTTTTCTTCTCAAATGCTCAAATCGAGAGCAAAGAAAGTTTTTAGACCTACAATATCCTTTCAGCATTTACAGTTTTTGCAATGATGTACAAATCAGTCTATAACCTTGTGTGCACAGTAATAGTTCTTTTTATATAAATAAAATATTAGTTTTTAGGTCATTCTTTAAAATCTATGGTCATTTTATAGGTCATTTTTCAAACAATATTAGGTCATCAGAATCCGGGCCCTGTTCATTATTATGTTCCAATTTTGTTTTGTGGATTTAACATCTGTACCTATATTTCAGCTCTTTGAATTCTTCTTTTAATATAAGGCAAGAGGAATTTGAAAGATGGAAATAATTGTGTCATTGATTTTTAGGTTGCTTAATGCAGGTTTTTGAAAATTTAATAATTTGTTATTACCTTTTCTATAGGAAAACTTAATTTAACTAACCATAATAATAAATAAATAAATATACAAGAAACTTATGTGCATTATTACTTTTATCAGTTAGACCTTGAATGTTAACATACATGTTAATGTCTTATTTGCAGATGCCTTGGATTAAAAATAAAAACCAGTACAGAATCAGAGTTAAAGAATGTAATAGCGTATACCACTGCTCTAGTGAGTGATTAGTATTAGTATTAGTATTAGCCCGTAACATCCCTATCGGGAAAGGGCCTCTTTCTATGAAAGGTAGCTGGGTTCTTGCAGACCCGGGTAGCTAGTCCGGGAGAGATCAGTCTTTGGTAATGCCCAAGGTAAGTTTTATAAGGTGTCTCCAGGTTTGACGATCCTTGGCTTGCGTCGTCCATCGGTTACCAAAGGTGTGCCTGATGTCGTTCTGACCAGCGTGTTTTCTGCCTTTGACCTATCCTGGGGTCCCATGAAGTTATTCTGTACGTCCATCTGGTGGGTTGTAGTCTCATGGTGTGCCCTGCCCATCTCCATTTTAGGCGGCTTGCTGTGGTTGCTTCTCGTATTTCGTGATTGTGTATCCTATCTTTTAGTGTGATCCCTAAAATTTTCCTCTCCATTTTTCTCTGACAGATTTCTATGGCTTGTCTGTGAATGATCTAGGAGAATGAATTTAAGGGACCAGAATTTTGCCCATGCTGCTGTGATGCGACGTGCTATTTCTTTGTCTGAGTTATTCTGGAATGAAAAAATCTGCCCCAGGTCGGTGGTTTCTTGGACATACTCAAGCGGTTCTTTAGAAGCTAGTGTGGTGGCAACTTCGTGTCTGTTCGTCATTAGCTTGGTTTTTGCTGAATTCATGGTTAGACCTGCTGCTGCACTTAGGTTTTCCAGAGCGTTAATGTGTGATTGTAGTTCGATTGGTGTGGGGGCAAAAAGCACGATGTCGTCTGCAAATCTTAAGTGGGATAGCTTTGCCCCATCTATGTTGACTCCGTAATCACCTTCGATTCTTCTGAATATACTCTCCAGTAAGCTTATAAAGAGTTTAGGTGACGTTGGGTCCAGGGGCGGCCGGTGCTAATGTGCTACTGTGCTATAGCACACTGTTCATTTCGTTACATAAAATATTGTTGATTACTTAAACAAAAATTACCAATATTCTGTTAGAAATACTTTTATAAAATTTTGATGATCTTAGATTTCCAACCGTTATACAATATGCAATATCCCTCACAATGTCGGGCGGTCAGCTTGAGTTGCTAAGCATTATACTGCAGTGTGCTCTGTCCCCCAGTAGTGCTGCTCTTCTTTGTAACGAAAGCGAGGAAAGTGCCCTGACGCGAAGTGTATATTTGTCGCTGTTAGCATGAAAACCGCCTCATTGGAGCTATTTGTGGGATAGAACCCGGCCCCCTATAGGTATGCTACATGCCGCACAAGAAACTGGCGGGGTGGTTGGGGTGGAGGGTTGACGACCTCTTCTTTGGTATGGTTGGGGTGGATATTTTGAAGGTTATTTTGCAAGTAGGAACAGTCCTTGGTACTGGGCTATCCAGCCTCACAAAGAGTGATGGCACTCAGGCAGCCACGTGGGAAGACATCATTGACGTCTTGTTCGAAGCCCTCGTGCCAGATGACCGGGAAGATGGAGAAACTGATGAACAACGCGATACAAGAGCGACGGCATGGGAAAGACATCACGATGGTGAGCCGTACCCGGCCTTCGACCTACCGATCTTGACATTGCACTTGACTCCAGAAGAACCAAACGAGCAGCAGGATCGGACAACACCAATCCTGAGTTGGTAAAAAATGGTGGGCCAGAGCTAAAGACCCAACGCCTCCAAATTTTCAATGCCTGCCTTCGTCTGCACATGTTCCCCAACTCCTGGAAACATGACCTGCTTAAATCTATCCTGAAATCCCCAGACAAAGACACTACTCAACCCCGTTCATATAGACCTATCTGCCTCCTACGCGTCATGGGAAAAATCCTAGAAAGACTGATCCTATCCCAACTAAACGCCAGCATAGAAATTTCCCTCTCTGACCAACAATAAGGCTTTAGAGAGGCCTGCAGCACCGAGGATGCTATCAGGGAGCTCCAAATCTTCATCAGACCCTCCGAATATAACATCTAAGCGACCAGGAAGGTAACAGTCAAAGACAACTTCCTCAAGAAGACCAAATCAGTCACCATGGGCTGTCCTCAAGGGTCAGTTCTAGGACCAAAGCTGTGGAACCTTGTCTTCGACGAAGCCCTTCGATAAGTTGAAAACATCCAGAACGTCAAGGCCATCACATTCGCTGACGACCTGGTACTCCTACTGGAGGCCAACTCTAGGACTGGGCTCGAGCAGAAGGGCAATGAAGCGATGCGAATTTTCTCAGACTGGTGCTCAAAAGTAAAGCTGAGACTATCCACCGACAAAACCAGAACATTACTCCTCAAGAGCTTCCTAGATCCCGAGCGACCACCACGCATCTTCGCTGACGGTACGAGATACAGCTAAGATACCTGGGAGTGGAGCTCCAGGCAGGAAACAAAATGGACAAGCAAGTAGACAGGGCTTGTGCCTCGGCTGTCACCCTGTTCCAGGCTCTGGGAAGATTATCGGGTCAAAACTGGGGCTACCGATACACCAACTACAGAATCCTCTACCACGCCATCTTTGTGCCTGTATTAACGTACGCGGCGAAGGGATGGGCGCCCTACATCAACATCAGACACAAAAAGAAGATCCTGTCCGCACAACGCCAGGCACTACTGCGAGTCACCAGAGCATACTCCACCGTCTCTACAGACGCCCTTATCACCATCGCAGGGGTAGTGCCAGCAGATCTGCTGCTAGATGAAAGGGTCATGGCTTACGACCTAAAGAAAGGTCTGCCTACACAAATAGGCCAACTCCAGGTAACAGAAGCAACCTATAGAGACAGAACAAGCTCCCAGCTCAAAAGCCTCCTCAGATGGCAAACCATCAGCCAGTGGGAGCGCCGATGGCAGACCACTCCGAATGGGCTCCTCACAAAGAGCTTCTTCCCCAGCGTCAGGACGAGGATCCAGCAGAAGTGGATAACCCCAGACTTCGCGACTGCGCAGCTCTACACGGGCCGGCCAGGTTCAACCTGGCCGACGATAGTCTGTGTTGCTGCGAAAACTGTGAGGAGGACACAGCCTACCACGCGCTGTACACCTGCCCACGCCATAGGGAAGCCAGGTGCGAGATGATACGCATCGCCACGGCGGAAGGAGTACAATGGGCGCCGGAGCTGAGCTACTGGACCGGTAGAATGACCCACGAGGCCTTCAAGACTTTTGCTCGACGTGTCATCGAAGAGAGGAGAGATTCAGAAGAAGACTAACTCTTGATTCCATAGTGAACACAAACATTTTGTTTTCTTCTCTTTAACTCGCTCACAATTTCACTCTTTTGCATATATTAACTCTGTAGAAGACTTTGACTTCCGGATTGCCATGTTGCTGTGTTGTAAATATTCACCCTTCAGCAATTCATCATTCACCTCATTATCCTCTAAGTATGTACAGACGGCTTCCGATTTTTGTCATTTTAGTGTGTTGTAAATATTCGCCCTACATCAACTCATCATTCACCTCATCGTCATCTTCTACATATGTACTGATTGTTTCTGATTTATTGCCATTGTACCATGTTGTAAATATTCACCCTTCGCTAATTCATCACTCACATCATCATCATCTACATCTATACCGAAGTCTTGAAACCAAGATAGCAAACTGTATAATAATATTAGTCTATGTATTATCTGTATTCTCCCCAGTAGTGTAGCCTCCGGCTGTGGGACTCTGGGTCAACTAAGGTCAAATAAATTTTAAAAAAAGTCCTTGGTAACACATCTTATTGATGGCGGCTTTTCTTGACGTGCAGTTTTAATAGAGTTCAAATCGATGTAAGCCAGGTTGGTTTCTACAATGTAATCGATTGTTTTAATACGAAATTAGTAGCAATTCAGGATACCGTGGCTTGACATTAAATTTAATGAAAATATGAGACAGCTTATCCTCAAGAGCTAAATCTATAGTTAATATTAGCCTCATAGATTTGTTAGCTAATTCAATGAGTACATATAAATAGCTGGGTTTTAGCTTTGTATGTATTTATGTACAAAGCGAAAACCCAGGTCCCATTCCCGCCCAGGATAAATTTTCCTCTATTGATTACACAGTGGAGTTGAATTGCGAGAACTTTAAAGAAGAAACTGAATGCTGAAAAACTACTCACAAATATTATAATAAAATATTATTTAATGGCAGTAACGCTGTATAAGGATAAATTTTTGGCGCCGAGGGAAGTTAATTTAACGCGCACGCCAGCTCAGCGACTGATGAAGGGTAAGTTAGTACAATCTTATGTCTGGGGACAGAGTGACCAGACACCCTCTCAATTCTGAAACTGCATTCTAGTTTCTGTGCGAAGTGCGAACTGTTAACAGGACAGAACCGATAGTGGAAAGGTATTAAGTATATTTCGTGGTGCGTCGAGCAAAGTTAAGCCAGGCATATCACGAAGAAAAATTGAAACACAATCAACAAGTGGAAAAAAACAGATACGTACTTTACAAAATTATTGATTGCATTAAGTTCTGTGGGGCTTTTGAACTTGCTTTGAGAGGTCATGACGAAACAGAACAATCTGAAAATCCTGGCATCTTCTTAGGACTAATAGATTTATTTTCGAATTTGGACACTACTGTGCGGGAACACATGGAATTGAATGAGGTGTTTAAAAGGACCTCCAAAACCATACAGAATGAACTTTTGGACTGTATGCTATAAATTTGCCGTGAAGAAATAAAGCAGGAAATGAAGGAAGCAGACTTCGTTGCATTAATGGCAGACGAAACAACTGATGTATCCGACCAATCACAGTTAGCACTGGTGTTTCGTTACGAAAACAAGGACGAGCCTGTTGAAAGATTCTGGGGCTTCTTCAGATCAGAAGGTCACAGTGCAGATGCTATTGCAGAATGCATCTTAAAAGAAGAAAATCCTCTCTTTAATAAATAAAAAATAAACATAAAATAATTGCACAGACTTTGCCGGATCCTCCATGATGTCTGGTGCAAGTGGTAGAGTTCAAGCAAAACTTAGAATTCATTATCCTAATGCCCACTTCATACACTGTTATGCTCATCAATTAAATTTAATCATGGAAAAAGCTGGTTCACAGAACCAATCCGCACGAGTGTTTTCCTTGACCTGTCCGCTTTCCCTGCATATTTTTCAAGATCGCCACAACGTTTGTCAGTGCTTGGATCAGTAGTGGCTCGTAGAATTCAAAGCTGTCCTGCAACTAGGTGGAACTTTAGATTGAGAACGGTTAACGTAGTTTTTGAGAACAAGGATAAATTGAAAGAATGTTTGCTGGAATTAGAAAAAATGTCACAGAGCAAAACTACTCATGGAGCAGTTGGTTTGCGGCGTTATTTGGAGGATGAAGAATTTCTTTACTGGTTAACTTCCTTCAGTAAGATAATGCCACATGTAGACATTCTGTATAACCAGCTACAAGCCAGATCAATTGATGCAATCAAAGCAAGGAATGCAGTGACTCATTTCACAGATGTAATTAGAAAGATTAGGGAATCCACAGACAACATCCATGTAGACCCTGAAGCTTCATCTACTAGTAAGTGAAGAAAAGTGGAATGCAGGCACACTGACGCTAAAGAAGTGGCGACAGAATCACGCAAGAGGCTAGTCATCGCTTTAACTCACTGAGTCATCTTGATGCTGCAAAATTGTTAAACTCTGCCAATTTCAGTGACTACTCCGGGAATTTTCCAGAAATGGAACTTGAAGCTACTGTACTGTATTACAACATTTTGGATTAAGTTCAGACTAAAGACAGAGCTCCGAGTTCTCTACGATAGGCCGGATTTTAGGAACGCTTTAGGTGCCGTACCACTGCTGCAGCATGTGTTGTCGAACAATCTTTTTGTGAAATAACAAAGTTGCTGAAGATCCTGGTTAAGACACCAATGACGACTGCAGAACCAGAAAGATGTTGCTCATCACTAGCAAGGATAAAAACCTTCTTGAGAATCACCAATGTCCCAGGAACGTTTAACTGCCCTATCGACTGAAAAGAAGATGGTGCTGCACGTAGATGGATTCAACACCAAAGTAATCGATAAATTTTGCTGTATGAAGGAGCACCGCATGGAGTTCATTTTTCGACATTGTGAGTGGCATGTTGCATTTTATTTTGTGCATGTTCAAACTGTAGCACACACAGTGTTTTTGTCATCGGCCACCACGAGTCATAAATGCATTTTTTTTCACTATTTTATGGTCATTAAATGCCTTGCCCTACTTATAATGTAGTTAAGAACTTCTATGAAGGGTAGTTATAACTAAGCTTGCCACCGTTCATAGAAACTGGCATACCTGACGAACAATAAAGCTTTGCATCAAGTTCAAACAAGTGAACAGTCTCTTTGAAATATTCTATATCAGAATGTGAAACGAGAAAGGTAAACTGCCCATGCTTAGAACAGAGAAAGTTACGTGAGTGCACTACATCATATTTTATTTGGGTTGTGAATCCTCCGGAGATGCTATGCGATAACAACTTTCTTTTGATTTTATCAACTTCTTTACATGAAGATAATGCTATTTTGTCGATTTTCTCGAAAACGACTTTAGCGTTCTTGTGCACATTCCCTATTCGAATTGCATAATATGCATATTATATTATGTGATTTCCTTGCTTTTGGGAACCGCATTCTAAAGGACGAACTTTGAAAGAAGACACACTTACTTTCAGGTAAAGTAGAGAATAAGTATTTCAGTTTATAAACATATAGACTGTAGACAATTATAGACTGATTTGGTATATCACTTAACGTGTATATTTATCATAGGTAATCCCACGAGAGTTTACGAGTTTATCGATAGATTCACGACTGCAACTCGAGTGGGATTTATTAAGACTATTCCATGAATACAAAATGTAACGGATTATACAAACAATAATTACTTTCGTCCTTTGTTAAAAAAAACAAAACTAACAGCTGCGAGATCACAGCATACTATGAATCAACAATCCACGAATCGATTCGAGTTACCATGTTGTGATCACTGCTACTAATGGTGCATATAAGACATAATTAACTTAATTCAGGTAAGTTGATAGCAGAACAGAATAAAAGCACACCAACTGGCTTGGACGGAATTGAAATTGTGTTTTTGATCAATGTACATTTCTGTTAATTCAATTTCAAAACATTTATGTTGTATAAACTAATCTGTTTTCGTGCTGCTTAATGGCAACATGTGACGTATTAATCACGGCTCATTGATGCTTATGTGTCCAGTAATGAGCAGAAGATTTTATCATGTAAAACCCCTTCCTCATATTAATAGAAAACATTTTATAAGATAAACGATCGTGATTGGTCTACATCCGATGAATTACTAAATGTTATTGGTCAATATAACACACGCGGTGTGTGTGAGTGGAATAGTCACCGAAAACCCACAACTGTACATGGAATTTCATTTGGATTTGATAATTCTGTGTAAAAAGGTATTTCGTATCCTCAAAAAATATTTGATTTTTGCCACTAAAGATCAAGATATTTCAAAATCCTTCCTTAGTGTGCAGTTACATTATGACACGAAGGTACTGTCAAAATTCCAAGTCTCTACCACCTATTAAACCGATGTGTTGTCATGGTATCTCAGTTGGCAAGAGCAGCGGCAGGGAGAGCTGAAGATCCTGGCTCAAATCCTGGCTATAGCATTGAATTTTTCAGTCTGACTTCTCCTCTGCATTTTATAGTCCTTCTTTTATTAGAACTTAACTGTTGAGATGTGCGTTCTGTTTCAGTTATGTCTAAGCTCATGTGTTGTAGGCTGGTGAATGTGGAGACAGGCGAGTTGGCCATGTTCGAGGCCCACAGTGGACCAAACCAGCAATGGCACTTTGAGGAGGATGGCACCATCAGGTGTGATGTGGATGGCTGGGTCTTGGATGTCTTCCAGAGCAATGGCGAGCCTGGCCATAGCCGTCTCTAGTGATGGCCCGGCCCTCACTACGTTGCAACGTCGCACCGCGCGGCTCTTGCCGTCCTATTGCATAGCTGTTAATAATTGCAAATGAACTAATATGATTCTCTTCTCACTTTAAAGGGAAAATTATTTACAGTTACAGATTACACACTAAGTTACTGTTAACCTGTCGCACTGACAACATTTCCTTCGTTGTTTTTTATTTCATTTTTGAGGAGTAAGTTAATGAAACAAAACAAAGAAAATTAATACTCTAATGAAATAAATTTTTATTGTACCAGGAGTTTAGTCCATAGGAAGAATTTACAACAATATTTGCAATTTCCTTTTGTTGTTATACTTGTCTGAGAATTCTTTTCTTGCTCTTATTATTCAACAGTATATTACTTACAGTGGATACAATATTCTCAATTAGAATTTCATTCAAATGATCACAAACCTCTTTGATTTCACGTAGGTTTGCAATCAAGCTTTCGTCTTTTAAAACTGCAAGTTTACCAAGAACTTGAACAACCTTCTTTTGGTGATTTGCTAACAAAAACTGTTGCTCGTACTCTTTAGTAACCAAAGCCTGCACAATTCCGAAAACATGTTTGCATACACCTAAAACAAAGTCAGAAGGCAAGCATAATTTACCTCTATTTATATCATTAAAATAGGCATCATCACTAGCATTTATGTTTATCTGGGCACACTTGCAAGCATTACATTTAATTTTTGCATTTACCTTGAATGAAACATATCCACAGACGTAGAGAAATCCTGACTCATCACATTTTAAATTCTCTAAATAGTCACTATTTAAAATGTCATAAAAGGCGTTATCTATTTCTTTATCTATTTCTTTGTCGTGTGTCTGAATTCCAGAATGTTCCTCCAACATTTCACTAGAAAACTTCACCTGCCCGTATCTTGCTGAATGAAAGCCTAACACACTTTTAACCCTAATTTTTCTTTCAGTTTCCATTATTTGGGTGACGCTTATATTGTAATTACCACCTGCTAATTGTCTGTTTTGGCCAAATCTAGACTCCAGATTGTCTGTTTGAAATTTAGCAGGTAAAACATACGTAATATTTAAATTATCTAGAGCATATACAATAATTTCTCTCAACACATATGTACAATGATACAAGGCATTGTATGTATCTGCTGTCAAACAATACATATTCGGGGTTTTGCTGCTAATCTCCTTCCATGTCTTAAGCCAGTCCAAAAAATTAGCAAGAAAGACTAATCTGATATCATCACTGCTTTCAAATGGTTTCTTTAAAGGATTGTTTGTCACAATGCAAGTCAGAGGCCTCTTTATATTCACAATAGACCACCAGATCAAAATCACATGAACAAAATATGCCGTATCTGCATAACCATATTTTCTTAAAGCTGAGACGGTCATTTCATTAAAAATGTCTACAGCTAAATTTACTTTTGCCGCTCAAATGTGTTAGGATAAAGGCTTTTGTGTTTCAGGTGTGGGGCTGATTTCACAAGCATATCAGACTCCTTAACATACAAGCTTCGAATATCTGAAAAAGAAGCCTGTTTTATTTCAGAACTTTCTTTCTCTGCTTTTTCACTAGGCAGAGGATTTTCAAGATTTTCCCAAAAAGGTATCTGAAAGGTGGGTTCTTAACATTGAGCCAGTTGTTGCGAATGTTTTTAAATACATGCACACTATCATACAGAACAAAGGTTTTCATGGGACAATTTTCAGTTTGAAAAAAGTAATCACTTCCCGATTCTTTAGTGAGCTCGCTAAACATTACGCGATTCACCCTATTATTGTCACTTATGACACATAATGTCTGCAATCCGCATAAATGTATTTCTCTTAAGACATCTTTACATATTGCTGCTAAATATGAACCTGTAAGTTGCTTAACTGGAACTAGTCTTATCACCTCTTTGAAATTCCCAAATGCAGAACTAACTAAAAAAGCTACAACAGTTTTTGCAAGGTCGTCTGTTTTGTTTGCAGCAACCCCAAAAAACCGCCCGTTTGTGTAGTCTAAAGTTGCTTTTACATGAATTTCATCATCCTGAAGATTCACTATTTTGTCATTCTCTGATAGCTTCAAAAAATGCGCATTCTCGTTTTCTGAAGAAGGAGATAGGCCTACTTCAAATGAGGAAGTCAGTTTTCTCAGATATCGAGGGTGCGGCAATGACAAGATGTTGTTCAATCTAATGACGTCATAACATTTCGCACTCTGAACGTAAATTAAGAAAGAGTTTATAATTGTGGATACATCATATTTAGGCTTTTTCCCAAATATCAGATCAAACTGATTACATAAAAGTTCTAGCTTTTTTAGGCTGCTTTCATCACAGTTATCATCATTTTCCAATAACAATTTTAGACTTTTTAGTGAGGCAGCAATTTGAGATACAAGAGTGCGTTTGTTGTTGATATCTGATGAAATATAACAATCACAAAACTCTATTAAGGATGAAAGTTGGCTCCATTCAGTCAGAGAAGAATTTCTACAGATTGGCAAATTAGAGGTTTCATATTTTAAAACCTCATTCGGTATACATCCACCGTCTTTATGTACTTCCACACTAAAATCACTGTTTATTCTTATGCTAAAAGTTACTTTTAGAACATGAGTTATGTCTAGTTTATACTATGCAAAAGGTTTCGTTTTTAAGCACAGACCAATCTTTTTTAGGTAGTTTTTTGGATATATTCTGCAAAAAATTAGGAAAATCCTGCACACGATTTTCTTCATCTGTCTGTCTCTTTTCATCCTCCTTTTGCTTTTTAAGGCGAACACCATAACAATTATAATATTTCACAAAAATACACAAGCGAAAGAGAGTATTACATTGCTGCGCATGGCACGTGGCTCGTCTCATAGGACGGGCTGCAGCGTTGCCACATGCAGCACGGCCAGGCCATTACTAGAGACGGTTATGGCCTGGCACTAAAGTCGTCGCCTTCCCCAAACATGGCAGCCCTAACCAGATATTCAAGGTGGCAACGGTCGATGAAGAATGATCCCACGCAGCACGATATGTATAATATACGTATATCTTAGAGCTACATATATATCTTACGATTGGTCAAAGTCAAAACGTAAATTATACGTATATTTTATGTCCAATATATTCACGTATAAAAACTGTTGTAATTTAATCCTGCTTTATATTTATAATATATCAAAATTAAAGTTACTGTTACATAAGTAAGATTAAATATAAAACAAAATCGATTTGATTGTTCATTTGTAACATCAAATTTACGTACCAACTATACGTAAATTTTACGTCTAGAATTGGACATTGTAAACACCGGTTTATTGTGTTTTACTCTAGTAAATCGATTTGGTTAAATTAAGGGAACGCAATAAAATTTACTCACGCTAATCAGAAATTAATTTAAAAAATGGTTTAAAATGATTACATCCGTACATTCATGGACTATTTTTTATAACTGGCGGCCATCTTGTCTGTGACGTCAGCAATGTAGATCTCCTGGTTCATGGCTGACTGTTGGGTGCTTGTGTGGCGTATAAGTTTCTCTTTTATAGTGTTTTATTAACAAGAAATTGTGTGTGGAGAGAATTGCACTGCTCTGTTGCAACTACTCCCTATGTATATAACATAGAAACGAAGAATAAATGTACATGTGTGTGTATTTAAAGATGACGAAATATTACGCAACGTGCAGTGAATAGCCTACCCTAGAATACGTTTCCTAATGTAGGCCTACCTGAATGTTTGTGAAGATCTGGTCCTTCATGTAGAAGATTAAATGAGGCAGAAGAAAAACATTTACACAGAAAACAGTACTGGTAAGTCCCTGTGCAAGATTTGTTTCACACACATAAATAGGCCTATCATAACCTCAACGACTTGCAAACTGATTTATAATACAGATGCTGTGGTAATTAGCTCTGATCATAATAATTTACGATAACGCTGCTAAAGTATTTCTTAATTGTTTCAGGAATTCACAATGCCTAGGTGCTGTAGTGTTGTTGGCTGTAAAAGTAACTACAAGTCACAACATGAAAGTGTTAGTACATTTTCTTTACCAAAAGACGAAGAACTTAAGAAGACATGGCATAGAAAGATTCCTACAGACTTTACAGGGGTAAGCAAGCCTGTTATTTGTGTGAAGTATTTTCCTGAAGAGAGTGTGATAAGAACAGAGACATTTGTAGTTAACGGTGAAATAAAAACATTTCCTAGAACTTGCCCTAAACTGAAACTTGGTGCAGTACCATCAATATTTCCTAATCTGCCTGAGTACTTGTCAAGACCAGGTCCATCATGCAGAAGATTAATTGATGCAGAAGAAGAAAATTTAAACCAAGCAGCTGCAGAAAGCTTAAAAGAACTTAAAAGTTATGCTGAATGACAAGCTCTGCATTGTTTGGAAGATGTGATGCAGTACTTCCTACGTGTAACAGAAGGACTTAAAGGGCAGTGGATTAGCATAATGGCAGTAGAAAGGCTAGTGCTGTGCTTAATGGATGTTAATGATGATGTTCCGAAGATTCTTGGTTCAGTGTGTATTATGAGCGATCTCAGTGTTTTGCTTACAATAAATAATTGCAAAATACCTCAGCAAGAAGTCCCAAAAAACTGCAAGATAGTAAGCACAAAAAGTGTTCTTGATGACATTTTTAGTTATTGATATCTCATGTATTGATAGTATATGTGAAATGTATGTGAGCAGTGTACATTTATGAACCAAAGGCCCTATATAGGCTACATAAATTATATATAAAATATACGTTTGATAGATCATCTTGACATATTTTTTACGTATAGATATTGTACATCAATAGTATGTATGCGATTGTTCGTATAATTGATATATATTATATGTCTGTATTGACATGAATAGACGTACGATATACATAAAAAAGTGGGACATTTGAGCGTATATTATACGTAGATTTTATTTAACCAATATGTGTGATATACATTAACTAGATCTAGGGATAACGCAATTTTTACATATATTTTACATATGTGTGCTGAGTGGGATACTACATAAACACCATATCCCATGTAAAATTCCATTCTCCAACTCAACATGATATGATATATTGAACATTTGAATAACTCGCATATTTTTCAAGATTCCATCATATTTATTTAATTCATTGCCATTTTTCATAGCTAAGAGGATCTCAATGGCAACAGTGGCACAGAAGGGATCCTTCGGTATGGTGCTAATTGGCGGAAGAAGATCCACTTAATGCAAATTGGCAGCAGGATTCGCATTTAGGATGGTGGCGGGTGAGCCTCTAGGAGGCCAACGGCAGCTCCATAGATCAAGTTAGGTTGATCTACTGCGAAAGGGTAGGAAGAACTCTATAGCCGAAGTGAAGGCAGCTTCCTAGAAGCGTGAGACTACGAAATCAAGCTCACTGGTCCTCCAGGTTGGGGGGTTTTGCATAAGGCTGACAACCTTATCTTGGAAAATTATACTGTTGCGAAGAATTTAATGAACGAAGCCGGACGTCCCTTTCAAAGACAACTAAAGCTTGAAAATAAGGTTATGAGTTTGATTAAGCTGGGTACATGGAATATGCAAACAATGTTACGACCAGGAGTTATGAATACTCTAGCAAATGAAATTGAAAGATATAATATGGGAATAGTTGCCCTACAGGAAATTACATGGAAAGGCAAAGGGAGGCTTAAAAAAACAAATTACACAATGTACTTTTCAGGAAATGACAATAAGCAAGAAGAAAAAGGAGTTGGATTTATAGTTAGCAAATTGGTAGATAGAGCCGTAGGGCCTACTTGGATTTAAATCCATATCAGAACGAATAAGTACATTAAGAATTAATGGGAAATTCCATAATATAACAATAGTTAATGTATATTCCCCTACCGAAGATGCTGATGAAGATACTAAAGTAGCTTTTATGATGATTTACAAAATGTGTGTGACAATGTACCAAAGCATGATATAATAATAACATTAGCAGACTTTAACGCAAAACTACGTAACGTAACGTAACGTAAAAATAGCCTACATGATGAAACCAGTGATAATGGTCACAGACTGGTTCAGTTTGCAGCAGCTAATAATTTTAAAGTTGTTAGCACATGGTTCCCAAGGAAAAAAATACATAAAGGAATATGGAAAATACCTGGCACGGATGAGGCTAACCAAATTGATCGTGTGATGGTGTCTAAGAGATGGGCTACAGATATTGAGAATGTACGTACATTCCGTGGGGTATGCTCTGATTCTGATCACTACCAAGTAGGAATCCAAGTGAAACAGAAGATTTCTCTCCTGGCTGAAAGCTAAAAGATGGCAAGTTTAAAAACTATTAGACAAGAATATAGAACTAGAGTATAAAGAACAAAACGCTGGCGTGGTCTTGTGGTTAGCGTCGCTGACTACAGATCCATCGGCCCGGATTCGATTCCCGGTCCTCCTCGGATTTTTCTGAGGTAGGGAGGTCTGGTAGGGGTGCACTCAACCTCGTGATTCAAATTGAGGAGCTACTTGATAGAGAAGTAGCGGCTCCGGTCAAGAAAACCACCATTAACGGCCGTGGGTGTCGGCATGCTAACCACATGCCCCCAATCCTGCCATCTGCCTAAGGGAGATGACACAGCGGTCGGGTGGTAGGCCAAGTCCCTCCAGGGATGTAGCGCCATGGAGTTTAGTTTAGTATAAAGAAAGAATAAGTAAGAATCTAGAAGACTGAGAAAGTAAGGATTTGAAGCTGACTAATGTCTTAGGTGAAACCAAAAAACGAAGGAACGAGGATTGGTTTGATGATGAATGCAATGAAGTGATAGAAAGAAAACGAAAAGTGAGACTGAAGTTACTGCAAAGGAATACTAGAAACAATGAAATGATCTATGAGGTAAGAATAGAGGCAGCTAGAATCTGTAGGAAGAAGAAGAGAGAGGCATTAAAGAGGCATGTGGAAGAAATAATCGACAGCTATAGCAAAAATGAAACTAGGAAATAAGCAGGTGGAAAATATATTTTGAGAATGTAGCCTACTATCTGGAAATGTGAAAGTTGGGCAGGACCCATTAATTTACCATACTGCAGAAACATATATTGAAGATCCAAATTACCATGAGGTGGTAACAGTTATTAAATGCTTAAAGAATAATAAGGCCCCTGAATGTGATGGAATTACTGCAGAGCTATTGAAGAATGGAGGAGAAATATTATGGAAAAGAATATTCAAACTGATACAGCTAATATGGAAAGAAGAAAAAATACCCAAGGAATGGACCATAGGAATAATTCAGCCCATTTATAAGAATGGAGGCAAACTGCAATGCTCAAACTATAGACCCATAACTTTACTGAATACAACATACAAGATATTATCAGGTATTATCTATAATAGAATAGTTGGATACGCTGAAGATATACTAGGAGAGTATCAGTGTGGATTTAGATCTAAATGTTCCACAACTGATCATATATTTACTATAAGGCAGATACAAGAAAAAGCTTATGAATTCAATATAGATTTGCACAATATATTTCTAGATTACACACAAGCCTTTGATAGTATAAATAGAGAAAAGTTATATCATGATTTGATCTTGCTCGGTATACCTGGTAAGCTTGTGAAACTCATTAAAGCGACTATGGAGGGATCCAAAGCCACGATAAGAGTTGATGGTGAATTAACATCCTCATTTTGTGTTAGAGATGGAGTCAGACAAGGAGATGCTCTGTCAGCATTACTTTTTAATCTTACCCTTGAAGCAGCAATGAGAAATCTAAATACATCTAGACATATTGGGAATAAAATGACACAAATATGTGCATATGCTGATGACATTGGCATAAATTAATTGCAAGGAATAAAAGAGAACTAGAAATGGTTGTAACAACATTGGGTGAACAGACTAAAAAGAGAGGACTTAAAATAAATGAAAGAAAAACTAAATATATGACAGTTTCAAGGAAATCCACTAGCACACTAAAAATCAGGATTGAAAATTATACATTTGACCAAGTACAAGAATTCACATATTTAGGATCACAAATGAATCAGAATAATATTGTATCTAATGAAATTAAACAACGTATAATTATTGGAAATAGAAGTTATTAGGGGTATGGAACATTAATGAGTTGAAAAATGTTAAGCCCAAATTTGAAAATGAGGATATACAAAACACTTATCACACCCATAGTTATATAGGCCTATGGCTGCGAAGCATGATCATTAACAAAAAAAGATGGAAATATGCTGAGAGTGTTTGAACGTAAGATCTTAAGAAAGATTTATGGCCCAATAAATATGTTGGATGGAACCTGGAGAATCAGGACGAATCACAAACTTGATCAACTTATAAAACATGAAGATATTGTCAGATTTATTAAGAGTCAGAGACTTGCTTGGGTAGGGCATATCATTAGAATAGATGATAGTAGAATACCGAAAAAAAAATTACAATGGAAACCCGAAGGAAGGAGATTAAGGGGAACACCTAGGAAAAGATGGATGGATGGATGGATGGATGGATTGGAGGAAGATGTAAGAATTATGGAAATAAGAGGATGGAGAAGATTTGCCGGAGAAAGATATGATCGGAGTAGGATCGTTAGAAAGGCTGGGTTGTAATGCCAAAAGAAGAAGAAGAAGAAGAAGAAGAAGGGTGGGACAAAAAGTCACTGTTTGTTATTTTACATAGCAACTAACCAAACATACATTTTTAAGTTAATCTTATACCAAATTGTACCTTAAGATGTATATTTTCTCAAATCAAAACAGACATGGCTGATTACTCTTGACAAGGGTGTTAAAAACATACTATAAATGTCAAAAAAATTAACTGCAACGCAATAAATAAGTAAATGGACAGATTTTATGCATGAAACATCTTCAAATTCACTTAATTCCTTAATTTCCAGTGAATTTGAGGATTTGAACTTTTATTTGACCACCCAATTACAATACTTTTATAACATCTCTCTTTGAGGGAAAAATTCCCATATTTTATGAAATGGCTGTATAGCTAAACTAGGGTGTCCATATAATGTTTTTTTAAAAAAAAAGTACTTTTAAAAGTATAGAAAAGAATGATTAAAATGTGTACCAAAACTTAAAAAAAAACCACACACACACAAAATTATATAATTGGGAATTTCTGCATAAATATGAAATAAAATACCGGTACACTAAAAATGATAAAATTAATTTTAAAAATCCTCTTGAGAGACAAAAAAACAAATATTTACAAAAAGCTACATTTAGCATAAAACATGCAAATACAAAAGCAGCTAAATTTTTGTGTTACTACGAAAAAAAGATTCAATTTCACCAAGGCATGCAGAACCATTTTCATTATTGTCTTGTGATTTTTACAGCGATCGAGAAAGGGTGGAAAACAAATCCTAACCAGAAAGAGTATATTATTATGTAGGTTACTTGCTTTGTGAATCTCACTATCTTGTACATTAAAAGTATGTATAATAAATTATTCATGTTATGAATTCTGATAGCAAAGACTTTATGTTTAGGAAAACGAGGACTGGAGAAAACTGCAAAACGACGAGCTTCATGACCTGTACTCTTCACTGGTTATAGTAAGGGTAATTAAATCACGGAGGAAAGACATATCCAAAAAATATTGACTGAAAAAGGGAAAAAAACCACCTGGGAGACCAAGACATAGGTGGGAGAACAGGTGCTTAACCTCCCTCTCCCTCTCAATTTCCGAGTAGAGTTCATGAACAAAATTTTTAAAAATTACCAATAAATTTACTATTATTACTAATAATTAGTTTTTTAAGTAATGAATTTCTATAAGGAATTTAATGGATGACAGTGTGTTATATATAAATTTATAATATAAAACACACTTATTTTGTTACTAAAGAAGTAAGTAAATATATACTACTTGGACACCCTTAGCAAAAAATAAATTCTTTCTGAACTGGAATGCCCACCAAATTGCCCCTAGCAAATATGTGCCATTTAAAATGAAACCAAAAAATAATTCTTTATTGCTACAAGACAAACTGCTGTGGTGTTTACAATAAACCTGAATTAAAATGAACTATAAACACTTGGTGGAGATTCTCAAATAAAAGTGACTGTCTATTGACAACTATTAAAAAAGCCATAACCAAAGGGTTAAAAAGCACAGATATAAAAGTGCTTAAACTCTGCCACCATAACAACTAACAATTAATAAACTGTAATTGATTAATTGTTAATTGTAGTGGTAGCAATTAACAATTAATCAACTGTCAATCATGATTTGCTACTGTTAACATTTAATTACTTTTCAATTATTTTATGAATTTAATTAAAAACTAACAATTAAAAAGGACTACTGTATGGGCCTGGTGCGTGGACTGGTTTCATAACAAAATGCGTAAGTAAGATATGCATGTTAGTTATAAATAAAACACTGATATTAATACACATCAATGATTTTAATTAAACCTGATTGCCCTATGTTCTGCCTTGGAATGAAGAGGATAAGTAAGTAAGACAGATAAAGGCGGATTATAATTTCTTATAATAATCATTATATATTGCATTTTAACATGACTCTCTTTTCGAACATACTCTCTTCGGCAGATCTGTCATTGTCGCAAAAGAAAAAAGCCATTCAACTGCAGCTGACAATGGTAATGAACATGTCAAAACTTGCAACTTTTTGTTATGAACAATGTCAAAACATTGCACAAATAAAAAACATACATTAAAACATAAATAATGGGTATAATGAAGGATGATATTTGTTTTTTTTTTATCAATAAGTAGTATTGGCTTTCATTAATGTAGATAACATTTTCAAAATCTTGAATACTTTTAATTGATTTCCATAAAGATCAGTAAGTTAATGTTTCATAGAATAATTAAACAATTTAATTGCAATTATTTTAATTGCTAGTTACGAAAACATACATTAATCCAAATAATTTAATTGCAATATGCAATTAACCCTGCAGTGCTCGCGCACTATTTTAAGACATAGGAGTTTGCGTGGCGTCTGAGAGACGCCGTTCAAGTTTTATGTTGTTTCTATTGTTTGATGTTGTTTCGAGTGTTCATTTTGTTTATTCAGGGTTGTCATAGTTTATTTAATATTATTGAACATGTTTTGCATACATTGCTTAGTTAAACATATGTGTATTACGTCAATTTATTGAAAATGAGCATTTAACTAATCATATTGGACACAAATCAATATTAGCACATTACGACTTTAATTAATTAACAATAAAACAATGTTGTTAGGCAGGTAACCATTTTAAATAATTTTCAAATATTATTGTCCTAAGACTGTGTAGGTAAAACAACTTTTACTACTAGTTACTGATCTCTTCTTATTCCATTTAGAAACTTTGACCCGAGCTACGAAATATTTATCACATTCACTATAATCATTATCATCATCTGCTTCTTGTTCAGTGTCCGTAGACTCACTTCTAGGCTCCACAATGTCTTCTTCAGGATCACTATCGCAATCAAGTTCAACATCATCTTCTTCTAGCAACTTTGCACTATCTTCCAATCATTTGGATCAGAAAGATTATGATATTTCTTCTCCTTTCCACTCATTGTCAAGCCTAAAGAAAATAATTTCCATCAGAAATTGTAGGTTGTAGGTTTATGATCACTAGTATCTGCAAGAAATTTGTTTTAAACCGGTAACTTACCTTGTAACATTAAAGCTTGCGCGGTGTCTCACAGACGCCATCTACATTTTCGCAACAATAACTTCACTCCACCCTTGCTAGGTGAAAACTGGAGAGTTGCCGCTTGGATATGTTATTTAAGAGTAGTTGACCGAAAGGTAGATGGCAGGTCAGCACATAGGTATTCTAGATATGGTGAAATGAATCTGGTCTAGCGTCTATCAGACGCCACGCGAGCACTGCAGGGTTAAACATTTAATTGCAATTTTTTAGTCAATTAACGAGTTGATTGAAAATTTGGCAAAAGATAGATTTATGCTGCCCGTTGACGAAGCTCCACCCGCTCTCGCCCGCCCGCTCGCTTCCCCCGCTGACCCTTACTTCCGAGCCAATGCGCACGTTACTGCATGCTTCCCCTACATCTCCTATCACGGCTATGTACTTGCTCAGTTACGAAAATTACAATTGTACCGAAAAAAATTACTTTATGAATTTAGTAGGGCATTCTGAATTCTCCCGAAATTCTAGTTCAGTGGCAGTTAGGCTATGAACAGTGATATTAATTTAGGAGGGCATTCTGAATTTGGTATTAGACTTGAATAGCCCGCCGGTTCCCTCCCCTCGCTTCCGAGCATGCGCACTCACCTATTGTACCATGGCTTCTTTGACAGTTTTAACGATGTTTTATGAAAGGTGTGGAAGGGTAAAAAGCTTCTGCATTTAGTTAAATAATGATAGGTAAATTCTAGGTCAGTGACAGGTTTTGTTATGTTAGCAACGTTATGTTAGTTTAGGAGCAACATACTAAATAGCGCGATTGTATTGTTTCTCACAATGAATCTCTCCTGCTCTCAGGCGGGTCCCGTGAGAGATTTCGTGGGAGGAGCCTAGCGGGCACCATAATCTATTTTTTCCCGAAAATTTAATTGATTAATGCCCAACACTGCCGAGAAGCACAGCAAGCAGGTGAGGAAAACTACAGAATTTAGCATAACAAGTTCAGGCAGTTGCAATCAAAGCCAAGACAGTTGTTAGGAATATTTAGATAGGCCTAGGCTATATGATCTTGGAAATGAATGTTAAGGATAAACCAACACAAGCATTTTGATCACGTAGAACTTTCTGCAACAATTCTCAGATCACCATACAGAATGTTGCAGCCAGTAGGGTCTGTATTAGAGCATGCATGATAGAGAGAGCATTTTTATTGATATGCTTGATTTGAGAATTCCAATTCATGTTTGAGCGATGTTCTGTGTAGAGTACTGGTGATGTCATAAATTCCCTAATTGTTCATACAGTAATAAAATACACTATATATCACTGTTAACACTTTTACACTTTCACAATTCAAACATACAAAAATTAAGTGGTTTTTACATACTGAAATACACAAATTTATAGAAAAATTAACTGAAAATTATTTATTCTCTTAATTGCGGAAATGTGCGAATGGTTCATTAATTAAATTTTCAGCATTACATATAAGCTTGTCTGCCTCACTCGCCTCTAACACTTTTGTTTTTTATAACTGTGAGCAACCCTATTTGACCACTGAATTCTGTACTGTATTTCCATTAGCTTCTGTGGGTCATTCTCCAGAAAAGGGCAGATTTCAATGTTAGAATTTTTTTGTTTAAATATTTTTTATTTTGGATCATGTAATTTTTTTATGTAATATTTCCTTCTGCAGAGTACTACTGAGGTACTTGCCCCACTTACCGAGTGGTATTTTGCATTAAATTAACAAGGTTAGAAAATGGCGCATTCATGGAGGTGAGAAAATAGTAAGAAATAGTAATTATAATAGAAGTTATGTGAGAATTAGAATTAATTTACTGTATTAAATGTTATCATGAAAATGAACAATATTTATTACCATACAAATGGATTAACACATAACTTTTTACTTATTTTTATCTATGTTAAAATAGATTATCACCTTAAAATCAAACCTTTAAATCAAAACATGATATATTTTCATAAACTATTAGGCTATACCAGTATCTTCTTTAAACAAAAATAAAAAATGCAGACAGTTAAATATGTCATCAATTACAACATTAATTACACCTCCATGGATAGGACTCGAGAGTAACAGTAACGGAGGTGAGGGTAACGGAGGTGAGATTTTTCTCTAATTTGTCAAACTGCTTGGGAACATTTGAGGTTAGAAAATCTCAGTTTATGTTTATGTTTATGTTTATTCGTTCTTCTATGTACAGAGTATCATAATATGGAACGTCAATATAACTTATGCTAGAGTTTAACTTAGCATTCCTTATTATTATAATTTATAGCAAAAGTAAATATAAAAACATACAACTTTACCGTTGGGTGTAGGTAACGGAGGTGAGGAAGTCCAATTACCAACTTTGCATTTACCCCTTTCACACAAACAAAACAACACTTAAAATCACACTAACAGCTTGCTTTTAGGTATATATATATAAATGATAAGAAAGCTGCCAATAGTTGGAGTCCAAGGAAAATAGAAAGACTACAGTGCCATATCTGTGGAAATAATTGAACTTTTATATTGTTTCACGGAGGTGAGGTCTCACCTTGGGACAAGCATGTTTAGTGCAAAAAATTGTCTTTACAAAATGATATATTTTCTTTTCAGTTATTAATTACTCATTTTTTGAGCTGCTTGTTCTTGTTATAACACTAAAATGGAATAAAAATTAAAGCCTGTTGAATTATGAAAGAATGAAAATGACAAGTCAGGCATTGGGACATGACACGGAGGTGAGATCTCACATACTGTGCCCTAAAATGCAGAAAATTGTAACTTTTGTTTAAAAAGTGGAATATGGGATCAAATAGACCTTATTTCAATCTAACTTATAATAATTAATAATCCATAAGTACTTATTTTACACCAGAAAATCAACTGCGACATGAATCTGCCCTTTTCTGGAGAATAACCCATGTACAAAATCAAAATTTATTTTGCTCTTTTTCATTACTGTACAATGTCGAAATTAGTTTGTTTTCTTGTTAGACAGTTCACTTTTAATTGAGGTAGATTGATATGTATCTGAGTGTACAATTAATAGGTGTGATTTGAGACTCCCTTTCTGAGAAAATTCCTTGTCACATATATCACAAGAGAATGGTTTGTGTCCGGTGTGAGTAAGTAGATGTTTATTGAGATCCCCTCTTACGGAAAATTTCTTCGCACATATATCACAAGAGAATGGTTTGTGTTCACTATGAGTAAGTAGATGTGTATTGAGATTCCCTCTTAAGGAAAATTTCTTGGCACATATATCACAAGAGAATGACTTGTGTCCTGTGTGAGTGAACTGATGTCTTGTGAGATCAATTCTTCGGCAAAATTCCTTGGCACATACATCACAAGAGAATGGTTTGTGTTCAGTGTGAGTAAGTAGATGTATATTGATAGTCCCTTTACTGGAAAATTTCTTGGCACATATATCACAAGAGAATGGTTTGTGTACATTTCGAGTACATATATGTTTGTTGAGATTCCCTCTTTCAGAAAATTTCTTGGCACATATATCACAAGAGAATGGTTTGTGTTCACTATGAGTAAGTAGATGTCTATTGAGATTCCCTCTTAAGGAAAATTTCTTGGCACATATATCACAAGAGAATGACTTGTGTCCTGTGTGAGTGAATTGATGTCTTGCGAGATCATTTCTTCGGCAAAATTTCTTGGCACATACATCACAAGAGAATGGTTTGTGTTCAGTGTGGGTAAGTAGATGTGTATTGAGACTCCCTTTTCCGGAAAATTTCTTGGCACATATATCACAAGAGAATGGTTTGTGTTCACTGTGAGTAAGTAGATGTGTATTGAGATTCCCTCTTAAAGAAAATTTCTTGGCACATATATCACAAGAGAATGGTTTCTGTCCTGTGTGAGTGAACTGATGTCTTGCGAGATAAATTCTTCGGGAAAATTCCTTGGCACATACATCACAAGAGAATGGTTTGTGTCCAGTGTGAGTAAGTAGATGTGATTTGAGACTTCCCCTTCCGGAACATTTCTTGATACATATATCACATGAGAAATTTTTATCCCTAGTCTGAGTTAGACGTTGACTGTTTCCAGCAGAGGACGAGCTTGGAAATGCAGCAGGAGAGTGTGATAGAAATAGCGGATCCTCTTCACTACTTCGTGTGTCAAATGTATTGGGTACGGATTCAAAGCTGAGTTTGCTGCTGCATGCTGTAGAATCGATGTCTTCTATAATCTCACATTTCACTTGTTGTGTCTGTATTGTGTCACATGTAATGGGAATGGATTCACTCTTAGGTTGTATCTGAGAAATCTCTTCCTTAATTTCAATCTTAGTGTACTCCGATTTAATTGTAGACTCCATTTTGTATCATAAACACCACGAGACGTCCGCTTATTTCGGGCTTGTTTATAGGTCAAGTATATATTACGAGCTCATGAGGGAGGATATAAGAGCGCATCACGATCACTTGTGTCTAGGGAAAAACGGCGAGGAGCCGCAAAAACTGTTCGGCAGCACTGGGCTGTGACGTCACTTCTTGCATCTTGGCACCAAATTCCACATGTGTCTAGGGAAAACGGCGAGCAGCCGCTAAACTGTTAGGCATCATCACTGGGCTGTGACGTCACTTCTTACATCTTGGCACCAAATTCCAATGTTAGATCCTCAACACAAGCATGTGTTCGGCCGCTCTTGAAGCCCACCCGCTACTTTATCTACCTTTATAAAAAAAAAAAAAAAAATGCCGTTTTCTCTCGTCTTATTCTACATTTTGAAAAACTCACAGAACGTTCTCTACCATAAGCATTTAAATAAATTCCTATTTTCCAGCTGATCTACCGTCCACAGAGCCATACCAGAAGCACTTAGAGATCAGAAACAGAAAAAAAACGAGATCGAACCAGTGGCGTAGGAAGGGCGGTGCGGGGGGTGCGGGCCGCCCCGGGTGCCATCACCCGGGGGGTGACAAAATAAAAATATGTCTTTGTAAGTAAAAAATCGCTCAAGGGAATTTAAAGAAAATAATAATATCATTTTAGACAATTAAATAAGCTTAACAACTTTCTACAAGTCAACATGTAATGCGTATTAAAACTTCTTTTAGTTTTAAATTCTGTCAACAACGGTAAAAATTCGCGGCTGAACTGGCCGCTTTGTTCATACGAACAATGATTTTATGGTTAGGGGAGGGGTGTTTATTTCTGTCGATGCTTGTCTCTGCAGTTTTATTAATTTAAATGGGACTTCAACAATCAGTGATATTTTATATCACTTTAGCAGCAACCAATTCTACCCGCTGCGGCAGTCATGACTGACGAAATTAAACTTCGAATGTGAGTTGACTCCGAAGTCTCCTTCAATCTAGATTTTGAACTGGGATGTGCGCATATTTAAGAATAAAGTGAAGTAAAGTGATCCCTATACAGGCCATGGAGGCCCAGAGGGTTCCAGGAGGTTGAGGCTCCCAAATTTTGGACATTCGGCACATGAAGGTGGTAAGGTTGTCAGCCTTACGCACCGGCCGCCTTTACCCCCAGGATTGCTCCTGGTACTCATTTCTGTTGGAGGCTGAGTCGACCCCAGGGCCATAGTGCCACCAGAAGGATTAGGTCAATTGAAAAATCTCAACGACCTCATCGGGAATCGAACCCGCGACCTTCCGGTTTGTAGCGCAGCGCCTCAACCACTAATATTTAAGAATAGGTTATTAATAATACAGTTCCGTAAAATACTTACATTACTTGTTTATGAAATTTATTAGGATCAACCGTTAGAGCCGTTTTCGAGAAAACTTTCTTTATGTAAAAATATGGAAAACTTGTCTCCAATCTTCCGTTCACAACTTGAAAGGCATCTGACATAAATACAAAATTTTGTCCTTTTATCAAAATTAATCTTTCCAAAATTCGAGATTTCGTTTTGAAAACGAAATATAAAAATATAAAAGATCACTCAAAAAAATAAAAGTTTGAACAATTTCGGGAGTGTATTTTGGCCTAAGATGTTCGCTTTATTAACGGTAATACCTACAGTCCGTCGCTCACGAAAACAATATATATCTGTCTGTCTATAACGTACTTTAGATTAATAATAATAGTAATAATAGCATTTATTGTCATTTAACAGTACAATGTACAATGTACAATGTACAGCATAATATGCTTGATATGTATGTCTTTCCGTAATCCTAACAAAATTGGCTGAATTAGGTTAACTATGTCTTATATGCACCATTGGTAGCACTGATCACAACATGGTAACTCGAATCGATTCATAGATGGTTGATTCATAATATACCATGATTTCGGAGCTTAGTTTTGTTGTTTTTAACAAAGTAATTATTACTAATTTTGCATAATCCGTTGAGTTTACGAGTTAGGCCTACATCAGATAAATTCGCTGCAGCTGCATCTATCGATAAACTCTTAAACTCTCGTGGGATTACCTTTGACTATCCAAAAAACAACACTTGGAACTGTTCCATTTTTTAATAATTTGAATGGGGGGGGGGGTGACAAGAAATTTTCCGCACCGGGTGCCACCTAAGCTTGCTACGCCACTGGATCGAACTGGATTTCTACGGCACATCTGCAATGCTAGAGAGAACGTGGACCAAAGAATGTCAAGACCGAAGATATGTGATAACCAGACTGGCTATACACGGTTTTCATCACAAAATCTGTGTAAATACGAGATACCACAAACCCGATAATAACTGTGTTTGCATGCTGTACGGCGAAAGCTGTGATACCTATCACATAACAAAATGCAAGAATATACAAAAATCAATAACGGAAATCTCTCATTATTATAGGTCAAGTGGGCGACGACTCGTAAAAATATTCCAGCGTCTGTACAGTCAACAAGTATCTTACTGCAGTGTCTGTTGTCAAGTCTAAATACTTTTGACTGCTCTAATAATTTAAACTTATTTTCAGATTGGTTCAGTAGAAATGTGTTACGTATCAATAAGGAAAACACACAAAGAATTGTATTTAGGCTACTCTGAGAACAACGAAAACTCACACGAAAACTTCTCGGAATCTGGTTAGACAGTAAGCTTTCCTGGAAACAACACACTACAGCCATATGCAAGAAACTAGCTGCAGTTTTGTTTCTGTTGAGAAAATTAAAACATTGTGTGCCTACTGGCGCGAGCATAGGATTCAAAATGTTCCATCCCATGCTTTGGGCCTATGATAAACATCTGAACTAATACAAAGCCTACGTCTATGGATAACGTATCAGCGGAAAGGATTATTTACCTACTTCTGATATAGCATACTCACACACTTAGTTGTCCCTGCAATACGACCTCTTATTCTACATCAAAATGTGAAGTGAGAAAATATTTCTTATGTCGAGGGTAGAGAAAGTTATGTGACTGCATCACACTGTGCTTTATTTTCGTGGATTTCATTTTTCAGTAATTATTTTCGCCAATATATTACATCGATGGAATCATAATTCGTTAAAGTCCAGCATTATATAGTTGACAAAGCCCTATAGTCCAGTCAAATTATCACAAAAAAAGTCATGTGGATGCAAAATTTAGGGTAGAGCTAATTTTTTTATATGATGTCTGGGATGGTTTTGAGAGTAATTTCTGACATTTTGCCAACAAAATTTTTTGCCGCCGGAGCCGCCATCTTGAAAAAACTTCAAGATTTTCTATTTTATTTCTGTTTTTGCCCATTATCTGCCAAAATACCAACCTGACAAAATATTTTATTATTTATCCTAAAAGTGGACTAAATTTGACACAGTTTGATATCAAATTGAGTTTTCTACCATGAATAGTTTCGGAAATACAGCTCTCCGAATTTCAGCAACATTTTGCAAAAAATAAAAAAAATCTGAGTTTTCAACTAGTTTTTGCTCGCTATCTTCTAAATGACCAAACCTTGAGTAAAATTTCGAAGGATAACTTTTAAAGTAGAGTAAATTTGCAACAAGTTGAATATTTAATGTTTTCATACCTATTATAGGTCACCAGATACAGAGGTATCTACAACTCCTCACATTTCAGAAAACTTATCGAAGGTACGAAAGTCTAGTTTTGCCTAGGAAATTCTAAATGGCGTTTATCAGTAAAAAACCTGTGTTGTCTTATAGTTAAGTTTTACATTGTAATTAACAACCAAATCAGTATTTCCAACAATTTATAATGATAAAAGACTAAAAAAAACAATGTAAAAAGAAAATAAGAAAAGTTGGTGTAGGTACAGCATTTTGATTTGGAGAGAACGGCGTTTTATTTTAGAAGAACACTTTTGCAGTGTCCTCTGAAAAAAATTACTTCCTATAGCATATACAGTTGTCCCAAAATGGAAACATGTTATCGGAGGAATGGCGCTAAAAGGCTCTTTGTCACTGCTCCGCATACCGTTCTCTCCGGATGCATCTGTTTTTATGTGTTTGTACCAGGCAACCTTAGGCATTTTGAAATATTTGCAGACAAATTATGACTCAAAGGTTTCAGTTATCTTCGATGGTTATCCTTCTGACGCTAATCAAACAAGCACAACGAATTGTGAGACTCCGACGGTCTACGAGTCCATCTCCTGATGTCGTCTTTGATAGAACTACTGTTTTGAAAAGTTCACAAGAAACTTTTCTCACCAATGAAAACAACAAGAGGCGCTTCGTAGAATTGGCAAAAGCTGGAATAGGCTGTTAAAGATGCAGATGTCTTGATTGTTAGCACTGCCTTCTCAAAAGCATCTCAATACGACACTGTCTTTGTAGTTGGGGAGGACATAGACCTTCTTATTTCCTAACTACATTACCATCCCCTCATATAAAGAATACATATATCCACAAGTACGGAAGAAGCAAAGCTGCAGACATCTTCTAATCAAGGCAGTCATTTCGCCACAGCTTCTCCAACATGCTGCTGTTCATCCATGCTTTCAGTGGTTGTGACACAACATCTGCAGTTTTTGGCCACGGGAAAACCCACTTCTGTTCGCCGATTTTGAAACATCCTGAACTAGAAGAGGAGGCTAATGTAATTCTGAACCCTCAAGCTACATCAGGAGAAGTGGCTGGTGGGCCAACATTTTTTGGGTCACTTATGTGGAGGAGACCCTGCTACACAAACACTTGACGAACTTCGGCACGGAATATTTGTAAAAGCTGCAGGAAGAATGAAATTTAACTTAGCGAACTTGCCCCCAACCAGTGATGCGGCTCAACTTCATGCCATGCGAACATACCACCAAGTTCAGGCATGGCTCAGTGAATACAAAGACCCTTTGAAGTGGGGCTGGGTGAACACACCAAGAGGCCTCTTTCCCCTTAAAGCCAAGAAGTAACCAGCTCCAGAATCAATTCTGAAAAGTATTTCCTGTACCTGCAAGAAGGGGTGTTTAAACGCTTGTGGGTGTCGTAAAGCTGGATTAAAGTGCACAACGATATGCAAACATTGCAATGGGCAGTCGTGTGAAAACATACTAATAGTCCTGTCCTCCGACAGTGAGGATGATGACACTCCTGATGAGCCAATTAATTCGTTTTTGGATGAAGACGCTGAAGAGTACTTTATCAACACTGGCTAGATTGTGAACATCATGGACGAAATAGCAGACGTCAACTGCCCAAGTCCCTCTAAGTGCCGAAGACTATGAACAAACAAGTTATTCAATGCAATGTTTCACCAGAACTCAGCTAAATAAAATCTTTTTGTATATAAATGAATGTTCTGTGCCGTTATTGCTTGTAACTTGTACGCACATGCATTTATTCAATCGTTGCTGTATATATATTTATAAACCTCTGTATTTTGTGACCTGAAAGAGGTAGGATAAGTTTAAAGTACTCAATGCAATGTTTCACCAGAACTCCAGCTAAATAAAATCTTTTTGTATAAAAATGAATGTTCTGTGCCGTTATTGCTCCTAACTTGTACGCACATGCATTTATTCAATCGTTGCTGTATATATATTTTTAAACCTCTGTATTTTGTGACCTGAAAGAGGTAGGATAAGTTTAAAGTACTCGACAAGTTTCAAATTACCTCTAGTTTAAGTTTCCATATGGAGTTTTACTATAGGTTTGGACATTTAGAAGATAGCGAGCAAAAACTAGTTGAAAATTCAGATTTTTTTATTTTTTGCAAAATGTTGCTGAAATTCGGAGAGCTGTATTTCCGAAACTATTCATGGTAGAAAACTCACTTTGATCTGAAACTGGAGAACATTTAGTCTACTTTTAGGATGGGTAATAAAACATTTTTGTCAGGTGCGTATTTTGGCAGATAATGGGCAAACACAGAAATAAAATAGAAAATTTTGAAGTTTTTTCAAGATGGCGGCTCCGGCGGCAAAAAATTTTGTTGGCAAAATGTCAGAAATTACTCTCAAAACCATCCCAGACATCATATAAAAAAATTAGCTCTACCCTAAATTTTGCAACCACTTTTGACAATTCGATTGGACTACTATGTGATCAGAGTAAACAATACACTGTTGTCATGTGAACTGAACAGCATTTCATTTTTTCAGTATAATATTCTCAGAAATTATATAATTTTCAAGGGAAAGAGTATTTTGTTTGAATTTTAATGTTGACCGCGTTACTTCCCGAGCTTAAGGGTATATGTACGTGAATTATTTTGAAATTTATGTTTTTTTGTTTATAGCACTAAAAAATTGTGCTGAATTTTCTGCATCCATTGGTATAAAGTTTATATAGGTTTAGAAATTATTGGTGCCATTTAAATATGTTTGCGTGCTCTGAGCTACTATTCACTATGAACTTAAAATTTAATTTCCCGGTAACTCTTATTTTTCACACATATTGTTAGATAGCTCCACAACCATTAGAGATAGAAGGCTGAAATTTTTTACACTAAGTTTACATGCATATATGCATAAAGTAGACTACAATGATGCCCATAGGTATAAAATTAAAGAAAATGTGTCATGAAATATTGATCAAATTTCAATATATTTTATATGCGATATATAAAAATTAATTGCATTAAAAATACTAACTTTAACTGTATAAAAGTAGTCTACTTTGTAGAAAAATATGTTCATTATATGCATTAAAAATAAAAGGTGTCAGAGAAACCAGAAAAATGCTATCTCTACAGGAAGTGATAAGTGCATCTGAATTAATTTTTTTCATGTTCCTATAAAACATGTAATTTAAAAATAACTTGGTAAATTTTTTATACTTTTATCACCTAGTTATGTTCTAGTAAGCCTTCTTATAGGATCCTGTAATTTTAGTCCACTTTTGAGTTCATTTTCTTGTAAAATTTTAATATTTTAGAACCTGCATTTTTTAAATATTTTTGTGGTAGTTCACGTACATATACCCTTAACTGGGTATGTGTGCAACATTTTGTACGAATTGGTGAAGAAATGTAGATTTGTATAAGGAACATACATACATACATACATACCCACAAACACACATTCGACTTTATATATTAGATTATTATTAGTAGTAGTATTATTTTATTTTTCGATGTAACACAACAAAATTAAATTATATTTTAGAACTTCTAACTGCTCTTATGAACTTACATGGTCCATATAAATTACTTATGCCACATGAATATAATATTCTGAAACATGTCCGCTTTAGACATCTGTCTTTACACGAATGTTTCTGGCTGCTGTTTCTTGCCCCTAAATGTATTCTATGAAATATCTCAGTATAAGTGAAAGAATTTGCATTTCATACATCTTTGTTTGTTTTTTACATTTTTGTTTCTTTTCGCGTAATGGAAATAAACACGTCTTCAATCCTACACATTGTTAAGCCTATCACTTGCCTTGGATTTTTAATAATAATAATAATAATAACAATTATTGCTTAGACATAATGATAACTTAGACGTATAGCATTGCCTGAAAGGAAAATAAAATTATTCACTTTCATGGTGATAACGGTGCCACTCCAAGAGATGAGTCGCTTTCGTCTTCTGAAGCAGAAGAAGAAGAAGAACTGTTGATCGAGATGATCATTTTATCGACACACTCGTCTAAAATCCCTTCTTTTTCCCAGCTGGGCCTTCAGATCTTGCTGTGCGTTACCACTGCCGACCAGTCGTCTGAAGTCACTTGCTCTTGCTTGCATTGTTAGCTGCTCCACTTCGGTGATGGTGAACCTTTCATTGTTTCTTGCCACGTAACCTCTAATCTGAGCCCATGGCATATATGCTCGATTGGATTAAGGAGACAATGGTAGGGAGGGAGTCTAATCCAGTGGCGACTCCTGGTTTTTTAGTTGTGTAGGATGGTGTGGAGAGATCGAATTAACCCATTCACTGCTATTGACGTACATATGCGTCGTCGTAAAAAAAATGCATAAAGGCTGAGATATAAATTTAATGCAATAATGTTTTATCGTAAAATATGAAAATATTTAACCACGTATGAAAACTGTCGTTTACGGAAATCAGCTATTCCGCTATAATTTTCGTAGTTGATATCAAACTTGATATTACTCCAGGAATACTTATATTGAAATATAAACAGCACTGTAACGTTTAATAATAGCTAGGCCTATAATATATACCAAGAAATGAAATAAATAAATAAATGTTAATAAAAATATGATCACTCCCCTCTTAGAAAACAAGCTATCGAACGTGAGGAAGGACTGTGCTGTAAGACGTCCTCAACTTCCTCCATATGAAACTGGCTTTTCACCGCCTTTTCTCTTCCCCTCCGACCCCTTCACTTGCCAGAGCTTTAACAACGGCATCACAGATATATAGAGAACGGCATGGATACACTGAGGACATCCTCACAAATACCAACCTGCTCAAAACAGTACAGCTTTAACTTCCTTCCCGAGTGATCTACAATAACGCTGTTTTGTCATTTTATTGTTTTAATTTTGACAATGAATGCTAGTAAACATTTATGTAGATGAATTATGAAGTGTAGGATGATCCTCACATCCTATATGGAATAATCGCCACTGGTCTAATCACACGATGGCCATGTTTTCTAGCTATTTCGTCTATTTCACGTAACGGTTCTGGTTTGTGTGGTATAATCATATCCATTAATTCGGCCTTCTTAGCATCCTTGTTAAGAACAATGTCTTTGTTTTTTGATAAAACATGCTCCTCCAGTCACTCAAGCATTTCCTTCTTTAACCAGCGCATGGTGGGTGCCTTGTTTACAACCACAGAATGATAAGGGGCGTTGTCCATCACTATGGCGGAATTAGGAGGGATGTTTTTAAGTAATCTGTTTTGGAACCATTCCTTGAAAGTTGAAGCATTCATTTCCTCGTGATAGTCTGTTGTTTTTTTCGAACGAAACATAAGGAAACAGTTGGAGACAAAGCCATGGGAAGTACCAGCATGAAGAACAATGACTCTACTTCCCTTTCCTATTGGAATCTTCATTGTACCCGTTTCAGAATGGTCAGTCCAACCTTTAGTTAAACTATGCCCGGCATTCACCCAGGTCTCATCCAACCAGACAATGCTTTCATAGTTTTCTTCGCTAATTGCTCTCAAGTAGCGACAGCGCCGGGCAACAATGTCTTGCCTTTCCATTTGTGCCCCCCTCGGGCACAGTTGACATATGTTGGAAGCTTAGGACATATGATTTTGTGTAGTAGACCTGGGTTCGACCATTCTAGCTAAATTAGTGACGCTACTGTTTAACCTTCAAAAACTGGGCACCCATTATGACGAAATGAACACTGGACAGATTAATATGAATTACTGGAAAAAAGAGTTTTTGAGTAAATATATGTATATGGAAAGATATTTTTCTGTAACAATTTTATTAACAGCTTTAACAAATTTAGAATTACAACATTGTGAGACAATATATATTTTGTAAGAACGACCTTTTATTTCTTGGAAATAACCTTGGGATGACTAAGCATAAAAACTGTATATATATTTTCTGTTGTGTACAACAACCTAGAGCACGGGCGAAATACACCACAATAATTCCAAATGCACCCTTTTGAGAAGACCAACCCGTCTCTAGAAAAACCCCCTAAAACCCAGACTCATTGCCGCAAATAAGTACAATATTTTCGAGAACACCCTGTACATAATGGCTAGTATTCCCCATGACTAGAAAAACCCAGTAAATTCTTAGATTATCTACAACTTCAAAGCATAGGGCAATCTCGAATCTCTTAATGGCGTCTGTGCTGAAAAAAACTAGACAAAACCCACTCTAAATCATGCTAATGTCGGTTGGCTGGGGAAAATTCTGAATTACTGTTTTCGGAAAGGCAAAGAACGTGAAAGAGAAGTTACACAACGGACGGACGTGATATAATTAGTTTGAAGAAAAACAGAAGTGAACAAAGCAAAATTACAAGAAATTTAGATGGTGTAGGCGTAATTTCAAAAGATCCAAACTTGACCGGAAAAATAACTTATTCAACAAAAATTATTTAATATATATATTATCAGAAACGGAAATTTAGATAGCCGAAAACGGGTGAGCACAAAATTTAGATTTGAATCACTATTAATATTGAAAAGAATATGGATAGATCTCACCCAGCTTTGCCGTCGTCTCCAGACATCGTGATGTACGGCAGCAACGCCCACCAAAACACTCAAACTCAAGTTACATGTTCCTGTCGCGAGCGCTAGATCCCAACTGCCGGTCGCTTGTACCAGCCTCTACTCCCTAGCTTTTCACCAGATGGCAGTGCAGTCTAAGAGCGCTATTAAGAATTACCGAGAACCACGGTGTTTAGAGTGGGTCAAAACATGATTTTACCTCCCTGAAGTTAAAAACAGTTGGCAACAATTAGTGAAAGACTTTAATATAATCAAATGAGCCGTTTTTCACGGCTCAAACTCCCCTGTCTGCCCAAAATAAAGTCGAAGACTTTATTTCCCAAATTTAGTTTGACCTTGAATCTAATCCCCTTTTTCACTTTAATTTTTAACTGGATATCCTATATTATAAGACAGTCCCTCTGAGAAAAAAAAACAACAACCAAACAAACACACAAAGCACAATCATTAATCTTGTGACTGCCGAAATGTTTCCAAGCCTTGCCCGATGCCCCCACAGCAACTTCAGAACTCCACTTTCGCTCTCATTTCTTAGAAGAGTTCCATCCATCTTGAACCACTCCACTTATTTCCCCCCGGGCGGGAGATAAGCACCAAAACACCAACTGAAGAGAGAAGAAACCAACATGTGTTCAGGCGCACAGGAACTGAGGTCACACCTGACCACCACTTGAGCAGGAACCATCCAATCTGCACCCAACAGGCCGGAAATCTGAGGGAGCCCACCAGGTCGAGCGGCATCCAGCTAGCAATCCCCATCACCATACAGAGCACGGAGAATCCCAGAGGCTTCGGCCAGAGATGAGAAATCCAGTTGAGGGTGGAACAACTTGACTGAATGGGCGGTCACCATCGACCGTCCAAAGACTGGAACCAGCAGAACTCAGGAGCTGCCAGACAGATCTTCCAAAACAGCAAAACTGCCAAATTGACAATGCGCAGAGGTGTGGAAATACCGGAGGGCATGCCGCCAAGGGACACAGACAATAGGAGAAAACATCAGTGAATAGATGGAAAACAGCTTAGAAAAGACAGGAATGAGGTAATGGTTTAAATTACCAGCTCATAGTAATTTTATGTGGTAATGGATCTTGCACAGTAAGTTACATCCAGCAGGTTTTTTTACTATGGCAACTGGACTACTGCATGTCACAGGAAGATAGCCTCTGCATCAATGCATAACTGCACATCAATAGGCTAGTTGACTATTTGCTAAATGCTTGCTCTTGAAGTCGGCTTCACCTTAATCCCAAAATGCATGACTGCTTGGGCAAATATGATACTGTTGATGTGTGATTTTTTTTTGAATGCCATCTGTAATTTTCTGTCACTGGAGCGACTATGCATAGATCCTTCCCGAAGCCCAAGTGCATGGCTACTACTGACAGCATGATTTCTTTGTTTAGACCTTTTGCTGCTCACCATACCATAGCATGAGTTCCATAAACCAAATTTCCACCCTCCAACACTCGGCTCTTCCTCCTAGTGATTTTGCTCCAACCATAATCCTTTCAGGCCTCTCCGCTAGCAGGGGCAACAGCATGTTTTCTGCAACCCACACTGCCGCTCAGCAATGCGCCATCTCATAGGTGCTTCTCTTTTTAATTACAGGAACCATTCACTCCAGACGTCTCCGGAGCAAGAACCACTAATGGGCCGGCACAAGACAGGACTCGGTCAGCCAACAAAGAGAAAAGAGAGGCAGAACAGTCCCCCCATCTACATCCAGTTACCATTTGAGGCCGAAACAGATGGCCTACTGACATCGTCCTTGGGCAGAACATAACCAAACTGCAACAATAAAATTCATACGCACAGTATACGTGCAACAAATACATGGCATGCACAATTTCACCATTAAGAGTAAATTATTTATACTTTCCTCTTTTTATCTTTTCTTTTTTAATAAAAACAAATCCCAAACAGTGAGTTGAGATCTAGAACATATTTATTACCCGATTTTTCCCGAACAAGAAATCACGTTCTCCAACTTTCCTGAACATAGCCTAAAATCTGAATAAATCCCATGTTAAATTTACTTCCACGCATTCACTAATAGCCCAAAATGGAAAAGCTAAGGTATTTTAATTTGGGGACCCAAAAATAAAGAAACTAAAGATTGACGTCTAGGGAATTCTTCACGAACTGCAACCCGACAACGAAACAAAATCGAAACGTCCAGCTCAGTGGCTTCCGGAAGTACCAGTGAGCTGCCCACCCCGAAATATCTTAAAACGCAACCTCCTTACAGGAATTAACAGAAGCACTTCAAAACGTATTCGTGGATCCATCCTTCCTCCCAGCAAGAAGTAAGAGGGAGCCAAAAATACCAAGCAAAACCCTACATTGAATTAAGTAAACTTTAGCACAGTTATAGTTTACATCAAACCCTTTCCAAAATGCCAAAACCCAATTTTGGTTTTATGATATTACCCAAAAATAGCGATATGCCATAAACCAGATCCAAATATTAAACTTTTAAATACAGCTAAAGAACAACCCTAATTCTTCTTCAAAATTTTAATAGAATATCCAGGACAGAGGCTAAATCACTTTCTTTTCACTCCCTTTGAGGATCAGCTAAACCCGGTTTTTAAATTTTATGATGCCGGCCGAGCGTTCTGAAAACACCGGTAACCCCCACGAGGAGGCCTACGGGGGCAATCCCTTAGCAGATGACCAGGTCTACGGCAAAAAAAAACAATCTGTTTTCAGCAGCATCGCCAGAGGCCTAACTCCCTGGCGATTACTTACTGTAACAGATCCTGTATTCTATTTGACATATGGTCCAATTTTGCCTGAAAACGTTGTGCCTGCTTTTGAGATAGACCACCTTCCTCACCTAATTCCCGACATTGCTCGAAAATATCTTCCGTCTTCGCAATAAGGGCCGGTACCTCTAACTGTGGCTTAATATGTTGCAAATTCTTAATATCGACAGGAATAGTCAAATTATCCTTCAATATCTTGGTTAAGTTCGGAACGGAATCGTCTGGATCCACTGTGATACCTCGGACTGACAATTCATAAAGAAGATCAGCTTTCAACAGAAACTCAAGTGGTACGTATGTTCGGTTACTCATGATGAATCAAATTACGAAACTTTTAAGTTAATAGCAAAATGAAAGTTAAATTTCAGAAAAATAATATCAATTAAGTTTCAAAATTTAAGTTAAGAATTGAAAAATAACTGTTAGGTTTCGGAAAACCAATATCAATGAAGTTAAGTTGTAACGGGTCTTCTTTTTTTATTATTATGGTGATGGTATTGTAATATAAAAATTATTATTTTGTTCTGAATAACTCTTGAAGTGGAATAGAATAAATTGCTTTCATAAATTGAATAACACTTGAACGTACTTGTAATAACTTGACTTCATTACTTGTAATACTGGGTGAAATTATTTATCATATCAAGAATAATTTGTAACTATAAATTCCAATATACTTATAAAACTTGAAGGTTAGGTTAAAACTCAGAATAGCAATAATTATGCATAATATTAACATTACAACCAGCAACTAAACTGGATAGAAAATAATCAAATCAATGTAGCACAGACTGGAAGCAACCACTGGGATCATTTCCCCAAGGAGAACATAGATCGTCTCATTCAGGGATCAAGAGAAGGAATGCGTATAATACTAATTAAAGTCACTAGTGATGTATACTGAATATATTTGAATATAATAAGTGTATATATATCATTTAAATAAATACCAATCACAATTTTACATATATGAAATAAAATATATATTTACACACTATTTACAAGCAGCGATGCCAAAGATTCAGTTCTAGTCAAACACCAAAATGTTGAACTACTATCCTAAGATACAGAAAACTCTAATTCACGACCTTCCAAACCATCTGGATTATGAACCTGAATAACCTAACAGAGAATTAAATATATGTAATATCTGAAATAATAGCAATGTAAAAATAAAAAGGGAAATTTAGGTACATTTACTTGAGCTTACTAAATACTTATTATAAAAAAAATATTTAACGTTACAGAAATCTATATTGGGAGAAGTCACCAAAAATCAATAAATAAGAAATAGCTAAATATGTAATACTCCAAATAAGAAAAAATATAAATGTGAGATATAGACTGGGTAATAATTATACAAAATTTAAATATAAGAAAAATTTCAAGTTAAGAAAAGGAACAGAGAAATACTGGTTAGGAAAATATTTGATAATAGCAATAACTGTTTCACAAGAATTCCTAACGGAAAAGTACAAGCATAAATTAAATGGCGACAGAAAAATCTAGAACACGCCGCGTGACGTCAAGTAAAGACAGAAATAGAAATCTCAGATTTACGATATAAAGGGGTAAATATGTCCACAGTTAATTATGAGAATAACATCCGGAACTGTACTAAAAAAAACTTCACTAAGAAAAAAAAGGGAAAATAAGAACTAGCCTCACACAAAAAACGCAATGCCAGTTATAATACGGAAATACTGAAATATTAGCTGCAGTATAATAAGAACATAATTCTCAAAATCTTTATTCATAGACAGGAAAAAGAGATTTCAATTAAATACACAAAGAACTGTGAATGTCTATATATATACACGCGAGCAAACATTAAAAGGAAATACTTACGTAGCAACAGCCTGAATCACGGCATACTGAATCGTACATATTTCTGTACAGGAAAAATGCACGCAAGAAACCAGGGAAAGGTTACGTAGAATGAAAAATAGTAAGCTTGCTTATATGTTACTGTATTAGCTTAGAAACATCCTTACTTCAATGTAAATACAAATAATGGGAAAACTGGAGTTGGCTAGAACTGATTCTAATTCAAAGCATCATAATCTGGATTAAGTAAAATATCACGGCATTCTCAACATGGCCGAGTGAACTTTAACTATATAAATCGCGAAACATGGTTTGTGAGAAAACCACAGACTGATATTTGACTGGCATGGTAAAATGCATTAACTACCGAAAAATGTACTCGCAATAAAGCATAACTCACCTCGAACAGCAAATGGTGAAACGGCAGAACAAACTTCAAAGCACTACATCGTTCAACTCCAGGCAACATACTAACGTTGCAACTCTCGCTTCACGGCAACCCTTCCGAAAAACTAGCAAGGGCTGCGCGCGCAGCGTAAAGATAAAAGAAAATCGGAAACCAGCCATGTTTACAAATACTCGTGAACAACGATAACCACTTCAATCCTCCCCGTCCAGCCAGAAAGGAATGAAAGGCTATAGCAAAAAATAATACCAAGCTAATACTCAATATTAATCCAGATAATGTAACTTTTTGTTTAACTCCGAAGTTTAGCTAATGACATAGAGGTAAACAACATCCTTTTTAAGTTTCATATACCAGCATAAAAATTGATAAGATTGATAAATAGACTTCAGAATATACACCTTTATATTAACCAGCAATCTGGCTATCAAATCTCTGATTTCTTTAAATAATTAAAAGGTAAAATAATTACTTATTATGAGAACTATATTGAAAACTCTTTTTCTTGAATTAAACAAGACATAAATATAGATATATAAAAGGCATTCAAAACGAGACGCATTCATATGCAAACACATCTCAATATTATAAATTGACCAACTAAGAGTTCTCTAATTCCACAGTCAAAACATGATTATTCCTTGACAAGAGTCCTTTGTAATTATAATCTTGATATGAGGACATGACGATATGAATTTAGGCATTAGTTCAATCCCACAATGAAACAGTGTCTATACACTAGATGTAATGAAATATGCTTATTTAGTTTGTTTGAAGAGTTTATTCTTCTTAACAGAGAGTATGCATGTAACAATTAACCTGCCCAAGAATGGGACAGAACAGAAAAACACAAGAAATACTCTTGCGGTCCAAATTTCGTTTACTTGAATATATTAGGTGAGTCCAAACTTTCACCCATCACATGATCAAACGGAGAGCATACAGATCAGATGTTCCATCTAGAAATATGCAGTGAAGAAATCTTGCAAGCGAAGAAAGTGCGCCACAGAGGAGACAGACGGGCACAGAAGAAAGTGGCTGATCCGGCCACACAAGATGGCAAAACTCAATTTCGGGCCGTCGCCCGATGATACAGTCCACAAGACGTCCAGACAAGCATGGCGCGCACATGCACATCCAGAACAGGCACAAACTCCACATGTCCATATGTTACACTGAAACACCAACAGAACCACACAGTATCCATTTTCTTGTGAGGAAGGGGGAAGGTGTGTGAATTGCTCCTCCGAAACAGCATAATTCAGGTTAAATTACATTGTGGCTTGTCAATAGTTCCTTTGTTTGTATTAAAGTAGTTACTTCTTGGGATTAAATCATATTGAATCAATGATTTATATAATTTCTTGTTAAATTGGGTTTCTTTTTCTTTCATCTTATTCTTCTTAATTAAATTATGTTACTTCCTGGCCAAGAAGATTTTGTCTTTGTTCAAGTTCAGCTTTTTTCATCAAAGCCTAAGCATCAAGGTTTATTCTGAATACTGCAGAATAATTAATACAATATTTTGAAGTTGGTCAACTTCATATTACATTTACAAAATTTACAATCTTTCAAAATATATTTCAACATATATCTTCTACAACACTTTAAAATTCAATTTGCATATTTATATAATTTAAATAGTTCTCATAAAAAGGAGTATGTTGGCAAGAAAATATTTACTGCCACCAAAATATGAGGAAGAGTTATGTCATTTAGTGCGAGTAACAGGAATTTAAGTTTCAAAATTGGACAATAACATGAAATAGTCTCGGGGCAATCCACACAAACCAAGACATGAATGATATCTTTACACACAATTTAAAACAATATACACTCAAAAAATTCTTTACATCACTAGAATTTCTTACCAAACAGCAATACCAACAGCTGCTTACTGAATTCCTGCAAGAGAATCATTATGAAAATATTTAAGTTGAGTCGCATGGCATCGACGAATGGATTGATCAGAACAATGCTGCAACAAGAAAGAAACTCCATTATGTAACACTTCAATAATTCGATAGGGACCCAAGAAACGAGGTGCCAGTTTCTTAGCAAAATGGGCCGCAGCCTTACTTATAGGGTAGTTTTTACACATAACAATGTCTCCCACCTTAAATGAACAGGGACCCCTACCCTTATTATATCTCATAGCCCTTCTGCGATGAGCTAACTTCAAATTTCGGGCAGCTGACTTCCAAGTTTTGACTATGTGTTCCGAAGAAAAGGTATCAGGAAGAAGGTCAGACAATTTCCATAAGTTACTTAAAGGGTTGTTCGGTGGGAAAGTAAACAATAAGGAGAACGGAGTGTGGCCATGACTTTCATGTTTGGCAGTGTTAAAAGCAAACTGCAACCACGATAGGTCTCTGTCCCATAAGGTATGATCCTGATGATGAAAGGCAATCAAGGCATTTTTCAGATTCCTCATCACTCTCTCTGCGTGTGAGGGATTGGGGTAAAAAGGTGTAGTTGTAATATGTTGCACACCCAAACGAAAGCAGAAGTTCTTAAATACATGCGACAGGAACTGCGGAGCATTGTCCGACACCAGAGACTGGCACACACCAAAATTCTGAAAGATGGAACCAAGGGATGAAATAACCTTCTCCGCACGGGAATCCCGCAAAGGAAATAACCATGTAAACTTAGAGAAGGCGTCGACCACAACTAGAATGAAAGCATTCCCCTTCTTAGATCTGGGCAACTTACCTAAGAAATCGATAAAGAATTTCTCGAATGGTTTCTGTGGTACAGAAGAAGCAAGCTCACCAACCCGAGTATTCAAAGCGGGTTTGGCCATGGCACAAATTTGACAAGCCTTTATCCAATGCCGGATGTCTTGTGGCATGCCATGCCACCAAAAGGCAACTTGAATTTTAGCCAGGGTTTTCTTTATTCCCAGGTGAGCTCCAAAAGAAGACGCATGGAAATACTTAAATACTATCGATTGGAGACTAGGAGGAAGAACTACCTTAGGCGACTTTTGCCTACCTACAAGAATCTGAAGAGTGTCACCTACCAAACGATAGTTACCAATAATTTCACCAGCCTTTAACCTGGTAATAAGAGGAGCAAGATCAGGATCCAAACCCTGATAATACGATATATCAGAAAAAGCCAGCGGAACATTAGAAAGAAGAGGGGCCAAGACATCAGGCTGATGAAGAGAAGCAGGAGTCGCAACAGAGTCAACAGGTTCTTCTGGCTCCGAAGGATAACCTTCAAACATACGCGAAAGCGTATCGGCCAGAACATTCTCAGTACTCTTAATATGGACACAAGTGAACTTGAAAGCGGAAAGGCGGACTGCCCACCGAGCCAACCGTCCAGTCTTTCGAGGCCTACCAAGACACCAAGATAGAGCTTGATTGTCGCATTCAAGAGTAAAATTCACATGTTCAACATACATCTTGAATTTTTCAAGAGCAAAGAGGACAGCTAGAGCTTCCATTTCGTATATGGAGAAGGCTTGATCTTGCCTGGTGAGAGATCTCGAAGCGTAAGCGATGGGCTTACGTCCCTCCGGAAATTCCTGTAATAGTACAGCACCTAACCCTAAGGCTGACGCATCAGTCTGCACGATGAAGGGCCTCGAAAAATCAGCCATCGCCAGAATTGGCGGATTCATAACGGCACTCTTAAGGTCTTCAAAAGCGGCTTGTTGCTCATCCGACCATACAAATTGAGCAGATTTAGCTCGAAGACGGTTCAATGGGGCTGCACGGGCTGAGAACTTAGGGATGAATTTGGAAAAGAAATTAAGCATCCCGATAAAGCGAGCTACACCCTTCACATTTATAGGCCTAGGAAAATTCCTGATGGCTACAGTACGCTCGGGATCAATCGCAACACCTTGAGGTGATATAAGATGACCAATAAATGAGTATTGGGGCCTGGCGAATTGAACCTTTGCTGGTTTAACAGTAAGACCCGCATCCCTCAACCTACGAAAAACTTCATGAAGATGCTGGATATGAGATGTGAAATCCTTACTATAAATGACCAAATCATCCAAATAATAGACTGGGTAATAATTATACAAAATTTAAATATAAGAAAAATTTCAAGTTAAGAAAAGGAACAGAGAAATACTGGTTAGGAAAATATTTGATAATAGCAATAACTGTTTCACAAGAATTCCTAACGGAAAAGTACAAGCATAAATTAAATGGCGACAGGAAAATCTAGAACACGCCGCGTGACGTCAAGTAAAGACAGAAATAGAAATCTCAGATTTACGATATAAAGGGGTAAATATGTCCACAGTTAATTATGAGAATAACATCCGGAACTGTACTAAAAAAAAACTTCACTAAGAAAAAAAAGGGAAAATAAGAACTAGCCTCACACAAAAAACGCAATGCCAGTTATAATACGGAAATACTGAAATATTAGCTGCAGTATAATAAGAACATAATTCTCAAAATCTTTATTCATAGACAGGAAAAAGAGATTTCAATTAAATACACAAAGAACTGTGAATGTCTATATATATACACGCGAGCAAACATTAAAAGGAAATACTTACGTAGCAACAGCCTGAATCACGGCATACTGAATCGTACATATTTCTGTACAGGAAAAATGCACGCAAGAAACCAGGGAAAGGTTACGTAGAATGAAAAATAGTAAGCTTGCTTATATGTTACTGTATTAGCTTAGAAACATCCTTACTTCAATGTAAATACAAATATTGGGAAAACTGGAGTTGGCTAGAACTGATTCTAATTCAAAGCATCATAATCTGGATTAAGTAAAATATCACGGCATTCTCAACATGGCCGAGTGAACTTTAACTATATAAATCGCGAAACATGGTTTGTGAGAAAACCACAGACTGATATTTGACTGGCATGGTAAAATGCATTAACTACCGAAAAATGTACTCGCAATAAAGCATAACTCACCTCGAACAGCAAATGGTGAAACGGCAGAACAAACTTCAAAGCACTACATCGTTCAACTCCAGGCAACATACTAACGATGCAACTCTCGCTTCACGGCAACCCTTCCGAAAAACTAGCAAGGGCTGCGCGCGCAGCGTAAAGACAAAAGAAAATCGGAAACCAGCCATGTTTACAAATACTCGTGAACAACGATAACCACTTCAAAGTTTCAGAAACAATACTAAAGTAGAAATTGACTGTTAGGTTTCGGAAATCCAATATCAATGAAATCAAGTTTTCAAAATTCAAATTTAAATTTGAAAATGACTATTAGGGTTCAGAAATATATCAATAAATTAAGTTTCAAAACTTCAATAAAGAATGCCAAATCGTGGTTAAGATAGAAGTATAATATCAGTGAGGTTAAATCTCAATAAGAATAGCCACACGATCCAGAACTCCAAAAATTACTCAAGATGTAATTAGGTTACTTCAAAATAATACAGCTATCATGAAGCATGAAAGATGGCTTAATGAAAGATTCAAAAAGAAATCCAAAATTCTTAAAGTCGACAAGTAGCAAAAATTTTTTTTTTCTTTAAGTTAGGGTAGAACTAAACAATGAAAAATCACTCGCGTGACAAAATTTGAAAAAGGGAAGCTTTAGCAAAATTTTGAAAGATCAATGCTATAGTAATTTTGAAAAATCAATGCTGTAGCGATTTTGAAAAATCAGTGCTTTAGCAAATTTTGAAAAGGTAAAGCTGTAGCAATTTGAAAAAATCTAATGCTTTAGTAAATTTGAAAAATCAATGCTATCACAAGTTTTAAAAACTGAACTACTCAACGTGCCAGTAGCAAAATTGTACGTTAATATTCTCCCAATATCATAATGTTTAATACAAAACAGGAAAAACTGAACTACTAAAAATGCCAGTACAAAATGCAGATCCAGCCTAACCTTAGGCATTGGATCAAAAATCTAAGTGGTTGAAATGCTGTTAAAAATTCCCAACAAAAATCCAATTTTGAAAAAGGCAATTCTCGAAAAGTGTACTGAAGTGAAAACAGAGCGCAAATTTAGAAAAATGGGGTCAAAAACCCTAACCACGCTCTGCGATAACACTTATTTGTGCCCCCCTCGGGCACAGTTGACATATGTTGGAAGCTTAGGACATATGATTTTGTGTAGTAGACCTGGGTTCGACCATTCTAGCTAAATTAGTGACGCTACTGTTTAACCTTCAAAAACTGGGCACCCATTATGACGAAATGAACACTGGACAGATTAATATGAATTACTGGAAAAAAGAGTTTTTGAGTAAATATATGTATATGGAAAGATATTTTTCTGTAACAATTTTATTAACAGCTTTAACAAATTTAGAATTACAACATTGTGAGACAATATATGTTTTGTAAGAACGACCTTTTATTTCTTGGAAATAACCTTGGGATGACTAAGCATAAAAACTGTATATATATTTTCTGTTGTGTACAACAACCTAGAGCACGGGCGAAATACACCACAATAATTCCAAATGCACCCTTTTGAGAAGACCAACCCGTCTCTAGAAAAACCCCCTAAAACCCAGACTCATTGCCGCAAATAAGTACAATATTTTCGAGAACACCCTGTACATAATGGCTAGTATTCCCCATGACTAGAAAAACCCAGTAAATTCTTAGATTATCTACAACTTCAAAGCATAGGGCAATCTCGAATCTCTTAATGGCGTCTGTGCTGAAAAATACTAGACAAAACCCACTCTAAATCATGCTAATGTCGGTTGGCTGGGGAAAATTCTGAATTACTGTTTTCGGAAAGGCAAAGAACGTGAAAGAGAAGTTACACAACGGACGGACGTGATATAATTAGTTTGAAGAAAAACAGAAGTGAACAAAGCAAAATTACAAGAAATTTAAATGGTGTAGGCGTAATTTCAAAAGATCCAAACTTGACCGGAAAAATAACTTATTCAACAAAAATTATTTAATATATATATTTTCAGAAACGGAAATTTAGATAGCCGAAAACGGGTGAGCACAAAATTTAGATTTGAATCACTATTAATATTGAAAAGAATAATGATAGATCTCACCCAGCTTTGCCGTCGTCTCCAGACATCGTGATGTACGGCAGCAACGCCCACCAAAACACTCAAACTCAAGTTACATGTTCCTGTCGCGAGCGCTAGATCCCAACTGCCGGTCGCTTGTACCAGCCTCTACTCCCTAGCTTTTCACCAGATGGCAGTGCAGTCTAAGAGCGCTATTAAGAATTACCGAGAACCACGGTGTTTAGAGTGGGTCAAAACATGATTTTACCTCCCTGAAGTTAAAAACAGTTGGCAACAATTAGTGAAGGCCTTTAATATAATCAAATGAGCCGTTTTTCACGGCTCACATTAAAAACGATCGATTTGAAAATTTATCAAATTGAAACCCCAGTTCATTCAGACAGGTGCAAAGAGAGAACTTACTGCCAGTGAATAAATTAGCGTCATTAAGACTGCTGATCAGCTTCTTTAAAACAGGGTATTCTTTTCTCTCAAAATAAGCGTAGACGTGCCGCCGAATAGCGTCTTGTTGGAAGCAGTCCAAATCTGTGACCCTTTTCTTATATTTTTTAGTTTTACCTGGGATTTCTAATGCTTGGGATGTTTCTTGGTTCTGTTTCCTCTTCTTCCCAGTCACCAAGCTCCTGAGCTTCCTTTTCTTTACCAATTCTAATGACAGTGCATCTTGAAATATTAAGCGCAGCTGCTGTTCTTTCCACTACCTTATTAATGTCAATTAAAGGTCCACCATTTTCTATCTCCCGCTTGAAATAATCACGTAAGGAACAAACCATTTCCCGAACTTGACCCCGTAGCGCCCATCCATGCCTGCCGCCAATATTCGCCTTTTGTCGAGGAGTATGTACTGCAGTTCTTCCTCCTTTGTGTCGTGGTTGAGACATCACAATATTAAAATTGCTGTAATACCTGACTTTTGCACGGAACCGCCCTTAAATTATTGCTATCTAAAAGCTTTTAAGGGGAGATGGTAGTTACCACTAGCAAAATGATAGAAAATATAGCGTATGTTCAAGAAGCCATAACTCAGGTGTTTACAGTCAGATTTAGTTGAATTTTTTATGCATTACAAGTGCACTCTGTACTTAAAATAAGCAGAGAATGGTTGTTCTAGAACTCACTGTTTGGTAGGAAATAATTTTTTAACACATAGGTGATAATTTATTTTTACAGTTACTTCCCTTGACATAGGTACGCTTTATTCAATTTTTGTGACTTAGATTTTTGTGAAACTTTGGGAACTTACTAACAATAGGTACTACTATTTACCCTAGCACAATCAATCCACTATGTACAATATTACTGCATGAAAACTTCATGGCTAAAAAAAATCCTTTTTAAAATAAAAATAGTTTAAACTTCTGTATAGTCAAGACTTTTCCCATAATTCTGCTAAGGGAGATTTGTCATCCATCTATAATGAATTCCTGAAAGTTTCATTATTTTATCATGAATAGCTTTTCAGAAAATGGTACCTGAAGTACAAAAAATGTAATTTTACAGGAGAGCGAGAAGAAAATGACGTGCCGTATGGTATTTTATCCATTTTAGAAAGCTCCAGGTCGCTCTGCTTGGCTTAATAATAACGCAACATATAAGACCTATATATCAAAATGTTCACAAAACTATGCTCTATTACATGAGCCTAAGAAAAAATCATTTTTTTTTGACACTGATAACTACCATCTCCCCTTAAATAATTATGTGCACTGATATTCTCTCCAAACACACGACCACTCAGAAACAAGCAGAAAATAGCGCTAATACATGGAACACAACAGTTAACACAAGTAAGCAATAGTGAAACACGTGGTACAATGTAGTGCAATATGGCAACGTGCTACCCCTCAAAGTTCAGGTTGTAGGCGAAGGGAGAAGAGGGTGGTGGCACCTTATTGGCTACAGCACAAGCGGTGGGAACGTTGCCAAGGAAACATGCCCCTCCAAGAACTGTCAGAAGTCGCAGGTTGTATATTTTGTACTGTAAGAGGGCAGCATCGGACAATGCATCTGATTTTTCCCCCTTCAACCGAAGACGGCAAAGTCGGTAAACGCAGAGCTCTATGGCTCCGACGTGTTTTTCTTACCACCCCTCCATCTCATCCAACTTGCGAGCTGTCAGAGGGAACTTGTATTATGACCCATCCATCTTCCCTTATTATAATATATAGGTTTGCACAGTGTTGTCGCATTGTCACAATTCACAGAGAAGTTTTGATTTGCTGTTTATTTCTTCTGCATTCCGTATTTTATGTCACAAATACCTACAACAATATGCCATTATTATTATTATTTTTTTTAAATAAATAAATAAATGTTTAATTTAATACACTGATACATAGCCGAACAGTTATTTCTCTTTCAACCTCAGCTGGAAGGTATAAGTTGCAACACAGTCTTCTATCCCTGTCTATACCATGTGTTTTGCTCAAAACTTCAAAATATAACTTTTTTTCTGGCTAGCAAAGATTAACCAGCGGGTGGCATCGATATATATCGATGGCGGGTGGTAGGTGGTTTGCTGGTCCTGTTTGTAGTAAGGGACATGGGCGTCGGCATGGGGGGGCAGGGGGGGGCAACTGCCCCCCTCTGGATTGCCATATGGATTCATTTATTTGTGGTACTCTTTGTCAACCTACAGTTGTAGCATGGAGAATTTTAAAAAAAATAGAATTACTTTATAATGAGTTTAGCAAGTATTAACTAATTATAACTATAATACGTATTTATAATAATATCTCACCAAGGCCATTGCTCAAAAGAGCATATTCTGTTAACTTAAAAAACTTTGTAGCCTCGTCGAATTCAGCTTGGTTTCAAAATAACGATCCGGTTAACTAAGTGAATATTAATGTGTTTAGCCTAATCATTTGAAATTGAGGTCCGAAATTGATTTTGCCCCCCCCCCCTTAGTAAAATTCCTGGCGACGCTGCTGGTAAGGGATGCTAAGTTTACAGTTACATTCTCTCCCAAACAGGAATTCCGTATCAGTTCAACTGGAAATCTCACAGCGTGAAGTAGTAGTGTTTGTTCTTCCAGTTTCTTTGTGGTGTCGCGATTGTTTATTTAGTTTAGTAGTGTATATAATATTAATAATTCTAGCCTAGTTTAAAGAATAATTATAGTAGTTAAAGAGTAGAACAGTATATATAGTTCACTACTATAACCATTTTGGAAATGCATTCAATAGGCTAGTTCGTTTTCTACCAGTGAACTTAAAAGTAATTTTGTTTATAAATGTGTGAATACCGTGCAGCGCTTTTAATGCTGGCAATAGAGAAACGTCTAGTGCGCGAGAAGAAAGACTTCAGCTTTAAAGTTATCGAGAAGTTCGCTGCACAGAAAGAAAAAAAGAGAGTAAATTTTCTCTACAAGTGATGAGATTGGTAAGTCCTGTATTTTGTTTTTCTATTTTTAGCCCCATGTGAACACCCAAATATCTTGCCCACGTGACGCTACTGACTTCAATATTGTTTCGGTTAGCATCTAAAAAAGGGAATAGTATACAATGCATGGACTCCATCTCAACCTTCGAGGAAAGAAGACGCTGGCAAAACTGGTTGCTGAGGAGTTGAAGTGTAATGTACTGTCATAGATGGTGGCTCGACTCGTTTTTTAGGGGGAATCTAAGTGAAAGAATCCATTAAAACATCATGTGCAAACAAAAGAGAGCTCTACCTAAAATATAGAACCAGTAACAACCAAACTCATAAGGAATACTATAAAAAGTATTGCTACACACTGAAGAAAGTAATCAAAAAAACAAATAGTAGGCATTTTTCACAAGTAATTAATAATTCAAACAATAAAAATAAAACTGTATGGAATAGCCTATAATAAAAAACTAAACGGGGAGAACAAAGGGAAACAATGATTGTACATCACTAATATACCAAGACAGAAAACAAGACAGAATTTATCAGACATTACAAATGTTTTTAATAGTTACTTTATAAATATTATACAGAAATGTATTCCTACAAATAATATTAGCATTAAGGCAGTAGACCTACTGACAAAATCTACAGCTTGGAACCATAGATTTCAAATGAACCTGACTTCCCACATAGAAATTGAAAATATAATCAAGCAGTGACGAATCGTAGGTGTAGGCAGTGGCGGCTCGCACATATTCAACAACCAGTGCCAATACCGGAGATAAAAATACTACTATTACTACTGACTACTACTACTGACTATTACTACTGAGACTATAGAAACTATAAAAACAACTACATAATTACAAAATTAATAATAATAATAATAATAATAATAATAATAATAATAATAATAAAAGGAACAATTCACCAAAAGACCATAAACGCAACCAGTGTACACCCTGCTGATGAGACTAATATTTTCGATAGATAAAATCCATTCGCCGATCCTTCTCACTTGAAAACATATCAATAACTTTTTTGTTGAAATTGTCTATTTTACAAACGAAAGTTTTTTTCACACGACAGCATTCCTAAAGCCGTTAATCTGTCTTCTTTCATAGTGTTCCTAAGAAACGTTTTAATCCGTTTCAACATGGAAAAACACCTCTCTGCTTCTGATGTTGACATAGGCATTGTTATCAGCATTTTCAAAAGTGTTGCTGTTTCAGGGAAAAGATCACATAGCTGATTGTCCAAAATGAAGTTTAAAAGTGGTACTGCACCAGAAACCGCCCTTAACTCTGGTCTTGTGTAGCACAATTCCAACTCACTTTTCAATCTCTTTCCGTCTAAAGATGGGCACATTTTAATAGTTTGGCTAAGATAACTGTCTGGAAACTGGATTCTGTAATTTTAAAATTGTTCAACGTCAAATAATTTGGTAGCTGTAAGGTGGTCGGTAAACTGAAATCGGAACTTTATATCTACGATAATTGCGTCACAAATTTCTACTGCTTGCCTTTTTTTATCATCAGAAAAAACATCAGCACGCCTTCTTTTAAACGATGTTGCATCATCTATGTTCGTGGTTTCACTTTCAACTTCAGTAATAATGTCTTCAATTTCTTCCGTAACTAATTGTATACATTCCTCGAAATTACGTATGTTTTGCCGAACTTCGACGGGATCATTACTTCTCTTCTGTAGCTGATTGAAAATTATTTCTACATGGGGCATTATTTTGTGGAAAAAGGTTAACCAGAAGACAAAATGTTTATCATTCAACAATAATTTGTATGCACTGGCTTGGCGCAGGGTAGAATCTAAAGTTATATCATCACAGGTCTCAATTGTTTCCATCACATCAATTAATTCATTTCCAAATTAAAAAATTCTGTTTACGCCACGAGATTGAAACCTCCATCTAGTATTTGAAGCTCGAGGTAATCTTCTTTGAACAATTTCATCTAATATTTGCGTTCTTTGGGAGGAATTAGAAAAAAAAGAACAAATTCCAGACAAATTTGAGAAAAATATTCGGGCTTGTCGGTTAATCGATGCTGCTTTGGACATTATTAGGTTAACCTGATGTGCATAACAGTGTATGTAATTAGCATTTTGGTATTTGTCTTTTATTAATTTTTTAACACCACTCAAACCCCCGCTCATTACGGAAGCACCGTCATAACTCTGGGCGTTTAGTTTATTTGGATTACTACTTAGTAATGGCTCAAGTTCAGTTAAAATGCACTTGGAAATGGCATGTGCATCATGACCTTCAGGATTTAAGAATTTCCAGAATCTTTCCACAGGCTTTGCGTCAACAATGTAACGTAATAGTAAAACTAATTGAAACTGACAAGAGACATCAGTCGTATCATCGGCAATAATAGAAATATAGTTTGCACTGTCCAACTCTTTTTTGACTTCTTTATGATACACTTTTAATATGCAGTCAAGCAAGTCATTTTGGATAGTTTTTTAGTCCCCTTAAAAGCTGATGACTTGCTTAAGTGTTCCTTTAAATCTTTATCTAACTCGGAGCTGAAGTTAATTAATTCACGAAAGATACCCTTATTTTGTGAATTCTCAGATTCGTCGTGTCCCCTTAAAGCTAATTCTAGTGCACCACAAAACCTTATATAATTTATTATTAAATTTAATACATATCTGTTTTTATCAACTTGCTCGTTGTGTTTTGCAATCGCGAGCCTATAGTGTGAATGCAATTGATTTTCAATATTAGTTTTGCCCAACATAGACAAACTGAATATATTGTTCATATGAATCTTTGATTTTTGATGTGATTTCATTTTATCCTACAAGTGCACTAAATCCGTAATCATGGCCGTCCGCAGAAATTTTGTCAAGGGGGGGCAAACGAGCAAATGAGAAAATTACTTCCACCACTATGCTACTATAATGTGCAAATACTTTATTATTAATATTATTGTTGTCATTGTTATTATTATTGTTTTCGTTATTATTATTATTATTATTATTATTATTATTATTATTATTACAATCCACATCCTTGATTTGCTGTAACTGGACCTATGAAACTGGATAGGCCTACAAAGAAAAAATATGATGTAGAACACACACATGACTTTTCTACCCCCTTACAATTTCCCACCTACAATTCAAATAAAGTGCGATAATTTTATTACCTTACTTTCATTACGATAAAATGTTTGGCTAGAAATGATTTCATGTTTAGTGAAGTAATTATTTCTACATATTCATATGCAAGGTAGTCACTGCTACAGCTCGTTCTCGCCATGACATCATGAATGTGAAAAATATAGTCTCGCCAATCTTCAGACTATTTTTGTCAATATCTAGGTAGTAGCCTATTTACAGTTATCAAAATATAAATATATAGCATGCAATGCTCTGAAAACGGTCGAGATAGGCCTATGTATTTTAGTGAGCTTTAAAATAATTATGTCATGACCTATCTCTGATGGTATCCCAGTTTATAGGCTATTCTTAGAAAATTCAATACAATGTATATTTTACTTGTCATAATGTGTAGGCCTAGAGAAAATAATTACATGAAATGTCTTCAGGATTTCAAATTCAGATAATTATTTATCATCTTCAAAACCTGTAATATTACCTAATAAAGACTGAATTGTTCGTGCAAGGATAGGAAATACAAAATAATGTATTAGGTACTCTGTTAATTCTTCAGTGACGCATAGAATTTAAATGCCATACTTCAACGTGAATGGAGGATACCGGTATTTAAACATCCAGCAGCCAGTTATTAACATACATAGTTATACATAGTTATAAAATGGTTAAAAACGAATGGCTTTAGATAGAATTCTGACTGAAACGTAAACCTGAGGATTGTAGTATAATCCTGGATGATCTTAAAGCTAAATTTTACTCATACAGCATTCGGTTAATTATTGCCATGCTAACAAAAGAAGGAGTAAATAACACAAAAATGTACACTTTGGAAACTCCTTCACAAACTCCTCTTCCATCCCACCCTCTAGACTGTAACACAAACAACCTCCTGGTCAATGGTTTATGAGGGTTGAAGTGTGACTTCTTCTTCAAATATTTACAACGTGCACAGTACTTATTAAAATTTTCTTAACGTAAAAAATATAAGTTTGTGTAATGGATAAATATAACAGAAGCTCTTATTTTTTATAGAAAAACTATGAAATAAAATAATTTAATTACTCTCACATACCGCAGTAAAGCAGGGACCAACATCACATTACTGGCACCAGTAAACATATATATTTTCTTATCGTATTCGTGCACTTAACAGCCTCTTGTGAGGATTGGAATTTTTAAAACTTTGTGGTGTGACTTTCCTAATAAAGCACCTCTCCATTAGCTGTGGCACCCCCTAACTGATCTAACATAGTACAGGAAATTTTTAGCTGACTAAACATTTACTAAATTTGCTTTCAAGAACGCGGTGCAAACTGATTTCTTTTTGCCTTATGGGACTTGTTTTCAAATGAATACCCAAGGTTTCTTACAAAAATTTATGACATATCCATATAGTATTCGTTACAACTGCAAAAATAAAGTTTGACATAATACGGTGCCAAAACTTTAACTTTTTTAAAACCATGGTGTAATATATTAAAACTAAATTAGATGTGTCCACAAATGCATATCCTGAAAGAGTGAAATTTCTTCTACAGCCTATTATACTTTTACTTTTCGTGACTTAAAAACGTTACTCGCGAGAAAAAAATATATATATTTAGCACTATACGGGTCTTGGCATATGTAGGATGGAACTAACGGGTTAAATATAATTATTTGATGAAAACGGTACCTTAATCTTTAAAGAGGAACTGCAGCCTTCTTGACGACTGCCTGGCGAATGCTGAAATAACTTCTTGAATAAATTCTTCCTTTTCCTTGAAGGTTTTCTCCCGATGCAAACTCATCATGCAGAGACCGTCCAGTCTTTCATCAGTCATTGTTGCACGTAACCACGTTTTCACACGGCGTAGGGCACTGAAGGATCTCTCCACAGTGCAAGTTGTTGTAGGGAGAGTCATTGCAATCTTTACTGCTGTAGACACGGCCGGGAAAAAGAGTTTTGTTTCTTGGAGAATATCGATGTATTGCATTGTGCTTGTATCGCCAGCTGAACCACTACTCACTCTGTTTTTCCACAGTTCATACCAGCTTTTAGCTTCATACACAAAATTATCAATGGTATAAAGCCTTTGAATGTTTTGAATAATCTCATCAAATGAAGAAGGGCACATAGATTTTATATTTTCGGGGCGCAGCTGCAGAAGACTATAAACGGCACTGCTTTCCTCTGAGAAACGTAATTCTAGAGAAGTTATTAGTGAATCCAAATAAGGTATGTACAGGGAAACACGATAGTACTCCTCTGGAACTACTGTTTTGATATTTGTTCTATACGTCTGTCGAAGGGTTTGCCTGGGAACAGATATTTCAACATTCACACGTGACGCAGTTTCACACACAGTATTCATAAGCTCCTGAAATTGTGAATCTGCTTCACATCTGTGCTTCTGAAACAATGAAATGAGTTCTCGTATATGAGCGCGCACTGCACCGATGTCCACTGACACACCCTGTAGAATGTTAGTGACTGGCTCAAGCACGGCACTGTACTTTGCTATGATGTGAAGAGCTATAATAAAGGTGGCAGCTGTGGCGGCATGAAGAAGCTGATGTGCCCGTTGTTTTGTGTTCGAGTTACCATTTACTGCTAGCTCTTCTAGGGCTGTGACGATCTGTGTGTAATTTTCCGCAAAGATTCTTATGCTTTTATGCTTAGCAGACCATCTAGTTTCGCAAAATAATGGAATTTTGGGAACGAGTTTTCTTCGAGTAGTGCTTTCTCGAAAGAAAACAATAATTTCTTTTATTGTGCTGCAGGTATTCCTTATTTCCTGCACTCCGTTTAGATCATTTACTACAAGATTTAGTCTATGAGATGCACAATGAAGGTAGAGTGCCTTTGGGTATTTGTCCTGAACAAGTTTTGCAACACCTCCCACTTTTCCTGCCATTACAGAACAGCCGTCATAGCCCTGACCTACCATTTTTGACATATCGAAACCACTGGCCAATAAATAATTTAAAATAGTGTTAGCCAATGATTCCGCATTGAGCTGATCAAGGGGAACAAACCCTATGAATTCTTCGCGTACATTGGTTTCCTGTGCCTTTTCATCAACGAAGCGAATACCTAAAGACAATTGCTCTGTTCCTGCAATGTCAGCCGTTTCATCCGCTAACACTGAGAAGGCATATGCATTATTTATTTCCTTGACCAATTGGTCTTTTAGAACTTGCCCACAAACTTCTATTATTTCATTCTGTGTACGAACTGAAGTGTACTTGGCATTTCCAGCAGCCGTTTCAAAATGATCTTTAAGAGCAGTATCTCCTGCCTCTACACGGAAATGTAATAAATCATGCAGCACACCAGTGTTTGAGTCATTTCCACGCAAAGGAAGATCATGTGTAGCACAAAATATTATGGAAGAAACAATCGGCACTAGTTTTTCCCTGTTTACTCTAATTTTGTTTTGCAGTGCGGAATCTATTTGTTCATTTACACTAATATTTTTGTTGTTCATGGTGCGGATGAAATTGTTTGAGCGCTCGGTTGCATCTTTATGCCATTCAGATTTTATATGCTTTTGACAAAAACTATGCATATCCTTGTACTTTGTGAATGGTGTAATTATAAACGCACCTTGTATGCCCCGTCGAACCGTGGGTCTGAAAAGTACACAATGACGACACAAAGCACCTTTCACTTCCTTTGAATACACTAGCCATGATTTGTATTCCAGCTGATCTAGCCACTTATGCAAAAAGGCCCGCTTTTGTCCTTTTTCTAAATCACCCTTAAAATTATAAGTGGAACTAGGCACCCAAGGCTCGCTAATTAACTTAAACGTGTCATTGTCTGAAAGCGAACTTTGAACTGTTAGGTGCAAGTATCGTCCAACATCTTGATCACTACTAGCTACAGAAACTTTATCTTGTTCACTGTATGTTGTGGAACTGCAACTGTTGATTATTTCAGCTGAAGCTCGTTCCAACTGATCGACACTAACACGAATTTCACTATCACCTGGTCCCAAAAATATTTCATTCTCTGTTATTGCAAGTTCGCGTCCCGTATCAATATTGCAACAATTATCTATTTTTTGACGTTTAAAGAAATTTCTTATATCCATTTCATAAAACACACAGTAAAAAACACCAACAAAACGTTTGAAGAATGCGATTATCTGCGCGATTTTTCATACACTAGTTTTGATTATTTATTCTCGAGAGTTATCGCGGTCTTAATGATTTTTCAAAGAACCTCCCCACATTTCCTATTGGGCATCTCCGTAATGATGTAGGATGGACAATGCTATGATTGGTTTTAAGTATTAAGTGCGAAACCTGCTTGCATAACTTCATTTAAGAAAGCGAGCTTTCTCTAGCGTGATTTATCTGTAATATAATTTTATTGGACCATCCACCGCCTGACAGGACGTAACCTAACGGACCTACCGTTATATTGATATCGGCTCCTTTCTGTGGGCCATCTGCAAAAAATCTCTCCCAACTTTGTGGGTAAAAATACTTTGTTTATTGTCCTTGGGACTTGGTGAAAACTGTTATATATTGTTGTATGTGACCTCGCTATTGCAAGCCCTCAATGATTTCGTAAAACATCTGCCGTACCTGAACCATTTATAACTGTATCTTTACTTGGATTGTGTTAGTTATTTAATAAAAGCCTAACTATAATTTCACTATATGTGACTATCTTAAATAGTATTTAATTTTGTGCAAATACCTTGATCTTATTCAAAATAATTATTATAATTGCAATAATAATACATATCACAAAATTTTGTTTCAAGATAAATACAATGCTATTAAGATTCTCAAAATTTCCAGGGGGGGGCCGCGGCCCTACCCTGCCCCCCCTTCCGGACGGCCATGTCCGTAATACCCCCTTTTGTCCAACTGGTATCACCTCCGAAGAGAATGCAGGGGAAGCAGAATAGCGCATTTTTTTCCTCGCACCCACACAAAGAGTTGTTCTTTAGGTAAATATCTGGGTTGAATTTACGAGACCTGTTCACTTTAGCACTTTCCTGTTTCTGATTGATATTTAAGAACGGCGTGGGTCTGCCTAATTCTTTAATTCGTAACTTATTTTCATACGATAAGGCTGAAAATGGTGTCTTTAATAAAGCGCCTACAGAATTCATTGTTGCACAGCACTTGACACTACGTAAGAAACTGATACAACTTCACATAACAGATTTTACACAAAGACTGAACTAGTGGATGAAAACAGGGAGGGATTTTATGATCTTAGTGACCTTGTTTCTTCAAAGATTCACCCTGCTTTCTCTTTTAAGGAAACACAGGCCTTCACGCGGAATTGCATTTTTTTTTGTGTGCGGTCTTTCTTCTAAGTGTTACTCTCGGCAAATCGACCATGTAGCCAGTGTTTCTTTTCTGGTGCCGGGCACGGCTTTCTATTAGAATTTTAAGAGGAATAACCAATACATTGCGCGCGCATCCCATTATTTTCCTTATGGGAGGTAGTGCCGGGCACTACCTACAGCAGACGGTTTCTGAATCTTTCAGTAGCAGTGCTCTGTCAACCTGGTGGCAACTTTACGAAGCATTTCCATGCGTTATTTCGTTTCTCACCAGTTGCGGCGCGGAAAATATGAATTCTTCTCTTCTTGTTTTGTGTTGGTAGTGCCATGGCACGGCGGCACTACCTCTTAGGCCGCCACTGGGTGTAGGACCGATTTGGCTGATTTTTGTTTTGTTGGGTTCATAATTGCAGGACAAGATTTGTATGAAAGAAATTTTTTTGGAAAATCCACGGGAAAAGTCGGGAATGTGAAATGAGGCACAGTTTGAGAGTTCTGCTGCCAATTGTTTACATAACGAAAGTACCGTATTGTTTACGGTGTTCACATATGCCTATCATACTGGGCATTAACAAATTCTGATACTATCGATGTAAGTAATACATTTGTGAAAATAATTCTTGAAGAATAATATTCACGAAAATATAGCAGTCACATAACTTTCTTTACCCTCGACATGGAAAATATACTTTTCTCGCTTCATATTTTGATGTAGAATAAGCAGTCGAATTACAGGGACAACTTAAGTGTGTGCCAGTGAGTAGGCCTATGCTATATCGGAAGTCGGTAACAAATCCTATCGACTGATACGTCACTCATAGCTGTAGGTTTGTATATAAGTTAATAAATAGGCCTAGGGATGTTTATCAGAGGCCCTAAGCATCTAAAAGTAGACAAAATGGGATGGAACATTTTCAGTCCTACGCGCGCAGTATATTATGTCCCAGGTTTTTGGGAAGGAAAGTATGAAAGTGATATTGAATTTCCTTTTTACTTCAGCCCCGAAACGGTTGTATGGTAATATGAGAGTGAGAAACACAATTTTCTGTCAAGACAATACAATCTTATGTAACCGGAATTTCTTTTTCTTCTTATTTGCACTCCTCCCAGGCATGGTGTGTAGAAGCAATGGAATGCAACATTCGACATCCTCTATGAGCCATATAAAGCTATATATAGCGTTTTCTGAGGGAATAGTCTGAGTGTCATATGTCGTTCTTCCTCATTTCTAATTCTGCATACATATTATATAAAGACCTAGAGTTTCAACATCGAAAGTCTTCCAGAAGTTAATTACAAAACCCGGGCCTTTTAAGCTAGTAATATATAAAACTCACTTCGCTCGTTCGGAACTCTGCCTCCAAACCCCCAGTATGAATTTAGAAGAAGCTTTCTTTATGAACTGACTCTGTAACGAAGTTAGTGTCTTTGTAGTTAGACTGCCGTAGCCCATAATTACTGCTTAGCTATACTAAAGGTTTTTTTAAAGTGCAGAATGACTTTAAGATTTTTCTGGGGTAAATATTTAAAATTTTGGACTTTTTGAAATTTTCTCGTTGGTTACACGCTAAAAGTTCGTCAAATTTCAGGTTTCCACGTAGCTCACCTGGAAGTGGGTTAACATTAATGCCAGTAAAAATTTTCAACATTTCTTTTTGATGTAAAAAATTAAGATTGTAAAGTTTTTGTAATTTTTCCATCGATTATAGGTTAAAAGCTATAAGGCTACCAAATGTCAACTTTCTAGCTCATGGGGAAGTGGGTAAACATTAATGTCAGTGAATGGGTGATTTAGACTGTGCTAGATGTGAATGGCGATAGGCTAAACAGTCAGTTTTTCCATACTTGTAGGGCAGCTAGAATCATCAGAGTTGGTATATTTGTGAAGGCTGGATGTGCCAATATTTCTGCCAGATTTTATGATTTTGGCTGTTCTATAAGTTGTAAAAAAAAAATTAAGTTACCGATACATAATGTGTAGAAAATGTACACAATTCAGTTATAAGGGATAACCGATGGGGATACAACAGTAAGTCATAGGAGTAAAGCAATTAAATTGGCAATTGGCATCTCTGCAAGGGACTTCATAGTTCGCACGCTTGGAGAAGAGGAAATCTTGCTTGTAGAGCAGCCGACGCAGCAAAGACAAGAATCACACCTGGTTGTTGCAAACCTGCTGGCGACGATTAAAATGTTTAAACCCTGGGCGGATACAATCAGATTATTCAGAATATTCCATTCATGCGATGCGGACTTGAAATTGACTAACAATCTTTAGCAATGCCTCGGATATCGACCAATGACTGTTGTTTATCTTATAAGTTAATATGCTTGCAAGGGTCGGAAAGATGCAATTTTATCTGATAAACTTCAGCTCGTTACTGGATACTTCAAGGCATTAATATGCAGTGATTAATATGTCACATGTCATATGATTGCCTATGAAAAAATATGCATTGTAGGAATGAAACGTCGTGATTCAACGTTGTCGTCCTATGGCGTCCTATCGGTGACGATCTCCGAAGATGGTTCAGTGTTGTGACACGTGACAGTGGGCTTTCATCACAGTACACAGTAGTCTTGGTATATGGTGACACACATTAAATAAATTAACTTCTAGTCTCATCCCTATGCCTCACTTTTGTGCTGTAGAATCGAACGCCTATGATTTTTTTTTCCGTTAATGATATTTAATTTTATGAGAAAGAATCCAAGCTCCTCTACCGTTCATACTTCAATGAAGTATATGGTTGTTTATAAACACCTTTCGGATAATTAATTGGGAATTTAAAAAAAAAATCTAGCTCTTTAGCATCTGTGCAAATCGTGTGGAAAATTTAAACAAAGAGCTTTTTTTTTTAAATATAAAATCGTGAAGAATGAAAGTCTGTTCTAGCCTCGCCCAAAGATGTAAGACTTAAAAGCCTGAGTTTGTACAAACGATAGCTGGCTTATTACTACCCTTCAAAGTATAAGGATACCGTATAAAAGTAAGAAAAAGTCGTCAATCTCCCCAGAAGATATCTAATCCAAATACGTTTTATTTATACACGATGTTTAGTTCTCAAGCCACACAGACACGTTCCTGAAAATATTATTGGACATAGGAGAATTCAAAACAGGTATTTATGTTAAAAACATTGATTTCGAACATTTATTACTTTTGGTACGGGTAGAGGAAGTGAAATAGGTGCTTTGTTATTAATGGAGCTGTTAGCAGAAGAGGAGTACTAGTAGGTATGAAACCCGCCACACACTGTCATTGTAGCAGCTGGCTGTGGTAAGCGCGCGCATCTAGAAGCCGAAAGACGACACCTTCGTGGGTAGTCTGATCCCTTCAGCATGGACGTGGGATAAGCGAGAAAAATGCTGCTTGCAGCATCATTTTTAGTGGACCAGACTACCCATGGCACAGGGGAAGTGAATCAAGGCAAGTTCTGCTTCGTGCTTCTTTACAAGACTCGAGAGCTCTCTGGCGCCTCCTCCTTTAACATCACTCGTGGCGGGCAATACAAAATTACATAAATGCATTTATAGTAAAAACCAACATTCGTGATATGGGAAATAAACTTTAAAAATACGTATTGTAAAGGAAAAATACTGGTGAAGTGCTACTTCACCTACTTCACCTGAATAGCCGCCACTGCTAGTGAACTTGTAACAGGAACATCACAAGAACATTTATCAAGAATAGCTACAAAGGCTTTTCAAGAGTTAAACACATGGTTTCTAGCTAATAAAATGACACTTAATATTGATAAGGCCCACTTTATACAATTTAGGACAAAAAACACGTGTACCTCAAATTTTGAAAATAATTATCAAACACAAATCATAGAAGAAATGAGCAATGTAAAATTTTTAGGACTACAAATTGACCAAAATCTTGACTGGAAGATGCACATATAAATGATAAGTCCAAAACTGAGTTCAGCGTGTTTTGCTTTACGAATTATGAATAATATATTACAACAGGATGCATTACTTATGGTATATTTTGCATATTTTCACTCTGTAATGAGGTACAGAATCATATTCCGGGCAACTCTTCCCAAAGGGAGGAAATATTTAGACTACAAAAGCAGGCAATAAGAATATGTGGAAAGAAAAAAAAAAGGGAATCTTATAAACCGCTATTTGAAAAATTAAAAGTCCTCACTCTTACAGGGGAGTATAAATACTCTGTTATGTGTTATGTTGTGGATAATATTGATAAATTTCAAACTAATTTCAGTGTACATGGACATAGAAACATGAATGATCTACACAGACCAACTAACTCGTTAAAACTCTTTCACAAGGATGCTTATTATTCTGCAATACAGATATAATAAGCTTCCAAACAACATTAAATTATTACGTATTCAAAGAAAAAGCAAACTGTTGGGGACGGCCGGAAAATATATCCGGTCCGAGGGCAAATGTACGGGTCAGGACCGTGAGGAACAAATGTTAGGTTAAGGTACTTCTCGTATAGGAATAACATAAGATAGGAAAGATTAGCCACCTCTGAATAGCTAGTGAGGACCAGATTCGAATGAATCAAAATGAGAGCAAATAGACTGTAACCTCAGGACACTGGTATCAGGAATCCACGGACTACTTAAGGAAAACAATTTAAATATGAAATAATCACAACTACTAGATTCACACACAATGATTATTGAAACTAATTGAAATAGAAACACTGATACATAAGATGCAAGAGTACGTTATCACACGTGGTTGTAAATATTAATTTCTTGGAAAACTTGATAAATAATATCTTAAAATGCGTAGATTAACTTGCTCTTGAAGTTAACACTAAACTTTTGCATGTAGTTTAGTCGTAAAAGCTGATATAAGCATTGGAACATGTAGCGTTGGTTGCACAACTGTTGCGTAATATCAAACTTCTGTAATTCGGAGAATTCACTCGCGAATTTGATGAATTATATGTAATTATGTATGAATAATTACTGAGAGCCACAATTGCGCACAATTGTGACTATTCGCCGCTTCCAGAGCAAGTTTAATGAAACTTGGTAGAAAAAGCGGGAATGACTCGAGCCTACTAGATACACTGTTATCTGCGTGAGGTCTCGTACAATACTAACTGGCGTGATGCTACACCACCACATATAACAAAAGAAATTAGCAAGTCATGCATGATCCCACAATGCCTTGAGGCGGGAATAAAAGGACAATCAAAGCGGGACATTGCAAGCGGATAATTTGAAACATTCTAAAGTAGCAACATGTTGCTTGCGCGAACATACCGACCCCTTTGAACTATTTAGTTCAACAAAATAGATAGAGAGCAAGCTATGAAAAATACATTCAAATGGACAAATAACATAAAGGAAAACACTTATTATATACATCACAATAACACAGTTTATCTCCGAAAAGTAAAACCTTATTGTGTAAGGAAGAAAACCAAAAAACACTTATTACAATGTAACGGTTTGTCTACACTATAATTGCTTGTAAAACAATAAAGAGATATGAAATATTAATTGCACTGTATTACACTTATTATTGATCTGGCAATGGACATAATTTCACTACCGGGCGCTTATATTCGCCACTAGGAGTGCGAACTGTCGCCACACGAATTAGACCGTCTTCTCCATATCCGATGCAGATGATTTTGTAGACTTTGCCATTTTTCAAGACATTTCATATCGTAGAAAGGGCCTAACAGGAGTTACTCTGCAGTTAGGAAGATTGCCCATCAGCTGTTAATCAGATTGTGCCTTTAGTTTATAGCAAGTCAGATTCTTGTGTAGAACAGATTTCACCAGTCTGCGCACGCAAGGGATCCAATATGCTTGTCTTAAAGAGGCTATCGTAAGCTGATGTGACGCATGTAAAAGTTTAAAATGTTCATGCTTTACAATTAAAGCAGTTAGATGGTGCTTGCTTGGCAATATGATCTGATGTTTAGCATCATATGCAAGATGAGATTTATCTATGCGACCACCAACTCGTAGAAGACCATTTTCGTCCAGAAATGGTGTTAATGTATGAATAGAACTTTTAGCAGAAGTTTCTTTCAGATTTTTAAGATCTGCAATTTCACTCTTAAAAGATGAATGCTGAGCACTTTTAACACAAGTTTGTAAAGCTTGTTGAAGCTCTTCAGCTGTAATAGGTCCATGAAATTTTGTTTCATGGCGACATGCAGCAATAAATCTATTCATGTAGCATGTTACTCTTTGCAGGCGTCTGAGATCTGAGAATGTTGTAAGAAAATGTTCTCTCTCCTTTGTTGACACCAGACAGACATTTGCAAGTTGTTCTGATGAATCAGGAACACTTAATTGTTGTGGTTGTTTTGGCCAGGATGTCTCTGGTGAAGATAACCAGTTAGGACCGTGCCACCACAAATCGATTTCAGATAACTGCTCACAAGAAATTCCCCTTGAGACGAGATCTGCTGGATTTTCATGTGTGGCAATGTGTCGCCATGTAGCAGTCTCCGAAAGTTCTTGTATCTGTGACACACGATTTGAAACAAAGGTTTTCCACTTTCGTGCATCAGTTTTGAGCCAGGACAGTACCACAGTAGAATCTGACCACAAATAATTTTGTGAAGGTTGTACCTTGAGGTCACTTAGCACTTTGTTGTATAATTTAGCAAGCAGAAGTGCACCACAGAGTTCAAGGCGTGGAATGGTTTGCTTCTTTAGAGGAGAAACCTTAGATTTTGAACATAACAGTTGAACAGTAGTTTCACCTTCACTATTTACAGAACGAATATATATACAAGCTCCATACGCCTTCTCGGAGGCGTCACAGAAACCATGTAATTGAATGTCCTGCACTGTACCAGATGTAAGCACATATCTGGGAATACGCAAGGTGTGAATAGTAGCTAATGTTTCACAGATTTCCAGCCATTTCTCCACCAGATGCACAGGTACGGTTTCATCCCAGTCTAATTTCTCAATCCAGAGAGATTGCATAAAGATTTTAGCATTTATGACAATAGGACTAGCCAATCCTAGCGGATCAAAGATAGATGAAATAAGTGAAAGGATATTTCGTTTGGTTAGTTTACCTTGCACATGGGTTTGGAGTGAAGGATGTGATTGGATCTGAAATTTATCATTAACTGGATGCCAAAGTAAGCCTAGGGCATGTATGTTTTCATTGTTATCAAGTGCCAGGGGCAATTGAGTTTCTCGATGTGAAGGAGGTACTGATTCCAATAAAGCTTCATGGTTGGAACACCATTTTCGCAGAGGAAATCCACCACAATTGAGCATATCTGTAAGCTCCCTTTGCAGTTTCAGGGCTTCTTGGATGTCATTGTGGCCTGCTAAACAGTCATCAACATAAAATGATTCCCGTACTGCCTGAGCAGCAAGCGGATACTTCTCTTCTTCTTCTAGCGCAAGCTGATGTAAAGATCTTATGGCCAAAAATGATGCAGATTTGGTACCATAAGTAACAGTAGTTAGAGCGTAGTCTTGTATGGGTTCATTAGGACTTGAACGCCACACAATTCTTTGAAGATTCTGATCTTCTTTATGCATCCTTACTTGCCTGTACATTTTAGAAATGTCTGCTGAAAATGCATACTTGTAGGTGCGGAACCGAAGTACAATAGATGAAAGATCGTCTTGTATAGTTGGCCCTAGTTTCAAGATGTCGTTCAATGACTTGCCTGAAGACGACTTTGCTGAGGCATCGAATACAACTCGGGTTTTCGTGCTAGTTGAACTAGGCTTTATAACAGCATGATGCGGCAAGTAGTAACATTTTTCTCCAGGCTGAGGAAGTGAAACCTTCTTCATGTGGCCTAGATTTTCATACTCTTCCAGAAATTTGGAATAGTCTTCTTTTAAGCTAGGGTTAGCTTCAAGTTTGCGTTCCAGGTGTCCTAAGCGTTTTATAGCTTGTTGCCTAGATTCGCCCAGAGAATCTACAGGTTGATTCTTGGGGAGTTGCACTACGAATGCACCATCAGTTGCACGAGTGGTGTTTTCTACGTAGTGTTCTTCACATTCACGTTCTTCTTTGGTGTGTACTGCGCTGGGGAAGTCTTCCAGCTCCCAAAATTGCCTTAGTTGCTTGTCCACGTTGTCGACAGTTACAAACAAGTTATGCTGTGAGAACGTCACCTTCTTGTTTTTAATGGCAGACTTAGGAACTGTACCACTGATTATCCAACCAAGCTCGCTGTTGGTCAGAACAGGCTGATTTGGTTTAACTATTCTTTCGTTTGTGATTAATTGAAAGAATAAGTTAGCGCCAATTAGCAATTGTACATCACCAGGTACATGGAATTTAGGGTCAACTAATGGAAGTTCACTGGGAATATTGAATTTGTAGGGGTCAATTTGGACAGCAGGAAGCTTATTTACAATGTGAGGTAGAACTAGGCAGTTTAGGTTAGCTTGGAAAGCGTGGATCCTGGATCTCATATTAATAGTGATGCTATGACCACAAGCTGAGGTGCCATTGATACCTCTTATGTGAGTCTCCACTGCGCTAGTTGGTAATTGTAATTTCCTTGCCAAATCTTCCGTGATGAAATTAATCTGACTACCAGAATCAAGCAAAGCTCTGCATTTTACCAGTTTTCCATTTTTGTCTTCTATTTCGACCACTGCAGTTGCAAGAAGAATTTCACATTGGCTAGCCTTTTCTTTTATAGAACAGTAACTAGCTGGAATGTTTGTTGCCGTGCTGGCTGTAGAACTTTCTGAAGAAGGACTCTGACGAGAAACCTTTTCACTTGAATGTGTGTCATTGTGTAACCATTTACTATGAAAACCTTTCCCACATTTGCAAAACGATTTTAGCTTGCACTGATCTCTTCTGTGGTTAGGAGAGAAGCAGTTAAAACACAAGCGTTTAGATTTAATGACATTCCATCTTTGTGATACACTTAGTTCTTGGAAGTTCTTGCAATTTAATAAATTATGATTATCATCGCAGCATGGGCACGTGTCTTCTTTTGTCGCAACATAAGAATGACGAGTGTGTTTTTCTGACTTCTTCTTCGTACTTTGCTCACCTTTGTGCTTAGATGGGCTGGACGTGTTGTTTACATCTGCCAATACTTCAAGGGAATTTGCCTTAGCTTCTAAAAACTTGATGAGGTCTTGAAGTGGTGTGAAGTTCTGAGAATCAATTCTTCCTTCCCATTCTTTTCGTACGCTCTCACAAAGGCTGTCCAAGATTAACTGCATAAGCATAATATCTTGTAATGGTATCTCTACATGTAAAGCTTCCACAGCATATATGTTGCTTTGGAATTTGTTAAGAATACTACGAAGATCATTCACATTTTCACTCTTCATCGTTGGTAAAGAGAGTAGATTACGTACGTGAGCTGTGGCAATAATTCTTGTATTATCGTACCTGGAACATATTAGATTCCATGCTACACTGAAATTTTCACTAGTCACTGGTAGATTTTTTATCAGTGCGTGTGCCTGTCCCTTTAATGATGACAGAAGGTAATGCAATTTCTGTATCGGTTCTAAGGCTGCATTATTGGCTACAAGACTGCCGAACGTGTCTTGGAAATGTTTGAACGTTGTGATGTCCCCAGAGAAGGTTGGAAGCTGTATAGCGGGAAGTTGTATTGGCCTATTGTTGCACTGAGAAACAGCTGAATGACAAGTATGATGTGAATTGGCACTGTTATGAGATCGCTGACTGTTCACAGAGTTTGCACTATGCACTTGCTGCTCGTGATGACATAGGATTGCACTGAGTTTAGCTTTTAACTCGAAGTAACCATTCATCATAACTTCCTTGTATTCTGCATGTTCATCCAAATCTTCTTCTGCTTCCACAAGAGATTCTATTTGTGTTTGAACAATATCAAATTTGTCCCATATTTCATTTATCTTGTCAAATTTAACTTTTAATAAGAACACATCGGTGTCTTGATTTGCAGTTTCACAAGACTTTTGTAGAAAAGTAAGCTCTCGCTTAATAACGCCTCTACGTCTAATTAAGGCTCGTAAATCACCTTCCATGTTGTGTGTGAAATGTGTAAATTACTTGCAATTAACAGTTGAATTTTACCACTGCTGCACGATAATATGTGAGTCAGCTGTTCACTGCTTTCTTGATGTCTTTTGAGCTGTTGTGTTTTCTGTAGTACTGAAGCACTGCCGAATAGATGATACAGAGTTTATGTACTAGAAATCGTAGCTCTTGAATACGCGGATGCCGTCGCGGTTGAGTCTGCATACAATGAACGAGATCGATAAGACGAGACAAACCATATATATGTGTGAATAATGAAATTGTTTCTTTAGTAGTCCGGTCCGTTGAGGAACCAAAATGTTCGGGACGGCCGGAAAATATATCCGGTCCGAGGGCAAATGTACGGGTCAGGACCGTGAGGAACAAATGTTAGGTTAAGGTACTTCTCGTATAGGAATAACATAAGATAGGAAAGATTAGCCACCTCTGAATAGCTAGTGAGGACCAGATTCGAATGAATCAAAATGAGAGCAAATAGACTGTAACCTCAGGACACTGGTATCAGGAATCCACGGACTACTTAAGGAAAACAATTTAAATATGAAATAATCACAACTACTAGATTCACACACAATGATTATTGAAACTAATTGAAATAGAAACACTGATACATAAGATGCAAGAGTACGTTATCACACGTGGTTGTAAATATTAATTTCTTGGAAAACTTGATAAATAATATCTTAAAATGCGTAGATTAACTTGCTCTTGAAGTTAACACTAAACTTTTGCATGTAGTTTAGTCGTAAAAGCTGATATAAGCATTGGAACATGTAGCGTTGGTTGCACAACTGTTGCGTAATATCAAACTTCTGTAATTCGGAGAATTCACTCGCGAATTTGATGAATTATATGTAATTATGTATGAATAATTACTGAGAGCCACAATTGCGCACAATTGTGACTATTCGCCGCTTCCAGAGCAAGTTTAATGAAACTTGGTAGAAAAAGCGGGAATGACTCGAGCCTACTAGATACACTGTTATCTGCGTGAGGTCTCGTACAATACTAACTGGCGTGATGCTACACCACCACATATAACAAAAGAAATTAGCAAGTCATGCATGATCCCACAATGCCTTGAGGCGGGAATAAAAGGACAATCAAAGCGGGACATTGCAAGCGGATAATTTGAAACATTCTAAAGTAGCAACATGTTGCTTGCGCGAACACAAACCTTTCAAAACATTTGTCAATACATTTTTAATAACTCACACTTGCTACCATTTGGAGGAATATTTCCAGCTTGGATAAATTTGGCAGCTTGCAGTTTCTGTATATTATTGTTATAACATGCATTTTGATCTAATGTGTTCTATATACTTGAGCCCTGCTCAGCACAGGATCTACAGGACGAGATATCTACATCTACATCCACAAGAAATTCCACGCAAGGTTAGTGATATAATTACGAGTGCTAACAAGAACTGGTTCTCAAGTTCCTTCTAGATAGTAACTAACTTATGGTGTCAAAAAAGATGAAAGAAGCCGTGCATGCTCAATATTAGAGACTAAACAGGTAGATCAAGTAAATTTTAATTTTCAAAATAAACGAGTGACCAGAAAATGAACATATATTTTCACAATCTGTGTCAATAAGGGAGGGCTCAGCCATAGACACACTCAGCAATTTTTAAAATAATTGTTTTTACAACAAACAGCTTATTCTAGAAGTTAAAACAAAAGGTTTTTAACAAGAGTTATACATACATAGGTTGGTTTTTTAGTTTTGGCACCAATGCTTCAGTGCCAAGTTGCAACAATGTTGGGTGCTGCCACTTTTACCGACAGTTGCTGACCTGCATCCCCTCCCTCAGAGCACATGACCTCGCCCGTCCCCACCACCGCTCGTGCACAGTCGTGCCTGTTAGATGAGTAGTGTGAAACCAGCGCTCGCGAAAGACAGTCGAAATGTTTTCCAAGCAGGAACAGAGAATGTGGATAAAAATTCAGTGTGCTAGGGGTCGCAGTGCTAAACAGTGCCACCAAGGATTGGAGGAGGCGTGCGGTGCAGCTGCGTTACCGTACAGAACGGTAGCAAGATGGGTTGCAGCCTTTCAAGATGGGCGCGAACGTGTGGAGCACATGCCTCGATCTGGTCACCCACCAGTAAGTGTCCGCGTTAGTAGAGGTGGATCGGAACGTAACGATTCGTCAATTAGAGCAAGATATCAGACTGGCGCATTCGACTGTCCTCCACATGACATAACCAACATGCACAAATGGCTGCGATATGACGCTTGTCGTATGAACTTGCAGCGTTATGAGCGCGAAGAAGAGGCCTTCTTATGGCGTATCATAACCATTGACGAGACGTGGGCCAGATCTTATGAGCCACAGCTAAAACGCCAATCGAACGAGTGGCGGCACCACAGAAACAAACAGTTCGACCAACCCCCACCAATGGGAAGGTAATGTTGATTCTTGCCTATGATTGGGATGGTGTGATTATTCTCCATACCATTCCCCGAGGGCAAACCGTTAATGCGGCGTACTATTGTTCGATTCTGCAAGACCATCTCCGAGGAGCTCTGAGAAGGAAACGGCGCCACCACATGGTTACACTGCCCATCGTTCTGCATGACAATGCTAGGGCACACGCAGCAGGCGTTGTTGGATCGCTGGGGCTGGGAGGTCCTCTATCAACCCCCCTATTCTCCCGACATCAGTCCCTGCGACTATGATCTCATCCCGAAGATGAAGATGACAATGCGCGGGGAAGCACTTCCGTACCACTGAAGACATTAAGCAGGCTGCTGAGCGCTCTCTTCACACCATCAATAGATTGGGCAGTGCCAACGGGATCCAACGACTTTGTAATTTTATCACATGTATTAGGAATTTTATTCTTATTTTTATAAATGTGTTTTAATCTTACCAACAGTTAATTGTAATATTAAATTTGTGTACACGATATGCTGTTTTAAGAACCTGACACGGTCACAGTATGACTGAATATAAATAGACCACATCAATACAAAACATTTTCAATTAATAGTAATACAGTGCACCCGAGAATATTCTCTGCAGCGGCTACTTGTTGGAGAGGCAGCTAGCTGCAGCAGTTAAGTTGGTACTCACCACAGCCGATCATTGAAGGTGCTGGAAGTGCTGTCACAATATTCGATCTAAAATGCTTGCACACTGCAATATGCACTGATTAGTAATTAGACAATGCACCCATTGATAAAGTGACAGTGACCTCTGCCTGCCTGCATACACAGCTGGCGGTTTGTTTTTATAAAAGCCCGTGTTGCCAACGTAACTGCTGCACCTAGCCCTCTCTCCAGCAAATAGCAACTGCGGAGACTGTTCTCGGGCGCACTGTAGATTGTATGATTGTATTTTATAACACAAGCTTCCAATAAAAACCATATTGTAAATTTATAATCCAGTTTCATCGTATTCAGCACACAACGTTGTTACCAGTCTATATTTGTCAACATTATTTTGGCGGAAACTTACATTACAAATATTTTATACATGTACTAGTTGAAAATTTACAAGCTTCACAATGAAGTTCATTAATGATTAATATAGAGACCTAATTCGTCTAAAAAGAGAAATATGAGAACAGCCTCACCTATTGATTGCAGTTGAATACACGCAGAATGCAAGACAGACTTTTCCTTCCAGGTCATGACATCAATAATGACGTGGTTTGTAAAGGGCGTGCTTTCTTTTTCTAACTACAAGTTACCACAGAATAGTTTTATAGTATACTATATTTTCACTCTAGTAATTGTAAAGCGAATTTTTCTAGCAATCTCTTGTAGCTTTATAGTATATGGCCCAGGATAAATAAACTTACACTTCTCAAATCAAGGTACATACCAACTCAACGAGAAACTACAGGCTGAATTATTCTGCTTCTTGAACAAGACAAATGGGTTATTCCATGCCAAATATTATCCAACAGTGGTTGCATGACCATTTTAGAAAAAATCATTTTTTGTATATGAGTTGATACATGTTACAAGTTATCAAAACAAGTTTTCAAAAAAATCTTGTGTTCTTGGTTACCCAGGGGTGTCCATCTTTCAAGCCTGGTGTAACACATTTTTTGCAAATGTAGCTGATTACAAATATTTTCATAACTCAACAACCATAAGAGTAAGAAATTTGAATTATGAACCATTTCGTAACTATTGAAGCATACTTCCAGAAATACTTTATTGTTTTCTTCAACACAACATTTTTTATACAAATTATGAGTATATGATTTTAAACATTCAATTTTTTCTATGTTCAAACATGCATGTGATTTGTCTATGAGGAAAAAAAATCTGGGTCTAAAAATACATCCCTTATTTCTAAACTGGCCTCAAATATTATCGATTTTCAGATTTTGACTACTTTTGGGCTTAAATATCTCTGATGGGTAGCCTTCTAAAAACCTGAAAAATTGCATAAAAGAAGCCTTTCATGTACCTAACTCACAGTTAAAATTTCTATTTATGGGCAATTCCACAGAAATGTCAACCAGAGCAGTAAATTTTAAATCAAAGTAAAAGGTGCAATATTATACATAGAATTAATCAGCAAAACCTGCTCTTTCAGGTTATGTACTTCATACCGTCCCCCAAAAATATTTACCTTTCCAAAAATTGCCCTAAAGAGACATTAAAAAAGTTCACTGATAAACCATGCAGTTTTGTAAAAAGTTCCCAACATGGCTAAGCTTTCATTCATTTGGTTTCTGGAGGTGTAAATGGGTTAATTTCACATACAATATGTAATCTTTAAGATTTTATTTTTAAATTTCCAAAATTATTAATTTAAATGTATCAAAAAACTAATTTTTGAGTGCTCCAAAATAATGTCAGTCCGTTACTTAAAATTAGAAAAAAGTTTTTCTGCTTTAAACCTAACACTCTTATGAATGATATGCATAGCATTTCTCTTCTTATACTAGGTGCCTTTCAAGCCCATAAAGTAATAATTATTTGAAAAGTCATAGTTATTTTATTATTTACAAAATTAATTTAGTCAGTCCGTTACCTTTTGAGTAGCGAAATGTGTCTAGGGCTAATACTTGCCTAGAATATCTACATATGAAAGTAAATTTCCATTGCAAATTACATTACATATTATATAATCTTTGTTTATTATTAAGTTAGTATTATTATTATTATTATTATTATTATTATTTTTTATTATTATTTTTTTTTTTATTATTATTTTTTTTTCATGTAATATTTCACAGAAATATACATTCTGGGATTAACAACTTTCACGGGACAGTTTTCCAAGTGAAGGCTGATGGTACAGATTATTCCACAACTCCTAGAAACTGACGAACAATCCTGCATGTAGAGAGAATCGCTGATTTTTGCATCTGGATAAAAGTGTTCCTCGATAAGCCAAGTTGTTCTAGGTTCCTGAGTAGCTCATGAGGAACAACTCCTGTAGCAGATATTATAAGAGGGATAATCTGCACCTTCTTTACTTTCCACGGGTGTTTTACTTCTTCAGCCAACTCTATATACTTCCGCTTCTTTTCCTTCCGGATTTTTGGTACAATTACATCAATTATCATTGCAGAGTGCTGTTTCTTGTCCATGACGACGCTGTCAGGCCAGTTATGTGCACCGTGTGGTCAGTCAGGATACTTCTGTCATAGTAGAGCTTGAACTTCTGATTCGTGGACAGAAACAGCACTCTGCAAGGATAATTGATGTAGCTGTACCAAACACTTGGAACATAATGGAAACTTCCAAGGAAAAGAAGTGGAAATATATAGAGTTGGCTGAAGAAGTAAAACACCTGTGGAAAGTAAAGAAGGTGCAGATTATCCCTCTTATAATATATGCTACAGGAGTTGTTCCTCATGAGCTACTCAGGAACCTAGAACAACTTGGCTTGTCGAGGAACACTTTTATCCAGATGCAAAAATCAGCGATTCTCTCTACATGCAGGATAGTTCGTCAGTTTCTAGGAGTTGTGGAATAATGTGTACCATCAACCTTCACTTGGAAAACTGTCCCGTGAAAGCGTTTATTCCCAGAACGTATATTTCTGTGAAATATTATATGGAAAAAATAATAATAATAAATAAATAATAATAATAATAATAATAATTATTATTATTATTATTATTATTATCATAAACAAGGATTATATAATATGTAATGTAATTTGCAATGGAAATTTACTTTCATATGTACATATTCTAGGCAAGTAATAACCCTAGACACATTTCTCTACTAAAAAGGTAATGGACTGACTAAATTAATTTTGTAAATATTTAATAAAATAACTATGGCCTACAGACATATCTAAATGTCAGAATTATGAGTATATCGTGTATCTTGTAGTGGTGTCAGCAGTAAATATATGAGCCTGACTGAATTAAAATCAACTCTTGAAATTATATACCGATTTACAAGACTGTAAACAAAAAATTCAGAGACTGTCAGTCCGTTACTCACCATGTCAGTCCGTTACTTTGGACTTTCTAATTAATTGCTAACAAAGATTTTAAATTAGACAAATGATATTTATATGAGATGTTTCCAGACATTAGTCAGACAAATTAAGGTGGTAGCCAGTATTCTCATTCCCTATATTTCAGAGCATCAATTGATTGAACTTATATTCCTGAATCCATGGTTGACAAGCTGTCAGTCCGTTACCTGAATTTCAAAGGTGAGAAAATAACTTTTATTGAGGGATTTTTCAAAATAGTGGTACACCAAAATGAATCTTAAAGTCTAGTCTTTAAAACAGTATGAATACATCTTAAGAAAATTAATTAGAAGTAGCAGCATTTGATGTTTAATTGAAAAAAAATGTTGTGCTTTGTCAGTCCGTTACCTGTGGAATTGCCCTTATACAAACAACTCCTTCAACTCATTTGATAGGACTGAAATTTCACACTATCACGTATATGTAGTTTCTCCCAAATACGGTACCCTAAGAAGTGTGATATTTCAGTCCTATCGAATTAATAGATATAAATGTTTACAATCATTTCCTTCTCATATAAAATTTGGCCCAAAAAGTGGTGTTTTTTGGAAAAATTTTGCTGAATTTCAAACTCATATTTTCATAAGAAAAATTTTGTGTTGAACGAAACAATTAAATTATTCATAAAGCAAGCTTCAATAGTTATAAAATTATTCATAAATCAAATTCCTAACTCTTATGGTTGTTGAGTTATATGTACAGGGTGTCCACACAAATTTTGATATAAATTTCCCTGACTTTTCATGACCAAAGTTACTAATTTCCCTGACTCACAAAAAGAACATTTGTCAGACCTCTGTTATACAGATAAATCAAAGTATAGTCGTCGTTCTGTCTTCCACAACATACCTACAAAGGAACTACAAGTTTCATAACACCAGTGTTCAGTCTTTCAAAACACAACCATAAAGGAACTACAAGTTTCAAAAATCATTTCATAACATCTTCTCAAGCACTGCCTTCTTCTGTTGAATTTCTACATCTTTTTCATGCTCATAATTCATTTTTCTTTTTTCTCTCCTCTTTTTTGTCTTCCTCAGCATTTATCTGTTTTTTCTCTTCTAAGTAAGCCTGATATCTTCTCCTGGAAGCTCTCACAGAAGTTAGCATACTTCTTGTAACAGTCACTTCTTTTGAACCACCCATACTCTTCACAGCATCATATACGATACGTTGAGCCACCAGAGATTCTTCTAACAAATTTTCAACTAAGAGACATTTGTTTACGGAAAAGCCACTTTCAACCGAGGCATTACCGTGTGATAAAATGAAGCACAGATTTATGACAAACCATAAATCATCAAATCTCTTGCCATTTTCAATTAGTGTATAAAAAAACTCGTCAAGTGCAACTGTGTCCTTGTCATCACATGCAAAATCAGTGAATTGCTTCTGCCATTTTTCAGACTGAGCTTCAACTATCAGTTGGGTATACTGTTTTTTTTTTGCCCTCTCAGCCAACTCGTCGCTTACTCTCTTGTTACAATCCAATTCTTCTAGGACAACATCTATTCTCTTCACACCCAAACTTGATTGATAAAAAATGACTCTTGGATCAAAGCAGGTTAACCCTCGTGCAAGATGAGATTTCAACGGGCTTTTGGCTTTCAGCTTTTCAACCATGCTGATAAGAAGTTTTCGAAACTCATGCTTAAATACAGATTTGTCCTTGTCAGTACACTTAACCTTCCTTAACAACTTCTTGGCACCATATCCAATGTCCACTTTGTCTACTGGAATGAGGTTTTCATTGTCTGACAGATCTAAAGTCATAAGTTTGTAAGCAGTACTTGCTTCAGCAATACTTTTTTGTTTCACAAACCTGGCCATGAGGTTCCTTATAACTTCTTGAAGTGCTGTGTAAAGGAAAGGTACTAAAGGTTTTTGACTCTGAAACCTTCTTAAAAAGGGTTCACACTCTGCAATCACAATTTTAAAAGCAGCTAATTTTGCAAAATCAGGATTCAATTTATTGTTTAGCCACTGTTTACTAAATATACACTTCTTGGCCATATTGTTCCTCAAACATTAACATCCATTCAAACCCGGAAACAGAAATTCACAAGTTCATACAAACACTATTTAGAAGTTTCTTAACTGTTTGCGTCCACGCGATGTTTTCCCGCCGGGTGTGCGAGCCGTGGGTTGGGCGTTAACGCTCTCATTGGCTGGCGACGACCTTGCACGTGATTGGTCCTATCCTCATGGTTCTACCAACAATATATTTCGAATGGGAAATGCAGGAAATGTTGCTCATGATGCAATTTCCGACTAGTTTACGTATGTGTAAGACATGTGATCTCCCCAAGAAATAATTAAGTTTATATGACAAGAGATGTTAGGTTTAATAAATAAAAAGGAGGATTGAGGATATTAAGACGTACCCCGATGCAAATGGTATTCAAGGCAGTGACTGACCACTACAGACCTACAAGATGGCAGCACTGATTTTGCACCATGTGACCCATCGACACCATCTACCAGCGAAGCTGAACACTTGCAAAAGCAGACGACATATCAATACGCAGTGTGCCATTTTACGCAGGAAATTTTATATCAAATTAGCTGACACAGCATGGGTTATGGCAGTTAAGTGGAAGGAAAGGAAATAGACATTAAACCCATGTCTGGGATATTAATACAAGTAAGAATCAGCTTGAAAAATTTCATGTCATAACCAGGATTTGAACACGGATCTTCGGCTTGACGCGCCGATGCTCTACCATTGAGCTACCATGACAACATGCCAGTCTGACATCAAATTCCTCAACTGATTCAGAAGACAAGGCAAACCACGGGAGGTTTCTCTCCGTCGAGAACACACATCCAAATGGCGTCCTACCCTTGTAGGTACTTTGAAGCCTAGTTATTATTTATATACTATTAATTAAGTGGAAGGAAAGGAAATAGACATTAAATCCATGTCTGGGATATTAATACAAGTAAGAATCAGCTTGAAAAATTTCATGTCATAACCGGGATTTGAATACGGATCTTCGGCTTGACGCGCCGATGCTCTACCATTGAGCTACCATGACAACATGCCAGTCTGACATCAAATTCCTCAACTGATTCAGAAGACAAGGCAAACCACGGGAGGTTTCTCTCCGTCGAGAACACACATCCAATTGGCGTCCTACCCTTGTAGGTACTTTGAAGCCTAGTTATTATTTATATACTATTAATTAAGTGGAAGGAAAGGAAATAGACATAAATCCATGTCTGGGATATTAATACAAGTAAGAATCAGCTTGAAAAATTTCATGTCATAACCGGGATTTGAACACGGATCTTCGGCTTGACGCGCCGATGCTCTACCATTGAGCTACCATGACAACATGCCAGTCTGACATCAAATTCCTCAACTGATTCAGAAGACAAGGCAAACCACAGGAGGTTTCTCTCCGTCGAGAACACACATCCAAATGGCGTCCTACCCTTGTAGGTACTTTGAAGCCTAGTTATTATTTATATACTATTAATTAAGTGGAAGGAAAGGAAATAGACATTAAATCCATGTCTGGGATATTAATACAAGTAAGAATCAGCTTGAAAAATTTCATGTCATAACCGGGATTTGAACACGGATCTTCGGCTTGACGCGCCGATGCTCTACCATTGAGCTACCATGACAACATGCCAGTGTGACATCAAATTCCTCAACTGATTCAGAAGACAAGGCAAACCACGGAAGGTTTCTCTCCGTCGAGAACACACATCCAAATGGCGTCCTACCCTTGTAGGTACTTTGAAGCCTAGTTATTATTTATATACTATTAATTAAGTGGAAGGAAATTTCCTTTCCTTCCACTGACTCACACATGACTTGTATGTGGACACCCTGATGTAGTTTCTCCCAAATATGCTACCCTAAAAAGTGTGGTATTTCAGTTCTATTAAATTAATAGGAGTTGAGTCTAGAAATAGAAATTTTAACTGTGAGTTAGTCACATGAAAGGCTTCTTTTTTGCAATTTCTCAGATTTTTTGAAGGGTACCCATCAGAGATATTTAAGCCCAAAAGCAGTCAAAATCTGAATAACGATAATATTTGAGGCCAGTTTAGAAATAAGGGATGTATATTTAGACCCTGAATTTTTCCTCACAGACAAATCACATGCATGTTTGAACATAGAAAAAATTGAATGTTTACAATCATATAATCATATAACATTAGGTCCAAAAAGTTTTTTTTTTGGAAAAATTTAGCCGAATTTCAAAATCATATTTTTGTATAAAAAATTTTGTGTTGAAGAAAACAATAAAGTATTTTTGAAAGTACGCTTCAATAGTTACGAAATGGTTCATAAATCAAATTTCTAACTCTTATGGTTGTTGAGTTATGAAAATATTTGTAATCAGCTACATTCGCAAAAAGTGTGTTACACCAGGAATATGGAATGACCCAAATTTATGTCAAACTTTCTCCACCCTAACCATGGATCTTCCTATTCTCTCACTTGTTGTGGCCACTTTGCCTGTGTGTGCATACAGCTGCAACATATTCATGCAAAACAAAGTGTCTGTGTACATTAAGGAAGGTTCTTCCTCTCATGAGTGAGCAGATGTGCTTTGAGATGACCTCTTTCGATAAATTTATGTGCACGGATATTACAAGAAAACTATTTCTGTCTAGTGTGAGTGAGCAGATGTGCTTTGACACTCCCTCTTTGGGTAAATTTATGTTCACAAATATCACAAGAAAATGGTTTGTGTCCAGTGTGAGTGAGCAGATGTGCTTTGAGATTCCCTCTTTGGCTAAATTTCCGTGCACAGATATCACAAGAAAATGGTTTCTGTCCAGTGTGAGTGAACACATGTGATTTGAGATGCCATTTCCGGCTAAATTTCTTTGCACAGATATCACAAGAAAATGGTTTGTGTCCCATATGAGTGAGCAGATGTGCTTTGAGACTTGCTCTTTGGGTAAATTTATGTGCACAGATATCACAAGAAAATTGTTTTTGTCCAGTGTGAGTCAGTAGATGTGCTTTGAGACTCCCTCTGTGGGTAAATTTATATGCACAGATATCACAAGAAAATTGTTTGTGTCCAGTGTGAGTGAGCAGATGTGCTTTGAGACTCCCTCTCTGGGTAAATTTATGAGCACAGATATCACAAGAAAATGGTTTGTGTCCAGAGTGAGTGAGCAGATGTGCTTTGAGGTGACCTCTTTGGGTAAATTTACGTGCACAGATATCACAAGAAAATGGTTTCTGTCCAGTATGAATGAGCTGATGCCTTTTGAGTTGTCCCCTTTCGGCAAATTTCTGTGCACAGTTATCACAAGAAAATGGTTTGTGTCCAGTGTGAGTGAGCAGATGTGTTTTGAGACTCCCTCTTTGGCTAAATTTCTGTGAACAGATATCACAAGACAATGGTTTTTCTCCGGTGTGAGTGAGCTGATGTACTTTGAGGTGATCTCCTCGAGTAAATTTATGTGCACAGATATCACAAGAAAATGGTTTCTGTCCAGTGTGAATGATCTGGTGTCTTTTGAGTTGCCTCCTTTCAGCAAATTTCTGTGCACAGTTATCACAAGAAAATGCTTTGTGTCCTGTGTGAATGAGCAGATGTGCTTTGAGACTCCCTCTTTGGGTAAATTTCTGCGAACAGACATCACATGAAAATGGCTTGTGTCCGGTGTGAGTGAACTGATGTACTTTGAGGTGATCTCTTCGGGTAAATTTCTTTGTACATATATTACATGAGAAATGTTTGTCTCGAGCCTGGGTACGGTGTTTACTGTTTCTACCAGGGGATATGCTTCTATATACAGCAGGTGAGTGTGATTGCATTGCATCCTCTTCTTCATTATTCCTTTCAGAAATTGCTGAAACTTGCTCTATCTTGTGAATTGTGCTGCATTCTGTGGATTTATTAAGATCTGTGTTCTCACGTTTAACTTGTGTCTGTATTGTTTCGAATGCAATGGGCACAGGTTCACACTTTGGTTGTGTTGGAGAAATATCTTCCTTAATTTCAATCTTAATATCCTCAGACTTAACTGAAAATTCCATTCTGTATCACAAAGACCTGTTTTTCACAGCGCGCAGTTCATTTGTTGAAATATGATAAAAATAATGGGTACCAAATAATGTTCACTCTCACTTCTATACTTCTATACTTCAACTTATAGGCAATGACTACAATAATATCAATCGAATTGCTCAGAAATGTACAGAATCGCCGGAGTTTATATCCCACTGTTTCCTTTCTACTTGGGTAGTTGGAAGTTCAGTACGATCTTGGAGACACTGGCAGTAACACTGTCCACTGCAGTGTCATTCTCGAGCCGGCGGTGATTATGTCTAGGGAAAACGCTTGAGAGCCTCTACGACTGTTCGGCAGCACTGGGCTGTGACTTCACTCCCATTATTACGCCACCAAATTGGAATGTTAAATTCACAAAAACGGATTCCACACCTCCACGCATGTGTTCTGCCACTCTTGAAATATTCACGCGACTTTCTCTAGCTTAATAAAATCGTTACTATTTTCTCTCGTCTTATTCCAGCTCTTAGAAAACACACACAAGTTCTCTACCTTAAGCATTAAAATTACATTTTTCTCGCTCCATCTCTGGGAACTCTCACGCGACTTTATTTACCCTAATAAAATATTTACTATTTTCTCTCGTCTTATTCCACCTCTTGAAGATCTCTCACAACGTTTTGTACCATAAGCATTGAAATAACTATTTTCTCGCGTCTTATTCCATAACATGGAGCTCTCACACAACATACTCTGCCTTAATTAAACTTTTGCTATTTTCTCCCGTCTCATTCCAGGTCTTTGAAAACTCACATAACTCACTATTTAAAAGACTGAAATTACAATTTTCTTCTGTCTAATCCATCTCAGAGAACTCTCACACGACTTTTTCTAACCTAATAATTTTTAGTTATTTTTTCTGTTCTTATTCTTCCTCTTGGAAAACTCACAGAACATTCTGTACCATAAGTACTGAAGTAACTATTTTCTCGCGTCTTATTTCACCTATTAGAGCTCTCATATAACTTACTCTGACTTATGCTTCGAATTTACTCTCGCATTACTTTATAATCTTGTTTCATACATTATTGTGTAGAGATTATATTATGTAAAATTAAGGTAATTTGGAAAGAAGAAAAAACTTATGCCAGATGTAGTTCAATATTTTTAATTTTCTTAAATTTAAATGAGAGTTCCACCATTTGGCATAAGGTATTGTTACTATAATATAGGTCCACAGTGGCCAAATGGCTCATGAGCCGAATGCAGATTTATTGTAAAAATAAATAATACAACTAGCTGTCGACAGTTCTTTAAGCATCTGAAAGTGCTACCTTTACCATGTATATATATTTACGAATCAATATGTCAAATAAAGACTAAGTTAAATTCATTCTTAGTGAATGCAGATGTCCATTTTTATCATAAAAGGAGATAAAATTATATTTATAAACCTCATTGTAATACCACTTTGTGTCAAAACAGCTTAATTTATTCTAATCTTTTCCTGGCTACCTAAAAGAAATACCTGCACTCCATAAATTTAAAAGGGGCTAACTATCTTTTTTGTTGGAACACTCATTTTATACTAATAATGATATTTTTTATGAATGCCAACAATTTTATTTACAACATGGAGTTATTCAAACAGTGATCTTTGTTTCCTTTTTTCAGGTTCCCAAGACATCGGCCAGTTCTACCAAGATAAATTAACCTAAGTTAACCTAATATTGTAGACAAAACTATTCTGATTATGTTGGTAATTGCATAATGTCATTCTGTTTTTTACTTGATTTTATAATTGTAAACATGTAATACAATCATGGGCAAACCCCTATCCATTGACACGCAACCCGCAAACTTGGTCAACTTACACATAGTTCGAAAAGAACGGGTAGATGGAGACACAAACAGACAATAAGCGCAGTGGCGGTTGCTCATTCTTAGGGAAACACTAATTTCACTTTATAGTATATATTACAATATACAAATAATACAAAAAATTTTGTATTTTTAATTATTCTTTTACATGTGCAATTATTTCATCATACAAAGGCTTAGAATGTGACATAACGCCTTTCCAATCGGAACTGTGTGGCAATCCATCACTGCTTGCAAAGAGATATGATTCATGCACAGGAATAATCCACCACGTACACCGAATGTCCGCAATGCCATCTTGTGTCTTATGCGGGAAGGTTGGGAACCACAAGTGGTTCACGAACCAGTAAATGCCCATGTATGATGTAATACATAATTTCGTTTGTGATTTTTTGAACACCTCCCATAACATGTACATGTTCAGCTGGACTAAATAAATCTTATCTTATCTAAATTTTCATGTGGCTCTTAAATGATTCTGAGGCTAAACTGTAAATATTGTTTAATTTTCCTGGCCTGATGTTTTATTTTTTCTCCTCTCAAAAACCGATTTCAGGTATTAAAACTGTTGAAATAAAGTGATGTGGAGTGGTTGAATTTTGGAAGCAGGTACCAGAAAAAAACGTACAAAACAGTATGCATAAAGACTGATTTCCATTTTTGGGACAACCTGTACGTGTATTCCATGATGAAGTTACATTTATTTATTTATATTTCCCTCTGGTGTAGTTAAGGCCTTCTTTTCCACCAAGAAATCATACATTACCAAAAGAACTAATTAAGAATAAATAAGAAAGATATGTCATTATATTATATAAATGTAAATAATGTTAGTGAAAGCTATAATTAAAACTATAATACTGAAAATTCAACATTGTATATAGAAGGAATGAAAGAAAAAATAATAGGTACAAAGAGAAAAAAGTAGAATAAAAATAAATGAAACAATAGAAAAAGGATCAATTTTTAAAATGAAAGTAATAATATATAATATAAATGTCAGTGGTTGGTGCTCGAGTGGTCAACTAACTTCATCTTGAACATTCTGAGTGTTTGACAGTTGTCTAAGCAGCAACCATTTGTAACTGATGTAACTTATATTTAACTGAACTTCCGAGAACCGCCTTAACTGGTGTGGCACAGTGCGAGCCCAAAAAACATAATCATACCAGAGGCAGAATAATTTGAACCTAACCAAAGTTCTGAAACAGAATAGCATTTTATAATCTTTTATAACAATTTATTAAGTTGACATAAATACAAGTAATATTTATCTGTGAGATCTACTGGTATACAAGGCGAATCCATAAAGTAAGTTTCCTTAGAGCCGTTTACAGGATCAAAACAAAATTTCATGGAAATATTTATTGTAACAGATAGAGCAAGTGTTCAGCTGTTTTTCTACATATTCATTACTGGAATTGAGACATTTGTCATACTGTGGAACCAACTTTTGAACACTTGTGTCGTAGAAGTCTGCCACCTGGGATTTGAACCTCCATGCGATAACCTTCTGTTTCTCTCTGTCAATCTCTACCATTCTCTGTCATCCATTGTCATTTCTTGAGGGGTAGGAAAAGATTAAAATCGCTGGGTGCGCGATCCAAGCTATAGGGTGGAGGCTTGAACACCTCCCTGCAAGTCTCCTGCAAAAGTTCGGCTAGGAGGTGTTCCAACATCCACCCTACAGCTCAGACCTCCCTCCCAGTGATATCCATCTTTTCCTACACCTCAAGAAATGGCAGAGAATGACAGAAAAGCGAAGATGGTTGTCATACAATCATTCAAATCTGAGGTGGCAGAGTTCCACGACACAAATGTTCAAAAGTTGGTTCCACAATATGACAAATGTCTTAATCCCAGTGACAAACATGTTGAATAATAGCTGAACACTTGTTCTACCTGTTGCAATACATATTTCCATGAAATTTTGTTTTGTTTGTGTAAACGGTCCAAGGAAAACTTATCCTACTTTATGTACGTGTCTCGTATACTAAGTAAGATTTAAATGTGCTTACTAATTGAAAATTGAGAACCGCTTTTCACATGGAAGCACAGAAGCTACAATTAAAATTGATTTAACATGGGGCTAATATCAAGCCATACTGGCGTGCATTCAGTACTGGTTTGATTCGGTTAATCATTCCCTCATGACGTATAAAAAAAAAAAAAAAAAAAAAAAAAAAAAAAAAAAAACTATAACAAAACATACTAGAACTACTAATAAACACAAAAGCTGGTGAGTGAAAAAAATATAAGACTAAACATTAGTCGGCTGTGGTGGTCTGGAGGTAGCGTGCCCGCCTCTTGATCCGAAGGTCGTGGGATCAAACCCGGCCGCAGTCAATGGGTTTTTCAGGACATAAAAATCCTGGGCACGGAGTCCTCCAGGAGGGACTTTAAGCTGGGGGGCCCATGTTGCAGATTTACGGCACGTAAAAGAAATCCAAGCCTAAATTAGAGCTTTTGGACAAAATTGCTCGGCCCTTTCATGTCCAAGTAATACCTTAGTTTCCAGAGGGGCATTAAGGGGCGATGGGCTTACCACCTGTTCCTCTGCCCTCTCTAGGAAAATAAGCGTAACAAAATTCACATAGGTACAGACACCTCGACTTGGAGGCCCTTCACCCCAACATGGGGGCACAGGATTAGATAGATAGATAGAGAGAGAGAGAGAGAGAGAGAGAGAGAGAGAGAGAGAGAGAGGGAGAGGGAGAGAGAGGGGGAGAGAGAGAGAGGGAGAAAGAGAGAGAGGGAGAGAGAACCAAACATTATGTAAACGCAGAAAAATGAATAAGAAATCAAAAACCCACCAGCAAAGCGAAGATCAGATTAACACATAAATAAACTAAGACATACCTGCAGATTAAAGAGGCATGGCACAAGTAGGTATTTTCACACCACTGGACCTAGACAGATGGACTGCTGAGACAGACTTCTATAGATGGTATCCTGTGACAGACTGCAATTAACCCCATGTTAAATCAATTTTAATTGTAGCTTCTGTTCTTCCATGTGAAAAATGGTTCTCAATTTTCAATTAGTATGCACATTTTAAATCTTACTCAATATATATTTCTCAGAGACAAATATTAGGCCTACTTGTATTTGTGTCAACTTAATAAATAGTTATCAAAGATTATAAAATGCTGTTCTGTTTCAAATGTTTTGGTTATGTTCAAATTATAAATTATTCTGCCTCTGGTGTACTTATGTCTTTTGGGCCCACACTGCGCCACAAAGAGTGGTAGCATTCGCGAAGTTGATCTTCAATGATTACATTATGTAGTCGTTTTCACCAAGCTAAATTTAGTATAAGGTTGTGTAAAGTATTTATAAGCTTTTCGTCACCCCTTTCTTTCATTTGGTTTCTTAAAATTTTTTATCCAGTCCAGGCTTAGTTCTTCTTTTCCCTTTAGGTTAGCTTATTTATTCATAGCTGATTAGCCTCGGCGGTCTTTCTGTTACCCTTAAGCTTTTTTATAGTCAGAATTTGTACCTTGCCGTTTTTTCATATTTTACATATGTTCATTTCTATTCTTGCTCTCTGCATCCTGGCAGAATATTTCATCAGGGATGTTAGGTAAATGGTCTCTGTTCTAGATAGTCTCACTAGAGTAGGTCTCAGTGAGTTTTGTGCTGTCTGAACGAAAGGTTTTATTGGCGGAATAGTTTTGTTGCTCTATTACAGGCTTTCGAGGTTGTTTGTCCTAGAATAAAATTCTGGGGTTTTCCATGAATATTTTATGGATTTTACCCAATAGACATATTTCATCAGCTAAAGTTCTGGTGTTTCTTGGACCGTCTTGCATGGTAGGTTGTCTGGGGAAGATTTACGGATATTGTACGCCCAATTGTCGTATTTTGCCATGGGGTTTAGTTTTTTTCTTCAAAATATTCTGTCAAACTTAACCTGCCAACTTAGGGATTTTGTAAAAGCATTTTTTTAACCATCTCATTTTGAACATTTCTTGAAAAATATTTGGTATAGGGATCCCTGTTCAAGTTTTTTTTATTATTATTATTTGGCTGGTAAGATAGAACTACCTGCTTCTTTTTCTATTGGCTAATCTATTTGACAGTCCTTCTAGCCATACCAATTGTTCTTTAATGCTCATTCTTTAATATTACCCTAATGTTGTTAATGGTTATTCAGAGTATTTCATGCAATATAAAGACAGTTTTCAGAATTATTGAAATAGTAGGCCTATATTTAACTCTCTTAATGTAGGCCTATACATTTTTTGGCACTCTTTAAAAGAACATATTTTTCTATAACCGTTTTGCCTCCTGCCGGTCAGGACTGCCCGGGGGGGGGGGGGAATCATGGTGCAAGTTGCACCATTGGGAACCTTTTTGGGGGGTAATCCAAATTTTGGGGGGAATGCAAGAATATTGAATAAAGTTTTATTTTTAGATTTCTGAACAGAAGACAAGAAAATAGAAGTTTCTGAATTGCATAAAAATAAGCATTTCCTGATTTCTGTCAACACTTAACTTCTTTCTTATTATTACTCCATTTGTATCTGTAATTATTGCTCCTAGATATTTTAATTTCTCCACTTGTTTGAATGTTTACCTGCTGTTCTAATATTTTGTAGTCCATGTAATAAAAATATTTTTTTCCAGGATACTACTCTCTTGATTAACTTGTACAGTCTTTTCCAAGATAAGGAGCATTGAGAAGCCTTCAGACCTGAATGGTTTTTGAATCCCAATGGAAAATTAGTGAAAGATGAATGGATGATACCTTTTGGTATTGGCAAGAGAATTCGTTTTCGGTGAAGTACTGGCACGTACCACAGTCTACCTCTTTTTCTCTAGTGTTGTTCAAGAATTTACTTTCAGTATACCTGATGGAGATCCTCAACCATCAGAAGTTTCCCTTCCTGGATTCACCATTGCACCAAAACCCTTCCATGTTCAAGTTACCAAGAGGTTTTATGGACATAATTCTGGCACAGTGACATTTTTTATATTAGTAATTTTATGATTGTTCTTTTATAACTTACTTTACTTGTACCGTCTTGTGGGTAACATAACAATTTTCAGTATATTTTTTATTATACTTACTCTATCTGTAATTTCCTCACAGGATTTTTGTTTTCATTCATTACATTTCTCTAAAATTTGATCAATAAAATCAAAACACTACTTGAACAATATTTTTACCATGAGCTCTATACACATACTTTTAAATTATATTCTAATTAGAACTTCAGAAAGGGAAGAAGATCACCAGCAGATGACAGAATAAAATACGAGGGTGGATCAAAAAGTAAAGCACAATTTTTTTTTTTCAAAAAGTTTAATAGGTACAATTAAAAACAAATGCCACATGAAGGGACATCTTTTGTCTATATTTTTATATAATCACCAAGTTTCTCAACACATTTCTTCCATTGTGATACTTGTTTCAAAATATCCTGTTCACAGAAGTCCATTCGGTTGGGGTATAGCCATCTGCAGACTGCTGTTTTCACTTCTGCATCTGACGCAAAGCATTTACCGCCCAGGAACTTCTTCATGGGACCAAACAAATGAAAGGTTATCAGGGTAATCTTCAAAGAATGTACACCACCTGGAAACATTACTGCAGTCCATACAGTCATTCCCATACACACCACGCATGTCTCTGTGAATTTCACTCGGGTTATGCCCTTTAGCCCATATAAATCGCACTACACCTTGCTGAAGAAATTCCTGGCTGGTAAACACAGATGGTTATACTCCAACTGAACGGACTTCTGTGAACAGGGTATTTTGAAACTGGTATCATGATGGGAGAAATGTGTTGAGAAACTTGGCGACTATATAGAAAAATAGAAAAAAGATGCCCCATCACGTGTGCATTTGTTTGTAAATGTACCTATTAAAATTTTTGTAAAAAAAATCATTTTGCGTTACTTTTTGATCCACCCTTGTACAAAGGAGAGGAATTGAGAATGGTGAGCTCATTTAAGTGCCTAGGCAACACACTTCAAACAACAGCAACGTCATTCAAGAGCAATATAAGTCAAAGGACATCGGAAGCCATCCGAAATATATATCGTGGGCTTACAACGAAAAGGTATTATCTCCAAAAAAGTTGTTTGGAGAAAAATCAATTTTAAAGTTTGAATGTATATGAAAATCAGGTTATGAATTAAATCACCTGTACATTTTGTAATTAACTAACACATCTACACATTTTACTCATCAAAATTACGGTTCCTTAATTCTTGTAGGGCCTAACTTAATGAAATAGTATGATTACAGGGAGAAGGTATTAAATCCAAAAATGCTAAAAGTAGGTTATAGGAATTACTGGTAGAAATTACAACAAATTGTGCTATACCTATATAGATGTAAAACGAACTTAGTATCTCCAAATTGTTAATTAAATACTTTTTAAAGTGTTATGGTTTTAATTTTCAGAAGCTACATGAGCACTGTCCAGTAACATCCTAACAATCATCTTCAGACTCATCACTTGCACTATCTTCCACAGCAGGCTCTGGAATCTGTGCTTGATAATCAATATGATCTAAACTACTAAACTCTGTTGCGCTTCATTTCTGAAGGGACTAGTTCTACCACCCGACCACTGCGTCATCTACCATAGGCAAATAGCAGGATTTGGGCATGTGGTCAGCACACACACCCACGGTCGTTAATGGTGGTTTCCATGACCGGAGCCGCTACATCTCCATCAAGTAGCTCCTCAGTTTGAATAACAAGACTGAGTGCACCCGTTACAGACCTCCCTACCTCAGAAAAATCCGAGGAGTTACCAGGGATTGAACCCGGGCGTAAGGATCTGTGGTCAGCAATACTAACCACAAGACCAAGCAGGCTGTCAATCAACATGATCAGTTACCGAATTAAATCATTCTGCCTGTAGAGGTGTGTTATGTTTGATATTTAGGTAGGCATACACAGGCCTTAATGGACTTAATTCTTTTTCCCTGAAAACATTCTATGTGTAATGACTTGGGAGTTTGTGAGAGTTTCATTGCTCAGGAACTATAAGGGTTAGGATTTGGTTCGTTTTCCCTGTGCTTAGAGCACAATCTGTTGTACTTATTACCAATAATAACTCACTTTTTGCATTTTTGGAGTTAATAACTTTTCCTTTTAAGCCCACAATATGGTATAAAGAACCCTACAAAATTGTCTCTAAACAAGGCAATGCTACAATTCCAAGCAAAAGTAATCCTAGTTATTACTTATGGTCTGAAACTAAATTGGGACCATCTCACATTGCATACAGAATGTGAAAGTCAGATTCCTAAAAGAACATTAATTATTTAAAAAATGGCTCCAACCAGAATGCCCTACATATCGGCATGGGAACCTTTCCTTATAGAACAACCAAGATTGCAGCTGTCTTCTACCAAACAGGAAGCAGAATTCCTACGAATGAGACGGAGGGAAAGAGAAGAAATAAATCTTTACTTCCACCCAAGAGGAGCTGGTCCAGACCAAAAAACAACATGAGGTGCCTACTGAACAGAATGGCAGTCCACAGATTCCACCTCAAGTTATGCACTGAAAAAAGTTTCCATAAACCACATAAATTGAAGACATCATATGTAGGCTATTCTCTGCAGCATCAGTGTGACTGTTATCATTTCAGCAAGTGTGCTAGAGGAGTAAAGACATTGGTGGAATACAGCAAAGAATAAACTATGCACATTTATTATTATTATTATTATTATTATAATCATCATCATCATCTTCATCATAAAAAATCCAGATAATATGGAAATTAAGGTGACATTATGTAAACTAATCGAAGGTTACGGGAACAAACCCTTCCGCAATCGATGGGTTTTTCAGGATGTAAAAATCCTGGGCACAGAGTCCTCTGGGAGGGACTTTAAGCTGGGGGTTACAACATGTAAAAGAACTCCAAGCCTAAATTAGAGCCTCTGGACAAAATTTCTCGGCCCTTTCACGTCCAAGTAATACCTTAGTTTCCGGAGAGGGGTTAAGGGGCGATAGGCTTACCACCTGTCCATCTGCCCTCTCGAGGAAAATAAGCGTAACAAAATGCACATCGGTAAACAGAAACCTCCACTTGGAGGCCCTTCACCCCAACATGGGGGCACAGGATTCAAGAGAGAGAGAGATGTAAACTAATGCAAAATTATGTGCTGAAGGCCTAAATTGTGCTCATTCCGCATTTTCTGATCCACTGTCACTCACATTATCTCCATCTGATGAACACGCAACAACAATTTCACCATCATAACTAACCTGTCTGTTTGTAGGATCAAGCCATAGTAATAGTAATGATGGAAATGAAGACTATTTTGTAAAATATTATACTGTATTTTCACTTAAATTCATGTTTATGCTTAGAGAAAACTTCACAGTTTCTTGTAGGTACGTTATTTTAAAATATCAAATTAATTCTGACACCACAATATCAAGGCAAAGTTAGAAAGTGCGTACAGTACTCTTAGTGTTAGTGTTATGAAGGAAAAGAGTTTTCATTTTATTTTCGTTACAGCAAGATAAAATAAAGTGTACAAGGTCTTCAGCAAGCTCCTCTACTATTCAGAAGAAAGAAAGAACATGACCCATTATTATTTAACCATGAGAAGAAATCTCCCAAAATTCTAAATTCCTTTCGTTTACATTCTTTAATGTATTCACATGTTAAAATATAGAACCAGCAACAACCAAATTTATAAGGAATACTATAAAAAGTATTGCAAAATACTGAGGAAAGTAATTAAAGAAGCAAAGAGTAGGCATTTTACACAAGTAATTAATAAATCAAGGCTGGAGTAAATCCCTCTTCTTAATTCCTACCATTTACATAATTTTCCGCTGGTCACGTCTTTTATCCTATACCGACAATACATATCATTCCTGCCAATAGCAATCTTTAAACAGCTGTGATTCCAGCCGTTTACATATTTTCTCCATTGGCAGCATTGATTTCAATGAAGAAATGTTTTAACATAACTAAATTTTCCACTATGTTGCTAACTCTCTTAGAGGAGGGGTTGGTTGCTGTTTGCATTTGTCCAGAAGAAGGTGGTTTCTTTTGTGCAGGTGCAATTTACTGCATTTTATTATACTGTAATTATTCATATAGCGTAACTCATCGTTGTGATTTGAAGCAACACCAGTGTTTCAGTTTTGCTTCATTTTTGGTAGTATGATGGAGGTGAAGAAAAACAATAGAAAATCCATTTCTTTGCAGGAGAAGTCCAAAATTCTACATCTTTGATTCATATGCTGGAACACATGTTCAGTAGGCGAAAGAGCTACAACACTTCGTTTCAACTTTGAATACTATCAAAATCTATTGAATAGTTAGAGCAATTATTTATTCATTTAATATGTGTGATGCTACAAGGAGAATATTATGTATGAAACTTTTTGTAAAATCCCTAAATCTAATTAACCTGGAGATTGCACAATAATTTTTTAACGGTAGCCTACTTACTTGCTTCTATCCTCAACCTTGAAACCTCCATGTTACATTCTTCATGATTTTTGGTACATTTCATATATTTTTAGGGATGAACTGAGTTTATAAATGAATTCTACAGGTTCTACAGAATAAGCTCAAATGTGATCCTTGTGGATGTTTTAGAAAACGACAAACAAGGGTGCAAAGTGCTAGAGAAACCCCATCACCGATTCTGAACTTTTTTCTGTGAATAAACATAGTGCCTAATCATGGAAACCATTCCCAAATTTACTACTTGAAATACTCACATGACTTTCTCTACATTCAACATTAAATTTACTACACTATGGTTTAAGGTACCATATGATTAAATGGAAGGAAAAGTGACCTTGCCCTCAATGTTGCAATACAAAACCACTTACTCCATGGTGTTGTTGTCACTACAGCTCCTTCTCTCTAATCTAATCTTGCCTAACATAAGATAAGATACATCCATTGTCAGGTTTCCTGCACTGTTTCATGATTAGATCAATTCTACCCTCCCGACCTCACCTAATGCCATGTACAGCAGCTGAATTTTGAGTCAGCCTAACCGAGACCTCTTGCTATGTGCAGGGTCACGACTGCTGTGTAGCTGTGTACACATGAGCTCTTAACTATTTGTTCTCTGCAATACACAGTGGCGGACCACATATCTCTGTAAGGTGAACAAGACCATTGAATTTTTTATGGCAAGTCACTTCTGTTTACTGAAAAGGGGTAAAGACCACATGTTTGGTTTGTTGTAAAGCTCTGAATAATGGGAGGAATTTCAACCTACATTTGCATTATTATTACAACTGCATTATTATTCCAATCATTCCAATGATTATGACAAAAATACAAAGGGCAATTGTGTGTTTAGCAGTGGACTGTAAGCGTATTAAATGTAGTTAAAACAAACAAACGCACATCCTTACCCGATTTGAGAGAACGAGAGGTTTAATTGCAATAATAATGTTCTACAGGTATTGCATTTCACTGACACTATAAATTCTTGAGGATCACAATCACTCGATTAATGATGTCTTGATGTCTTCTAAATGGTGAAGTTGAATTGTAGATCAAGTGAGGATTTATTTCCACCCAAAAACGAAGACAAGATTGTTTAGAAGCATATTCATTAATATTCAATAACAATAATAACAATTCTGGAGGACCATTTGACAATAAATATCAAGAAAAAACATGAATGATTGAGTATACATATAGGAAGTCCTTGTCGCTTTAATCATGTTCATAATTGAGCCGCTCGGGGGAACAAAATGGTAAGTGCCAAATGGGGTGTGTTGAAAAAGAGATCAAATAAATTTCTCACTAACATAGATATCTGAATAATTTTATTTTCAGCTCAATTTTGTACTCAATACGTTTGAACATATAGAGATCAATAGCTATCACCTACTATTCTGTTACACCAAACAAGCTGGAAAGTCAAAAATTACTTGTTTCATGGCAGTGGCAGTTACCATTTTGTTCCCCCGAGCAGTTCAATCATACTCTGCAATCTTGATTTACATATTATCAAACAATGAATTATGTCACCAAGTCAAGTTGCATAGTAAAATGATACAGCTTACTATGAATAAAGTTTGAGATTGAATGTTACAAGCTGTATATAAATTATCTTTATACACTACGTAGGTTTTAAAAACTCACTTTTGATAGTGAAGATTCCTTTGTGTAAATAAATATCACAACAGTTCAATCCTGATGTCGAACCATGCAATAATCTTGCCTTGAAGGAATCCCTGATAGTAGCATTGAATAATAGTCAGTTATTGTGAGCTGAATGAAACGTTGATAGTTGCTTATTTGCAACACAAATGACGATGAAGGCATCCTTGGTTCATGGAAATGAAATATAAGGTGCTTTGAGATTATGAAACCCAATATTGGGCTGCGTCTAGAGGAGACGACGATTCTATCAAAAGGATAGAAAAATGGCAAAGAACAAGGAATGAATTTTTTAATAAAGCGATATTCAACAATGATTAAAAAAGCACTCCCATTGATGGAGAGATTATGAACGACTCAGCAATGATATTCTTAAAGGAAAAGGCATAGATTGAGAAGCAATCTGACAATCATATGATGAGAGGATAAATAAAATATATTCATAATTATTGCTTAATTAAAATAATAAAAAATAGTAATTGAAAATAAACGTTGAATGAATTCAGTAAAGAGGAAGAGCCTACAATACTTGGTTTTGACAACAAGAAGGATATAATTTCTAGGAGGCTGTGCGCAAGATCAGCAATGAATAAAATATTAGCAAAGCCGCTAAACAAGACAAAATTAATGATATTATAATAATTCTTAGAGCCATGACTGTGATAACTCTATCAAACTCAAGGTGTCAACACAACTGAACAACAATAACAAACTACTCTCATCCTATATACTAAGTTAATTCTGCTCTATACTACACAATACTTAAGTTACTAGCATTGTAATTCATTATCTGAAAGTAAGTGTAATAAGCTCAGACAGTTACTATGGTTTCTAGAACAAAATAATCTGATATGAAACGTTATAACTTCCTCTGCCTAAATAGAAGTTTTGCCTCTTAGCATAGTATATTATGTATGTTTCACCGCCGTCTCGAGAATTACACTACCTGTCCATGCTTAATTTTAACATGGAGTTCAGAGTATTGTTAAATTGCCTAATTTCTCCAGTAGAGGCGACACAGTTCACACCCAGATAGCATGAAATTCCAGCATATTTCAGTTTCCGAGTTTATACTTCAGAGGGCAACACAGCATACAGTAATGTAAAGGGTATTGCAGCTGGGTGTGAATGGTCACGGCGCACTTTACTCAGTCGGGAACACTACCCCCACTTCTCGGAGTTCCGCTGACGTCATGAGGCCTCGCTTTGCACAGAGCTGAATTGCTTTTGTCGGTTCTTAATTATATATGCGAGGTAAAAATTCCTTCCTTTTTAACTTAAACAATAATAATGAATATAGACTGTATTATTGACTAATTGTATTGATTACAAAATGACCTGCTTCTGTGTACGGGTGATAAATTCAAAGTGGTAACAAAGAATCGCAAGATTTAAGAGCAGAAGTGACTAAAGATTATCGTCTGCTAAATTCCATAACGTTGTGATAAAAGTGAAGTATCATAACAGAGGCTTTTATAAAGAGAGGACCTAAAACAATATTTGAATAGGCGCCCAAGTTTTATAAAGAAAATTAATCCACTGTACTGTAAAATGTTCTAAACTGTGGTGCATTTAAATCTCCGTGTGTACTGGTGTAAAAGGTATACAGAACATTGTTTTAAATCTTAAAATGCAACACTTCATACAAGTAAGCGTATTATTGTTATTTCGTCCAGGAGGCTAAAATGAAAACAAATTTGCATATTCAAGAGTAACGCATGCAATTATGTATAAATTAAGCTTAAAGAATATATTGTGCAATTTTGGAACTAATTCGCAACATTGAACTCTTGAAAGCCCTCTACATTACCCCTTTTTTTCACTTGAGAAAGTGAAATATTGTATGCTTACAGAAATAATAGTCATTCAGTTTGGGGTGTTCTTCAAGATCAGGTTTGTTTGCAACTTAAGCAACCATCCGGTCATCTCGGAATTTACAGGCTAATAAAAATATAACAGACTGTCTTCTTTTACTACAGAACAAATGAAAAGAAACGACCCTAACCGAAGAATTTATATTTTAGGGTTCCTTTTCATTTAAAAAAGGGTAAAAGCAAAGAGAAATTTTCCCTCACCCTCTACATGCCCTGGTAATTTACACACAAAAAAAACGCCAGGTTATCATAAAACATTTACGCTATTGTTAGGCGTGTGTCGCCTATTAAGTTTGCACTACTTAAAGTAACACTCGAATTGTCTAGGATAGCACTAGACGGGTTAGGCACTGCGGATTCCAAAGTCTGTTGCGTTCACTGGATCATGCGTAAAGGATTTATCACTTGGGGAAAACTAATGACACACCATAATATAGTGTAACTAAATATATAATTAAAATAAAACAATCTTAAATTGAAATCAATAAAATAAAGTTCACTTCTCTTCATAATTATACTGACAATAAAGAAATTGATTTCTTTATTTGAATTACTCCTAAATGAATTTACGTTCACATTTTGTATTAAACATTTAGCTTTAAAAATAAATCTATTTTACTTCGTAATAAGATAATAAAGTTTTGTTTCAAATAATGTAATTAAATAAAATTCCCTGCAACACACATGTTTGCGTTGACATTTATATTGCGTTAAATACAAATAATAATAGGAACGATAAGTTCCATCGTTACAGAAATAATTTACTTGCAGAAAATATGTGTGAAGCTGCCATCGCTCTGGGGTGACATCTTTAGTTCTTCAAACCAGAATCAGAATGGGGCTTTCAATCCATGTTTAGCATATATATATATATATATATATATATATATATATATATATAAGTCCATCAAAATCTGGACAACGCCCGAAACAATCCTTTGACATCAAGTAGGGCGAGGTCGTACTTATGGTCTTGCATGAAAGTGTGCATATAACACAATATATTAATTAAATAGGTCGATACCAGAATCCAACATCTTGCCTCAAAGTTATTGTTATTGGCCTTACGATGTCATAGGGTTAAGGATTAAAAGGTCCTCAAACATTACCGTTTGTCAAAGAGATATTGCCTGACAAGATATTGGTCAGGTCCACCGCTGTGGCTCAGGGGTTGCGTCCAATCCTCTCACGCAGCGGGCCCGGGTTCGATTCCTGGTCGGGACAAGTTACCTAGGTGAGGTTTTCCCTCACCTATGAGACAAATGTCAGGTAACTTTAGGCCCTTGTGATATCCTCATCCTCGCCTTGTTCTGAGTGAGTGTGTGTGTGAATGGTGTGTATCGTCCTATGTGTTCGTGTTGTCTCGAAGGTAGCCCCGGCATTGGGCTGATCACTCATCCGGGGAGGCCCTCCATGTCCTTGTCTGGTCAAAAAAGTATGTATGTGATCCAAAGGTAATCCCTCTCCCGACAGGTCGCGGCCCTGTAAGGCCCGGGCGGCTTGAGTCGCTTAAATCCTAAAAGGGAGAGGTAAAACTATGAAAAAGAAAGAGAGAGAGAGAGATATTGGTCAGACAAACTGGAACCTCCAATAATTACTCTCATTGAATCCTGACAATATACAGGGCCGTGGAGAGAAAGCAAGGGCCCCAGGGACAAATTTCGATTTTTAAACATTGAACCAATGAAAATCACATTTTACGCTATTTTAGCACTCAAAAACTAGTTATGAAATTTGTTTACCGTACTCTAAGACATGCCAAAGTAAACAAGAAAATGTTACCTAAGTCAGGTGTCCACCCCCGGGAAATTTTTAAATGTTGAACGAATGAAAATCACATTTTATGCTATTTTAGCAATGAAAACCTAGTTTGCAAATTTGTTTACTATACTCTAAGACATGGCAACTTAAACAAGAATATGTTACTTAAGTTATAATACTTATTACTATTTATAAGAAAAGTTGAATAACACATGGAACAGTGGATATAATAGGCCTACTCATTATGTTATGAAAAGGAAATAACTGTTATATCATATTTGACTCACCAACAAATCTTGTTTAATTAAATAAATATTTTTTTAAATACAAATATAGAATTTTAGGTTTTGACTTTTGGGACCTGGACCCCCCTTTCCTAATCCACTGTTAGAAGAGACCTTTTGGCATTATAAAACTTGACTGTTTTTATTTTTAACATATGAAACGCTAATTTTGCAACAATTTTCAACCCCCCCCCCCCAGAAAATTATTAAAACGATAATATTTCCCCCCCCCCCAGAAATTTCTATGACGCAGTCTGCGTCTTAACCCCCCCCCCCGTGGGCACCCCTGCATAAAGCCCCTACAAGTTCTTCCAGTAAGAATGCAATGAAAGAATGGCTCCGATTAAATAATGTGCCGTATAACGATAAAATGCTGAAAGTAGAACTCTACAGCCTTGTAAAGTTGCACAAGCCCATCCGTAAGACTTACGTTATTGACAATATGTTAGCAATGCATGGGCACGCCATATTCTCCAGATCTAAACCCTATAGAACTGATTTGGGCCGACATTAAACAATGGGTAGCCGGTCAAAATACATCTTTTAAATTAGATGACGTAATGAAATTGTGTGAACAAAGAGTTACTGATATTGGTATAGAGAAGTGGAAAAATGTTTGCGACCATTTGAAACAAATTGAAAATCAGTATATTGAACCGCAGGGCATTGTTGAAGACGTGATTGAAAACTTTGTTTTTAAGCTGGAGGAGACAGTGACAATAGTTTCAGTGACGACAATGATAGTGATAATGACTCACGGTAGTGTGTCTAGAGTAGAATTTTTATCAGACGAAAGTGAAATGTGTTAACATTCCATAGCCTTTACGCCTATACGTCTACTGGGCATATATTCAGTGCACCACGAAAATACTGCAAATTACTTATTGAAATTATGTGTTGAGTTGCACCATGGATTCTACTTAATGGTCCAACAGCTGACGAGCGGAGCCACGCGGATCTCAGCTGAGCCGTAAGTCACGTGTTAATGCTTGCAGTTCTAAACTCGCTTCGCCAACCCCTGTTCAATCAAGGGCACCGGCATAGAAGCATCGGCGCTACTGTAACTGGCTGTCGCACACACTGCACCTCATGCTGCAATGGCCAATGCATGGATCCTTCGTTGCCCCCTGCATTAACCAGAGTCTTAGAATTTGTACTTGCTATGCTCATATAGAAGATGCTGCAATTGTTCAAAATTTGCTGCCACATACAGTACTATAGCAGTATTTATGTGGCTGGCAGAGCGGAGTGTGTTTGTTACTGTTATGTTATGAGTGTGAGGCTCTCAGTGCAGGGTTTCTTTGTGTACTGTGAAGTCCAGTCCGTAACTCTGTGATATTTCAGTGTAATATTTAATTGTATACTGTGTTGTGTAATGTCCAGAGTACAATAATCCTTTGCGGGGAGACGACATATGTACACATCACGTAGCCTACATGAGGACAAATAAGTCATGGGCTCAGTGGCGCCGACTCCATGGGGCCTGAGGGGGCCCGAGCCCCCTCAAAAATTCGTTTGGGGGGCTCCGCCCCCCCAATAATTTAGGAAAATTATTAGTTATATTATGCTTTGTAAAATCACAAAATTATGTTGGTATTTTTTATTTTCCTTGTTTGACGATAGTTACCTTTTAAAATACATTCAGTAATGAGATAAAACAAATAATTATTACGATAAGCAGGTTAACTGAAAGCGAGTGGTGTGAATCATGATAGTGTTACGGTGCTGCGGGCACACTTAGAATTTGTCCCGGTGCGCGAACCTTCGTGTAAGGTCTGGCGGGCCAGCGCTGCGGCCGCGGCGACATCAAAAGGACTGGAGCAGAAGTGCCTGGAACCCTCCACCTCGCGTCGCCTTGACGCTTCGAGACATTACGACGCCGTGGCTATATAAAGCCCACCCTGCTGGAGCAGTCATTCAGTGTGGATAGTTTCGTTCAGTGCATGCTGCAGACGTGTTTAGCGTTCCGACTTTAATGTTTAGTGGACTCTTTTATATGACTATATTTTATTCGTTTACTTTAGTCTCTTAGTGTATTGTGTATTAAGTTTGCAATGGATAAATTTGTTACCAAAAAGGTGTGCTTGGAAGTTGATGATACTGCAAGTCAACCTCCGACAATAATTGTGTCGTCAATTGCTTCGTCGTCTTCAGGCGAGAACTGTTCACAGCCAAAACCTGGACAATCCGGTAAGGGAAGATCATTTCAGAAGTCTTGGTTGATCTAATATACATGGCTAGAATATGAAGCATCTACCGAAAAAGTTTTTTGCAAAACCTGCAAAGAGGCAGATGCTAAAAATCTATTACAATTTTCTTCAAAAAAAGAAGATGCATTTATTTCCGTAGGGTTTTCTAACTGGAAAAAGGCTTTGGAAAAATTCCGTCTTCATGAAAATACGTTTACGCATAACGAAGGTGTTCTGAAACTAAATGCCATCACTAACCGAAGTGTGGCCTCCCAATTGAATGAACAGTTAGATAGTGATATGAAGAAAGGCCGTTTAGCTCTTGAGACAATTTTTACTACCGTGCAATTTCTATGCCGACAAGGCCTAGCAATTAGAGGGCACGAAGATGTAAACTCAAATTTTTTTCAATTGTTGGAACTCCGAAAGAATGACGTACCTGAGTTAAAAGATTGGTTAGGGCGTTCGGGGTATAAGTGGACGTCCCACGATATTCAAAACGAGATCAATGATCTACTAGGAAAGTCTGTGTTGAGAAAAGTATTGGCTTCAATCAAGAAGACTGAACATTTTTCTATTATGGTTGACGAAACAAGTGATTCTTCGATTCACGAACAAGTGTCATTTTGTATTCGTACTGTCAATGATTCCTTAATTATCAACGAAGACTTTATTGGCTTATACGAGACCCCCAACACTGAATCACAAACTCTGTTTAGTATTTTGATGCCCGGTTTCTATAAACTCGCGAAATACCTATGGGTAAATTATCCAATGGACAACTTAGTTCCAGAATCACCCACCAGAGCACTAATGGTATAATGAGGAAATAAAAAATAATACATACTACCATACCGGGGATCGAACAGTGGACCTCTTGAACCGTATTCCAGCACGCTGACAATGAGCTACGGTGAACACTGACAACACATCTTGAATAACGGACATGTAATTGTTTCAGCCTATGATTCCACTACTGCAAGTCAAGACATGGTTTTGCAATATATATCATACTAATTAGTTCGGAAGAACATTATCTTCATATAAATACTACTACTGTCGAGATCTAATGCGTAAGAGGAAGGAAAAATGAGAAGTACGACTCTAGTTTGCAATGTTTGCACACTCAGTGCTACCAAATACCGGCAAATACAGTCATTAGCGACAATGTACGGTACATGAAAATTTCAATAAGAAATATGTATATAAATTCTGATAAGCCCATCCTATTACGGAGAAACAAAGTCAACATTACAGATCATCTCAGCACTTCTAAAACTGTATTTTACAGGTACTGCAATCCGTGCACGTCCGCCATATTTATCCTACGAGAGGTTAAATTTTATCCAGCCATCCATGAAAGGATAAATTAACCCAAAGATTTACCCTTGGAAAGATCTAGCCCTAGTTTATAGAAACATTTTTTCTCTCATTTTCATATTTACCCAGTGGACTTTTATCTAGAAACTCGCCAAAACTGTGTGTGATCGTTATCTTTAAATTATTTCTGTTCGTAAGAGTTTTCCTTGTGTAAATTCTGTTCATGGGATAATTTACCCATAGGTAATTCGCGAGTTTATAGAAACCGGCCATAAAAGACGTATTTGCTCGTCTTGATTTGTCAATGGATAACTTAAGAGGACAGTGCTATGATGGTGCCTCGAATATGAGATGTAAGTTCAAAGGACTAAAAAAGTTAGTTTTGGATATACAACCAAAAGCACGTTATGTGCACTGCACTGCTCACAGTTTAAACTTGGCAGTTGTAGACAGTCTCCGCCATCTTACGTCTATGAGGGATATTATGGCCTTAGCCAAGGACTTAATAAACACCGTAAGGGAATCCAACAAAAGGATGGGACTTTTCAGAAGCATACGCTGTGAGAGCACCAACGACCAAGCTGGTCTACGACCCCTTTGCCCGACTCGATGGACTATGCGAGCTTCTAGTATCTTGAGAATATTGAAAAACTTTGAAGAACTTCTAGAGTTTTTTGAAACATTTTCTGCAGAGGACAAAACAGAGGCAGGTTACAAATGTGCAGGCTACCTTGAGTCAATGTTACAATTCAAAACTTATTTCTTTTTACGTCTTTATTGCCATGCAATGAACCCAGTAGAGGATGTCAATGAAAAAATTCAATGCCCTCATCTAAGTGTTGCTGATCTGGAAAAAATATATGAGGGCTTGATTTGTATATTGAATGGAAGGCGTGATAGTTTTGAACACTTTTGGGAATTGTGTTAAAAAGAAAAACCTTCACAAGTTGATGATCCTTCGCTTCCTCGGAATCGACGTATACCAAAGAAGTATGAAAACAACGAAGCCAGCTCACCGCACACTTTCAAAACCCCAAAGGAATACTACAAAGCTATTTACATTGAAGTTTGTGAAACGGTGCAATCTTGCATTACTGAGCGGTTTGCATCAACTGGACTCACACAGGTCATTGCAGTTGAACAAGAGTGCTTGCTTTTAGTAAACAGAGGTGAAACAAATTTTGAAAAATCAACTGAGTTTTTCAAAAATGACCTAGACATTGAGAGACTGCGCTTACACTTGAATATGTTATCCGATATCGCTAATAAAAAACAACTGGTCTTAAAAAATCCCTTTAGGCAGGCCTACAGGCGGAGGTAGATTTCGAAGTGCTTTTGGTTTAATTTATTGTCGCTGCATAGCACTCTTTTTCTTTAGCCTTGGCATGGTAAACCTGCAGTAATAAGAACTGAATTCGGTAAAGAGGAAGAGCCTACAATCATTTGTTTTGACAACAAGAATAGGATATAATATTCTGGGAGGCCGTGCGCAAGATCAGCAATGAATAAAATTAGTAAAGCCGCTAAACAAGACAAAATTATGATATTATAATAATTCTTTTAAGTGTTATTATTTTCAAACATTAAAATCTCGCGTCATATGAGAGCTATCAAGAAACTATTTATTGATTTGTAGAGTACTCATCAAGAGCTTTTCAACGATACCCCACAAGACGTGGTTTCAAAAGTTTCGAATTTTCATCCCCCACCCCCACCCTCACTCGAACCCCCGAATTGTTGGTGTCACTGTGAACTCCATAGGGAGTACTCTAATTTATTCAAACAAAGTTTCCCTCTATACTTCATAGGGGCCGAGATATAAATGTTTTAAAATTTCAACCCCCTCCCCCGACCACCCCCTTGGGCCAATTTTGCCCATTAACGAACTTGTCCGAACTATTGGGCCTAGAAATAACATAATAAAATTTGGTTCAAATATCTTCAAAATTACGGCCGCTATCGTGTAAAGATATATATAAATATATATATATATATAAATATATATATATATATAAATATATATATAAATATCACAAAATTTTTTTTTGAACGGGCGGTGGTTTCGTACTTAGGGGAGCATGAAACGTAAAGATATGAAAGAATTTTTCGAAAATCATAAAGTGGTATCCATTGCAATAGGTAGATTTTTCTTCGAAAATCTACCTAAAAACATGCGTGATGTGAGAAAGTACATTACACAAGAGCCTGCAGTTGGAGAAATGTTATGTGAAGTAGTGAAGTGCATTAAGCTTCTCCAAGTAGTTCCAATCACGACAGCAACAGCAGAACGGTCATTTAGCGCCCTTAGACGTCTGAAGTCATATCTCCGATCAACAATGGGACAGAAGCGATTGAACAACTTGGCTGTTCTTCAAGCCCACCGAGATGTTTTGGATGAATTGGATATCCGACCAGTCATCAACGACTTCATATTCAGTAATCCAGTCAGACGGTCGACATTTGCACCTTTCTAAAGACACTCTAGCCCTAATAATGGTAGTGATGGGAACCATTCGAATGAATTCATTCGAAATATTCGATTGTTAAAATCATTCGAAATGTTCGAGATGTTAAAAAAATCATTCGAATGATTTTGCTCTCCTCCAGACTAGGGTTAGAGCGCTTCGCTTACTGAACTGAAGTGTGAAAGCGAATGAATTCATTCGAATGCTTCTTCAACCTCTCGGAATCTGGCTTTTCGGCTCGTTCTCTCGTTCATTCGATTGTTTTCGTGTTCCATCGTGTCCCAGTTAGCAAAGCGTTCGGTAACTTCCATCTCTCCCATTCCAATTGGGGATGGCATGACGCAGAGCTAGTTTCAACCCCAGGCTACAAAATATATTTTGACAATAAAATAGCCGTTCTCTCGAATATTAAAAAGTTCAATTTTTCACAGATTGTTCCTCTTTTACATCCATCATTAGCTTCTACATGAAACATATGCATTTTCAAATGGATTATTTATTTGATTAATTACCGTATGTTATGAATTATGATATTAAATACAGCCATTCAATTTTTATATTTGATGCATTTATAAGATTTTTAAGCAGTACCAACATTAGCTATTTACATAAATGCATATCTTCAACAACCTAAGCTATGAGTATTTACAATCTTACAAAGTTAATTATACCAGTCAAAAGTAATATTCTAAGTTATACTTTAATTATTGACTCGAGATCAGATTACTTAATCAGGAGGCAACATTGCAACATGTTGTTTAGAGTCCATTTAGATATCAATCATAATTAATAATTCTATACCACATTGAACTGTTGAATTAGTTAACTGAGACATGTTCCAATTACCATCATATTTTATAAATTATCTAAGTAAGAGCATATTTTCCGCGATAAACTATAATATGGGTATACTAATTTAACCTTTTCACTTCTGTTGTTTCTACTATTTTTGTCTAAAGATCTGCAGTGTTCCAACATGTCAGAGAACTGGCAACATCTAATTTATTTTAATGGTAATGCCACCAAAGTGGGAATGCTTGCATTTTTTCCCTTTTAAAATAAAAAAAAATCATCCACCCCTAAAGGGTTGTGTTCAGAAGGTGAATGGACTTGCAGTCTTTTCAATTTCCACATCCTAATAAAGGGGAAAAAATTAGGAAGAAAGGAAGGAAAAAAACCAGACCCCATCGCCAACCTACATGTGCTCAATCACGGCTCAGTTTACTCAGGCGGAAAGACTCTTCGGCCAGGTTTTGCAGAGACCTTGAATTGCTTTTGTCGGTTCCTAATTATACAAGAAAATTATATATAAAACAACAAACATACTTCTTTATAAAATTAATAATTATTGAGATACAGATTACAGAGCCACGATCATGAAAATAGCATTGTACTAAACTTTATTCTACTGTTTATTAACTGAAATGTTCGTGTTATTTCTTGTCTTGTTTTGATTCGTTGTCTTTGAACAGTTATGTCTGCATTTATGCAAAAATACTTCAATATGACGTAACACTACCTTCAGTATGCTATTATAACACAGTAATAAAATAAATAGTACTAAATTTGTTTCACATATGCTCTCACATACGTGTTATTGAATTTCTTAGTTAAACGAACGATGTCTACGCTATTAAATAATAATTTGAAATCTTCAGATTTAAATAGATTTGGAGATCTTATCGAATCATAGATATAATTACTTTACAGCATCGCATATAACTGACAATATAGTTATTCGGATTTCCGAACGTAATAAAATAAACTGAAGAATACACTGTACATAATCAATTTAATAACTTATTTACCTTAATTACTATTTATTAAACTTGAAAATTTGAATGGACCTAATACTAAAATTAGATACATTTCATTTCGTTGTATTCAAATTTGGTCGTGAAAATATATTTATCTATTTTAGGCCTACTATTGTCTTTTTGTGTATTATATTTATCCTTCCATGCTTTAACTTCATATTACATATTACATCGCTTAATTAGGAGCTTAGGGTATACCAATAAGCCGTGTAATAATAATAATAATAATAACAATAATATAATCTGTTTCTGTTGTCGTTATGTTCTCTATTCATTGGGATTGATAGGCCTATACAATTATAATGATTGTGATAATATTATTAGGTGAATAGTAACGATAAGTCGTGATAAGTAAATATTCAATCCTTTGTGAATGGGATATTAAAATTAACCTACGGCAAATGATTTTTTATAGTTAAAGATAATGATGCAAACTTATTTTTGTTATTAGGAAAGTCATATGAGCTTTTATTGCAAGAAAAAAGGATTGACTGGTATTTTATTTAAAATTGTAAGTCCAAAGAGAAAACTAATATGAACAGATTTTATGTTATTAATGATTGATTTAAAGCTTTAAGAACGTGTCTTGAAATTACATAATTTTTACTTTTTCGTAAATTGAAAAGTTATATTATTTTGTACTTGATTGTATTATGCTTGTTATTATTAAACACCACAGATATGCAAATGCAAATAATAACTACGAAGTTGCCTGGTTATTGCTGCATTAAGCAATTTATATTTGTAGGACTTCAAGAAATTTCATGTTAGGCCTAATTTACTGTAGGCCTATTTACTTCAGCACTTGTTCGAGACTACATGACTAAAATAATAAACATCTCTGGAGGCCGTGTTTGTTGTAAGCTGGCCGCATTGTTCTCTGCCGGAAATGTGCGCACTAAATTTAAATCTACCCGCTTTCGAATGCCAATGAAGTGAAGTGAGAACGGAAGATTTCATTCGAAAAATATTGAAGCTAGCGAATGAACATCTCGTAGGTTGCATGTAACTATCCCTCTCTATGAATGAAACACTTCGAATGAATTCATTCGAAATATTCATTCGAAATGTTTAGTTCTGCATTCGAATGATCATTCGATTGTTAAAATCATTCGATTTTTCCCATCACTAAATAATGGTATTTAGAGCAATATTAAAAATCTTTATAAAATAGAGAATTAAATACATACAGAATGTTAAATTTTCAGTTTTGAAATATTAGTACTAGTTTAGTACTGTATTTCTATATTACTATAGTACTGTATTAGTTATTTTCAAATACTTAAATATTTTTAGGGTGTAAGACCCAATTAAAGCCCGTTATTTACATACTTTTTTACTGAAAGTATTAGGCATACTGTATTAACTTTATTAACTGTATTAAAGCATTAACTTTGAGATATTGTTTTTATTTAATGAACCCTCAGCCTTATTCAAAGTAAGCTTAAATTAGCTATTTCACTTATTAATCAAAGTGCTATTACTGTGCGACAGCAATATTTTATGTTTTATTCTTTTAATGATAGTTTAGGATTTATTTAAATACAATTTCAGTCTTTTCAGAGCTATATATTCACTGCTCTGTAATAGTCTATAAGCATAATTATTACTGTAAATTAAATTAGCTTTTTACGAAAATACCGTGCGTGTTTATGTTTTGTTTCTTTTTTCAAAGCCAAAAAGTGTTTCAGGCTTGTCGAGTTTTCCGGAGTGTGGAGTTATAGAGAGTCGAGTTTTCGGAGTTCTAATGTTGATCATATGACTCTAAAATACTTAAAAAAACTTTAAAACTCACTAATTTTCATCTAAAATTTAGAAAATTTCCCGGGGCAGGACCCCGGTATGGGCCCCCCCAATATTTTTTATAAGTCGGCGCCCCTGCATGGGCTAGAACAAAAAAAATTCATCAGAAGTTTCCAGATAGGCCTATTCCGACCGCAGTACCATAATACGTCTTGCAAACACATTTAGTTTAGTTTAGTTTAGTTTAGTTTAGTTTATTTCATCCTCTGAATCATTACAAAATTATATGGGACACAATTTGATAGAGTTATGGCCCATTCAGATAGAAAATTAACCGTAAACGTAACGTAAACATAGAAGCTTGCGGCCATGTTTGTCAATGTGACCATTCACAATGCATCACGTAAACGTGAAACTTAAACGTAAAATTAAACGTAACGTAGAAGCTTGCAAACACCACGCTTCTGCGTTATGTTTATGCGAAAAATAACGATACAACCAATCAGAGAACAGAACAGTAGACGGAAGTGGAAGTAGCCAAGAGATGGAGTCTATGAATGAGAAACCCGTCATTATGATAAATGGCATCCATTATTATAAATATGCGGCATTGAAGGAAAATATATGAACAATAGTTCCCCAAGAAATTAACTACAGTAGTAAATACAGCACATATAATATTCTGTTCATTTTCATATGCCTGCATACGCTTGTAGAATGAAAATTTTTAATGGCCTACACACTGGATTTCCATGATCATCATAACCATGATACTAGGTATAGGGATCATATAAATGTAAATTTTGCTAGGTTAAGTAAAACCCAAAACAGTTTTAATTATTTAAGTGCTAAGCTTTTTAATAAGCTGCCACTTAGTGCTAGAACTGCTACACTTAATCGTTTTAAAATAGTTATAAAGAATTGGTTAAAAACTAAATGTTTTTACAGTATCGACGAGTATGAAATGTCTGACATGAATGATTTAAGGCTCTAATTTTATAGTATTATTTTTATTATATAAATAGTTTTGTATATTCTTTGGACAATGTCTATTACAACTATATATTTTGATCTAATGACAATAAAAATGAATGAATGCATGTTTAATAGAAACATGAAAGTATTTTCGTCTGCTGCGGCCATTTTTATCAGCTGTTCACGTTCTCGTTTGTGATTGGTTGTTACCTACGTTTAAGTTTTCATTGCGAATGCTCAGTGCCGTGCTAAAGTGTGCGTTTAAGTTTACGTTCTTACGTTTACGGTTAAGTTTCTATCTGAATGGCCCATTAGGGTCTTTATTATAAGTTGAGACGGGTCGACCGGTGTTTTCACTCTCCGCTACGGAGTCCGCATTAGCCGTGGGCGGGGCGCGCGCGGCTTCCCTGCTTAAAGTGTAGGCTATATAAAGTATTACATATCTTACCTTATAACATATGTTGGAAGTGTCGTCCTTCCTGTGTTATACAGGCATTGTATCTGGAAACCACATTCTGGCTGACGCGAGTGAGTTTATCGAACAAATCCTCACACATTGGAGCTGAAAGAAAACATTACGAATGAAATTAGGGGCATTACAGTGGAAGAACTCACTCGCGTCAGCCAGAATGTGGTTTCCAGATACAATGCCTGTATAACACAGGAAGGACGACACTTCCAACATATGTTATAAGGTAAGCCTATATAGCCTACACTTTAAGCAGGGAAGCCGCGCGCGTGCCTCCCGCGGCTAATGCGGACTCCGTAGCGGAGAGTGAAAACACCGGTCGCTCCGTCTCAACTTATAATAAAGACCCTGTACAATAGGTACTGTTGAAGTGGACAACAAAATACAATACAATACAATGCAAATGAATAAAACATAGATGATTACAATACAATACAATACAAATGAATAAAACATAGATGATTACAATAAAAAACAAATGAATAAAACATAGATGATTACAATGAAAATTATTAATTACTACAGGATTTAGCTTGCTTACATTAACTGATGATTACGGTCGAGACTATGGATGGAGTTGTTTTAGTTAAAATGTTGAGTCTAAGTAATCTGTAAGGAACTTGACATTCAGGAGTATATCTTTTAGTTTTCCCTTAAAAGTTTTGATGTTGGATTTTGTTATTTCTGGTGGCAGTTTATTGTACATGAGAATTCCTGTGTGAGATATGCTAAGTAAGCTTTTGGTAAGTCTATGACTGTCCAAATGTAAGTTATTAAGTGTTCTTGTGTGATAATCATGTATCTCAGAATTAAGACGAAATTCAGTTTTATTCTTGTGGATGAAGAGTAACGTTTCAAATATATATATAAGCACGGTACAGGTAAGATTCCTATTTTTCCAAGGAGCTCTTCGGTTGGTGTTCTAATGGGTAAGTGGAAAAATGTTTTTACTATCCGCTTTTGCAATTTGAAAATGCAATCAGCTTTTGGAGATGAGCCCCAAAAGGGGATCCCGTATCTAATTAGGGATTCAACACAGGAGTAGTAAACTACTTTCAAGACTTGTGTGGTGCAGGTTTTAGACAGGACACGAAGAGCAAAGGAAAGTGTGCAGAGGCGTTTACTGAACTCAGAAATGTGCTTTTCCCAAGAAAGATCCAAACTCCTAGAAATTTTGTATCACTTTTGTTAGCTAAAGGATTATTGTTTATTTGCACGAGTAAGTTATTGTTTTGGGCCTGAGAATTAAAGTGAAAGTATACGCATTTGTCAACATTAATTAATAGCATGTTTTCTTTAAGCCAACGTTCAATGTTGTTATTAACTTCGTTGACTTTAATTTGAAGTGAGTTAATATCAGTACAGTTTAGTGTCAGATTTGTGTCGTCTGTAAACATGATGGTTTGTGCAAGGGGGATACTGAATGGAAAATCATTAATGAAAATTAGGAAAAGGATTGGGCCGAGGACTGAGCCTTGGGGAACCCCATGTTCAGCAATTAGTGTATCTGACTGAGCTGATTCTATTTCCACGAACTTTTTCTATTGCTCAAATAAGAAATGAACCACTTGTTGGCGAGTCCTCTTATTCCTAAACAACTTTGTTTCGTGAGGAGAATTTTGTGATTGGCAAGGTCAAAGGCTTTAGTTAGATAAAAAAATAGTCCAATTGATTGGTCCTCTTTGTTTTTGGCTTCGAGTATACACCTTAAGAAGCCAAATATGACATTGCTGATGGATTTGCCTTTCCTGAACCCAAATTGAGATTTAGAAAATTAATTGTTTTTTTCAAGGAAGGAAATGAGTTTAAGGATACATGTTCTATGAAGGGTCCATGTATCTGCCATTGTAGCATGAGGTGCTGTGCATGTGGCTGCACATTACGCGAGGCGCTGAGAAAGAATGTCCCTGTGTATCAAATATACATTTGGTGGATCTCTCATGTATGGATAGTATACGTAAAATATATGTGAGCAATGTACATTTATGAACCAAAGGCCCTATATACATACATAAATTATATATAAAATATACATTTGATATATCATCTTTACATACGTTTTACTTATAGATATTGTACATCAATAGTACGTATGTGACTGTACGTATGATTTATATATATATTAATGTCTGCACACACATAAAATTGACGTAAACTATACATAAAAAAGTGGGACATTTGAGCATATATTATACGTAGATTTTATCTAACCCATTTGTCAGATATATATTTCCTAGATCTAGGGACAACGTAAGTTTTACATATATTTTATATATGTGTGCTGACTGGGTATGTTCCTTCTTGCATTATGACTATGAATGTCTCTATTTTTATTTGTATACTTTTTATCTTGATTTACTAACATGATAACTTGATATATATATATACAGAGCATAAATTATCAAAATATTGTATTCAATACTATATTTTTACATGATTCTGTGAGATACACTTTAGCTAATAATCTTAGTGACTTCTTCTGAAGAGTAAAAACTCTGTCCATGTGTGTTTTTGCCGCACTACCCCACAGCAGTAGACTGTAGGAAAGATAAGGATACATTAGTCCATAGTATACTTTAATTAGCATATCTGTATTAAGATAAAAGATATGTCTTCTAAACAAAATTAAACTAGATGATATTTTTTTTTACAAACATAATCAATATGCACATCCCAGGAAAATTTTGTACCTATATTAATACCAAGAAATTTACAAGATGAGACAGACGTAACGCTAAAATCATCACTATTTACAATAAAAACCTCATCTACGCCACTTGGACTGAAACATACCATTTGGGTCTTATCACAATTTTTTTTGGTTGAAAATAATGTTTAGTTTCATTCATAAATACAAGAACATTATCCCGTAATGTGAGATAATCCCTAGCCCAACAAAGACCAGATGTATCATCTGCATACATGCTGATAAAATAACTGTTATCCTGTGAAATTTTAAAATCATTTACATAACAAATAAATAAAAATGGCCCTAAAATCGAACCTTGTGGCACACCTAAATTTACTAGCCCAGTCTCTGATCTTTTCTTTTCTACTAGATAGATAGATACATTATCTCAGTACATTGCATCCTATTAATTAAATATGATTTTATGAGTGTCAATAAATTTACATGAACTCCATCATTTGCCAGTTTCTTTAATAAAATTTGATGGTCTACCCTTTAGATATATATCTTGCTTTAGATAGATCTAAAAATGTTCCTAATACTTTATTACCGTTATTTATATGTTCCAGAGCTGTATGAACAAATTTTACAGCTGCAGATGTGGTACTACGCCCTTTTTTAAACCCATGTTGAAAATCTTTAATTAAATCATGTGAATTATAGTGAAATGTTAAATGTTTTAAAATATTTTTTTCAATCAGTTTGCTAAAATCAGACGTAATAGCAACTGGTCTGTAATTCTTAACATGAGTTTTACTACCCTTCTTATGGAGTGGTTTAATTAAAGATAATTTCAAAGATTCGGGAAAAATTAATTCCTTAAGTACACAATTAATTAAATGTAGTAGAGAAGATGCCAGTTCTGACTTACATTTTTTTAAGAAATATGGTGAAAATTCATTCCAACCACTTGATTGTTTATTGTTAAGACTATTTACTAAATTCATAACATCCTTGTAAGACAATTCAGGAATATTTGAAATGGTATAATTTCATAATCAATAGTCCCCTCTGATGCTAGGCCTATATAACTTTCAACACTATCTATAAAATAATCATTAAACTTATTACATACTGTTTCAGGCTCACTTGTAATTTTATTATTTACTTTAATTTCAATATTATTCTTATTACTACAACTAATGTTTGATACTCCTCTACTTTCATTTACCCAGGATTTTGATACACAATCGGATGCTTGAATTTATTGTTGATTTTTCATCCTTTAACTCTATGATTTCAGAATGGTACTTTTTTATATTGTCACAAAGCCCAGAAAGGACTCGCCTAGAAACTGACAGAAAAAGGAGCCACCCAGAAATTGCCAGAACGACGGAGTCTAGAGACATCGCGACCTTCTAGTGGACGGGCGGCAGACGAGAGCCAGTGGGCGTGACAGCGGAACGGCTATTGGGCCACGCATCGGGGAAAGGCCTGTAGGGTGGAGCTCGCGCTAAGGGGTGTGCTTGCGCGGCGCAGCGCGCATTCCAGATTCCACGCGGGCGGAACGTTCGAGAGATCGGCTCTGGAATATTCGTCGGGACTATATAAGGAGCGCGAGCAAAGCCGACGCAGTCAGAGTAACAGTAGCAGTCAGTCAGTGAATCAGAGTTGAGAGAGTCAGTCAGTAAGTCAGTTTGTGAGTAGCAACGGCCAGTCAGAGGGAGTCAGTCCGCGAGGAGTGATGAGCCAGTCAATGGGAGAACAGTCAGTCCGTAACAGTCAGTAACAGCGGGAGAGAGTCAGCGTCAGAGTGTGAACTGGACGGAGAGCACTGATCAGCGCGATCTCAAGTAAGTGTGACTTGAGGAGCTGAGGACCTGGACGGAGTGAACCGATCAGCACAGCTGAGGATTTGGGAAGCTGAGGAGCCAGTGACCGGAGGGACTAGTCAACGGAGGGACCCGCGAACGGAAGACCTAGTCAACGGGGAACTAGTGACCGGAAAGAAGGGTGAACGGAAGAGCTGGTGAGCTGATCTGGATTGGACTGGGACAGTGCTGTGAGGTGGCAGTGAGACCGGACAGAAGAGTGAGTTGGAGAACATTCAGGAGTTTTCTGACTGTATTGACCATTGTTTGATAGGAAATAAAGAAACCTCCTTCCTTCAATTAGAAACTAGGTGTTCTCATTTCGAACCCCGACGAGCCCTTGTTACATTATTATATGTACCTTTTCTTATAGCAATAAAGCTTGTATGATCGAAACCAATCAAACATTTTCACCATTTTAAGTATTTTAGGGGGAATCTAAGTGAAAGAATCCAACAGATTAGGCCTATATGCATACAATTAATTATAATTGTAACGTGGTTGAATGTTCCCGCGATCTCGCCCCCTCTTCCTCCTTTAAATTTGGTCGCCATTACTGTTGGTGCTGCCATCTACGTGTTTTGACGGGGTAGCCGATCCGCTTGGGGAGACACGAACAGCAGATCGTGCATGGCTGTTGCCTAGTGTAGTTGTTTTCGTGCTTCCAGCTGTGGAAAGGGACCCTCGTCTAGACTCTGTAAGTGGCATACCATTATGTTTTCATAATACCAAAGTTATAGGTGCCTTCTGCGCCAAGAATATATATTACGGTTACGCCAGTACCAATATGTAGTTTAACAGTCAGGCATAAAACACAGCTTGATTTTTAGTAATGCATATATATATATATATATATTTCAGAGGACTATTACTCTAATAGTTATGAAAGGGCATGATTTTACCCTTAGTAAAGTTTTGTAAAAGTAGCACGGAGTAATGGAAGGCTTGTTAATTTTCGAGAAGTTTCTCCTATGCAATCTATCTGTAGCCATGACGTCATCATACTGCTAGGGGCGTGTATGAGGTGATCTGTGACGTCACTTCTTTGTGAGCTTAAAATCCGGTCTTTTGCCTGAATTTAGATTTGTTCAATTCGCCAGTAGCTTATGCCTTTTTCTTATATGTTACTTTTGAAAGAAAAATGGTCTATTTTTCCATTCACATAATTATTGCCCGTTTTTGCTTAAATAAAATATGCGTGTTGCAAAAAGCCTCACATGGAATGTCTATGTTTTGTCGTCCCAAAGGGGGATTCTAGCGTTCCTATTGAAGTAAATTCTACAGTTATGTAATGTTGGAATGCTTCTTTCCATGCTAGACTTTTTTCCTTTTGATTCATGGCATAAAGTCGAAACGTTGCCTCTTCTAAAGAAGTAATTGGTGGGAATATTTCTTCCGGGTTGGTAGCTTGCTGTATCAAAATAATTTGTGCATTTTTCTAGCCTCTTTCTTGTTATTTAAGAATTTTCTTCGGTTAAAAATCTACGCAGTGAACAGAATTGGCATTTCCTATGGATTCTTTATATTTGCAGTTATAAGTTAATTCCATTGTTATTCTGTTGCGGTAAATTTTTATACAGTACTATAAAGATTCCAGGTCCTTAGGAATTTTTACATAAATTATTCTAATTCCAATTTCGTTGCAAACTTAGATTTTGTTATCGAAAGCGTAATGCTTGTCCATGTAATATTGTGAGCTACCATTCAGTTGAGTGCTCTACCAAATCTGGTAATATATTCATCTTTAACCTTCATTTACCGAATTGAAGTTTTTCTTTTGCAAATGCATATTTTGGCTGTGATCAATTAAAAGCTGTAATTTGAACATTTGATAATCTTGTATTGAATCCCACTTAGCCAGATATTGCCATACTGAAGTTTCCTCACTTTATAAAATTTTCCATTTAACCTTGTCAAATTTTTGAAGTTCACTTAGTTTCTTTTCAAAATTAATTTTTGGATATTGATTGTAATTCTGCTTAACTGTTTTTATTATCCATAGCCCTTAAAAAAACGAGGGTATCAGAGTTTGTAAATTTCTGAATTAATTAATTATTATTATAGTATTTTTTGAAACTCTCATGGGGCTTTTCAAATTTGAATTGTGAAATCACTTAAACCTGTTAAGGGGAATTATTGTACGTAAGCGTTGATGTATGGAAGATGTTACAACTTGTAAATAAAAAAAATAAAAAAAATTATGGTACTTCTTTTGATATTGATATAGATTTTTCTCAAAATTTGGATTCTGGAATTTTCTCAATTTTTGATAGAACTTCATTTCTTCTTGAGAATTTTGGATATAGCATACTTGTGAAATTTTTAATTGGGTTTCGGATTTCCAGATTGATATTTTCCAAATTTAACCTTAATCTTTTTTTTAAATTTTGGATAGCCTTTGAGTAACGTTGTTCTTTCCAGACTATTGAGTTTAGTTAGCCATTTTTCAATTTTGTGAATCCTTTTGGGATTTTCATATTCAGTTTTCAAATTTATCCTTTTTTTAATTAAGCTTTTGGATTTTCCTTATTTTGTATCCAGGCATTTTTATAGGTCAAAATAATTATTAGTAATTTTGATTTTGTATTTGTTTATCATCGTAATTTAGTGTGATAGTTTCTAAACTCAAATTTTGGAATTGATTTTTCTGATTTACCATAGATTCTTTTTGGGGTCTTGCCTTGCTACTTAGAAATTTACCCATGGTACTTTGTTCCATTTTGATTATGATAATTAAGTGATCATACTGTAGTATTTACATTTTGGGTTTTTACCTAGTAAACTCCAGATAGATTTTGCCTTTGAATTTAAATAATTTCCACCATTTATATATATTTGATATTCTTGTGGTGTTTTCTATTTTGACCAGATTACTCACCTTTAATATTTACTACTCATTGCTGATTTTTTGGGTAGGCTTCATTATATAAGATTTTCATATCTCAAGATTATTACAAGGCTCTGCTTAGGCGATTCAGGTTGACAATATTAGCTCTATGGATTTTATATTAATTTTTGATTGTGAACTGTCTATTTATTAATGACATTCTTACTCAACCGTATAGCGGATTGTGATTGATGTTAATGTATATATGGTAGGATAGGAAGTGGTAAAAAGAATCACACTGGAGTAATTTTCAATCAATTTAGCAAGCAAGATATGTTTTGGAAGATAGCTTTATTCAATGCTAGGGTATATAATATGATACACATGATATTTAGGAGTTTTTCATTCTGAGTCAAGTTGGTTGACTTATGTTGTTCATAATTCCACTTGGGAATTTATTAGAGTTGTGAAAAGTTAAATTGTTAAAAATTCTTGTTATAGTTCTTGTTCATTAAAATTTATTGTTCAATCGAAATATTTTGTGGTGGGGATTATTTTCGATTGCTTCTTACCTCCCTTATACTGGTGTGCACTGAAAAAGGTTAGATCTACTCCTCTAGGGCATATTTCCTCATGCTTCCTTTGTTAGGTTATATTTTGGTCCTGGATTTACATTTTCATAGTGACTTGGGATTTTGAGTATTTGTTAAATAAAAACATAACTTTATTTAGCTCAGATCTTTATAACTGCACCTAATTCCATACAACATACAATATACATAACCATTTAAATACAAACTGCCGTTGCATAATAAACAGGAAATTAAAGTTATTGGTCTAACAGAACACCACTGTGCAATAACAGACCTGGAACAATTAAAAATTGATAACTTTTCACTATGTTCAAAATTTTGTAGACGTTCCATAAAATGTGGAAGTGTGAGTATATTTATCAAAAGAAACTTACATTTCAGTGATATAGACACAAGTTCCTTCTGTAAAGAACATGATTTTGAATGTTGTTCAGCCAGATTGGATTCTGACAATGATACATTTGTAATACTTAGCCTACCATTTACAGGGCACCATCAGGTAATTTCAATTATTGTGTAAATCAGTTAGGAAGGGTTCTTAACAAGCAGAAACTAGAATTCAGAACAACTCCCAAACAATATCTTCATAGATATAGAAAAAGCTTTTAATTTTAAAGTACTTCCAATATTACATGGATTATCAGATCATGATGCACAAATGTCAGTGCTGAACAATATTAAAGAAAATTCGAACAGTAAACATGCTCATAGTAATATGACTAGAGTAATGAATGACGATTCAATTTTAAATTTCCAACAAGATCTTGCAAATGAAAACTGGGAATCTATGTTATCATATGACAAAGGAGATAGTAAATTAAGTGAATTCCTAAACATAGTGTCACGACATTTTAAGGCATTTTTCAAAAAAAATAAAACTGCTAATTTAGGCTACCTAATTCAAGGAATAGCACATGGTTAACTGCTGGTATTAAAATATCATGTGCAAACAAAAGAGAGCTCTACCTAAAATATAGAACCAGTTACAACCACACTCATAAGGAATACTAGGCTATAAAAAGTATTGCAACATACTGAAGAATGTAATCAAAGAAGCAAAATGTAGGCATTTTTCACAAATAATTAATAAATCAAATAAAAAAGTTAAGACTGTATGGAATATAATAAAAACCAAAACGGGGAGAACAAAGGGATACAATGATTGTACATCATTAATATAGCAAGGCAGAAAACTAGATAATTTATCAGATATTACAAATGCTTTTAATAGTCACTTTATAAATATTGCAGAGAAATGTATTCTTATAAATAATATTAGCATTAAGGCAGTAGACCTACTAACAAAATCTACAGTTAGGAACAATAGATTTCAATCGAACCTGACTTCCCACATAGAAATTGAAAATATAATCAAGTCTCTCCAAAGTAAAAACTTATCTGGATGGGATGAGATAAGTAATAAGTTATTAAAAAGCTGCTCATCGGAAACAGTAAACCTCTTAGTCACATATGCAATTGTTCACTAGAAAATGGAATATTTCCAGAAAGACTGAAGCATGCTATTGTTAAGCCCCTCTTTAAAAAAGGTGACAAAAATCTACCATCAAATTACAGACCTATATCGCTCTTAACCTCATTTTCAAAAGTTTTTGAAAAAGTCATGTACAACCGTGTTATACACTATCTTAATTTGAATGACAATCTTACTTCGACTCAGTTTGGATTTAGAAGTGGCATGTCCACTGAGAATGCTACACTTCAACTTACTACAGAAATACTGGAAGCGTTAGATAAAAAGAAATATGCTCTGGGAATTTTCTGTGACTTAGCTAAAGCATTTGACTGTATAAATCATGAAATATTACTTAAAAAATTGGATCATTATGGGTTCGATAATTTAACACTTAAGTGGTTCAAATCATCTCTTTCTCATAGAACTCAAAAGGTGGTAATAAATGGAAATGAATCTAACTTAAGGGTTGTTAAGAATGGGGTACCTCAGGGATCAATACTAGGACCATTCCTCTTTTTAATTTTCATTAATGACTTGCCCTATAACTTAAGTGACGAATCAAAAGTATTGCTCTTCGCAGATGATACTAGTGTACTTGTAACAGGAACGTCACAAGAACATTTGTCAAGAATAGCTACAAAAGCTTTTCACGAGTTAAACACATGGTTTCTAGCTAATAAAATGGCTAATAAAAAACACATTTCATACAATTTAGGACAAAAAACAAACGCATCTCAAATCTTGAAATTAATTATGAAACACAAATCATACAAGAAATTAGCAATGTAAAATTTTTAGGACTGCAAATTGACCAAAATCTTGACTGGAAGACACACACAGAAATGGTAAGTCCAAAACTGAGTTTAGCGTGTTTTGGTTTAAGAATTTTGAATAATAGGCCTATATTAAAACAAGATGCATTATCTATGGTATATTTTGCATATTTTTAGTCGGTAATGAGGTGCGGGATCATATTCTGGGGCAACTCTTCCCATAGGGGGAAAATATTTAGATTACAAAAACGGGCAATAAGAATAATATGTGGAAAGAAAAAAAAGGGAATGTTGTAAACCGCTATTTGAAAAATTAAAAGTCCTCACTCTTACAGGGGTGTATATATACTCTGTTATGTGTTATGTAGTGGAAAATATTGATAAATTTCGAACTAATTTTAGTGTACATGGACGTACTACCAGAAAGATGAATGATCTACACAGACCAAATAACTCGTTAAAACTCTTTCAGAAGGGTGCTTATTATTCTGCAATACAGATATATAACAAGCTTCCAAACAACATTAAATTATTATGTATTCAAAGAAAGAGCAAACCTTTCAAAACATCTGTGAAGGAATTTTCAATAACTCACACCTTCTACAATTTGGAGGAATATTTCCAGCTTGGATAAATTTGGCAGCTTGCAGTTTCTGTATATTATTGTTATAACATAGGCCTACATGTATTTTTTGATCTGATGTGTTCTATATCCTAGAGCCCCGTTCAACACAGGATTTACAGGACGAGATATCTACATCTACAACAGTATTTTTTGTCTAACTTAACAGGATTAATTTTTTTCTTTTCTTTCTTCAAATTGACTTTTTTAAATGGACATGCAGAATTTAGGTGATACCTCAATAAATTTAGAAAAATATCCCACTTGCTATTAATATCCCTAGTCTGATAAACCAAATTCCAAAACTCATTGTGTAAATTATATTTAAGTAAGTCTATATTATCCTTCGAAAGGATTCTTTTGTATTGAAACTTTTCTTTATTTTTATCTTTATTCTTATTTTCTACTTCTAATATCTGACCCAAGTGGTCAGAAATATGTCCATTTATAATCTTTACTGAAACTATACAGTGGTACCTCGAGATACGAGTGCCCTAACATACGAGTTATTTGAAATACGAGCTGTCGAGCGAGCGAAGTTTTGTTTTGAAATACGAGCGACATTTGAGATACGAGGAACGGCCAGCTGCGACGCTGCACACGGCCCACCAGTTTACTGCGCCTGCGCCTCGTGCATTATCCCACGTATTCCCCCAGTGTGCTAGTTTACCTCGCTGTCGAAGAATCTTTGCTAAGTTTTTTTCTAGGGCTTTGCGCTTTTTCATACTCTATCACACTTCTTTTTATAACCATGGGTCCGAAGAAAGTGTAACAAATATGTATGTACACTTCATAAAACCAGTTTTTTTTGCTTTACATTCTCTTTTATTATGTTTTTATACAATATTTGTCATTTATAAATACATTTTTCGTATTCAAAAACACGTAACAAAAACAATTGGGGGTAGCATTTTTGGGGCTGGAACAGATTAATGGCATTTCAATTAATTTCAATGGGGAAAATTGCTTTGAGATACGAGCAAATTGACATATGAGCAAGGTTACGGAACGAATTAAACTCGTATCTCGAGGTATCACTGTATTTGGAATATTAGGTTGAATTTACATGATTCAAAGTAATTCTTGTTGGGATGTGGCCTAATAAATCATACATACTGTAGGATAAGATAAAATCCTTAAATTTGTTTTGTTTTTGGCGAGTCATCCAGAGTACTTTTATTAATGTCCCCTAGAACTACTATACCGGTATTCTCTTCTTTACAGTCTGATAATGATTTGTTTACAACACCCTCTAGCGAAGATAAAAACACATAACCATCACCAGATGGAGATCTATACACCCCTACTATAAAATAGACACTTCCACCATACATTAATTTAACCACAACACGTTCAAATTCTACGTCTATACAAGAGTTTTTTACCCAGTTAATATTGTTAACATAACTGATATTTGGACTATCTGCGTAATATAGAGCAACTCCACCCCCTTTGTGTTCACCTCTACAATAGGATGTTGCTAACTTATATTAATAAAATGGAACCTTCTAATATTTTGTGCTGATGTTCTGTAACTACAAACACGCTAGGGCAAACTGAATTAATAAAGTGTTCGAATGAATCAAACTTGGGTTATCTTTTAGTTGAGCGTAACCAAGTCACTGCCTCCTAAACTAACATAAACGTTCCTAACCTAACACAATCTCCATCTGCCGTAGAAGTTTACCCAAACTTGTTACCTAAACCTTCTACAAAGAAACAAAGAAAAATGTTGTCCCATCAATATAGGCCTACTGCCTAGATTTATATACTGGTTATTCATAATAGCCTTTATAGGCTTAGTCCTATTTATTTCCTTTCTTTTAATTAGAGTTACCGGTACTTATAAAAAAGAACCTTCAATAGGAATTGGTTGTAACTTAGTCTTAATTGTTAGCGTTTAACTAATTCTAGTATCCTATCATTTACAAATCTTTTGCCATACATGTTTAGGTGAAGTCCATGTTTCGTGTGAAATCTAGGCCCTAAGATACTTAAGTCTACTAGGTTACATTGCTAAAATATTTACATAATTTTTTTTATCTCTTCATTTACACAATTCACATCCCTATTTACATAAAATGTTGCTAAATCATATCTATGAGGGAACAAGAATGCCATGACATTCATGCACCTCAATTCCTGCAGTCTTTTTCTTAAGGCTATGCGAAGGTGTTTGATCTTGTTTCTTGCCACGTCATTCGTACCTGCCATGAAGACCACCAAATCATCACCTAAACCTAAAATATCTTTTTTAAAACACAATGATATAATTTTTTTTTTACTTACAGTGAATAGTTAAAAAGTATGTAGCATTACGTTTCGGGTCTTTCCTCGACCCTTCTTCAGATGCCTCCAGAATCATACTGATCACAAAACGAGGAATCTTCCACGCCCCCTGTTGTTTGATGACTACCTCCCATAAAAGTCGTGCACCGAGCATACCTATCGATCCATTCATTAGGCAATCCAAACTCCACAGTTCTTACAACCTCCTTGGAAGGTGGATGAAAAATAATGTTCGTTTTATCCCCACTAAGTCTCCCATCCACTCTTCACTTATATCACCTTCATATCGATTCATTGATACTTCCTGGTTTTCGATAATCTTCAACGCCTCAGTCACTTTTCTTTTAACCTTGTCAAAGACCACTTTCACTACACTAACCTCTCCAACTCAGTGTTTTTCCTGAACGATGTGTTGGCTCAAACCTGTTGTGAATTTTCCATTCTTGATGTCCCTTTCGTGCTCTTTAATTCTGGTTCCAAAGTCTCTCCCTGTTTCCCCAATATATATCTTGTCACATTCTCCACAAGTCACAGAATACACGCCAGCCATCTCCATTGCTTCATAACTCTTCCCCAGACGTTTATACTGAGAAAATGCCCTTCCTATTGTTTGTTTTGTCTTGTATGCAGGGGTTACACCATACTTACGGAAAATTTTTCAGAACTGCTCACTTACATGCGGGTAATAAGGTATCCCCACATAATTATCATTGTTATTTATTTTTCCCTCTTCCATATCATATATGCGTTTTTCCGCCTTACGCCTGATGTTTTCAATCCTCTTCCCATCAAAACCATTGATTCTTGCTAATCTGAAAATTTCTTCTTTTTCAATCTCGATGTCTTCCGTATTATTACATAGCTTTAATGCCCTTTGCGCAAAATTTCTCCATACATTGTCTTTGATAATATGGTGATGAGCCGACCTTTTGTGTATGTACCAATCACCTTTATTTTCCTTCCTGTAAACACCTAACCTGATTTTAGGATGTTGCACTATAATCTTTATGTCCAAATAATTAATTGAGTTGTTTACAGATTTCTCTAATGTGAATTTAACTCTCTCATGGTATCCATTAAAATCCTCCAAAATTCCATCCGATATATCCTTCTTTGCCACTACCAACACATCGTTGACGTAACGCATGTAAACTGCTATATTGTCCAACCACTTAGGCAATGTTTGTTTCTCCATATAATATACAAAAATAACAGCCACAAAACCAGATACGGGATTACCCATAGCTAAACCTTCAACCTGTTTATATACAGTACCGTTAAATTGAAATACGTTATGGTTCGTACATGCCCTGTACCATCTCCCATACTCATTGACTATTATGCTCTCTACCCCATGTTCGATCAACCAACGAAATAAACATTCACCTGCCAAATCTCTAGGAATACTCGGGTATAAAGATACGATGTCCAGGCTAAATGCACACAAACCTTCGACGTACTCCAATTTATCCAAAGTTTCCTTTGCTTCGTATGAGTTGCTTACTGACCATTTTGTTCTATTCCGTATGTTTTTCAGTCTTTCCACTAGCAATTTCGCTAAACCAAAAGCAGGGTGCTGGTACATCGGTATGATTGGCCTCAACAGGACACCCTCTTTGTGGGTTTTTGGTAGCCCGAATCAGAAAACTGGAAAACTGTTTCAAACCCCCAGATTTTGTGGTGTTAGGAGAAAATCCAATTAGGAAGATTAAAAGAGAAGTAGCTAAGGTTGTAACTAGTAGCATAACGATCAGTGAAGACACAAAGAAAAAAAGTGATAAATGATAAATCTGATTTACCAACATGCTTCGGACTACCAAAAACCCACAAAGAGGGTGTCCCGTTGAGGCCAATCATACCGATGTACCAGCACCCTGCTTTTGGTTTAGCGAAATTGCTAGTGGAAAGACTGAAAAACATACGGAATAGAACAAAATGGTCAGTAAGCAACTCATACGAAGCAAAGGAAACTTTGGATAAATTGGAGTACGTCGAAGGTTTGTGTGCATTTAGCCTGGACATCGTATCTTTATACCCGAGTATTCCTAGAGATTTGGCAGGTGAATGTTTATTTCGTTGGTTGATCGAACATGGGGTAGAGAGCATAATAGCCAATGAGTATGGGAGATGGTACAGGGCATGTACGAACCATAACGTATTTCAATTTAACGGTACTGTATATAAACAGGTTGAAGGTTTAGCTATGGGTAATCCCGTATCTGGTTTTGTGGCTGATATTTTTGTATATTATATGGAGAAACAAACATTGCCTAAGTGGTTGGACAATATAGCAGTTTACATGCGTTACGTCGACGATGTGTTGGTAGTGGCAAAGAAGGATATATCGGATGGAATTTTGGAGGATTTTAATGGATACCATGAGAGAGTTAAATTCACATTAGAGAAATCTGTAAACAACTCAATTAATTATTTGGACATAAAGATTATAGTGCAACATCCTAAAATCAGGTTAGGTGTTTACAGGAAGGAAAATAAAGGTGATTGGTACATACACAAAAGGTCGGCTCATCACCATATTATCAAAGACAATGTATGGAGAAATTTTGCGCAAAGGGCATTAAAGCTATGTAATAATACGGAAGACCTCGAGATTGAAAAAGAAGAAATTTTCAGATTAGCAAGAATCAATGGTTTTGATGGGAAGAGGATTGAAAACATCTGGCGTAAGGCGGAAAAACGCATATATGATATGGAAGAGGGAAAAATAAATAACAATGATAATTATGTGGGGATACCTTATTACCCGCATGTAAGTGAGCAGTTCGGAAAAATTTTCCGTAAGTATGGTGGAACCCCTGCATACAAGACAAAACAAACAATAGGAAGGGCATTTTCTCAGTATAAACGTCTGGGGAATAGTTATGAAGCAATGGAGATGGCTGGCGTGTATTCTGTGACTTGTGGAGAATGTGACAAGATATATATTGGGGAAACAGGGAGAGACTTTGGAACCAGAATTAAAGAGCACGAAAGGGACATCAAGAATGGAAAATTCACAACAGGTTTGAGCCAACACATCGTTCAGGAAAAACACCGAGTTGGAGAGGTTAGTGTACTGAAAGTGGTCTTTGACAAGGTTAAAAGAAAAGTGACTGAGGCGTTGAAGATTATCGAAAACCAGGAAGTATCAATGAATCGATATGAAGGTGATATAAGTGAAGAGTGGATGGGAGACTTAGTGGGGATAAAACGAACATTATTTTTCATCCACCTTCCAAGGAGGTTGTAAGAACTGTGGAGTTTGGATTGCCTAATGAATGGATCGATAGGTATGCTCGGTGCATGACTTTTATGGGAGGTAGTCATCAAACAACCCACGCAGCACGATATGTATAATATACGTATATTTTAGAGCTACATATATATCTTACGATTGGTCAAAGTCAAAACGTATTTTATACGTATATTTTATGTCCAATATATACATGTCTAAAAACTGTTGTAATTTAATCCTGCTTTATATTTATAATATATCAAAATTAAAGTTACTGTTACATAAGTAAGATTAAATATAAAACAAAATCGATTTGATTGTTCATTTGTAACATCAAAATTACCTACAAACTATACGTAAATTTTACGTCTAGAATTGTACATTGTAAACACCGGTTTATTGTGTTTTACTCTAGTAAATCGATTTGGTTAAATTAAGGGAACGCAATAAAATTTACTCACGCTAATCAGAAATTAATTTAAAAAATGGTTTAAAATGATTACATCCGTACATTCAGTAGAACTATTTTTTATGACTGGCGGCCATCTTGTCTGTGACGTCAGCAATGTAGATCTGCTGATTCAAGGTTGTTTGTTGGCTGTTGGTGGTTGCGTGTATAAGTTTCTCTTTTATAGTGTTTTATTAACAAGAAATTGTGTGTGGAGAGAATTGCACTGTTCTGTTGCAACTACTCCCTATGTATATAACATAGAAACGAAGAATAAATGTACATGTGTGTGTATTTAAAGCTGACGAAATATTATGCAAGGTGCAGTGATCTGTAGGGTAATACCCTAGATCCTAGAATACATTTCCTAATTTAGGCCTACCTGAATGTTTGTGAAGACTTGCTCCTTCATGTAGAAGATTAAATGAGGCAGAAGAAAAACATTTACACATAAAACAGTACTGGTAAGTCCCTGTGCAAGATTTGTTTCACATATATAAATTGGCCTATCATAACCTCAACGACTTGCAAACTGATTTATAATGCAGATGCTGTGGTAATTAGCTCTGATCATAATAATTTACGATAACGCTGCTAAAGTATTTCTTAATTGTTTCAGGAATTCACAATGCCTAGGTGCTGTAGTGTTGCTGGCTGTAAAAGGAACTACAAGTCACAACATGAAAGTGTTAGTACATTTTCTTTACCAAAAGACGAAGAACTTAAGAAGACATGGCATAGAAAGATTCCTACAGACTTTACAGGGGTAAGCAAGCCTGTTATTTGTGTGAAGTATTTTCCTGAAGAGAGTGTGACAAGAACAGAGACATTTGTAGTTAACGGTGAAATAAAAACATTTCCTAGAACTTGCCCTAAACTGAAACTTGGTGCAGTACCATCAATATTTCCTAATCTGCCTGAGTACTTGTCAAGACCAGGTCCATCATGCAGAAGAAGAAAATTTAAACCAAGCAGTTGCAGAAAGCTTAAAAGAACTTAAAAGTTATGTTGAATGACAAGCTCTGCATTGTTTGGAAGATGTGATGCAGTACTTCCTAAGTGTAACAGAAGGACTTAAAGGGCAGTGGATTAGCATAATGGCAGTAGAAAGGCTAGTGCTGTGCTTAATGGATGTTAATGATGATGTTCCGAAGATTCTTGGTTCAGTGTGTATTATGAGCGATCTCAGTGTTTTGCTTACAATAAATAATTGCAAAATACCTCAGCAAGAAGTCCCAAAAAACTGCAAGATAGTAAGCACAAAAAGTGTTCTTGATGACATTTTTAGTTATTGATATCTCATGTATTGATAGTATATGTAAAATGTATGTGAGCAGTGTACATTTATGAACCAAAGGCCCTATATTGGCTACATAAATTATATATAAAATATACGCTTGATAGATCATCTTGACATATTTTTTACGTATAGATATTGTACATCAATAGTATGTATGCGATTGTTCGTATAATTGATATATATTATATGTCTGTATTGACATGAATAGACGTACAATATACATCAAAAAGTGGGACAATTGAGCGTATATTATACGTAGATTTTATTTAACCAATATGTGCGATATACATTACCTAGATCTAGGGATAACGCAATTTTTACATATATTTTACGTATGTGTGCTGAGTGGGAACAGGGGGCGTGGAAGATTCCTCGTTTTGTGATCAGTATGATTCTGGAGGCATCTGAAGAAGGGTCGAGGAAAGACCCGAAACGTAATGCTACATACTTTTTAACTATTCACTGTAAGTAAAAAAAAATTTATATAATTGTGTTTTAAACTAGAAGACAGTGGAATTCAGGACCAATATGACTATTTTTGACGATACTAAAATATCTTTTTCCAAAGATTACACATTCAAAATTTGCATTTGGTTTTAAGACACTTGACACCCTCATAGGCCTATTTATTTTCTTCAGTAACTCAGGCCCTACTTGCCTTCCATGGCTGTCAGCAAAAATTTTTATTTGTGGATTCTGGTTATGTCCATCTCTGCATGTTGTTACGTCTGGATGTTTGGAGATGTATTCGGGGATTGGGTTTGTTGCTGATCTTCCAGGTTACTTAAGATTGAGAATCTGTTCTTAAATAGATTTACTTCTAAAGGAGGGAAATTTCCTTTCTGGAAGTTAACTGGTGTCACTGAATAGTTTGGTTTAACTAGTTTAGATTTAGGTCTACTCACATTAGTCCAATTTGCCAAAGGTCTGTTTTGCACTGTCAAAGGTATTGTCAGAAATTTTGCTGATGGTCATTTGATGTGAGTTAAGGTTAGGGAATATTAATATACATTCATGGACATTAAAGTTAATCAGGGATAGATAACTAAATTCAAAACTTTCACTTTCAGGCATGCCAGTTCAAATCCCCTACGGTTTGTGTTTACTACTGACAACATTACACCAATAATGGATACATTCCACGATACCGGTATCACATTCCAAAAAAAAAAAAAAAAAAAAAAAAAAAAAAAGAAAGAAAAAAAACCATTCATGTTACAATCAGCGTTCTGAAAACAGAACTAGACCTACATGACTGTTACAATGGACTACAGACTATGAGCAAAAGGATTTAAAAGGGGAAAAAATTATCAAATTAACATTAATAATAAACTATTCAGGTCACGGAAAAGCAGTCTAAGAAAATTCTTACTATGTTCCCAACAATATTGCTGCTCACTTGTAAGAAATATGACTTTAAGATGAAGAATTATCACACCACAAATCTTCATCTCCCATGAGTAGCATGATTTTCTAACATTACACAACAATCCTTTATCTCATGTATGAAGAGCTGGTGTTTAACAAGACTAATTTTTTGGGCAAATCCTTTGGAACAGACATCACACGTGACTCTTTTATTTCGAGTATGAATATGCATATGTGTTTTGAGATGGCTTTTTCGAGAAAATGTTTTTGAACAAACATCACACGAGAATGTTTTAACTCCGGTATGAATGGGCATATGTGTTTGGAGATGGCTTTTTTGAGCAAATGTTTTTGAACAGACATCACACGAGAATCTTTTATCTCCGGTATGAATAAGCATATGTGTTCTGAGATGGCTTTTTTGAGCAAATGTTTTTGAACAGACATCACACGAGAATCTTTTATCTCCGGTATGAATAAGCATATGTGTTCTGAGATGGCCTTTTTGAGCAAATGTTTTTGAACACACATCACATGAGAAAGCTTTTACTCCCGTATGAATAACCATATGCGTTCCAAGATTACTTTTACAAGTAAATGCTTTCGAACAGATATCACATAAGAAACCTTTATTTCCAGTATGAGCAAGCATATGCTTTTTAAGAAGATATTTCCAATGAAATGATTTAGAACAGATATCACACAAGACTCCTCCTTTATCCCTTGAGTGAATAAGTATATGTTTTTTGAGTCGAGTTTTAAGAGTAAATACTTTGGAACAGACATTACAAGAGAAACCTTTATGTCCTACATGAATAAGCTGGTGTTTCATAAAGTTGCCTCTTCGAACAAATGCTTTAGAACAGACATCACATGAACTTCCATGATCTCCTGTATGAGTAACCATATGTACTTTAAGGTTACCTTTTTGAGAAAATGATTTGGAACAGACATCACACGAAAATGCTCTAACTCCTGTATGAATAAGTTGGTGTTTAATGAGATCACCTTTTCGGGCAAATCTTCTGGAACACACATCACATGAGAATTCTTTAACTCCTGTATGAATAAGCTTGTGTGTATTGAGGTTAAATCTTCGAGTAAATGTTTTGGAACAGACATCACATGAAAATCCTTTTTCTGTATGAGTATGCTGGTGTCTATTGCGATTACTTCCTTCATCACAAGAAAAACCTTCCTCTTCTGCTTGCACAAGCAAATTAGTTCCAACAGGAAATTTCTGAGATTGTCTCTGTGGACTTAATTCGTTTGAATACGGTACTTTATCAGTAAGCATTTGCTGATTTCCTTCATCTGATACCTTGGGAATTTTTTGGAACGAAACCGATCTTTCTAACATGTGAACAGTCTTGGACTTTGCCAAGATATTGCAGTCTGGTGAGCAATTCTCATTTTTAGTCTGAACGTCTTTTAGATTGGATATTACAGGTTTAGGCTCACCCTTTGGTTTAGTATCAGTAATGTCGTGCTTTACGCATTTCGGCAAAAAGTCACAACTATCTTGCTTTATTTCAGTTTGCTCATAACACTTAAGCTCACGTTTTGTTTTAGTGCCAGTAAGTTCTTGCTTTAGGCATTTCGGTGAGAAGTCAGAAATCTCTTTCTTCATTTCAGTTTTCTTGTAAGATTTACACTCGGTTTTGTGTTTACTATCAGGAAGTACGTGCTTCATGCATTTCGGCGAGAAGTCACAACTATCTTCTTTAATTTCAGTTTGCTCATAACACTCAGGTTCACGTTTTGTTTTAGTATCAGTAAGATCTTGCTTTAGACATTTTTGCGAGAAGTCAGAAATCTCTTGCTTTAATTCAGTTTTCTTATTAGGTTTAATATCAGGAAATTCGTGTTTTACATATTTCGGCGAGAAGTCAGAAAATATATCTTGCTTCGCTTTACATCCTTCAGATTCTGATTTCACCACATGCTCCATTATGTATGGGGGACATGAAGATCAGACCCGATCGGAATCTTGAGCTAGGTTACCAGTAGCCTAGTTCACAATCTGTATAACCGAATCACTGTCTATTAGGTCCCCAAATCCGTTTTTATGTTGAAGACCTGAGCTTGGCGTTTAAGCCAAGTAGGACATTTAACGAAGTCCCTTGAGTCGTAAACGGCTTATATTTTAAAAATTCAATGAGAATTCGCAAGCTGCACTTCCGGAATAGGGATGTAGCGAACTAGAACCAGCAGATGTCTCCACTGCTCTAGCCGGTATGCGCTAGCCGTTCGTCACTTGTTTTTCCAGTTGTTGTCTGCTGGTTCCATTGAGCTCTATTACATACTGGAGGTAGCACTGCATGATGAAAAATCGTGACAGCAGGGTCCGCGGTCCGCCATGAAAGTGAACGTATAATTTAGCTTCTGTCCCGTATCTCCTTCTAACAAACTCATGTGTATTAATGGAATTATGAAGATGTATTGGCTTTTTAAAACACTTTTATGAATGAAACGTTTCAATATAAACTACTTGATGCTTTTTAAGTACATAACTAAACTAATTTCATATCGTAATGGTTTGGTAAAAATATTTATTTAATCTCAATCAGGCGTGAATGTACATTGGTAACTTAAACAGTTGTAAACACTCGCATTTTAAATATTAAAATAACTTCACAGTAGGCCTTCATTTTGCGATATTATGCTATATATGTAGACAAAATCTGTTCTGAGTGCTTTGGAAATGTACAAACCGTGACCTTCAACTTTACCGTTACTGCACTGGATACGAATCACATTGTTTTTATTTTTTTAAATTAATTCCTGTAGACTAGCGCAAAGGGAAGCCGCTGAAATAAAATTTCAAAATACTTTAAGTCAGTAGGCCTACTTAGAAGTTCCTTTTCTTCAAATCTGAAATTTAATTAGCCATGCTATTTATCTTCTTGTTCTTGCGACAGACAATCGTCTGTAGCCTTTTGTTCTTTCTCAATTCTGTTTTGATAGGTGATGGTGGGAGATCATCTGTTTGTCTGTTTATCCATTTTCGTATAATATCCAGCGAGGTCTTATACAAAAACATCTGCTTCCTCTTATTTCTGCAATTAAAAACTAGCATGAAAAATTTAGGCCTACATGCATAAGAATACTATGTTTACATGATTGACATATTGCATAATTTATATTCCTACATGGTACCTAAAGTAGGCCTATTACGAACCAGAGGCGTAACGGGGGGTTTTTTGGGGTTTGAACCCCCCCCCATTGATTAAAAACAGGAAAATTGTACAATATTTTTAAGTCTGCTTATAAATTGCTTAATACGAGTATAAAGCGTGGGAAGCTTAAAACTCGTTATTGTGCATCTTAATTTTTAAAATTTTCCGGGGGAGGACCCCCGAACCCCCCTCTCCCTGGGGGGGATATTCCATACCCCTCAGATGTTGTGACCCCCCATATGGTCGGCCTGGTTACGCCTATGTTACGAACCAGTTGTCTTTTTGGAACAATAATTTTTTGAAGGTGTCCTGGAAAATTGAAGAGTGATGGTACATCATTTTTTAATAATTTTACAAGTGCACCAGACCTTGACTGATAGTAATCAGGTGTAAAGTGTCTGCTGCTTAATGTACTGTACGCTGTGGGTGACGAATATTCTCTGCGCATTGCTTGAACCCATTTCTTCGGAATATCAGGCCAAGAAAATGGAAACCCGTACAAACAGGCAAGAAAAAGACAAGCGTTCGTGGCTATGCTACGCTTCAGGCTAAGTCAGATTTGGCCAGTATCCTCAAAAGTTCCAAACAAAAATAACCTACTTGTGAAACTTAAGTCCACTTCCATTTCTCTGGAGCTCTGTACAGTCATATACCACGCAATATGTGACCATTTTGTCATGAAAAATAATAAAAACACATTCATAAATAGACTTTAAGAACACTCGCTATATGTTTAACATAGGAAGCACACTTCACCAATACGTACGGTGTAGCCAACTTAACAACAAGTGAACGTCACGATTTATGCAATTCCAAAGCACAGCTGTTGTGTATCCTGTTTATCTATTGAGATCACTGGCTGGTTCGATGCTTTCAAATGGCGTTTAATCTTAGCAGACTGAAAAATATGTTCGAACTTTTCTATTTTTGTAGCGGGTAAAACGCTACTAGGCGCATTTCTTTGTATACTGGACACTTCCAGAATATATTTACGCGAAAAAGCTTAATGAAAAATTTCCATTTCAGTTTTAGTTTATTAATAGCTGTAGATTCCTTAAGAATTTCAGCTTCGTCATTAAATTACAATATAATACAATAAAAACAATTACAATATAATATAATAAAAATGTTAGATCAATAGTGCTAGTAGCTAAAAGTAGTATTTCAGCTTCATCATTAACTTACAATATAATACAATAAAAAATTACAATATAATACAATAAAACACTAGATCAATAGTGCTGGTAGCTATAAGTCAGGCAGTGGCGAAGGAAGGGGGGTGCGGGCTGCCACGGGTGCCATCACTCGAGGGGTGACAAAATAAAAATGTGTCTTTGTAAGTAAAAAATCGCTCAAGGGAATTTAAAGAGAATAATAATATTATTTAAAACAATTAAATAAGCTTAACTTTCTACAAGTCAACATGCGTATTGAAACTTCTTTTAGATTTAAATTCAGTCAAGAAAGGTAATAAAACGCAGCTGAACTGGCCGCTGTGTTGATACGAACAATAATATTATGGTTAGGGGGAGGGATGTTTATTTCTGCCGATGCTTGTCTCTGCAGTTTTATTAATTTAAATGAGACTTCAACAATCTGTGATATTTTATATCACTCAAGCTGCAACCAATTCTACCCGCTGCGGCAGTCATGACTTTGACGAAAATAAACTTCGAATGTGAGTTGACTCCGAAGTCTCCTTCAATCTAGATTTTGAACTGGGATGTGCGCATATTTAAGAATAGATTATTAATAATACAGTTTCGTAAAATAATTACATTACTTGTTTATGAAATTTATTAGGATCAACCTATAAAAAATTATGTATAAATTTAGGCTTGCCAGACATCCCGGTTTCAGACAAAATCCCGGTGTCCCGGCCGGTTTACTTCACATCCCGGTAAAAATTAAATTTGGTTTTCTAGATGACCAAAAAAGTCTAAAAATAATTAACTATGAAGGATTATTTAAGATAATTACTTTGTCATTTATTTCTGCACTGTATGAAAAGTGAAAACAGTGGAAGCAAGAAAAGACTACCAGAAACGTGATTATTTCATTGAAGAAAAATGGCTCAGACTGTTTGGTCACTTCAAGGAGAATCACATCAAGATTGTTGAGTATGCCGTCTGCGTACCTGCGACATCAGTACCAGTTGAGAGAGTATTTTCTTTGATGAACAACGCATGGACTGATGATAGAGGTTTGATGAAGGAATCTACGGTTAAAGACTTTATGACATGTAAAATTAATATCGGATTAGCTTGTGAAGTTTTTACAACAAGATTAAAACAAAACAAAAAAACTTTCTAAAAAAAGTCCTAGCCAATGAAATGTACGTGTAAATATTGTTCAAATTTTTATCCCTCATTCAAAGTCTTTCTTCTTATTTAAGTAAATTTTAAATATTAACATGTTAGAAATAAAACGTTTAAATTTATATGCTTATGCTATTTATTATTACACCTGGTTTAGGTTCATAATCAGTAACTATTTATTCATAGCATTGAGAATAAACTACCCTCTATAACATTCTAAAAACCCGCCAAGGGTGTGTACCCTTGAATATCCACGACGCTGAGGGGCATTCCGGTGTCCCGGTTGAACATTTCAGAAATCTGGCAAGCCTATGTATAATTCACATAACTTCCTCTGCCCAAATAAAAGTTAGCCTCCCCTTAAAAATAAGAGGAAGTTGTCGCCAATCTTGGTGTCATATCCCCAAAAGGTACCTAACCCAAATACAAAATTTTGTTTTCGTAGGATTTTCCGTTGCAAGAGGCCGTATTGCAAAGAGCGCTTATTCAGAGTGGGTGGCTTATAACTACCCTTCAGAGAATTATTTCGAAAAAGTGTTTCAAATAAAAGTTTTAGCTCTTAGTATAAGCAACCCCCGTGCAAAATTAAAAGAAAATCGTTAGAGCCGTTTTCGAGAAAACTTTCTTTATGTAAAAATAAGGAAAACTTGTCTCCAATCTTCGGTTCACATCTTGAAAGGCATCTGACATAAATACAAAATTTTGTCTTTTTATCAAAATTAATTTTTTTTTAAGTTCGCGATTTCGCTTGGAAAACAAAATTTAAAAATATAAAAAATCACTCAAATAATAAAAATTTGCACAATTTCGGGAGTGTATTGTGGCCTAGATGTTCACTTTATTAACGGTAACATCCTCAGTCTGTCGCTCACGAAAACAATGTATACCTGTCTGTCTATAACGTACTTTAGATTAATAATAATGTAGGTTGGTGAGCCTAACAGAAAATTGCGGAGGACCACTGGAATAAAAATCCAGAAAATGCAAACTAGAAAAAATAGGAATGTTGAAGGAAGCAGGAATAATGTAGGATCAGAATCAATGCTTTATTCTTACACTCTTGTAGAATCTGGCTTTCCTTCTTTCTTCTAGTTTTATTTGGTATTAATCAGTATTTAATTATAATTTCCTATTTGCACTAGGTAGATTTCAGGAGTGATTTAAGGTTCACTTGTTATTAGAATATACTATGTTTTGTTATCTACAACAAACAATCTAAGTTTCTTTATTTTAATTCCATTAGTTACAGGTTTCTAGAATGATTGAGCTGTGTTGGCTCAAAATACTACTGCAGTATACTCTGTCTGCAAGCAGGAAAAGAGAAGCTGCAATTGTTTGCCAAAACTTCTTAACGTGATAAACACGGAATTACTTTGTTACAAGCAAAAAATGCTAGACCATATCTTGGTCTTTATGAGATTACTATATCTTCTTCAAAACTACTACGGCAGCATATTTAGCTTGCACGAAGAGGAAAAGAGAAGCTGCAAGGATGCCAAAACTCCTTAAAGTTTATGATTGCAGAATTTACTGACATGTAAACCAATCTGTTAAGTCATTTAGACTTTTGTGAATTAGCTTGAAATAATAAAAGACTTGAGACTTTCCCGGCGTTGGTTATATATAATGGTCTCTCGGGCTTCCAACCGGGTTAAAGTATGGTTTATTTCCGAGCTTTCGGCTGCTGTCAGCTCTGCAGCGATCTTCTGGGAGAGAAGTGCGCTAGTTCTGTGACTGGCTCCTTTTTATAGCTGGTGGAGTTTGCAGAGAGCGACCAAACTCTACGGAGTTTGTAAAGAACATCCACAACATCAAACTAGACCCTCAAGATATACTAGTGAGCTTCGATGTAGTGTCTTTGTTCACAAGAGTCCCACTGAAGGATGCACTACAACTTCTAGCGAACAATTTTACTCCGGATGTCATAGCACTTTTCAAGCATGTGTTGACGTCTACATATTTCCTGTATGATGGGCAGTTCTACGAACAGCAAGACGGCGTGGCGATGGGCTCTCCTCTCTCACCGGCCATTGCGAATTTTTACATGGAACACTTTGAACATCTGGCCCTGAAAAGGACCGATTACAGTCCCAAATATTTCTACAGATATGTGGACGACACTTTTGTGGTCTGGCAGCATGGCATCGAGAGACTAAATGACTTCTTGGGCCTCCTAAAAAGCATCCATAGTAATATCCAGTTCACCATGGAAATAGAGAAAGACGGGTGCTTGCCGTTCCTTGATATTCTAATCTGCAGAAAAGCTGATGGCAGTTTAGCTCATAATGTGTACAGAAAACCCACCCACACAGATTTGTATCTAAATGCCAGTAGCCACCACCACCCAGCGCAGAAGAGAGGCATTCTAAAAACGTTGGTACATAGAGCCAGATCCATCTCGGATGCTGACAGTCTAACAACAGAGATACAACATCTCCGGAATACCTTCCGGCAGAATGGCTACAGTCACAAGAACATCGCATGGGCCCTGAGAAAGACTGATCGCCAGCCCCCCACATCGTCGGAAACCGGACCAAAACTGGCTTTCATTCCGTACATGCCTCCGGTCTCCAACAAGATAGCCAGACTGCTCCACAAACACAACATCAAGACCATACATTTGCCACCACCCAAAGTGAGACAATGGGTTCGCCCCGTGAAAGACTCTCTAGGATTACGGACTCCGGGGATCTACGAAGTCCATTGCCAATGTGGAGCCGTCTATATAGGGCAAACAGGCCGGACCATTGAGGCCAGGTGCAATGAACACAAACGCTGCATCCGGTTGGGTTACCCGGAAAAGTCGGCGGTAGCTCAACACATGTACGACCATGACCACCACATCAACTTCCTAGGTGTGAGAAACCTGGGCAATCAACCTACCTACTGGGGCCGGGTCGTGGCCGAAGCTCTGGAAATAAAGCTACACCGCAATAATTACAACAGGGACAACGGGCTAGAACTCAGCCAAGCCTGGAACTCAGCAATCAGAATTCTACAGGAACGGGCCAAATCAGGACCAACTTCAGCACCAACCAATAGCATTCCAGCTTTTCACCCCGGGATTTCCTGTGCTCCGATTGGTCGCTCTCTGCAAACTCCACCAGCTATAAAAAGGAGCCAGACACAGAACATCCTCTTCGAGACCGCGGAGGCAGGCAATGCGACTCAGGGGTTGCTGACAAAAGAGCTAAGTAACCACGCTAAGGCTTGTTGACAAAAAGAGCAAGTATAGTATAGCCACGCAGCTTTTACCGGAGCGCAGCTCCACACTCTGCGGCGGCATTGAAGGACGACTCCCTTGTATCCCATCCCTACAACCATAACCTAAATCCTATAATCCCAGTTCGCTCCTAGCCTGGCCCTGGTCCCGGGGCTCAGGACAGAGCACCTCCGGCCCTGTGATCCGAGTTGAACCCTTCTGAAGGTTTCGACCTCCTGCGGGCCCTCATTTCCCGATCTATGACCGGGAATGGGGCGAGCTCGGGGGAGGGGGGGGAGCGCGACCCACGGAAGAGAACGGCGACCTCGTCGATCGATTCCGAGGGTTTTGTGACCCCAAACCCTAAGAAGACCCATCGTCCTCCGACCCCTAACGCGACCTTGACACCGACGACGACTGCGAACTCTTTCGCACCACTTGAAAACACGGAAGACGAAATGACGGACCGCGCTGAGAACGCGCAACGACCCAGACGACTCCCGCCCATCGTGGCGGAACTTAAGACAGTGACGCCTGCAATACTGAAAGACTTGACACGACATATGACTGACTTCGAGGTGGCATATGCGGCACAGGGGGTGCGCATATACTGCAAGACGAAGACGGACTACGACGCGACCTTGACTGTGCTCAAGGCCAAGCAGGTTGGGTACTTCACCCACCCCGTGGAGGCTAGAGTGCAGGCCAAGGCAACCCTTAAAGGACTACCAGCGACCTTCACAGCGACCGACATATTGAACGAGCTGGAGGCCAGGCATCTGCCTGTCCTCTCAGTTCGTCAACTGACAAAAACAACCCAAGACGACAACGGCATGCGCGGCAAAGTGCCACTGCCTGTGTGGATCCTTTCTTACGAGAAAACCCCACAGGCGGCAGAGGCTGTACGCGGCATCAGGAGCCTTTACAATGTGAGGGTCTCTGTTGAGGCGTACAAGCCGCTGAAAGGTACTCAGCAATGCTACAGATGCCAAGACTTTGGACATAGGGCACTGTATTGCACCAGGGCAGAGAGATGCGTGAGGTGTGGAGGATCGCACTCGTCGCGCGCGTGCGTCCGCGACCCGCTTTTACCGCCCAAGTGCGTTAACTGCGGAGCGGCACACGCAGCAAGCTCGAAACAGTGCCCTAAGTACGAACGTTACTCACAAAGGACACAGACAGCCAGACAGACTCAACGGCCTGCGCAGATGCAGAGACAAGCAGCACCACCGACACAAGAAGAATTTCCTACTCTGCGACCACAGACGAGACCAGTCCCAGGCTTCCAGCCCGAGACTCAGACGACACGCAACGGCAATCGGTCCTTTTCAGGAGCAGTGACTTCTGGACCACGACGAAATGACAATACACCACAGACAAGACAACCGACTTCCTCCAACGCAGACGAAATTCTCGAGCTGCTACGAGGTACTGACGTGACGTACTACATGACGCAGATAGTGACTCTGCTACAAGACTTAAGACAACCGGCTGATCCGGTGACAAAGCTTGTGCGATTCGCCACAGGAATTTTGTCACTGTTTAGCAATGGCCCTTAGACAACCCATAAATCGACCACTTAGACTACTTTACTGGAATGCAAATGGCATAAATAGGGATAGACTGGACTTTGCACAGTTACTTGTACAAGAAGACATAGACGTAGCACTAGTAGGGGAAACCCGAACGTCAGACCGCACGACAATACGTATACAAAATTACGCGACATATTTGACACCAGGACCTGTAGCGGGGGTGGGGGGCACAGCAGTTTTTATAAAATCTGCTATATGCCATTCCCACCTACCGATAGACGGACTGACAAATCTACAAGCAACTGCTGTCGCCGTCTACACTGGACGGGAGCGGCTAGCAATAGTTGCAGCCTATATATCTCCCAACGCAGACGTACTAGATGCAGACTTAGACATAATAACCACACTACAAGACAGCTTTGTAGTGGGCGGCGACCTAAATGCAAAACACACAGACTGGAATTCTCGTCTCACCACAAGGAGAGGCAGAATTATACGAAACCACTCAGACAGACACAACTACGATGTACACGGACCACAGACGCCAACACATGTTCCGTTTAATCCGGAACATAGACCAGACGTACTGGACATACTTCTGGCAAAAACAACAGCACACATACACGAGCTAGAAGTATTACACGACCTCACATCAGACCACCACCCGGTGGTCACAACACTAGACACCACATTACACAGACAACCAAACGCACAGTACAGAAAATTGCACACGAACTGGGCTCTCTTCCGCCATATATTGCGACAAGAGATACCAGGAAATGTAGTAATTAACACACAAGACGAACTTGACTTGGCCACTCACACTTTCCAAGTATCTGTAAAAGATGCTTACGAAAGGGCCACGACAATACAACACATACAGCGACCCAGCGATGACATTCCAGGCCTATTAGGCCTAATACAACAAAGACGACTGTATCGCCACCGCTGGCAGCGATACAGACAAGTACAAGACAAAACAGAGTTTAACAGACTGTCTAACAAAATAAAGACACTCATACGAGACCATAAAGACAGAACACTTGACGAACGGGTGCAGGCCGCGGTGGAAAGCGACAACATATGGAGCGCCATTAGGCCTTTTAAGGCCAAAGCACCGCGGCGCAACACCCCTATACACGGACTAAATGGACTTGTATACGAACCACAAGACAAAGCGACTGCCATAGCTGACTACCTTGAAAATACATTCAGATCCCCAGATATAGGAGATGATGATTTTCAAGACGACGTACGCAGGACGGTACGAGACTTCTTAAACACAATACCGACACACGTAGTGCCATTTGCAACCCCGACAGAGACAAAAAAGATACTACAAAGACAGGCAGCCAGAAAAGCGCCAGGCCCCGACCGCTTGACGACAGAAACGTTACGTGAACTTCCACGTAACAGTCTAACACACATGACGAAACTATTCAATGCGTCGCTACGGTTGAACTACTTTCCAAAGACCTTTAAAAAGGCTACTATTGTGACATTCCCCAAGCCGGGAAAAGACCCTCTGTTCCCACAGAACCATAGGCCTATAAGCCTACTGGACACTACGGGAAAAACACTAGAAAGACTAATACTAAAACGACTGACGCCCTATTTGGACCGACACATACCACACCACCAGTTCGGGTTCAAACCAGAACACTCGACTACACTGCTATTGGTACGAACAGTAGACAACATCACTACTGCTTTCGCAAACCAAGGACACACCGTAGCGACATTTCTAGACATTGAAAAAGCCTACGACTCGGCCTGGCACACTGGCCTTATCAGGAAACTGATAGACTGTGACGTCCCAGACTCGCTGGTACACATGGTACGCAGCTACTTACGACACAGACAGTTTAGAGTGAGGGTAGACACACGATTTTCAAGCTGGAGGCCTATACAGGCCGGGGTCCCGCAAGGGAGCGTGCTGTCGCCCACACTCTATAACATTATGACACACGACATACCACACAGTGACCAGACATTTCTAGGACAGTACGCAGACGACACGGCAGTATTTTCAACACACAGAAATATACACTATGCCGTGAGACGACTACAAAGACATTTGGACCGCATAACGCAATGGTCCGATAATTGGAGAATTAAAATTAATTCTGCCAAGACTCAGGCCATTGTGTTTACGAGACGAAGACCACGTAACTATAACAACATAGTTATAGACGGCCAAGACGTAGACTACACCGACCACGTGAAATATCTAGGAGTAATTCTAGATAAATCACTGACATGGAGACAACATGTAGCGAGTGTACGCAACAAGGCCTACACTCAGCTACTACGACTGTATCCGGCGCTAAGTACGCCAGCACTGACACTAAGACAAAAAGTGACGTTGTACTGTACACTAATTAGACCAATCATGACATACGCCTCACCGGCGTGGGGCTATATACCCGACACTCTGTTACAACGGTTGCAGGCCGTTGAAAACAGAGCGACAAGAATGATAGCTGCGACAGACTTCTACACGAGAAATACGCAACTGCACGAGGACTTAGAACTTCCGTTTTTAAGGGAAGTCATCAGACAACAAGCACAAAGACTAGCAGACGGACGAGACGAACATCCCAATCCTATAGCAAGGGCTATAGGCACCCAAGAAAGGAGACGGGATGTTCACAGACGAAACCCACACGACCTACTGACATAACCATGACAGTACGACAAGACTGTGGTGAAAAGGGCCACATACCTAGAAAGACAACCGTGGAGACACGGGGACTTCAGACTGAAATAACACACGACTGACAATACTATGACGGGTCATAGTGCAACAGCACTGGCACCATAAACCGACTCAAGACAAACCTGACTAGCGCAGAAGGGAGTCAACGTCTGGCACTGGAGTAGTAAGGTTTCGAAAGAGCTAAGTCACCGCAGCTTATGCTGCGACTCCCGTAGCCTCCACTTATACAGTGCCAGCGGAGACTGAAAATCGGCCCTTTTTAGGACCAATCAGCCGCTGACCTTCACTTACTCTCCTGGCTGACTCGGCAGCCAGAGAGCTAGACAGCGACCATTCCTTGGTCCAATCCCTTCACCGTAGAGCCTATCCCTTACTCCATCGGCTCCTAGCCTGGCCCTGATCCCGGGGCACAGGTCAGAGTGAATCCGGCCCTGTGATATCCGCAGTGAACCCTTCGGAAGGCCTTGACTTTCTACGAGCCCTCGACTCCCGATCTATGGCCGGGGCGGACGGGAGCTCGGAGCAAGTCGGCGAGCGGGACCCGAGGAAACGATCGGCGACCTCGCCGGTCGACTCCGAGGGTTTCGTCACACCGAATCCTAAAAAGACTGCTACGACCTTGACGGTGACTACTACTCCTACCCCCACACAGAACCGCTTCACGGCTCTAGACGAGACTGACGAGATGGACCAGACACCTACTGCATCTTCTCCCTCCACGAGAAAGCAACCGCCGATTGTGGCAGACAATATCAACGTCACGCCACAATTCCTACGAGACATTACCTCACATTTGAAATCACGACACGAACTGAAATATACAGCCAGTGGAGTGAAGATTCTGACGACCACACGCGACGACTACGACGCGACCTTGGAAGTTCTACAAGAGAAGAAGGTGGGCTACTACACCCATCCGGCAGAAACGAGACAAGTGACTAAGCTTACCCTGAAGGGACTCCCACCTTCTTTTACGGACCAAGACGTCCTGGACGATTTGAAGTCCAGAGAGATGCCGATACTGCATGTACGGCAACTTAAGAAAACCCAGGTCGTAGAGAATGGTATTCGGGAGCACGTACCTCTTTCTGTGTGGGTACTCACCCTTGCAAAAGACCCCCAGGGTCTGAACAAGGTACGAGAACTCCGAACTGTGGCGAACATTCGCGTCACAGTAGAGGAATACAAAGCACAGAAAGGGACAGTGCAGTGCTACCGATGCCAGGACTATGGCCACCGTGCCATGTTCTGCACTAGGCAAGAACGGTGTGTGAAGTGCAGTGGGAGGCACTCCACCCGGGCATGTGTTAAGCCACCCCTAGCTCCGCCTAAGTGCGCGAACTGCGGAGGTGCGCATGCTGCGAACTCCAGACAGTGCCCGATCTACGAACGGTACGTGAGTAGAAACCAGCCCCGAGACACGCAGCAGACGAGACGTACAGCCCCCCCACCCCCACCAATGACTGATAGTACTCACTTCCCTGGGATGACTCCTAGCACCAGACCCATTCCTGGCTTTCAGCGGCCAAGCCCCCAGCCAGCTGAGAGCAGACCGATCACGAGACAAGAAAAAGACAGAAATCGGCCCTTTTCAGGACCAGCCGCACCATCTGGCGAAGCTGTGGAGACACTACTCGACATATTACGGACGACTGACGTGACATTTTACGTCACAAAACTAGCAGCATTGCTGCAAGGTCTAAGGGAACCTGCTGACCCTGTCACAAAGCTAGTGAGATTTTTCACTGGACTTCTGTCAGTTTTCAGCCATGGACATTAGACGACCAGTACGCAGACCAATACGACTCCTCTTTTGGAACGCAAATGGCATAGAAAGGGAAAAAGTAGAATTTGCCCAATTACTTGTTGACGAGGACGTAGACATAGCGCTCGTGTCAGAAACACATCAGAACGATAGAATGAGGTGGAATATTCGAAATTATTCCATATATAAGACTCCAGGCCCGAGGGCTGGCCGTGGGGGTACGGCTGTAGTGGTTAAATCCACCATATGCCACTCCCTCATAGACATAAACGGTCTAACGGACATACAGGCTACAGCTATCAGTATTTATACTGGTAGAGAGAGACTAGCGTTTGTCGCAGTGTACCTCTCTCCGGGAGCAACTATGACTGATGCAGATTTAGACATAGTTACAACCCTATGTGAAAATTTTATTATAGCAGGTGACTTAAACGCCAAACACACAGACTGGCACTCCCGAGTTATTACTCCGCGAGGCAGAGTACTGTGGAGACACGCAGAAAGAAATGAATATGAAATCATCGGGCCGGTCAATCCGACCCATGTGCCATATAACCCTGAACAACGGCCAGATGTACTAGATATACTCCTGGCAAAAACAACAGCCCAAATACAGGACTTGCAGGTTCTATATGATCTCACGTCTGACCACCACCCTGTAGTTACTACTATAGATGTAATGCCACATAGGCAAAGACAAGCGCGGTTAATACGAAACCACACAAACTGGGCTCTGTTCCGTCATATGATACGACAAGAGATACCAGGAAACGTAAAAATCGAGACACGAGATGAATTAGATATAGCAACAACGACCTTTCAAACATCGATTAAAGATGCTTATGACAGAGCGACCACAATCATACAAGTCGAAAAGCCAAGCGATGAGATACCGGAATTAATAGACCTACTAAGATCCAAAAGACGCTATCGCCACCGCTGGCAAAGATACCGACAAGAAGAAGACAAAGTAGAGTTCACTCGTATTTCAAATAAAATACGCAGAACAATATACGATCACAAAGACAAACAAATTGACAAATTTGTCCAAGCCGCTATAGACGACGGCAATGTTTGGAAAGCAATTAGACCTTTCAAACCACGAGGACCTACACGCAATACTCCCATTCATGGACCAAATGGTCTGGTATATGAGGCTCACGACAAAGCAACGGCCATAGCCGATTATTTAGAAACGACTTTTAGATCACATGACATTGGAGATCATGAGGAATTTCAAAACGAAGTTCGCAGACGAGTCAGGAACACCCTGAGACAAAACCCGACATACGTTATGCCATTTGCAACTCCAACTGAGGTTAAACGACTAATACAAAGACAAGCCAGTCACAAAGCGCCAGGCCCAGATAAATTAACATCAGAGACACTGCGTGAAATACCACGCAACGCCCTAACACACATGACAAAAATATTTAATGCATCTTTACAATTAACACATTTCCCAAGCCCCTTTAAAAAGGCGACGATAGTGACCTTTCCAAAACCGAACAAGGACGCCATGTTCCCACAAAATCATAGACCTATAAGTCTCCTTGATGTAATGGGAAAAATTCTCGAAAGACTCGTCCTAAAAAGAATGACGACATACCTAGACGATAAGATACCAGCCCACCAATTTGGATTTAAAGCGGAACACTCCACAACGCTTCTTTTATTAAGGACCGTAGATAGTATAACTGCGAGTTTTACTAACAAAATGCACACAGTAGCAACGTTTCTAGATATAGAAAAAGCATACGATACGGCCTGGCATACTGGCATACTAGGAAAACTAATAGACTGTGACGTACCAGACTCACTAATACATATGATAGACAGCTATTTGAGACACAGACAATTTCGAGTTAAAGTTGACTCGGAACTCTCTGAGTGGAAACCTGCTTATGCAGGCTTACCGCAGGGGAGCGTCTTGTCTCCAATACTGTATAACGTATACACCCACGATATGCCTAGAAGCAATCAAACATTTACGGGACAATACGCGGATGACACAGCAATATTTTCGACGAATAGAAATATTAATTATGCTGTACGCAGACTGCAAAGACACCTAGATAGGCTAACGCAGTGGAGCGAAAAATGGCGCATTAAATTAAATCCCCACAAGACCGAAGCCATTGTTTTCACACGCAGACGATTACGGCCCCACGATAATATTGTGATCGATGGTGAACGAATAGAATTCAAGAATCATGCGAAATATCTAGGAATAATACTAGATAAATCCCTTACTTGGGGAAAACATATTTCATATGTACGGCAGAAAGCATATAGCAGACTGTGCCGACTATATCCAGTACTGAGCAGTACTTCCCTGTCCTTAAGACAGAAGGTCATAATGTATAAGTCACTAATAAGGTCACTAATGACATACGCTTCTCCAGTATGGGGATATGCAGCTGAGACCCATGTAAACAGACTACAGGTAATACAAAATAAAGTAATTAGAATCATTACGGGAGCAAATCGCTACACAAGAATAGCGGAACTCCATGACTATGTTGACTTACCAATGCTAATCGACATAATTAAAGAACAAGCTAGGCGCATGCGAGACGCCTATACGCAGCATGGCAACCCTATTGTAAGAGAAATAGGTACGCTAGAGCGCATGCGAGACGTTCATAAACGAACGCCTCACATGCTGGTGCAATAACTTGTATTACAAGTTAGCACACACAGCCTTGGGCAGGACGAGACAGGAAAAGGAAGCCGTGGAGGCACGGCTAACCACCACACGAAAGAAAACAGACACAAGTCCTATTACGCAATTCGCTTTGATAGAGTCAAGCTATTCTGCCTTGGTTTTTTGCGGTTTTCCAAGGCCTGGCAACAAATGTTGGAATAGTCCCCTTGCAAAAGCCGGGCCGCAACCCGCACTAATTCTAACAACCCATTTTCAAAATTGTAATAGGACCAAGAAAAATTGGCGACACACCACAAGATGGGTCATGGTGCATTAAGCACTGAATACCGTAAACACTCGAGAAATCTGACTAGCGCACTTCTCTCCCAGAAGATGGCTGCAGAGCTGACAGCAGCCGAAAGCTCGGAAATAAACCATACTTTAACCCGGTTGGAAGCCCGAGAGACCATTATATATAGCTTGAAATAGTTTTACTTAACTTCTCTAGCGACTGCATCTGATGATAATGTGAATTCATTAGCCGGACTTTGGCTAAAGGGGGATGTACAGTTATTGATGCTGTAGATACACGATGCTGTAGATCATCCTGAACGGTGGCCAGTAGCGAGTCCTTCCATGGCTACGAGCTACGCTCCACGAAGTTCTAGGGATGCCTTCGAATCCACCTCCAAGTGGATTAAGTAGTGACTGCAGATGCTGGTTCCATGATGCGTAGTTATATGCAGTTACTGTACAATAATATATTCAGACTTGTGGTCTGTTTGCTAAATTTGGGGCTGTGCCCTTACGAAGCGACGATCAGTGATGAAGGTTGATGAAGAAGTGAATGAAGTCCAACGGCCACAAAATGCGTTCACATAATCATCTTACAATAAAGTCATTCATAAATTCGATGGAAAGCTAATCTTGAAATTTCTAGATGCTTCCATCCTAAAGCAGGCTTTTATTAAATAAGGTAACATGCAGTACTCTTTCTGGAACACATAGAAAAATATATGTGAGAATTTGTTTTATTAAACAATGTGCCTTTGTGGAGAAATAAATAAATTTCTTATGGGAAGTAATCTAACTTTTCAGTATACTGTCCTTAAAGGCAAGTATAGATAATCGATAGTCCGCTCTTAGTGCTCTACGCTATTCTGGCTATAAGGGCAAGTGAGAGTATTATCGATTACCAGGCTGGCGATCGATATCTGATCGATGCCGGCAAGACAGCATTCTGCTGCTAAGTAACATTAATGATTGAATTTAATGATAATAGTTACAGGAATAAATGTACAAAATTATTCCTTTGCTTATTACAACGGTGTGTACAATAGTTACTTTCTTTATTTAAGTGTAAATAAAGAGATATAAGCGTGTCAAGAATTCTGTTTACTAGTAACTGGCATTAGTGCCTTGTAGTGACTTGTATTAATACTTTATTGCTATAAAATCACAATGAATGAGCTCTAAGCTCTGTGAGCTTACAAATAATAATAATAATAATAATAATAATAATAATAATAATAATAATAATAATAATAATAGCATTTATTGTCTTTAACAGTACAATGTACAATGTACAGCATATTGTGCTTCATATGTATGTCTTTTCTTAATCCTAACAAACATGGCGAAAACATGGTAACTCGATTCGCTTTATGGATGGTTGATTCATAGTATACCATGATTTCGGAGCTTCGTTTTGTTCTTATATAACAATGTAATTATTAAAAATTTTGCACAATTCGTTGAGTTTACGACTTAGGCCTACATCAGATAAATTCGATGCTGCTGCATTTATCGACAAACTCTTAAACTCTCGTGGAATTACCTTTGACTATCCAAAAAATAACACTTGGAACTGTTCCAAATTTTAATAATTTAATTGGGGGGTGACAAGAAATTTTCCGCACCGGGTACCACATAAGCTTCCTACGCCACTGAAGTCAGGTAGCTACATGACAATTCAGTATACAAATTAGTCAGATTAACCTTACATTTATCATTAATTCTATTATCATTATCATTATCAATTATATGACAATTCTATCTGTTATAGCAACTTATCGTTATTAATTATTTCTACAATTCTTCAATATCATACAAGCATTTATTAATAAGAATTTTTTTAAGTTGGTGTTTGAAAGTTGTGCCAGATAGTGATTTTAATGTTGTTGGTAATTTGTTGTATAGTTTAACTCCTATCACGCTGACATCTTTATTTGAAATTTGTTTGGTATGTATTGTCTTGTGATAGTCTTCTTTATTTCTGGTATTGTATTGATGAATTTCATTATTTTTTATTGGTTGTCTTTCAGTAATAAACATAATTACAATATATACATATAATGAGTATATAGTTAGCATACGGTTCAGAATAAATACATCCCTACAAGATTCTCTAGGTGCAAGGTTATATATTATTCTTATACACTTCTTTTGTAGAATAAATAATCTTTGTGTATATGTCTTTGCTGCACCACCCCACAGTTCTATGCCATATATTATATGTGGGTACATGACTCCATAATATATCAGTTTCAAACATTTTTTGTCAACTATTGATTTAAAGTAAATTAGCAAGTATATTGATTTACTAACATTATTACACAAATTGTCTTTGTGCTCAGCCCAAGTTAATCTACTATCAACAATGATTCCTAAAAATTTATATTCGTATACTTCTTCAATTTTGGAAGTCTCAATCTGAATATCTAGTTTCTCTTTGAGTGTTTTGCTTCCCTGAAAGAAAACTGTATTACTTTTGTTTTACTCATATTACATTTTAGGTTGTTTTGCTTAAAAAAATCTAGTAAATATTCAACTGAATGTAACAAATTTATTTTTAAACTATTGATATCTTCCCCCCAGCATAATAGTGTGGTGTCGTCAGCATAAGAAATTATTTGTGTTTCATGTGTTTGGCACATGTCATTTACATACAGAATGAATAATATGGGACCTAGAACAGTTTCCTGTGGAACTCCATATTTTACTATTTCATATTTTGATTGTACTTTATTAATTAAATTATCACACTTGTAATATATTTGTGTTGACTGTTTTCTTCCTACCAGATAAGTTTTTATAAGATTATTACCTACACCACGTATTCCATATTTTGCTAATTTGTGTAATAAGATGTTATGATCTACACTGTCAAAGGTCTTAGATAGGTAAAATATTACAGTACCAATCTTTACGTTACTTTCCATTTTTGAGATTGTTTCATAGAAAAACTCAATTAGAGCTGTTATGGTAGACAGACCCTTCCTAAAACCATGTTGTTGCTTATTTATTATATGTTTCTGATTCAGAAAATGTAATAGTCTATCACATATTATTCTTTCAAATATCTTAGCTAGTTCTAATGTCAGTGTGATAGGACGATAATTATTTATATCCTTTTCATTTCCTTTTTTATGCAGGGGCCGAACTAAACTTAATTTTAAACATTCAGGAAAGATCCCATTTAAAATAGAAAAGTTTATTAAGTGTTCTAATGGCTTAACAAGTGCATATTTACAGTGTTTTGGCATAAAAGGACTGATATTTTCCCAACCACTGCTATGTTTATTTGACAAGGAGTTTATTATTTTTATGATTTCAGTTTCTGAGGTAGGGCTTATAAAGAACGTGTCATCATTATCCTTAATGTTACACTTATTCTCTAAATTGGTTCTAGTAGGTTTAGCAACTTCCACAAAAAAAGTATTAATTTTTTCAGTCAGTATAGCTGGGTCTTTCTCTAACTTCCCATTTAGATTTAATTCTAAGTTTTTATGAATCTGTTTTCCCTTTCGAGCATAATTTATAATGTTCCAATCAGTTTTACTAATATTATCAGAGTCATTTAATTTCTCCTTTATATTATTACATTTTCAATTATTTAAGCCTTTTAGATACAGTTGTTTTGCTTGCTTATATTTATTTTTGTAATACTCAGTATTTGTTGATTTATAAAGTTCATACATGTCCTTCATATATTCCCTTAAGTTAGTCGTACTACTATCAAGCCGTAATTTATTGGCCTTGTGTTTAGTGTTAAAAGCTATAGTTTTAATAGGGCAAAGTGATACTTAAAGATTTTATGGAATATATCCCATTTTTCATCAACGAAAGTTGTAGTAAAGATATCTTCCCAGGTTTCTTGTTTTAGTCGGTGAGATAGTTCAGCTATAGAGTCTTTGTTTATTACACGTTTATTTTGTACTTCTTTTTCCAATCTACAACATATAGGCATAGCAAAGTCAACACTCTGAGCAAAATGATCCGAAATATGTGTGTTAATGACTTGAATGTTATCAATAGCATGTACATTTGTTGAGATATGATCTATAGTAGAGGAGGTTGAAGATGTGACTCATGTTGGCTGTTTAATTACATCTTGTATATTGTATATATTAAACATATAGTTAAGCTGTTTATAATTTGTATCTAGATAATTTAGATCTATATTGTAGTCACCTGCTATAATAATTTTTCTATTCTTAACTACATATTTACTTAGTATTAGCTCAAATTGCTTTAGAAATTCTATTACTGAAGTACTAGGTGACCTATATATTCCAATAACCAGGATAGATGAATCCCTCATAGTAACTTTAATCCCGACCACTTCAAAGACTTTTTCAATGCAGAAACTCTGTAAATTTAGGATGTTCACTTCTATATCAATGCGAGTGAATATCATAACACCACCACCTTTCTTATTGTTCTGACGCTATATAAGTCGAAAAGAAAGAAGAATAAGCTGACAAATACTGTGAGAAATGCCCGCTATTAACTACATTACTATGTTCCCGACGTACAAAATGTTATGCAGATATGCTGCTAATTGCTGCTAATGCTGCTAATTTGGCGATTGGGTTTCATTCAAAGTAACTAAAAGAATATACCTCTAAGGTTCAGACAGTAAAAGACTAATTGATATACGTGATAAACATTGATTTATATGGTGTGTATTCGCAGACATTTGAGTGGCTTGATATCAAAGGCAGACATCTGACGAATTCATAAATTCTGAAAAATGCCAGTTCCTTATATACAACTTATATTTATGTATTTTTTATGACTTCTTTTTCATATTTCCGCTTAGAAGTCCCAAATAAACTTTGTTCTGTTTCTGATATTAGTATCATTAAGAAAGTCAGTGAAAATTAGCTTTGAAAATACAGATGTCCTATTTTGAAACAAAAATTGACAGATGTCCGCTTTGGATACAAATATGATGGTAGGTGTCCGTTTTTGATCCAAATGACTCACCGAGAAATTCCATATCAGACCAACCCTAATATTGCTAAGAAAGATAGGAGGTGAAAACTGAAATACAGTACGAATTAAATACCAATACATTGTCAAAATTCCTTAAACAAGATTTTATTTTATAAATACTTCACGATTCTCGCGATTGCACCAGCTAGCATTAATATTAATTCATTATTACTCTATGCCCTGTTAACGAGGTTTTACCGCGTTACATTATTCGTTATGAATAATTCTAACATTTCTGACATCAAACTTTCACCACATGATAGATTAATTTATTTGGTTTTACATATCAAATTAGCATATCCAAAATGTGAGGTTGATGTTTCTCCACATTTCTTTTCCACTTTTCTGAATTGCTTTTCCTTCTTCTTGTGCTCCCTTCACTAACTGAAATATTATTCTCCATGGGAACACTTTCTATTTTCAATAATACCTTAAATAATATTATACAATATTCTTATATTCAAAAATATTCTTATATTCTTATATTCTTGTGTTTTTACAATACACATCCAAGAGAAAGTGAACGCGGCGACAAGAGCGATGAGTGACATAAAACACATACAAAGATTATCACTTGCGACTGCTATGAGTCTTTTTAAGATAAAAATTGCTCCGATAATAACATATGGTTTGGAACTAATGTGGCCACACCTGAAGCGTAAGCAATTGATGGAAATGGAAGCTGTCAAAGCCACATTTTTTAAACGAGTGCTGTGCCTGTCAAAGTTTACTCCTTCGCGGCTCGTGTATTTGCTGACAAGAGAGCCTCCTTGGATGGAAGAGTTAAGGTTGGAGCTGCTTCTGCCATCAACACCCATCTTTGTGGCGCTGGTAGAGACGATGAAACTAAAGAGATCTGAAGTCTGGGAAGAGTTCTTTACAACTGATGCAATGCTCACCAGAGACTGGATGAAAAGCTCATATGACCTGAGGCACATAGTGACAAGATTTTCAGTGCATGGGTTCCATTTCAGAGTTTGTAAGAACAAGAACTACCACCAGCCAGAACCCGGATGTGAATGCTCGTTGTGCGGCAGACGATGTGATAGGTATCATGTAATGTGGTGCGAACAGAGAAAGCAATCTCTGACCCAGTTCTGCAGTGACAAAAACGAATAACATTTATTTAAACTTTGCACATTGTGCGCATTTCCTCATATAATAATAATTAAATAATATTATTACAAGATCAAAATAATAGTACAAGCACGCAAGATGAGCAAAACAGATTGTCACATTGGGAACAGTAGCATCCATTGGTAAATCGGAAGTCATGTGATCAGATTCTAGCTCCCGCATTGGCTGCTTGGTAGATGTCCGATGTTGAAGACAACTTGCACAGCAGGAGTCCGAATTTGAAACGAACCTTCAACTTTGAAGCAAAAAATTACGTGCTTGCGTCCGTTTCTGACAGAAACCGATTTCACCATTGGAAAGAGGAGACAAAATCCTATAGGAATCCACTTCTTACTCAATTTTTCCGACAGATGTCCGCCTTTGATATTAAGCCACTCGTTTTTAATATTATTTATTTTCTATATCAAATGAATATTTAGCCTATACCGTCATATTAAAAACTTATTCAAAATCAAAATATTAAAATATGTTTACAACACGAAAACTTACCTTTTCCTGTCCATAATAGTTAAAGAAATATATATATATATATATATATATATCTTGAGAATCGATTACACCTTTTTTCTTCTCATTTCTCATTATTTCTTATTCCTTTTATTATCGGTATGCTAGACCATCGTTACATGATTTTCATTTCTAGTTATGAAACAGAATATTGTTAAGAATATTTCATTTCATGACAGCAGATTATAAAGGCAGAAATTTAATAATTATCATACGTTAAGTTATGTAGCCTATTAAATTGGCAACACTATTGTCACAAATTTTATTCGAGGCCGTCAATCTAACTTGGCTATTTAGAAATCACAGAATTTAAATTTTGATATCAGATGCAATAGAAGGATACAGTAATATACACATACTTATATAGCAAAATAAAATAAATAGGCCTAACATAACTAAATAAATTAAACAGGGAAGTGGTCTTTAAATATAAAGGTGCACTAAAGATACAGTTTAACAAAGGTATAAAACTAACACAATGCACTGTCATTATCATTGCGTTGCTAGGCAATTTTAATTTATTATTAATTGTAATTTACTCTATTTTTAAATGGCCCATAACATTTTCTCGATGCTCACGGCAAATTTAATATTATTTTAAAATTTAAAGAATATCTAATCCCCACACTGCATATAAATATTCATACATTGATAACATATTACTGCAAGTCGAGTACAAAATAATGTCGTCTGTATCGGAAATATCTCACAATATTTGTTCTGCTGTGATTTTTCATTCGTATTTTTGACACTTCAACATTCTAGAAGGGCCCAGAAGAGAAGGAAGTACGTATAGTAGCCTCGTGTCCTCAATAAAAATATAAAATTACGTACATATTTTTCGGACTGGGAAGATGGAACGCCATTTAAAAGCATGGTGCCAGCAGACGAGAACTGGAAAAACAAGTGACGAACAGCTAGCGCATACCGGCTAGTACACCCACGCTGTCTGTCGGAGAAGTTTGGCGAGCTACATCCCTATATCAAATACTCTCAAGAAGTAATGGGCCATTCAGATAGAAACTTAACCGTAAACGTAAGAACGTAAACTTAAACGCAAACTTTAGCACGGCATTGAGCATTCGCAGTAGTATAGGAACAGACCGGGCCCCCGATTGAGGGGAAATGGGGTGGGGGTGATTGCAACATAGTGGTGGGGGGTTACGCAATGGAGGGGAAGGGGGCGGGGCCGACTGTCTTACCTCCAAGGTGAATCTGTAGCAATGTTCTAACATGTTCTAACATGTCTTCAAGGTTGTCTTTTTATGTATAAATACAGATGAAATGTAAAAGTGTTCATCATCTCTAGCCTGTGTCACAGAAAGTGTAGTGTATTCTCCAGTGCCTTCGAGACGACTTAATTAGAGGTAAGTACAAGAAAATTACATTATCATTCATAACAAGATTCCTGAAAAGCATAATTAATTATCTATACAGGCAAATATTATAAGGCTATGAAAACCAATTCACCTTTCCCTTTAGTTAATGACGATAATAGAATACATGTACAGTTAAGTGGTTCGAGCGATGGTTCTATGCTACATACCATCTCACGTCAACGATTGTATGTTTTGATAAGAATATTACACGCGGAAATTCATTCACAGTAACAAATATAGTATATCCTTTTATAAAAATAAATTTCGAGTTAGTACATGATAACTAATCAAAATATAAATTAATTCTAACGTCCTCAGCTCGAAGCCCCTGATTGAATAAAGCAAGTGTATTTAAAAAGCAAAGCATTGATTTTAAACTCTATACAGTAAATTTTTAAATTTCATATGGAACCCGAAGGTTCATTGGCATGCTTACTTGAGTCCGCCATTCAACCTTATTCTGTTAACTAACTATATAGCCTTATATTATTACTGATATTTTCCTCAAATGTGTGCAGCGTGGGGAATATTCATCATCATTTTGTCTAATGGTAGTGTAAATCAAGAATACTAGACTGTTAGCTCCGTGTTTTATGATGGGTGTTTTTTTTTAATATTTCAATTAGCGAAACTACATAACCCTATATAATAATACTTACTTATTTACTCAATGGTAACGCCTATAGCCCTATTAATCTAGTGTACATACTGTTGGTACAGGTCCTGGGTTCATACGAAACGTAGTATCGCCCGACTTTACCTATAGGCTATAGTAATTAATAACTCATTTGTATGCATAGGCTTTATTGTTAGGGGATATCTCGCTAGGGTTATATCCTTATTAAGGTAATGGACATACTGTTGGTACAGGTCCTGGGTTCAAATGAAACTTAGTGTTGCCCGACTTAACCTTTAGGCTATTGTAGTTAATAACTCATTCGTTTGCATAGATTTTATTGTTCGGGGATATCTCACTAGGCCTATAGCCCTATTAATGTAGTGTACATACTGTTGGTACAGGTCCTGGGTTCAAATGAAACTTAGTGTTGCCCGACTTAACCTTTAGGCTATTGTAGTTAATAACTCATTCGTGTGCATAGATTTTATTGTTCGGGGATATCTCACTAGGCCTATAGCCCTATTAAGGTAGTGTACATACTGTTGGTACAGGTCCTGGGTTCAAATGAAACTTAGTGTTGCCCGACTTTACCTATAGGCTATGGTAGTTAATAACTCATTCGTGTGCATAGGCTTTATTGTTCGGCGATATCTCACTAGGCCTATAGCCCTATTAAAGTAGTGTACATACTGTTGGTACAGGTCCTGGGTTCAAATGAAACTTAGTGTTGCCCGACTTAACCTTTAGGCTATTGTAGTTAATAACTCATTCGTGTGCATAGATTTTATTGTTCGGGGATATCTCACTAGGCCTATAGCCCTATTAAGGTAGTGTACATACTGTTGGTACAGGTCCTGGGTTCAAATGAAACTTAGTGTTGCCCGACTTTACCTATAGGCTATGGTAGTTAATAACTCATTCGTGTGCATAGGCTTTATTGTTCGGCGATATCTCACTAGGCCTATAGCCCTATTAAAGTAGTGTACATACTGTTGGTACAGGTCCTGGGTTCAAATGAAACCTAGTGTCGCCCGACTTTACCTATAGGCTATTGTAGTTAATAACTCATTCATGTGCATAGGCTTTATTGTTCGGGGATATCTCAGTAGACTTATAGCCCTATTAAAGTAGTGTACATACTGTTGGTACAGGTCCTGGGCTCAAATGAAACCTAGTGTCGCCGACTTTACCTATAGGCTATTGTGATTAATAACTCATTCGTGTGCACAGGCTTTATTGTTCGGGGGATATCTCGCTAGGCCTATAGCCCATATTTGTACCTCTGAGAATGTTTTGTAACACTTAAAATAACATTTTATTTGTGAGTGATAGAATTTCATAGTTTTAATAAATACAGTTCTCACTCAGTATGCTTATACTTATTTTACACTTAACTCATATACTGTGAATCATTTATTACATTTTAAGATATTTTCACGAAACATTTTAAAATATTTACATTAACCCATCCAAACATACATTTGCAATAAAAAGTGACCCAGCGTGAATGCTCCCCCCTATGACCTCAACAAGACAGGATTTCCATGCAAATGCTTTTCTTTTAAATATTAGTTTTGTCATCAGTTCTCCCAAATATACATTTATAATAGTTTGCAGAAGAATTAGGTGTCGGAACGGGAACATATTCGTATGATAGATATATTTTTAGAAAATCCTATAACTTACATAGTTACACCTTCCCTATATAAGAGACTGAATGGGTCGCTTTGTTCACAGTTTATCACAGAACTTCTATCCGTAAGGAGCTAAAAAACTGTAAGCCCTCAGTTGCAGGTGAAAAAAAAGGTGAGTCTATATTACTTTATTCATTTTTATAAAGTTAAAATCAAAGTTTTCCCTCATAACCTATTTGCTGTACACTTTTAAAACAACATTACATTCACTCATTAATTTTCTCCTTGTTATAGGTTTTATCAGCAATCAAAACGTTCTTTAGTAGTGTTGTAAGACAATGTCTATCCCTTGTATCGATATTTGCTCGTCATCAGACTCTGATAGCGAAATGGATACCTTTACACTGTCCGATTCTGAATCTAACGTGTACACAGTCCAGGATAGCGAACCTAGGACCTACACGGTTCAAGATTCACCGACAGGGACTGTTACACTTTCGGATTCCGAATATGGAAACCCTGCAGATGTGTACACGATCTCTGATAGCGAGCCTGAGATAGATGCGCAACCAGAGACTGGTACACTTCGCGGAAATGGTGTAGGTAACATTACGTTACGGGAGTCTGACGATGCCGTTGATGATAATGATGTAAATCTATCTGCGCCCAGCACGTCGAATAATACAAGGGGAAATGTAAGAGACCCACCACCTCCTACATTTCATCTTGTAGAGAGTGCACGTAAAGAGTACTCTAGGTTCGATGCTGTTGGGTTGCAGATGATTATCAACCTAACTGAACCATCAGGTGATGTAGAATCAGATCATTTCGAGAGGTGTTTGAAAGATGCCATCGACTATGCTTTAGTAGAGGCTAATGACTGGGATTTCTTTGGCGTGTCCATCTACAATGAAGTCAATCAGATGGACAAACCGATAGGTCTGAGTTTTAGGAGAAAAGATCAATTTAACATTGAGGTACTGAAAAACGTCGTCAGTAAAGTAAGTCAATCTAACGCCAACTTCCGTGTTACCGACCGTTTGCGTTTAGTAGTCGACATTGTTCATCTACCTAACGGAAACGGTATTGGGACTGGTATCAAGACGAAGGGTCGTAAGATTGACTTACTGGCCCATTTGAAGCAAAGTGTTATTAAGATAAAGGCACTGATGAATTGTTTGGCATTCGCTGTAGTGATTGCAATCGCTAAGGTAGAAGAAGACCCTGATTTCCGTCTTTACCTTAAGCGTAATATGACTAACAACCGTATCAAAGCAAAAGTTGCCGCATTTATTAAAGATTCAGGCGTTGATCTCAGTAGAGGAGGGGGACTCCCTGAGCTTGCTGTGATTCAAAACTATATCAAAGATAAGTATAGGCTAGTGGTTTATAGTGGTTTTAAGCTCGCTAAGATGTTATTCGACGGTAACAATGGACAGGACAAGAAAAAACTGTATCTCTTATACGATCCCGAGACAAGACATTACCATACTATAATCAACTTACGGGCAGCTATGGCTGTTAGATACATTTGTGAGGGGTGTAATAAAGGGTTTAATATTGTAGCAACGAAACATTCCTGTGATTATGTTTGTTCTATGTGTAGATCGATACCGCCCTGTATCGATAAAGGACTATCCTTACTATGCAATGTATGTGATAGAACCTTTAAAGGTCAAGAGTGTTTCGATAAGCATAGAAGCAATCTGATCGAAAGACGTCCTGTCTGCATGGCTCTTCAAAAGTGTAAAGAGTGTAAAATGCTTAAAACACTTTGGAAAAGTCATGAATGTTACAAGTCTTTCTGTCAGTATTGTAAAAAGCAGCAACCATCGGGACATCAGTGTTACATGGCCAAGTTGACGAATAAAGTTAATGACGCTAAGAAGTCTTCTTCCTCAACTAAAGACAGCACTTTAATGGTCTATTATGATATCGAGTCGACCCAGGACACCAGACTCGAGGGCAATACGTTTCTTCACGTACCGAACCTATTATGTGTTGAACAATCTTGTTCTACGTGTGAGTCATCCAAGGATGATGTGTGTGCTAGATGTGGACCACGTAAACATTCTTTCTGGGAAGATCCAATCCGTGGTTTCATGGAATATCTAAGAATGAACAGACCTCAGTTTGAGAAACTCATTATTATAGCTCATAACGCCCGGTCTTACGACCTACAGTTCGTTCTTGACTTTGCTATTAAGGCCGGATGGGTTCCTGACGTTGTTATGTCCGGATGCAAGATACTTTGCCTAAAGTTTGAACACTTGGTCTTTCTAGACAGCTTAAACTTTATCCCACTACCTTTGTGAAGTTTCCCCAAAACTTTCGGTCTGGCTGACGTGGCCAAAGGTTATCACCCTCATCTATTCAATACGATCGCTAACCTCGATTACGTTGGTCCACATCCTGGTATCGAATTTTACGGATCGGAGACCATGTCTAAGGAAGGTCGCGAGGTCTTTCTAGAATGGTTCGAGACCGTAAAAAACGATGAAGCATACGATAATCGCGCAGAGCTCCTAAAGTATTGCCAAATGGATGTCACAGTCTTGAGAGAAGCCTGCACTCTCTTTAAAAGACTTTTCAAGGAAATAGCTGATTTCGATATCTTTGAAGAATCTATCACTATTGCGAGTGCTTGCAATCGCATCTTCAGAAGACTTTTTCTCAAAGAGAACACAATAGGTCTGGTCCCTCCCTGCGGTTACCGTAAAGCAGACAGGCACTCTAGGAAATCCCTCATGTGGCTTATCCACGAAGCCAGGGAGAGGGGAATATTCATCCATCACGCTGGTAATGGAAGAGAAGTTCGCCTGCCCGAGCTTCCAAACTGGAAGGTGGACGGTTTCTGTGATGAAACACGAGAAGTGTTTGAATTCCTCGGGTGTTATTATCACGGTTGTCTCTGCAGACCTAACAGAGCTGTACCCGTGATGGATTCGTCTTCTGAATCCCTGTCCGTGAGATATGAAAACACCATGGCCAGATTGAAAGCTATCCGAGATTGTGGGTATACTGTTCATGTTATGTGGGAATGTGAGTTTAATGAGGTGCTCGAGAAATTCCCACACCTGCGCAATGACCCCCTTGTCGGAGACTCTCCTCTGGTCTTGAGCGACTCGGTTTACGGCGGGCGAACTGAAACCATGCGCCTCTACCATAAAGCGGAAGAGCCGCAGAAAATCCTCTATGCAGACGTTATGTCTCTATACCCATACGTCTGCAAATATCTCAAATTTCCAATAGGGCATCCCACTGTTCATGTAGGGGATCAGTGTTTGGATGTCGATGCCATGATGAAGAAGGAAGGAGTCATTAGATGTACCGTCCTGCCTCCGCAACAGCTTTACCATCCCGTTTTGCCTTTCAGGTGGGGTGGTAAACTCTTGTTTCCCCTTTGCCGTTCCTGCGCTGCTACTATGGAGCAAGGGACCTGCACTCATGATGAGGAAGAGAGAGTACTCACAGGTACTTGGATTGTGGATGAGGTGAGACTGGCAGTAGAGAAAGGGTATACTGTTCAGAAAGTCCACGAATTCTTAGAGTATGAGGTTACCACCTACTCTAAAAGTTCTCGTCAAGGAGGACTGTTCGCGGACTATATAGACCTGTTCCTCAAAATAAAGACAGAGTCCAGCGGATACCCTAGCAAGGTAGTGACAGCAGAACAGAAAAAAGAATATATCGATCTGGTCTACGAGAGAGAAGGCATTAAGTTAGACCCTACCCAGATCGTGAAGAACGCTGGTAAGAGGGCCATTAGCAAGCTTTGTCTCAATTCTTTTTGGGGGAAATTTTGTGAAGATCCCAACAGGGCAAAGACGAAGCTTGTTAATGACTCTCTAGAGTTGGTTACCCTCCTCACGACTCCAGGTATAGAAGTGAAACGGCTCCTTTTCGCCAGTGATGAAGTCGTGTGGAGTAATTATATACCCATAGAAGAGGAACAGGTCCCACTCCCACACACTAGCGTTGTACATGGGGCTTATGTAACAACTGGTGGACGCATGACCCTTTACAAATACCTCGATCAGCTGGATCGAAGAGCCATATATTGCGACACAGACAGTGTGATTTACACTCAGACCGACACAGACGAGTACGTCGTCCCCATTTCAGACTTTCTAGGCGACATGACAGACGAGCTTACAGACTATGGACCTGACGCTTACATCTCAGAGTTTGCTAGCGGAGGACCCAAGAACTATGGTTATAAAGTTTCTATCGATGAAAACACCACAAAAACTGTATGTAAGGTCAGAGGTATCACTTTGAACTACGATACTTTGAAAGTGGTTAACTTTGACACCATCAAGAGTATGGTTTTAGGGGGTGATCACAGTGCAACAGTATCTGTGAGAACCGAGAGGAAGATTAAAAGAAAGCCTGGCCCGACTTTAGTGTCAGAGCCTGAGGATAAAATGTACCGTCTCTGCTTCAGGAAAAGGCGTAGAGTTAGCGGTGGGTTCGACTCCCACCCTTACGGGTATAAATAAGGACGAGGAGACAGTACCGTGTCAGTATGGACTCGTCCTCGTCACAATAATGTTTTGCAGTGAAGAAGTTGTTGATCAATAGAACCCTTATTCATCATACTACAGAAGAATTGGCTGAGTTATCCCCGGATTTTTTAGCTTCTTGTGCAGCTCAAAGTATTTATCTAGTTTACGATAAACTCCCTCAAAGTGTGCAACGTAGTGGAATAGTTAAAGAGTGTCTTAGGTGTGATAAACATTACCCTGTTCACGATTGCTGGGATGGACCCTTGCCTATGATAAGAGAATGTTATGGTTGTCGTAAAGTTTGAAGACCCTTTCACATTAATTGTCTCAGGTCCAAGTTTTTGTGGTAAAACTACTTTCAATTTAAAACTGATCAACAACTTGAAACATCTATCTAGCGTAGGTAAATACAGCAGAATTTTGTGGTGTTTCGGTGAAACTAATGCCATTCCTCCGTCTAGTAAGTTCATTACCCCTGTGACGTATCATAAAGGTCTTCCAGAGTTTAAAGAGAAACAAGACTGTAGTAAACCTGTTTTAATAGTTTTAGACGATTTACTCGACAAAGCTTACTCTAACGAAGTATCTTCAATATTCACAAAAGGTTGTCATCATCGTAATATATCTGTGATTTTAATCACTCAGAACCTTTTTCATCAATCTTCGCATAGTAGAGATATTTCTCTGAATACAAAGTACATGGTCTTGTTTAGAAACCTGAGAGATAAAAATCAGATTACATTTCTAGCTAGACAGGTGTACCCTGAGAATTGGAGAGCGTTTTACAAAGCTTTTCAAAACGCTACGAAGAAAACCCACGGTTATATGTTAATAGATTTTTGTCAAAGAACTAACGATTTGATTAGATTCCGAACTAGTATCTTTCCGTCCGAAGTTACAAAGGTTTACGTGCCTGTAAAGCATGAAACGGATAAAATCTCATTACCATACCTTACAAGTTCTTAAAAAGGCTTCACCCGATTTGAGAAGTTTTATTCTAAAGAGCGGTAGCCAAGAGTTGATACTTGCTATTATAGAGTGTGCTCTCAACGTTTTGAACGGTCACTGTAAACTTCATTCGTGTTCTAAACGTAAATTGAAGAAACATAAAGAATCTTTGAGACATCTTGTTGATAGAAAAGTATCTCTGTCTACGAAAAAGAAAACTTTAGTTCAGAAAGGAGGATTCTTAATTCCCCTCTTGTCTGCTGTATTGTCGGGAATCAGTTCTTTAACGTAATGTTACAGAAAATGATGTTATTGAGCATAAAAGAGTATAAAAATTTAAAACGTGGTGCTGATGATTCAAACTCGTCAGTTTCTAGAGATCCTTACAAAGACTGGGTTACAATACGTGAAAAACAAGATCCCATCTCCGCTAAGAGACAGAAAAGAATATTGGAAGAATCTAGTAAAAGGGATGTTTCACCCGAGAAAACTTCAACACTTGAGAAAACTCCGAGACCTGAGCCCGTAGATGTAAAACCTGATGTTATAGGAGATCTTGCAGGTAAATACCTGTCTGCTTATATAAACTCTCCAAAGATTGTAGATACTGAGTTTGGAATCTATAAGGATAAAGAATCGGGAGAGTATATGATAGGTAATTCTAAAATACAAATAGATCACAACACTTTAAACATTAACAATAGGAAGTACAACACAACTGTAGGTCTATGGGAACTTCTTACTAGGAAGAAAGTAGACTTGAAACAAGTAAGTGATGACGACCTTGACATGTACAAAGACATTTTAATATCGACCAACGGACACTTACATAATAACGAGCTTAAAACCTCTAGAACCAATAAGTATAAACTAGTCATTTCTAAATTATTTCCAACGAAAAGGTGGAGTTCTTATAATCAGAGAAGATGAACCGATTACATGACCTCTATTACAATCCTGGAGAACCTACGGGTTTTTCCACTGCTAGTAAACTTTTCGCAAGCTTCTACCATTACAGATAAGAATATAGAGGAATGGTTGATTGCACAAGATGTTTACAGTTTACATAAACCTATTAGGAGAAAGTTTCCAAGAAATCCTTATTCGGTAAACAACATTTACGACATGTTCGAACTTGATCTAGCCGATATGCAAAACATTTTCGCAAACATAATGACAACATACGCTATCTATTTGTAGCTATTGACGTGTTTTCCAAATATGCCTGGGTTGTTCCTCTAAAATCTAAGAGAGGTACCGAAGTGAAAAATGCATTCAAGTCAGTGCTGGAGATAACTATTAGAAATCCTATCGTAGTGAGAACAGATAAAGGTAAAGAGTTTCTAAACAAAACGTTTCAAGACTTTTTAAAGAAAGAGAATATAGAGTATCGCGTTTCCAACAACCCTGATGTTAAATGTTCGATAGTTGAACGTTTCAATCGCACTTTAAAAAACTAAAATGTACAAATATTTTTACTTTCAAGAACAGTTACAAGTATTTTGACGTGTTGGATAGATTTGTGGCAGGATACAACGATTCCGTACATAGCAGTACAGGAATGGCTCCTGGAAAAGTTACCGACAAGGATGTCCTGAAAATATGGAGACGTATGAGAAACAAACAGCTTCGTGTGAAACCTAGATCTGTACGCTTCAATGTGGGGCAGACTGTTAGAATAGGTAAAGAGAAGATGAAATTCGATAAGGGATTCGAACAAAACTATTCCACGGAAATATTCAGAATCGTTAAAGTAATCAAGCATTCGCCTCAACCTGTATACGAACTCGAAGATCTTAGGAACACTCCTATTTTGGGTCAGTTTTATAGTTATGAACTCACGCCTGTAACTATAAACAAAGACACTGCTTACAAAATAGATAAAATTCTACGAACACGTAAGGTAGGAGGCAGTAAAGAACATCTCGTACGGTGGAGAGGTTATGGTCCAGACTTTGATTCTTGGGTTAAAGATAAAGATTTAGTATGATGAACGAAGATTTTTATATCACTCTACTCAGTGATGCGTCATACAAAACTTTTCCTGCCAATACTCTAGCTAGTTTTCAAGTGCAGTTGGCACAGAGCATAAAGCTGTAGAGGAATCAGTGGGATGTAGGCCTGTGCGAAGTTAGTTACTCTCAGGGGAATGTATCGGAAACGGGACCTACGAAAACCAATCCTTCGAAAACAAATACAAGTAGGAAAGAACTTGTTTTTATATATTGTAATATAATACAATCACAACTTGTAGGAGATGCGTACGTGAAAATGTCTTAGAATCATTCAGTTTCCTTTAACTACAGCAACTCATGTCTTTGCTACAGTTTATTATGTTCCTGTCGAATCATCCGAATTTCAGGTGATAAGTATAGAATTAACAACAAAAACTAGGAGAATTGGCAGACATAAAGGCTAGCACTAAACCAACTATGATTGTTTTACATTTTAAAAAGAGAAGACAGTCTAGTTTATGACTCAGTTGCGATGGATCCGCTCACCGCTTACTACGTCAATCAATCGGGAGGGCGTCTTAACAATCTAGGACCTTTCTACACCGGTAGCCCTTATGTTCAACAAGGTGGAGGTCTAGGTAGTTTCCTGGGTGGACTGTTTAGAATGATAAAACCTGTTCTTTTTTCGGGTGCTAAAGCAATCGGTCGTGAAAGTCTCTCGGCTGGTGCAAATATCTTATCTGATATAGTATCTAGGAAGAAAGGTGAAAAAGTGAAGGACATTGTCGCTAACAGAGTAAACGAGTCAACTATGAAACTTGTGAACAGAATGCAGGGTAAAGGTAGAAAAAGGAAACGTTCATCAAAAAATGAATACGAAAACTGAAATAAGAGATATATTTAGTGGTGTAAAGAGAAGAAAGTAGTCAGTAGTGTCGAGATGCTTGCCCTAACAAAGTCAGAGTTCGACATCTTCGATAAAGCTCCTATTCAGGCAGCAGTGTTGGGGAATGTTACCACATTATGTAAACCCATTACTCCAGTCGATCAGAATGTTCTCGAATTCATAGTTCCTGCAGATAACGATCACTATATTGATTTAAACGTACAGGTCAAGGTGGAAGGACAATTCGTTAAAAACGATGGGAAAGAGTTAACCGATACCGATAAGGTTATAGGAGTAAACAATCTCCTTCATTCGCTCTTTGAGCAGTGTAGCGTTTCTTTAAATGGAACACCGATTACATCATCTGAGAACTTGTATAATTACAGGTCGTATTTTGAAACATTGTTTGCATATGGGGAGGATGCCTCAAAAACTCATCTGACTAACTCGTTTTGGTATCTAGATAAAGCTATCGAAGGTTTAACAGATCCTAACGAAGTTGAACTAAACGGAACATTAGGAGCAAACGCTAAAAACACCGGTTGGGTTGAAAGATATGAAAAGTCTAAGAAATCTAAAACAATAGTCATGATTGGTAAACTTCATGGTGATATTTTCAATCTATCGAAACTTTTATTGCCAGGCGTAAACATGCAGATACGTCTTACAAAATCAAAGAGAGAGTTTTATCTTTTAGGTATGGACAAAGACTCTAAAGTTTTCTTTAAGTTCCTCGATGTAGGTCTGTATGTGAGGAAGATCAAACCTTCTCCTAGTATTCTGTTAGCACATGTTAAGACATTGGAAAAAGGTCATAATGCCCACTACCCCCCATCACGAGAGTGGATTTGAAAACATTCACATTTAGTTAGGGATCTAGATCGATTTCTATCGATAATGCTTACATTGGTACTCTACCCAAAAGACTCCTCTTTTCAATGGTGAAAAATTCGGCTTTCTCAGGCTCAGTGAATTCCAACCCCTACGAGTTTCATCATTTTGCTTTGAATTCGTTTGCCATGTATATAAATGGTCAACAGATTCCTTCAGAAGGGTTAAACATTTCTACAGATCATGAAAAGACTACAACACTAGCTTATGATACTCTTTTTAAAGGTTCAGGGATCCATCACACCAATAGCGGTATGCAAATCACTCACGACATGTATATAAATGGGTTCTTTATGTTAATGTATGATCTAACTCCTGACGCCTCTGCTTCGCATGGTCATAGAAGTTTACCTAATAACGGTAACATTAGAATAGAAGCCAAATTCGACTCGGAATTAACACAAGCTGTTACCTGTATTCTCTATTCGGAATACGATAACAGCATTGAAATTACTAAAGACAGGAAAGTAATGACAGATTATTAAGAGAGATGAATACCACTCAAATAAACCATGCACTTCGTAATGTTCACACTTTTGATGGAGCTTATCCCAGCGATCTACTTCCTTATAGAGTAACAAACAAACCTAAAGCTTACATCATTAATCTAGACCCTCATTGTTCACCTGGTTCACATTGGGTTGCCGTGTTATTTAAAAATCAACATTTTGCCTATTACTTTGATTCTTTTGGACTACCACCTCTCATTCCTGGGATAACTAAATTTATTTGTCAAAATTCAATAAACTGGTCATACAACACTCAAAGACTGCAAGGACTGACAACCTCTGTCTGCGGACAGTATACCTGTCTGTTCATCTACTACCTGGATAGAGGATGGACCATGCAAGAGTTTGTGAATCTCTTCAACACGACAACAAGTCCTGATAGAGAAGCTGAACATCTCTTCCATAAAGCCTTGGGATCGTTGTGTGGAACGAAGAGAGGAGGAGGCCAAAGATGTTTTCCAGAACATGCGCGTTGTAAGTATTTAGCAACTGGGTTTATTATTAGATTAGAAAGTAGGTTACACATATGTTATGACCTTTACTCTGTTTTCCAGAACAAAGCAGATCAATTTCGTCAGCATAGCTCAGTTTCGCTGCAGTGTCTGGAACGAGAGGTCCTCCTCCTAGAACATTCGTGATGTCTTCATCAGAGATGGGCAAGAGCAAGACCAAATGTAAAAAGGTATGTATCGATTATATTCATTACTCTAACGAATGTATTGTATTGTTTTTGTTTCAGGTTTCATCATTAAGCTCTGTAAAAAATTAGATTTCTTACGAGTATTGTTTGTTTGTTTGTTTCAGGTTTCGTCATCAGGCTCTGTAAAGAAACAGAAGATGATCGACAAGGTGGTGAAGGAAGCTCTGACAACAACAACGACGTTAAGAGTTGCTCCTTCTGTAATAGCACGCAGAACCATTTCCTCAACGCCAGAAAGGATCGATACATCAGTTTTGGATTCTACACCATTATGAACTATACTGGGTGTGCCGAGCTGGGAAATTCTAGCGGTGCTTGCCTTATATTATCGCCCTACCTCCTGTCTTCGTTTTTACTGCATTTACCTAAAATGTGTGAAAATATGTGTTACTCTAAACCGTACATGTTTCGAGAAGACTCTTTCAAATTACAGACTTGTAAAGACTTGAAAGAGTGTATGATACATTACGATACTGCTCGTATCGTTCTACGTAATGATGACATTACATATCTAGTGATGAACTCTAGCATAATAAATGACATTATGACTAAATATGTTCTCATGCAAAGTGAAGTGTTTAAGTACATAGACAACAGACAAAGTGTTCCTGCAAGTTGGGAAAATCTATCATTATTGGACATGATTAGTGATGAAATAAATCATCCAGCTCTACTACTGTAAAACCGTCTACTTGTACATGTTATTTCATAGGAGCGTGACAACCTTATGGCTAAAAAATAATAATAAGGTTGTGACGTTCTGAAATGAAAAATTAACCTTGACCGTTTTCCTAATCCCTACATAGCCCTTTCACTTAGATGATAGTAATACTAACACTAACAGTACGAAGAAGAAGAAGAAAGTGTTGTAGCATAGGAGACAAAGAAGAAGAAAAGGTTATGTAAGTATAAACTTAATTATTTATTCTTACCTAGTCTTTTTTGGGAAATCATCATCTTTAACATAGGGCCTTATAGTTTATCACAGGTCCTTATTGCAGCAACTACATTTTCTATTTCCAACGTCACAGGTTGTAACTATAGATAGAGCTAACTTTTGCATATAATTGGGGGTCTTAACACACTCTTGCCCTTTTTGCATTTTGAAGTTCGCGGAAGTCGCCATCTTATAGTGTGTTACAGAACTGCCATCTGGTTGGCAAAATGTGAAAGTATTGCCTTAAGCCAGTTTTTATTAAGTAAATATAAAATTAACAGGCATAGAATGTTGACGTCCTAAGAGTGTGACTTTGAATTCAGCGCTAGCCCCCCGCCATAGTGATAGGCCAGGTCCCGTCTTGGGATGTAGCGCCAGCCTGGTTCTAAGGGCAGAAATACAATTTGGGTCTCCGAAAATAGCACAGGCTTAGAATTCGGCGTTAGCCGCCGCCATAGTGATAGGCCTTGTCCCGTCTTGGGATGTAGTGCCACCTGGTTCAAAGGGCAGAAATACATTTGGGACTCCTAAAATAGCACAGGCTTAAAAGACATAAGTACACGGTTCGAATGAGTACCATGACGACATAAACCAGCCCGGATCAAAGGGCCTAAGTGTAGAGCCTGTTACGTAACGGGAATAGCGGTTCATAGGACCTAACTCCTAAACGAGGCGTCGGATTGAAAACGGGAGTGGCACGGTGCGAAAGGGCACAAGTACATTACTCGGAATCGCGTCCTGTGACGTCACAGGAAGAGGCGTCGGCCCCGCCCCCTTTCCCTCCATTGCATAACCCCCCACCACTATGTTGCAATCACCCCCACCCCATTTCCCCTCAATCGGGGGCCCGGTCTGTTCCTATACTACTATTCGCAATGAAAACATAAACGTAGATAACAACCAATCACAAACGAGAACGTGAACAACTGATAAAATGGCAGCAGCAGACGAAAATACTTTCATGTTTCTATTAAACATATGTAGACCGTTAAAAATTGAAATCATACAAGCGTATGCAGGCACATAAAAATTAACAGAATATTATATGGGCTGTAGTTCATTTCTTGGGGAACTAATTTTCATATATTTTCCTTCAATGCCGCATCTTTATATAATGGATGCCATTTATCATAACGAGGAGTTTCTCATTCATAGAATACTTCTTGGTTACTTCCACTTCCGTCTCCTGTTCTGTTCTCTGATTGGTTGTATCGTTATTTTTCGCATAAACGTAACGCAGAAGCTTGGTGTTTTTGCAAGCTTCAACGTTACGTTTAATTTTACGTTTAAGTTTCACGTTTACGTGATGCATTGTGAATGGTCACATTGAAAAACATGGCCCCAAACTTCTATGTTTACGTTACGTTTACGGTTAATTTTCTTTCTGAATGGCCCATAATACCATCCACTCCCTGTCTTTTTCCGGGACACGCTACTACTAGCGCCGCCAGTGAGCAGGAATGGGCAGTTACTCGTCAGCTGATATAGTTAACGTTTGTCTGTTGTGTTTTGTGTACGAAAATATAATATAAATTCTAGTAAAACAGGGTGCCCACGTTGGGGGGGGGGGGGTTAAGACGCAAACTGCGTCATTGAAATTTCTGGGGGGGGAATATTATCGTGTTATGAATTTTCTGGCCGGGGGTTGAAAATTGTTGCAAAATTAGAGTTTTATTTGTTAAAAATAAAAACGGTCAAGTTCTATAACTTCAAAAGGTCTCTTTTAATTCTTTATAAAGATAAAGATGAAGAATTTCGACAGCCATGGGCGCCCATACCCGGGGGGGGGGCGCAAGGAAAAAATGTATATTATTAATTATTATAGTCAGGTGTTTTTCTTTTAAGACAATTGTTTAAATTGCAGAAGTTTTACCAAATCGACAACATGGAAGCAGAATCCACAGTGGATTAGGAAAGGGGGGTTCAGACCCCCAAGATTCAAAACCTAAAATTCTATATTTGTATTCAAAAAATATATTTATTTAATTAAACAAGATTTGTTGGTGTGTCAAATATGATATAGGAGTTATTTTCTTTTCATAACATAATGAGTAGGCCTATTATGTCCACTGTTCCATGTGCTATTTAACTTTTCTTATAAATAGTAATAAGTATTATAATTTAGGTAACAATTTCATGTTTAAATGCCATGTCTTAGAGCATATATGGGCAACGCCCGTCCCGCGGGCCGGATGTGGCCCGCCCCGACTTTTGTTCCGGCCCGCGGAACTTTTAAAATCGCGCTCGAAAAAGTAAATTTTTTCGGTTCTCGCCAACAAGAGAGTGGGAGGGGGGGGGGGGAACAAAACCCTGAACTACGAGGGTGTTCCTTCCGGTCAGCGCTAAAAAATGCTGCAATAGGCCTAAACCAAAGTATCGAACCTGACTTACAGATGAAAATTTTGAAAACACTCTGCGCTTATATATTAGTATTCAAGCTTCTCATTAATTTCTGCTGATTGTAAGAAAATACCTAATCAGTTCCATATTGTTCTCATTCATGCAACTTTAGCATTATACTATATAAATACAAAAAACCGTACCATGATTTTTTTTCACTACTACTTATTATCTACGGCCCGCGACTTCATAAATATCGTAAAGTTTAGCCCGCATCTTTCCAAAGGTTGCCCATACCTGTCTTAGAGTATAGTAAACAAATTTGCTAACTAGCTTTTCAGTGCTAAAATAGCGTAAAATATGATTTTCATTAGTTCAACATTTAAAAATTTCCCGGGGGTGGACACCCGACTTAGGTAACATTTTCTTGTTTACATTGGCATGTCTTAGAGTATGGTAAACAAATTTCATAACTAGTTTTTTTGTGCTAAAATAGCGTAAAATGTGATTTTCATTAATTCAATATTTAAAATATTTCCGGGGCTGGACCCCCCACCTAGGTAATGATTTCTTATGTACATTGAAATGTCTTAGAGTATGGTAAACAAATTTCATAACTAGTTTTCAGTGCTAAAATAGCGTAAAATGTGATTTTCATTAGTTCAATATTTAAAAATTTCCCGGGGTGGACATCCGACTTAGGTAACATTTTCTTGTTTACATTGGCATGTCTTAGAGTATGGTAAACAAATTTCTTAACTAGTTTTTCAGTGCTAAAATAGCGTAAAATGTGATTTTCATTAGTTCAATATTTAAACATTTTCTGAGATGGACCCCCGACCCCTTTTTTGGGGGTATTCCAAACCCCCCCCGGCACTTCCGACTCTCCCCGCAATTATTTTCTGGCTACGTATTATATTATTAATATAAAATACAAAGTGGCCCAAGAAGTTAAAGCGACAAAAAATAAATTAATTAAAAAAATTGCCCCCCCCTAGAAAATATCATATGGGCGCCTTTGTCGACAGGCAATTGGGTTGGGGGTGAGGAATGAAGTTTGGGGGGTGAGCAATGAAGTTTTGGGGGGTGGTCACCCCTGAGTAAGATAATAAATACAACATAGGTCTAAAGAAAATATCCGGTTATGTAGGTGGCATGATATGTGCCGTCTATGGTTGTAATAATTATTTTGAGAGTGAAATAAGTAAAATCGTTGATTAGAGTGTGTACAAGAATTCATACAGATGTTCATTGGCTTACCATCCGAATTGTTTAACATGTAAAAATTTCAAATAAAAAAAAAGTATATATTATACAAAGTATCTTGCAAATCGTATAAATTAAAATTTAAAGCTGATTTTCACGAAAATATATTAAAGTGAAACAATTAGTTTTGATACTTATTAAAAAAAAAGTTTGTGTGGAACGCCATGCGGCAGAAGTGAAACTTTTTTTTATTTTTTCAATTTTGGATTAGTGGATTTTTCAAATTTTGGATTGTTGGACTTTTTAATATTGGGTTTTTGGACTTTTTAGATTTTGGATTTTTAAATTTTTTTACATTTTAGATCATTGAATTTTTTTTAGTTTTGTATTTTTTAATTTTTAATTTTGGATTTTGGATTTATTTATTTTTATATTTTAGAATTTTATAATTTGGGATATTTATGTTTTAAATTTTGGATATTAAGATTTTTTAATTTTGGATTTTTATTTTTTAAATTCTGGACTTATTAATTTTGGTTCTTTGAATTTTTTTATTTTGAAATTTTAGATTATTTAAATGTTGGATCTTTGATTTTTTATTTTTTGTATATCTTAATTTTGTTTTTTTTAACTTTTAAATTTTTGATTTTTAATTTTTGGACTTTTTCAGTTTTGGATAAGCCTAATCATTGAGTTGATTGTTTTCTGTGCAGTCCGTTCCATCACACCTCACTAATTTCGTGACGATTTTGAGCGTTACACAAGCTCTCGATTTACCCCTACCGCGGCTAAAGAAGTTTTACTTAAAAAAATTAGCGTTATCGTCATTTAATTAAGTTAGTTTAGCGGTAGTGTAAATTATGTTATTTCCCGACCTAATTCCTGCATTATCAAGCACAAAAATAAGTTACTGTGTCATCAGGACTTTGAAAAACAAATTTATTTCTGCAGCTATATAGGTTCATTAAGTAGCTTCTGAGACTGCTGCCCATTCCTACTCAACAGATGGCACCTCTGTGCTAGTGGACATTTTGAACAAAGGGAATAGAGTAGTGTGGGCGGTATTCTTATTGAGAGTATTTGCCTATATTTAATAATAGGGATGTAGCTCGCCAAACTTCTCCGACAGATAGCGTGGGTGTACTAGCCGGTATGCGCTAGCCGTTCGTCATTTGTTTTTCTAGTTGTCGTCTGCAGGTACCATGCTTTTAAATGGCGTTCCATCTTCCCAGATCGAAAAATATGTTTCTAATTTTCCATTTTTATAGAGGACACGAGGCTATTAAACGTACTTCCTTGTTTACTGGGCTCTTCTAGAATGTTTATGTGTCAATAAGACGAAAGAAAAATTAGAGCAGAAAAGCTCTAAATAACGCAAAAAAGGAAGGATTAACTAACAAATATTGTGAGATATTTCCGATATAGACAACATTACTTTGTACCTGACTTGCAGTAATATGTTATGAATCTATGACTATTTATATGCAGTGTGGGGATTGGATATTCTATAATTTTTAAATTAACATTAAATTTGCCGTGAGCTTTCAGAAGATGTTAAGGGCCATTTAAAAATAGAGTAAATTTCAAAAAATACAAATAAATTAAAATTACGTAGTAACGCAATGATGATTACAGTACATTGTGTTAGTTTTATACTTTAGTTAAATTCTATCTTTAGTGCACCTTTATTTTTAAATATCACTTCCCTATTTAATGAATTTAGTTATTTTTGGCCTATTTATTTTACTTTGGTGTATAAATATGTGTATACTAGGCCTACTGTTAGTATAGCCTTCTATTGCATCTGAGATCAAAATATAAATTCTGTGATTTCTAAATAGCCAAGTTAGATTGACGGCCCCGAGTAAAAATTGTGACAATAGCGTTGTTAATTTAATAGGCTATATAACTTAACGTATGATAATTCTTAAATTTAAAATAAATTGCTTTTATATTCAGCTATGGAATGAAATATTCTTAACAATATTTTGTCTCATAACTAGAAATAAAAATCATGTAACGATGGTCTAGCATACCGATATACAAGGAATAAGAAGGAATGACAATAAAACAGAAAAAGGTCTAATCGATTCTCAAGTTCCTATATTTTTTTAACTATTCTGGACACGAAATTGAAGTTTTCGTGATGTAAACATATTTGAATATTTTGATTTTGAATACTTTTTAATATGACGGTATAGGCTAAGTACGCATTTGATATAGAAAATAAGTAATATTTAAAATCTCTGCGAATACACACCATAAGAAATCAGTGTTTATCACCTTATATCAATTAGTATTTTACTGTCTGAACCCTAAAGGTATATTCTTTTAGTTACTTTGAATTATACCCAATCGCCAAAATAGCAGCACTGTATACAAATATTCATATCTTCATAAGATTTTGTATGTCGGAAACAAAGTAATGTAGTTAATAGTGGGCATTTCTCACAGTATTTGTCAGCTTATTCTTCCTTCTTTTCGACTTATATAGCGTCTATCTTCTGCAATTTTTCTTTAAGCCTTTTCACGTAAATATATTCTGGAAGTCTCCAGTATACAAAGAAATGCGATTAGTAGCGCTTTACCCACTACATAAATAAAAACGTTCGAACGTATTTTTCAGTCTGCTAAGATGAAACGCCATTTAAAAGCATTGAACCAGCAGACGACAACTCGAAAAACAAGTGACGAACGGCTAGCGCATACCGCCTAGAGCAGTGGAGACATCTGTTGGTTCTAGTTCGCTACATCCCTATACAATGAGGAAATGCGCACGATGTGTATTTTGAATGATAGTTTGCTTCATTTACGGTATTCTTTTAAGGAGATAGATATGTTTTGTGCACTTTGTTGTGTAATATTTATCACAATACAATTCAAATAGAGAGTACACGCAATCACTGTCGGGTGTAGATAATATTTTGCTTGGCATATTTATCTTGAAAGCAAAACAAATTAACAGAAACATCCTATTATCTGACTCTATATCGAAATATTGTTCGGCTTTTGTTAATGATATCAGAAACAATACCAGACTGGACAACCACTATAATGATAACATACAATTAAATAGTGGAAATGAAATTATCAGTGAACCCAAGGTAGTGTGTTATATCAATACTATAGAGGACAATACCCGACACTTACTGCTTTGACAATGGAAAAATGGGGGACAAATTTTGCAGCACTCCTGATGGCACAACCTGCAAACTTGGGAACAAATTAAAATATTCAAAACACATATAAACTGCAATTTCACCAAACACTAGGGACCAAAACACTGTTTAAGTAATTATAAGAATAATAATGTGCAACCAAAACACAGAACTTCCGAAATAGTTATCAAAATATCAATGAAAACACAAATATTTCAACTTAACGGTTGCTAACAACAACAACTTTCTCTATTTTTCAATGTTGCTTTTTTTTTTTTAATTTTGTAGGTCATTTATTTCCAAACCAGCATTTATTTCTGAACCAAAGATAGATAGAAAAATCATATCCCTTATACATAACATGCCCAGGTTGGCTACTTCGGTTCCTCTGATAGAATTGGTTGATATATTTGTATCTAGTTACTGCATCTGTATTCAGTAGTAGCAGGTTGGGCCGCTAGATGGTGCTCAAAATATTGTCCCTCGATATATCGCAAGGTGTCCTGTATTGTCCTCTATAGTATTTGGTTATATCCATCTACTGACAATGATATTATAAAAATAGCATAACGAAAGCTAACAAATTATAAAAGTAATAGCAAAATAAAATTCTTAGGGCTACAAATTGTCCAAAATCTTGACTGGAAGACACACATTGAGATGGTAAGTCCAAAACTGAGTTCAGAGTGTTTCCCTTTAAGAATTTTGAATGATATAGCCTATTACAACAGGATGCCTTACCCATGGTATATTTTGCATGTTTTCACTCTGTAATGAGATACGGAATCATATTCTGGAGCAACTCTTCCAATAGGGAGAAAATATTTAGATAACAAAAACGTTCAATAAGAATAATTGGAAAGAAAAAAAGAGAATCTTTAAACCGCTATTTGAAAAATTAAAAGTCCTCACTCTCCCAAGGGAATATATATATATACTAGTAATGTGTTATATGGTAGACAATACTGATAAATTTAGAACTACAGTGTACATGGACGTACAACTAGAGACCTGAATGATTTACATACAATAGTTCATTAATTAAAACTTTTTGAAAAGGGTGCTTATTATTCTGCAATACATATTTACAATATGCTTCCAAGAAACATTAAATTATTGTGTGTTAAAAGCAAATACGAATCTTTCAAAAGATCTTTCAAGGAATTCTTAATAACTCACACCTTGTACAACATGAATGAATATTTCCAACTGGAATAGGTATGACAGCTTACAGTTTTGTAAATTGTTCCTATAACATTTATGTTAATGCTGATCTGATGTGTTTATATCCTTGATCCTCGCTCAACATAGGATCTACAGAACGAGATATCTACATCTACATCTATAGGCCTACCTATGATTGTTAACGACATTACACTACTTTCACTGGATGATATTTTAGATTTTGTGGATGGACTTAATAATAAAAAAAATCCGCCGGTTGGTATGAAGTATCATCATATTTGTTTAAAAAAGTGTAAACATGAACTAGCCTACCCACTATTACACTTGATAAATTGCTTACTGGAAGAAGACATATTTCCTGAAACATTAAAATTATCCATTGTAAAACCACTCCACAAGAAAGGCAGGAAAGACGCTGCCAAAACTTTAGACAGGTTGCCCTAATCTCAGTGTTTAGTAAATTAATTGAAAGAATTATATTATCACACCTGACAAATTGCATGAATCAATGAACATACCGGGGAACTTTCAGCATGGCTATAGAAAGGGTCGAAGCACAATCTCTGCAGCCTTACACTTTGTCCACACTGCATAAGAGAATATAAATAAGGGTAGGATGGTAGCTGGTGTATATTTTAGGTTTGACTGAGACCTTCGACCGGGTCAATCATGAAATTATTGTGTATAAGTTAATTAAACACGGTGTTCATGGAAATCTGCTGTCATTAATAGAAACATACCTACATAATAGAGAACAGTGTACTGAAATAATATATGATGATCGCATTTCAGTAAAAAAGGTAAGATCACTTGTTAGGAATGTACGTACTGGAGTGCCCCAGGGATCAATTTTAGGCCCGTTTTTATTTACTTGTTATGTCAATGACTTTGCGTACTCACTAGACAGTAGTTACTTTTTAAGTATGTATGCAGATGATACTTCTGGTTTGTGCAATGCTCAAGATTACTTTGAATTAAAAGATAAGGTATATAAATTTAGGCAAGAAACAAAACTTAGTTGAAGTGCACTTATACCGTGCACTATACGTGTATAAACGAATAAAATCCGAACTAATTTTTTTTAATTTTTTTCAACCACTCAAATTGCTGAATTTTTTCACATGTCACATGGCATTATAATTGCTTCTTAGATGAAAATAAGGTATAAGTGCACTTCAACTAAGTTTACGATTTATATGAAAACCAAATTTTTTATGGATCTGAAAAACCACTCAAATCGTTCAGGATTTTTCACAGAATTTTTTCACATGCAACATGTCTTTATAAATGCTTCGTAAATGAAAATAAAGAGAAATAACTGCATGAATTTTGCCGTAAAATACATTTTGTCAGCCATGATCCATTCTGTAACGGCCCCGTTGATACGAGCGTTGCCAACATTCCAAATAAATCCCTGAAACTACTTGTGTTGAGTTGAATTTAGTGCATGTGCTAGTAAATGTCATGTTTGCTATAGGATTCTCTTCGTTACATACAGGATACTAAAATGATCACTCTTCAGTATGAGTGAAATTGTATTTCCAACATTTTTATAACTGCGTATTTTATTTTTGGACACATATATTAATGCCGTATTACATTTACCTTACTTATGTGTATATTAACAGTCACTAGACCCAGTGGCGGACGCAGGGGGGGATAGGAGGGTTACAAACCCCCCGAAATTTGAAAAAAAAAAAGGCTATATATACTCTAAGTGGCTAGTTTTATAAACTAATTGTATATGTAAGTTGATTAATTTTTTGTAGTATTCCGTCTACCTATTCAAATCCCCACCCGAAAAAAAATTCTGCGTCCGCCACTGACTAGACCTGAATGCCGTGAAACTCATACGAGCGTAATGACCAATCAAAACAAAAGCAATAAATCCGGTAAAGGACCTCTTACACACACCACACCTGAATGCCTTTTCTCCTCTCCCGCATTAATATCAACGCTATGAATAATATCTCCGGACAAATAAGTATGCAGGCTGCAATTTAACATCGTATACACTAAGGCCTAATTATTTTGAGACCTTTAAGGAGAAAATTGCGATTTTACATCAAATTCGAATGTGTTAAATTCACAATCCACAACCGTATCATAACTTACGTTAAAGTTGAGATTACCAATGAGCAGATGCACACGGAAGTAAAATATATTTCCTGGGTGGAGCAGTCAGTACAGCAGAGTTTCAAAATTGTCAGGAACAGTTCAGAAGGTGTACACATAATAAATGAGCGACAGTCCCATGGCTGTAGACGCACACGAAACGAAAATATATTTCCTGGGTAGTGCAGTCAGTAAGGCAGAGTTTCTACATTTGTAGGAACACTACAGAAGATGTTGTCATAAATGAGCGACTTTCCTATGGCTGTAGATGCACATTTTAATTGATATGATTTTATTCTGCTGGATTATTCAGAACTGTATTAAACACACATATTTTGTTACTAAAGAAGTAAGTACTACTTGGACACCCTTAGCGAAAAAGAAATTCTTTCTGAACTGGCATGACAATAAAATTGCCCCTAGGAAATATGTGCTATTTAAAAAAGAAAGAAAAAAATAATTATCTATTACTACAAGCAAACTGCGATGTTTACAATAAACCTGTAATAAAAATAACTATGAACACTTGGTGGAGATTCTCAAATAAGAACGATTGTCTGTTGTCTGAAAATAACGGTTTGCACATGAAAAGCTCCTCTCTACCCAAGGGTGTAGCCAATTGTGGACAAGATATGGAAGGAATGAATATTGTTTATATACTTGTTGAATTTTGCCTTTTTAAATATAACTAACTCCGTGGCGCTAACATCCCTGAAGGGACAAGGTCTAGAACTCGTCCACTGCGTCATCTACCATAGGCAGATGGCAGGATTAGAGGCATGTGGTCTGCATGCCGACACCCACGGCCGTTAATGGTGGTATCCATGACCGGAGCCGCTACTCCTCTCTGCTCAATTTGAGTCACGAGGCTGAGTGCACCCCGTTCCAGAAAAATCCGAGGAGGTACCGTGGATCGAACCCGGGCCGACGGATCTGTAGACAGCGACGCTAACCACGAGACCACGCCGGTGGTCCTTCTTAAATATACTCGTATAATAATGTATTATAATTGGATGTTTAAGAAAAATACCAACTTCAATGGAATTCACGATTTTTAATAGATCATTTTTGCAATTTTTAAATCCTATTTCATAATTATATAGAGCTTACTTTAGGCACCTAAAATTGCATTTTACCAGCCTAAAATCCCGAAAGCTAATAATAATATTTGTGGTGCTGGCGAACAAAAAAAACCGTTACAGTCAGACGCTAGGGATGTGTGCAGTGTTCTACTCACAGAAAAAGCGGGGACGATATCAATAAATATTTATTATATGGAGAAATTTTTTTTTCCGATTTGAGTTACATGTGTTATTTATAATTCGACCCTTCTGAACACGAATATAACAATAATAATAAGCAGTTTCTTCCGCACTACGAGAAAATGCCGATTTTCCAATAGTGTCACACATTTCTCGCAGGAAAAGAGGGAACGATTCAAAGAAAAATTCATTCTGTGTAGGATAAATTTTTTTCCAACTTGAAATACGTGTTTTATCTATAATTCGTCCCTTCTGAACACGAATATAACAATAATAATAATAAGCAGTTTCTTCCGCACTACGAGAAAATGCCGATTTTCCAATAGTCACACATTTCTCGCAGGAAAAGAGGGAACTATTCAAAGAAAAATTCTTTCTGTGTAGGATACATTTTTTTCTAACTTGAAATACGTGTGTTATCTATAATACGACCCTTCTGAACACGAATATAACAATAATAATAAGCAGTTTCTTCCGCACTTCGAGAAATACCGATTTTCCATTAGTGTCACACATTTCTCGCAGAAAAAGAGGGAACTATTCAAAGAAAAATTAATTCTGTGTAGGATAAATTTTTTTCCAACTTGAAATACGTATGTTATCTATAATACGACCCTTCAGAACACGAATATAACAATAATAATAACCAGTTCCTTCCGCCCTTCCAGAAAATACCGATTATCCATTACCGTCACACATTTTACGCAAGAAACGTAGGAATGATTCAAACAAAAATTAATTACATGCAGGCAAAATTTTTTCCCCACTTGATTTACATGTGTTATCTATAATTCAACCCTTCTGAACACGAATAGAACAAAAATAATAACCAGTTCCATACGCACTAGGAGAAAATTCCGAATTTCCATTCGTGACACACAGTTTATGCGTAAACTGTGTGACACGAACGGAAAATCGGAATTCTCTCGAAGTGCGGAAGAAACTGCTTATTATTATTGTTATATTCGTGTTCAGAAGGGTCGTATTATAGATAACACACGTATTTCAAGTTGGAAAAAATGTATCCTACACAGAATGAATTTTTCTTTGAATAGTTCCCTCTTTTCCTGCGAGAAATGTGTGACACTAATGAAAAATCGGTATTTTCTCGAAGTGCGGTAGAAACTGCTTATTATTATTGTTATATTCGTGTTCAGAAGGGTCGTATTATAGATAACACACGTATTTCAAGTTGGAAAAAAAATTATCCTACACAGAATTAATTTTTCTTTGAATAGTTCCCTCTTTTCCATCGAGAAATGTGTGACACTAATGGAAAATCGGTATTTTCTCGATGTGCGAAAGAAACTGCTTATTATTATTGTGATTTTCGTGGTCAGAAGTGTCTAATTATAAATAACTCATTTAATACAAGTCGGGAAAAAAATTTTCCTCCATGTAATGAATTTTTGTGTGAAACTTTCCTACTTTGTTTGCGTAAACTGTGTGACACTATTGGAAAATCGGTATTTTGAAGAAGTGCGGAAGGAACTGGTTATTATTATAATTATATTCGTGTTCATAAGGGTATAATTATAGATAAGACATATAACTTAGGTCGGGAAAAAATTTTCCTTCCATGTAATGAATTTTTGTTTCGAAACTGTGGGTAAACTGTGTGACACTAATGGAAAATCGGTTTTTTCTCGAAGTGCGAAGGAACTGGTTTATATTATTGTTATATTCGTGTTTAGAAGGGTCGAATTATAGATAACGAATGTAACTTAGGTCGGAAAAAAAATTTCCCTCCATGTAATGAATTTTTGTTTTGAAACGGTCCTACTATTTCTGCGTTAACTGTGTGACACTAATGGAAAATCGGTATTTTCAAGAAGTGCGGAAGGAAATGGTTATTATTATAATATTATATTCGTGTTCATAAGGGTCAAATTATAGATAAGACATATAACTTAGGTCGGGAAAAAAATTATTCTATGTAATGAATTTTTATTTAAATACTTCCTACTTTTTCTGCGAAAAATGTGTGATATTAATGGAAAATCAGTATTTTCTCGAAGTGCGGAAGGAACTTATTATTATTATTGTCATATACGCGTTCAGAAGTGGTGAAATACATGCAAAAACATGTATATCATCTACAATAACATTTTTATTGCCATGTAATTTATATTTCTTATATTGTTAATATTATTACTCAGAAAATTGCTTAACATTAATTTTAAATCGGAATGTATTTATTGTGAAATTCGCGTTCAGGACGATCGACTAATATAGAAAACATGTATTACATGTCAAACCAGATTTTTACTGTTATATTATTTATACGTTTAATAGTTATTTATAACAATTATAATTATGAAATTAATGAAAACTATTATCTGCCCACCCAATAATTCATTCAGCCATGTATCAATCCATCCATTTATACATCCATTCATTTTTCATTCATCCTACCATCCATTCGTCCATCAATCAATCCAGTTATCTAACCAACCATCCATTAATTATTAATTGATCCATCCACTTATTACAGAAGTCATTCATCGATCCATTATTTAACTAATTCATTCACCAAGCAATCCACCCTTCATCTATCAATTAATGAATTAGATACATAATTAATTAATTCATCCTCCCATCCATTGATGAATCAATTAATGCATACATTTATCCATCCAATTAGTTAATTAATTCAACCGTCCATCCATTTATTTATATATCCATAAAGCATTTGATGGATGGTGGGTTAGGTGGGTGAAATAAATAATTTCGGATGAATGAATGGATGAATGAATTAATAATGGATGGATGAATGGGTAGGTGGGCTAATTAATAAATAAATTAATGAATGAATGGATTGATTAATGGTTGGTTGGATCGATGAATGAATGAATTTATTGATGGATGCATGAGTGGATAGATGGGTGGATGAATGAATGAATGAATGTATGGATAATTAAATGGTGGAATACATGAATTAATTAAGGGACGAATGACTGGATGGATGTATGGATGATTGAACAGATGGGTGGATGAATGGTTGGGTGGATGAATTAATAGACAATGGATGGATTAATAATTTTAGTTAAAAATGAAAATTAATTATCTCATTGTTAATAATTGGATGGTTGGAAAAATAATTTATGGATGAATGGATAATTCGATGGATGGATAGATTTATTGATGTCTGAATTGATGGATGGGTGGGTGGTAGGTTTGTTGGATTAATTAGGGGATGAATGGATGAACTGTTATTAATTATTTAGTAAATATATTGATGGATGAACGAAAGGATGAATGGATGGGTGGATTCACGGATGAATTAATTGATCAATTAATGGATGGGTGGATTGGTTAATCAATGAACTAATCAATGGATGGATGAATAGGTTAATGCAAAATTTAATTAACATACGGATTTGATGGATGAATGAACCATCCAACCAGCCATTCATCTATCAATCAAGCCCTATAACCAAACATTCAGCTATCCATTAATTAATAAATCCATGCATCCATTTATCCACCCACTCATCCTTTTCATTAAATAATTAAACAATACACCCATAGATTCATCCATCCATCAGTCTATGAATGGATGGTGGAAATAATTTATTAACTAGTAACTGGATGGATGGATGAATTTAAATATTTATTTATGGTTGAATGGAAGAATGAATGTACGGTTGAATTAATGGATGAACGGATGGATAAATGAATGGATGGAAGAATGTTTCATATCAAATTACGATTATTATTTTTTTATGAAAGGACAATGTTGAAGACAAGTATTTTAGAAAACAACAACAATAATAATAATAATAATAATAATAATAATAATAATAATAATAATAACAACAACAATGTGAAGAAAGAAATTGAGTAATATTTAAAATGTTTCTCTGTTAGCTCTTCATGAAACATGAAGCAAAACAGCAATTAAACAATGCTTTTTCTAATATCAAGCTTCAATTCGAATTTGTCTTAGTTTAATAGTGGTAGTAGTAGCCCTACCGGATCGCGCAAACGTCTCCTGGAGATCCTTTAAGGGGATATCTGCGGCGAATTTATTTCCGGGGTGCGCCAGTCCCCTACCTCACATTTAAACCTAAGTACAACACAAGCACCCAGTCACGAACCCGGGAAAGAGATTTTTCACTGCTGAATCGAACCCGGGCCGCCGGGTGGAAGGCAAGCGTGCTACCGACTAACACAAGGCGGGGGGACACTTTAATGTTAATTGATCACGAATTAATGTTTGAAAAAGTTTCCTTATTCTACTTCATTAAAACACGAAGGAAATATGAGTTATTACATAAAATACTCGAACATGGTTTCTCTCCATGTATTACATAAAATTAAGCTTCCGTTCGAATTTGCGTAACCCCAGCGCTCTTATTGTAATATAACTTGTCATTGAGGAAGTTCCTATTGTTTTCCCGACCGGGAATTATACGAAACGAAAGCTTCCATTCTAACTTGTGTAAATGCAGTGTGATACTAGCTGTCAGGTTGGTACTGCTCCAAAGTCAGATGTGGGTTTAATCATCAAATAGCCGTGGTAGAGAATACTATGATTTTATATGGGGAAAATCACGACTTTAATTACTGTTTTTTGAAGCCTTCGTGGCAAGTACAAAGGTGTGTGACGTGTCAAAAAATCCTGTGAAAATTCCTGAACGATTAGAGTGGTTTTTCACATCGATAAAAAAATTGGTTTTCATGAAAATCGAAAACTTAGTTCAAGTGCACTTATACCGAAATGAAAAGAAAGAGTAATTACTGCAAGATTTTTACAATAAAATGTTTTTTGTCAGCCATGATGCTTTCTGTAACGGCCCAGTTGATACGACAAATACCAACCCTCCAAATAAATCTCTGACACTTGTTCCTTTGAGTTGTATTTAGTGGATTTACTAGTACATGTCGAGTTTCCTGTAGGATTCCCTTCGTTACATACAGGATATTAAAAATGTGATGTCTTAAGTATGAGTGAAACTTGTATTTTCAACATTTTTATACCTATGTACTTTTTTTTGTACACATACTCTATTAATGTTGTATTACATTTACCTTACATACGTGTATATTAAAAGTAAATAGAGCTGAATGCTGTGACACTCATACGAGCGTAATGACAAATCAAAAGGAAAGCAATAAATCCGGTGAATGATTTCTAACACATACCACACTTGAATGTCTTCTCTCCAGGGGCCTGTTTCATTAAACTGTAGTAGAACTCTCCAAATAAAACTCGGACACTTGTTCTGTTGAGTTGTATTTAGTGGATTTATTAGTACATGTCACGTTTCCTGTAGGATTCCCTTCGTTACATACAGGATATTAAAAACGTGCACTCTTCAATATGAGTGAGACTTGTATTTTCAACATTTTTATAGCTAGGCCTACGTACTTTCTTTTTTGTACACATACCAAATTAATCTTGTATTACATTTACCTTACTTATATGAATATTAAAATTAACTAGAGCTGAATACCGTGACGCTCGTACGAGCGTAATGGCAAATCAAAAGGAAAGGAATAAATCCGGTGAATGATCTCTGACAGATATCACACTTGAATGTCTTTTCTCCACCTCCTGCATTAATATCAACGGCATGAATAATTTCTGCGGACATATAAGTATGTAGGCTGCATTTTAACATCGTATACATTAAAGGCCAACTATTTTAAGACCTTTAAGGGGAAAATTCCATTTTCTATTAATGTCACACATTTTTCGCAGTTAGAGTACGGACGATTCCAACAAAAATGTTTTAACTTACATGGAGGAAACTTTTTTCTGACCTATGATACATGTGATACTAATAACTCGATCCTTCTGAACACGAATATAACAACAATAATAACCACTTCCTTCCGCCCTTTGAGAAAATACCGATTTTCCAATACCGTCACCCAGTTTACGCAAGAAACGTATGAATGTTTGAAACAAAAATTAATTACATTGAGGGAAAATTTTTTCCCACTTGATTTACATGTGATATCTATAACTCGACCCTTCTGAACACGAATATAACAATAATAATAACCACTTCCTTCCGTCCTTTGAGAAAATACCGATTTTCCAATACCGTCACCCAGTTTACGCAAGAAACGTATGAATGTTTGAAACAAAAATTAATTACATTGAGGGAAAATTTTTTTCCCACTTGATTTACATGTGATATCTATAACTCGACCCTCCAGAACACGAATATAACAATAATAATAACCAGTTCCTTCCGCCCTTTGAGAAAAAACCGATTTTCCATTACCGTCACACAGTTAACACAAGAAAAGTAGGACCGTTTCAAAACAAAAATTCATTACATGGAGGGGAAATTTTTTTCCGACCTAAATTACATGTGTTATCTATAATTCGACCCTTCTGATCTCGAATATATCAATAATAATAACCAGTTCCTTCCGCGCTTCGAGAAAATTGAGATTTTCCATTAATGTTACACATTTCTCGCAGAAGAAGGATGAACAATTCAAAGAAAAAATTCATTATATGGAGGGAAATATTTTCTCCGACTTAGTTATATCTGTTCCTTATAATTCGACCCTTCTGAACACGAATATAACAGTAATATTAACCAGTTCCTTCCGCACTTTGAGAAAATAAAGATTTTCCATTACCGTCACACAGTTTACACAAGAAAAGTAGGACCGTTTCAAAACAAAAATTCATTACATGGAGGGGAAATTTTTTTCCGACCTAAATTACATGTGTTATCTATAATTCGACCCTTCTGAACACGAATATAACAATAATAATAACCACTTCCTTCCGCCCTTTGAGAAAATACCGATTTTCCAATACCGTCACCCAGTTTACGCAAGAAACGTATGAGTGTTTGAAACAAAAATTAATTACATTGAGGGAAAATTTTTTTCCCACTTGATTTACATATGATATCTATAACTCGACCCTTCTGAACACGAATATAACAATAATAATAACCACTTCCTTCCGCCCTTTGAGAAAATACCGATTTTCCAATACCGTCACCCAGTTTACGCAAGAAACGTATGAATGTTTGAAACAAAAATTAATTACATTGAGGGAAAATTTTTTTCCCACTTGATTTACATGTGATATCTATAACTCGACCCTCCAGAACACGAATATAACAATAATAATAACCAGTTCCTTCCGCCCTTTGAGAAAAAACCGATTTTCCATTACCGTCACACAGTTAACACAAGAAAAGTAGGACCGTTTCAAAACAAAAATTCATTACATGGAGGGGAAATTTTTTTCCGACCTAAATTACATGTGTTATCTATAATTCGACCCTTCTGAACACGAATATAACAATAATAATAACCAGTTCCTACCGCACTCCGTGAAAATTCCCATTTTCCATTGGAAAATGGAAAATGGGAATTTTCTCGGAGTGCGGTAGGAACTGGTTATTATTATTGTTATATTCGTGTTCAGAAGGGTCGATTTATAGATAACACATATAACCCATGACGGAAAAAAAATTTCCTCCATGTAATGAATTTTTGTTTTGAAATGGTCCTACTTCTTCTGCGTAAACCGTGTGACACTAATGGAAAATCTTTATTTTCTCAAAGTGCGGAAGGAACTGGTTATTATTATTGTTATATTCGTGTTCAGAAGGGTCGATTTATAGATAACACATATAACCTATGACGGAAAAAAAAATTTCCTCCATGTAATGAATTTTTGTTTTGAAATGGTCCTACTTCTTCTGCGTAAACCGTGTGACACTAATGGAAAATCTTTATGTTCTCAAAGTGCGGATGGAACTGGTTATTATTATTGTTATATTCGTGTTCAGAAGGGTCGGATTATAGATAACACATGTAATTTAGGTCGGCAAAAATTTCCCCTCCATGTAATGAATTTTTGTTTTGAAACGGTCCTACTTTTCTTGTGTAAACTGTGTGACGGTAATGGAAAATCGGTTTTTTCTCAAAGGGCGGAAGGAACTGGTTATTATTATTGTTATATTCGTGTTCAGAAGTTCGAATTATAGATAACACATGTAATTTAGGTCGGAAAAAAATTTTGCCTCCATGTAATTAATTTTTGTTTGAAACATTCTTACTTTCCTTGCGTAAACTGTGTGACGGTAATGGAAAATCGGAATTTTCTCGATGTGCGGATGGAACTGGTTATTATTGTTATATTCGTGTTTAGATGGGTCGATTTATTGATAAAACATATAACTCATATGGGGAAAAAATTTTGCCTCCATGTAATTAATTTTTGTTCGAAACATTCCTAGTTTTCTTGTGTAAACTATGTGACGGTAATGGAAAATCGGTTTTTTCTCGAAGGGCGGAAGGAACTGGTTATTATTATTGTTATATTCGTGTTCAGAAGGGTCGAGTTATAGATATCACATGTAAATCAAGTGGGGAAAAAAATTGCCTCCATGTAATTAATTTTTGTTTGAAACATTCCTACTTTTTCTGCGAAAAATGTGTGATATTAATGGAAAATCGGAATTTTCTCGAAGTGCGGAAGGAACATATTATTATTATTGTCATATATGCGTTCTGAAGTGGTGAAATATATGCAAAAACATGTATATCATGTACAATAAAATTTTTATTGCCATATAATTTATATTTCTTATATGGTTAATATTCTTACTCAGAAAAATCCTTAACATTAATTTTAATCGGAATATTTTTATTGTCAAATTCGCGTTCAGGACGATCGACTAATATAGAAAACATGACTGTATTACATGTCCAACCAGATTTTTACTGTTATATTATTTATACGTTTAATATTTATTTATAACAATTATAATTATGAAGTTAATGAAAACTATTATCCGCCCACCCATTAATTCATTCATCCATGTATCAATCCATCCATTTATACATCCATTCATCCTACCATCCATTCGTCCATCAGTCAATCCAGTTATCTAACCAACCAACCATCCATTAATTATTAATTGATCTGTCCACTAATTACAGAAAACATTCATCGATCCATTACTTAGCTAATTCTTTCACAAGCGATCCACCCTTCATCTATCCGTTAATTAATTAATTAGATACATAATTAATTAATTCATCCACCCATCCTTTGATGAATCAATTAATGCATACATTTATCCATCCATTCATCCAATTAGTTAATTAATTCAACCGTCCATCCATTTTTTTATATATCCATAAAGAATTTGATGAATGGTGGGTTAGGTGGTTGAAATAAATAATTAAATTCGGATGAATGGATGAATAGATTGTTGGATATACTTATGGATGAATGAATGAATTAATAATGGATGGATGAATGGGTAGTTGGGCTAATTAATAAATAAATTAATGAATGAATGGAATGATTAATGGTTGGTTGGATCAATGAATGAATTTATTGATGGATGCATGAGTGGATAGATGGGTTGGATGAATTAATTGTTCAATTAATGGATGGATTGGTTAATCAATGAACTAATCAATGGATAGATGAATAGATTAATGCAAAATTTAATTAATAGACGGATTTGATGGATGAATGAATGAACCATCCAACCAGCCATTCATCCATCAATCTAGCCAACCATCCATATAACCAAACATTCATCCATCCATTAATTAATTTATTATATAAATAATTCATGTCAAATTCATCCACCCATCGATCCAAACATTCATCTATCCATTAACTAATTAATTAGTCTAATGATAAATGTATCCACCCATTAATTAATTGATTGATTAATTAATTAATGCATTCATTTATCCATCCCCTCATCCGTTTCATTAATTAATTCAACAATACACCCATAGATTCATCCATCCATCATTCTATGGATGGATAGTGGGTTAGATGGATGAATAGCTGGATGAAGTAATTAATTATTTATTGAATGGATGAATATATAGATGGATTGTTGGATATATTTATGGATGAATGAATGATTTAATAATGGATGGACGAGTGGACTGATGGGTGATTGAAGGAAATAATTAATGGATGGATAAGTTAATTAATGAAAGGATGTATGAATTAATTAATTACTGTGTGGATGGCTGGTTGAATGAATTAAATAATTTATTAACTAGTAACTGGATGGATGGATTTAAATATTTATTTATGGTTGAATGGATAAATGAATGTACGGATGGATTAATGGATGATGGATGGATGGATGGATAAATGAATGGATGGAAGAATGTTTCATACCAAATTAGATTATTATTATTTTTTTATCAAAGGACAATGTTGAAGACAAGTATTTTAGAAAACAACATCAATAATAATAACAATAGTAATAATAATAACAACAATGTGAAGAAAGAAATTGAGTAATATTAAAAATGTTTCTCTGTTAGCTCTTCATCAAACATGAAGCAAAACAGCAATTAAACAATGCTTTTTCTACTATTATATGAAATCAAGCTTCAATTCTAATTTCTCTTAGTTTAATAGTGGTAGTAGTAGCCCTTCCGGATTGCGCAAACGTCTCCTGGAGATCCTTTAAGGGGATATTTTCGGGGAATTTATTTCCAGGGTGAGCCAGTCCCCTACCCAGTGATCTCAATATATAAACAGGATACACAACAGCTGTGCTTTGGAATTGCATAAATCGTGACGTTCACTTGTTGTTAAGTTGGCTACACCGTACGTATTGGTGAAGTGTGCTTCCTATGGTAAACATATATTTATGAATGTGTTTTTGTTATTTTTCATGACAAAATGATCAAATATTGCGTGGTATATGGCTACACAGAGCTCCAGAGAAATGGAAGTGGACTTAAGTTTCACAAGTAGGTTATTTTTGTTTGGAACATTTGAGGATACTGGCCAAATCTGACTTAACCTCAAGCGTAGCATAGCCACGAACGCTTGTCTTTTTCTTGCCTGTTTGTACATGTTTCCATTTTCTTGGCCTGATATTCCGAAGAAGTGGGTTCAAGCAATGCGCAGAGAATATTGGTCACCCACAGCGTACAGTACATTAAGCAGCAGACACTTTACACCTGATTGCTATCAGTCAAGGTCTGGTGCACTTGTAAAATTACTACAGATGCTGTACCATCAGTCTTCAATTTTCCAGGACATCTTCAAAAAATTATTGTTCCAAAAAGACAACTGGTTCGTAACATAGGCGTAAACAGGCCGACCATATGGGGGGGGGGTTACAACATCTGTGGGGTATGGAATACCCCCCTGGAAGAGGGGGGTTCGGGGGTCCTCCCCCGGAAAATTTTAAAAATTAAGATGCACAATAACGAGCTTTAAGCTTCCCACGCTTTATACTTGTATTAAACAATTTATAAGCAGAATTTAAAAAATTGTACAATTTTCCTTTTTTTAATCAATGGGTGGGGTTCAAACCCTCAAACCCCCCCTCGTTACGCCTCTGGTTCGTAATGTGGTTAGTAGTAGGTACCATGTAGGTACCATGTAGGAATATAAATTATGCAATATGTCAGTCATGTAAACATAGTTTTCTTATGCATGTAGGCCTAAATTTTCCATGCTAGTTTTTAATTGCAGAAATAAGAGGAAGCAGATGTTTTTGGATAAGACCTCGCTGAAAATTATACGAAAATAGATAAACAGACACAAACAGTTGATCTCCCACCATCTCCTATTAAAACAGAATTGAGAAAGAACAAAAGGCTACAGACGATTGTCTGTCGCAAGAACAAGAAGATAAATAGCATGGCTAATTAAATTTCAGATTTGAAGAAAAGGAACTTCTATGTAGACCTACTGACTTAAAGTATTTTGAAATTTCATTTCAGTGGCTTCCCTTTGCACTAATCTACAGGAATTATTAACAAAATAAATAAATAAATAATGTGAATTGTATCCAATACAGTTGAAGGTCACGGTTTATACATTTCCAAAGCACTTAGAACAGATTTTGTCTATTCTCTTTATATATCGAAATCAAGTATAATATCGCAAAATGAAGGCCTATTGTGAAGTTATTTTAATATTTAAAATGCGAGTGTTTACAACTGTTTACCAATGTACATTCACGCCTGATTGAGATTAAAGAAATATTTTTACCAAACCATTACGATATGAAATTAGTTTTGTTATGTACTTAAAAAGCATCAAGTAGTTTATATTGAAACGTTTCATTCATAACAGTGTTTTAAAAACGGCAATACATCTTCATAATTCCATTAATACACATGAGTTTGTTAGGAGGAGATACGGGATAGGAGCTAAAGTATACGTTCACTTTCATGGCGGACCCCGAACTCTGCCGTCACGATTTTTCATCATGCAGTGCTACCTCCAGTATGTAATAGAGCTCAATGCCCCTACCTCACATTTAAACCTAAGGACAACACAAGCACCCAGTCACGAACCCGGAAAAGAGGTTTTTCACTGCTGGATCGAACCTGGGCCGCCGGAGTGGAAGGCAAGCGTGCTACCAACTAACCCAAGGCAGGGGACAGTTTAATGTTAATTGATCACGAATTAATATTTGAAAAGTTTCCTTATTCTACTTCATTAAAACACGAAGGAAATGTGAGTTATTACATACAATACTACAACAAGGTTTTTCTCCATGTATTACATAAAATTAAGCTTCCGTTCGTATTTGTGTAACCCCAGCGCTCTTAGCTTAATGTAACTTATAATTGAGGAAGTTCCTATTGTTTTTCAGACCGTAAATTACACAAAACTAAAGCTTTCATTCCAAATTGTGTAACTGCAGTGTGTTACTAGCTGTCATGTTGGTACTGCTCCAAAGTCAGATGTTGGTTTAATCATCAAATAGCCGTGGAAGAGAATACTATGATTTTAAATGGGGAAAATCACGACTTTAATTACTGTTTTTTTTAAGCCTTCGTAGCAAATACAGAGCTGTGTGACGTCTCAAAAAATTCAGCGTAAATTCCTGAACAATTTGAGTGGTTTTAAAAAACAATAAAAAAATTGGTTCGGATTTTATTCGTTTATACACGTATAGTGCACTTATACCACTCATATTTGCTTTGCACTAACTGTATTGTATCAAATGTTAAAGGCACAGGTTCGCACTTTGGTGTCTCTTCCTTAATTTCAATCTTAATATCCTCTGACTTTAGTGACGGTTCCATTCTGGGTAAACACACAACTGGGTAATCCTAAAACTTGTTCATTTAGTGAAATGAAATAAACCTTCCTTTCTCATCCTCACCAGTATGATGCATCATATTAAAGGGAATGACTTAAATAATACAATGATTATAATAACAATAGAATGGCTGAGAAATATACAAGATGTTGAACGCAGTTGTAGATATCCTTTCCCTTGCACTTGAACGTGTAGTTACCGGGAAATTTCCAGGTGGTCGTGACATCTAGGTGGTTATGTATCGAGCAGCCGTGGTTGGCGCCAATCTATATATATAGAATCTTATCTCAAAATACAGCTACCTCCGATCTTGTCTCCATACTACAGTCTTTCAATTTAAAAACAGTCATGCAAAATCCCACCCGTCTATCATCAAACAGTTCCTGCCTTGACCAAATTATAGTTAATGAAGATATTTTTCCTTTTGAATCGGACAACATTAACTATGCTCTTTCTGACCACAACTTAGTTTTAATTAAACTTTCAATTCCTAATAAGGATTATAACTCAGTCACTTCAAACTGTATTAAACAAGTTATTCTTACTAGAAACTTCAGTGAAATTAACATCAATTACTTCACTTTTCTCTTGAGAAATGAAAAATGGTTTGATATCTTACAAGAAACTGATCTAAACAAAAAAGTAAACTGTTTCTTTCATTGACACCATTATGTACTACATGAATGTAGCTTTCCCTTTAATAAAAAAGACCAAACTTAGCAAAAATCACAAGAACAAGGAATGGTTGAGTAAAGGCATATTAGTCTCATGTAAAAACAAAAGACATCTACATGAGATTAGCAGAACCACAAATGATCAGAATATCAAAAATCACTTCAAATTATATTCAGCTATTTTGAAAAGAGTAATTATGGAAGCGAAAAGACGTAATAATGATCAATACATCTTAAAATCTAAAAACAGAAGCAAAGCATTATGGAATGTTGCTAGGAGAGAGACTGGAATAGGTCCAAGTAAATATAAAGATAAGATTGAACTCCTTCACAATGATAAATTTCTTAAGGATCCATCTGAAATTGCTGAAGCTTTCAACGACTTCTTCATTAATATCTCCAGCAATAGTTACAAAAACTCAATTAACCCTTATTCTAATATTCACCAAATTCCTGTTACAAAATCAATTTTTCTAAATCCAGTTTCAGAGAATGAAATATCCCATATAATACTTAACCTAAAGAACAAATTTACTTGTGGACTTGATGGTATCCCAAGCTCTATCATAAAAAAATCAGCCCAATCTCTTATTATTCCTCTAGTTGACATTTGTAACCACTCTCTCTCTACTGGTAAATTCCCTGATCAATTTAAAAATGCCAGAGTCCTTCCAATTTTCAAAAAAGGCAATAAAGCTAGTATTCTCAATTACAGACCAATCTCAGTCCTACCAATCTTCTCTAAAATATTAGAAAAGGTTATTTATAATAGATTAGTCCACTTTCTAGAATCGCAAAAATATTTCTCATCTTTCCAATTCGGTTTTAGAAAAAATAAATCTACAAATGATGCTATTTATAACCTTATAAAACAAGTCTTGGAGGCTAAGGACAATAATCAGCATTCACTAGGTTTATTTCTAGATCTCTCCAAAGCTTTTGATCTAGTTGACCATGAAATCCTCCTATTAAAACTGTGCAACTTGGGAATTAGAGGAATTGCCTACTCTTTATTTGAATCATATCTAAAAAATAGACAGCAAATCGTAGAAATCGACTCAGTTCAATCTTCTAAAAAGTATATTCTTCGTGGTGTCCCACAAGGCTCTATTCTTGGTCCAATTTTATTCTTAATCTATATAAATGATCTTCCAACTTGTATACCCCATGCCCCAACAATTATCTTCGCCGATGATACAAATCTTATCTTTAGATCTTTCGATCCACCTTCCCTTCAAATTCAAGTAAATGAAGCAATTGAGAACCTAAACAACTGGTTAACTGCAAACAAACTACTACTTAATGTCGACAAAACAGTTTATATTCATTTTCTACACCATCAGGCAAAGCAATTTAATTTTAATTTAAGTTTCAACCACACTATTCTTAAAAAAAAATGAATCTAAATTTCTTGGTCTCTGGATAGATTCTCAACTGTCTTGGGAAGCTCATATTTCTGATCTTACCGGGAGACTTAATAAACTATGTTTTATTATTCGTGTACTTAGCAATGTATGCTCCATACAGACTCTTAGGATCATCTACTTTAATTGTATAGAGTCCTTAATCTCCTATGGCATTCCATTCTGGGGATCCTCCCCAAAAGCAGCTAAGATTTTTAAAATCCAGAAAAGAATATTGAAAATTATATTACATGTTCCGATTAGAACACCCAGCAAACGTATTTTTGAAGACATTCAGGTTCTACCAGTACCCTCCATCTTTATCTTTGAGACTCTAAATTTCATCCATAGAAATAAAATTTGCTTTAAAAAAAACAACGAATTCCACAATCATCTTACTAGATCATCCTCTAATCTCCATATTAATTGTCACAGAATCACCAAAAGCCTACAAAGCATCTCACATCTGGGCATCCGTTTATACAATAAGCTACCAACAGTAACCTTTTCAAAAAGAAATTAAAATCACATCTCATGAAATTTAAGTTTCTTGAAATTAATGACTTCTTATTCACTCTCCATTTTACTTAGAGTCGACTCATACTTTAAAATATGTTCTACTCTACTCTTCTTCTTTGATATATCTATAAAGTTTTAATAGTTATTAGCCATTCAATGTTTTATGCATATGTAAAAGAATTTTAGTCTTAACCTGTTCATAAGTATGTGTGTAATGTGTATGAATGTATTTGTGTGTTAACCTGTTTCTACAGTGTTGTTTGTTTTGACGTGTCTTATATCATTTATATTGATCAATGGACGAATAAAATTATTATTATTATTATTATTATTATTATTATTATTATTATTATTATTATTATTATTATTAACACAGATATATAGAGATAGATCGGCAATGGTGTATGCTGTACTATTGGCGGCAGTGAAGCCACGTTGATGCACGGACCGCCATATTACTACACTGTAGCAGCTGATCGAGTACAAGCCACAAGAGCGTTACAGCGATGTGAATTTTAGCATTTTAGCTAATAATGTAATTGGACTGAGGAGTACAAATACTTTTCATAAAATTGTGAATACCTGTGTGGTATTCGGGTGTAATTTTTCATACTACGACCAGGGTTACCATACGTCCTCTTTTACTCGGACATGTCCTCTTTTCTGATAACGAAATGAGCGTCCGGGCGGCTTTTCTTCAAATATCGAAATGTCCGGGTTTTCATACATTCCGTGTTAAGTTGTTAAGCCAGCCAAGATGGCGCCAGCCAAAAGTTCGTTGGTAAACAACATAGAAAATAATGTAACTGTCTGTGGTAACCAGTTAAAAATGGTATTCGGTGCAATAAATGTGATAGCGCATACCATTTTCGCTGTAGTAAAATTGATCCTATTTTAGTAACCAGTGATTTAAGCAAATGGCGTTGTGATGGTTGCGGTGAAAACACGCCAAATGACGATGTGTGTAAAGAAACCGTCGATCAAGAAGGCAACCAGGAACTTAAGTTAGAAGCATTAATTAGTCAAATGAATGCATTGACAGAAGAAAATGCTTCTCTCAAAACTGTAATTGACATACTGAGGACAGAAATGTCGACACTTGAAGCTAAACTAAATACACGGGAAATGGGCAATAGGCCAACACAGGAGACATCCCAATGCCAGTCAGTTCGAAGAAACAATCGTGTATCTATGGAAGGGAAAGTGGAACATACAAATAAAGGAGAACCTAGCCTCAATATTTCATTGACTAACCGCTTTCATGTGCTACAGGAACTACAAGAAAAAGAGGAAGATCACTATAACCCCAAAATCGAAAAGCCACTTGCCAAAAAAAGCCAACAACAAGTCAGATACCACTGTAACTACACCTGCAAAAAAAAGTAAACACAAAATAGCCATCCACAGTGATAGTCATGGGCGTGGGCTATCAGAAAAGCTAGGTGACAAATCAACAGAATGGGCTGTAACTGGAAACGTAAAACCGGGTGCTTGTACATCAGCTGTGCTTAAAAGTGTAGAAGAAGGATGCCGTGAAATGACACAAAATGACTGTGTAATCCTGTATACAGGTACCAATGATTTGGGGAAAAATCTGAATGCTTCCAGTAGTGTACTTTCTAACTTGAAATCGTCATTAAGCAAACTAACTAATACAAACGTTCTTGTGCTGGAAATTCCGCACAGATATGACCTGCCTTTTTTCTCAGAGGTAAACAGGGTTATTCTGAACACAAATATGAAAATCAGAAACATATGCAAACACTTTCAACGAGTGCATTTAGTAAATGTAAACAATAACATAGGAAGAAACCAGTTCACTAGGCATGGTATGCACTTAAATGGTGAGGGCAAGAAATGGCTAACAAATGAAATAAGTATGCACCTAAAACAACTAATAGTCAAACTTCCAACAATTCCACTACAATATGCTTCAGTAGAGGGAAACTAACAAATGACACTAATGTAGATAGTATTGAAAGGTGCCTTGTAGCATGTACCCATGTGAAAAACATTAGGCCTAAAGAAGTTGACAGTACTAACAATACATATAAAGGAAGGACAGACACTGTAAATAAACCAGAAGTAAAAGTTAATGGGTCTGAAAGTGATGGGGTGGAAACGGGCAATAAAAAAGAATCAAATAAACTATCCGTTTTCTATATAAATATACAATGCCTAAAGAACAAGATTATCGAAATAGAAGCTTTCGCCAGCACCAATAGGTATAATGTGTTATGCTTTAGTGAGCATTGGTGTACAAATGATCAATTGGAGATTCTGAAAATTAATGGTTTTACTTTAGCTAATAAATTCTGCAGAACGACCCTTACTCATGGTGGTGTGTGTGTTTTTGTGTCTGAGAAATTAAAATGGGCCACTTTATCTTTTGAAGAATTAAGTGTTGAAAGTGACTTTGAAGTAACATCAATATTACTTGAGGACTTACAATTCTGTATCACAGTCTTATATAGAACACCCAATAGTGATGTTAATATCTTCCTTACCAATCTAGAGCATGTTCTGTTAAAATTAAGTAACAAATATTCCCATTATAGATCGATAATATGTGGTGATATAAACATCAATGTTCTAAAATCAAATAACACAGTATCAAACCTTAAAAATCTGTTAAGAAGCTTTGACCATTACCTAACAATAGATAAACCCACAACAAATATGAACTGTCTTGACAATATCATGACTAACCTAGCTGTTAACACTTACATCTCTGATACAATTGAGCCCGGTCTATCAGACCATGCTGGTGTGTACATAGAGACTAGTAATGATATAGGCCCAACAAAAAATTGCGATCCCACTATAATGTACATTCAAAAAAGAGTTATCAGCTCCCATGGTATACAACAGTTTGCATCATTATTGAACAATATGAACTGGAATACATGTTTTTTAAAAATAGCAATGAATCTCAAGGTTTTTATAACAATCCATTTGATTGTTTCCTAGATTGGTTTTACAAATTGTTTAATATGTCCTTTCCAATCAAATTCCACAAGAGGTCAATAAATGGCAATGCATCTAAAAGCATTAGATGGTACAACAAAGATCTAAAAGAAATGAAGGTTACCATGATGTGTCACTTAACAAAATACAAGAGCACCCTCTCAGATGCTGATAAACAATCATATAAGAGCAGCCGAAACCTATAGAGAAAAGCTTTAAATGATGCAAAAAAAGAAGCAAATGCACGCTACATTCAAAGCTCTGCAAACAAAACAAAAGCGGCTTGATCTCTAATCAAGAATAATAAATGTGCAAGTAACACTAAACAAGACATTTCTATTGATCCTAATACGTTTAATAACTACTTTATAGAAGCCCCGGGAGATGTTGTTAATAATATACACGGAACAAATGTTGGTATGGAAGAATTATTGGATAATAATCCTAAAGTAAATTCTTATTTCAAATGGCAAGCAATAACTTATTCAGAAGTATATAAAGTGGTACAAAAATGAAAAGATCTCATAGCTTTGACTACTATGGCCTGTCTAATTCCTTCTTGAAAGATATCATAGTTAGCATTGTTGAACCGATTACATATTGTATAAATATATGTATGCAATTAGGAATCTTTCCGGACAGTCTAAAAATTTCTAAAATAACTCCTATCTATAAAAAAGGTAATTATCGTCCAGGCAATTATCGTCCAATTTCAGTCATACCAGTTTTCAGTAAAATATTTGAAACACTTATCAAAGACCAACTAATGAGATATTTTGAAGATAACAACTTGTTCTCAGAATCACAATATGGTTTCCGTTCACATCACTCTACGACCGGTGCAGTGTGTGATCTTGTAAAATATGTACTAAATGCATTTGAAAATAAAGAACATACAAATGCAGTCCTATGTGACCTGAGTAAAGCATTTGACACAGTAAGCCATAACAATTTAGTAAGAAAACTATGTCATTATGGAATAAAAGATAATGAAATAGATATTCTAAAATCTTACTTAACTGGTCGCAAACAGGTAGTTCAGGTTAGAAACAACATATCTGATATTAAAGTGGTAAAATTCGGAGTTCCTCAAGGTTCCGTTCTGGGACTAATATTATTTCTAATATACATAAATGATCTTCCTTGTAACTTAACATGCAAATCAATAGTCTATGCAGATGATACCTGTTTGTTGAACAATAATAGCTCTATGATTGAACTTGAAAATCAAACAGAATCCTTCATTCATCAATCCAAAGAATGGTTTTCTGCAAACAACTTATTTCTAAATTCAGATAAAACACAAACAATTACATTCAGTCTAAATAAATGTATTGCTAGCTCTAACAGTGTAAAACCCTTAGGTATAAATCTGGACAGTACTCTATCTTGGGAAAATCATATTGCTAATCTCAGCAAACGACTCAGTAGAGTCATTTTCTTACTGAGTAACTTGAAATTTATATTACCGGTTCAGTACTTACGAATGTCATACTTTTCCTACTTTCATAGTATAATAAATTATGGGATCATATTATGGGGAAACAGTAATCAAATTGACCAAATTCTAAAACTTCAAAAGAGAGTTGTAAGAGTTATATCTAATGCCGACATATATGCACCATGTAAACCATTATTTAAAGAGTTAAAGGTCATGACAGTTGTTAACCTCTACATTTTTGAACTACTTATACATGTAAAAAATAATCACAACAGGGTAATATCAAGATCGAATATACATTCTCATAAGACTCGTCACGCACATCTTATAGATCTTCCTCAACATAGATTAAGTAAGACAGCAGCAAATTTTGAATACGTAGGCATCAAACTGTTCAATGCCTTGGCAGAAAATACCATCAGCTTACCTTCTAAATGTTTTAAACATAGACTAAAAACTGGCTTACATCTAATCCTATGTATAAAATTGAAGAATTTTTAATGTTAACCTATACTCAATTTAAAAGGGTCATAAATGCTTGGAGAGAACATAATAAGTTAATTATAATCATGTAAATTACTTGAATGTACACTGAATGTTTTATAATTGATGTGTCATCTACATTGTATCTATTTGATCTATGTGCAACCTATATTGTTAGATCTGTTCCTGTGTACTATTTGTATCCAATATGTTTTGTTTATACCGTCACACATTTTGTACATACCAAGTCCTATATCATTTTAATGATCACGTGGACGTAAATAAATAAATAAAAATGTTTAAATGAATGAATCAAGAACCTTTCCAGTTTCATCCCACCATCAAAGGACACTTCAAACTAGCTATAGATCGATTTCTAAACAAGAATACATCGATCGAATCAAGCGGAAACACCTATTGAACGAGTTCACTATTCAGTAAGCGTTCACTCACTACATTCTGCTCAAAACGGTCCTAATCATGCACATTGTGCGCATTTCTACTATTATTCAGTAAGCGTAGAAGAAGAAGAAGAAGAAGAAATGATTTTGTTTTGTTTGTGGCATAAAGCATTGTGTTCCATTGCATGGCGTCGCATACAGTGGAGATTAGGCTACACCCATTGAGCTCTATTACATACTGGAGGTAGCACTGCATGATGAAAAATCGTGACGGCAGAGTTCGCGGTCCGCCATGAAAGTGAGCGTATACTTTAGGTCCTATCCCGTATCTCGTCCTAACAAACTCATGTGTATTAATGGAATTATGAAGGTGTATTGGCGTTTTTAAAACACTTTTATGAATGAAACGCTCCAATATAAACTACTTGATGCTTTTTAAGTACATAACAAAACTAATTTCATATCGTAATGGTTTGGTAAAAGTATTTCTTTAATCTCGATCAGGCGTGAATGTACATTGGTAAACAGTTGTAAACACTCGCATTTTAAATATTAAAATAACTTCACAATAGGCCTTCATTTTGCGATATTATGCTTGATTTCGATATATAAAGAGAATAGACAAAATCTGTTCTAAGTGCTTTGGAAATGTATAAACCGTGACCTTCAACTGTACCGTTACTGTACTGGATACAATTCACATTATTTATTTATTTTGTTAATAATTCCTGTAGATTAGTGTAAAGGGAAGCCACTGAAATGAAATTTCAAAATACTTTAAGTCAGTAGGCCTACTTAGAAGTTCCTTTTCTTCGAATCTGAAATTTAATTAGCCATGCTATTTATCTTCTTATTCTTGCGACAGACAATCGTCTGTAGCCTTTTGTTCTTTCTCAATTCTGTTTGGATAGGAGATGGTGGGAGATCATCTGTTTGCGTCTGTTTATCTATTTTCGTATAATTTTCAGCGAGGTCTTATACAAAAACATCTGCTTCCTCTTATTTCTGCAATAAAAAACTAGCATGAAAAATTTAGGCCTACATGCATAAGAATACTACGTTTACATGACTGACATATTGCATAATTTATATTCCTACTTGGTACCTAAAGTAGGCCTACTACTAACCACATTACGAACCAGAGGCGTACCGAGGGGGGGGGGGTTTGAACCCCACCCATTGATTAAAAAAAGGAAAATTGTACAATTTTTTTAATTCTGCTTATAAATTGCTTAATACGAGTATAAAGCGTGGGAAGCTTAAAACTCGTTATTGTGCATCTTAATTTTTAAAATTTTCCGGGGGAGGACCCCCGAACCCTCCTCTCCCTGGGGGTATTCTATACCCCACAGATGTTGTAACCCCTCCCCATATGGTCGGCCTGTTTACGCTTTGTTACGAACCAGTTGTCTTTTTGGAACAATAATTTTTTGAAGGTGTCCTGGAAAATTGAAGACTGATGGTACAGCATCTTTTAGTAACTTTACAAGTGCACCAGACCTTGACTGATAGCAATCAGGTGTAAAGTGTCTGCTGCTTAATTTACTGTACGCTGTGGGAGACCAATATTCTCTGCGCATTGCTTGAATCTACTTCTTCGGAATATCAGGCCAAGAAAATGGAAACCTGTACAAATAGGCAAGAAAAAGACAAGCGTTCGTGGCTAATCTACGATTGAGGTTAAGTCAGATTTTTTGGCCAGTATCCTCAAATGTTCCAAACAAAAATAACCTACTTGTGAAACTTAAGTCCACTTCTATTTCTCTGGAGCTCTGTGTAGCCATATACCACGCAATATTCGACCATTTTGTTATGAAAAATATCAAAAACACATTCATAAATATATGTTTACCATACGAAGCACACTTCACCAATACGCACGGCGGTGTAGCCAACTTAACAAGTGAACGTCACGATTTATGCAATTCCAAAGCACAGCTGTTGTGTATCCTGTTTATATATTGAGATCACTGGCTACACCACATATCGGCAGCGCCGTATCCTTAACTGCAGGTAGCAGTGAAGCCGAGTCAGGGGTGAAGAGGGGCAAGGGAAGCAGAGCCGACGCCATATTGGTATCACCAAAGTGTCCGCTTAAGTAGCACGTATTCATTACGGAAAATTGTTTTTCTTCCTACATAATCCCGAATTTATAGTGAAATGGTGAACCACAGGGTTGTTTGCGAATCCCTGTAATTTCAAATACGTACTATACCACTACATTGGAGGTCAAATTAACATTCAATTATAAGCTGGCCAAATTACTATAGCTTAAACTGGGTCTATTACAGCTTTTTTCATTCAATACTGGTTTACGGAATATTGGCTGGGGAAACCGCAGCGAATGAGAAAGCATCTTAAAAATAATATGAAAAAAAACATACGAATTATGACCCATTCATCATATAGGGAATCATACAGGCCACTCTTTAGAGATCTATAAATATTAACATTTCCTTCAATATATTTACTAGAGCTTCTAACTCATCTACACATTAATTTTGACCAATACAACACACAACATACTTGCGAACACAACACCAGAAACCGAGTTGTTAAAATTCTGTTCCCATAGATTAACCCTCACAATACATGGGCTTAAAACATACAATAAAATTTCAAACGAAACAAACGCATTAAATAGCAGACAATTCAAAATTAAAATTACAAACTGGTTTTGCAAAGAACATATTACTCAATCAGAGAATTCCTTGAATATGAGGTTAACATATAATTACAATAAATAAAAAAAGTGTGCGTGGAACGCCACGCGACAGAAGTGAAACTTGTTTTTATTTTTTTATTTTTTTCAATTTTGGATTGTTGGGCTTTTTAATATTGCGTTTTTGGCCTTTTTAATTTTAGATTTTTGGAATTTTTAAATTTTAAATTTTTTTATCTTTTATTTTTTTTAAATTGAGAATTTTTTATTTTTTATTTTTAAAAAATGGATCATTTTTATTTTTTTATCTTTTAATTTTGGATATCCGAGTTTTTAATTTTAGATTTTTAAATTTTGGATTTTCCATTTTTTAATTTTGAATTTTTTGATTTGTTAAATTTTTTAATTTGGAATTTTGGATTATTTAAATTTTGGATCTTTGTTTTTTTATTTATGCATTTTTTAATTTTGGATTTTTAAATTTTTTATTTTTTAAATGTTTGATTTTTTGATTTTTAAATTTTGGATTTTTTAAATTTGGATAAGCCTAATCATTGAGTTGATTGCTTTCTGTACAGACCGTTCCGTCACGGACCCACTAATTACGAGACGATTTTGAGCGTAACATTTTCGTGACGAGTTTGTCCATAATGCAACTTTGGGTTAGCTCTCGATTTACTCCTATCGCGGCTAAAGAAGTTTCACTTCAAAAAAAGTAAAAGAAATCATCCCATTTTCAAGCACTCATTAATAGCATTAGAAACATAATTACATTAGTATAATAATTAAGGAATCGCGCACAATGTGCATTATCTTAACCTAAGACTTAGATTTTCCTTATTTTTAATCGTGATTTACAAGTAATATTGTGTAGGCCTAAGCTAAAATTTTCCGGAGGGGTGTTTAGAGGCGATGGGCTTACCACCTGTCCCTCTGCCCTCTCCAGGAAAATAAGCGTAACAAAATTCACATAGGTAAATAAAAACCTCCACTTTGAGGCCCTTCGCCCCAACATGGGGGCATAGGATTCGAGAGAAAGAGAAGCTAGAATATTCCTAGTTTGTAACTTTACCAAGTAAATTCAAATTGACGAGTCACCAATTTACCAGCCAAAGCTGAAAAAATGTAAAAGATATGTGACTATAAATTAACATTAACAACATTAACATTAATCCTATAGAAGCATCTTCTGTATACAGACTTAAGACTATTATGTTCTACATGCACTTTGGCACTTTTATTATATCAGTTTACCTGAGTTTATTATAAGTTAGTACATAAGTGTGACGTCTACTGCTGTAATGGCCGAATGACAATAAAACTGTATTTATTAATTTATTTACTGGATTGTGAAATTCCAATTAAAACAGCTTTAAAAAGTATTTCTTGTTTGATTCCCGCGCCCGCTGCCCTTCCTTTCGTCAGATTGTTGGTGATCGCAATATGGCGACGCAGCGAACGCGTTGGCTTCAGTCCCTCCCCTCAAGCTGCCGATCTATTCCTCTATATCTGTGGGCTACACAAAGATGCCGAAACGGAAGTGTAAGTTCACAGATGAACTCAAAAAGAAGTTTCCTTGCTTCCGCAGTGGTCGCAATGATTCGGAAGCGGAATGTATTGTCTGTAGTGGAGGCACCTATGTTTCTGTAGCGAACAAAGGATCTCTGGATTTGGAAGCCCACGTGGATTCGGAGAAGCACAAAAGGAACCTACGTGGTGAAACATCTTCGTCGAAGATTACGAATTTCTTTGTGCAACCATCTTCAAATTCAAGTGATCAAATTCGTGCAGCAGAAGGAACAATAGCGTTCCATTGCGTGAAACACCATAATAGCTACAGTTTTACAGACTGTACCAGTTCCCTGATGAAATCATTGTTTCCAGATTCTGAAATAGCACGGAAGATGTCATCTGCAAGAACGAAGACAGAAGCGATAGTGAATTCAGTTATTTCTCCACATTCTGTTCAAAGTGTTCTAAATACCATGGAAAATATTCCTTTTTGCGGAGTAGCCACTGATGCAAGCAATCATCTTGCAGTTAAAATGTTTCCACTGCTTATACAGTATTTTGATTGGGAAAATGGTGGGATAGTAACCAAACTAATAGACTTTCAAAGCAAACCAAATGAAACAGCACAGACAATAGCTGATTACATACAATCTTCTCTGCAAAATGTTGGACTTCTAGCAAAAACAGTGGCATTTTCTGGTGATAATTGTAACACAATGTTTGGTGGGGTGGCTAGAACAAGCACCAATAATGTATTTGCCAAATTGAAAAACAACACAAATGCCAACTTAATTGGTTTAGGTTGTCCTGCTCACATCCTTAATAACTGTCTGCAACATGGCATGGATGCTCTAGATTTTTATATACAGTCAGTAATTTTAAAGATATACAACTATTTTTCTGTCTATACTGTTAGAACAGAATCACTCAAAGAATTTTGTGAGTTCGTAAATGTAGAATACAAGAAGTTAATGTATCACTGTGTTACAAGATGGTTATCAATTTTTCCTGCTGTGGGAAGGTTGATAGAAATGTTTGAAGCTGTGAAATCTTTCTTCCTCTCTCAGTCCAAACCTCCTGTCATTATCAGGAATTTTTTTGAAAATGATTTAAGTGAAATATATTTGCTATTCCTTCACTCTTTTATGCACATATTTCAAATCAATGTTGATGCATTACAAAGAGAGGGTACTTCTGTAGTAGAAATGCTATCTATACTCCTTAACGTAAAAACATCAATTGAAGATAGATTAACTTCCAAGTTTATACCACTGAAAGTAAAAACTATGCTTTCACAACTGGAGGAAAGTGGTTATGTAGATAAATGTAAGTTCAATCAGCAAATTGAAGAACTGCAGTCCTCATGTTTAGGTTATTTAAATATGTGGGTTCAACAGTTTCAAGAATTTTCTCCACTTAGTTGTATGTGTTTAAATTCCACATTAACTTGGGACAAATTTCAGCTTGTCATTCAGTATGTGATCTCAAAAGGAGTACATGTAGATGATGGTAAATGCTTTGATGATTTTTGTCACCTTAAACGAATTGTTGCTGAAAATGAAAATAATGAGGGATTTTCTTCACTGCTAGCTCATGCAAAATGGGCAGGCTATTTCAACAGTGACAGTAATGCTAAGAAACATCCAGAACTATTGAAAGTGGCGCAATTTTGCTTTGCATTCCTGCTCACAATGGCAATGTTGAGAGAGTGTTTTCTCTTATGCAGATTCAATGGTCTAAAGAAAGAAACAGACTGAAACCAGAATCCGTTAGAAATATTATAATTGTGCAGTACAATTTTAAGAGCATGTTTTGTGAGAAATTTCATTCCTACATAAAAGGAATTCCAGAAGTGTTACGTAAAATTGGCTCAACAGAGAAATATGAATGGTTTAAAAATAAGTGATGGCTGATTTGTGACTGTAAAAAACGCTAATGAATGTGCTGCACATCAGTTGTGTCCTCTTTTTTACTGAAAGAAATATGGTAACCCTGACTACGACAGAAAGAAACAAGGAGAGGAACATGTTTCAATACATTCGTAAGTTGGCCTTTCATTATTATTGTTAGCCATTTCATGCATTATACATGCCTTAGTTTCTAGGAATGTATTACATGGTTGTAAATAACCATAACCTAATATTGTTAACAATTTCATACACTGTAAATAGTCAAATATTACTTTAGCATTTAGAAATTGCAAATAAACTTAACCTCAATTTATGCGTATTTTTTGCATTGTAAATAATATTATGCTTTAGTTACTAGGAATGTTTTATATTTTTATAAATAACTGTAAGCATACATTGATAGCTAGTTCTTGTATTATTCATATTTCCTTAAGAATTTAAGAATGTGTCATAATATTTGTAAGTAACAAAAACATATAAGCCATCTTATGCACTATAATTAATATTCATATGTTATGCTTTAATGTTATGTTTGTAAATCACTATAACCTTAATATAACACTTGGTACAATAAGGTTAAACTTTTGGATAGTAAATAAATAAATAAGTAGGCCCTTATGAAATGCATGCAGGAATACCTACAGTATTTTTTATTTTGGATCTCTGAATTTTTTATTTTGGATTTTTTAAATTTTGAATTTTAGGATTTTTTATTTTTGAATTTTTTAAATTTTAGATTTTTTATTTTTTAAATTTTGGATGTTTGGATTTTTTTACTTTGGATTATTTTTAAAAATTTGAATGTTCTAAATTTTGTATCTTTGTATTTTTTAATTTTGGATTTTTTAATTTTATATTTCAAATTTATTTTTATTTTTTAATTTCGGATTTTTAGACTTAAAATTTTGTATGTTCGATTTTTTAATTTGAATTTTTTGATTTTTTAAATGTTGGAATTTTTTATTTTTTTAAATTTTGGATAAGCTTAATTATTGAGTTGATTGTTTTCTGTGCAGTCCGTTCCGTCACACCAAACTAATTTCGCGACGATTTTGTCCGTAACGCAAGCTCTCGATTTAATCCTACCGCGACTAAAGAAGTTTCACATAAAAACCTAATTTTTAGCAAGTAATAGGAACCAATACTTGAGAAAAATAGCAAGAGGACGTGCTTTTTCAATGTGGTTTAAGCGTGTTCACTAGTGGATACAAAATTGTCAATAGAAAATTGTGAAAATAGACTTTATTCTAAGTTCTCGTGATAGTTTCCCATTGAATTACGTGTAGTTCAATGGGTGTCTTCAGGTGAGGCAATATGGCGGCATAGCGCAAAGCTAGGCTTCACCGCCGTGACCCAGATTACCGGGCTGTGATTAATAAACGTCTGTCCGCGATGCACAGCGAAATCTGAATCCAGAGATCTGAAATTTTAAACATAGGTTGACTAAAGGGTCGTAAAATGCACTTTGAATCTGGAATTTTAATTTTCGCTTTCGTTCGTGATTTATGAGTGAAAAACGGGCAGAAAACGTGCATTTTTTGCGATTTGAAGCATCAATTTTCACTCATACATTTCAGTGTCTAATTGATTAACGTTGGCTTTGGCTATTTTTGTCATACCTTGGAAATAAAAAGCATCGCGATCGCTGGAATGGTGTAAGCCCACGCTGGACGATTCATTTGTTTATAATGTCAAGGCCCACAGATATCTGAAATTTTCAACATAGCCGTTAGAGGGACCACTTAAGGCCTATAGGCCTAAATGGACAGACATTGATCACTATGCAGGGGTTTTCTGGGCCAGGGAACTCGATCGCTTGATTTTGTAAGTCCATCCTGGACGATTCATGTGTTTAGAATATAAGGCCCGTAGACATAACTTATGAAATTTTCAACCTACCCATGTAGCACGATATGTATAATATACGTATATTTTAGAGCTACATATATATCTTAAGTTTGGTCAAAGTCAAAACGTAAATTATAAGTATATTTTATATCCAATATATACATGTATAATAACTGTTGTAATTTAATTCTGCAATATATTCATAATATATCAAAATTAAAGTTACTGTTACATAAGTAGGACTAAATATAAAACAAAATCGAATTAATTGTTCATTTGCTAATATCAAAAAACCTACAAAAAATTGGCAAGTATACGTAAATTTTACGTCTAGAATTTGACATTGTAAACACCGGTTTATTGTGTTTTACTCTAGTAAATCGATTTGGTTAAATTAAGGGAACGCAATACAATTTACTCACGCTAATCAGAAATTAATAAAAAAAATTGTTTAAAATGATTACATCCGTACATTCAGTAGGACTATTTTTCTGACTTTAGTACACCCGCTTGCGCTGTGGGCGGAAGAACACCACTGGTGACGCGAGTGACGCCCAGTTCAGAAGAATAATAAGTATGTGTTCTGTGAATTATACGTTTTTTTTGTTATTTGAAACCCAGTGCAGAAGAATAAATATAATTTGGAAAGGAGGTAAGTGCTTTTTAATATTTGTGTGGATATAATAACACGAGGAAGAATAGTGCGGCAAAAGATAGATTTATGATACGCACCAGCCATGCTCCGCCGTTTTGTTAGGTTAGGAACGTTTATGTTAGTTTAGGAGCAATATACTAAATAGCACAAGGTTTATTATGTCTCACACTGAATTTCTTTTGTGACGAAACCCTAAACCCCATCTTCCCAGGCGGGCCCCATTAGAGAGGAGCCTAGTAAGCAGCATATAACTACTTTTTTCCAATAACCGTTTTAGCGATAGTTTTCATCGCAAAAACCGACGGTTGACCAGTTTCTCTTTTTTTTTACAGGCTACATAAAGATAGGGTTTTGTTAATTGTATTTGTGTTTTCTTTTAAATTTTTTATTACTGCGGAACATCACTTGAACTAACGTAGCCCTACCTTAACCTGTAAATATCAAAATTGCTCATTTATATAAGTTAATAAACCAAATGGCAGTTCTCAGTATGATTGGGATAACCAAAGGGAAAACCAGAAATTTTTGGGCTTTTTTCAATGTGTTTCTTATAACTCCTAAACAACGCGTTTTAACTGAAAATACTCTATTATGAAAATTAAAGGGCAATACATTTGCTACAATTTCCACTGTTTAAACGTTTTCTAAGTGGAATACGTACCGAGATATGAAGCTTCGAGGTTTCGAGTTATTTTTCAAAATATTGAAAAACTGCAAAAAATGCAGGATTTTCCCTAGTAAATTTCATCTTCCAACATTTCTATATGGATAATAATAGTAGTAATGGTAAGTGAATCTAAATTAATAAATTTAACATCATCATCCCCCTCCCCCCCCCCCCGTCAGGCCGTTCTGTTGGGCGATTTCCTTGAAGACCGTAGAACGGTTTATAGTCCAGTCACCAGGTACTTTTGCCTGAAAAAAAGGTCCGAAGTTAATGATTTTTTAATATGTTGTATGTGGATATTCTGTGGTGTAGAATCCAAGTTTTCCAATTCGAGAACCCTGTGCGAACTTCAGGGCAGCCGAAAAACCCCGAAATTTTGGGGCTTTTTTCAGTGTTTTCCTTATAACTCCTAAACAGTGCATATTAGCCTAAATCACTCCATTACAAAAGTTAAAGGGCATGAAATTTCCTATTATCTGAACTTTCAAATGTTTTAGAAAACCAAATATGTACCAATATATGGCGCTTCAAAGTTTTGAAAAATTCTCAAAATATCGAAAAACTGCAAAAATGGAGCATTTCTGCAATCGTCCAGAAAATTTGTATTTTCGTTAACAACGGCCGTCACATTGTCGCAAGAAAAATTTTTGTCCAATGACACGAACAAGAGGAACTTTAATTCAATGCTGATGACTGAAATGGCAGCAAAGGGCATCGAAGTTAAGCAGGCAATAGAAGATGCTGATTTCATGATAGTGAAAACTGCAATATCTAAGGCTTCTGACTTCGATAGTGTTACTACCACAGGTGAAGACATCGATCTCTTAGCATTGCTGACTGCATTAGACTCTTCTCAAAAGAATGTTTATTTCCAAAAGAGTGGGAGAGGTAATACCTCAGTGTTTTGTATTCGCCAGCTTCGTGCAAATACAATACTCAGGATATTCTTTTCCTTCATCAGCAAGCGAGTGTGACACTACATCAAACCCATTTGGACAAGGAAAGAAGAAAGTTTTCACTATGTATGAAAAAACCCGTTCTCTGTCTGACATCGTTAGTATTTTCAAAGATAACGAAGCAACACCATGCCAAATTTCGGAAGCAGGGGAAAAGTTTCTTGTGATACTGTACGGTGGTAACATGGACACAGATACTCTGGATGATCTTCGGTACCGAATATTTTCCAACTCCGTGTCAAAGTCCAAATTCAACCTTGCCAGATTGCCCCCTACACGAGACGCTGCCCGGTACCATTCTTCTCGTACCTATCTGCAAGTGCAGACGTGGCTGGGCTACCGTTAGTTTGGGGCTGAACTTTAACGAAACGAGGCCTGATCCCTATAACAACGACCATGGATGCAGCTCCAGAAAAGTTGCTGCACATGATACAATGCAAGTGCATGACAGGGTATAGCACCAGGGCTTGCAGCTGCAAAAAAGCAGGACTCCGAAGCTCAACCATCTGCAAGAATTGTGCAGGAAATGCTTGCGAGAATTCGCCTGAAACAGACATCAACGAGGAAGACACAGACATTGAGTGCGACGAGGAGGATGACTTCTTCGATGAGATCATTGCTCAGGAGGAAGAGGAATCACTGAGAGATGATGCCGACTTGCCATTGGGACCAAAGAGATCAAGGCTTTTATGAATTAATATGAATGACTAATTTGTAATAATTTACATATTTTGTACTTAATTAATATATCCACTTGTCATTACATGTATTATACATTTTTATAAAATTCATTTTTATACATAGAGAATTGTGTTCTTTATTCGGAAAAGAACATCTCATTAAGGGTGGGTTTTCTATTGTGTAGGTTATTAGACGTTATTCATATAGCAATATAGAAAGATAAAAGTTACTAGGGAAAATCCTGCATTTTTTGCAGTATTTTAATATTTTGAAAAATAACTCGAAACTTCGAAGCTCCACATCTCGGTACGTATTCGACTTAAAGAACGTTTAAACAATGCAAATTGTAGCAACTTTATTGCCCTTTAATTTTTATAATAGAGTATTTTCGTTGTGTAGGAGTTATAAGGAAAACATTGAAAAAAGCCCAACAATTTCTGGGTTTTTCGGCTGCCCTGAAGTTAGCACAAGGTTCTCGAATTGGAAAACTTGGATTCTACACCTCAGAATACCCATATACATCATACTAAAAAATAATTAACTTCGGACCTTTTTCCAGGCAAAAGTACCTGGTGACTGGACTATGTACTGTACAGTATCAAATTTTGTAGATTTGATTATCCCAATCATAGGCTCATAGGCTACCGAGAATGAGCTATTTTGATATTTACTGCGAGGTTAAGTTAGGGCTGTGATTTTCTGCAGTAGGCTATAGTAAAAAAACACACACAGTTAACAAAACCCGGTAGTCTCTGAATAGGCTGTAATACTGTGTCTTACACTGCTGCATCCCACTACAGTTTTCCATTGCTTGAGTGCGTCAAAACAGGAATGATGTTAATGTATAACATTATATACTGTTAAATTCGAACGTATTAAATTCACAAACACTGCTTTCACAACCCCAAACTTGCGTTCAGCTTCTCTATCTTGATCATTAAATTTACCGGTACTATTTTCTCGCATATCTGATTCCGGTTGTTGGAACACTCACATAACTTATTTCCCTCGATCATTAAAATTAAAATTTTCTCATGTCTTATTTTGGCTCCCCCTCCATGCTCATAAACCGGCAGTGTGAACGAGACGATAAATGATACCCTAGACAGGAGCTTCGGTTTAGTTTGTTTTTTTATTATTTGTAACAGGTTGTTTTTGTAAGTTACAAAGCAAGTTATTAGAAGTATCTCTAGACTGCAGTGGGATGCAGCCATGTGAGAGACACAGTATTATATTCAAAGACTACCCCAAATCTTATTTCATATTAACAGTCTAAACTCTAATGAAAATAAACACTTGTTTTCTTAGATCCCGTGAAAAATGCATAAGCGAAAACCATACAAACAATTAGCACATCAGAACCTTTTGCACAACTCAGCCAATTTTATTTTCAATGAAAATTATGGGAATAGCTATACTATAAATAACGATCCAACCGGTGATCAAAGATACGTACTATAAACTGTTCTGAACTCTGACCTCTGGTCTCCACCCCTATAACTTAACTTTAAAGTTCCCATGCTGGTAAAGAAACATTAACAGTATAAAATTAATTATTTACTATACAGAAGGATAATTTAAACAATACCCCTATCGCATCAAACCTGCGCGTACTCAGCGAGATTCCAATGAAAATAGTATACCTCACTACCACATGGGGCAACCCTGCAAAGTATGTTTGGTCAAAGTCAAAACGTAAATTATACGTATATTTTATGTCCAATATATACATGTATAAACACTGTTGTAATTTAATACTGCTTTATATTCATAATATATCAAAATTAAAGTTACTGTTACATAAGTATGATTAAATATTAAAAAAAACCGATTTGATTGTTCATTTGCTAATATCAAAATAACGTACTCACTATACGTAAATTTTACGTCTAGAATTTGACATTGTAAACACCGGTTTATTGTGTTTTACTCTAGTAAATCGATTTGGTTAAATTAAGGGAACGCAATACAATTTACTAACGCTAATCAGAAATTAATTTAAAAATGGTTTAAAATGATTACAGCCGTACATTCAGTAGGACTATTTTTCTGACTGGCGGCCATCTTGTCTGTGTCGTCAGCAATGAAGATCTGTTTCATGGCTGTATCTGTACATATAAGTGGTGCTTGTGTATAAGTTCCTCTTTTATAGTGTTTTATTAACAAGAAATTGTGTGTGGAGAGAATTGCACTGTTCGGTTGCAACTACTCCCTATGTATATATCATAGAAACGAAGAATAAATGTACTTGTGTGTGTATTTAAAGCTGACAAAATATTATGCAACGTGCAGTGATGTGAAATACCCTAGAATACATTTCCTAATTTAGGCCTACCTGAATGTTTGTGAAGACCTGGTCCTTCATGTAGAATATTAAATGAGGCAGAAGAAAAACATTTACACAGAAAACAGTACTGGTAAGTCCCTGTGCAAGATTTGTTTCACATACATAAATAGGTCTATCATAACCTCAACGAGTTGCAAACTGATTTATAATACAGATGCTGTGGTAATTATTTCTGATCATAATAGTTTATGATAACGCTGCTAAAGTATTTCTTAATTGTTTCAGGAATTCACAATGCTTAGTGTTGCGCCCCCCCCAATTAGTGAAGGACGTTCTTGCATATGTTGGAAGAACACATACGACTTATGAAGTAGATCTTGGTTTTGAACATTTTTACCTAAATTGTGTAAACGCCCTGCTACAAGTTAATGCTGAACACACGAACCCCAGTAATAATCAAAAGCTCTGAAATATGAATTTGGGAAACATAAGTTACGATTTCTACCAGAAGATACAATAGAGGTTTTGGTAACAGATTTATTGACAACAAAATTGTGATTTATAATTAGTCATATATAGGAAAAAAACAGCTTCCACTGTTAAACCCAGACCAAAGTATCACAAGTCTCCCTAAATTATTAAAAATTTTACATATACATAAAGAATTACACCATGTACTCCTAAGCCTCTGTAATCGAATAAATTATTTTCAGTATCTACAGTGCATTTATCTCAATATATCAAAGGCTATTTTAAAATCAGTTCCCCACAAAATATCTTCTTGAATTCTGTATTCACCCTGTATATGGCGAATGCTTAGGTTGTTATTTGAGATACTGATAATATAAGAAGCTTGAATAAATTAATTAAAACAGAGACCTGTACAAGTTTCAGTGAATATAACCCCCTATTCAAATATTAGCATCAAATATATTTACTGCATATACCCTTTTTATACATAATACCAAAAATCTTATCATGTAAATTATTCCCTGGAAAATTATATAGGTGGAAACTCTGATTACTCAGTCTATATCCCTGGTACACCCTTTTCCTGATTCTTTATAACTCGAAACCATAAAGTCCATAATAATATAATCAGTACAATACTGGGACAATAACGGCCAATTATTTGGATAATGCATATTCTGAAACCTAAAGTTCGATTTAGAAACTTATGAACTTATGTAAATTTTAACATGACAAAATTGGGATCACCCTGTATATAACTCTTGTGACTTATAAATCACTTATTACGGAACTTACCTATAAATAGCACTTTATCTCTTTCTGATAATATCTAGAAATGAATCAGCAGGGATTCTTTGTTCTCACAAGAATTCACGGCAATGCACTAACCTAACTATAAGTTTCCATACCAAGTGCAACCGTTTATCAAGGTAATTCCCAGTTAAGGATTTTTCCAGTACTCAAAATGAATGTACCAAGTACGCATCATCTGTATATCCACCAACCTACTTTCTTGTTATACAAAATCTGTTATTTGTAAAGTTTTATAATTTTACTTTCAGGCAAGATGCTGGTCTATACGAAAACTTTGTTTTAACCATTGGTTACCGGAAGCAACTGCTTCACGTAGAGAGATCTGGAGAATAACTGAAGGTAAATAATCAAGAACGAAAAATATTGAATAAACAGAATTTAATAGAGGGGACGAAATTTCAAATGCCAAACACGTAACTAGACAGAAATAAGACGAAATTTACCAAAGCAAGATTTATACCGAACTACGTAAATTTAGACAGGCCAAAACGGTGAGATCACTGAATTATTCATAATTTAGAATGTTACTCAAAGAAAGAAAAATGGTTTCATCTCACCCAGAAACAGCAGTCACACCCGACGGTAGAACGCTGACACGCCCCTCATCAAAATAAGAACATTCCTGCTCTCGCGACGAAGTCCAGCTCCCAACTCACTTAGCTATACGCGAGCTCCGAGAGACCCCGAGCATGGAACATGTTCAGAAATTACCGCCGGTAACCACTGTTAAACGCAGACCAATTTCTTTTCTAATACTTTTTTTTTTTTTTAAACAGTTATACCAACCAGATGCTTACCCATGATCCGGCTTCACGGATCACTAGGTGATGTAGTGTTGCTGGCTGTAAAAGTAACTACAAGTCACAACATGAAAGTGTTAGTACATTTTCTTTACCAAAAGACGAAGAACTTAAGAAGAAGTGGCTTAGAAACATTCCTACTGACTTTACAAGGGTAAGCAAGCCTGTTATTTGTGTGAAGCATTTTCCTGAAGAGAGTGTGATAAGAACAGAGACATTTGTAGTTAACGGTGAAATAAAAACATTTCCTATAACTTACCCTAAACTGAAACTTGGTGCAGTACCATCAATATTTCCTAATCTGCGTGAGTACTTGTCAAGACCAAGTCCATCCATTGAAATGAATACTAACTGGAAAGCCTTCTGAACGAGAGGAAAGTGAGGCTTCTTTTGCGACTAGTCACGTCTGGTCTTGCATGGAAGAAACCAAGTACCTGCACGCGAGAGACCATTAAGTTAGTAGGATCTTCTCGATTTCATTTACTTTTTTAAAGTGAAACTTCTTTAGCCGCGGTAGGAGTAAATCGAGAAATTGAGTTACACTCAAAATTGTCACGCAATTAGTGTTACGCTCAAAATCGTCACGAAATTAGTAGGGTGTAACGGAACGGACTGCACAGAAAAAAATCAACTCAATGATTAGGCTTATCCAAGATTTAAAGAATAAAAAAATTAAAAATTAAAACATTGAAAATCCAAAATTTAAAAAATCTAACAATCCAAAATTAAAAAATTAAAAGTCCAAAATTTAAAAATTCAAAGATCCAAAATTTAAAAGTTCAAAGATCCAAAATTTAAAAATCCAAAATTCCAACAACAAAAATCAAAGATCCAAAATACAAAAATCCAAAATTTAAAAAATAATAAATCCAAAATTTAAAAATCCAAACATCCAAAATTTAAAAAATCATAGATAAAAAATTAAAAAATTAAAAATCCAAAATTTAAAAATAATAAATCCAAAATTTAAAAATCCAAACATCCAAAATTTAAAAAATCAAAGGCCCAAAATTTAAAAAATAAAAGATCCAAAATTTAAAAGATAGTGAATACAAAATTTAAAAATCCAAACATCAAAAATTGAAAAATCAAAGTTCCAAAAGTTAAAAAATTCAAAATTAAAAAATTTTAATACCCAAAATTTAAAAAATCCAAAAATCCAAGATTTAAAAATCTATAATTTAAAAATTCAAAATTTAAAAATCTAAAAATCCAAAATTAAAAAATCCAAAATCCAAAATTTAAAAAACCGTAATTAAAAATTAAAAAATCCAAAAATTAAAAAAATTGAAAATATATAATTTAAAAATCCAATATTAAAAAATCCGAAACTCCAAAATTAAAAAAATTAAAAAAATTAAAAATTAAGAGAATCCAAATACCAAAAATTAAAAAGTCCAAAAACCCAATATTAAAAAGTCCAACAATCCAAAATTGAAAAAATCCAATAATTCAAAATTGGAATTAAACCAAAAATTAAAATATGTTTCACTTCTATCGCGTGACGTTCCACGCACACTTTTTTTAATGTTAGAACTGTTCATCCCTTTCATTTCAAAAAATAAATCAATAAATAACCGAGCAAATTATTTAAATGTTTAATTTTCCCCCTATACATATTCCCTGTTGCACATAACAGCTTACTGCTTTCAAAATCAGGCCTATTGTATTCTTTGTAGGCTGATAGAAGTTTATGCAATTAATTACAACGTGGTTCTCATATCAATACACATGAAAAATAAATTAACGTATTTATTTGTGTATCTTTATGAGTGGTAGATGTTTGGATATTTGCGGGGATACTGTGGTAATTCTTTTCAACCAGTAGATAAATATAAAATGAAAAGGGGGAAATTAAACATTTAAATAATTTTCTCGGCTATTTATTGACTTATTTTTTGCAATAAAAAGGATGAAAAGGTCTAACATTGTTTTAAAATGTCAATGAAATCGAGAAGGTCCTACTAACTTAATGGTCTTTAGCGTGCAGGTGCTTGGTTTCTTCCATGCAAGACCAGACGCAACTAGTCGCACAGACAGGACACACATTTGGAAGAGACTTTACAATGGTAGCAGTCATTCCAGTTAGTATACAGTTCAATGGGTCCATCATGCAGAAGATTAATTGATGCAGAAGAAGAAAATTTAAACCAAGCAGTTGCAGAAAGCTTAAAAGAACTTAAAAGTTATGCTGAACGACAAGCTCTGCATTGTTTGGAAGATGTGATGCATTACTTCCTAAGTGTAACAGAAGGACTTAAAGTGCAGTGGATTAGCATAATGGCAGTAGAAAGGCTAGTGCTGTGCTTAATGGTTGTTAATGATGATGTTCCGAAGATTTTTGGTTCAGTGTGTGTTATGAGCGATCTCAGTGTTTTGCTTACAATAAATAATTGCAAAATACCTCACCAAGAAGTCCCAAAAAACTGCAAGATAATAAGCACAAAAAGTGTTCTTGATGACATTTTTAGTTATTGATATCTCATGTATTGATAGTATACGTAAACTGTATGTGAGCAGTGTACATTTATGAACCAAAGGCCCTATATAGGCTACATAAATTATATATAAAATATACGTTTGATAGATCATCTTTACAAATTTTTACGTATAGATATTGTATATCAATAGCAGTGGCGGATCGTAGGTGTAGGAACAGGGTGTTGCACTATTTTACGGGAATTATAATTCCTTTATTGCAACCAATGGCCATAGTATGATGAATAGAGCTCTGACGGAATATGTGGCAGGGGAAACAGAAGTACCCCGAGAAAACCTGCCCCGACCCCATTTTGTCCACCACAAATTCCACATGGATCCACCAAGATTTGATCCCGGGTCCCAGCGGTGGAAGGCGAGCAATCTAACCACTCAGTCATGGGGGGTAGTGGTTTTACAGGAATTAAATACATAACCTGATAATATATAAATAGTCGCTTTGCTCTTCGGGGCTCTACTTCCAAACTCCTAGTGGGGCTCTGCCTCTCTGTGTGGTTCTAAGAAAAAGTAACTGACACTTTATCGAAGATACATTCATTGTATTTAGACTGCCGTAGCCCATAATAACTACTTAGCCATACCAAACCTTACAAAAATCTGTGGAACGACTTTAAGATTTTTCTGGGGTAAATGTTTAAAATTTAGAACATTCTGGAATTTTCTCGTCGGTTACACGCTAAAAGCTATAAGTCTGTCAAATTTCAGATTTCTAGTTCATGTGGAAGTGGGTCAACATTAATGCCTGTAAAAATTTTCGAAGTTTCTTTTTGGAGGGTAAAAAAATAAAATTTTGAACTTTTTGGAATTTTCCGTCGGTTGTAGGCTAAAAGCTGCCAAATTTCAAGTTTCTAGCTCATGGGTAAGTGGATAAATATTAGGTTGGGTTCGTTCCCCGGTACTTAATCGATTTTTTCTGAAGTAGGGAGGCCTGGAATGGGGTGTACTCAGCCTCCTGATACAAATTGAGGAGATACTTGATTGAGCAGTAGGATGTCGGATAGTAGGCCTAGTCCCTCTAGGGATGTAGAGCCAGGGAGTTTAGTTTAGTGTCTAATAGATCGATGAAATTAGCAATATAGGGTTCGCCACAAAGTGACTACATTGGCAATTAGCATCTCTGTGAGGGACTTCAAAGTTCATAGCTCGCGCTCTTACTTGCTTGCACACAGCAGCCGACGCGACGTGCTCTGGCGGTGAAGACAAGAATCACGCATGGTTCGCAGATTGAAAGCGACTCCCAAAACCTTTAAACCCCGGGAGTATTACCACGCAGTCAAGCCTCTCGCACCCGTTACTAGCCGGCAAAATGAGGCGGCAAGTCGTGGCTTTCGGAGAGCGACGACCCCGCGCATTTAAATGTTTAAATGATTTAAAATTGTTAAATATCGCGTGAAGCGATAATAAAAACCTACCACAAGGACGATTTCGAAGTAGTTTAATAGTAGGCATATGCAGTACTATAATAAAAAATCTAAATATTCTTTACATTAAAAACTGGTCGTTGTGCAACACTGCAACATGATCAGAGGCCAATAGTACGTATGCGATTGTACGTATAATTGATAGGCCTATATATTAAATGTCTGCATTGACATGAATAGACGTAAAATATACATTAAAAAGTGGGACATTTGAGCGTATATTATACGTAGATTTTATTTAACCAATATGTGTGATGTACATTACCTAGATCTAGGGATAACGTAAATTTTACATATATTTTACGTATGTGTGCTGAGTGGGTCATGTGCTAACAGTTCTGTTACTCTCAGACTTAGAACACAATTTCATTTTTTATTTTCAGTTAAAGGAAAGTAAAGTAAAAATTCAGTATCATTTTCTTCGTACGGATTGAAAGAAAATGTTTAAAAAAATGATATTCACGGTTAGAAATGTTTTACACCTTCACATTTAATCACAAAACGAATATGTTTATTGTAACGCGGTGAGCGCGTGACATCACGCTTGATGAATGCATGGCTCAGTCTCGCCCGATGAAATACATTTCACTGCATTCTGTCTACTGTTGCAGTTTTTTAGTGAGTATCTGTTCAAACAATGGTTTATTGTTGTGTTGTGGGGTGTACAAACTCATCGTCGAAGAGTGATAACACACTTAAAATATCTTTCCATCGATTTCCCAACAGAGCTAAGTCACCCGAACTTTATAAGCAATGACTGATAAAAATAAAAAGAGAAAAATTTGTTCCTAGTAAATACAGTACGGATTGTTCACAATATTTTGAAGAAAATGATACCGAGCTTTCGGTACAGTTACGAAAACAGTTAACTGGAGAAACCCCGCAATCTGTTTAAAAAAGAAGTGCTGTGCCATCACTTCATATTTTGAAGAAAATGATACCGAGCTTTCGGTACAGTTACGAAAACAGTTAACAGGAGAAACCCCGCAATCTGTTAAAAAAAAATAAGTGCTGTGCCATCACTTCTTTTGCGTGGGAAATCTGAAACACCGCCAATGAAGAAAAGAAAATCGTCATACTTGAGGAAGAAGGAAATGAGAGAGTTGTTGCAAGATTCGAACAGTAATCCATCAGTATCCGGGAATGGACAAATCGTGAATGTGGGATGTAGTATTTATGACGAAAATTCAGTTTCTAACAGCGTAGGTCCATTTGGCCACCTTTCAGATCATCTACGTTTACAATTTCAGATTTCTGCGTTCAGTAGTTTTTGCTGTGCATCGCGTACAGCCTGACAGACAGAAAGACAAACACTTCTTCTAATTATTATACATTTCAATGCTTTCAGTTGGATATTTTCAGTTTAGTCCACTATTATTGTGATTGCAGTCTTTTTATGCAAACTATTTGTGTAATGTAATGCCAACAATTACAATTTCCAGTTCATTTTCATCATTGATTTACTGTCATTATTACAATCATTTCTATCATAAGAATTATAAAGTTCTAAAAAAGCTTTATATATTCATATTGCTTAAAGTTCCCACATTCTTCCCCTAAATTGTAAAATCAATTATTCTGCAGTTGTTTATAATAAATGTCAACAAAATGAATGATTAATACTTATTGGCTAAGGAGTAGTACAATTATATTATATAAAATTGTGGAGACGAGGGTGATAAAAAGGATAACAACAAAATTAATAAAAAGAACATATCTCGCTTGCCTTTTTCAAATAGGCCTACACAGAACTTTTACTTAAAAAAAATTACCTTATAACAATAATAACATTAGAACTGAGAAATGTAAAATTTAAATTTAAAATGGCGGTAGAGTATTTCGCAAGCTATGAACTTCAATAATAATTATGTAGGTGGTTGTGTATTTAAAAATAATTTCAGTGACTACTTCTCTAGATCCTTAAAATTTACTTTCGGCACCCAGGTTGAGCATTTTTCTTCTATATAGTTTATAATTCTTCCCACTTTCTTGTTCACAGGGTTAATTAAAATAATTAGCAATAGACTATAAACCTGCAGCATCTCCTATAGTTTGTTCCCAAACATGAAAGTCGTCTCACTCCACCATTCGAGGCTCGGGGAGTCTGTGGGCAATGCTTTTACAGTGTGTCCTCTTCTTCTAAAGAGGGTTGCTTATTCGCTAATCCCAGAGTCAATGACATTTTCTTCTGATGTGGCGCCTGTGGCCATTTATACACCTGGATAAAATCTTAACTGCGAAATTGATGGGCCAAGACAGACTGAACGCATTGGCTGTTTTATCGGCAGACGTTAACGCGAAATATCTCATTTGGGGCCCGCGTCCTGCCGGGAGGGGCGATATCCTTACAGAAAATTTAATACTTGACCTAGGCTGGCACGTTCTCAATGAGGAAAATCAGGGTCCTACATAAGAGCTCAGCTCCTCAACGATCAGAAGAATATCATATATAGATATTACAGCAACCACACCGGGGTTGGTCCCACAAATTCAGTCATGGCAATTACTAAACGTGACCTCAAGTTCTCACCGAGTCGTACAAATACTAATAAGAGAAACAAGACAGACAGAAACAGAATTATATAGACGATACTCGTTTAGAAACGCAGACTGGAACAACTATCAGACACGACTCGGGGAGCAACTTCCGAACAATGAGCCACTGGTTACAAAAACAGACGTGGCGACTAGAATTAGAGATATCAGCAAGGCTATAAGAAAGACGGCCAATAAGGTCATACAGAAAACGCTCCCAAAAAGAACCACTGTGAGGTGGTGGACGCCTCAACTAACACAGCTCAAACGGGAAACGTACGCCCATAGGCGAGCGTTCCAAAGAGCGGACGGACAGGAAAGACAAAGACTCTACGCAACATATCGACAACACAGAGAACGATATACCCGTGCAGTACACGAAGCCAAGAAAGACAGCTGGCATGACTTTGTATCAGAGCAAAGCATGACCAACACCTGGAGAGTGGCTTATCGCATACAAGCAAGCAAAATTAGAAACATGACTGTGACCAGTAGTCTCATAAGATCGGACGGGAATCAAGCAGAAGCATGGGACGAAATAGCCGATACATTACTTACGACGCTTGTGCCAAATGACGACCTACAGAATGAAACAGCTGAACAAAGGCAAATCCGTAGACTTACTCAAGAAATCATAGAGGACGGAGAACATATCCAACCATTTGATAACGTGGACTTACAGATAGCAATTGACTCCACAAAGACACAGAAAGCCCCAGGACTAGATGAGATTAATCCGGAACTAATAACTAAGGGTGGTGCAGTGTTGCACTCCCACCTTCTGGACATATACAGAGTCCACCAGAAAAATGTATACACACTTTAAGGAACGAAACTATTTATTAGGTTTGTTTTTTTAATTTAAATACTAATCAAACATCAACCGGTAATACTTTCTTAGTTCAGTGGTTACATTAGATGTTCAAACTGTTGGCCGTTGGCGGCCAGACACATTACTGAACGATGAGCGGTCGCCGCAGCTACGTCGGTCAATGTTTCAATGGAGATCGCAGCACATGCGGCTGTAATCTCCTGACGTAGTTCCTCCAACGTGCGTGGCTTACGTCGATAGACTTGATCTTTCACGGTTCCCCATAAGTAAAAGTCCATAGGAGTTAATTCTGGCGACCGTGGAGGGAACTTCATGGGCCCTCTTCGTCCAATCAGGATCGCCATCATTAATCACATGCAGTAATCGTGGAATGTAAGGTTTCCACTTAGCACCTTTCAGAATTCGTCGTACACTTGTACTGCTAATCCCCACTTCACGCGCACATTGCGTGGAGGAGTACCAAACTTTTCCAACGCGAGATCCGACGAAGCAGGACTTGTAGCTGTACGCGGTCTTTCTGATCTTCCTTTATGATTATCACAAATCGTTCCATGTGCCACAAACTTGCCAATAATGCGTTTAATTGCTAGGCGGGTTGGGGGTTCTGATTCAAACTCCCGCCTCCAATGACGCTGTACTTCAACGGCATTATCAAACCTGATAAACCACTTCAGAATGCATTTTCGCTGCTCGAACGTTAAGCGTTCTCCAGCCATTTTGTTTTGTCACTATCGTGTTGAAAGTAACGACATGTGTTGAGCGTAAGACCATACTACAACATACTGGTAGTATACTGGTAATATCCCGATACAATATCCCGACACAGTCTGACAAAGAGTGTATACATTTTTCTGGCGGACTCTGTATAACGCATGTGTTCGGATACGTATGTTCCCAAAATCATGGAAAAAAGGACAGCTCTATCCCATTCTAAAGTCATACGATAAAGACCCGAATTTACCGAAGACCTACAGACAGATCTGCCTGCTCCCGGTTCTAGGGAAGATCTTCGAGAGGCTCATTCTCTCTAGGATCGAAAACCTACTCGAAGCATCATACTCCGATACCCAATTTGGTTTTAGGCCCGAAAGGAGCACGGAGGATGCAATCAGAAAACTACAAGGTATCATTAGGAACTCCCAAGCGAAATACGTGGCAGGAATATTTATTGACATTGAGGGGGCTTTCGACAATGTATGGTGGCCCCAAGTCCTAAATAGACTGCGAGGGATTGGATGCCCTGCGGATATATATGGAATTATCGAAGATTATTTTAGAGACAGGGAAGTTACGATTAAAACAGTTACCATACTCGAACGAAACAAGTCACTAAGGGCTGCCCACAAGGCTCAGTACTGGGTCCTAAACTTTGGAACCTAGTATTTGATAAAGCTATAGGAATAATGGAAGAAAGCCAGGAGGCTAAGCCAGTAGCTTTTGAAGATGATATGGTCCTCCTTATCGAAGCAGATAATAGAGCCTCAATAGAGGAGAAAGGAAATTCCGCCGTGTTATCGTTCCCCAATTGGTGCAACAAGGCCAAATTAAAACTATCACCAGGAAAAACTAAATGCTTGCTCCTGAAAGGGAAATTACACCCAGGAAGACTTCCCAGAATATTTGCGTTGGGAACCCGAATTCATAGTGCAGTGTTCCTGCGCTATCTAGGCGTAGAACTCCAAGTCGGCAACAAGATGGATAGGCAAGTAGTAAAAATATGCACTACAACGGTAAACCTTTTCCATGCGTTAGGTAGGCTATCAGGCCAAACATGGGGCTACAAATATACGAACTATAAAAGGCTATACTCGGCAGTATTCGTGGCACTAATTACATATGCTGCCCACGGATGGGCTCCATACATAAATTCACGCCATAAACGTAAGTTGATCACGGCAGAGAGACAAGCTCTACTTAGAGTCACCAGAGCATATTCGACTACATCAAATGACGCGCTACCGGTTATTGCTGGAGAAATCCCAATAGATTTGCTCTTAGAGGGAAAAGTAAATGCTTACAAAATTCGGAAACACCTCCCTACTCGAATTGAAGAGTGGGAACTAAATCAAGACATTTACGAAAGATATAACCGTTTAGAACTAATGAAGCAGCTTAGAAGCGCAAGTGTACATGCGTGGGAACGACGCTGGAAAGATGCCCAAAAGGGCCTCCTAACAAAGGACTATTTCCCTAGCGTCCGCAGACGACTCAGTCAAAAATGGATCGTTCCTGATTTCTCAACATCCCAGTTCTGTTCGGGACATGGCTACTTCGCAGCAAACCTATTTAGGTTTAACCTAGCAGAGGATTATCTATGTTACTGTGAAGACTGTGAGCCTGATACAAAGTACCACGCCCTCTATACATGCGCGAGACATAGGGAAGCACGTATTAGCCTAAGAGAGGTATCCAAACAAGCAGGCGAAATGTGGCCACCAGAACTTAGTTTTTGGACGACAAAGGGAGCTAACACTGCTTTCAGAACATTCACACGCCACGTGATAGAAAGCAGGAAAGAACAAGAACAAGATGATGCTTAAGACACACCGAATTTGAGACGAATCCACCTCGGGGGAATGCTCAGATCCCCTGGGGCCTTACCGAGCAAGACGGATGTATGGCAGATTGCCCAAGACTTGCCTCGGAAGCTGCGGGATAGCCTCGCAGCAACCTATCTGAGTTAGGTTTTCGGGGGGTTTCCCTCACTCTATAAGGTGAATACCAGATCGGGGACACGCCCCCCCGCGACAACGGACAAATGAATAAGAGTTAAATTGAACGGGAAAAAAAATCCAAAGTAAATTCATCAAATATTTTCCCTGTGTTCTATGATCAAGAGAAAGCGACGCGACGATCTTAGAACAAATGCGAAATCGGTTGTTGGACCGGAGATATAGCCTATGGTTCAGGTACTCCGGGGGTGGAAGGCGGGGCCAAAAAAAAGTGCATGAAGAATACATAAGCAACGCGGAGGATTTCCATCAGCGCTAAGAACAGGAAGATAGATTACATCTACAAGAAATGAGTGAGTATTGTTGAAGTAGAATATCTGTTTCACACTTTGTACTGTTAAGAGATTAAAACTACAGAGGAGTAAAGATTTTATATAAGTAGCTACAAGTTAGCCAAAAACTCTGTCCATACAAGATACATTGCGCGTACCAGGGCCGTAGCAAGGTCCTTCTGCGCCGTTGGCGAGTTTGACAAATCTGCGCCCTCCAATACTGGAGGGTCTGAACTATTTTTTTTTTAATTTCTGTAAAATTGTTTATTATTTTAATATAAAGACACTGTTATTATCAAAGAAAACCTCAATTTAAAAATGAACTATGTGTTGGACTTTCAAGGTTCTCAAATCTTGTTTTCAGACGATTGAACTACTTAAAAAGAATTAAATAATAAAATCAAGTATCAAAAATAAATTACATAATAGGCCTGAGGCCTACTAAAATGTTTAACACATTAATATAGGTAAAAGTATTTTTTTCGAATAGTTGAACCACTTTCATCTCAATAATAACGTACATTTTAATTTTTATTTTTATATCATTCCATACATTTCATGATTTATGTTATACTGTACTCTGTCAAAAAGTGTTAATCAAAGAACTTGCATGACTGCTTTTTGTTTGTAGACAATCGGCATAATACTACAGATAGTTCACGTGCAGTAATTTTTAATAACCTGAAATATTTCTTCCATTAACGTGGAATTTTTATTGCTTGATAAATTGCACCAGTCAAAGAATTTGTTAGAGCACTTGACAACACTCTGACAAAATTATATTGATTGTAACAGATAATTCAGCAACAATTATAGATCATATGACCACGAACTTAATAAATGAGGACATAGTGTATTAAATAGCTTCTTGTCTGATCATTATGCCCAAATGATAGATGTATTTTATAAGACACCAAAAGGGCCTATTAGTATGCAACCCAGAGTTCAGTATTGCAATATGAAACTGTATAACCTTTCAAAACTGAAATCAGAGCTTTCCTGTGAATCTTGGGGGGAAATATACTCCACTAAAGGAGTTGATAAAAATGGGAATGCTTTTACAAAATCTTCAACAGTTACTTCGATTCAACATGTCCAATAGGCCTAATCACTCGGGCTAAAAGACAAACTGCCAGAACACTTAATAAATTACAATTACCACCTGAAGGGATTAGGTTAAGGAAGGAACTAAGAACCACATTCCAAAAATACAAAAACACAGGCTTTCAGTATTACAAAGACCTAAAAAAATTTCAAAATTGTCTAATCAATCTACAAGCGATCTATCTTATGAACAGACTATAGCTTGACCGTGAGCAAAGTGCAGTCACATTGCGCTCTATCATATTATTACAGGAATTCCCCTTTGATGACTGGTTGAGAAACAGTGACACGTGGGAGTACAGTTCAGTGTCACGGGAGCAGGACAGTCAAGTTCAAAAGTGAGTAACCACTGTATGCGGTACGCAGGAGCTTACGTGATTTACAATAGTATAACTATTACAATAACTTCCGAGTCATGGCTTCGACATCCAAATGTGTTTCGGGTAGGCCCCTAAAAGGTCGGGCTAGGGAAATCGTGTATAATGTGGCGGATTATTTTAGGCAACAAAAGTAAGAGCATAAATTAGACATTAACATTGGTGCAGTGACAAGTGCAGCTACAAAAGTTTCGGAAAGATTAGTAAGCAATATTATTAAAGAAGGAAAAGAGTCTTTAGCAAAGGGGGAATTAAGTTTCTCTACACCTAAAGGAAAGAAGCGGCCAAAAAAAACCTAGAAAAAATGTTGATACCTTCACGGACACAGCAATTAGACAAAAAATTCGATAATTTTATGTTGTCAGAAAAGAGAGCCCTTCGCTTAGGAAATTATTACAAGGTCTTAAAGAAGACAATGTTATCGACTGCGGTCGAGAATTTCTTCGTAATAGACTAAAGAAAATAGGATATAGCCTAAATGGAGAACATGCAAAACAAACAGGAAAATCTTGGTTGAGAGACCAGACATTGCAGTATGGAGAACATGTTATCTTCATGACATAAGGAAACACAGAAGCGAAGGGAAGAACATAAATTATGTAGACGAAACTTATGTTCAACCGTCTCATTCTGTTCAATCTTGTTGGCAATCTGAACAGGAGTCTGGGGCCTTAACTAGAATCGGGACAGGTCAGAGACTGATCATAGTGCATGGTGGTGGAGAACAAAATTTTGTTGAAGATGCCCTATTCATTTTCAAGAGTGGACAGAAAAGTGGTGACTATCATAGCTCCATGAATGCAGATAATCATTATAAGTGGCTAGAAAATGAATTACTGCCAAAATTGGAATCCCCAAGTATTATCGTAATGGATAATGCGAAATATCATAATGTGGAGATTGATAAGAGACCCAACACTGCATCTACCCGTTCATATATTGTGGATTGGTTGGCGCAACGTGGAGTGGCATTCAATAACTCGCACCAGGAGCAGTCTGCTTCAATTGTCAAACAACGTCCACCATGAAAAACACTACCTTGTACCTTGTAGATGTACTGATAATGAACCACGGACATCTACCCCTTCGTCTTCCTCCGTACCATCCCGACTTAAACCCCATCGAGTTGGTGTGGGGGGATATTAAAGGTAGATTGGCTCAAAAGGATATTGGATCATCCCTGCAGCAGAAAGAACAACATTGAGAAAACTATATTGTGAATATTCACCTGAGAAATGGAAAAAGTGCTGTGAACATGTTAAGAAGATTGAGAAAATATATTGTGAAGTGGAGGGTATTGTGGACTCCGAAGTAAACAATGTCATAATATCTCTTTCTTCTGGCACCGGTACAAGCAGTGACAGCACCAGCTCTACCGCAAGCGATACGGACACTAACTCTGATTGGTGAAGATGGAGGGGAAGAGGGCGACAGTCAAGGGAGGGGGACCGTCAAGGGAGGGGGACAGTCAAGGTAAGAATGTATGCGCACTGCATTTTGTTCACGGCAGGTCTATAAACGATCCTAAACAAATAACAAAAAAATTCATGGAATATAGTAAATGAAATCAGAAAACCAAAAATAACAAATGAAAATATACAACTTAATATTGAAGACATCTCAGTAAAAAATCCAAATAACATAACCACCTCATTCAATGAATACTTCTTAAGCGTAGCTGAATTAACTCGAGCATCCACTAAAGACGCAAATGCAGATAAATATCCCAAGCAATCCCAACTCAATTTACCTACATCCAACTACTCATACAGAAATCCTTAACATAATTAATTCAAGTAATAATAAACAGTCCAGTGGTTAGCTTGAAATAACCATGTCATGTCTCAAAACTTGTAAAGATCACCTTAAGGAACCACTAGAGCATCTCTTTAACTATTCATTTGAACAAGGAAAATTCCCTACATGTCTCAAAATAAGTATTAATTAAATACATTACTGTATTAATTAAATTTTGAATTACCACGTGCGCTTGACCCTTAAGCGACGCTAGAAGATAATGGAATTTTTTAATTGGATCTAGCGATTCATTGTTTACTACGAGACTGCTGAATGTGTCGTAGAAATGTTTGAAATTGGTCACATCGCCAGAGAATGTCGGCAGTTGAATTTTAGGTAAAGATATGACTTTGCTATGTACATTGCAAGAATGAGAGGTGTGATGTGATGTATCACTGTTTTGATTCGACCTGGCACTATGCTGTGATCGTTCAATGTTCACTGGACTTGCACTATGAAATGGCTGTTCATGAAGACATATAAGAGCCCTAAGTTTTGCTTTAATCTCCTTGTAGCAAGTTCTTGTAACCACTTTATGTTCAAAATGTAAATTTAATTCTGCTTCTGCTTCCACAATGGATTCAATTTGTGTTTGAATATCTACGTATTTGTCTCCGATTTCATTCAAACTGTCGAAGTGTACTTTTAACATGAATACATCTGTATCTTCATTAAGATCCACACAGACTTTTTGAAGATAAGTGAGTTCTCGTTTGATTATTCCTCTACGTTTTGTCAAAGATTTTACCTCCTGTTCCATGTTGAATGGAAGACAACACTTGGAGAAGTTGAATGTTGTTATTCTTCGCTGCTGAAGAATTCTGCTGAGCTGAAACTGCTGCTAGTCACCGCCTGCTGGATGATAGCTTGAAGCACTGCACACTGCAGTCTTGGTGAACGTTGTAGACCGGAGTCCTGTAGTTGCTTGAAGTGTCTGGTCACTGCTACTTGATGACAACCTGGACCATGAATTCAGGGTAGCTGGAATTCTTTTGCTGTCCGACGCGGTTGCTATATGATCTACTATTGATATCACATACTCGATTGTGAAGAAAGAAAGACTTCCATCAGCGAGTTTGTGAAGATCTAACCAAACAATGCACATTGTGCGAAATTATAAATATTAATTATATGATCTACTGGGCGGACCCGTGAAAATTATAGGATTCTGAAATCCGTCAAGCGCATAGAGCGAAATCGAGAATAAACCGTACACGTGTGATATTATGTAAGATTGTCCAAATTACATCCGGCCCGGAGGACCACATGTGGGGGTCGGTAATAGAGCCGGAACGATAGGAGCAAAATGTAAGGGATCCTCAGGTCGGAACGAGAGGAAAATATAAGGGAAAATGATAAATAAACCTCTGGTAGAGGACCAGCCTGTTGTTAAGATACAGGCACTCAGGGAGAGCAAGAAGGACTTATATAACGCAGGTTGCTGGGAAGAGAGATCCACAGATGCAAAATGGGAACAACACTTATTCATGTAATTAACGATGCACATTTATTCACACGATATAACTGGTTAACTGAATGAAATAAATACATTTGAGTTGAAATATGATTGCAACACTTGCAATAACGAATGTACTGAGATTTGGCGCGAATATTGTAACACGTGGCAATAAATGTTCTGAATTTATGCCAGAGTTGATTCTTATATCAAAACACTCGTAATTCTGTCACGAACTAATGGAAATACTGTAGAAGAAGTATTCTTGATACTAAATAAAATAAAATAGTTGATTCACTGCGAACGCTTGGTTGCACAATGCTCTCGAACTATTACGAGCTTCAAGACGGATCTAGGAAGCCGAAACTATTGAAAACTATATATTAATTATTGTAAAATAATTATACGAACACGACAAAACTTGTAATTTGAAGTTTTGTGTGCTAATTCGCGATCTAAGAGCAAAAGCCAATGCTGCTATTGACTAAGAAAGGCGCGAAACTGGAGAAGCTATTCACACTGCTGGCTCATGTGAATGCTGGAATCTGACTAACTTGAAGCGACGCCGTGAAACAGTCACGAGGGTTACTAAGCTATGCACCTGCCGGATGGATTGCCGGAGAAAAGGCGCTGAAAGTGTATCACTCCCCCACATCCTGCTGTTTCAGTGCGCGAAATGAAATAGCGGAGCGTTTGAACAGAAAGACTAACTAGACATGAATAAAAATGCTAGCAAAACCTGTAGCTAGCGCGAACACCCCCCACACCTCTTGAATAAGTTCTTGTGATGATGTAAGTGCTTGAGACATGGTGAAGTTTATAATGTTGAAATTTACAAATCTTAATCCTTATATACGGGAGATCGCAACCCTCCACCTACCACTCATGTCACAGACGCATGAACCCACTTCCGTTTATATGAGGGCTGTGTTTCTATCACCACATTGTATATGTTTCACACGCTTAAGTTCTCTAGCATATATCCTGGTACAGCACAAATACACGCTTGAGCTCATTTTCATACGAATTTTGCCAGGTGCGTATGTCTCTAATGCCGCAGTACATATTACACATATGTCATATTATGGTAGTAGTAGCCACTAGGTGTACTTCATGTACTCACTTTAACAAGCCTCGTTATGATGGTTAATTATCGTCTGGTTTGTTGGGAGCTGAGGACGAGACACTTATATCCTGTTTATTTTAGAACGTTCACCACTGGTCCATTCTTAACCCTTGAATAACGCGTCTCCCCCGCTTCATAAAACGAATACGAATTAGTATAAAATTAATAATATTATCTAATATATAAAATCGACTGTGTCTGGGTATGTGGATATGTGGGTATGTATGTTCCTTATACAAATCTACATTTCTTGACCAATTTGTACGACATTTTGCATACATACACAATTAAGCCAGGGAAGTGACGTGGTCAACATTAAAATTGAAACAAATCAGTCCTTCCCTTCAAAATTATATTATTTCTAAGAATATTATACTGAAAAAAATAAAATGTTGTTCAGTTCATATGACAACAGTGTATTGTTTACTGGCTTTGGCAACTATATAATACTGGACTTTAATGAAATGTGATTCCATCGATGTAATACATTGACGAAAATAATTACAGAAAAATAAAATCCATGAAAATAGAGCACAGTGTGATGCAATCACATAACATTCTCTACCCTCGAAATAAGAAATATTTTCTCTCTTCACATTTTGATGTAGAATAAGAGGTCGTATTGTAGGGACAACTTAAGTGTGTAAGTATGCTATATCAGAAGTCGGTAAATAATCCTTTCCGCTGATACGTTATCCATAGCTGTAGATTCTGTATTAGTTGAGAACTAGGGATGTTTATCATAGGCCCAAAGCATGGGGTGGAACATTTTGAGTCCTATGCTCGCAGTATATTATGTCCCGGGTTTTAGGGGAGGAACATATGTAAGTGATACTGCATTTATCTTTTATTTTAGCTCCGAAACGATTGTATGGTAACATGAGAGTAAAACGAGAAATACATGAGAGTCAAGACAATACAATCTTATGTAACCGGAATTTCTTTTTCTTCTTATTTGCACTCCTCCCAGGCCTGGTGTGTAGAAGTGGTGCGATACAAAAATTCTACATCCTCTGAGTCATAAAAATCTATATCAAGCGTTCTCTGCGGGAATAGTTTGAGTGTGATAAGTCGTTCTTCCTATTTGAAATTCTACATAAATATTATATAAGGACATAGAGTTTCAAAATCGAAGTCCTCCATAAGTTAATTTTGAATTACAAAATACAAAACCCGAGCGACGCCTGGCCTTTTAAGCTAGTAAAAAAGTAAAGTGATCCCTATAAAGGTCATGGAAGTTCAGAGAGTTCCAGAAGGTTGAGGCTCCCAGATTGTAGACAATCGGTACATGAAGGTGGTAAGGTTGTCAGCCTTACGCACCGGCCCCCTTTACCCTGGATTGTTCCTGGTAACTGATTTCTGTTAGAGGTTGAGTCGACCCCAGGACCATAGTGCCACCAGAAGGAATAGACCAATTGAAAAATTTCAACGACCTCATCGGGGAACATTCCGACATTCCGGTTTGTAGCGCAGCGTCTCAACCGCTACGTTACGGTGTACCCCTTTTAAGCTAGTAATCATATAAAATGTAATACAATTAAAGTATGCCAGATGTAGGAATCGAACCTACAACCCCTTTGGGGACCAGAACTTAAGTCTGGCGCCTTAGACCGCTCGGCCAATCTGGCTGGGGGATAAAATATTAATCAATCGATAAATTTATTCATCGTGGCGGTATCGTATGGTATCGATTTCTCGTAAATATTAGTATTAGTATCAGTATTAGCCCATAATGTCCCCGAGGGGCACGGGCCTCTCTCCTGGGAGAGGTGGCTTGTGTCGCAATCCCGGTTAGCCATTCCGGGAAGGATCTTCCTATTATTACTTATGCCTATAGTCTATCATTTATGGTCCGATATGTAGTCTATCATTTTTGTTGTCCTATATATAATTCTAGCACTATACACTGTGGGTTTAGGTCTTCGCTTTTCAGTCGTGCACTGCTTTCCTGCTCCTTGCTATTTACTGTCTTCATCCTGTTTTGTTGTTTTGGATTGCTGTCTTAACTAGAAGTTGCCATTTTCCTCTGTCTTTAGCTGTGGTGGTTCATCTGTTGCCGAAAGTTGTCCTTAGTTCATCCGACCATCGTGTCCTCTGTCTTCCTACTTTCCGTTTTCCCGTCCTTGGTTCCCATGAAGTTATTCTGTGAGTCCAGCGAGCAGGGTCTTGTCTCATTATGTGTCCGGCCCATCTCCATTTTAGGTACCTGCTGTCGTTTCCTGCATCTGTTATTTGTGTTCTTTGTCGTATTACGTCGTTCCTTATTCTATCTCTCCATGTGATGCCCAGCATTTTCCTTTCCATTCTATTTTGGCACGTTTGGATTGATTTTCTATCTTTTTTAGTTGTGCTCCAAGTTTGTGAGCCATATATCAGCGTGGGTAGTATGCAGGTGTTCATAATGTGTCTTTTAATGTTTATATTGAAAGATTTGTCTAACAGTATGAATCTTAACGCCCAGAACTTGGACCATGCTGTAGATATTCTTCTTGTAATTTCCTTGGGCAGAATATCTACAGCATGGTCAAAGTTCTGGGCGTTAAGATTCATACTGTTAGACAAATCTTTCAATATAAACATTAAAAGACACATTATGAACACCTGCATACTACCCACGCTGATATATGGCTCACAAACTTGGAGCACAACTAAAAAAGATAGAAAATCAATCCAAACGTGCCAATAGTCAATGCAAAATCGGATTTAAAATGGTAATAGCGTAATACATTATAAAATATAGCCAATGTTGAAATAAAACAAAAACCCTAATTTTAATTTTAAAGATTATTGTAATCATGAGTTGAAATAAATTCAATTCAAAGCATATGATTTGATTTTTCTTGAATATCTGCATGATGTAGTTTACTGTAGTGTGGACAGTTGTGTTGACATGTAAGGATGAGCACCTTCCTGTAAAAAATCGATAGGGTTTGTAGCGGAAGTAGGGCATGCGGGCTGTGGTGAATTCTTTTATTCAGTGAATGAAAGAATTTGTTTGAAATGATTTTACACTGGATTTCCTTTATACTATACATTTATTTTTTTTAATTGCAACTTTAAGCACTTGCCGAAGTTTGTTTTCGTTGTGTGAACTGAGAGGTTGCATCCGGCCCCTGGCCTCAGTATTTATCAAGAAAAAAATGTTTCACTAGTCTGTTACACACACCACACTGGGTCAAAACTGAAAACGTAATAGTAGTAACCACGTGAATTCGGCTCCCTAGCTATATACATCAATGAAAGTTTATCCTTGTTCATCAGATGAAACTGATCTTCACTCAACTTTCCAAACCATCGTGGTAGGGAAACGCTGCACCTAATCTTTAAATCTATAACGATTCTTCTTCCACGCCTTGTATACACGGAACGAGCTTCCTTTATCGGATACGCAAGTCCAATTTGCATCTCGCTCAACGACTTGTTACATCTCACATCGGGGACGTACACAGTTGAATAACGTTTAAGACTGGATACTATAGACGTCTTCTTATTCTTGTTTTCCTCCGATTGAAACTGTGTATTAGGTAAAGCCTCTTTTGACGGCAGTATGGTGGAGGTCTGTAGCGTATCCCCCAAGCCCTATGTTGTAATATCCATTGCAGCAGCACCAGCTGTAGTAGATTTAGATGCACTTTTACGACTTTGTTTCAATTATGACATCTTGCAGGTTTGACGATCACTGAGGATTTGACAACCATAGGTGTTTTCAAACATGTCGCGTTGGGGTGGTCAGTAGAGCGTAGCCGGATGTTAGGGTGACCACAGTGTGGCTTATGAGACTACCGGTTGACCAAAACGAACCATAAAAAATTTGGTGTGCATGCGCAGTAGCCTTAATATTGGTGCACATATAAAACGTTATTTTTTTAATCTAGCCGCCGAAACCGTTGATCCCACCGCGCCAAAAAGGTCTTATCATTTAACCGGATGCGCGACAGGCAACCGTGGGACCGGATGAGCACAATCATAGGCTTATCCAAGCATGTCGGACTTATCATTGCGTGGTTATAGGTTACGGTTGACCGACGGTAACGGTCAAATGGACCTTATCGCTAAGGCGTGGTTAACGGTCTAAAGGCTTAACCGCAACGGTCAAAAGGACCTTATCACGTGACGTCATAACCACCTTCCATCCACTGGGAACCCCCGCTGGGACCCTCCCATCACGTGACCCATCCAGCGCCATCCATCGCGTGATGTAGAAAACTATGCTACTGAAATAGTATGTTTTGGATTCAGGGAACCTCAAAACTTTTATTAATGTTAGAATTAATCTTCAAAATCGGGGGCTGAACACAATACCTCCTCTATCTCACAGTACATATGGTACAAGCAGAAGAAGTAAAAACATGTTTTAAGAAAGTATGAGAGAAAACAATACTCTCACTCTTATAGTTTTACAGACAAAAATAATTACTGAATATCGTTTATTACTTTTTATTAGTTATAGGCCTACATATTTCTGTCCATTATTTGCATTTAATATTTTAGTTTATGACTGTTAAAATGGACCACGTTATATTACAATTAAACTAGAAGATACTATTTGCTATGCATAATTTCTAGCATGAGGAACAAATTGGCTTTATGAACTCTGTGAATTAAGTGACTGCTGTCAACATGTTTTATGGGCTCGGTTTGGTTACCGATTTGCCAGAGGAAATTAATAAATGTGTCTTTTAAAATATGTGAGATTTAGAGGTAGATATGGTGAATAGGAGGTGAGAGGAAGAAGACAGGAAAGGAAGAGAAGAAGAGAATAAAGAAGAAATAAAATTTTTTTCTGTTTCATCAGTTGCTTAAAAGATGGTGCTACCGTCGCTGCTAGTAGTTCAAATGCCACCGCTAGGGGAGGGAGTTAGAGAGTTGGAGTGAGGGACTCGCATGGGGCGTAAAGGTCTGTTTTCCCTAGGGTGAAATACTTAGGCTGAGTTATATGGTAACCAAAGTATACGGCATTGCACCTGATCAATAGACTATGAGAGTTTAAGCATATGGGATACAGAATATGTTTGAATGGCTGTACCACCACTGAGCCAGTTTCCCTTTCCCTTCCTCTCCAACCAAGCTCCAGCACTCGGACTGCTCTATGAGGAGGTTTCTGCAGTCTGCAGCATAAGCCAGCATAATTGTTCTTTGAGATGATGACTGGAATAATCAGTATAAATTACGCAATTTTAGGTTACATGTGTCCACTTCTTTACGATTTCTTTTAGCAACAAACTGATCTTATATAGCCTAATTATGAATTCAATAGTTTCTAAAAATATATTACAACCTTCATATGACCGTTTTTGTGTTTTCTTTATGCAATGTGATAATACCCCTGGAAGTATAAGCTTATACATACTTATAACTGCTGACATTAGAATATAACTTATTTCGAGGGCAGTCAAACGTAAATTATATAGTGAATTTGTAGAAACGAAAGGACAACTGATAAAAATATCGAACATGTTTTTCTTCCATTGTGCAAGATGTAGTCTGTTGATGATAATAGTGGATAGTCTAGAATACGCCACATGTATTATGAATGATAGAGCGAACATGTATACTTGAATAATTATATTTTATTAATACGGCCTGTGAAACTTGTAAAATTAAATCAATAATGAACAACTGATATAAATAATAGTTCTTACAGTCAACTTGACTTGCAGTATATAATGTATAGTTTATATATCACTTTGACATAACACTTGCATAGATAAAGTCACAATACACATATGTCGTTTAGTTCACAAATAACTTTCAGTTCTTTCTTGTTTCATTTAATAGTCACGTACACCATTAAAGGTCTTACTGCTTGCTCGCTGCTTACGTCCTTCACTTACAACTTTCAATATCATACTAACTTGCAGATTAACTAGGCACATCTGCCTCTTACAACTTTCAAGTTCATACTCCTAGTCCATACTGAAGGTCCATACTGATTTGCTTGCCGGTCACGTACACCTTCACTGCTTGCATGTTGTAACTGTCAGAACACAAGTTGCCAACATAACAACTTAACATTTCCTAGTGCACTTTCAATGTTGCCAACTATGACTTACAATATGAGTTGTAAACATGATTAACCACAACATAGTCTTAACTGGTAAGTTAGTATGATGAAAAGAGCCTTAAGTTTGAAGTCAATGATAAATATTTCAAAAGAATAGCTGGTATCCATAAATAACAAATGTAATACGTGGATAAAAATCCTTTTTTTCTACACAAAGCATTACTGTATTACTTTTTTCTAAACTAAACAATAGTGTTAACAATATTGTTCGAAGTGACGCAATTATACGTCAGTATCAGTGATAAGATTAAACGCATCTCTCCACAAATCATTACGAAATGTCTCCTCTCTGTACCGGACACCCTTTATCTTTATTCAATGTCACACAAAAAGAAGCCTTTATAAATCACTATGGTAAGTGCCTATTACTTCAAGATTTTCCTCCGAACCCCCCACCACAACGGGCAGTTGCGGAGTCAGTCACGCCAGTTGTGGGATAATTGCTGTAATTTTCCTATCAGACTCATGTTGCCGTATCGACACTACATTCTTACCTTTTAACAAGTTGTTTTATTCTTTCATGACCATACATGAGAACTCGTTATTCAAACTTGCCACACGATAAAACTTCAGCAACTAACTTCTGTGTAGTGGCACTCCTGAAACGGGAAACAGGCAGAGGTACTGCCAGGTAAGCAAGGTTCTAGGAATGTGCAGTTGCTCATATCGGCAACTTGATATTTTAGTAGGTCCGCTTTTTTTTCCCTACCTGTAAAAATCCATAGAATTCCGCTAGTAGTTATCATTTTCGGTTTGCAGGTCTCAATTTAGACAAACAAAATTAGATCAATGATACTTGGCTCGTCAAGGGCGTAGAAAGATTATGTACCAAATTAATGCTCACATTCTATTGACTTAAATGGATGGCGGGTATAGTGGCGGCTCTGATTCAGTCAAAACGGTGGGATATTCAAAGCCAACCCTTGACACCTAATAATGTTCAATGCTGAGCGTATTATAATATATTTTACACAAAAATCTTACTCTTTCAGCAAACTGTACTTGAATAAATGGATATTTATTAACTATTAAGTTTCAACTTGCTCTAAGATTCTTCATTTGATATATATTATGCAGTTTTGTTTTATTTGTTTTGAAGTAGGCAGGTATATAGCAGCTTAGATTAGATTAGATTTATTTGCCACAGACATTGTACAATGTATTAGCAATAACAATAAACACAAATGAGATAAAATAACAATAACAATAAACACAAATGAGATAAAATATACAAGTACACATTTCACCAGATAATGTCATTGAAGTCCTTGACACTGTACAGGGTATTTGACAACAGGTTAGATTTAATTGACCTTTTAAATGGAACATATGATAGCTCCTTAATTTTGTTTGGCAATGAATTAAATAGTCTGAGGGCAACATATTCAAAACTTTTCTGGGTGGTGCTGAATTTACATTTATTTATATATAAGTTTTCATTGTTTCTGGTAGAGTAGCTATGGATAGTAGAGCATTTATTATACAAGTGTGCATTCTTTTTTATATAGAGAAGACAGCTCAAAACAAACACTGATGGCAATGTAAGTATATTAAGTTCTGTAAAGAGTGGTTTGCAGGATGTTGTAGGCGATGCTCTAGAGATAATTCTTATTGCTCTTTTTTGCAAGATGAATATTTTGTTGGCATAAGGATGTCCTCCCCACAATAGGACTCCATAACTGAGATGGCTGTGTATATGGGCATGATACACTAGTAAGAGTGACTTAGCATCTATGTTATGAGTTAGTACTCTCAACATAAATATACCTCTACTTATTTTCTTGGCAACATAGTCAATGTGAGAATTCCACTCCAAATTAGTTTGGATATATAATCCTAAAAATCTTACAGGATTCCTTAGTAGGCTATTGGAGCGTTGAAGATTAATTGTCAATTCAACAGTCTTACTAGCATTAAGACTTAGGTTATTAGCATCACACCATTTAGTAATGTCAGAAGAAGCATTGTCAATACAGATAGAGTCATTTCTGTCACATGATACAAGTGCTATATCATCAGCAAAAAGATAGGTAGTGAGACAGTTCTCCCGTACTGTAGAGGGAAGATCGTTAATATATATTATAAAAAGGACAGGACCCATGACAGAGCCTTGAGGTACACCATACTCTACCAGCTTATAATCTGATACATTATCATTAAAGAGAACAGATTGATACCTATTACTCAAATATGAACGCATAAGTTCTAAGCTAGATTCGCTGAAACCATAATAAACAAGTTTATGAATTAATATGTCATGGGAAACTGTATCAAAAGCCTTGGATAGATCAAAAAAATGGCTTACAACATGATCACCCTTCTCGATGCCTTCAAAACATTTTTTAATAAATGCAAGTACAGCTTCAATAGTACTATGTCCCATTCTAAATCCATATTGTGAGGGTGTAAATATAGAGTTGCTTTCAAAATATATGGTTATTTGTTTGTTTAGTAATATTTCAAAGACCTTTGATAGCACTGGTATTATACTTATAGGCCTATAGTTTCCATAATCGGATTTACTCCCTTTCTTATGAACAGGGATAACTTTGACAACTTTAAAAGTATTGGGAAAGTACCCCTTCTCAATGCAGTTGTTAAATATATGGGTAACAGGTTCACAAATATACACAGATGCTAATTTCAAGATTTTGTTTTATCAGGTTGTTTATTCCACTTAGTTACCATTTTACATCATGAAATAAACCCATTTATATTCATTTTAAACTCATAAAGATGATGATGAATATCACAGAGCAAATTTATGGAAGCAAATTAATCCAAATTCCATATCAGCAACAGTACTGACGGTCCTACAGCATATTAAAAGAGGATTATTATATGATTTGGATAGATGAATAGAAGAAGATATATATCTTTTGTAATTTGTCATTCCTACCATGGAGAGCCTTACCAATCCTCCTTTAAATACTCCTAGCGGAGTACCTAGCCAAGATAACACATGTGGTCAGCCTTGCCCTCACTGTGGGAAAATATACAAGGGTACTCATGGCGTTAGTATTCATATCAGTCGAGCTCATCCTCAGGAACAGAGAAGTAATATTGTGAATAGGCAGTCAAATAACATTAAGACTGCTCAGATAAGTGCTGAATTGCCTAGAGAACACGGAAACAAACAGACTGAAGATGATTACTCTTCAGTAGAAGACAACAATTTGAAGGTGTATAAAGAAAATCTGGAACAATGGAAGTCAGAATTTCTCACAACCCTTAGTGATGAACAATTTTGTAATAGGGTTGAAGAATTCACAACCTTCTTATCTCAGGCCATTCACCTTTTGCCTGGACCAAAACATCCGGCAGTGCGGTATTACGAAGCTCGTAAAAAGAAGAAGGCATACAATAACCAAAGGGAATATAGTAAAAGTAGTAACCCAGAAAGAGCCACCAAATGGGACAGGTTAAAACGACAACAAAGATTTGATTATCAGAAGACGCAATATTTGTATTACAACCAAAGAAGGAAAGCAGTAAGAAATGTTTTGAATGATAACCGCAATGTCTGTCGTGTTGATGTTAATAAAATTCATCACCACTTTTCCTCGCTGTTTTCTATACCAAATGAAAGCGAACGAGATGTATATCCATCCAATGTTTCTGACGCTGCTCGAGTCAGTTTGGATGAAACAGAAGATATACTAATTAGCAAGCAAGAGATATCTACAGCAGTCAGAAGAATTGCAGTCGACACAGCACCTGGCCCTGACCATGTTCTTTTGAGAGCTGTAAAAGATGACACTTGCTATGAGATCATAGCACTAATTGCTACAACAATGGCAGCCCGCAATCTTGTTCCGGAATGTTTAAGAAGAGCAAGAACAATACTAATCTTCAAAGGTGGTGATAAGACAGACCTGGCCAATTGGAGACCTATTACCATCTGCTCGATCGTGAGAAGAATCATCGAGCGTGTGCTTGATAGAAGACTTCAAATGTATGTATCGTTTTGTGAACATCAGCGAGGGTTTACTAACTCCCCCGGCACACATATTAACACGTCTATTTTGGAATCTCTTCTCACGTCAGCTAAGAAACGTAAAACAAACCTTGCCTTGATCTTCTTAGACATTAGCAAGGCATTTGATAATATCGGACATGGCCATCTTGAGAAAAGTCTCTCATCACTTAATATACCATCTAAATTATCAAAACTTATAGTTTCTTTGCAAATAAATAACATTACGCAGATATGGACTAACAATCAAAAGACCAAGCCAATTTCAATAAGAAGAGGAGTGTTACAAGGATCGCCTCTGTCACCTACTTTGTACAATCTAGTGACAGACCATATCCTACATGAACTGTCTTCCAATGAAAATGCTGAGGATTTTGGTTATTCTATACTGCCAGGTCTCCCTAATATAACTGTCATGGGATTTGCAGATGATACTTTAATAGTAGGCAATAATGAAGAATCTGCCAAGAAACTTGCCGATATAGCCATTCAAAGGTTTCTTGAAATAGGCTTGGCTATTAATATGCATAAATCAAAATCTATTTCAATTACTAAAGGCACTATAAAGTATGATGATTTCGTTCTAGACTCTGGACAAGTCATTCCTTCAATTGCACCTGATGAGACTATCCGCTATTTGGGTGTCAACTATCATCATGCAACGGTTTTTGACCCAAAAGCAGCGATGAACGATCTTAAAAATAAATTTGATGCCTTAGCTTCCTCCTCTTTATTACAACCATACCAGAAATTTAACATCTTGAGTACTTTTATATGTCCATCATTGATTTATAAATTTCAGACTACACCATTAAATAGAATACCAGTCAAATTTCTTTCTGACGCTGACGTATTAATTCGAACAACATGTAAAGAGATACTTCAACTCCCAACCGACACCCCTGATAGTATGATGTACTCAGCCAAGAGTTATAAGGGATTAGGACTCTTTAAAGCATCGTGGGAGGCATATTTACAATTCATTAATTCCTGCCAAAGTCTCATGAATTCTAATAACATCCACATAAATCACACAAGAGACTTGAACGATGAAGTTAACAGATGTCTCGAAAAACTTAATCTGCCATCAGATGGAAGGCCTGCCTGGCTTAAAGTTCCTTCCATACGGACGCAGCTCCGAAATAAGGAATTTGAAACTTGGTGTTCTTTGCCCCAGAAAGGAAAGGGTGTCATCCTTTTTAAAGAATATACGCCATGTAATAAATGGCTTAGTAAGCCCAAAGGATTGACGAGTAGTGAGTGGAAGGATGCAATTAAGATGACAGCGAATGTATGTCCAGTTCGTGCTCTACCAGGCAGGTCCCAAGATGGTCACCATTGCCGTCGTTGCGGCAGTGAGAAAGAAACTCTTGCTCACGTCTTGGGTGCTTGTCCTTATGGTGAAGTGCTGAGGAACAGTCGCCATCACAAGATCCGAACTTTAATTGCAAATGCTCTGCGGGAAAATCATCATCAAGTAGCTGAAGAGGTCTACGGCGTTTCTGAAGGTGGCTCCTCTAGAAGAATTGACATCATCGCCATTCCACCAGGCTCAACCAATGGATATGTAATCGATCCTACAGTCAGGTTTGAAACAAGTAGCACCCAACCTGCAGAAGTTCATGCTGAAAAATGTCGTATCTACGAACCCACCATCGCATACTACAAAGAAAAATACTCCCTTTCTTCTATTACCATCTTTGGCCTGATGGTGGGTGCAAGAGGAACAATTCCTTCATTCTTTGTAGATTTCTGCAGATTCTTCCGTCTGAACAGCATTTTAATAAAAGAAGTGTCTCTGACAGCCCTGAAAGGTTCCCTCTCAATACTCAGGAATCACTTATATTCCTAAATTGTATATATTTGTTTTAAATGTTCTTTTTTTCTTGTTTCATAAGTTTTCTTGATATATGTGAGTTTTTTCTTTATGTTTATTGTAAATACTTGTAAACACTTCTTTGTTGTGCAAATCATTTTCTTTTATATTACGCTTTGTCTTAGGGCAACCCTTAACTAAGGGAAGCTGAATGTAAATAAACATTAATATATATAAGCCATATATATCAAGACATGAACTATTACTTAAATTTAGTATGACAGAGTAAACATCTTCAACACTTACATGTTTAAATAGGAAACTGATCTGAGGCTTGGATAAGTTGTTCATGAGATTCATTGGATCTAAATCACTTGGTATGTTGTTGACAATGTCATGTACTTTGTCAATAAAATAAGAATTAAAATTTTCAGCGTCTAGGTCAATATTTGGAGTAGAACTCCTATCACTCTTGTTTATCAGATCATTAATAATTGACCAAGTAGACTTAGGTTTATTGATTGAACCATTGATTTTATTAGAATAATAATTTATCTTACTGGCCTTAAGGGCTTTTTTGTACTTTTTTTGTAATTCACTGTATCTATCTTTATATTGTTTCTTGCCATTGTGTATGTACATTTTGTAATACATAGTACATTCTTCTTTTAATTTATGGAGGTCATCATTGTACCACTCTTTGTTATTCCCTCTTTTTGGTCCAATACGTGATCGTACAAAAGGGAATGCTGCATCAGTGATCTTTGAGAAGATTGACAGAAAATAATCAACTTTATCACTTAGATTTGTTAAGCCATACAATGTTAACCAGCTGACTAAACTTAATAAATACATGAAATATGGTATATTAGATGCATTAAGTGATCTTTTAAATGTATATGCAGGGTTAGATGGCTGAGTTCTGCTGGGCTTTAGATTAGTGTTGAAGTGAATGGCATCATGGTCTGATAGAATTGTATGAACTACTTTGGCTGAGCATTTGTTGGTATCAATATTCGTAATAACATTGTCAATACAAGTTCCTCCAGACCCATTGTTGTGAGGTCGAGTGGGTTCATTGATTAAATGCCTGACACCAAAGCTGTCGAAGCAATTATATATTTCTTTTACTTCGTTGCTATCAATGCAGAGGTCTATGTTAAAATCACCAGTTAAGACAATTTGTTTGTTCACACTGTGTTTGTAAACTAGTTTGAACAGATCATGCAGTTTTATCACAAAATTGTCGGTGCCATGTTTACTGTGGTCAGGTATTCGGTAAAAGCACACACACAGGACATTATGATATAGTTCTTTAAAATATGAACCATCAACTGCCTAAAGTATATCAAATCACAGAAATTTTCTGTTTTGTTCTTACGAATTTAACCTATGTCCAAAATAAGTTAGTCCGTGACAAGTGCTATAAAGTTAAAAATATCTGTGCATATAAATGTTAGAGAACTGTAAAATTATTTGCAAATACTTCAGTTCTTTATGTATTGATCTGCATATGTCAATTTCTTCTGTGTTTAATATGTGTTTGTGTAATGGCTGCCAGTACAGTGAATTTTCTCTGTGAACGTTAGTCCGTGACCATGGAATTGCCCCCTAGTAGCACAGATCGTTGGGCCAATGTTGGGAAATGATCGCCATGTTTCGTTGGTCAACGGTTATGAATGTCCGTCGGGATTCCGTTGCCCAGGAGCATTTTATCCAACCAATTGCCAACTGTAGCCAACCAATATACAACAAAATCCCAACAGTTGGGAGACATCTATTAGGTAACGGTGGAACTACTAGCAGCGCAGAGACATCTGGTGGAAATACTAGAAGCACAGAAAATTTAATTTTTTATTTTCCCTTTCATCCGTTTTCTCCTCTCTTCCTCCTCTTTTCCCTATTACCTCCCTTCTCTCCTTCACCCTACCTACCTATTCCTATCGTGTAAAATTCGCACCTATGGGGATTCGATCCTAGGACCGCTAGTGTTATAGTCTATCGATTTAACCACTACGCCATTAGTGATCGTTGCAATAAAATCTAGAATTCTTCTAGCCTATTTACTACAGAGATGTGTAATACATGATAAATAGTAAGAAGGATATACATCTCGTATTTTGAATATTTGATGTGAATATATGATAACGTTATTTTCAGAGAACAAATAAAGGGCCCTAATATTAATAGAAGTAAAAACACCATTCGGATTCTTCAACATATCAAGATGGCGAATAACCGTTGTATCTTCATCGTCTCTACGTGATGACCTACGAACTAAGCCGGAAATTGCCGAAGACTGGCAGGAAGAGGTGGAGAAGTAAATTTTTAGCATGTAACGCGCACAAAGAGCTCGAATGATTAATGAATTAACACTGTTTTATTTTATAGGAAATTAAAATTTAACGCTTATAATGTTATTTCAACACTTTTTAATTTTAACACAAATGCGATTATATTCCAACGGAATGTATTGCTGGGCCAACAATCCTGTTGGTTGGTAACGCCAACGGAGGCTTAGCCAATGAATAAATCTGTTGGCAAAACCGAGGAAATTACAACCAACCTTTTCCCAACATATCCCTTCCATGCCAACCAAATCCCTCCGTTGGGCCAACGAAGTGTGCTACTAGGGTGAATGCAAAGTCAGTGTTCTATAGAAGAGTTCTGTTTATAATTTCACATTTCTCAATGTGAGAGAAAACAAAACTGATTATTACATGTGGGACAAGGCACAAGCGCCCAGCTTATGATATAGTCCTCATATTTAAGCAAAGAAAATAAAAATGATCTTATGCTTGTTTTCCTTACTGGATATCACTGATAAACATTCCGATTGTTTATTTACCAGTAATTGTGCTGATGAAACATTATAAATACAGCTGTGGTAATATCTGTTGATGTGTAAGACTGCAAGACAGCCATACGTTAAATAGCAATAGCCACCAAACTAAGGATCAGATGAACGTAACTACATGCATAATTTCATAAAATATGTTAGTGATTAGAATATGTAACGTCTAACAGAAAACAACAATAAATGAAATATACTTCTTATTTACAGCAAAATATTTCGCCAAAAAATATTAGAAAGTATCCACTTACTAGACCAAAACCTTTAAATCGATTTATCTCAAAACACTGTTTTTGTAGTTACGTCTCTCTGATCCTAAATGGGCGTACTAATGTATTGACCTGTCCGATATCATGAACATGATAATTGTAACAATGAAATACATAAACAAATATATTTGATGAAGTGTACAGGTTATAACGCTCACTACAAATAGGTATATTCATATCCTTAAAACAAAACAAAAATAATAATAAAAGTAAATAAACAATAGGCTTACTGGAAACATTTTTATTTTAATTGAACACATAGACCTCACAGTATCTTTCATTTTCTATATAAATTTTGGAAAATGCAGAAAAATAAGCCTATTATTTACTAGATTTCTTATAACTGGAAAATCTTCCAGCATCAAATCACGGCAAAGTCGCAATGTAGGGTGGCCCACCTTGCGATATGTGCAGGTTTCCACGGACGGGTGATGTGTTTTGTTTTCCAGGGAGACAGGTTAACCAATATGACGTTTCTTGTACATTACTTATCAGTTATCAAAGATTCTACATTAGTGGCAGGTTCTGTTAGGTTAGGAACAGTCATATTAATTTAGTAGGGCATTCTGAATTCTCCCAAAATTACTAATTAGTGACAGGTTCTGTTAGGTTAGGAACAGTCATATTAATTTAGTAAGGCGTTCTGATTTCTCCCGTTTCGTAAATGTGCCATGTTGTATGTCCTGCGAGGTTCGTTGTATTGGTGCACCTGCTTCCCAAAATTCTACGTGGTCTGCTGGTGAGAAGTCAGACCTGTAACGTCCAATCACGAGTTTCTATATAAAAATATGGCGTCATTCACGACACTTTTCGCTAGATCGTGTTATAAAAGAAAGTGTAACGTTTAGGGCGGGTGGGCTGGACACAAACATTCGTTGAGGCAACATCAGCTCTCCAGAGAACAATCTATAACAAAATACGTGTGATATTAGGTGTTTTATGACAAGAAAATTGGTTTTGAAAGTGGGCCACCCTACAATGCGACTTGACCCAAATCACTAATGACATCTTATGCCAGAAATTTTGCTGATGGTCATTTGATATGAGTTAAGCTTAGGGAATATTAATATACATCCACGGACACTAAAGTTAATCAGGAACAGAAAACAAAATTCAAGACTTTCACTTTCAGCATGCCAGTTCAAATCCCCTATGGTTTGTTTTTATTACTGACAATATTACACCAATAATGGATACATTCCACGATACCGGTAACACATTCCAAATAAAAAACCATTCATGTTACAATCAACGTTCAGTCAACAGAACTAGTCCTACATGAATCTGTTATAATGGACTATAGACCATGAGCAAAAGGATTTAAAAGGTGACAAAATTATAAATTAACATTAATAATCAACTATTCAGGGTAAAGAAAAGCAGTCTAAGAAAATTCTTACTATGTTCCCAAGAATATTGCTGCTCACTTGTAAGAAATATGACTTTAAGATGAAGAATTATCACACTACAAATCTTCATCTCCTGTATGAGTAGCATGTCGTCTTTTCTAACATTACACAGCAATCCTTCATCTCATGTACGAAGAGCTGGTGTTTAGTAAGACTAATTTTTTTTAGCAAATCCTTCGGAACAGACTCACACGAGAATCTTTTCGTCTTTTCTAACATTACACAGCAATCCTTTATCTCGTGTACGAAGAGCTGGTGTTGAATAAGACTAATTTTTTTAGCAAATCCTTTGGAACAGATATCACACGAGAATCTTTTATCTCCAGTATGAATAGGCATATGTGTCTTGAGATGGCTTTTTCGAGCAAATGTTTTTGAACAGACATCACACGAGAATTTTTTATGAATAGGTATATGTCTTTTGAGATGGTTGCTTTGAGCAAATGTTTTTGAACAGACATCACACAGAATCTTTTATCTCCGGTATGAATAGGCATATGTCTTCTTAGATTGCTTTTATCAGCAAATGTTTTTGAACAGACATCACACGAGAATCTTTTATCTCCGGTATGAATAGGCATATGTCTTCTTAGATTGCTTTTATCAGCAAATGTTTTTGAACACACATCACACGAGAAAGCTTTTACTCCCGTATGAATAACCACATGCCTTTTAAGCTTACTTTTGCAAATAAATGCTTTGGAACAGACATTACAAGAGAATCCTTTATGCCCTGCATGAATAAGCTGGTGTCTAATAAGATTGGCCCTTCGAACAAATGCTTTCAAACAGACATCACATGAAACTCCATGACCTCTTGTATGAGTAACCATATGTAATATAAGGTTACCTTTTTGAATAAATGATTTGGAACAGACATCACACGAAAATGCTTTAACTCCTGTATGAATAAACTGGTGTCTATTGAGATCAGCTTTTCGGGCAAATCTTCTGGAACAGACATCACATGAGAATTCTTTAACTCCTGTATGAATAAGCTTGTGTGTATTGAGGTTAAATCTTCGAGTACATGTTTTGGAACAGACATCACATGAAAATCCTTTTTCTCTATGAGTAAGCTGGTGTCTATTGCGATTACTTCCTTCATCACAAGGAAAACCTTCCTCTTCTGCTTGCGCAAGCAAATTAGTTCCAACAGGAAATTTCTGAGATTGTCTCTGTGGACTTAATTCATTTGAATACGGTTTTTTATGAGTAAGCATTTGCTGATTTCCTTCACAGGATACCTTTGGAATTTTTTGGAACGAAACCGATCCTTTTAACATGTGAACAGTCTTGGACTTTGCCAAGATATTGCAGTCTGGTGAGCAATTCTCATGTTTAGTCTGAACGTCTTTTAGATTGGATATTACAGGTTTAGGCTCACCCTTTGGTTTAGTATCAGTAATGTCGTGCTTTACGCATTTCGGCAAGAAGTCATAACTATCTTGCTTTATTTCAGTTTCCTCATAACACTTAGGCTCACGTTTTGGTTTAGTACCAGTAAGTTCTTGCTTTAGACATTTCGGTGAGAAGTCAGAAATCTCTTTCTTCATTTCAGTTTTCTTGTTAGATTTACACTCGGTTTTTTGTTTACTATCAGGAAGTACGTGCTTCGTGCATTTCGGCGAGAAGTCACAACTATCTTCTTTCATTTCAGTTTGCTCATAACACTCAGGCTCACGTTTTGGTTTAGTACCAGTAAGTTCTTGCTTTAGACATTTTTGCGAGAAGTCAGAAATCTCTTGCTTTAATTCAGTTTTCTTATTAGGTTTAATGTCAGGAAATTCGTGCTTTACACATTTCGGCGAGAAGTCAGAAAATATATCTTGCTTCACTTTACATTCTTCAGATTCTGATTTCACCACTTGCTCCATTATGTATGGTGGACATGAAGATCAGACCCGATCGGAATCTTGAGTTATCTGTATAACCTAATCACTGTCTATTAGGTCCCCAAATCCGTTTTTATGTTGAAGACTCGAGTTCGGCGTTTAAGCCAAGTAGGACATTTAACGAAGTCCCTTGAGTCGTAAACGGCTTATATTTTAAAAATTCAATGAGAACTGAAGGTCTGAGGCATTCGAAAGTTGCACATCCGGATTATTTAATATTATAATGAGGAAATGCGCACGATGTATGTAGATGTAGATGTAGATGTAGATATCTCGTCCTGAAGATCCTGCGTTGAGCGGGGCTCAAGGATATAGAACGCGTCAGATCAAAAAATGCATGCATGTGATAACAATAATATAGGCCTACAGAAACTACAAGCTGCCAAATTTATCCAAGCTGGAAATTTTCCTCCAAATTGTAGAAGGTGTGAGTTATTAAAAATTCCTTGACAGCTGTTTTGAAAGGTTTGCTCTTTCTTTGAATACATAATAATTTAATGTTGTTTAGAAGCTTGTTATATATCTGTACTGCAGAATAATAAGCACCCTTCTGAAAGAGTTTTAACGAGTTATTCGGTCTGTGTAGATCATTCATGTTTCTGGTAGTACGTCCATGTACACTAAAATTAGTTTGAAATTTATCAATATTATTCACTACATAACACATAACAGAGTATATATACTCCCCTGTAAGGACTTTTAATTTTTCAAATAAATTATATTATTCTTATTGCCCGCTTTTGTAATCTAAATATTTTCTCCCTATGGGAAGAGTTGCCCCAGAATATGATCCCGTACCTCATTAGCGAGTGAAAATATGCAAAATATACCATAAGTAATGCATCCTGTTTTAATATATTATTCAAAATTCTTAAAGCAAAGCACACTGAACTCAGTTTTGGACTTATCATTTCTATGTGTGTCTTCCAGTCAAGATTTTGGTCAATCTGCTTTGGTCAATGTGTATTTTGAATGATAGTAAGAGTGCACTCAGTATTGTTTCATTTACGATATTCTTTTAACGAGATAGATATGTTTTTGCACTTTGTTGTGTAATATTTATCTCAAACAATTCAAATAGAGAGTACACGCAATTACTGTCGGGTGTACGATAATATTTTGCTTGGCATATTTATCTTGAAAACAAAACAAATTAATAGAAACATCCAATTATCTGACTCTATATCGAAATTTTGTTCGGCTTTTGTTAATGATATCAGAAACAATACTAGACTGGACAACCGCTATAATGATAACATACAATTAAATAGTGGAAATGAAATCATCAGTGATATTTATCTACTGACAATGATATTATAAAAATAGCATAACAAAAGCTAACAAATCATAGAAGTAATAGCAAAATAAAATTCTTAGGCCTACAAATTGTCCTAAATCTTGACTGGAAGACACACATTGAAATGGTAAGTCCAAAACTGAGTTCAGAGTGTTTCCCTTTAAGAATATTGAATGATATATTACAACAGGATCCCTTACTCATGTTATATTTTGCATGTTTTCACTCTGTAATGAGTTACGGAATCATATTCTGGAGCAACTCTTCCAATAGGGAGAAAATATTTAGATTACAAAAACGTGCAATAAGAATAATATGTGGAAAGAAAAAACGATAATCTTTAAACCGCTATTTGAAAAATTAAAAGTTCTCACTCTCACAAGGGAATATATATACTAGTAATGTGTTATATGGTAGATAATATTGATAAATTTCGAACTAATTACAGTGTACATGGACGTACAACTAGAGACATGAATGATTTACATACAATAGTTAATTCATTAAAACTTTTTGAAAAGGGTGCTTATTATTCTGCAATACAAATTTACAATATGCTTCCAAGAAACATTGAATTATTGTGTGTTTAAAGCAAATACAAATCTTTCAAAAGATCTTTCAAGGAATTCTTAATAACTCACACCTTGTACAATATGAATGAATATTTCCAACTGGAATAGGTATGACAGCTTACAGTTTTGTAAATTGTTCCTATAACATGTATGTTAATGCTGATCTGATGTGTTCTATATCCTTGAGCCTCGCTCAACATAGGATCTACAGAACGAGATATCTACATCTACATCTATAGGCCTACCTACGATTGTTAACGACATTACACTACTTTCACTGGATGATATTTTAGATTTTGTGGATAGACTTAATAATAAAAAAATCCGCCGGTTGATATGAAGTATCATCATATTTGTTTAAAAAAGTGTAAACATGAACTAGCCAACCCACTATTACACTTGATAAATTGCTTACTGGAAGAAGGCATATTTCCTGAAACATTAAAATTATCCATTGTAAAACCACTCCACAAGAAAGGCAGGAAAGACGATGCCAAAACTTTAGACAGGTTGCCCTGTTCTCAGTGTTTAGTAAATTAATTGAAAGAATTATATTATCACACCTGACAAATTGCATGAATCAATGAACATACCGGGGGACTTTCAGCATGGCTATAGAAAGGGTCGAAGGTCACTTTGTCCACACTGCATAAGAGAATATAAAGTAAGAAAGTAGCTGGTGTATATTTAGGTTTGTCTGAGACCTTCGACCGGGTCAATCATGAAATTATTGTGTATATGTTAATTAAACATGGTGTTAATGGAAATCTGCTGTCATTAATAGAAACATACCTACATAATAGAGAACAGTGTACTGAAATAATATATGATGATCGCATTTCAGTAAAAAAGGTAAGATCACTTGTTAGGAATGTACGTACTAGAGTGCCCCAGGGATCAATTTTAGGCCCGATTTTATTTACTTGTTATATCAATGACTTTGCATACTCACTAGAGAGTAGTTACTTTTTAAGTATGTATGCAGATGGTACTTCTGGACTGTGCAATGCTCAAGATTACTTTGAATTAAAAGATAAGGTATATAAATTTATGCAAGAAACAAAATTGTATTTTTAACAAAACAATTTGAAGGTAAACCTTGAAAAAACTCAAATAGTTTGTTTCTGCCCTGGTGGTAAAAAAGGAGGATTTTATTGTGAATCACAATGAAAGATGTGTTAAGGCTAAAATTTATTGAAAATTTATAGGACTTAATATAGACGATACATTTTCTACGAACGGACATATCAACTATGTTTGTAAAAAATTATCTTCCAGTTTATTTTTTATTAGGAATACTTCCGAAAGTTTTTGTTACTTGGGTAGCATTATCAATAAGTTTAACAAGTGTGACACAGAAATTAAGAGAAGAATAAACCTGGCTAAACAAGCATTTCAGAACAAAAGGAATCTTCCCACAAATAACCATTTAAGTATGGAAGTAAGGAAAAAATTTGCCAAAACATTTGTAAGTTGTGTATTAACTTATGGATGCGAAACATGGACAATAGGAAAAGCAGAAGCCAAGAAACTAGAAGCAGCAGAAATGTGGATATGGAGAAGGCTAACAAAGACGAGTTGGGTGGATAGGAAAACAAATGAAGAAGTGCTTAATGAAGTGATGGAAGAGAGATCCCTTCTGAGATCAATTAAGACTAGAAGAGCAAAGTTAGTGGGTCTTACATTTCGGCACAATGATCTACTCATTAACATTTTTGAAGGGAAACTACTGGGAAAGAAATCAAGAGGACGTCCAAGAAATTCATTTATTAAAAACATGATAAAGGATATGGACGTGCTGTCATACGAAAATCTGAAGAGAACAGCTATGAAGAGGCAGACATGGCTACTACAACAAGGCATTGCCTTTAGATCCTGATGATGATGACTTCCGAACTATCTTGATTGTTGTATGCTAACCAAAATATATTACGGCTTGATTTACCCGTATCATTCATATGGTTTGCTAGCCTTGTCCATGTAAGTTCTGTGATTGTACTTCACAATCCTAAACCGGCATGTGATTTTCAATCTAGTTTCTAACTCAATTACCTTTTCTCGTAAATCTATTAAGGTACGACAAAATTATCCCCAGAATTATCTACTCTGTATTACACATTAATTTTCAACTAGACTGAGTCTTAGGATTTGACCTATTTTTTTAAATTATAGGAATGATGACGAGACCATTTATTTTATAATACTAGAGGTGAAAAATTATTATTATTATTATTATTATTATTACTATTATTATTATTATATGGGGCAGCACCAATAAAACTCATATGCACGGTATTTGTATTACAAAAGAAATCTTTAAGAATCTTGGGAAAATTACAGGCACGAAGTTCATGTCGAAATTTATTTATCGAACATTACTTACTCTTTATGCTACGTATATTTTTCAGGTAGCTATGCTAGTTAAAGGAAAAGTAAACTAAAAATTCAGTGTCATTTTCTTCATACGGATTGAAAGAAAATGTTTTTTAAGAAATGATATTCACTGTTAGAAATGTTTTACACCTTCACATTTAATCACAAAACGAATATGTTTATTGTAACGCGGTGGGCGCGTGACGTCATGCTTGACTCAGTCCCGCCCGGTGAAAGACAGTTCACAGCATTCTGTCTACTGTTACGGTTTTTTAGTGAGTATCTGTTCAAACAATGGTTTATTGTTGTGTTGTGGGTGTACAAACTCATCGTCGAAGAGTGATAACACACTTAAAATATCTTTCCATCGATTTCCCAACAGACATAAGTCACCTGAACGTTATAAGCAATGCTGATCAAAATAAAGAGAGAAAAATTTATTCCTAGTAAACACAGTACCGTTTGTTCACAACATTTTGAAGAAAATTATACCGAGCTTTCGGTGCAGTTACGAAAACAGTTAACTGGAGAAACCCCGCAATTTGTTTAAAAAAGAAGTGCAGTGCCATCACTTCTTTTGCGTAGGAAATCTGAAACACAGCCAATGAAGAAAAGAAAATAGTCGTACCTGAGGAATAAGGAAATGAGAGAGTTGTTGCAAGATTCGAACAGTAATCCATCAGTATCTGGAAATGGACAAATCATGAATGTGGAATCTAGTATTTATGACGAAAATTCAGTTTCTAACAGCGTAGGCGTTCAGTGTGAACTAGGAAATGAAACTTATGTCAATGTTTGTGCAGATTCATTGAATGTTTCTTCTAGAAATTGTGATTTAGATAGCTCTTTTAGCATTTCAGCCATTTCTACAACCGCAAAAGATGATTCTGAATCTGAACGTGACTCTGTTCGTATCTTGTAAAATATTTTGTTTCTGAACTGTATTACCTCTAATGGCCGAGTGCACCGACCTCGGTATTCAGAATACCGCGGTAAAGTTACTTAGTTTACCCCGGTAAAGTCATACTTTCGTTGCACCGTGCCAACGCCACCTTGGAACAAGGCCGCAACACGCATGACCAGAAAAGCAGTGACGTCACGGCTAGGGGTCCTATTATGGCGTACTGTTGTATGTGTAAGCTCGTGTGGTGAAGAGTTTTAATTGCATTCGGAGATAAAAGAATTATCTAAAAATTAAGTAGGTCGATTCCTATGCATTCTTAATATGTATATATTTACATATATACATAAAATATATAAAGAAGTATTGCACGGCAGCTTGTGAAGGAATTGAATCCACGTCCCAATTCTGTGGTGAGTTGAACATTTGAAGTGTTTTTAATATTTACCACATTTATATGCAGATTGTGCATTTTGTACTTGAATAAAGCTATGTCGTGTAAGGGTATTATATAAAGGAATAAGATAGATAAAGTTTTGTAATAATTTTATTTAGAGAATTGCCCGTAGAGATTTTGTGATAGAATATAAATTTAGACGCAATGTAAGAGTGCCAGTATTGCACGCATTGATCGGCATGTAAATGACTTCCGCATCTCTTGCAAGGAGAATGAACTTTAAGACAACACATCACTTTTCAGCAAATTCTTTCTCTTCTCTTAATGTTAATTTTAAGGCAGTAATAATAATTAAACAAGCAAATTCTTTGCTGAAATAACAGTTAAACTTCCTCCGTCTCTCTACCCACACCGAAAATATGCTGTTTTTGTCACGTACTAATTGGTATAAAAACTCTGAATTTTTGTGACTGCGCGGGCATATAAACTTGAACGTCGAGCAGGCTACAACTACTGCATATGTTATTTGGAAATAAACTACAGCATTCTTATATTATTATTTACGTAAATATATTGTACTTATTGATCATCCTCATCCAGACTACAGCACAGAATTAGACTTGATCTACAAAGGAAAAGCTGAATTTTCAAGAGCTTAGCTTTTCTCAAGGGGAAAGCCGAATTCACAGAGAAGAACAAAATTTTGATGTAACATCGTACTTTCGCTACCGGTACGATTACACGTCATGGTGGCAGCGGCGTTGGATGTAAGCTCATTGATTTAATTCATCAACTGTAGATAGTCTACACTTCAACTTTACAACTTTTATCTTCGCTTAGATGGAGAGAAATTTTATACCTGAAGAAGCACCAGTAATTACCAACGTGATTGAACAACTCTTTCCAGAACCTCCACGAGAATTCCATAAAAACGGAGCTATCATCAAAGTCGTAAATCTGGGAGGATCTCTGACTACATTTGGACACCAGATAGAAAACAGAAGACTGGCGGCTGCAGGACAACCTCCACTACTTGGCAGAATAGTTGGAAGGAGATCAACTACAGAGAACGGCGTAAAGATAACAACTATAGAATACCTATAAAACATTTCTACTCTTCACTTCCGAGGACTCTTCTACCCGAGGGACCAGGAGACGTCTTCACTTCTTTCCGCTTGGTGATACCCGAAACCCCGGTATTTTCCAGACGAAGGCATCAGTGGCGGACACCTTTCACAGCCGGAGCCATTCTGAGGTTCGAGGACTAGCAACCTGAGTGGTGGCCACTTCGGTAAGCAGGCTCTATCCCGCCTGTGTGACAGCGCTTTGTCCGTGACGCATCGAGGTGTGTTGTCTTCTCTTCATTTTTTCACCAAGTAAGTAATACAGTAGATCGACGTAGAATCCCCCATTGGATGTGCGATCTGCTTCTGCATTAGCCAATTTAAGAAATATTAAGTAAAAAATAGTAGTAACGTTCATAATAATAATTACATTCATAATAATAATTATTAAATAAATAACTAAATAAAATATATTATTTATTTCATTAATCACTTTATTCAAATATGGAAGGACAATTAGAAGAACAGGTTCCTCCACAAAATGCAGATAGAATAGAATTGCTGGAAGCACAAATTCAAACAATCTTAAGAGCTAATGTGCATAGGGACTCTTTAACAATAACGGCAGCAGCAAAATTATTTGATAAAGGCTTTACGGGAGATCCGAAAGAACTTAATGATTTCATTGATAACGTAGAGTCAGGATACACTTTGGTAGAACCGGCACAAGAGAGAACATTACTCCGATACGTACTTGCAAAAATTACAGGAGAAGCTAAAAGAATATTAAGTTTCAGAAATAACGATGAGTTGACATGGAATGACGTCAAGCAGAAACTAGAGACACATTATGCGGTTCAAAGAACATTTGCTTACTATTGTAATCATCTGTGTCAGGGAAGGCAAAGGCCAAGTGAGGGTGTGACTCAGTGGGGCACTAGAGTAGAACAGCTGATAGCAAGTGCATTAGAAAGCACTAATAAGTTTACAACAACATGGAGCGCTGACGAGAGGTCAGGAGGTCGTAAAATGATTAATCAGACTAGGAAAAAACTATTTTTATAAATGGTATCCTTAATGACGCGGTTAGGGAGGCAGTTAGGCTAAATTCTGACGATATTTCAATGAAAGAAATAATTGACAGAGCTAACGCAGAAGAGAGTGAGCGCAGATCCAATGTCAACAGTCTCAAACCAATACAGAAAGGATACGGAAAACAGTCAGTTGCGAACGCAGCAATAAAAAGAGAGAATGTGAATGCATTAGCTATACAATGTCATAAGTGCCAAAGATTTGGACACGTCATGAGGGATTGCAGGGCAATCATATGTAACAAATGTAAAAAGATAGGTCATCTCACTAAAGATTGTAGGACTCAGAGAGTCCAGGGTTCCAATCAGGGAAACCGACAGTAGGTCTGACTGTGCAGTCCAGGGCAGACCATACTGACGACTGCAGTAAAAACAAAGAAACTAAAGGAAGCAAAGAGAAAATAGAAAAGAAGGTAGAGAAAGATTTAAATCCTTTTTCTTTTTACGCAACGTCCGAGGACTTGCTAAACGGAATTGGATTAGTACTTTTTGACACAGGTTCAGTGGTGTCACTAGTAAAACGAAATAGTCTCGTAAAACAGAAGGGAATAAATAAGAAAGATAGGTTAAAATGTAATTCGATTACAGGAGAACCATTTACTGTAGAGGGTAGTGTGCAACTAGAATTACAAGGGAGTGACCCGAGTAAATTTTATGTAATGGAAAAATTACCTGGTGAGTATGATATAATAATAGGGCAAGATTGGATAAAGAACAATAATGTAAAAGTAACTTTACCATCAACTTTTTGCACAAAACTACCAGGGTATTCAGAAACTTTTGTACAGTTTCCTACCACAGAAAAGGGAGTTAGATATTGTGAGAAACAGATGTTAAATGATAAGGTATATTGTTGTGAAGGAGTAGTGTTGTGTGAAGAGGAAAAATTTAGTTGTCTATTACTAAATTTAAATGAAGACGAATGTGATTTAACACAGATTCCTAAGTTAGATAAAATATCTTTGAAAGAACATTCAATTTTCAAAAACGAAAAGGATAGATGTAAACCATTAAATGCGCAGTTAAGATTGGCTCACATTAAAGAGGGGGCAGACGAAATTAAACAAATTTGCGAGAATTTTAATGATATTTTCAGATTGCCAGGCGACAGATTAACAGAAATAAAAGGGTGTAAACACCATATTGTTACCCCTACCGCGAATGACATGCGACCTATTACTCTGAAAAATTATAAAATTCCTCAGCATCAACAAGAAGAAGTAAATAGGCAAGTTCAAATGATGTTAGACCAAAATATCATTAGAAAAAGTAATTCCCCATGGAATTTTCCTGTTTTAGTAGTTCCCAAAAAGCTAGATGCTTCTGGAAAAAGAAAATGGCGTTTCTGCGTGGACTTTCGAAAATTAAATGATATTACTGTAGGTGACAGTTATCCTTTGCCTAATATTCAAGAAATTTTGGACAAGTTAGGAAGAGCTAGATATTTCAGTGCTTTAGATTGCGCTAGCGGTTATTGGCAAATTCCCTTGGCGGAAGAAGACAGACATAAGACTGGATTTAGCACCCAATTAAATCATTTTGAATTTTTGAAAATGCCATTTGGTCTCTCCTCCGCACCAGCCACTTTTCAAAGGGCTATCAACACGATTTTGGCAGAAGCCATAGGCTCTAGATCATTTGTTTACCTAGATGACATTATTGTCATAGGGGAAACGTTAGAAGAACATAATAATAAATTGATAGAGATTTTTACTAAATTGAGAGAATATAGAGTGCAGCTGGAACCAGACAAATGCGAGTTTTTAAAAACTGAATTGAAATACCTTGGTCATTTAATTACTCAAGACGGTGTATCGCCTGATCCAGAAAAGACCAGAGCAATCAAGGAATTTCCAATTCCCAAAAACGTAAGAGAAGTAAAAGGATTTTTAGGTTTAGTAGGTTATTATAGGAAATTCATCCCTAATTTTGGAATATTAGCCAAACCTTTAAATGAACTTTTAAAGAAAGAAAAAGCATGGGAATGGACAGAAAAACAACAAGAAGCTTTTGAAACGCTACGTAATTGCTTATTGACAGAACCGGTATTGCAATTTCCGGACTTTAGTCAAAGATTTATCCTGATAACGGACGCTAGTACGGTAGCTATTGGGAGTGTACTTAGTCAAGGTACATTAGGGCAAGACAGACCAGTAGCATATGCCAGTCGAATACTTAATAAAGCAGAGCAAAAATTACAGTACAACTGATCTTGAATTACTTGCAATAGTGTGGTCATGTAAACATTTCAGGACATATTTACTAGGTAGAAAATTTTTAATAGTCACAGATCACAAACCATTAAAATGGATGATGAATGTACGCGATCCAGGATCTCGTGTTCTCAGATGGAGAATACTGTTAGAAGAGTATGATTATGAAGTTTTACACCGTGCGGGTAAGCAACAAAAAATGCTGACGCATTGAGCAGGATAACTTTAGCGGCAACATTTGCAGACGTAGACGATCAGTCAGTTCCTTCATATTCATTAACTACCGATTCAATTTCACCTGACAGAAAATTAAGAATTCTAAAGGAAATGCATGAGTGTCCAATTGGTGGGCATATGGGTATACAGAGAACATATGAGAGAATTAAATTATATTGTAATTGGGAGAACATGTTTCATGATGTAGAAAATTATATTAGGAATTGTCCTATTTGTCAAGTAAATAAACAAATAACTCCAAAAGTGAAGTTACCATTCGAACAAACAGACACAAGTAAATTTCCTTGGAATAAAATAGCATTAGATCTTGTAGGTCCATTTTGTTCCACAGAGCGAGGAAATAAATATTTACTCACCTGTCAAGATAATCTCAGTAAATACATTGTAGGCATACCGATTCCAGATCAAACAGCTGAGACGGTATCACAAGCCTTAGTGAACGAAATTATTTTGAAATTTGGAATACCGAATCGGATCCTTACAGATCAGGGTTCGCAGTTCATGGGAGAACTAATGAAAAGACTTTGTAAATTATTAAAGATAGAAAAAGTGAAAACTAGCGTTTACCATCCAGAGTCAAACGGTAGTTTAGAGAGATCACATAAAGTATTAGTTGAGTATTTGAGATGTTTTTGTAATAATAGACAAGATGAATGGGACAAGTGGGTTCCTTTCGCAGTATTTACATACAATACCACTCCTCACACAAATTCAAAATACTCCCCTTATGAAGTTATGTTCGGCAGGAAAGCTAACCTACCGGGTGTTTTACAGAGAGAGCCAGAAATAGTATATAATTACGATGACTATGTTCGTGAAGTAAAACAGAAATTCCAACATACTTGGGAAGATGTTAGGAATAATCTGATAAAGAGTAAAGAGAAAACAGTAAGTAAAAGTTAAGAACGTGCACGTTCAAAGAGAAAAAGATGGGTGACAATGTTGTGAGGGAACAACGTTCACCAGAGTATAAGTTGGGAGACCTAGTTTTTGTTCAAAAGGAGCAAAGACGGAAATTGGACCCAATCTACATTGGGCCATTTCAGATAAAAGCCATTAAAGGGACCAACCTAGAGCTAATAAAGGTGGGAACTAATGGTAAGAAGTTAATGCATACACACATTAATAGGACGAAACCTTATGTTACAGGTTCGTGCCAAAATGAATAGATACATCTCTCTGCTGTTATTGGTTTGTCTGTTAAATGCAAGTTTAGTACATATAAGACCTAATCCTGAAAAGGATATTACAATAAGCCATTCAACAATGAAGCCTGAAGAACAACCAGAAATACAAATGTCAACTATCCAAGGTCAAACAGGAGTTTATTTTGATCAATTAGGAGAACTTTGGTTTTCACCATTGCAATGGGAAATAATAACTTATGTGGATATAGAACAAATTTTAAATGTATGGCAAGGTACAAAAACACAATTAAGAGATTTTCGTAAGAAATGTACGCTTATGTCAGATCAACCATGGTACAGTTTTACAGATTGTGATCAAAGTTTGTTTTATTTTGATTCAAAAAGAATATTAATAAATAGATTGATTAAAGTTTTTAGTGAAATGGCAAACATTCCTTACAATACACACCGAAATAAAAGAGCTATTTTTGGTTTTGTAGGCGAAATACATAGAATATTATTTGGAACAGCTACAGAAAAAGAATTGAAAAAATACACTGAGAAAATTAGAATTTTAAAATTTAGAAATGAAAATATATTGCAATTGAATATTGAACAAATGTCAATAGTGAAATCCGCTATTTTTGCATTAAATACTTCGGTAACACAATTAATGAGAAATGAGATGGAATTAGAAACATAATTCAATGCATTTGAAAATAATATTTCAGCAGCTTTTGCTAACAGTAAATATGAGAATGAAATAGTAGCTATGTTAAACAACCAAGTAAGGCATATAGAAATAGGATTAAACGAATGTCAACATAGTTTTGATTTATTAATTGAAGCATATTTACATGCTCAATCAGGAGTTATTCAACCTCAAATTATAACTTATCAAAAGGTCAATACTATATTACATGATATAGGATCACATGAGTATATAATACCTCCTTTCGTACCGAATCAAGCTATTAAACTGTTAGAACCAGTTATTTATTTTCAAGAAAATAAGTTAGTATATGTGATTCGAGTACCTTTACTAGATCAATCTCGTTTTCATGTTTTTCATATTATTCCTTTTCCAATGGTTATGGATAGTAACCTCACAGCTCAATATATTCAAGCAAATCAAGAATACATTGTATTAGATCAATTAAAATTTAAATATGCATACTTACCATCAGATAAATTTATATTATGTAAGCAAACATATGTTAAAGCATGTAAGCAACCAAATACTATAATATACATTTGCAAAGAGAACGTACCAATATATAATTACATACCAGAAAAAGAGTGTGTATCTACACTTATACATCCTTCTACACAAAAAGTACCAGAAGTATGTTCAAAGTCAATAAAATATTTTCCTATAAGTAGTACCTTATGGATACCTTTATCTGGAAGCAATGAATGGTTATATGTAACATTTAAAGATGAAATATTCACAGGAATATGTAAGAATAAAAAGTATGTTCAGAAGTTAAAGGGACGAGGTAAAATGATGTTATCAGAAAATTGTAAAGGCGTCACAGCCTCAGGGATAATTTACCCCCTTCAAAAGAAAACTCATAATAATTCACAATTTGATGTGATTCCAATTGCTTCATTAAATACGTCATGTTGTATTGATTTACCAACCCAAGAACTTATGGTTCGTAAATCAATTGAATTACCATTTCCTAATATCCTATCCAATTTAGATGACCTAAAAAATACAGGTTATCGCATGGATGAATTAACCATGCTTATGAAAGAAGAACGAAAGAAATCAATGGAAGAAAATGATAGAATGTATTTTGATTCCATATGGTTTTATTTTTATATTGTAATAGGCATAATAATTTTATGGATTTTATTGTGTTGTTATAGTAACAAATGTAGATCATGTACATTAACAGTTTTTCATGCAATGCAACCTAATCTTTGTATGAATGATTTTTGTAAAAAACGTGACCAGCAGAAAAATGTTAAAGATGAGCAAGAATTGTCAAAACATGTAAATGAAATAGAATTGTCAACTATTTCATCCTTTTCTAAAACAAAAACAAATGAAAATGTCGAAAATGTGTTTGTAAAGAGAGAGGGAGAAGCAACCACATCCAGTGATCCAGTTTTAACTCCCAAAAGACAATTTCATTGGTCAGAAGAAAAGATTTAAAAAGATTCGAGGTACAGCAGCCTCAAACTTTTTTTTTTATGCAGGGAAGTGTCGTGTAAGGGTATTATATAAAGGAATAAGATAGATAAAGTTTTGTAATAATTTTATTTAGAGAATTGCCCGTAGAGATTTTGTGATAGAATATAAATTTAGACGCAATGTAAGAGTGCCAGTATTGCACGCATTGATCGGCATGTAAATGACTTCCGCATCTCTTGCAAGGAGAATGAACTTTAAGACAACACATCACTTTTCAGCAAATTCTTTCTCTTTTCTTAATGTTAATTTTAAGGCAGTAATAATAATTAAACAAGCAAATTCTTTGCTGAAATAACAGTTAAGCTTCCTCCGTCTCTCTACCCACACCGAAAATATGCTGTTTTTGTCACGTACTAATTGGTATAAAAACTCTGAATTTTTGTGACTGCGCGGGCATATAAACTTGAACGTCGAGCAGGCTACAACTACTGTATATGTTATTTGGAAATAAACTACAGCATTCTTATATTATTATTTACGTAAATATATTGTACTTATTGATCATCCTCATCCAGACTACAGCACAGAATTAGACTTGATCTACAAAGGAAAAGCTGAATTTTCAAGAGCTTAGCTTTTCTCAAGGGGAAAGCCGAATTCACAGAGAAGAACAAAATTTTGATGTAACATCGTACTTTCGCTCCCGGTACGATTACACGTCATCTATTTAGGCTTTGATGTATCAAAATAGGCATATTTTCAGATTATTTTAAAACTGCATTTTATATTAACTGGGAACTACCGTAGGTTATTTACTTTAGGTATGTAACATAACCTAGAATTGTTCCATAGGCCTATTACTGGCACTTCTCGATTCTTTTCAGGTGTGTGAATTACATTTCAATCCATGTGATATTGAAAGAACTACATCAGTATACGACCCAAAAACTGGAACGTTATTAACTGCACCATTGGATCGGCCACGCTTGAGAAAAGGTTGGTTCCTTTTTTTCAGCTATCCTGTTCAGATTACTAAGAAGCCTAGGAATAAGAGTAGAATCGGTCTCACCCTAGTCCCCTAGTAGGGCCTAATTCCCAAATACAATTGTGTTAAAAGGTTCATTATCTACTCCTCGCTCTTGTTAAGTCTTAGGACTTCATTGCCGTTTTTCTGCCTAAAGCTTCTGTTAAGGATAAAACACAAATTCAGAATTCTTAAGTTTTTACCAGAACCTGTTTTTGATACATTGTCTACTACAAGGTTATGTAGACCTATGCTTAATCTTTTTTTTTTTTTTTTTTCATCAGGCGCAGTACCTTCTATCTTGCTTGGATGCCCTACTTGTCGACTCCATCAACATCCAGAGAAGACCCAGAGGATCGTAGACAACGATTGGAGAATGCTTTCCTGATTGCAGCTGTAGCAGAAAGTATATTGAACCAGGAAAATCATATGAAGAAAACTTCAATTAGTTCACTTGATGAATTGTATAACATAATCAGTGATTGTGACCTGAAGAAGGAATGGATATTGGTGAAGAAAGACATGTCCCTGTGTTTTATATGTGCCATATCCTAAAGTTCTTTGTCATACTATAATCGATGACAAACTCAGCCTGTCAGTGCATGTAAATGACATACAGATCAGTCGGATACAAAATGTTACAATGCCAACCACTGTAAGTACCACTTCTGATTTATGTTGTCTTTTAAATAATGCTTATTTAAAATTCATGAATGTGGAAAGCACAAGCATTGAAGACAACATTGTTTTTGTGGCTGATATTCTAAGCGGTTTAGCTTTAAAATTGCCAGATAATCAGGATGCAATCCTGTTTTTGAAAAAACAAGTTTCTCTCATAAACTGTAAAAAATCGAAGGCAAGATATAGTTGGGACACATTAGTATTCTGGTCACTTGTGCACTCCATATCACCCCAGTGGTCTCATCGCTATGCCTTGTCCTATGACTATATCAAGGTTATGTAGTAAACTTTCAACTACACCTATACTGGAGCAGAACCCAGAACATTTGCTGAAGTATCTTGCTAAAAAATTACATTACTAAATGGTGACGATAAGGTTATTGTTGTTCTGATGGATGAAATTCATTTGAAACCACAATTGGAATATAAAGGGGGAAACATTGTAGGTCATTCATACGGTGGTCCACCCATGTCTCCATTTGTATTGTATGTGGGCATATTGGCTTTCAGGGCCTTTGTGTTTTGAAAGGGTCTCTCTCTGCTTCCTCTATTATCTTTGCTGCTTGTGTTTCCATGTAGTCTTCCTTTTTATTTATCAGGAGGGCTTTGTATTCCCTTCTTGATTGACTGTATAGCGACAGATCCTCTTCCCTTCGGGAGACACGTGCTTTATGTAAGTTGTTTATTACTGCTTTTCTCTTATTATAACAAGCTGAGTCGAACCATGATTTTGCTCTTCGGGACCCTAGTATCTTTGTTACTGTAGCTTTCCGTATCAGGCATTCTATGGACCTCATTGCATTATTCAGATCATTTTTTCCTATCTCTTCTCCACAGGCTGTTTTTATGGTAATATGATAATTTAAACTTATAAATTTACTATATAAATTTTACTAAATGTACCGTATTTCTAAGCACACCTGACATCTTTGTATTAAAGAATAATGACAATGTTGTGTTATATTTTTATAGGCCTATCATGTGATGTTCCCTTTCCTTGTCTTTCCTTGTCTTTTATATACTTCAAGGCAAAAAAAGTGTACAAAATATATTTTTAATTAGGCTGTAAGCTTTTATATGTTGTGCAATGTACTGTAGTGTTATTTTCCTTTATTTTTATTTTCATTCTGTCGGAAGTTCGAAAATATAGTTAGAAATATGCTAAAAATTCTAATAGCTTAAAAGAAATTGCAAAAGTAAAATTGTAGGCCTAAATACTGAAAATGTTTTACTTTCATGTTATGAGGATAAAACTTGCAGAATATTTTATATCACGGCAACAGGACAGGTTTTTTTTAGTTTTTAAAGTTATAATTTTACTAAATGTATTTGTAAGCACATCTGACAACTTTGTATTAAAGAGTAATGACATTAATGTTGTGTTATTTTTTTTAATCATGTGATGTTCCCTTTCCTTGAGTCTTTTATGTATTTCAAGGCAAATAAAGTGTACTAAATATATTTGTAATTAGCCTTTAAGATTTCATATGTTATGCAATGTACAGAGTGTTATTTTCCTTTATTTTTATTTTCAATCTGGCGGAAATCCGAAAATATAGTTAGAAATATGAAAAAAATTCCAATAGCATAAACGAAATTGTAAAAGTAAAATTGAAAATAACTGAAAATGTTTTACTTTGATGTCATGAGGAGGAAACTTGCAGAATATTTTATAACACGGTAACAGGACAGGTTTCTTTAGTTCCTTAAAATGAAAACGAAAATTGTCATGCATAGGCCTAAATATACAAAAGTGCTTCATTTATATTCAACATGCAAAAATACTAGTAAAATAAATCATCCGCTGTATAAATAGAGCGTGGGCTACTGTATACCCCCATCCCCCCCCCCCGTGGGATTTTCCGACTCATATATTTTTTTGTTGGTATTGACATGTAGTTTCATATTTTAGTTGTTTGCCCCTTATCAATTACAGCATTTACCCGGAAACCCCGGAAAACTACGGAAATCCGGAGAAAACTAGTTTGTTTTAATTTTTCTTTGTTCTTTGCTCCTAATATGCCCAGGGAATTTCTGAATCACATATTTATTGTTGGTATTGCCATCTAGATTAAGTTTTTAGCTGTTTGCCCCTTATCAATTACAGCATATCCCCGGAAAACAACGGAAATCCGGAGAAATAACTTTGTTTTAATTTGTCTTTGTTCTTTGCTCCTAATATGCCCAGGGAATTATTGACTCACATATTTCATGTTGGTATTGTCATCTAATTTAAGGTTTCAGTTGTTGCCTCTGACCAATTACAACATATCCCCGGAAAACCCGGAATACCACGTATATACGGAGAAAATGACAATGTTTTATTTTTTCAATCTTTGTTTTTCCATCTAATATTCAAAGGAAATTTCTGACTCATATGTTTTTTTGTTAGCATTGCCATCTAGATTAAGGTTTCAGTTGTTTTCCCATTATCAAATACAGTATATCCCCGGAAAACTCCGAAAACCACGGAAACCCGGAGAAAATGACTTTGTTCAATTTTTTTAAAATCTTAGTTCTTTGCCCTAGTATTCAAAGGGACTTGGTGACTCATATAGTGTTGTGTTGGTATTGCCATCTAAATTAAGGTTTCAGTTGTTTGCCCCTTATCAATTACAGCATTTCCCCAGAAAACTCTGAAAACCACGGAAATCCGGAGAAAATTACTTTGTTTATTTTTTTAATCTATGTTTTTTCCTCCTAGTATTCAAAGGGAATTGGTGACTTATATGTTTTTGTATTGGTATTCCCATCTAGATTAAGGTTTCAGTTGTTTGCCCCCTATCAATTATAGCATTTCCACAGAAAACTCGGAAAACCACGGAAATCCGGAGAAAATGACTTTGTTTTAATTTTTTTAATCTTAGTTATTTGCTCTTAGTATTCAAAGGGACTTAGTGACTCATACGGTTTTGTGTTGGTATTGCCATCTAAATTAAGGTTTCAGTTGTTTGCCCCTTATCAATTACAGCATTTCCCCAGAAAACTCTGAAAACCACGGAAATCCGGAGAAAATTACTTTGTTTATTTTTTTTTAATCTAAGTTTTTTCCTCCTAGTATTCAAAGGGAATTGGTGACTTATATGTTTTTGTATTGGTATTCCCATCTAGATTATGGTTTTAGTTGTTTGTTCCCTATCAATTACAGCATTTCCCCAGAAAACCCGGAAAACCACGGAAATCCGGAGAAAATTACTTTGTTTTAATTTTTTTAATCTTAGTTATTCGCTCTTAGTATGCAAAGGGACTTTGTGACTCTTATGGTTTTGTGTTGGTATTGCCATCTAAATTAAGGTTTCAGTTGTTTGCCCCTTATCAATTACAGCATTTCCCAAGAAAACTCTGAAAACCACGGAAATCCGGAGAAAGTTACTTTGTTTATTTTTTTTAATCTAAGTTTTTTCCTCCTAGTTTCAAGGGGAATTGGTGACTTATATGTTTTTGTATTTGTATTCCCATCTAGATTAAGGTTTCAGTTGTTTGCCCCCTATCAATTACAGAATTTCCCCAGAAAACTCGGAAAACCACGGAAATCCGGAGAAAATTACTTTGTTTTAATTTTTTTAATCTTAGTTATTTGCTCTTAGTATTCAAAGGGAATTGGTGACTTATATGTTTTTGTATTGGTATTGCCATCTAGATTAAGGTATCAGTTGTTTTCCCCTTATCAATTACAGCATATCCCCGGAAAACTCCGAAAATCACGAAAATCCGCAGAAAATGAGTTCGTTTTAATTTATTAAAAATCTTTGTTCTTTGATCCTAATATTCCCAGGGAATTTCTGACTCACATATTTTTGTTCGTATTGCCATCTAGTTTAAGGTTTCAGTTGTTTGCCCCTTACAAATAGTTTTAATTTTTTATTGTTCTTTGCCCCTAATATTCCCAGGGAATTTCTGACACATATTTTTGTTCACATTAGAATATGAAGGATGAGCTGCCAGGTTTTCAATCGCTTTCATCCCTTCAGCATCATTATTTTTTGTCATGCTGTAATTGGTAAGGGGAAAACAACTGATACCTTACTAGTTGGCACTTCTTTTTTTTTTTTTTTTCCAATTATGTGATTTTATTTTAACTCTACTAAACTAAAAAAAAATTACATAGACTATTGACAGTAAAAATAAAAAACGTTAAGAACAACAAAAGAACACTAAAACAATTAATGAAAACAACACACACTTAATCTTCCAAACACTCGTAACAGTGAAAGTCTTATTCTTCCAAACACTTTGTTGATTAGATTAAAGGTTTCCAACGTGTGCGTCGAAGATAGTCCAGGTACATTTCTTTATCAGTGGAGCCAAAATTGTGAATAATGTACGTTACAGTATGTCCTATGAGTTGCATAATGTTCTGGTGCGTGTTTTTCGGGGTGCATAAAAAATCAGGAAACAGAAACATTCTAGGAGTGAAGGACAATTTTTGCGCTGTTAATATGTTACGGGTGTATGCCAAGAGAATACGCCATACAGGTAAGACGGTTGGGCACTCTGTAAGACGATGAAGTAAGTTGTCAATTTGGTTGCAAAAAGTACACTGATTAGAAAGCGTCATGTTAATTTTAAATAATCTGTCTCGTGTTGCAATAATATCATGAATCACTGCAAACCATGTTGAACGTGTTTCCGCCGGTAGACGAGTTGAGCTAAGATTTTGCCACAAACGTTCAAGTTTAATATCTGTTGGCGCTATGCGATGCACTCTCATTTCACTATGTGTCCACTGTGTCTGTAAATGCGCATAAATTGTAGAAGTTAATTTCGTTGTAGGCAAGTTGTCGTCTAACTGAAAGAAACTCCAATCCTGCAGGAAATCACTCAGGTATTGCAAGTCATTAGGTATTTGTTTTTTGTAAAATGGATAACTTAGGTCCAAAGTATTAAGCCAATATTTGTACCACAGACCTGAGAAGGATGTCCGTTCCAAGTTTTTACTGCATCCGCTTCTACTTAGAAACAAGGCCTTGCATTTTTCTTCAACGTTCACAAGTCCAATACCACCTTTGTTCGGTGGACGGTACAGAGTAGATAGCGGTACCCTGAATATAAATCCTCGCCATAAGTACCAAGAAATGGCACAAGTGATTTGTCGTACACAATCTTTTGGAATGGGCAGAATTTGTGCAACATACCAACATTGTGATAATATATATGTATGCACAACCCAGCTTCGTTTGTATAAACAAAGATTGCGAAGACATAAGTCTTTAGCTAGGATTTTGATTTTGTTAACTATCTGAGCCCAATTCAGTGTTTGCATTTCTGCGATTGAGGTATTATACTGAACACCTAGTATTTTGTGTGTATCCGTCATGGTTATATCAAGGTCTCGTAGTGGAGTTTGCCACCCGACTGGTATAGCTTTACATTTGTTGACATTAACTGTTAGACCAGATAATTTTTTAAAGCTGTGGAGCTCTTCAGAGAGTTTTCTGCTATCAGTGTCCTGACTTAAAATAACAGTGACGTCATCCGCATAAGCTATGACTGAAAGATTGTGCTCTTGAAAGGAAATACCCTTAATCTGACTGTCTAAGTTGTATATTAAGGGATTGAGGGCTAAGGTAAATAACAACATTGAGGCAGGACACCCTTGTCGAATGGATTTTGTAATGGAAAAGGGTTGAGTAAGGAAACCATTGACTTGGATAACAGCTGAGATATCAAAATATAAGCATTTAAGATAAGAGACAAAAGTATTACCAAAACCATACTGTTTGAGGCATTCAAATAAATAATCATGACGGATACTGTCAAATGCGCGTTGGAAATCCAGGGATACTAGTAGACCCTTCACTTTATAGATATTTAGATAAGCAAGACAATCACGTAAAGTACACGTTGCATCAAAAATGGTGCGTCCGGCGACTCCACAGCACTGGGCTGGGTGAAGTAGTTTATCCATTAGTGGCTTAAGACGATTGGTTAAGATTCTAGCTAATATTTTGTAATCGTAATTGAGAAGACTGATTGGTCTAAAATTCTCAACCCCACCATGGCCTTGATACTTTTTTACTAAAATTATCACACCTCGTTTCTGGGAAGCACATAGTTCTTTTCGGTGTAGGATAGCATTAAGCACCTCCGTCAGGTCATCTCCAATTAATTTCCAAAATCGAACATAAAATTCTTGTGGAATTCCATCACATCCAGGAGTTTTGGAGCTTTTGCCTTGAACGATAGAGTTGTAGACTTCCATTTTAGTAACAGATTGTTCAAGTAATATATTGTCGTCTGCATTAACGTGAGTCTGGTTTTTATGTACGATAGGTTGTATATGTAGATCATCACCATTGTGTTGAAACAATGTGTTATAGTATTCGTAAATCATTTTACTGATAGCTGGTTGAGATGTGTGCCACTGTCCATTTGTGTCGAGTAGTTTTGTAATGCTAGACTTATTTCTGTGTTTCTGACTTTTGATGAGGTGGTACAAGGATATTCTTTCATTGGATACAGCATACTTATGTCTACTTCTAATTGCTAGGCTTCCCATTCTGAATTTGTATATCTGTAATACCTTAGCTTTGAACAGACTTAATTGTTGTCGACGTCGTGGAGAGGGTAAATAATCAGTTTGTAGTTCTCGTAAACATCTAAAATAAAAATTTAATTTTTTTTCTGTCTCTTGATATTTTAGATAAGAGTATTTCTTAAACAGACGTTTAATGTTTGGTTTCACCATGAGATCCCACCAATCAGCAACATCCTTATAATAAGCTTTTTTACGTTTCCATACTGCCCATAAAAGCTGAAGTTCACGGTGTAGGGATTCTTCATCTAATAAACTGACATTCATTTTCCAATAACTCTTGCCTATTGGCGTATAATGTAGATTATTTAATTTAGTGGAAAGAAGAACGGCGGCATGGTCTGAAAATACTACAGGGTGTACCTCTATTCCACTAACATTACTTTGTGAATCTTTGGGAATGTAGAATCGATCTAATCTGGAAGCAGTTGTACTACTGAAGTAAGTATATTGTACGTTTCGGTGGCAGGCTGACCAAACGTCCGTCATTTTCAGATGCGTGACAAGTTCCTGCAGAGTATTACTTGGCTGAAAGGTTCCTGTAGTATCCTCTTTACGGAGAAGACAGTTGAAATCCCCTCCAAAAACATACTGCCTGGGCAAGGAGCGAAATAAATAAGCAACTTCATTCTGAAAGAATTCATTGCGCTCTTTTCGTTTGTTGGTACCAGACGGTGCATATATATTGATAAAAGTAGTGTTGTGAAACTCACCAGATATGCCTCTTCCATTTGGTAACATTTCCACATTCTCCAAGGATATGGTTTGTTTTGTTAGGATGGCAGTACCTAAATTTTCTGTACCGACATTCACGTATTCATTATAGTTGTATATGGAAGAGAAATTGTGCACGGAAACCTCCTGTAAATAAACTATGTCAACGCTATAGGCATTCAGGAAATCTTGAAATGCTTTAAGTTTAGTAGGTGAGGAGTTGTTATTAAAATTGACAGTCGCTACCGTAAGAGTAAGTAGCACGATCCTGTACACGCAGTGAAAATGTGGATGGTGTCCGTAGTGATTTGTTTACTTTAGCGCAGGGAACCCTAACTTGCTTCCTGTAGTACGGTACGGGTGTAGCCGTACATCCTTCTTTTCTACTTTCTCCTTCACCGAGCTCTGGTCGTCGGGTGTCAACTCAGGTAGCAGCTTACAGTCCATATCCATAATGTCATTCCAGTTAGAATCGGATTCTTTAGTGGTGAGTGTGTCATGATGTAATTGTTGTTGTTGCGCACTTTCAGTGTCTACTTCATTTGTAAGACAGTGATGTGACATAGGAGGCTTATCCATCTCAACGTCCTGTGTATTCCTCATGGTGTTTATTGTTCGATTTAAGAGTGGGTCCGTTTGTATAGATTCCCCCGTATCGTATGTATTGAATTCTGTTCCATTTTCTTCCACCGAATCAGTTTCTGAGTCTGAGTGTACATTTGTTTGTGTTGTGTCAGAAGGTCCTGTTTGCACTATGTTTGCTTCGTGGGCAGCCATCTTAGGAGTAGGGCCAGCATGTTGTTTATTTTTTTTCTTTCGTTTAGATTTAGTTCCTTTCTGCAAGGGAACATCGGCATTTTCGACTGACTCTAATGGTTCGTTTCCCACGACATTTTCAATGTCCATGGGATTTACTTCATTAACTAAGGCTTGATGATCCGAATTTACATTCTGAATTGGGACGGCCTTTATCTGTTCCTCGCTAGTAGAGAGTTGTTGTTGGTTTTCATGTACTGGTACAGTATGGCTAGCACCTGGAATGGGCTCATTATTTACTGGCAGCGTACTAGGTGAATGAAATAAGTCACTCATCAATAGTTTTTGTCGTGGAGCAACTAACCTCTCCATAGGGCGACGTGGACAATGTTGTTTAACATGTGCGGAACTACCACATGTATAACAGGTTTGTTCCTGCCCAATGTACGTAATATATGCCTCATACTGTGATATAAGTAGAGTGGAAGGAATGTGCTTGTCAATTGTCATTTTCACTACACGAATTCCAGAATCAACCTTGAAATTGTAACGGTTTGCCCATGTATCATTTTCTACCTGTTGAACTTTTCCATAGTTTTGCAATACATTTCTTATTCTGTCGTTAGGAATTTCAGGGGGAATATTTAAGACCCGCACAGTAGCATAATCTAGTTCAGCTGGTCCTACTTTTACCTTAATTATGCTACCATTCATTAGTACGAAGTCCAAATCACCACTGTGTTTACGCAGATATTGTTCATATATTTCTTGTGTTTTAAATTTAACATAAACTGCATGTTGTTTTGCCACAAGTTGTAACGTTTGAATATCTTGTTCACGTACCTGTAGTTTGTTCTCCAGCCACATGTGAATTTCCAAAGCAGTCGGACGTTGGTCTTGTTGGTTAAATACTATTTGCAAAGTATTGACACGCACTATTTTAGTTGCCATTGTCATCCTGTATGTTGTGACAGAAAAAAAGCACTAGAGTCACGAGAAGTACGCTAAGAGACACTGCACAAGCAAGCGTCTCCCTGATTTGTAAGAGCACTTACATAGCGTGTTGCTCACTCGGCAGTTGCCGACTCACTGTGTACTTCCAACACAAAAGCATATGAGTCAGGAATTCTCTTCGAATATTAGGAGCAAAGAACAAGGATTTAAAAAGAAAACATAGTAATTTTCTCCGTATATACGTGGTTTTCCGGGTTTTCCGGGGATATGCTGTAATTGGTAAGGGGCAAACAACTGAAACCATAATCTAGATGGCAATACCAACACAAAAACATATGATTTACCAATTCCCTTTGAATACTAGTAGCAAAGAACAAAGATTTTCAAAAATTCAAACGAAGTCAATTTTTTCGGATTTCCTTGGTTTTCGGAGTTTTCCGGGGATATGCTGTAATTGATAAGGGGCAAACAACTGAAATCTTAATCTAGATGGTAATGGCAACAAAAAAACATGAGTCATAAATTCCCTTTGAATATTAGGGGCAAAGAACAAAGATTTAAAAACCAAAACATAGTAATTTTCTCCGTATATACGTGGCTTTCCGGGTTTTCCGGGGATATGTTGTAATTTGTAAGGGGCAAACAACTGAAACCTTAAACTAGATGGCAATACGAACAAAAATATGTGAGTCAGAAGTTCTCTGGGAATATTAGGGGCAAAGAACAATAAAAAATTTAAACAAACCCATTTTCTCCGGATTTCTGTGGTTTTCCGTGGTTTCCGGGTAAATGCTGTAATTGATAAGGGGCAAACAACTAAAATCTTAAACTAGACGACAATACCAACAAAAAAATATGTGTGCCAGAAAATCCCACGGGGGGGGGAGGGTTTGCTATTGGTAGCCCATGGTCTAAAATATTTCCGTACGAAGTAGTCGGACCCCCGCTGTGACGTCACTCGTTCCGTGTTGCGGCCTTGTTCCAAGGTGGCGTTGACCGTGCTCGGTTTCGACTTTCACCGCGGTAAGATGCAAACCGGCCGTGAAGGAGCTGTAAAGTGAGAAAACAGCGGTTTTCTTTCCAAGATGGAGATCAGCGTAATGTAGGCTATCATATTTACGATATCTAGGCCAAAAGCTAATTGAACATAAAGAATAATGAGAGACAAGTGGGGCCTCTTTGAAGAATGAACGATGGTGCATATCTTTGCAAATACTGTGCTGTAACATCGATTGAAATGACCTTCCTTTCTTACCTCAACCAAACCAGGTCCATCGAGTAGGCTAGTGGGCGTAACCACCATTAGTACGATTAGTACAATATTTATAGTGTTTGAATTCAGACGACATATATACGCAATATAATATTCCATTTTATCCTTATGAACATTTATTACTGAACAATAAGACAACAAATAAATGAAATATGGAAAACCAGTCGTCCTAGGCCAAATTTAAGTGAATGGCTGCATGCATCACGATATAGCCTGTGTATCGGTATATGGGGTATTTATTATACCTGCACGTACACGAACATAATTATAACAGCCCTTTCATGGCTATGCACATGATTTTGCACCTAAAATTTCTACTAGTCGTACGGATAAAACCGAGGCTATGTCGAAATCAGAGCAGAGATGTCGTGGTGTTGCTTTGCCTTGAATTGCACACGTATGAGAATTAATATTTAAAACATCAATGTTATTTTATTGAAATGTACAGACAGGTGGGATCTATTTGAAGAATGAACGATGGTACATATCTTTGCAAATACTGTGCTGTAACATCGATTGAAATGACCTTCCTTTCTCACCTCAACCAAACCAGTAGTAGGCGAAACCAACTCAATTTACGATTGGTACAGCATCTATGGTGCTTGATTTCAAAGTATGAATTCAGACGACATATATACGCAATATAATATTCACTTTTATCCTTATGAACATCTTTTTATTGAATAATAAGGCAATAAATAAATTGAATTTGGAAAACCAATAGCCTAGCTGAGCCACCGTGACTGGCAGACGTGCAGAGAGAGAGAGAACCTAGCGGCCATGGAAGAAACCATAAATGAAAATGGATTCGGAGCAGAGTAACCGCAATATTTCCAAGCATTAGCAATCCGCGGTATTTTAGCAATGGTGCACAGAGATTTTGAGAATACCCCTGTATTACGTTTACCGCGGTAACGAAACGGCTGAGAAAACCGGAGAATGGTGCACTCGGCCTTAAGTATTAACTGATAACGACTGGAAACTAGTGTATCTTTATTTATAATAGTGCTATCGAATGAGGCATGCTGTGTTATACAGCCTACAACTCCCTTCTGTTCACAAATTCCTTCACAGTCCCAACAACACACACACATTCGTGGTCCGTTTTCATTTGTATACACAGCCCCACACTTAAACCATTCCGTATTTTCTTTTCTTCCTTGCAATTCTTTCAATAATTCCTTGTCATTTTCTTTTCGTGTGAAATTAATTTGTGAATACCAAGGTTCGTCCTTATAAGGTAACATTGCAGACATCTCTATCAACAACTAATACAAATGAGCCTTTGTGGTGTATGTAGAAACAGCACGCGCGATTACAGCAGCTGTCGTCCTGTCACTGAATTGTCTCGCGTGACGTCACAGGAGCTTTTTACTTTACCCGTACAAAGCGTAATATTAGGAGCTTGAAGTTCACGAGATCACCATTCGTTTCGTAATTCAAAGCTCCGTGCGATGAGATTAAAATAAAAAAATTGTGTTTTTTTAGTTTACCCTCCCTTTAAAAAAATATGTTAAATATTTGGTAAAAAATTCAGAAGTGCATAATTACAATACAAGGCAGAGAGATGATTTTCATAGAGTTGGCAGCAAATTAAGAGTGACCGAAAATAGCCCTTATGTTGAAGGTTCAATTTATTATAATGGACTTTCAGAATACATGAAAAATTTAAATGCAAAGAAATTTAAATATGTGCTTAAAAATTATTTCTTTAACAAATGCCCAGATAGCCTTGAATTGTAAAAGTTGCCTTCAAGCTAAAAAAAGACATCCAATTCAATTATAATCTTTTCTTAATATTTTATTATAAGTCTATTGTATTGTCAAAATAATTTGTTTTATTTTTATACACTGACTATGTTTATGCGTGCATTGCACATGTTACAAAGAGTAAACTTTGAAACTTAAACTTTGTGATGGTAGCCATACACACATATGGCCGAGTGCACCAACCTCGGTATTCAGAATACCGCGGTAAAGTTACTTAGTTCACCCCGGCGAGTCTACTCGGATAGGTCGAGTTATACTATCGTATCCTGAGTGCTTTATAAAGTGGACTAATCAATTAGTGACGTGTCGTTGTGACAAAGTGCTCTTTTTATACATAAGTGTTTACCCAATATATATCAGAGTACTGTGTGATAACTCTTCTGTGATTACCCAGCGGGGGGTAATTCTAGTGAACTAATTCTCATCATTATACTATACTATCATGAATTCAATCTCCAATCACCACATTAAACCAATTGAGTGTATCACGCCCGTACAGGATGAAACAATGGAACAACCAATACCTAACCTGGATTCTGCAGGAATTAAAACATCAATCAATCAGTCCGAGGAGAAAACATCAGAATTATCAGATAATCACATTGAATCCAATACAGACAATGCAAATAACTTAATACAGACACCTAAATTGACCTATATCCACTCAGATGTGGGTCCTTTCTTTGTAGTAATCCGTCAAAGGAATAGAGCCTTAGGCAATCTCCACCCAATGCTCATTGGCCGTTGGCTATTTCGAGGAAACTATGATGTGAATTAGGTTCAAAAGATAAATCCCTATCAGTTAGAAGTGCACTTTCAAAATCATCATGCAGCAAATCGATTCATAAAGTCTGAGTTTGACAAAGAACATGACATTGAAACATACATTCCGGCATATAACATATATACTTCCGAAGTAAGGGGTGGACGTTAGTATCACACCAGAAGATATCTTACGTGATACAATTATTGCAGAACGTTACATTATCACGCACGTGCATAGATTCCATACTAGGAAACAGGATGAACAGGGTAAAATACAATACCTACCAACCCAAACAGTTCAATTGACCTTTCGGAGCCAGAGGCTACCAAAATCTGTCCGGTAGAGATCTACAAAGAGAGGATACCTATATGTACAAACTGTGGGAAAATCAATCACAGAGGTAAATTCTGTTGATCACAGGCCAAATGCCTCACCTGTAACACCTAAATGCATAAACTGCAAAAATCAACATGGTACCATGAACACAGACCACTGCACAGCCTACAAATAGGCCAAGCATATACCCATTTTAAATTATAGACTAATAACTAACTTCGACTCATCCTTTCAAGCCGTTGAAAGTACGTAATCTACGGGTTTCCAGACATGAGGCCCGGTTAATCACGCTGGGCAAAACTACATACGCATCCATTCTCCAAAATCAAACGGCGGCTCTATTTGGCAAAATAGGGGCATTCCCCACCCTACAAATCAATCAAAATGAAAGACCACAACAAACAACATTTGAATCCAATCATATGGCTGCAGGGCCATCAGGGCAAGAAACGATGACCACTAAAGGTAAAAGGAAGGTGCCGGACATGGTGCCTGGTTATGATAAACCTAGTTACAAAAAGCTGCTCATCACACCAGAAGGACGACAGCCAGAAGAAGGAAGACGAACTACAGAATCCACGGGAAAACTTGACCATCAAACCCGTCATACTATGGAGGATAAATAGGAGCCGCCACCACCACCTCCCCTGGAGGGGGACTACCAGCATCAACACAAAAACCTCACCAACCGCTATCGCAAGTTTTTACTGCACTAAATACACTACTAAGTGAAGTACCAGAAAATCAACGCAATACCATCCTTGGTATTCGACAGGCATTACGAAAACATTTGACTAACCACCAATAATCCCCATTTCCTACAATTACCTGACCGGTACATAGGGAGAATGATGACAAAATACTCACTCAAAAAGAAAAATTCCATCATTTAATAACTTAATACTCCATTGATGGCTCAATTTAACATCCTTCAATGGAATGCTCAAAGTATTAACCCCAAGAAAGTGGCATTATGTAAATTAATCGATCAATACCATTTCGATGTGATTGTACTTGTAGAAACCTGGCTTAAAAAACATACCAAATTCCATATTCCCGGATACGTCACGATTTAGAACGATCGAGGCGGTAGAGGGGGTGGAGTGGCCATACTCATCAAAAATCAGATACCCATTTTAAATTGTAGACTAATAACTAACTTCCACTCATCTTTTCAAGCCGTTGAACTTACCTTTAACACCATAAAAATTACAGGCATATACAATCTTAGGCCCAACCACATTACTAAAACATACTGAAATAATACTTTTAGTTGGGACGAAAGTTTCAATTACGCATATTTAAGGGACTTCAACTTGGGTAAACCTATACAAGAACTAATAAATAATAATAACATATTTCTACAACAACTGGAACGAGTAAACATTAGAATTATCAATTCGACCACTCCCACCCGTCTAGGGTTCAGGGGACAATCTGACACATCTCCCGACCTTACTCTATTATCAGATAATTTAGCGATTCGATCAAACTGGCAATTATTTCCAGATACTTTAGGGAGTGATCATTTCCCGATTCTCATACATTTGGGCAATGTAACACCTATCCTATTCCAATCTATACCCATATATGCTAAGAAGAACATTAATTGGCCACAATTTAGGGAACTCATATCCACTCAACTCAATTCCGAGGTGCCCGGGGACGCTTCTATAGATTTTATCACTACTACTATATCTGATGCTATCAAGACTCATTAGTCATTACACATACCAAACTAGGCGAAAAACTCGCGCTTTTCGGAAACCACCTTGGTGGAGTGTAGACATCAGTCGAGAAATGGCCAAACGCAGATTACTACTTAATAAATTTCGAAAATCTTTAACTCTACCGGACTATATCACACTTCGACAACAATACGCAAAAGTTACCCGCCTTGTTACAAATGCGAAACGCACGTCTTGGATGAACTATTGTTCAACAATATCTTACTCCACTTCACCACAACAAATTTGGAAACAAGTTCGATGGTTTACGGGGAAACACCATTATGACACACAACCACTGTTGTTTGATAAAAAAACACCAAGACGATATCCTTCAACAGGCAGCTCCTGCAACGGTGACACCATACCGACGGCAAGATATTAGTCAACATAAAACGATGGCAAACATCCCCATCACAAGGACGGAAATTTCAACTAGATTACAACAATTGAAACAGTCAAATTCGGCTCCTGGGCCAGATCTCATTACGTATAGCATGTTAGGACAACTAGAACACGAAATACTACCTCATGGAAGCCGGATTTAACGGCATACTATGTGGTAACATATATCCACGCTACTGGAACCAGATGACTGCATGCCCAATACTAAAACCGAATACCACTGAATTAGTAGCAACACATTATAGACCAATTATACTTAGCCAAACTCTACGAAAATTATACGAGAAAATCATCAACCAGCGCCTAAATATTCATATTGAGAAACATCATATCTTAAACCCTAAACAATTCGGATTCAGAAAGGGTCACAATTTACTCAGGATACTCTACTTAATGACGGAAATCTACACGGGATGATGTAAGGGAGAAGATCTAATTGCGATGTCCCTAGATCTAAGCGCGGTTTACGATAACGTTAATCTTCCCATATTACGCAACAAATTAGAAAACTTGGAAATCCCAACACCTTATATCGATACTATTGATCAATTAATGACACAGCGATGGATTACCCTTCCAACTAGATACAATAACCAGACGTCACGTATATCATCAATAGGTCTGCCCCAGGGCTCGTCTTTAAGCCCCACACTCTTTAACATATACACAACTCATTTATTTAACCTTCCCTTCCTATGTAGTAAACTACTTGGATTTGCTGATGACATCATATTATATTGCAGATATCCCAAAACGGAAGGACCTTTGGGAACATACCTTGACCAACTCCGGGCGGATCTTCTTACTACAGGGATTCACTGACATCGGTATGGTATTGAACATAGAAAAAGTGCATATACCATATTCTCCAGATCAATTACCCCACTTCATAAACGACCGGTAATACAACTCGACCAAGCGCAGATTCATTACACTCCAACTATCAAATATTTAGGAATTTACTTAGATTACAAATTATCTGGACACTCACATTTCACCCATATGGCACAGCGAATTAAGAACAGAGGAAAATTATTGAGATATATAACAGGACGTTACTGGGGTAATCACCCGAAAGCCCTAACAATACTAATATGCTCACACTTTATCTTGAGCCGAAAAAATGCGGGGGTGAGGGGAGCTGATTTTGCATGCAGTATACGAGACTGACTATTGCAGAAGGCGGTGAGTTGAAATTGACGTTGTTTCTGAAGGGTTGCCAATTACCAGAAAATATAACGTGTGTAGTTTTATGCTGGTACACAATGGAACTAACTGTAATTTGTAGCACTTTCAACTCTCGCTACCAAACTAAAAATTTTATATTGATTCAGATATTATAGTAGAATATATCGCTGGAGAAATGAATAAAGTAATATATTTACGCCTATTTAGACGTTTTCTCTCCCGGTCTTCAGAATATAGAAAATTGTTTAAAATTCGTAGCATTGTACATGTAGGCCTACTTGAATACGCACTTTCGAATTGATGTAATTTAACTAAATGCCTTTCGCGAAAGTTTGTAGGTAATTAATACAACACAATTAATACAACGAAATAATAAAACTTGACTTGTTATTTTCCCCAACGACAGATTCAGCTTAAAACACATTAAATTGCTTTTCATTTCATTTATTTGGTTAATTATTTCGCTGATTTCCGATACTTCTTGGTTTAAAGAATCGTTATTTTTAACTTCGTTGTCACTTATATCGACCATTTCCACAACACCAGTACTGTTCTTCTAATATCCCTGGATTTATTCTGTCATTTTCAGAATAATATGATGTAAACAAATAAAAAAATTGACGGTAGCTCAAGAATGCCTCAACGGGAAGTTTTTTGGTATGGCAATACTGGGGACGGGTCGCGTTCTTCATTTTTTCGAGCGAGGCCTTCTTTATATGGACGGTTTTCAGCATTATGGAGTGCAGAGCTCAAGATAAAGTGTGCGAATAATATTTAACAATTACATCAGATCATCATATGAATATGGCAATGCTATACTACCATTGCCCACCCGAACAAAGCAACGGGCAATCACTTCTGCATTATACGAAATCGCTAAACGTATATTAGGGACTGGGGGAAAACCCAAAACTTTCGAAGTTTTTCACGAGTTACACTGGGGTAATCCCCAAGAACGAGCAATTGGGACATCCATCAAACTTATGAAATTTTATCCTACAACACATCTCATCCTCTGTATATTAAAATACGATATTTAAATGAATTACGCACTGACCCACATATGCGATGTACTCAAATTAAATTCCTCCCAATCTATGACATATTTTCATCATTTTATATAGATTATAATATCCACACGACCAATCAGTTCCCGATATACCGCACAAACTATTCTACTGTCATATGCTCACCTGATAGAGAATTGTCATCATTCTCAAAATCCGACATAATTATTACATCAACATTCCTTGAATACATTTCCTACCTACCACCCTACATATCAATATTATTATTTACGGATGGCTCAAAAACACAGAAGGGATGTGGAGCAGCATACTTTAATGCCACGTCACAAGAATATGGAACATTCTAATTATCTGCACACAGCAGTATATATACGGCGGAGCTCACAGCGATACATCAAGGACTACACAGTGGGTGCCACAATATCGGAAAATTTATATATGTGTTTTCTGATTCCCAAAGTGCAATTCATTCAATAACTGACACCAATTGTGACGTCCAAATACCTGAAATAGTACTACGGATTAAAGAGACCATACAAATATTAAACCATCACAATCACATCAAAATAATATGGATTCCCGGACACAGGCAAATTCGAGGTAATGACATGGCAGAATTTTATGCTAAAGAGGCAGTGGAATTAGCAGACGGTAGTCCGCTAGCCACTAATATCCCGGACTACATAAACCATAGATTACGAACGCATCGACAATCACATCTTATTACTACTAAACCATGGTATTTCACACATTCCGCTACCCGATCTGAGATAACAACCTACTACAAAATAAAATTAGGAACAGCTCTTACACCTGCCTATCTATATAAAATAAACAAAGAGGACAACCCCTCGCGTCCTTGTGGAGACATCGGGAACATACACCACATTTTATTCTCATGTCCTGCTTGCAATACACAAGACCATGATTTTTATACTACAATCAGAACGGCATATGGCTATAGTCCATGGAATTTAAACACTCTCCTAGTCGATCAACCGGAACTTGAACCTAAATTATTACGACATGTTATGATCAAATGCAAAATGAAAATCTAAATACCAGTCTTATATACGTAAATCCATCATAACACTATCGAGTCGGAATACTTGTTGGAGGACGTTGACACTGAATATCAGTATGGCGTCAAAAAATAACACTGAATTGAAGTGAAGTGAAGTTTACCCCGGTGAAGTCATACTTTCGTTGCACCGTGCTCGGTTTCGACTTTTACCGCGGTAAGATGCAAACCGGCCGTGAAGGAGCTGTAAAGTGAGAAAACATCGGTTTTCTTTCCAAGATGGAGATCGGCGTAATGTATCACATTTACGATATCTAGGCCAAAAGCTAATTGAACATAAAGAATAATGAGAGACAGGTGGGATCTATTTGAAGAATGAACGATGGTGCATATCTTTGCAAATACTGTGCTGTAACATCGATTGAAATGACCTTCCTTTCTTACCTCAACCAAACCTGGTCCATGGAGTAGGCTAGTGGGCGTAACTACGATTAGTACGATTAGTACAGTATTTATTCAAAGTTTGAATTCAGACGACATAAATACGCAATAATATTCCATTTTAACCTTATGAACATTTATTACTGAACAATAAGGCAACAAATAAATGAAATATGGAAAACCAGTGGTATTAGGCAAAATTTAAGTGAATGGCTGCATGCATCACGATATAGCGTGTGTCTCGGTATATAGGATATGTAATCAATTTATCACACCTGCTCGTACGCGAACATAATTATAAAAGCCCTTTCATGGCTATGCACATGATTTTGCACCTAAAATTTCTACTAGTCGTACGGGAATAAAAGAGAGGCTATGTCGAACTCAGAGCAGAGATTTCGTGGTGTTGCTTTGCCTTGGATTGCGCACGTGTGAGAATTATTCTTTAAAACATCAAGGAACAACTGTCAAGAGTAACTACAAAGACTTTTCACGAATTAAATATATGGTTCCAAGCCAATAAAATGACGCTTAATATCGAAAAAACTCACTTTATTCAATTCAGAACAAAACAAAGATGTACCCAAAACCTTGCAATTAATTACCAAACCCAAAGCATAGAAGAAATTAGTAATATCAAATTTTTAGGATTACAAATTCAAATTGATCAACATCTCGACTGGAAGTCACATATTGAAATGATAATTCCAAAACTAAGTTCAGCATGCTTTACCTTAAGAGTCCTGAATCAGGTATTAAAACAGGATGCGTTACGCATAGTGTATTTTGCAAATTTCCACTCGATAATGAAGTATGGAATCATATTCTGGGGTAACTCGACCCATAGGGATAAAATATTTAAGCTACAAAAGCAAGCAATTAGAATAATGTGTGGAATGAAAAGGAGAGAATCATGCAAACCGCTCTTTGAAAAATTAAAAGTCCTCACTCTCACAGGGGAGTGTATATACTCTGTTATGTGTTATATGGTTCTATAATATTGAGAGATTCCAAACTAATAGCACTGTTCATGAACATATTACTAGAAACAGGAATGATTTACATAGACCGGTTAATGCATTAAAACTTTTTCAGAAAGGCGCTTATTACTCCGCAATACAGATATACAATAAGCTTCCAAACAACATTAAATTATTATGAATTCAAAGAAAATGCAAATCCTTCAAAGGATCTCTCAAGAAATTTTTAATGACTCACACCTTCTACAATATGGATGAGTATTTCCAGTTTGAATAAGTTTATAGTGTAGTATATTATATATCATTATTTATTACTTGCTTGTATATTGTAATCTGACGTGTTCTATATCCTTGAGTCCCACTCAACACAGGATCTACAGAACGAGATAACTACATCTACATCTACATCTGTTATTTTATTGAAATGTACAGACAGGTGGGATCTATTTGAAAAATGAACGATGGTACATATCTTTGCAAATACTGCTGTAACATCGATTGAAACGACCTTCCTTTTTCACCTCAACCAAACCAGTAGTAGCCTAAACCAACTCATTTCACGATTGGTACAGTATCTATGGTGCTTGAATTCAAAGTATGAATTCTGACGACATATATACGCAATATAATATTCCCTTTTAACCTTATCAACATCTTTTTATTGAATAATAAAGCAACAAATAAATTGAATTTGGAAAACCAATAGCCTAGGCGAGCCACCGTGACAGGCAGACGTGCAGATAGAGAGAGAGAGAGAGAGAGAGAGAGAGAGAGAGAACCTAGCGGTCATGGAAGAAACCATCAATGGTGCACTCGGCCATAAGACCAGGTAATCTTGTGCTTACTGAGGAGAAGCTTGAGGGAATTGGATAGAGGTCACAGAAAAATTTAAATGCAAATTTTCTAGAAGGTGCCAAGAGTGTGGCATGGGAGGGACAACACTTGCAGCACCTCTTACAATCAAAACAAGCCATATAACAACAGAACTTTTATACATAATACTATTATTTGCGAGGTTAAACATTCACCCACTTCTTCCTCCTCAGTGGCGGTTTCTCCTATGTGCTGCAGTGCTGCAGCACACAGCTTGTTTTCTGCTCGTCGTATAATGTTATTTTCAAACGCAATATTATATTTTCTTTTGCGTAGATTTTGAACTTGGCGCGTCCACGCGAGAATTTCTTAGCTGGTAGCTTGGGAGTCAAGAGTCGGTAATGTGAATATTATCTTTTCCGCCTCGTGAATGCATTTTTCGAACAGCGCAGCGTTCGTAAGGTGTGGCGTCATGATCGACCTTGACTGCATGGTGTATATGGGAGTTTTAAACTGCAAAATGCGCTGCGGCAGCTGGTAGCCCGGAGTGGGATTCTGAGGGAGGTTCACGTCTCACCGGCGCGGCGGGCGTGCTGTTAGTTATGTGAGAAGATCTTCCACCATCTGACGGTAGGGGACCGTGATGTAGCGAGTAAGCAATGCTTTTTATCTTCACCGCCAAATTCGAATGTGTTAAATTCAGAAAACCCCGGATACCACGACCCCGATTAAGTATTCTGTCGCACTGGGAACACTAAGCGACTTCCTCTACCTCGATCATTAAAAATACTAGATAGATATGTAAGCTTTCATGAACCACAGATTATTGTCTCTGTTGGACATTACATGAGAATATTATAGGAGAAAAATTCCTCCGACACTGGGACTTGAACCCAGGACCTTTGGCTGTTCGCGCGAATGCTCTACCAACTGAGCTAAGCCGGAGTTCAATTCACAGCGCCAGATGGAACTTCTCTCCTATGACTATGACAATAATCTGTGGTTCATGAAAGCTTACATAGCTATCTTGTATGTTAACTGTACAATAACAGTGGGAGCCCGGTGACAAAAATCACTAATTAGTGTGCCTCACAGTACTGCATATGACATGACTTGTCTGTCTGTGAGGAGACCATTAGGGCAATTAGTCATAGGAGAGAAGTTCCATCTGGCGCTGTGAATTGAACTCCGGCTTAGCTGAGTTGGTAGAGCATTGGCGCGAACAGCCAAAGGTCCTGGGTTCAAGTCCCAGTGTCTGAGGAATTTTTCTCCTATAATATTATCATTAAAAATACTATTTTCTCGTCTCTTATTCCATTTCGGGGAACTCTCACGCGATTTTCCCTGCCCTAATTATTATTATAATTTATTAATATTATTATTTATTAATATTATTATTATCATTATTATTGTTATTGTTATTGTTATTATTATTATTAATTTTTATTTTACTTTTTGCTTTTTTCTCTCGTCACACAACTCACACAACTTTCGACGAGACGAGAGAAATCAGCAAAAAAATAATTAGGGCAGAGAAAATCGCGTGAGAGTTCCCAGAGATAGATTAAGAGACGAGCAGTTTAGATAGGCCTACTAATAATTTTTAAAAATATTTTAAGTTTGCTGTATGAAATAGTATTTGCAGCACACTTTCGTTTTTAGCCACGAGCCGCTACTGTTCCTCCTACCGAGTGACCGGAACCCGAATTGGCCGTTGACGCAGAATGACCGTGCCGGGGAGCAGAGCTCCGAAGCTCACTCAGAATGCTGGCGACCGCTCTTGTATTTCGAACCACATAGACCGTCTGTCCCGCAGACAATGGCGAACAAATCACAGGATGCTGCGTCCTATCATTCATACTATTTTCTGAAAATATTTTTGGTATTTGAAGGCAAATGGTGATCAGTTAACAAACTCCTTATCTGAACTCCAGTTAAGACGCTTGTCTATTTTGTTTATAAAAAATTATGTAGTTGGGTTATTAGATTATTAAAGTACAGTTAACAAATTTACTAAAGCAAGAAAAGTTCCGATTTAGTTTGTGTTTAATATTAAAAATTTGTTTTTGATGTAATTATATTCGAATATCTTTTCATTGTTTAATATACAGAGTGGCGCATGAAATGTCATACACTGAAAATATGTAATAAAACGTTTAATTTTGGGTTTAGAACTTCCAAATTTTATGACGATTAGCCTTAATCCAGGCATGGTTCGTTAGAAGGCAGCACTTGTGAATGCCGCGCATGCGTCGTGTCAACCGATCCGATTTGTGAAACATTGCGCATTGTGCAAATTTAACATTGTTATTATTTGTGAAACATGGCGGACAAGGGTCGGTTGACGCTCAAACAGAAAGTGAAGACTGTGTTTTATGCGGAAACGAGTGTAGCCGCGACTCAGGAACGTTTTCGTGTTTATTTTCGTACGAGGTGGGCTCCCTGCAGACAGACAGTGTATAGACTAGCCGAAAATTTGAAGCACATGGTACTGTTTTAGAGAAGAAACGACCTCGTGCCGCCACAGTCCGTACTCCAGAGAATATTGAGCCAGTGAGAGTGGCCTTGACACGAAGTCCTGCTAAATCCACCAGACGAGCTTCAGCCGATTTGGGCATCTCACGTCGTTCTCTTCAAAGAATACTGCACGCTGATCTGAAATTATTCCCATACAAAATTACAGTGCTGCATAAACTAATGGCGAATGACAAGGAACGGCGAGTACAGTTTTCTGATTAGGCTCTTGCAGAAGATGATGCCGTGATTCAAGACGTACTTCTCTATACACTGTCTGTCTGCAGGGAGCCCACCTCGTACGAAAATAAACACGAAAACGTTCCTGAGTCGTGGCTACACTCGTTTCCGCGTAAAACAACACCGTCTTCACTCTCTGTTTGAGCGTCAACCGACCCTTGTCCGCCATGTTTCACAAATAATAACAATGTTAAATGCGCACAATGCGCAATGTTTCACAAATCGAATCGGGTGACACCACGCATGCGCTGCATTGACAAGTGCTGCCTTCTAACGAACCATGCATGGACTAAGGCTAATCGTCATAAAATTTGAAAGTTCGGCAAAAGATAGATTTATGCTGCACCCCAGCCAAGCTTTGCCGTTTTGTTAGGTTAGGAACGTTTATGTTAGTTTAGGAGCAATAATAATAATAATAATAATAATAATAATAATATTTATTCACCATTAGGGATTACAAGAATCCAAAGGCTTCGTCATACTTAAGAACTAAAAAAAGATATTAAACAAAACATACCTATACATACAGTACACACTCATACAAAATGCAGACATTAGAACAAAATAATACAGAGTACAATAAGACACGGACATTTAGAATTTTACTTGTGATTCAATTTTGACTTATAGAAATGGAGAGGAAAAGAGAAAGAGGAGAGATCAGGAGGAATCACGTAGCTCCAATTACTCCATAAATTATTATCCAGTAAAAATACATTTATAGTCAGTAAATTGGCGGAGATGAAATCTTGAGTACTATAGAAAACATGCTCCATAAGAAGATTTCTCACTTTGGTTCTCTCTCACAATATACTGAATAGCCCGAGGTTTATTATGTCTCACATTGAATTTCACCTGTGACGAAACCCTAAACCTCACCTTCCCAGGCGGGCCTCATTAGAGAGGAGCCTTGGGTGCAGCATAAAATTATTTTTTCCCGAAAGTTGTAAACCCAAAATTAAACGCTTTATTACATATTTTCAGTGTATGACATTTCATGCGCCACTCTGTACATTGATAGCTTCCTTTGTCCTTACCGTAGGTAGTTCCTCTACTATAGGTAGAGGAACTATTGTTTTCGACCTTTAAATTGGAAGTTGAGTTGAACACGAATATGCGTCTTGAGGTCCCCTGGATCGAAAAATACTATTTCCAGAAACATGTCTGCGTGAGCGTGTCTGTGAACAGCCTAGCTCAAGAAAGGAAAATCGTATGAAAACCAAATTTGGTATGTGGGTTAGGTACCTTCTGAGGATGTGACAGGAAGATTAACGACAACATTCTCTTACTTTAACGAGACTTTACATGAAGAAAATTTCATTTTTCGCAATTTTCTTGAAAAAGGCTTTAATGAATTTGTTTAGATTTTGTTAATGGGGTATATACTAAGAGCTAAAAATTTTATTTGAAACATTTTTCGAAAAAAAATCTCTGAAGGGTAATTATAAGCTACACACCGTTATTAGAAACTCAGTTTTGCCTGGTGAACAATAAAGCTTTGCCTCAGGTTCAAGCAGCTGAATACGCGCTCTTTGCTTTATGGCCTCTTATTCTATATCAGAATGTAAAGTGAGAAAAATGTAGGCCTATTGCCCATGCTTAGAGTAAAGAAAGTTAGGTAAGTGCACTAATAAGATTTTATTTGAGTTATGTATCCTTTGGAGATGCGATGTGATGTGGTAACGCCATTCTCTTCATTTTTACAACCAATTTACACGAAAAGAATGTAATGTAAAATTGTATTCTGGGAGAGGAAGTAATGTGAGTTTCCCATCAGATTTTTTATTATAGAACACTATTTTGAAATAAGCCATATGCCGGTAGTCCATGGTTTATGTATATAGGAGTAGTGCTTACCAGAGTAAAAATGTGCGTGTAGAATGTAGGCCTACATTGTAGGGTGTAGCAGCACTGAAAATATTTAGAGGGGGCCCACAATTTAATTGAGCCTGAGGCCTCTCAAGTGCTAAATCCGCCACTGACTCTTTGAGATGTTCTATTGAACAATTTACCAATTACATCTATTTAGGAAATATGAGATTTTACATATTTTGGTACTAGTATAATTAATTAAAAATTGAAAATGACAATTTAAGAGGATTTTTAAAAAATAACAATAAAAATGTCATATTTCATCTGGTAGATCTGTTGTGGAGATCTCTTTTATTGAAGCACAAGTACAAGTCTTTATGTGATGTAATACTGAAGTCTTTTTATTCTGAATCTGAATAAACTTTTCTATTATTCTCTTAAAGGGGATGGTTAACAAAGAGTTGGGTTAAAAATCATTTTTAAGGCATTTCTGATAAAAAAAAATATCCTTCACAATAAAAGTTATTTCATGTGATACCGTACGTCTATTATTACCGAGTTACGGAGATTTAAAGTACTGTAATTGGTTATGAAGTGGCGTGGTATTTAAAAGCAAAAAAAAAAAAAATTGCGGGTAAATAACATTTTCTCACAAGTTACACTTTCAAACATGAACTTTTCTCTTTCTAAAACACTATTCTATGGATTTACATGACATTTTTGTGAATACTTTTAAATAAACTGAACTTAAAATGTTGAATGTAGGCCTATCGTAATTGGTTTTCTCATAGAAAAATAAAATGCATAAAAATATTTTGAATTTTAAAAAAATTCAAAAGTTTCTATCTTAAAAATGAACAATGTGCTCCAGATATTTTGAGTTCAGTTCGTTTGCTATAGCCTTCACTTCAAACTGTCAAAATTGCATACCAATCACCGCTAGGCTATATGTTCTTAAATTATTTAATTGATATGCAACATTTTCAATCAAAATTTAAAAAATATATATAATCAATTTCATTACCAAACTACCTAAAATGTCATTGGAATTTATAAAATCTCTTCGAGGTACTAATATTTATATACAACCACATATGAATTGGTCTAACCTATGTTAGTTAACCCCCACACCCCCTCTTTAATGTAACAGAAACTTGAAAGTAATGAAATGATCCTGAATTGTATGCTATTTGAATTGTGTCGTGCATTAAAATATCTCCTAGGTACAGAGTAAGAAAATAGAATTTTCTCCTACATACACACCCTAGACTGGGGCAGATAACCATGAAAAGACCAGGACATGAGGAGGAAACCTTGACAAAACGCAAATGTTTTGATGGTAAGGGTTGGTGGAGAACTATAACAACAGTTGCTGTTATGTTATCTACTTCTTCGATAATACGTTACACAGTAAACAAACAAAAAAGCTCAGGTAGGTGTGATGAAGGCAATGTGCTAAGTTCAGTTCAATATAGACAATGCTTTTTTTTATATAATGAATAGTGAGAGACAGTGGCGGCCGGTGACAAAAACACTGTGTGTGCTACAGTTTGAACATGCACAAAATAAAATGTAACATGCCACTCACCTAATGTCGAAAAATGAAGTCCATGCGGCGCTCCTTCATACTGCAGAATTTATCGATTACTTTGGTGTTGAATCCATCTATGTGCAGCACCATTTTCTTTTCAATCGATAGCATTGCAAGGGCAGTTAAACGTTCCTGGGACATTGTGTTTCTCAAGAAGGTTTTTATCCTTGCTAGTGATGAGAAGCATCTTTCTGGTTCTGCAGTCGTCATTGGTGTCGTAACCAGGATCTTCAGAAACTTTGTTATTTCACAAAAAGTCTCTTGCAGATTGTTCGACAACACACGCTGCAGCAGTGGTACGGCGCCTAAAGTGTTCCTGAAATCCGGCCTATCGTACAGAACTCGGAGCTCTGTCTTTAGTCTGAACTTATCCAAAGAGTTGTAATACAGAACAGTAGCTTCAAGTTCCATTTCTGGAAAATTCCCGGAGTAGTCACTGAAATTGGCAGCGTTTAACAATTTTGCAGCATCAAGATGACTCAGTGAGTTGAAGCGATGACTAGCCTCTTGCGTGATTCTGTCGCATACTTCTTTAGCGTCAGTGTGCCTGCATTCCACTTTTCTTCGCTTACTAGTAGATGAAGCTTCAGGGTCTACATGGATGTCGTCTATGGATTCCCTAATCTTTCTAATTACGTCTGTAAAATGAGTCACTGCATTCCTTGCTTTGATTGCATCAATTGATCTGGCTTGTAGCTGGTTATAAAGAATGTCTACATGTGGCATTATCTTACTGAAGAATGTTAACCAGTACAGAAATTCTTCATCCTCCAAATATCGCCGCAAACCAACTGCTCCATGAGAAGTTTTGCTCTGTGGCATTTTTTCTAATTCCAGCAAACATTCTTTCAATTTATCCTTGTTCTCAAAAACTACGTTAACAGTTCTCGATCTAAAGTTCCACCTAGTTGCAGGACAGCTTGGAATTCTACGAGCCACCATTGATTCAAGCACTGACAAACGTTGTGGCGATCTTGAAAATATGCAGGGAAAGCGGACAGGTCAAGGAAAAACACTCGTGCGGATTGGTTCTGTGAAGCAGCTTTTTCCATTATTAAATTTAATTGATGAGCATAACAGTGTATGAAGTGAGCACTAGGATAATGAATTTTAATTTTTGCTTGAACCCCACCACTTGCACCAGACATCACGGAGGCTCCATCAAAAGTTTGTGCAATTATTTTATGGGGTTTCTGATTAAAGAGAGGATTTCCTTCTTTTAAGATGCATTCTGTAATAGCACCTGCACTGTGACCTTCTGGTCTGAAGAACCCCCAGAATCTTTCAACAGGCTCGCCCTTGTTCTCGTAACGAAATACCAATGCTAACTGTGATTGGTCGGAGACATCAGTTGTTTCGTCTGCCATTAATGCAACGAAGTCTGCTTCCTTCATTTCCTGCTTTATTTCTTCACGGCAAATTTCTAGCATACAGTCCAAAAGTTCATTCTGTATGGTTTTGGAGGTCCCTTTAAACACCTGATTCGATTCCATGTGTTCCCGCACAGTAGTGTCCAAATTCGAAACGAAATCTATTAGTCCTAAGAAGATGCCAGGATTTTCAGATTGTTCGGTTTCGTCGTGACCTCTCAAAGCAAGTTCAAAAGCCCCACAGAACTTAATGCAATCAATAATTTTTGAAAGTACGTACCTGTTTTTTTCCACTTGTTGATTGTGTTTCAATTTTTCATCGTGATATGCCTGGCTTAACTGGGCTCGAATATTCACACTGCCTAGAGAACTAAGATTCAGTACATTATGCATGTGCTTAATGTTGTCTTTATGTTGCTTTGTCAACTTACTAAGGTGCCCTAAATCTGTTACTCCCGTTCTGCTCCACGAATTGGAATCACTATTGCCAAACAGAAGACAAGGAAAACAGAACAGAGCATTTCTAATTTCGCAACCGCATATCCAACTGTTTTCATACACCGTCCTATGAAATTTTCTGTTGTAGATGCAGTTTTTCCCGCCTTTCGCTTTTTGGCTCATAATCAAATCGGGTGTGGGCCTTCCTAATTGTTTTACCTCAATTTTTTCTTCCATACTCCTTCTAGAGAAGGGATAAGTAATTAAACTATCTACTGTATTCATTTTTTACAGTCACAGCAATAACTCTGAACATGAACACACACGCACCACGAAATATACTTAATACCTTTCCACTAGCGGTTCTTTCCTGTTAACAGTTCGCACTTCGCACAGAAACTAGAATGCAGTTTCAGAATTGAGAGGGTGTCTGGTCACTCTGTCCCCAGACATAAGATTGTACTAACTTACCCTTCGTCAGTCGCTGAGCTGGCGTGCGCGTTAAATTAACTTCCCTCGGCGCTAAAAATTAATCCTAATACAGCGTTACTGCCATTAAATAATATTTTATTACAATATTTGTGAGTAGTTTTTCAGCATTCAGTTTCTTCTTAAAAGTTATCGCAATTCAACTCCACTGTGTAAGCTATAGAGGAAAATTTATCCTGGGCGGGAATGGGACCTGGGTTTTAGGTTTGTACGTAAATACATACAAAGCTAAAACCTAGCTATTTATATGTACTCATTGAATTAAGCTAACAAATCTATGAGGCTAATATTGACTATAGATTTAGCTATTGAAGATAAGCTGTCTCATATTTTCATAAAATTTAATGTCAAGCCACGGTATCCTGAATTGCTACTAATTTCGTATTAAAACAATCGATTACATTGTAGAAACCAACCTGGCCTACAAAACTGCACGTCAAGAAAAGCCGCCATCAATAAGATGTGTTACCAAGGACTGTTCCTACTTGCAGAACAACCTTCAAAATATCCACCCCCAACTGCCAAACAAGAGGTCATCAACTCACCACCAGTTTCTTGTAAGGCATGCAGCATACCTATAGGGGGCCAGGTTCTACTAGATTCATAGCTCCAATGAGGCGGTTTTCATGCTACCAGAGGCAAATATACACTCCGCCTGAGGGCACTTTCCAGGCCTCGGTCATAAAGCAGGGCAGCGCTACTGGGGGACAGAGCACACTGCAGTATAATGCTTAGCAACTCAATCTGACCGCCCGACGTTGTGAGGGATAGCGCATATGTTATAACGGTTGGAAATCTAAGATGAACAAAATTTTATACACATATTTTTAACAGAATATTGGCAATTTTTGTTAACTAATCAACAGTACTTTATTTAACGAAATGAACAGTGTGCTATAGCACAGTAGCACATTAACACCGGCCGCCCCTGGTGAGAGAGTTAAGTGATATTGAGGCAATTTGCTCTTATTTGACGATGTCGAAGTGTCTCTCGGTATTGATTTCGTTACATTCTTACAACTCTTGCAATGCTTTCCATAGAGAAAAAAATGATTGCAAACATGAATGGATTCAACACGAAAGTCATTGATAACTTGTGCGTGGACTTCACTGTGAGGCAGTAATTATGTAAGTAAGCCTACTAATCACTTTTTAATATTTCAAGTTGGCTGTATGTTTAGTATTTGCAGCACGCCCTCGTTTTAAGCCTCGAACCAAGGAGAAACCAGTTCATACTAATTTATATTTAGTTATTAATATTATTTTTTAAAAGTGCATTTGTGATTCCTGTAGATATCATTAATGTTTTGATACTTAGTTCCCTTCACATAAAACACTAGAAATGCTATAAACTAATTTAAGTAATTTGGAGACTAGACATAGGTGGGAGGACAATCTGATTCCCGCTTTACGTCTTTACTGGCCGAGTGCACCAACCTCGGTATTCAGAATACTACGGTAAAGTTTCATAGTTTACCCCGGTAAAAAGAATTTGAAGAAAGCCTATATAGGCCTATGCCTTTAAGTGGCCAGTTTTATAAACTAATTATATATGTGAGTTAATTAATTTTTTCTGTATTCTTTCTACCTATTCAAATCTCTTCCCCCCCCCCCCCCGAAAAAATTCTGCTTCCGCCACTGTCCTGCATTGTCTGTGATGTCTCAGAAAAAAGGTGACGATTCATCAATTTCCGAGCCCTAATTATCACACACAATTACTGACAGCAGGTTTCTTTAGTGATGTGTAAGTCGCAACACACTTTAATCTAAAACAATGACATTAAAAATTGAGTCATGGGACAAAATGAGGTTTTCTTGCTTTCCCACTATTGGAAAATTTATCGAGCACCATTTCAAACACTGCTCGCTCTGCCGTTATAATCTATCCGAGATGCATTACTGCCAGTTTGGTCAGCAGTAGCAGCTAAGCGAGCTAACTATGCGTTCATGCCAGCTTGAGATGCTTAGGTAAAAATTCTATACTGGCAACAGGGCCGTCGCGTGGGCGGGGCGAGCGGGGCGATCGCCCCGGGCGCCGCAACCAGGGGGCGCCGTGGCAACGGCAAAAATAAAACAACAACATTTGAAAAAATAAGTAGGATTTACATAACGTATTTTTTAAAGTTAGGTATAACTGAATTTTGAATATTGCGTTGTATGTTTTTATTGAACAAATAAATATTTGACACCAATAACTTTAGGCCTATATTTGCTAAGTTATCCCATAATAAATATTTGCTTATAAAGACATATTTACGATCAACTACGTCACAGAAGAGACTGAATTCTCTAGCCTTCTTGTCCATTGAAAACGATGAAGCACAAAAAATAGACTTGATGAAAATTCTAACGACATTTGCTCGTGCAACAACCAGGCGAATGCCATTTAATGTTTAGTAACTTACCTTATCTTAATTTGATAAACGCGGTTCCCTTTTCTATATTCTATTCAATGTATGTAACGAGGATTCCCACACTATTAATTTGTAAGTAGTCCATTAATAACGCCTATAGTATTTTTTATGATTGTTAAGATTATCTTACATTACTAAACTTGTATTAATTTGATTTTCAATACAACCTTATTAAAAAATTTAAATAATTTTATTTCTGGTATTTTTGTAAGGTAATCCGATTAGGTGTCTCTTTTGGGCACAAAAACACAGACAGCGACGCAACCCGACGCGCAACTTTTGCTTACGAGCGACTGGACGCGATGCGGCTTGGAACTTGTCCAGTCCACGTCGCCCCAAGTCGCGTCGCTCATTGCGTGTGTAGCCCCATATATTTATACGTATTTGATAGTGTCGCGTCACGTCGCTCGCTGTGTGTTTGTGTTTGGATCCCTACAGATAGGTGGAATGTCGGGAGGGTGCACGTGGGATTGAGTTTGGGGGGGGGGGGGGCGCCTGACGAAATCTTGCCCCGGGCGCCAACAAACCACGCGACGGCCCTGACTGGCAAAGTAGTAATTTCTATATCACAACTCGCCTGCCATTTGTGTCAAGATGTGCAGTTAAACTAATCTCTATTATCTGATAAATTAAAGTGCCCTATATACATATTAGCATGTAGCCCCCTCATCCCCCCTCTGAATACGCCCTTGTCCCCAGTATTTACACTGTAGCTTCTTCCTTCGTTGCCGAGCTAGACACGGTACATTCCAGGTTAATGAAATGACAATGACATGGGCCGGCTTCGAACTGGCGAACAGAAAACCAGAACCTAACCACAGTTATGATGAGGACATTATGTTCGATTCACAGACAAACTAACAGAAAACCAATACTGTAGCAAATGCACACGTAATGGCAATACCATCAAAGCCATTAGCTACCCCTTCCAGTGGTGATAAGATAGAGTGTAAATATTCCTACCTTTTTTTAATGTATCCTGGCTTCCTAGTAGTGTCACATACTTCTTTGTAGCTCTGTTTATGCACACGACACTTATTACCACTATTAACGCACTAATTAAACACATATTAATACTGAATCACGACACTAAATCGAACATAACCACTTTGCAATGAGCAGCATGAAACTGACAACACAAAGAGGAAAGAAGACGATCGCTGCTATGCTCACTGTCAGATGATATGTCATGGTGGAGGAGGAAACATTTAACTAAATTTCTCTCTTCAGTCATGTTTGACACACTGAAATTTCACAAATAAATAAATTTTCATTTCCTGTGATGTGTATTAAGTCATATTTACCTATAATCAGATCATCGCAACAGCCGATTTATAACAAAAAGAATCTACCAGGGAATTTACCCCAACCAGACCTTTAATTCGCTCACTATAGAGCTCTGCGCTTTTAAGATGGCCGCCGAGAATGAGGTATTATCCACTTCCGGTTATCTCAGAGGCCTGTGTTTACAATACAGTTCTGTGCTTGTGCTTGTGTCTTGTTTTGGAAGTAATTATGCCGATTAACTGCTCTGTTTTCGGCTGTTCAGCCTTTGCAAACAAAAATTTAGGACTTAGGGCTGTTTTTAAAGAATGGATGGTAAAATTACGCCATGGAAGAACACCTTTCCAGTATTCTCGTGTTTGCAGCTGTCACTTCACAGAAGATGATTTTAATGTTCCTTTGAGCAGTTTTGGCGAGTTTTTCATGCTTTTTTAGAGTGATTAAGATATTTTTGATATAGTTGACGTTGAGAAAAATATATAAGCCTATGAAATAATAAGTATATCTGACCAACTTAACCTCGTTTAGGCTCATAATCAAGTTTCATTTCCATGTTAAATTAGTATTTCATCTTTTCAGTGTAATTTTTGTTGCCAATTTATTTGGTCATTTATTTTGACATTTAAGAATGTCAATGTCAATCGAAATTTCTCCCGTAACCGATAAAATGGTTATTCTGTATTGTAATTGAGTAAAAAACAAACGACATAAAATTTTTTAGGAAAACATGGGTCCGGGATTGATGATTTTTAGGTAGATTTCGAAGAAAAATCTACCTATTGCAATGGATACCATGTCATGATTTTCGAAAAATTCTATCATATCTTTACGTTTCATGCTCCCCTAAGTACGAAACCACCGCCCGTTCAAAAAAAAATTGTGATATATATATATATATCTTTACACGCTAGCGGCCGTAATTTTGAAGATATTTGAACCAAATTTTGATATGTTATTTCTAGGCCCAATAGTTCGGACTAGTTCGTTAATGAGCAAAATTGGCCCAAGGGGGTGGTCGGGGGAGGGGGTTGAAATTTTAAAACATTTTTATCTCGGCCCCTATGAAGTATAGAGGGAAACTTTGTTTGAATAAATGAGAGTACTCCCTATGGAGTTCACAGTGACACCAACGATTCGGGGGTTTTGGGGGTACGAGTGGGGGTGGGGATGGAAATTTGAAATTTTTGAAACCACGTCTTGTGGGGTATCATTGAAAAGCTCTTGATGATTACTCTACAAATCAATAACTAGTTTCTCGATAGCTCTCATTTAAGGCGATATTTGAATGTTTGAAAAAGTGCTCTTTCCTCTTTTTTGCAATTATTATTGCGGGTTTGTCATGCCAAGGTTAAAGAAGAAGAGTTCTACGCAGCGATAGTAAATTAAACCGAAAGCACTTTGAAATCTACCTCAGTCTGTAGGCTTGCCTAAAGGAATTTTTTAGAGTAGAATGTGGGCCTAGGCCTAAGGATAGCTTAAATGTATCTCAAAATGTTCAGATTTGTTGTATGCCTGTAATAAAAGCTCTTGTAACAAGTAGATTAACCTGATAAAAAAAAAGTAATCATAATGGGCCTATAGTTAATTATAACACTAATTTTGTAAATGTCATGTTTTTTAACATTCAAGGTTTTCTAGGTAAATCAGATATGTTATGTATTATGTCATCAGACAATAATTTGGAGGTAATTGGGATGGCGGAACACTGGCTGAGCCCAGAAAATATAAATTTGTCAAATACTCATAATTTTAAAGTAGCCTCTTATTTTTGTCGTAGTCATAACAAGCATGGTGGTTCTGCTATTTTTATTTAAAACAAATCAAAAGACAATAGCAACTGTAAAACTAATCATTTTTATTGGTATTTTGCAGAAGAGGCAAAATAGCAGAAGTAGCCCCTCAGAAAATGCTTTGTTAAATTTTATTTGTTGAATAATGATGCCCTTCTTAGTCCAAATAACAAAGTCACATCTGTGAATATCAGTCAGTAACATCTGTGCCTGTACTTGTGCATAATGTTTCTTATTCACTAACTTGAACTTTATGAATTTTCTAATTGCTAGAGTCCGGCCAGCTTTCATACTGCTGCCTGCCCTACGCTTTTCGAACAAAGTGCTTATGGAGTCTTCGTCAAAAAGTTTAACAAGTTCTTTCTTGAATGAATTTATCTTGAATAAATTCGTCGTAGGAAAGTCATGTATACTTTCTGATTCAACTTCGAATAAGGCAAAGTTCCTATCCGGATTTTTCTCTCGCCTGAGCAACCTGCAACCAAAACAAACAGCGTCGTATATTAGACTGTGTGTTCAATAAGTTATGATACGAAAAAGTTCATGCATATTTGTAAAAAAGCATGAAAATAAATCGTGCAACAGTATTCAAAAATATTTGAGACCGCAGGCATATTGTACCATATTGGAACAGTTAGCGAACGTTTCAGAAGAGAGGTAGCTTTGATTTCTCACCTTGCAATCAACTCTTTCTTTGTTGACCATTAAATATTTGTTGCACCATCTTCCGATAACATCCTTTTTAACTCCTTCACTGTAAAATTGGCGAACCGTCCCGAACTCATATTGAAAACACACAAGAATGAGGAAACCGGAAGTTGACAATACCTGAATGTGGAGAGCAGCGCGCTCAAGTGGCAGGAGGAAAAAGTACAAAAGCCCAGAGCTCTATAAAGAGCTCTGCGCTTTTAAGATGGCCGCCGAGAATGAGGTATTATCCACTTCCGGTTATCTCAGAGGCCTGTGTTTACAATACAGTTCTGTGCTTGTGCTTGTGTCTTGTTTTGGAAGTAATTATGCCGATTAACTGCTCTGTTTTCGGCTGTTCAGCCTTTGCAAACAAAAATTTAGGACTTAGGGCTGTTTTTAAAGAATGGATGGTAAAATTACGCCATGGAAGAACACCTTTCCAGTATTCTCGTGTTTGCAGCTGTCACTTCACAGAAGATGATTTTAATGTTCCTTTGAGCAGTTTTGGCGAGTTTTTCATGCTTTTTTAGAGTGATTAAGATATTTTTGATATAGTTGACGTTGAGAAAAATATATAAGCCTATGAAATAATAAGTATATCTGACCAACTTAACCTCGTTTAGGCTCATAATCAAGTTTCATTTCCATGTTAAATTAGTATTTCATCTTTTCAGTGTAATTTTTGTTGCCAATTTATTTGGTCATTTATTTTGACATTTAAGAATGTCAATGTCAATCGAAATTTCTCCCGTAACCGATAAAATGGTTATTCTGTATTGTAATTGAGTAAAAAACAAACGACATAAAATTTTTTAGGAAAACATGGGTCCGGGATTGATGATTTTTAGGTAGATTTCGAAGAAAAATCTACCTATTGCAATGGATACCATGTCATGATTTTCGAAAAATTCTATCATATCTTTACGTTTCATGCTCCCCTAAGTACGAAACCACCGCCCGTTCAAAAAAAAAATTGTGATATATATATATATATCTTTACACGCTAGCGGCCGTAATTTTGAAGATATTTGAACCAAATTTTGATATGTTATTTCTAGGCCCAATAGTTCGGACTAGTTCGTTAATGAGCAAAATTGGCCCAAGGGGGTGGTCGGGGGAGGGGGTTGAAATTTTAAAACATTTTTATCTCGGCCCCTATGAAGTATAGAGGGAAACTTTGTTTGAATAAATGAGAGTACTCCCTATGGAGTTCACAGTGACACCAACGATTCGGGGGTTTTGGGGGTACGAGTGGGGGTGGGGATGGAAATTTGAAATTTTTGAAACCACGTCTTGTGGGGTATCATTGAAAAGCTCTTGATGATTACTCTACAAATCAATAACTAGTTTCTCGATAGCTCTCATTTAAGGCGATATTTGAATGTTTGAAAAAGTGCTCTTTCCTCTTTTTTGCAATTATTATTGCGGGTTTGTCATGCCAAGGTTAAAGAAGAAGAGTTCTACGCAGCGATAGTAAATTAAACCGAAAGCACTTTGAAATCTACCTCAGTCTGTAGGCTTGCCTAAAGGAATTTTTTAGAGTAGAATGTGGGCCTAGGCCTAAGGATAGCTTAAATGTATCTCAAAATGTTCAGATTTGTTGTATGCCTGTAATAAAAGCTCTTGTAACAAGTAGATTAACCTGATAAAAAAAAAGTAATCATAATGGGCCTATAGTTAATTATAACACTAATTTTGTAAATGTCATGTTTTTTAACATTCAAGGTTTTCTAGGTAAATCAGATATGTTATGTATTATGTCATCAGACAATAATTTGGAGGTAATTGGGATGGCGGAACACTGGCTGAGCCCAGAAAATATAAATTTGTCAAATACTCATAATTTTAAAGTAGCCTCTTATTTTTGTCGTAGTCATAACAAGCATGGTGGTTCTGCTATTTTTATTTAAAACAAATCAAAAGACAATAGCAACTGTAAAACTAATCATTTTTATTGGTATTTTGCAGAAGAGGCAAAATAGCAGAAGTAGCCCCTCAGAAAATGCTTTGTTAAATTTTATTTGTTGAATAATGATGCCCTTCTTAGTCCAAATAACAAAGTCACATCTGTGAATATCAGTCAGTAACATCTGTGCCTGTACTTGTGCATAATGTTTCTTATTCACTAACTTGAACTTTATGAATTTTCTAATTGCTAGAGTCCGGCCAGCTTTCATACTGCTGCCTGCCCTACGCTTTTCGAACAAAGTGCTTATGGAGTCTTCGTCAAAAAGTTTAACAAGTTCTTTCTTGAATGAATTTATCTTGAATAAATTCGTCGTAGGAAAGTCATGTATACTTTCTGATTCAACTTCGAATAAGGCAAAGTTCCTATCCGGATTTTTCTCTCGCCTGAGCAACCTGCAACCAAAACAAACAGCGTCGTATATTAGACTGTGTGTTCAATAAGTTATGATACGAAAAAGTTCATGCATATTTGTAAAAAAGCATGAAAATAAATCGTGCAACAGTATTCAAAAATATTTGAGACCGCAGGCATATTGTACCATATTGGAACAGTTAGCGAACGTTTCAGAAGAGAGGTAGCTTTGATTTCTCACCTTGCAATCAACTCTTTCTTTGTTGACCATTAAATATTTGTTGCACCATCTTCCGATAACATCCTTTTTAACTCCTTCACTGTAAAATTGGCGAACCGTCCCGAACTCATATTGAAAACACACAAGAATGAGGAAACCGGAAGTTGACAATACCTGAATGTGGAGAGCAGCGCGCTCAAGTGGCAGGAGGAAAAAGTACAAAAGCCCAGAGCTCTATAAAGAGCTCTGCGCTTTTAAGATGGCCGCCGAGAATGAGGTATTATCCACTTCCGGTTATCTCAGAGGCCTGTGTTTACAATACAGTTCTGTGCTTGTGCTTGTGTCTTGTTTTGGAAGTAATTATGCCGATTAACTGCTCTGTTTTCGGCTGTTCAGCCTTTGCAAACAAAAATTTAGGACTTAGGGCTGTTTTTAAAGAATGGATGGTAAAATTACGCCATGGAAGAACACCTTTCCAGTATTCTCGTGTTTGCAGCTGTCACTTCACAGAAGATGATTTTAATGTTCCTTTGAGCAGTTTTGGCGAGTTTTTCATGCTTTTTTAGAGTGATTAAGATATTTTTGATATAGTTGACGTTGAGAAAAATATATAAGCCTATGAAATAATAAGTATATCTGACCAACTTAACCTCGTTTAGGCTCATAATCAAGTTTCATTTCCATGTTAAATTAGTATTTCATCTTTTCAGTGTAATTTTTGTTGCCAATTTATTTGGTCATTTATTTTGACATTTAAGAATGTCAATGTCAATCGAAATTTCTCCCGTAACCGATAAAATGGTTATTCTGTATTGTAATTGAGTAAAAAACAAACGACATAAAATTTTTTAGGAAAACATGGGTCCGGGATTGATGATTTTTAGGTAGATTTCGAAGAAAAATCTACCTATTGCAATGGATACCATGTCATGATTTTCGAAAAATTCTATCATATCTTTACGTTTCATGCTCCCCTAAGTACGAAACCACCGCCCGTTCAAAAAAAAATTGTGATATATATATATATATCTTTACACGCTAGCGGCCGTAATTTTGAAGATATTTGAACCAAATTTTGATATGTTATTTCTAGGCCCAATAGTTCGGACTAGTTCGTTAATGAGCAAAATTGGCCCAAGGGGGTGGTCGGGGGAGGGGGTTGAAATTTTAAAACATTTTTATCTCGGCCCCTATGAAGTATAGAGGGAAACTTTGTTTGAATAAATGAGAGTACTCCCTATGGAGTTCACAGTGACACCAACGATTCGGGGGTTTTGGGGGTACGAGTGGGGGTGGGGATGGAAATTTGAAATTTTTGAAACCACGTCTTGTGGGGTATCATTGAAAAGCTCTTGATGATTACTCTACAAATCAATAACTAGTTTCTCGATAGCTCTCATTTAAGGCGATATTTGAATGTTTGAAAAAGTGCTCTTTCCTCTTTTTTGCAATTATTATTGCGGGTTTGTCATGCCAAGGTTAAAGAAGAAGAGTTCTACGCAGCGATAGTAAATTAAACCGAAAGCACTTTGAAATCTACCTCAGTCTGTAGGCTTGCCTAAAGGAATTTTTTAGAGTAGAATGTGGGCCTAGGCCTAAGGATAGCTTAAATGTATCTCAAAATGTTCAGATTTGTTGTATGCCTGTAATAAAAGCTCTTGTAACAAGTAGATTAACCTGATAAAAAAAAAGTAATCATAATGGGCCTATAGTTAATTATAACACTAATTTTGTAAATGTCATGTTTTTTAACATTCAAGGTTTTCTAGGTAAATCAGATATGTTATGTATTATGTCATCAGACAATAATTTGGAGGTAATTGGGATGGCGGAACACTGGCTGAGCCCAGAAAATATAAATTTGTCAAATACTCATAATTTTAAAGTAGCCTCTTATTTTTGTCGTAGTCATAACAAGCATGGTGGTTCTGCTATTTTTATTTAAAACAAATCAAAAGACAATAGCAACTGTAAAACTAATCATTTTTATTGGTATTTTGCAGAAGAGGCAAAATAGCAGAAGTAGCCCCTCAGAAAATGCTTTGTTAAATTTTATTTGTTGAATAATGATGCCCTTCTTAGTCCAAATAACAAAGTCACATCTGTGAATATCAGTCAGTAACATCTGTGCCTGTACTTGTGCATAATGTTTCTTATTCACTAACTTGAACTTTATGAATTTTCTAATTGCTAGAGTCCGGCCAGCTTTCATACTGCTGCCTGCCCTACGCTTTTCGAACAAAGTGCTTATGGAGTCTTCGTCAAAAAGTTTAACAAGTTCTTTCTTGAATGAATTTATCTTGAATAAATTCGTCGTAGGAAAGTCATGTATACTTTCTGATTCAACTTCGAATAAGGCAAAGTTCCTATCCGGATTTTTCTCTCGCCTGAGCAACCTGCAACCAAAACAAACAGCGTCGTATATTAGACTGTGTGTTCAATAAGTTATGATACGAAAAAGTTCATGCATATTTGTAAAAAAGCATGAAAATAAATCGTGCAACAGTATTCAAAAATATTTGAGACCGCAGGCATATTGTACCATATTGGAACAGTTAGCGAACGTTTCAGAAGAGAGGTAGCTTTGATTTCTCACCTTGCAATCAACTCTTTCTTTGTTGACCATTAAATATTTGTTGCACCATCTTCCGATAACATCCTTTTTAACTCCTTCACTGTAAAATTGGCGAACCGTCCCGAACTCATATTGAAAACACACAAGAATGAGGAAACCGGAAGTTGACAATACCTGAATGTGGAGAGCAGCGCGCTCAAGTGGCAGGAGGAAAAAGTACAAAAGCCCAGAGCTCTATAAAGAGCTCTGCGCTTTTAAGATGGCCGCCGAGAATGAGGTATTATCCACTTCCGGTTATCTCAGAGGCCTGTGTTTACAATACAGTTCTGTGCTTGTGCTTGTGTCTTGTTTTGGAAGTAATTATGCCGATTAACTGCTCTGTTTTCGGCTGTTCAGCCTTTGCAAACAAAAATTTAGGACTTAGGGCTGTTTTTAAAGAATGGATGGTAAAATTACGCCATGGAAGAACACCTTTCCAGTATTCTCGTGTTTGCAGCTGTCACTTCACAGAAGATGATTTTAATGTTCCTTTGAGCAGTTTTGGCGAGTTTTTCATGCTTTTTTAGAGTGATTAAGATATTTTTGATATAGTTGACGTTGAGAAAAATATATAAGCCTATGAAATAATAAGTATATCTGACCAACTTAACCTCGTTTAGGCTCATAATCAAGTTTCATTTCCATGTTAAATTAGTATTTCATCTTTTCAGTGTAATTTTTGTTGCCAATTTATTTGGTCATTTATTTTGACATTTAAGAATGTCAATGTCAATCGAAATTTCTCCCGTAACCGATAAAATGGTTATTCTGTATTGTAATTGAGTAAAAAACAAACGACATAAAATTTTTTAGGAAAACATGGGTCCGGGATTGATGATTTTTAGGTAGATTTCGAAGAAAAATCTACCTATTGCAATGGATACCATGTCATGATTTTCGAAAAATTCTATCATATCTTTACGTTTCATGCTCCCCTAAGTACGAAACCACCGCCCGTTCAAAAAAAAAATTGTGATATATATATATATATATCTTTACACGCTAGCGGCCGTAATTTTGAAGATATTTGAACCAAATTTTGATATGTTATTTCTAGGCCCAATAGTTCGGACTAGTTCGTTAATGAGCGAAATTGGCCCAAGGGGGTGGTCGGGGGAGGGGGTTGAAATTTTAAAACATTTTTATCTCGGCCCCTATGAAGTATAGAGGGAAACTTCGTTTGAATAAATGAGAGTACTCCCTATGGAGTTCACAGTGACACCAACGATTCGGGGGTTTTGGGGGTACGAGTGGGGGTGGGGATGGAAATTCGAAATTTTTGAAACCACGTCTTGTGGGGTATCATTGAAAAGTTCTTGATGATTACTCTACAAATCAATAACTAGTTTCTCGATAGCTCTCATTTAAGGCGATATTTGAATGTTTGAAAAAGTGCTCTTTCCTCTTTTTTGCAATTATTATTGCGGGTTTGTCATGCCAAGGTTAAAGAAGAAGAGTTCTACGCAGCGATAGTAAATTAAACCGAAAGCACTTTGAAATCTACCTCAGTCTGTAGGCTTGCCTAAAGGAATTTTTTAGAGTAGAATGTGGGCCTAGGCCTAAGGATAGCTTAAATGTATCTCAAAATGTTCAGATTTGTTGTATGCCTGTAATAAAAGCTCTTGTAACAAGTAGATTAACCTGATAAAAAAAAAGTAATCATAATGGGCCTATAGTTAATTATAACACTAATTTTGTAAATGTCATGTTTTTTAACATTCAAGGTTTTCTAGGTAAATCAGATATGTTATGTATTATGTCATCAGACAATAATTTGGAGGTAATTGGGATGGCGGAACACTGGCTGAGCCCAGAAAATATAAATTTGTCAAATACTCATAATTTTAAAGTAGCCTCTTATTTTTGTCGTAGTCATAACAAGCATGGTGGTTCTGCTATTTTTATTTAAAACAAATCAAAAGACAATAGCAACTGTAAAACTAATCATTTTTATTGGTATTTTGCAGAAGAGGCAAAATAGCAGAAGTAGCCCCTCAGAAAATGCTTTGTTAAATTTTATTTGTTGAATAATGATGCCCTTCTTAGTCCAAATAACAAAGTCACATCTGTGAATATCAGTCAGTAACATCTGTGCCTGTACTTGTGCATAATGTTTCTTATTCACTAACTTGAACTTTATGAATTTTCTAATTGCTAGAGTCCGGCCAGCTTTCATACTGCTGCCTGCCCTACGCTTTTCGAACAAAGTGCTTATGGAGTCTTCGTCAAAATGTTTAACAAGTTCTTTCTTGAATGAATTTATCTTGAATAAATTCGTCGTAGGAAAGTCATGTATACTTTCTGATTCAACTTCGAATAAGGCAAAGTTCCTATCCGGATTTTTCTCTCGCCTGAGCAACCTGCAACCAAAACAAACAGCGTCGTATATTAGACTGTGTGTTCAATAAGTTATGATACGAAAAAGTTCATGCATATTTGTAAAAAAGCATGAAAATAAATCGTGCAACAGTATTCAAAAATATTTGAGACCGCAGGCATATTGTACCATATTGGAACAGTTAGCGAACGTTTCAGAAGAGAGGTAGCTTTGATTTCTCACCTTGCAATCAACTCTTTCTTTGTTGACCATTAAATATTTGTTGCACCATCTTCCGATAACATCCTTTTTAACTCCTTCACTGTAAAATTGGCGAACCGTCCCGAACTCATATTGAAAACACACAAGAATGAGGAAACCGGAAGTTGACAATACCTGAATGTGGAGAGCAGCGCGCTCAAGTGGCAGGAGGAAAAACTACAAAAGCCCAGAGCTCTATAAGTATATGTTTCGAAAGAGAGTATATCCACAGTATCTGAGCTGGCGTAGGATCTTTGCTTGAAATATCAAGCAGTGCTTGAAACTCTGCAGCGGTTCCCACCCTGTGAACCACGGTCCTGGGATGACTGCTCATTTAACTTACCTATCCTCATTTTCCCAAACGATTTCAAAGAGTTTATCTTAGGTTACCTACCTAACCTTTTACACTATTTATTATATTGCAAACTGAAAAACTTTTAAAATCTTACAGGTTGTTTGAATTAATAGTATTAATACTATGGCAGAAGGATGTCTTTAAAAACCCCAGATGACGAAAGATCGTGTTTAGGGGCTGCAGTTGAATCTATGAATGACACGGGAAAACGGATAAATTTATAGATATGTACAAAAATAATGGAATATAAACTAAAAGCAGTTAAAAGATGACTCAACTGTCGAGAGTGAATCCTAAACACTTAATTAAAACATACCCCGAAATTAACGTTTCAAATTTTATTTGAATATCCCAATTTTTTACTTATTCTGTCCGTGCCAGGTAAACACCAAATTTCCTGTTTTCGACACCAAATTCGAAGTTGAGTTTTTAACATAAATTCACGTTTTGAGGTCACATGATTCCAAAGATACTATTTTTGGAAACATGTCTCCGTGTGTGTGTGTGTGTGTGTGTGTCTGTCTGTGAACAGTCTAGCTCCAGAACGGACAATCGTGTGAAAATAAAAGTTTGTATTTAGGCTAGGCACCTTCTGAAGATGTGACCCGAAGACTGGCAACAAGTTTGTCTTATTTTTAAGGGGACTTTACAGGAAGAAATTTTCGTTTTTCCCGATTTTCTCGAAAACGATTTTCTTAAAGTTTTGCACATGGGTTGCTTATACTAAGGGCTAAAACATTTATGCAAACTTTTTTAGAAAAAGGGTAAATATAAGCCACCCACTCTGAATATGCGCTCTTTGCAATACGGCCTCTTGTAACGGAAAATCGTACGAAAACAAAATTTTGTATTTGGGTTAGGTACCTTTTGGGGATGTGATACGAAGATTGGAGACGACTTTCTCATTTTTTAAGGGCACTTTACATGAAGGAAATTTCGTTTGTCGCGATTTTCTAGAAAACGGCTCCGTACTAAGAGGAAGTTATGTGAATTTCATATCAGATTTTCATTTACTGATTTAGTTCACTGCCTTTTTTTTTCGTAAAAATTGAAATTTTTTATGTGAGGTTCTTTCACGCTCGCTTTACAAATTCACTGATAGATTTTTATGTTGCCTATGCTTTTTGATTGAAACGACTTTTAAAACCAGGCCAATATTTGGGTTTTTAAGGAAGAAAAACGTAAGGCCTATACAGAAACCTGATTAAATATTTCATTACTTAATTACTCAATAGCAATGGACAATTCCCAAGGAAGCTAATGGAATGTTATCTATTTCATGGAACCAGGAAGTTCATTGCCGTGCTTGCATGAGCCCACACCAACAGATAATTTCAATTATTTTATAAATCAGTTAGAAAGGGTTCATTTTATTACACACATTGTAAAGTAAATTATGAAAAATATTCACACCTATATCTCTACATTTGTGGAAGAAGATAGATTTTGAATGTGGCAAAATAACATGCGATATAAAACTGAGAAAACAGGCGATTAAAGTTTTCATGCTCTGGCAGTTGGAAGTGATCTGAGGTTTAAAAATGGGTCAGCAGACCCTGTTCCAAGCATCCAAATGGCACAGAATTTTACAGTTATACAGGGAGACCCAATGAACTATGAACCAGGTTCACCGTGTTTTTCTGGATCCTGTTGCCATCTGCTGCGACTATACAATAATTTCCTTAACTACATTTAAAGGCTTTACTTACCAATGTTATGAAAGGAGGAGCTGAAACTGGCCACAGTCATTGTTTGTATATTTTTGGAACTTCTTTCAGAAATCATCCAACGCTCACTGTATTTCATATTGAGAAATACTGGCAATTTCTGGAGGACTTGTATACTTCATTAAAATAAAGGGTGCGGCAAAACATCCTCCCTATTTTAAAATTCAAATAAAAAACAGATGAATCAAAATAAAGAAACTGTATTAATATTAATGATATCTACACAGTGGGAGTTTAGGGTTTTCAGTATAATACATTAGATCGCCTCACTGCGAAGTGTCAATAGACCTTAATCCTGTCTCCGTGCTCTTATAGCTAGATTCACCATATCAATTGTGTCAACGTGATTATGAAAATCATGTGAGGTCAAGTGCAAACATCCTTGAAGCTGTACCAGAAGATGCTGTGGTCCTTTTTAGTAATGAAGCACATTTTAACTTATCTGGATGTGTTAATAAGCAAAATTTCCGTTATTGGAGTGGACAGAACCCTCGTGAACTTCATGAAAAACCTCCGCATAGCAACCGTGTTACTGTATGGTGCGCAGTTGGAAGGGTCGAGATAATTGGTCCTTACTTTTTTTTGAAGAGAATGTTGCTACTGTGACAGTAATCTCTGAAAGATACACTCACATGATCAACACATTTTTTCGCCAAGTCTCAATGCATTGCCAACTGAACAGGTATGGTTTCAGCAGGACGGAGCCACCGCTCACACAGCTCGGATTTCTCTCCAAGTGCTGAGACAGATGTTTCCCGGGCGCTTAATTTCTTTACTTGGCGACATTTCCTGGCCAGCACGATCACCAGACCTTACACCCTGCGATTATTTTCTGTGAGGATATCTTAAGGGTGAGGTGTTTAAACATCGGCCGAGGACTCTGCCAGCCCTAAGAAATGCAATACTGGAAGAGATTGGTCTTATTCCTCAAGAAATGTTGGTTAGAACGATGGAGAATTTCCGAAGTCGCATTCAACAATGCATTGACAGTGAAGGACACCACTTGAGTGACTCATTGTTTATAACATGAAATTTCCCACTGTGTAGAATCATTCATGTTAATACAGCTTCTTTATTTTGATCCATGTGTTTTTGATTTGAACTTTAAAATAGGGAGGATGTTCTGCCGCACCCTGTACATGTTAAATACTGTTGAGCTCGATCAATGAAATAAAATAAATATGATACCAGTTGCTCAACTATATATTTTGTGATTTGCCGCCTACGCTTTTCGGTGCCTAACGGACATGTGGCGAGGTGACTACATAACAGTTCAGTGACAGTGCTTTTATAAGATTATATAAATTTTATCTTATTTTATAAGTGTGACGAAATGCAGTTTTTAATTTAATTATTGGAACTTCAAGCCAGCAGAAAGATGCCTAGGCTGAGAATTATAAAATAAGTTATAATTGAGCAACTGTTGTCACATTAATTTTATTTCATTGTATACTTTATGTTTCAATCCATTCCAGAGAACAGAGATACCTCTGGCTTGAAGTTTATTATACAGATTATGATTGTTGTACTAACTGGAAGTTTTACACCATGAGCTGACTACGTTAACACATAGAGTCATACATAAGTACACGCTGCGCAATAGTAAACATATACTGATCCATAATTTTCACGAAATCCAGGACACAATAATAAAATACTCGTAAGAGCAGAGCAATGCCAGTGTATACTCGTAACAGCTGGACGATCAAAGCAATACTTTATGTCCTGAGGAGTATGGATTAATCTTCATGTATCTGGTAGCATTTCAAAGGGAATGGAAAAACAAAAATATATTTTTCATTAATGCTATTCACCCGATTTTAGCTTATGCAGATGAAGTTCGCTTGTTGGCGATGACTTAAACACAATTGAGAGAAATGCAGAAAGTCTTTTTGATGCCTGCAGGAATGTTGGATTAGAAATTAATACAGAAAAAACTAAGTACATGGTCACGAAACTTCAAAAAATGCTCTACAAAACATTAGAATAGCCAATAAATCATTCGAACAAGTGGAAAAATATCTGGGAACAATAATTACAGACACAAATAATATTACGGCAGAAGTTAAGTGTACACTCAAATCAGGAAATGCTTGTTTTTATGCATTTCAGAAACCCTTAGCTTCTGTCTAGAAATTTAAAAATAAAGATTTATAAGAATATTATCCTGCCGGTTGTATTATATGGTCGCTTACTCTTCGGGAAGAACAAAATCTGAGAGTATTTGAAAACAGGGTGCTTAGGAAAATATTTGGGCCTAAGAGAGATGAAAATGAGGACTGGAGAAAACTGCATAACAACGAGCTTCATGACTTGTACCCGTCACTGGATACATACTTACTTACTCACTGACAATTCCTAAGCAAGCTAATATTATCTATTTTATGGAACTCAAAGGTTCATTGCCATGCTTACCTGAGCCTGCCATTCAACACTATTCTGTGCTAATTCCATCCAATCATCCTTCGCAAATCCTACTTCCCTTAAATCCATCCTAATATTGTCCTCCCACCTACGTCTAGGTCTTGCAACTGGTCTTTTCCCTTCAGGTCTCCCAATCAATACTTTTGAGATATGTCTTTCCTCCTCATGCATGCAACATGTCTAGCCCATTTCGTCATCAGTGATTTAATTACCCTTACTGTATCAATTCCTACAATTCTAAACTTGCAAAACGGTCCATAATTTTCACTAGTCGATGATTTAAAAAAATGATAAAAGAAAATTTACTCTTAGTGAATAAAATACCTTAAAAATTAAGCACAACGTTTCAGCTCTTCCACCGAGCCTTCATCAGGTGCGCTCCACTCAAGGCTCGGTGGAAGAGCTGAAACGTTGTGCTTAATTTTTAAGGTATTTTATTCACTAAGAGTAAATTTTCTTTTATCATTTTTTTAAACCTACAATTCTAGACTCCCTCAGTGTATTCCCTACCCAGAGATGCGAACGAGGGACTATTTTATCTCTGTAAAATTTTACACTGAGGCAGAGCCGTCGCGTGGTTTGTTGGCGCCCGGGGCAAGATTTCGTCAGGCGCCCCCCCCCCCCAAACTCAATCTCACGTGCACCCACCCGACATTCCACCTATCTGTATGGATTCAAACACAAACACACAGCGAGCGACGTGATGCGACACTATCAAATACATATAAACATTTGGGATTAAACACGCAATGAGCGACGCGACTTGGGGCGACGCACAGTGGTCCGAATCGGAAAAAAAGCGGACAAAAATATTTTCCATAACAAATTGAAATAGTTTAGTACAAAACTTTAAACTAAATACTAATATTAGGTCAATTTGTTATTTTAGTTCATAAAAGTACAGTACTTAGGCCTACAGGTAAAAAAATTCATTCATCCTCTGATCCGGATGAGTCGCTGTCGGCTTCTTCTTCTCCTTCCTGCTCCGTTTCATCGTTGGGTATTGCCAATAAATTACACACACTTTCTGAGGCAACTGTCTTCAACTTATTTCGGAAACTAACTGAGGATTTTCAAAAACCCTTCGGGCAGTGTTACCATCATTGGTGGTTCCATAACCAAGCTTCGGAATATCAACTAGAAGACATAATTTGGTTCAGAATGAGTCTTGCACTATTTTTTCTTTCTTTCCAATAGGTATCGGGTACCATCTATCAAGCTCGCTTTCCACTTTTTAAAGGTGGTAGGAAATATGGAGGAGACTTTTAAAAAATCGGATGTAGGCATGCAGAACTGATAATCCAAACTCAAGTTGTAAATTGTCAACGGGCTTCTGTGCTATTGTTTGGAAATTGTTCATTACTGAAATCTTGGCACCACAAATAGGCTAAAGCACTTCATAGGCTACTTAAAGATTTTGCTAAAGCATTGCATACTTTTCTATCTATCATTCATAATATTAAGGAATAAAGCACTTCGGTGTTATTTATAACCAAGTTATTTAAATTTTCAATTTGTTCTGTTATATAATCTTTTTCCGCCCGAGAAATTTCTGATGTTTCATGAACCCACTGCATTCGAATAGGCCTGCAGAAGCGTGTAGATGCAGTTCTTTTATTTTTCCACGCAATAGTTCGTGTTTTACTGTCTACAAGGCGAAGAGTTACGAAAGACGACATAAATACGCTCTGGCCACTCTTGAAATCACATCTTTTTTGAACCACTCTGAATATTTCTTATAAAAGAAACTTCCCACAAAATTAATATTTTCCAGCGGTAAAAATAAGGTAGAAAAAACACTTCCTTACACTATTGTACACTGTTTTCTAGACACTCTCGCAAACATTTATTAAATAGGTGTATCACAAACTTTTCCTGCCGCGCGCGAGATTGATCTTTATTTTCACGAATCTTGTTATGAAGTTCACTACGATTAACAATGAAACTCATTTTTCTCTATTCACAACACAAAAAACCACCACTAATCAAATGCTTCTCAGAACTGATGATCATTTCGGTTTTCTAGCTGCAAGACATCCCTCCCTAGTGTAATATAAACTTTCAACAGCCCCTTTATCTCGCGCGACTGTTTATCCTCAGAGCGCACATATTAACATTCTCGATCTTCTCATTCACGGAGTTGGTGGGATTTGGCGATGAAACCTTTAAGGAAATATTGTCAAGACTTCATTTTAATACTTGCGTAAGTTTCATAGGATACATACTTATACATTTTTTTTAAAGTCAAGCAAAACTTTTTTTTTCTTGAAGAAAATTAGGTTTTATTAAAATTAATGTAATAGTCCTTATAAATGATCTAAATTCGATAATATAATATTGTAGACCTTGAGTTTCATTTTCAAGTGAGAGAGAAATTGAAAAGTTTACTTACAGAAGTGAGGGGTTCAGGCACTAAGAGTTATGCCACTTTTTCAGTATTATAACTGAGAAACCAAGAGGCAATTTCGAAACATAAAGTGAAATTAATGTACACTGATAATCATACTATACTTGGACAGTTGTTTGGCGTTTCTAAATTAAAGTTGAAAATCGATTTTTGTCCGCTTTTTTTCCGATCCGGACCACTGTGCGACGTGGACTGGACAAGTTCCAAGCCGCATCGCGTTCAGTCGCTCGTTAGCCAAGTTACGCGTCGGGTTGCGTCGCTGTCTGTGTTTTTGTGCCCAAAAGAGACACCTAATCGGATTACCTTACAAAAATACCAGAAATAAAATTATTTAATTTTTTTTAATAAGATTGTAATGAAAATCAAATTAATACGAGTTTAGTAATGTTAGAAAATCTTAACAATCATAAAAAATGCTATAGACGTTATTAATGGACTACAAATTAATAGTGTGGGAAACCTCGATACATACATTGAATAGAATATAGAAAAGGGAACAGCGTTTATCAAATTAAGATAAGGTACTAAACATTAAATGGAATTATTCGCCTGGTTTTTGCACGAGCAAATGTCGTTAGAATTTTCTTCAAGTTTATTTTTTGTGCTTCATCGTTTTCAATGGACAAGATGGCCAGAGAATTCAGTCTCTCCTGTGACGGAAGTTCATCGTAAATATGTCTTTATAAGGAAATATTTATTTTGGGATAACTTAGCAAATATAGACCTAAAGTTATTGGTGTCAAATATTTATTTGTTCAATAAAAACATACAACGTAATATTCAAAATTCAGTTATACCTAACTTTAAAAAATATGTTATGTACATCCTACTTATTTTTTCAAATTTTGTTTTATTTTTGCCCCTGGTCGCAGCGCCCGGGGCGATCGCCCTGCTCGCCCCGCCCATGCGACGGCCCTGCACTGAGTGACATTTACAGGCAAGCATTTCTTAACACTGTTTTTTTTACTGTGAGAGGTTGTTAGCCTCAAACCAAACCCCCCAAGCTGGAGGACCACCTCATGTCGTCTGTCCGCGACTGCTTATTCAATATATTCGCAGCTTCCCTCCATATCTGGAGACCGTATCCTGAGCACACACCATGCCGCGGTGATAGAGAACCACCCCTTATATATAATATGTATACAGGTATATATACCTATAGACATATTTCTATACGAAACATGGTTAATATGTAACATGGGGAAGGAAATTAAAAATTTGTATTATGTATATGGGGATGGGATAGAAATTTCCGGATGACAATATTCAAGTTTAGAAGACTATTGCTTAGTGGATAACATATTGTTTTAATCCAATGTAACAATCTGTATTTCCCTACGTCACAATTTTATGTCATTTGCACAACAGTCTTTAGCAGGTTGAAATAATATGGAGATGTTTTTGCCATCATGTTATAAGCCTTTTGCTTGTCGGGGTAGAATTCAGACGTGTTGAGGCTTCTGTTTCAACTGGGGGGGGGGGGGTATAAATTCATTTTCCAACTAGGATGTAGATGGAAATTGACATCTATCCTTGGACCCTCCACATGGGGAACTTAACAGGAGTGCCATGAGATGTTTATTATATTTCAATTGTGTCTTGTACAATTTTATTTTATCTTAAAGGAAAGTTTCAATAAGTCCTACCATTTTCATTTTATAGTTTGAAGACAGAGGTGTGATTTTGGATTGATTTTAATTCCATTATTAGTAAAAAAGTAAGGAATTTGGGATTGAGTTAGTTAATTAATTGTGGAATCTGTGAAGTAATTAAAGCCTGTAGATTGTCAAGGGAGATGGGTTTGAACTTACCTTTTGTGTGATAATTTCAATTTGGACTTTCTAGAATGATATAAATGGAATAATAGTTTATTCTGCGAAGGGTTGTCTCACTGCACTCAGTAAAATTATAATATTCTAGGTTGATTGTTTTGTTATAGTCCTGAAGATTATAAAAAGTGTATCCATTGATAATACCAGAACATGTACAGTTAATAACTAAATATAAAAGATTTGAACTTTTCTCGGTGAATACTAGATAAAAGTTCTTCACAGGCTAACAGTCGAGTCAAGGTTTTAAAAAACTCCGAGCTTTCGGACTCCATCTCTGAGTCCATCTACTGGGAAACTGATAGAGAAGGCAGAAGGGCCTGTAAATATAAGCCGGAGCAGTTGGTGGGTTCCAGCCAATGGAAGCGTCAGTAAAGATCTGTAGAAAATTTGCCTAGTTGAAGGAGGAGGCGGACGTCACAGGGAACACAAGTTATGTAGGTCTCTTCTTTAAGATGTTGAGGGCCGGTTTCCAAGCCTCGCTTAGAGGAAGGCCTTTGTCTCTGTTTACGGTGTTGCTGCTGAGACTGATTTCAACAGCCTCTTTAACCAGCTGGTCCATATACCCATTAGTCTTGTCAAGGATCTTGGTCTGGTCTGAACCTCGACTCTGCTGTTAGCCTGTGAAGAACTTTTATATAAATATTGTATTATTTGTTACCATAAATTATATTGGTATAAACTGCTTGGTACAATCTTAGATTCAAAATTAACATATAATTTCCATATTGCTCTGTCTGTAATAGATTATCAATTTACTTTGGCACTTAAAATCTTCAGTTTCCAGTGAATATTTGAAATATGCATGTTACGCCTTCTTTCACAGCATTCTATCTTATGGAGTCCATTTATGGGGCAACGGTGCTAATGTGAGTAAAATACTTATCCTACAGATAAAAGCTGTACGAATTATTTCCAGTTCAACATTTGATGCTCATACTCACAGTTTGTAAGCAATACATTTAGAATAGTCTTGTTGCCATGAAGGTTAATTTAGCTCAATTCAATTTACAAAATTCGCATCACAGCTACCTTACCCAATGTAAGGCTGGCAAAATCTAAACAGTGGTATAACAATATTGCAGTGAATATGTTCAACAGATTACCAAGAGAGGCACACCTGATTAGGTTGAACAGATTCAAAAATGTGTTAAAATCTTGGTTAGCTGCCTACCCTTAACTATAATGTACAGGAATATTTTAACGCAAATATTAATATAATATTTCGATATTTCATTTTAATCGTTTATTATCATTTTGGATAATGTAATTCAATGTGTTTTTTTAATCTGTATCGTGTGTCTGTATTTTATTTGTATCATATAGCTATGTTTTAAGCAGTAGGCCTACTTGACTGATTGCTTGTGTATTTGTATTTGTACTGACAAAATCCAATAACTTTACAATACAGTTCCTCTTTCCTAGAAAAGATGAATGTTGTTCTTATTTATATTTTTTACTCGGCTTCTTCCATCTTTTTAAGTCCTATGGGTTGGATCTGGAGGTATGCTCCACTTGGACCATTCTAATTATTATTTTTAATTTGTTATTTCCACCTCTGAGGTAGGTGAGGTGTTTGAAGTTCAATAATAATGTTATTGGGGTTAGTTCAGAACAAAATGATGCTCAGTCATGTATTGATACAAGGGTGGATCAAAAAGTAACGCACAATATTTTTTTTTACAAAAAGTTTAATAGGTACAATTACAAACAAATGCACATATGAAGGTAGGCCTACATCTTTTGTCTATTTTTATATTTAGTCGCCAAGTTTCTCAACACATTTCTCCCATCGTGATACCAGTTTCAAAATACCCTGTTCATACAAGTCCATTCAGTTAAAGTATAGTCATCTGCAGACTGCTGTTTTCACTTCTGCATCTGACAAAGCTTATCTCAGCTTATCTCAACATTTCATATGGTGCAGTGTACGATATTGTGCATGACACAATGAAGTTTCGTAATGTTAGTGCTCGCTGGGTGCCTAAGAACCTGACAGACGACCACAAGGGCCAGTGAATGATGACAAGCTTGGATCACCTATTGCATTACGCTTTCATTTCTTTGGTCCCATGAAGAAATTCCTGTCCGGTAAATGCTTTCGTCAGATGCAGAAGTGAAAACAGCAGTCCGCAGATGGCTATACTCCAACTGAATGGACTTCTATGAAGAGGGTATTTTGAAACTGGTATCACAATGGGAGAAATGTGTTGAGAAACTTGGCGACTAAAAACAAAAATAGACAAAAGATGTCCCTTCATGTGTGCATTTGTTTGTAATTGTACCTACTAAACTTTTTGTCAAAAAAATTATTGTGTGTTACTTTTCGATCCACCCTCGTATTTCTGCCCCTAATGGAAAACACAGGGCACACTGCAAACCCCCCCCCCTCATTATGCCACTAAAATGAAGACACATTTGCATTTCAGTTTTATTAGATTTATTTGTTTTTCCTAAACAATCTGATCCTTTGACAAATTACAAATGACCTGGTAGATTTTGTGATTGTTCTATGCACACTTATTTTCTCCCATGTTATCAATCTCATAATGTGGATTACCATATTTACACTTGTAAGAGACACACAATGTGACCTTCACTCTCATTCTCTCCATGATTGATTTTCCAGGGTATATAAATGTTTAGAATAGGAATTCCAGACAGAAGTAAGCCGTTAGTCCAAGATTTCAAGTTTTGTTATTTTAAGGGGTAGGTACAGCATTGGCGACTAAAAAATTAGTGATACCGGTATTGAATATTTTTTACTCAGTATATATAAATGATTACGCAATTAAAAATGTTATGTTCCTTAAATGTAATGAGTCAACTTTCAACTCCCTGAAATGAAAATAAATGCTTAATTTAATTATTCAAAATGACCGCTACTCACCATGATAGAATTAAGATTATCAGTATTAACTAGACTAATTTTCAAGATATTGAAATTCTGTTTTTCTTTTTTTCATTTTGAAGGCTAAAGTTAATTGTAGGGAAATGACCATAATCAGATTCCTAGCTGAATAAATAATATTAATTTATTTTTTAAGTTGACGTAAGACTATTCCTAGGAATTTTTATCACAATTTATTTTTTATCCGACAATATATCAAAGAGATGGTCATTTCCCTAAGTAATGTGTAAGTTAGCATGCACAAAAGAGTCATTAGAATCTGTTCAGTAGTTACTGAATTATTTGAAATCGAGTTTTGAAAAATTTAGTTTATGGGAAATGAGCTTTAAAAATGTAACATCAAAATTTGTATCTTTCCATCCTTTGTGACTGACCAAAATCAGCGGCTTGGTATTTAAATCATAACTTTTAAACCAATGCAGATATTTAAAAAATCTTTTTACCAAAATGAACTTTAATTATAGTATTAAATAAAAAATATTTTGAAAAATAGATTTTTTGAAGGTGTTAAGCTGTACCTACCCCCTTAAAACACTACCAAACCTAACTTGTAGTTTTGTTCCTAGTCCCTATAGCCTGTGCCATTCCGACACTTAGTGGGTTTGTAGGGGTAAATTTAGTTATTTAGTGCCCATAGATAATAAAAATATTTCCACCATGATTTTCTTCCACTGAAGGTATGGTACGAGTACATCTGATATATCAATAATGGATTGTTTACTTTCATGACACTAATCTATCTAGATTCAATCTAAAATAAGCTGGCTGTGTTTTAAATCTTCCCTACACTTCCTTAGAATTTTTGTTTTTGTGAGCCACTAAGTTGATTTTCTTAAGGTGGCTTTACACTGAGGCAACTATAAGCAACCAGATTGTCTGCTGCATGTGTACATATGCAACGCAGTATGCGACGAGCAGTGGTGGCACGGTGGAACTGCAGCACCCCCTATTAATTCTTTCTTTATACTTGTACAATATATAATCCTTAAGCTTAATGCCAGTAGCACTCCTCCAGTTAATTAAAAAGAGAAAAGAAAATCTTTGTATGGAACTGCACTTCACAGTTCCAGCAGCGTGGTGTTTGACTGTTATGCGGATGCCCACATAGGAAGGTGCATGCCGCAGCTGCGAAGGAGAGAGAGCACTGTCACTTTCACAGTGCCAACCACAGCATATTGGTGGAAGGTAGCGTTTCATTTTTGCTCTGTGTGTGTTGTGCTTAAAAATCATGTGATATAGTGTAGAATTAGATTATTATCTTGTTTTCAGCTATTCTATTTGATTCTTTCGGTTCTTTCATTTAACAGAAAACTTTAACCAGGGCAGATCAACAAGAAAATTATTGATCTTATCGCGGAAATTAAAACAAGAAGAATGGCTTTCATTTTTAAATCAATAGCTCAAGCTTGAACTGTAACAATTTATATTAAAGTAAGTAAAAAAAAATTGGATTTTGTTCTTTTAGAGTTTTATAAAGTTTCGGAATAATTTTTTTACATATATAAGTTTCCTTTTACAAAATTTTAAAATAAAGGCTAAACATATTCTGGAGCAACACCCCCATTAATTTTAGTTACAAGCCACCACTGGTGATGAGGAGCAACCATTACCACATTATGGCTAGACGTTTTACACCTGTTGTGGCTAGTTCAAAGAGTTGCTGCCACAGTCAGTTTGTTGTGACAGATGCTGCAGCAGCTTTTTACATTTTGAGTGGGAAACGAAAGAAGCAAAAACGCAGAATATTTTGGTTCAAAGAGCTATTTGTAAACAGTGATTTAGTCTGAAATGACATTTTAAAAAATCTTATATCTGGTGACGGATCGCTGTTAAAAAATTCCAATTGTTTGAATAAACTCTACTTTGACCATCTCCTGGATTTAGTAGCTCCCATCGTATCAAAATCTCATACGAATTTACATGGAGAAACATTTTCCAAAGTGATACAGTCACTGTGCCACTTCAGAGAGTTCCAAGAAGACCATCAGAAGAAGCACAGGCTGTTAGGGAAAAGTTTAAGGCATATTTCACCACAAGGGAAAGAAAAATGCCTTGGCAAGACAATTTCGTTTATAAACATTTTTAACTGTACTTATTTATTAATTTTAAATTTATTTCCCATTACTTTTAAAATAAACGTTACACAATAGTACATGGAAGACTTCCTGTGTGTTCTCATCACTAGTGTCGCTGGCTACAGATCCGCAAGCCCAGATTCGATCTACGGTACCTCAGATTTTTCTAAAATAGAAAGGTCTGGAACAGGATGCACCCAGTCTCATGATTCAAACTGAAAAGCTGCTTGATTAAGAAGTCGCTGTTTCTGTCACGTGGTCATCATTAAAAGTTATGGGTGCCGGCATGCTGACACATGCCCCCAATCCTGCCATCTGCCTATGTGGTAGATGATGCAGTGGTTGATGGTAAGTCTAGTCCCACAGAGTTAGTTTTACGTGGAAACCTCCATCCGGCTGTAAAATGCTGAGCATGTTACTAGCCAATTTTATATCTCTATTTTATGTTATTTCTAAATGTTTCTTAAAATTAAAGAACACGAATATAAGTACTAATTTCAAGACTGATTGTGAGTTTATAACTTGTGTACAAAGCCACATGGAAACAACAATGTGAGGTTGAAGCTTCCAGGGGTTATAAGAGAGATAGGAGATAAGAAAGTACTGCAAAACAAATGTCTCAGTTTAAAATGTGTGTTTAATCCCATAACACTCTTCTTTCCTTGTAGTTGCCTCAGTGTAAAGCTACCTTTACTGCTACTCATTACACCCATTGGAATCAAGCTACATCCTTCCAATAACTGGAAGGATGTAGCTTGATACAGTAGCTTGTAGGATGAAATATCAAAACTTAAGACTGGAATTTCCAGTCATAAGTTTTGATATTTCATTTCTTACATGAATTATAATTCAATGGTCTTTTACCTTTTGTTTAATGATCAGGGCTGCCACATGGGGCCGGGCTTCTGGAGCCAAAGGACCAGGGCCGGGCTTAGTCTTGGTGATATGATATTTTATGGAAAACTGGTAGAGTTCGATATAATGTTCTGTTACACGAGTAACGAGTAGGAAGCTCTATGGAGAAAGAAAGAGACATCTGAATAAGGATGGTCGGCAGTTGGTGAGGGGCCTCCGACCAGTAAATGGTCCTGGGCCTGACCCCAAGATGTGGCGGCCCTGTTACTGGTAAAACATATAGGCCTACCGTATATTTCCACAGATAAGACAACCTTCAGATAAGACGAAGTATAAATTTTTGTCCAAGTTTTATAGTTTCAGCATATATCTGTCCTATAAAATGACTCCCTAACTATAATGGTGAATGGCCTATGAATTTATGTTTATGAAACAACTTCAAAAAGTTTTGATCACAAAAATGTTGCCAACCATCACACTATTATAATCCATGGGGTGGGTAGTAGAAGTAAAGGGCAAAATAACTACAGTTAGCTATTGGCTCCCTTACCGGAACAAAGCTTCCTTGTTATTTTTTCAAAATGCCGTCACTGAGTACAGCTGCATCACAATGAAACAGAACGATACACGCATTGTGCATGAGCCATGTGATACATGTACCGGTAGGCTATATAGGGATTAATAAAAATATACAAAAAATTGATTTTATTTTGTTGGTTATGGCATTTATGGTTTTGTTTTCAAAAATCGCGTTATTTTGCAGCTTACATTTGCTTACTTTGCCCTAATGGTCTACCTCACAGACAGACAAGTTATGTCATATGCATACTGCATATGAGGCACACTAATTAGTGATTTTTGTGACCGGGCTCCCATGTAATGTCCAACAGAGACATTAATCTGTGGTTCATGAAAGCTTATATATCTCTCTTGAATGTCAACTGTACAATAACAGTGGGAGCCCGGTCACAAAAATCACTAATTAGTGTGCTTCACAGTACTGCATATGACATAACTTGTCTGTCTGTGAGGTAGACCATTAGGGCAATCAGTCATAGGAGAAGGGTTCCATCCGGTGCTGTGAATTGAACTCCGGCTTAGCTCAGTTGGTAGAGCATTGGCGCGAATAGCCAAAGGTCCTGGGTTCAAGTCCCAGTGCCGGAGGAATTTTTCTCCTATAATATTCTAATTCAATCTCAAACTTTATTCATCGTAAGCTGTATCATTTTACTATGCAACTTGGCTTGGTGACATAATTAATTGTTTGATAATATGTAAATCAAGATTGTAGAGAATAATTATGAACATGATTAAAGCAACAAGGACTTACTATATGTATGCTCAATCTTTCATGTTTTTTCTTGATATTTATTGTCAAGTGGTCCTTCAGAATTGTTATTAATAAATATGCTTCTAAACAATCTTGTCTTCGTTTTTGGGCGGAAATGAATCATATATCACTTGATCAACAATTAAACTTTACCCTTAAGAAGACATCAAGACATCATTAATTGAGTGATTGTGATCCTCAAGATTTTATAGTGTCAGTGAAATGCAATACTTATGGAATATTATTATTGTAATTAAACCTCTTGTTCTCTCAAATCGGGTAGGGATGTGGGTTTATTTGTTTTAACTGTACATTTAATACACATACAGTCCACTGCTAAACAGACAATAAATTTTCCTTTCTATTTTTGTCATAATCATTTGAATGATGGGAATAATAATGCAGTTGTAATAATAATGCAGTTTTAGATAGTACCGTGATGTTACTGGCAGCAGCTCCAACTTAATGTGTCTGGCTTCGATTGAAATTTCCTCGGGATTATCGTTCACATTTCTACAAGCTTTTCATAAGTACTAGTTCGTATGCATTACTGTTTACAAAAAGCGACTCATACAATGCATCTATATCGCATTTCATATTGGTATGTACGGTACGTTGTTCCACGATTTGGGTTGCTGTGAGAATGTGACATTAATAAATGGCTGACTACCTTTCATTATAATTAATTATACAATATTTTTGTTTTTGTTTCATTAGCGTAGTGGTTGAGGCGCTGTGCTACAAACCGGAAGGTCGCAGGTTCGATCCCCGATGAGGTCGTTGGAGTTTTTCAATTGGCCTAATCCTTCTGGTGGCACTATGGCCCTGGGGTCGACTCAGCCTCTAACAGAAATGAGTACCAGGAGCAATCCTGGGGGTAAAGGCGGTCGGTGCGTAAGGCTGACAACCTTACCACCTTCATGTGCCGATGTCTAAAAATCTGGGAGCCTCAACCTCCTGGAACCCTCTGGGCCTCCATGGCCTGTAATAGGGAACACTTTTATTTTTGTTTCATTTCATATAATTTAGAGAGGTTTTACTAAAAAATATTGTATGCACCTTGTGCACAAAAACTTTATCAGACTCATCCATTATTTCGGCCTCAGTTCCTTTACAAGATTTGTCCACTAAAGCCTTATTTTGCATACTTGATACATAAATAGCTATTATTGTATTCATCAGGCCTCTATTATATACATCTATGAACCTACAAATTACAAGCCTTATGCTAACCTTTTGAGTATCGAAAATGATAGTGTAACTTTCCATGCTCTTTGCCTGGAACATCAGGATTCATTAGTGAAGAAGAATTTAGTTATGCTTATTTTCTTGTACAGGGCAGAGTGACAGGAACAATTCCAAAAAAAGTTTGCACAGTCTTTCTGTTGACTATGCCAGGCAGATCCTAGAATTGTCTGCAAACTGAGTAAACTTATATCACTGTTGTTAGTGTATCTCCTTCAGTGGCTCCAACCTATATGGGCCCGTGGGGCTCAAACCCACCCAATAATTTGCTCTGTATCCTTACCAGAATTATTTATTGCTTATACTAAAAATCGTGTTTCATTTGAACATATAGAGATTAATACCTATTACATACTGTTCTGTTACATCAAACTAAGTGGGAAAGTCAAATATTACTTGTTTCATGGAGTGGCATTTACCATTTTGTTCCCCTGAGCCTCTCACAAGCAGGTGGGGATAGATTAAACTCAGAGATCCATAAATTCATTCTTATGATTTGGAGAAAGGAAGAATTGCCAAAGGAATGGAAAGAATCTATCATTATACCGGTCCATAAAAAGAGAGATAGGGCTGAATGTAATAACTATCGAGGAATTTTTCTCATACCAACATCATACAGAGCCCGGAAAAGTTTGATTTAGAATTTAGATGATACTTGTGATTAAGAAAAATGGCAGGAAGGATATTAATTCACAAGATAAAAAATTATGATATAAGCCAAGAGTGTGCAGTATAAGATAGGCTATCGGCGAGTGCAAAAAGAAGAAAGTCAAAGTGAAACTAACAAATAGAAAGAATGAATTAAGAAAGATTCGACAAATCAGCAAGGGACAATAAACCAGAGGGAAGAACGAATGAAGTGGGAAGGAGGATGAAAATTTTAAAATCTTTGAGCCCACCTAATATTTTTGAAAATATCTCCTTACTTCAAGCCGCTTTTAATGACACACCTATCTGATATAAGTTTCCCTACTTTTATTCTGCTATAGCTTTCATTTAGACACATTTGATCAGCCTAACTAATTTCTTTGGTATCCCAAAGTCAATGAGGATATTGTGCAATTTGTATAGCCTATCTGAATCATATGCTTTTTTAAAATCTATGTATAATTGGTGAACAGACTTATTATATTCCCAATTTTTCTCCAAGATTCAGCAAATACAAAATATTTGATCCAATGATTTCGTCTGCATGTGGGCTTAATCTTGTCAGAAGTATATTGGACAGAATTTTGTATGATGTTGATAAGAGAGAAATTCCTCGATAGTTATTATATTCAGCCCTATCTCCCTTTTTGTGGACCAGCATAATAATAGATTCTTTCCATTCCTCTGGCAATTCTTCCTTTCTCCAAATCATAAGAATGAGTTTATGGACTATCCACTCCATCAAACAAGTAATATTTGACCTTCCTGCTTAGTTTGGTGTAACAGAATGTTATGTGATAGTTATTAATCTTTGTATGTTCAAATATATTGAGTACAAAATTGAGGAGAAAATAAAATTATTCAGATTTCAAGGTCAATGAGAAATTTATTTGGTCTATTTTTCAAAACATCCCTTTTGACACTTACCGAGCCTCAATTTTGCTGGAATTTGATCAACGCCAGGAGATTTGTGTTTTTTTAGTTTACCTATAGCTAACACTATTATATGCGGGAATCACAGTGAAGTAATCAAATATTACAAAAAAGATTGCTATGCAATGTTTTTTGTAATACCTATAGCTGTTTCTACTTCTTTTAGAGTCGGTTCAGCAACCAATAGCTCTATTTTGAATATTTCACTTTCTACACTTTGGACATCTTGATGTACATTTAATAATTAATTAAATACATTTTTCCACCTATTCAAAATATTATTTGGAGCCGCGAGTATAGTGCCATCATTGCCCTGAATTACGTTTGTTCTTGAACTACACACCTACCCTAAGTTATTGATATCTGTTACAGGACGAGAGCTTTAACTTCTTCTCTGGGGATGAGAGGTTCATCGAGTGCGAGGATGTGTGTGTGTTGGAGTGGCTGCAGAACAAGATTGAGAGAAAGATGATACTCAACATGGAAGAAAAGCCTTGCCCCAGTGAGATGTAGTGTGTGTACAATAATGCCAGTGCCATGTTTGTATGGGGTGCGGTCTGGGTGTGTCCATAAAGCAATACAGTTTCAAAAGAACGAAACTTATCCGGATGAGTTTGAAATACAGTAATTAATAATGGCATTTCATTAGAAATTCCTCTGTTAATGGTGATGGCAACAAAGTCGGATGCCAAAAGCTCAGAGAAAATATCTTGACCCAGGTACAAGCCTGAAAATTAATTATTGTTTTATAGTTTTCTGCCAAGTTACTCTTTTTCCCTCGAATCATTTTCACCAGTAATATTGTTAGTCCACAAGTGTGTTACTCTAGGAGGAGAGGTGGGCCTTCAAGCCGTGTGTCCTGCTGGGGAGCATTTCTTCTCATTGTGTGATTATCTGAATCTAGGATTTTTTCAGAAAATCACATTTGTGCACTTAATTAGGTTTGTTCAATTAATTATGACAAGTAGGCCTACTATTATTATTACAGAATATGTATATCATTCAGAATATTTTTCCTAACTCTAACTACAAGCAAACAAAACGTGTGCTAAACCAATTGCAATGAACACACCAAACAAATATTAATTTTATTTGTGAATGTAGTTTGGAAATTCACTATTGCGAAATAAATAAGTTAACTGTAAATTCTCAAAATATTTATTTCTCAAAAGTGAGATTTACCTTAAATAGGAATTTTTGAAAGTGGGAATTTTCTGTACTTATCACATTTCTAGCAATAACAGTCTGAAAAAATAAAAAATTGGCCTGATTTTTTGGCATACATAGATTGGTCTTCAAAGTGTTAATGTCATCATATTTGAGTTTTAGTCCTCCCAGCCATTGTGCACTGTGCAGATATGGTGGTTACTCACAGTTAAAGGTTTAAAAACAGAACTGCAATGCTCATTTGTTCTGGAACCATATACAAGCATGGCACTAGGCAATGAATAAAATGATTTACAGATATTTTTCCATAGTACTGAGTCTGTGATTGATAGTGAAGATTCCTTTGTGTAAATAAATATCACAGCAGTTCAATCCTGATGTCAAACCATGCAATAATCTTGCCTTGAAGGAATCCTTGGTAGTAGCATTGAATAATAGTCAGTTATTGTGAGCTGATCAAAACGTTGATAGTTGCTTATTTGCAACACAAATGATGATGAAGGAATCCTTGGTTCATGGAAATGAAAGATAAGGTGCTTTGAGATGATGAAACCCAATATTGGGCTGCGTGTAGAAGAGACGAAGATTCTATCAAAAGGATAGAAAAATGGCAAAGAACAAGGAATGAATTTTTTAATAAAGTGCTATTCAACAAGATTAAAAAAGCACTCCCATTGGTGGAGAGATTATGAACGACTCAGCAATGATATTCTTAAAAGAAAAGGCATAGATTGAGGAGCAATCTGGCAGTCATATTAGATTAGATTAGATTAGATTAGATTTATTTGCCACAGACATTGTACAATGTATTAGCAATAACAATAGACACAAATGAGATAGAATATACAAGTACACATTTCACCAGATAATGTCATTGAAGTCCTTGACACTGTACAGGGTGTTTGACATCAGGTTAGATTTAATTTTCCTTTTAAAAGCTACATATGATAACTCCTTAATTTTGTTCGGCAATGAATTAAATAATCTGAGGGCAACATATTCAAAACTTTTCTGGGTGGTGCTGAATTTACATTTACATCTGGTAGAGTAGCTATGGACAGTAGAGCATTTATTATACAAGTGTGCATTCTTTTTTATATAGAGAAGACAGCTCAAAACAAACACTGATGGTAATGTAGGCTAAGTATATTAAGTTCTGTAAAGAGTGGTTTGCAGGATGTTGTAGGCAATGCTCTAGAGATAATTCTGATTGCTCTTTTCTGCAAGATGAATATTTTTTTGGCATAAGGATGTCCTCCCCACAATAGGACTCCATAACTGAGATGGCTGTGTATATGGGCATGATACACTAGCAAGAGTGACTTAGAATCTATGTTATGAGTTAATACTCTCAACATAAATAGACCTCTACTTATTTTCTTGGCAACATGGTCAATGTGAGAATGCCACTCCAAATTAGTTTGGATATATAATCCTAAAAATCTTACAGGATTCCTTAGTAGGCTATTGGAGCGTTGAAGATTAATTGTCAATTCAACAGTCTTACTAGCATTAAGACTCAGGTTATTAGCATCACACCATTTAGTAATGACAGAAGAAGCATTGTCAATACAGATGGAGTCATTTCTGTCACATGATACAAGTGCTATATCATCAGCAAAAAGATAGGTAGTGAGACAGTTCTCCTGTACTGTAGAGGGAAGATCGTTAATATATATTATAAAAAGGACAGGACCGATGACAGAGCCTTGAGGTACACCATACTCTACCAGCTTATAATCTGATACATTATCATTAAAGAAAACAGATTGATACCTATTACTCAAATATGAACGCATAAGTTCTAAGCTAGATTCGCTGAAACCATAATAAATAAGTTTATGAATTAATATGTCATGGGAAACTGTATCAAAAGCCTTGGATAGATCAAAAAAATGGCTTACAACATGATCACCCTTCTCGATGCCTTCAAAACATTTTTTAATAAATGCAAGTACAGCTTCAATAGTACCGGTACTATGTCCCATTCTAAATCCATATTGTGAGGGTGTAAATATAGAGTTGTTTTCAAAATACATGGTTATTTGTTTGTTTATATGATGAGAGGATAAATAAATATATTCATATATAATAAAAAATAGTAATTGAAAATAAACGCTGAACTGAATTCAGTAAAGAGGAAGAGCCTACAATATTTTGCTTTGATAACAAGAAGGATATCATTTCTAGGAGGCTGTGTGCTAGATCAGCAATGAATAAAATATTAGCAAAGCCGCTAAACAAGACAAAATTAATGATATATAACAAATTCTTAAAGAGAGCCATGACTGTGATAACTCTATCACAGGTATTACACTATACTTGGCATACACTATACTTGGTATTACACTATCCCACATACCGATATGTAAGATGGAATCGAAGGACTATAACTATAACTGTGATTTGACATCGTAATATTCTATACTGCTAGAGAAAATTTATCTCTTAGTGTAAATAGCAGCCAACTATGATAAGCTATAGATATGTTAGTAAAGATTTAGAATGTTCTAGAATACCCATGTATGTTTGTAATTTTTTTGTAAATTAGATATCATTGTATTGTAATTTTTGTATCATATTCCCTAGTAGCACACTTCGTTGGCCCAACGTAGGGATTTGGTTGGCATGGTAGGGATATGCTGGGAAAAGGTTAGTTGTAATTTCCTCGGTTTGGTCAACGCATTTTTTGGTTGGCTCTCGCGCTTGCCCTACCGTTGGGGTTATGATTGTTGGCCCAACGCGCGCTCGCCCTACTGTTGGGGTTATGATTGTTGGCCCAACAATACATTTCGTTGGAATATAATCGCATTTATGTTAAAATTAAAAAGTGTTGAAATAACATTATAAGCGTTAAATTTTTATTTCCTATAAAATAAAACCGTGTTAATTCATTAATTATTCAAGCTTCTCATCCTGCTTAAGTCCTTCGGAAATTTCCGGCATAGCTCGTAGGACAATGGTATCTGGACGAACCACGCATAACCGTCAATCGCCATCTTGATTGTATTAAAGAAGAAGCCGAATGATGTTTGATTCTCATTCTTTTACATAATATTAGGTAAGCCCTTTGGTTGTTCTCTGAATATATAACGTTATCATTTTTACATTAATACTGTATTATGAGTGTTGCATTCATATTATAATTGAAGGTTCGTTCAACGTTACAGTACTGTAATTTCCTATTGCAAATGTAGGCTATTTGTTTCAGATGATTTACATAAAGAGAGGGAGAAGGATCAATCAAAGCAGAGAAGGAGCATCATAAAAGCAACGAAATTCCAACTGAATTGAAACGCAGTTCAAGATCAGCAGTTCTACAGTTCAAAATCTACATCAATTGCGGGATTTTCAAGATTTCAAACTTGCAAGTAGCCTACATGGAGCATGCATGATAATTTGTCAGAATCAAGTTTTTCGAGAAGTAGGGCCTACCCAGTAAAAATGTTAAGGTATAAATATTTGATTTAGGCCTATTATTAAAATGTAGATGCCCTCATTATATAGTCTAAAAAATCCAGGGAATGTTGCCAGTAACATTTAAATATGATGTTAATCTTTATATTCTCATATAAGTTATAATATGCACTCTTAGCCTTTAATTGCCGGTACTTTGATTAATTAATTTGTTATCCAGTTGTCTTGTGACCATTTATGCCATCATTATTAAGCTCTATCCACAATGTGCAGTTGATGGCCGCTTGAGAGCTGTCCACAATATAAAGTTAACATTGAGGTTAGATAAGATAAGATAAATTTATTCATCCATTATATCATATAAACATGTACAGGGTACAAATGGTGTTGGACACGTCAAATCTTACATGCTAAATATTGCTTACATTTGCATTTATTCTCATATTCACACTTATGCTTATATTAATTAAATAAGTAAATAAAAGAAATTTAAATAAAAGAAAAGGAACATGGACTGTATACTATGACATACTATAAATAAAATAAATAAAATATTCTTCATCCACATCCACATCCCATCTACAAGCTTCTCATACTAACATTAAAATATTCTAATTGTATTGGTTCGATCTGATTCATTCACATCCACACACCAACATATAATATTTAAATAGATCCTAAACTAGTATCCTAAATAAAACCCAAGTGCCATAGTTTCTATAATCAACTAATACTATAACAACTTACAATTAACACTGTTTATATTTTATTCACTGAATTTCCACTACCTATTCCCATGCATAAGATATTCCTCCACTGAGTAGAAACTACCATTTATCAGAAATTTATTTAATTCCTTTTTAAAATTCTTGGCTAATTGTATGTTTTTTATGCAAGAAGGCAATTTATTGTATAAAACTGTCCCGTTATACTTAAAGCTATTTTTAAAAAAATGCGTACTTTTATGCCAAGTGCTGTGTAAATTAGATTTGTTCCTTGTGTCGTGATGGTGTACCTGTTCGTTTGAGAGAAAGCTGTTTAGTTGGTTTCGCGTTTGTATAAGGACCTCATTTATGTATATACCAGGCAGTGTCAGTATATTTAATTGCTTAAATAAAGGTCTACAGCTATTGTTTCTGGGTACATTGAGCATTATTCTTATTACTTTTTTTTGCATTCTAAATATTCTGACACTATGATTTGATTTACCCCAAAACATTACTCCGTACATCAAACGGGAGTGAAAGTAAGCAAAGTATGCAACTCTGAGGATTTCCAAACTGACCGATGATCTGAGGCTGAAGATTGCAAAACATGTTTGGGCAAGTTTCTTTGGTAGGTGTTCCACATGTGTGTCCCATTCCAAATTACTATTTACCCGAACGCCTAGAAATTTTGTGTTTGTTACGTAATTCACAGGTTCACTACCTAGGAGAACAGCTGGTAACAATTCGTTTTTATTATTTTTGTGTTTAAATTCTATTGCTATACTTTTATTTGTATTAATAATCAATTTATTATCTTTAAACCATGAAGTAATCAGTTTAGTCACATTATCAGTATTTGATTGTAATTCTTGTATATTAATCCCTGAGACTAAGATATTGGTGTCATCAGCAAATAGTGATAATCCCATATTTATGTTGCTATTTTGCTCCATTAAATCCCCTAGATCATTAATGTACAATAAAAAAAGCAGGGGCCCTAATATAGATCCTTGTGGAACTCCCTGTTTTATAAATTTTAGATTTGACTTAATGTGTTTGTACTCCCTATCTTTATCATCAAAATATTTCATTTCCACTAGTTGATTTCTATTTTTTAGATAAGATTCAAACCAATTTAGCGGGATACCTCTTATACCATACATGGATAGTTTCCTGACGAGTATATCATGGTCCACAAGGTCGAAGGCTTTCGATAAATCTAGAAATATTCCTATACATGGTTCGCCTTTGTCTAGTTTATTGTAAATATTTTCGATGAGATTTTGCAATGCTGTGATGGTTGATTACCCTTTTTGAAACCCACTCTGTGCATTTGTTATGATGTTATATTTGGTAATGAAGGATGTAATTCTATTATGTACTACTTTCTCTATAACTTTTGCAAATACTGAAAGCAACGATATAGGCCTATAATTACCTAAGTCTGTTTTATCTCCTTTTTTATATATTGGTATCACCTTAGCAGTTTTTAAAACATATGGGAAGGAGCCTTCCATGAATGACATATTTATTAAATAGCACAGAGGATTTACTAAAAGGTTAGAACATTTCTTTAATAAGAAATTTGACCACTCATCAAGCCCACAAGATTTAGTATTTTTCATACTATTAATTATTCTACTTATTTCCTCCTCGGAGGTAGGTGTCATGAAAAAGGAGCTATGAATAATATTAGTTTGTGCTGAGTTGATCCTTGTACTCCTATTATTATTGTTCATTCTGCTCGCAATATTTATGAAGTAGTCATTAAAATTTTCAACTAATTTTATACGCTCTTTATCATTAGTAGCAAAACAACAGCTGTCATCATCCCTATAGTTCCCTTGAATATCTTGCCTAATTATTTTCCATATGGATTTCGATTTATTTATTGAGTCACTGATAAGTTTTTCATGATATTGTTTCTTGGCCCATTTAATAACCTTGTTATAAGTTTTCTTATATTTTCTAAAATAACTCAAGAAATTTTCAGATACATTGTTTTCTTTGATTACTTTACTCATACAACGCAATTTATTATGGTACTTGATATTCTGATGCCTTTGGTTATCCACTTCCCTGAATGATTAACATTAACTTTGATCCTTTTTATTGGTATTGCTATATTTAAATAATATGTAATCGTGTCTGAAAAATTCTTAAAGGCTATATCTACATTTGACTGCCTCCATACATCCTCCCAACTTTCTTTTGCTACAAGGTAATTTAAATAGTTAATGTTTTCTTTGTTGAAAGTTCTTGAGTAGCTATATTTACAATTTCTGTCAATTTTAAAAACTTTAGAGAATAAGCTAATTATTTGACCACGATGATCGGATAAACCAGACTCAAAGTTTTCAATTTCAAAATTGAACAAGTTCTGATTAAGAATAACCTGATCTATGGCACTGTTTGAGTTTGGAGTAACTCTTGTTGGAGTATTTATTAAAGCTTCTAGTCCATAAGGTCTAATTAGATCAACCAGTTTCTGTTTACAGTGACTATTTCCCAAAAAATCCACATTTAGATCTTCAGCAATAATTGTATTTTTTTTTGTGTGTATAACACCATTTTAAATTTTTTTCTAGGTTCCCTAAAAAAACTTCTAAATTGCCACTGGGATTTCTATATAGGCAGATAATCATTATATTCTCTTCTATTTCCACTATGCTACCTTCAAAGTGTTCATCACACATCTTATGGTCAAAATTTGAAATCTTTTTAGCTTTTAAGCTTTCTTTTACATAAATGCATGTACCCCCATTGTTTTTTGTAAGTCTGCAATACGTACTTTTCAATATGTACCCTGGTAGTTTATAGTATTCGTTTTCATTTGGTTTTAGCCAATGTTCACTAAAAACCAGTACATCCACATCCTTAAGATTTTCCTGTAACATAACCTCTAAGCTGCTTATTTTATTTCATATACTTTGAATATTCTGGTGGAAGATCTTTAAGGTGGTGGATTTGTTAGGGAAACATTTTACAGTACAAATAAAATCAGGTAAACTGATGTAACAAAGTGCCAGTATGTTTTTGTTTAATCAGTTATGACTGCAATTATGATATGCAGAATATGTTTTTTTTTAAATTGATTTCCAAGTTAAGCTCCAGATTTATTCATTAAGCAGGGCTTACGGAAGAAGAAAGGTCTACCATCTCGGCCACCTGGGTCATTTTAACGGTCTAGTTGGATAAGCGCATGTCAATTAATATGTTTTTTGTCATAGCTACCTGTATTTTAATTTCCAAGGCCTTATAACATCACAGTAAAACAATAGGCTATGTTGTCAAGATAACTGATTTTCATTTTTTTTATAAATTCTTTCGAATACGTATATTACCATAAAATAGGCACTAAATTGAGCATTACTCCGAAACAGGTCAATCGATTTTATCCATTATGAATAGACGTCTTCCCATGGACATTATAAATGTGTATACCAAGTTTCATAAAAATCCGGTAAAGCGTATTTGAGTTACCGCGTCTTTAAAATATTCACTAAATTGGGTTTTACTCCGGTACCGGTCTACCGATTTGGTCCAATATCAGTAGACGTCTTTCCACGTAGCCTACATTATAAATGGGTATACAAAATTTCAGGAAAATCCAATAAAGCATATTTGAGTTATCGCGAGTTATCTTATATATTAACATAAAAACACTAAATTGGGCATTATTCCGGTACTGGCAAACCGATTTGGTCCAATATCAATAAACGTCTTCCCATGGACATTATAAATGAGTATACGAAGTTTCATAAATATCTGATAAAGCGTATTTGAGTTATGGTGCGTACAGACACACGGACAGACAGACAGACGGACAGCTGGACAGACAGACGGAAAGACATTTTTTCGTCCACCACACAATCTCATAAAGTACCATACTGGCACTTAATAATGGGAAGGAATTGATTTATAGTGCATATTATGTAGGCTATAACAAACACATCTTGCTTTTCATAGTAACCTAATCTATTTCTTTGCACTAGTAAATAATTTTCAATCTCGTAATATGTAACTTGCAGTTGGTAGTCGAAGATGAATTTCTCGACTGCCGAATACCAAGTGCTGCTGACTGACATGTTTTACTTTGACTACCAACTACAGACTGCCAACTGCACATTGTGGATAGAGCTTTAGGCCTAATACGTTAGTTATATAATCAACTCTACCAAGTAACTTGCATTCTATTTGCCTGTATAATTTAAAAACATAGTTCATGACAGTGTTAAAAAGTGCATTTACATTATGTTTGAATAACCGTCTAAATCTGATTAGCTTAACTTGATTGCTAGAATGCTTTTCCATCAAATTGTTTCATCTATCCCTATAGGCCTATATGTGCACTTAATAGATTAGGTTATTTAAAACATCTTTACGAAATCATGTAAAATCTCTTCACAAATTTCTAAAGAATTCTATCTGTTCTATTCTTAATTTAGGCTTACATTCAGTCACAATTTTGGTTATAACCCCAATAGGCTACAGTTTGTAGAATTCAATTTAAAATGAACTCTTAAATGTTGTGTGTAGGCCTAATCAATTTCGCTAATGATCTTAACTTTGTAAAAGTAAAATATTACTAGATTATGGAATAAAATGGAAATAATGGAACTTTGTGCCCCACGCGTTCCCCTTTCCACTCACCTGGCTGCTTCCCGCATGCCACCTGCCACGCTTCCCCACAGGTCAGGCCATCATGCCTGTAGCCGCTGCTCAACGCCGGTAATGCGTAATTGCGATTGGCATGTCACCTAATATTTCACAATAAAAATAAAATACCCTTGCACCTGGCATTCAACCCAATTCTGTACTAATTCCATCCTACTATCCCCCACAAATCCTATTTCCCTTAAATCTATCCTAATATTTTCTTTCCACCTACGTCTAAGTCTTCCAAGTGGTCATTTCCCTTTGGGTCTCCCACTCAGCATTTTTGAGATGTCTTTCCTCTCCCCATACGCACAACATGTTTAGCCCATTTCATTCCCTGTGATTTAATTTCCCTTACTATATCTGGTGGCGAGTACAGATTATGAAGCTCGTCGTTATGCAGTTTCCTCCAGTCCCCATTTTCATCTCTCCCATAGGCCCAAATATTTTCCTAAGCAGCCTGTTTTCGAACACACTCAGATTATGTTACAAACTGCATCTTACAATCAAAATTGTAATTGAATGTAAATTAAGAATATAATAAATAGAATTATTATGAATTTTGAAGAGATTTTACACAAATTGTTAAAGCTTTTTTTAAGCCTATATTGAAGTCTTTTAAATATTATTTGATAATGAATAAGCTAATCTATTAAGTGCATAGGTCTATAGGAATAGATGGAACAGCATTTTAGAAATAAAACTCTTACAGGTTAAGCTAATCAGATTAGTCTGTTTTTCAAACATAATGTAAATACGCCTTTTAACCCTGTTATGAACTATGTTTTTAAATTATACAATTATAGAATGGAAGTTACTTGATAGAGTTGATTATGTTGCTAACGTATAGGCCTAATAATGGTGATTCTATAACTGGTCACAAGACAGCTGGATAACAAATTAAGTAATCACAGTTGGCTAAAAGATTGCACATTGTTACTTATATGAGAATATAAAGATTAACACCATATAATATTGTAAACGTTAATGGTAACATTCTTGGATTTCCTAGACTATATTGAGGGCATAAGGTGGAAAGATCAACTTACATAAATCAACTATTCTCACATTGCATAAAAATGAAGTTTATTAATACATGTTATGTAGTTCATGATATATATATATGACTTATCCATAACTTGTAAAGCAGCAATAACAATAAACTATTCATTATTCATTTCTCTGAATTTTATTTAGCCTACAGCCAAGATTCTTTCCTTATGTTATACCATGTATCACCATTTTTCTGAGGTATAGAATTCTGGACCAGGGTGCACATAGCCTCATGAAGACGAGGAGCCACTTGATAAAGAAATAGCGATTTCAGTCATGAAGACCACCATCTGCCAATGTAGAAGAATGGAGGAAGAAGATGCAACATGGGTAGTAGGCCTTGTCCCCTCATGGGATGAAGTTCTCGACCATTAGTATTACAGTGCTTTCACTGTACGACTTGGCCGGCAATCGCACAGGTCGACTATCCGTGACTCATGTATCAAGCGCCCAAGTGATGCCTCATTGTCTCACCGCTGAAGTCTAGTATGTGATCTGATTGCGTTCACACGTCAATAATTATTACAGCAGTGTTTGTGTTTTTTTTATGGTTAAAGTAGTTTTTAGTTTTGCTTGAAGTGTTTTAAAAATGCCATGACATAATTATACATTAGAACTACTGCGTGTGAATAGCAATTTCCTCAATAGGTGCCGTAGATGTAATGATGCAGAAGGACGGCATTTCCAACATCTCCTGTGATAAGGTAAGTTTGTATTTTTATTTTATATTTTATTGTGATTACAATTACGGAAATATATACGATTCGCCGGGAGTACCGTGATATGTCACGCGCCTGGCCCCGCATGCAGTTTATCTGTGACAGTGGAGCGGCCCGTGCGATTGCCGGCCAAGTCGTACAGTGAGAGCACTGTATAACCATCAATAAGCCATCCAAATCCAATGATTTCCCTATATTCCTCCATTAGGTTCTGCTTTTTGTCTTGGTTTCATGTTTATTTTATCATAATTAGGTAGTTGATAAAATATTTTCCTCAGCAACTGCAATTTAAGAATGATTAGCAAGTCCATGCAAATCTTTCGCACTTTGCCCCTTTTGATAGGTGCCCAGGAAAACTAGGCATTTAGCTAACTAATAAATTCATTCTTATACAGTCGTATACATTCACAAAATACAGAATACAGTTGAATTAAGAGCAACATATGAACTGTATACTGTGTTTTGTGAATCTGTATGAGTGAATTTATTAGTTAGCTAAATACTTGGTTTTCTTGGACTATTATCAAAAGGGGTGAAGTGCGAAAGATTTGCATGGATTTATAAGTCATTCTTAAATTGCAGTTGCTGGGGTAAATATTTTATCAACTACCTAATTGTGACAAAATAAACATGAAACCAAGGCAAAAAGCAGAACCCAATGGAGGAATGTAGGGAAATCGTTGGATTTTGGTTGGCTTATGGATGGAATTATGTTGGAATTCGGATGGCAACAGTTGGCATTCTGTTGGCATTACAATGATGGCCCAACAGATAACCAACGAACATTCCCAACTGTTGGGATTTTGTTGGATATTGTTTGGCTACAGTTGGCAATTGGTTGGGCGAAACACACTTTGCCAACGGAACCCCGACGGACATTCCTAACCGTTGACTAACGAAACATGGTGATCATTTCCCAACATTGGCCCAACGATCTGTGCTACTCAGAGGTGTACATATTTTGATTTTAGCTTGCCTGCCCCTTTGAAATTCTGCAACCAGTCACAGCTTTTAACTTGCTTGACTTGAAAGCAAGCCAGATTACAACGATGATAAGAAATACTGTCGCTATGAGTCACAAGCTCTTCATAACTTGGTGGGTTGCACAGGACCTAAGGAAACTGCAAGGCCTGGCGGAAAGAATATGAAACTGGGTATAGCAGTGCACTGGTAAGTCATGCAGTTACGTAGTTGAGGAACTTCAGATGTGTTTGGAGAATTTTACTCTGAAGGAAGCCGAGGAGAAACTAAAATGTGGACAGTTTGATTTATCAATGAACAAAGGTACTAGTCCGGCATGGGAAAAATTTTCAAACATTTTCGAGAAAACATTACAAAATCATTAATAACAATAACAAAAATCCCTTTAGGCAAGCCTACAAGCTGAGGTAGATTTCGAAGTGCTTTTGTTTTAATTTACTGTCGCTGCGTAGCACTCTTCTTCTTTAGCCTTGGCATGACAAACCCGCAATAATAACTGCAAAAAAGAGGAAAGAGAACTTTTTCAAACATTCAAATCTCGCTTTATATGAGAACTATGAAGAAACTAGTTATTGATTTGTAGAGTACTCATCAAGAGCTTTTCAACGATACCCCACAAGACGTAGTTTCGAAAATTTCGAATTTCCATCCCCATACCCCCACCCCCACTCGTACTCCCAAAACCCCCGAATCGTTGGTGTCACTGTGATCTCCATAAGGAGTACTCTAATTTATTCAATCAAAGTTTCCCTCAATACTTCATAGGAGCCGAGATATAAATGTTTTAAAATTTCAACCCCCTCCCCCGACCAACCTCTTGCGCCAATTTTGCTCATTAATGAACTTGTCTGAGCTATTGGGACTAGAAATAACATAATAAAATTTGATTCAAATATCTTGAAAATTACGGCCGCTAGCGTGTAAAGATATATATATCTATAAATAGATATACATATACATATACTGTATATAAATATAAATATCTCAATTTTTTTAACAGGCAGTGGTTTCGTACTTAGGCAGGCATGAAACGTAAAGATATGAACGATTTTTTTGAAAGTCATTAGGTAGATTTTTCTTCGAAATCTACCTAATAATAAAAATAATAAATGTGTTAAGACGCTAAAACGATTTTTAATACTTTATCCACCTTTTGTTTATCTGCATGATGAATTTCTTCTACCAGCATGTAGAAAAGCAAGAAAGTATTACCTACACTTAGCAATTACAGTTGTTTAGCTGATAGGAATGTCGCAAGCTTATTCTGGCTTGCCTGGGCTGGGTTTGACCTGACCCATCAAGCTTAAAGAAACCTGCCTGCTTCCTAGCTATGACGCTGGCAACTTGCTTGCCTGTCGTTCAAGCGGGTATGGGCAAGCTAAAATCGAGATCTGTACACCTCTAGTGCTACTAGGGTTGTATTGTAAACAGGCATCATATGTATACTTGCATGTATCATACATAACTTGTACCATTGCCAGGTCCCAATGTGAGCATGATGCTCAGGGATTGTATCCATGGGCATTTCAAATAAATAAATAAATAAATAAATAAAGTGTAATAAGCTCACAGTCAGTTACTATGGTTTCTAGAACAAAATAATCTGATATGAAACATTATAACTCCCTCTGCTTAAATAAAAGTTTTGCCTCTTAGTATAGTATATTATGTATGATATTATCTTTATGTAAATTCAGGGGGTATTTAGTTACTTAAGCGCCCCTAGGCAGAGAAAAATATTTTTGTCCCCTTAAATGTATGAATGTACCACAAAGTAAAATATAATAAGCATTATTGTAACTGAAATAGTAGGCTCATAATAATAATAATATAATAATACAATAAAAATAAGTAATTAAATAAACAGGTGCCTATTGTTGTCAATGTTATATTGAATAGCATTGTTGTCAATGTTATTCATTTCTTCTGTCCTCTGCTATGGCAGTGAAGCATGGACTCTAAGACAATGTGACAGGAGTAGAATTACAGCCAGTGAGATGAGGTTCATGCGTAGGACAGCGGGCCACACCAAATATGATCACATCAAAAATGAAGATATACTACAGGAACTCCACATGGATCCAATTCTATAGACCGTCCCAACCTTAAAAGACAGTATTGGTCTCATGCAGCGCACTGATGCCAGATCTACTCACATTACAAGGCCCGGCACATGATGTGAAAAAGCTCTTAAACCTCGTGAAAACATCGAAATTTGTTTCTTGTACATAATAATTAATGTAAATCATGCCCTGCAGATAGAACGACGGCACACCCTTCTTCCCTTATTTTCAACCCCCATGAGTAATATTTTCTCTATAGGCCCACAAATCTACATTTTCTGAGCAATGTCTACAAAATGTTACACGTGTACCCTGTGAAATCAAGTAAAAATACTACGAGACAATCATTCTCGAAAAAAAACACCCCTTGCGAAATTTTCAATCCCTACTTTGTGATCTTTTTACTAGTCTACATTGTTTGAATGATTTTTACCAAACTTTACACACAGACCCTATAAAAACAAGAGAAAAATTAGGCGAAGTTAATTTTGGAAGAAGCCACCCTTTAAATGTTTCTACCCCTATTACACCACCAAAATTTAGATCTACATTCTTGACGTGTTTTTAACAGACTTTGTACACAGAACGTATAGAATCAGGAGAAAATGGTAGGAAAACTAATTTTGGAACAAACCACATTTTAGATCTTTCACCCCTATTTTGTGATATATATTTATCTACATCCTTTGACCAATTTTATCAGACTTTATACCAAGAACCTATTGAATCAAGAGAAATTTTTAACCAAAGTTTATTTGGATGAAACCACTCCTTAAATGTTGCAACCCCTATTATATAAATGTTATTTAAATCTAAATTCTCTGATCAATTTTTGCCAGACTTTACACAGAGCTAACAGAACCAGGAGAAAAACTTAGGTAAAACTAAATTTGGGGGGAAAAAAGTCCCTTAAATGTTTTAATCCCTATTAAATGACGTTTAAATCTACATTATTTTGGCTCATTTTACGACTTGACACACAGAAAAGAAAGACTAATAGGAATTTCTGTCTCTTCTTACCTCAACCCCACCCTCCATGGTCTTTAGAAGTAATAGGGTCCTTGAGTGTGACAAGTTGTGCTTTCTCTAGGGCCTAAATTTTGAAAATTAAAGGGGCTTCCTCCAAAATTGACTTCGAAGGGTACAAGTAAAATAAAAAACCAGGTGACGCCGGGTCCTTTAAGCTAATAATTTATAAATGTTAAATTTAATATTAAATTTCATTTCGATAATATTATTTTTCATAATTATTATTATTATTATTATTATTATTATTATTATTATTATTATTATTATTATTATTATTATTATCATTATTATTATTATTGGTATTATTATTACTATTATTGTGTTATAATTTTCAAGAATATAATTATAAAGGGAAGTAATAGTTAAAATACATTACATGCCTTTAGGCCTGTTCACTATCCTCAGGGAGTAGTATTATTCCTTCTCAGAGGGCCTTTCGTTTTTTATTTTCTTATTCTATGCAGTAAACTTTCTGGACACCCGGTAGCTTCTGCTATCTCTTTAATTGCCTGGGTAATGTTCATTTTCTTCAAGAAATAATTAAGTATATTTAATACTATAATTCGCTCTTTACTGCGCAATTTGTCAACACTAAGATTTCTAGTTCCTCTATTCATAATTAATATAAAATATTAATTAATATAACATTTAATTTTAAAAAACACAAAAACCTCTTCACATCAAAGTTAAACTTCACTACACAGCTACTATATAACAATGAGTTCTGAAGAAGACACGATAGTCTTAGAAACATCTGAGTACACAAAATCTCAAAGCAACCAAGTCATGAGCGCGAGAATGCTGAGCTCGGGAAAACTGTGATAATTTATTAATGCTACATGATAGAGAGCTCTGGTTTGTTTTAAATACTTTTTCAGACATCTATAAACATTTCTTCTCGCTTAGTCACCAACGTAAAGTCAATACCAAAATATGTTACTCACTACCTAACTTTTCTGTGTTGCCGTCCGAGAATTTTCAGGTAGCACTTAATAAAAAAATATATAGCTTTCTTCTTATGTAAAATTTATTGCCGACGGAAAGGGAGTACTTTCTTTCACCATCAGGCAGTCCAAGAAAAAAATCTTTACTTGTTTTGATTATTAGTTTTCTGTCTATCGCGTGATAAGTTATTAATGTGCAAAAATATTGACTTCCGCCAAAATAACGTAATTATGAAAAATAGGCCTCATATTAATTATTTATGCCTTTACAATTGACATCATTAGAAAGGGCGGAAAATTCCCTATCAGACCACGCAATCACATTATTACATTTATCACTTTGGAAAATGGCAACATTGTCGGGATAGAAAAGGACGAAGCTAATTGCAGAACGTACGAGTGCAAGTGAGATGCAAATACTACATTTAACTCAATACTGTCTTTTAAGGCTGGGACGATCTATAGACTACATCCAGAAATATCAGGAGGACTGGCTGCGGCATGTAAGACTGATGGCCAGAGACAGGATCCCCAGAGCAATCTTGAACTACCAACCACATGGGAAGAGATCACTTGGTCGCCCTCCAAAAAGATGGACGGAAAATTTTTTGTAGACGTAACAGTTCTTACAGGACTACTACGTGTCAGGATGATGATGATGATGATGATGTTATTCATTTCTATTTCATCGTGTGTTATAGTCCAGTCGAAAAACACCGAATAAGAATCGTGTAGTTCTGAAATTTTGCAGAGATGTCGGAGGGAGTCTCCTGAATAAGATACTAAAAGTTCCCAAAGGTGGGGGTGAGCGGGGGGTAGGGGGGCCCGCAGAATATCCCATTTTTAGGTTTTCGCTTATATCTAAACAATGGTGCATCGCACAGGAAAAATTGCTATATACAAAATTAAAGCTGATACAATTTGCTACAAGTTTGATCCTGCACATTTCTTCCTATTTCTAATAGTTTTCGAGATATCCGCCAACGAAAATAACAAATTTTCGAAAAAAAGCTCTTTCGCCTCATGCTTTTCGACACACTTTGTCTTCTAGCGCTTCATCCCTTAGGTATAATATAATAATATATTTATTCACCGTAAATTTCTATACAGAAATATTGGTTTCGTCAGGGAACTAAATCTAAATCTAATAAATAACAATTCTTATAACTAACTGTAACTAATACAAAGTGAAGGTAAGATTAATTACAATATTAGGTGTATAATTACACAAAACTTGGAAGTAAAACTATGATTTTCGTAGCCAAAACATAGGCTTAAAATTACGACATTACATTAAAATCATTTTATTGTAGATCTTTTCACATTTATGTTCAGAGTTAATATTTGACACGTAGATTGCGATTCTGAACTTAGTTTTGCATAATCTATTATAATAAATATTATTTGAGCTAATTAAGACAGTTTGTAAGCAACCTAACCCCACATTCAAACCGTGCAATATTCACATTTGATATTCATGTTCCACGGACTTTAGAATAATGTTAAAGTGTCTGGCATCATACTCACAGCTCTACATATTTAATATTGTTCCTTTAAAACAATTATTTGTTTATTAAAAGAAATAATAAGCTTATTACATATATTTGCATGGTGACAGTCATTTGTCGTTGTGAAATCATTTCGTGAGTGTACTTCGATCTGACAATATATCGATATTTGCCTCGCTTTGATTTTCAATGTTGCCAATTTCCAGCAAAAAACTCACGTAGTTTTCTCAAACAAATATTCAAGTTTTTATTAATATATAGATTTTTTATATAGTTTTTATACTTGATTTATACTTTAAATCCATGGTATTATTGTCCATTGCATTTTAGTATCCTTTTCACGTCAGAATTACTTGTGACGCTTTCTCTTATAAATATAATTTTGCTAAGTTTATTTGGGATTTCCCTCACAAAGCCAGTACAACCGTTCAAGGCGTTCATTTAGTTAGTTCACACGTCGAGTCTGAAGGAGACAGTCGTGGTTCTCATTCATTCCTGCTTGGGAAAAAAGTATTCCCAGCATATCATCATCATCAGCATTCTACAGTGTCCAAGGATCTGGAAGCTGATTTTCAACTAGAATCTTCAATCCAGCAAGGATTTGAGTTTCATCTTTAAATCATCAATTTTCAGCTAAGAAATTTTATTATTAATTTATCATTCATCAAGAGCATCTCGTGGGCACGCTAACAACATAGCTTGTGACTCCTTATAAGTCTCTTATTTGAAGACAATCTTCAATTTCATCTATCTAACTTTTAATTGGAAACAATTCCAATTAATTATAATTAATTTCTGCGTGAAGGAAGAATTTCACTGTAAACTTTCTTTGTTCGCTTTGGGACGCTTTGCATAGGCACGCCAAGGTGACGTCATATAGACGCTTGTAATTTCACCATCTTCGTTTTCTTTGTGAACATTATTACAACACATTTCAAAGTGTTATTTAACTTAAATTACTGAAGGTCTTATATAATACATTCCTTTCAAATACAAACATAAAGAGAATTTTAAGGGCTTCTGTGCAAGACTGAAGTAATTAATATTCACCTAACTTCAAGATTTATAGACAATAAACATTTTAAGTATTACACATCAGTAAGTGTACTTTACTACTCTACGGAGAATATTTTATCACAACCAATTTATAAACATTATTTGGAACTTTAATTTAAACTTTATTACAAACTGCTACAGTTTTAATTATTACCAGAACATTTTAACATCAAGAAATTTCGTCATCTCTTCAAGATCATCAACTCTTCAAGCATCAACTTCAACAATCTTTCAGTGTATTATAACCTCAGTGTTTTTTTTTTGTGTGTTAAAATAAATATCATTTATTCACCAGAACGTTATAAATTCTTGCTATTTTTATGTATAGGCAAAGGCAAGGGTTTCAGAAATCTACAGTCCATTCTAACCTAATTTCCATTTCCAATCTACCTATAGTTTGGTACCTTGTGAAAGCTCCTTGAAATTACCTGCCTTTATATTTGGTCCTCCGGGCCGGATCTGTCCCATAGTGGCCTATGGAACTTTAAAACTATCAATCTTATTATAATTGGTCCTCCGACAAATATTTCCTAATTTTTCTGAAACCTGCGGGCAAGAATTTTGTAACGTAAGGTAAGTCAAACCCATTCTCCTGGCACGACCAGTATTTGAGAAATACAGCAGACACAGTGAAAAAGGGTTTCACAACACCTACTCATTTTTTATGTTGCATGAACACAAACACAAAAACAGTGGAAAGTGTAACACAACATACCACACATTATCTTGTACTAAAAATCTTGAAGTTTCTTTTCTCAATTCAATCCTAAAACGCGGGCAAAATTGCACAATTAATTTAACTTCAATTTTATCAAGTAAGTTCAACTTGAATCATCAAAATGACTACTTTGGAGCAAACCCTTGCGGCTTTCAGAGCGAAGCGTACTCCAATAAAAGCAAGAATTACACGTCTTTGCAACCTCATACCTCAACTACTTGTAAATGATGAAGCGACCTATAATGATCTCTTAGATAGGAAAGCTAACCTAACACAACTCGTTGCTAGATTTGAAGATGTTCAGACTAACATAGAAGAGTTAGACTTTTCAGATGTAGAACAGGCATATAGAGAGGAAGTAGAAGATTCTATTCTTAAAGCCACTTCATACATAAATAAACTAGAAGCTAGTTATCTTAAATCTAAGGCTGATGCGGAAGCCGAGTTTAAGGAAAGACAAGCCCGTATCGAGGTAGAAGCTGCAGAAATTGCAGCACAAAAAGCCATACAGCAAAAAATCGATCACATCAACAGGCTAAATTGCCAGGTCATGTCCTATGCTCAATCTATTCATGAGTTTTAAATTCAGAATGAAGCAAATTTTCATGAAGCAATCAGTATGAGAACCATGTTTCTCCATTTATTTGATGCATATGAAGACTCAGCTTTGCAAGTCACCCCTGATGATTTTCAAGATATAGATGTTCAAAGACGAGAGATTGAAATAGCTTATCATCGAGCATTAGGTTTTCTTGATTCCTTGATTTCACAAAATAAGTCAAAATATCAACCAGAAAAATAATTTTCAAGGTACTCTTCGAGCAAAGGTTCCTATCATGCAGAACCTCAAACAATTCTTCCTAAACTTCCAGAAATAAAACTGCCCCAATTTGATGGTAATCCAATAGCTTGGGTAGAATTTAGGGATACTTTCATATCACTCATTCTAAGTAATAAACATATTACTAATATTGACAAGTTTCAATATTTGAAATCATGCCTCACCACAGAAACACTCTGTATAATTCAGAATATTCCAGTGTCAGATGCCACATTTGAAGTTGCCTGGAAAACACTCACGGAACGTTTTGACAATGATCGATTCATCATGAACACACATTTGGATCATTTGTTTACTACGCCTACTGTTGAACGGGACTCAGCAAATTCCCTCCAAAAATTTCTTGACCATTTTGTAAGTACTATGCACGCTCTCCAGTCCTTAAAGACTGACGTCAACCTAACAGACTTAATTGTCTCCAAGCTAATCTTAGATAGATTACCTCCAGCCTTCATTAAAGAATGGGAAAGTTCTATTAAACCTAATCAATTACCCACATTAAGTGAACTATTTGGTTTCTTAGAGTCGAAAGTGAGAGTCCTTCAGATGACAAATTTAGCAATAGGATCTCAAGCTAAATCTAATTCTACAAACAACTCTAATTCTACACACAATCGCCCCCCCTCAAAAACTGCTACTAATAATAATGTTGTTTCAAACAACAGCAATCAAAATAATCACAACAACTCCAGAACGTATAGTTCACGTCCTCTTTGTATTTGCTGCAGGCAAAATGTTATCCATGAATTGTATCAATGTGACAGTTTCAAAATGATGTCCCATGAGCAAAGAATGCGATTCGTCAATACTCATAAAGCATGCCAAGTATGCCTTCAAACTAAAGGTCATAGTAGTGTATGTGGCGTATTCAAATGCCGCATTTGTGGTGAAAGACATAGTACAATGCTTCACAATCCTAATCAGCGGTCAAACGCACAACCAAATAATGTAACACGCATGCTGCACCTTCCTTCAATACCAGATCCCCCAAAATGTCTGCATCCCACTGCATTAATCGTTGTGGAAGACATAAATGGTCAACCTGTAGAAGCAACAGCCCTGTTAGACACTGGTTCTAGTTGCAATTTAATAACTAATCGCTTATTCAACAAATTAAAGTTGAAAGCTTTACCCAAAAGAGTGCCACTTCAAGGCATCTTAGAGTCTCAAGCCCATATGCACAAGACTACAAACATTAAAATCAAGTCAAGAACTACGCTATGGAATTATGATACACAGGCTATTGTAATTCCAGATATTTCTGCCAGCCAACTGCCAGATAATTATATTGATATTAGGAATTGGAAAATTCCAGCCAATCTCCCCCTAGCTAACCCAAATTTCAACGCACCACAGTGTGTTGACTTACTCTTAGGAGTAGAAGTTTATTCACAAATAATGCAGGATGGTATAATCAGTTCTCCTGATCATCCCACAATTCAAAATTCTCAGTTAGGATGGACCTTTTCTGGAAAGTTACCATCACTTAACGCTTCTATGCAAATGCATTTAACCTCAAGTCATCAAGATGACAATTTCTATCAAGCTAGCAATGACAATGTCACACGACTTGTCAATTTTTCTTCTCCAAGGCGTTTCAAAGGAAATCGCAGAAATCAAACTGTTAATGCCAATGCAAATAATGATATACAATATTCTGCATTTTTAAATGTTGATCAATCAATAAACGATCAACTGTCTAAGTTTTGGGAATTCGAAAGTGTAGCCAATAGTGCACCTTTCCCTCAAGACACACACTGTGAAACATACTTCACAGAAACTACCACAAGAGATCTTGACGGAAGATATGTCGTCAAGCTTCCCTTCAATGCCCCACCAGAATCAATAGGCAGCACCAAGCAGCAAGCCTACCAAAGATTCAACTCACTCGAGAAACGTTTGGCAAATGATGCTGAACGTTGCCAGCAATATGGTGATTTTATGACTGAATATCAGACCCTAGGCCACATGGAGCCAGCGGAATCTGGACAGCCTGAAACCTTTGATTACATAATCCCTCATCACCCGGTGATGAAACCGTCAAGTAGTACTACTAAACTAAGAGTAGTATTTGAGGCTTCTGCTAAATCAACGAACAAAAAGTCATTAAATGACATACTTTATGTAGGCCCTACAGTCCAACCAGATCTATTTTCCATACTATTACGATTCAGACTGAATCCTATTGCCTTTACTTCTGACATCGCTAAGATGTACAGACAAGTACTCATATCTCCTGAACAACAGCATTTCCAACAAATACTTTGGAGGGAACAACCTTCAGAGCCCATCAAGATTTTCAATCTTAAGACTGTGACTTATGGCACAGCACCAGCCGCATTTCTAGCAACTCGAGCCCTTAAACAACTTACAATTGACGAGGGTAAAAATTTTCCACTAGCTTCACACATAATAAATAATTCTACGTATGTCGACGACATAGTGGCAACCGCCTCTAATATTGAAGAAGCCCAGCAAATGGTTTCTGAATTAAACACTTTGCTTCCCATGGGTGGATTCCAACCTAGAAAGTGGAGTTCAAATCTGCCACAACTTCTAGAAAACATACCAGTCGAGTCAAGAGAAACTCTTGATAATCGCACATTTGGTGACTCAGATGCCAGCTCTATTAAAGCATTAGGCTTAATATGGCAACCATCTAATGATTTATTGCGAGTAGAAACATCCATAGATTCTTCTAAACCTTTTGTTAAGTGTACAAGAAGAACACTACTTTCTTGTATTGCGTCAATATTTGACCCCCTAGGGCTCATATCTCCCATAGTTGCACACTGCAAAATCATATTTCAATCCTTATGGAAGGAAACTACCTCCTGGGATCAACTTATACCTGAATCGATCGCCAAAAAATGACTGACGGTTCACAACCAACTACATTCAATTTTTCAAATTGCTATTCCTCGGTTTGCACTAATACCGAACGCCATTTCAATAGATTTGCATGGATTTTGCGACGCTAGCGAGCAAGCTTATGGCGCTTGCATCTATTTACGCTCTACCAATCAAGAGGGCGAAACTCAAGTATCCTTACTATGTGCAAAGTCTAAAATTGCACCTATCAAAGCGGTTACAATTCCCAGATTAGAATTGTTAGCTGCCCATTTATTATCCAAACTCACACACAATGTTTTGCCTACACTACAGCTCGACATTAATTCAGTAAATTTGTGGAGTGATTCCAATATAGTTTTGAGTTGGTTGAGTCGCTCTCAAACCACACTCAAAACATTTGTTGCAAATAGCGTTGCAGATATACAAGAGTATACTGCAGACTTTACTTGGCGACATGTATCATCAAGTGATAATCCCGCTGATTTGATATCTCGAGGTTCAACACCCGAGGATTTAATTCATAACGATTTGTGGTGGATTGGCCCAGAATGGCTGTCCAAGGACACCTCATACTGGCCAACCAATAACACACAAGCTATCTCAGAACCACTACCAGAAGTCAAGGTAGTAGCTCATATCACTACTGTTGATATTACCTTTCAATCTTGGTTTTCCAAGTTTTCTTACTTAAAATCTCTCCGCATTATGTGTTATGTATTAAGATTCATACATAATGCAAAACCTAATAACCAACGCCTTAGTGGATCTTTATCTCCTGATGAGATAAGTTCAATGCACTGCTGTGTAAAAAATGTCCAGCGTCAGGCATACGCTGAATAAATAAGACTATTGTCAGCTGGAAAGGAAATTCCAACCTCCAGTAAAATTCATAATTTATGCCCATTCTTGGATTCTGACAACATCCTACGTGTTGGCGGACGATTAGAAAGATCTAATCTTCCGTTTGAATCAAAAGATCAAATGCTATTGCCATGTGATCATGATGTCACAAAGCATTTAATTCACTATACACATTTTCAATTGCATCACGCAGGACCACAGCTTATTATTGCTCATCTCAGAGAAAGATTCTGGATTCCTTCAATCAGAAGAATAATAAGATCTGTAATAGGAAAATGTAACACATGTTTCCGCTTTAAAGCACAGCCTTTTCAACAAAAAATGGCTGACTTGCCTGCCGCCAGAATAACTCCAATACCACCATTTACAAATGTTAGTTTAGATTATGCTGGCCCATTTACAATAAAGTATGGTGGTCCAAGATCTAAAATTACTACCAAGACATATATTGCTCTCTTCGGGTGCATGTCCACAAAGGTAATACACTTAGAGTTAGTAACCACACTTACTTCTAAAGCATTTCTAGCTGCTCTGTCTAGATTTACAAGCCGCAGAAGCATTCCCCATTCGATTACATCCGACAACGGAACAACTTTCGTTGGAGCTTGCTTGTAATGATTTGAAACAGTTGACTGACTTATTGTCCTCTTCTGAATTTCAAGCTACTGTTAAAGATGCTACCTCACATCTCAGCCTTAACTGGCATTTCTTACCGCCTTACTCTCCTCATATGGGTGGATTGCATGAAGCTGCAGTACGCTCAGTCAAACATCACCTGAAGCGAATGGCTTCAGATCTTACTCTCACCTACGAAGAGCTATCGACTTTGTTGATCCAAATCGAAGCTATCCTTAATTCACGACCATTGCTCTCACTTCATGAAGAGATCGATGACTTCCAATATTTGTCTCCAGGACATTTTCTTGTGGGCAAACCACTTATTTCATTGCCATCTCCAGACTTGTCTGGAAGTTACACATTACGCTCTCAGTGGAAAACACTGCATAATTTTACTGTTGATTTGTGGAAGAAATGGTCTTCTGACTATCTTCACACACTCCAAAGGCGTTCCAAATGGAGCTCTAAATCTCAAATTGTATCCATTGGTACACCAGTACTTCTCATTGAAGACAATGTGCCACCCTTTAAATGGATTTTAGGCATAGTTGATCAAATTCACCCTGGATCTGACGGTCTCGTAAGAGTAGCTACTGTCAGAACTTCTTCAGGTCAATATAAGAGACCAATAGTGAAACTCGCCCCTCTTCCCATAAATGGAGAAGATTAATTATACTTAATAAATTATATATAACTTAAATTTTTTTGTAGAAACTTCAAATAATTATAGATTTGTTCCATTATACATTCTCTTTGTTTGAATAATTATTTGAATAATTATTGCGGGCAATATGTATAATTACACAAAACTTGGAAGTAAAACTATGATTTTCGTAGCCAAAACATAGGCTTAAAATTACGACATTACATTAAAATTATTTTATTGTAGATCTTTTCACATTTATGTTCAGAGTTAATATTTGACACGTAGATTGCGATTCTGAACTTAGTTTTGCATAATCTATTATAATAAATATTATTTGAGCTAATTAATATAGTTTGTAAGCAACCTAACCCCACATTCAAACCGTGCAATATTCACATTTGATATTCTTGTTCCACGGACTTTAGAATAATGTTAAAGTGTCTGGCATCATACTCATAGCTTTACATATTTAATATTGTTCCTTTAAAACAATTATTTGTTTATTAAAAGAAATAATAAGTTTATTACATATATTTGCATGGTGACAGTCATTTGTCGTTGTGAAATCATTTCGTGAGTGTACTTCGATCTGACAATATATCGATATTTGCCTCGCTTTGATTTTCAATGTTGCCAATTTCCAGCAAAAAACTCACGTAGTTTTCTCAAACAAATATTCAAGTTTTTATTATTATATAGATTTTTTATATAGCTTTTATACTTGATTTATACTTTAAATCCATGGTATTATTGTCTATTGCATTTTAGTATCCTTTTCACGTCAGAATTACTTGTGACGCTTTCTCTTTTAAATATAATTTTGCTAAGTTTATTTGGGATTTCCCTCACAAAGCCAGTACAACCGTTCAAGGCGTTCATTTAGTTAGTTCACACGTCGAGTCTGAAGGATACAGTCGTGGTTCTCATTCATTCCTGCTTGGGAAAAAAGTATTCCCAGCATATCATCATCATCAGCATTCTACAGTGTCCAAGGATCTGGAAGCTGATTTTCAACTAGAATCTTCAATCCAGCAAGGATTTGAGTTTCATCTTTAAATCATCAATTTTCAGCTAAGAAATTTGATTATTAATTTATCATTCATCAAGAGCATCTCGTGGGCACGCTAACAACATAGCTTGTGACTCCTTATAAGTCTCTTATTTGAAGACAATCTTCAATTTCATCTATCTAACTTTTAATTGGAAACAATTCCAATTAATTATAATTAATTTCTGCGTGAAGGAAGAATTTCACTGTAAACTTTCTTTGTTCGCTTTGGGACGCTTTGCATAGGCAGGACAAGGTGACGTCATATAGACGCTTGCAATTTCACCATCTTCGTTTTCTTTGTGAACATTATTACAACACATTTCAAAGTGTTATTTAACTTAAATTACTGAAGGTCTTATATAATACATTCCTTTCAAATACAAACATAAAGAGAATTTTAAGGGATTCTGTGCAAGACTGAAGTAATTAATATTCACCTAACTTCAAGATTTATAGACAATAAACATTTTAAGTATTACACATCAGTAAGTGTACTTTACTACTCTACGGAGAATATTTTATCACAACCAATTTATAAACATTATTTGGAACTTTAATTTAAACTTTATTACAAACTGCTACAGTTTTAATTATTACCAGAACATTTTAACATCAAGAAATTTCGTCATCTCTTCAAGATCATCAACTCTTCAGGCATCAACTTCAACAATCTTTCAGTGTATTATAACCTCAGTGTTTTTTTTGTGTGTTAAAATAAATATCATTTATTCACCAGAACGTTATAAATTCTTGCTCTTTTTATGTATAGGCAAAGGCAAGGGTTTCAGAAATCTACAGTCCATTCTAACCTAATTTCCATTTCCAATCTACCTATAGTTTGGTACCTTGTGAAAGCTCCTTGAAATTACCTGCCTTTATATTTGGTCCTCCGGGCCGGATCTGTCCCATAGTGGCCTATGGAACTTTAAAACTATCAATCTTATTATAATTGGTCCTCCGACAAATATTTCCTAATTTTTCTGAAACCTGCGGGCAAGAATTTTGTAACGTAAGGTAAGTCAAACCCATTCTCCTGGCACGACCAGTATTTGAGAAATACAGCAGACACAGTGAAAAAGGGTTTCACAACACCTACTCATTTTTTATGTTGCATGAACACAAACACAAAAACAGTGGAAAGTGTAACACAACATACCACACATTATCTTGTACTAAAAATCTTGAAGTTTCTTTTCTCAATTCAATCCTAAAACGCGGGCAAAATTGCACAATTAATTTAACTTCAATTTTATCAAGTAAGTTCAACTTGAATCATCAAAATGACTACTTTGGAGCAAACCCTTGCGGCTTTCAGAGCGAAGCGTACTCCAATAAAAGCAAGAATTACACGTCTTTGCAACCTCATACCTCAACTACTTGTAAATGATGAAGCGACCTATAATGATCTCTTAGATAGGAAAGCTAACCTAACACAACTCGTTGCTAGATTTGAAGATGTTCAGACTAACATAGAAGAGTTAGACTTTTCAGATGTAGAACAGGCATATAGAGAGGAAGTAGAAGATTCTATTCTTAAAGCCACTTCATACATAAATAAACTAGAAGCTAGTTATCTTAAATCTAAGGCTGATGCGGAAGCCGAGTTTAAGGAAAGACAAGCCCGTATCGAGGTAGAAGCTGCAGAAATTGCAGCACAAAAAGCCATACAGCAAAAAATCGATCACATCAACAGGCTAAATTGCCAGGTCATGTCCTATGCTCAATCTATTCATGAGTTTTAAATTCAGAATGAAGCAAATTTTCATGAAGCAATCAGTATGAGAACCATGTTTCTCCATTTATTTGATGCATATGAAGACTCAGCTTTGCAAGTCACCCCTGATGATTTTCAAGATATAGATGTTCAAAGACGAGAGATTGAAATAGCTTATCATCGAGCATTAGGTTTTCTTGATTCCTTGATTTCACAAAATAAGTCAAAATATCAACCAGAAAAATAATTTTCAAGGTACTCTTCGAGCAAAGGTTCCTATCATGCAGAACCTCAAACAATTCTTCCTAAACTTCCAGAAATAAAACTGCCCCAATTTGATGGTAATCCAATAGCTTGGGTAGAATTTAGGGATACTTTCATATCACTCATTCTAAGTAATAAACATATTACTAATATTGACAAGTTTCAATATTTGAAATCATGCCTCACCACAGAAACACTCTGTATAATTCAGAATATTCCAGTGTCAGATGCCACATTTGAAGTTGCCTGGAAAACACTCACGGAACGTTTTGACAATGATCGATTCATCATGAACACACATTTGGATCATTTGTTTACTACGCCTACTGTTGAACGGGACTCAGCAAATTCCCTCCAAAAATTTCTTGACCATTTTGTAAGTACTATGCACGCTCTCCAGTCCTTAAAGACTGACGTCAACCTAACAGACTTAATTGTCTCCAAGCTAATCTTAGATAGATTACCTCCAGCCTTCATTAAAGAATGGGAAAGTTCTATTAAACCTAATCAATTACCCACATTAAGTGAACTATTTGGTTTCTTAGAGTCGAAAGTGAGAGTCCTTCAGATGACAAATTTAGCAATAGGATCTCAAGCTAAATCTAATTCTACAAACAACTCTAATTCTACACACAATCGCCCCCCCCAAAAACTGCTACTAATAATAATGTTGTTTCAAACAACAGCAATCAAAATAATCACAACAACTCCAGAACGTATAGTTCACGTCCTCTTTGTATTTGCTGCAGGCAAAATGTTATCCATGAATTGTATCAATGTGACAGTTTCAAAATGATGTCCCATGAGCAAAGAATGCGATTCGTCAATACTCATAAAGCATGCCAAGTATGCCTTCAAACTAAAGGTCATAGTAGTGTATGTGGCGTATTCAAATGCCGCATTTGTGGTGAAAGACATAGTACAATGCTTCACAATCCTAATCAGCGGTCAAACGCACAACCAAATAATGTAACACGCATGCTGCACCTTCCTTCAATACCAGATCCCCCAAAATGTCTGCATCCCACTGCATTAATCGTTGTGGAAGACATAAATGGTCAACCTGTAGAAGCAACAGCCCTGTTAGACACTGGTTCTAGTTGCAATTTAATAACTAATCGCTTATTCAACAAATTAAAGTTGAAAGCTTTACCCAAAAGAGTGCCACTTCAAGGCATCTTAGAGTCTCAAGCCCATATGCACAAGACTACAAACATTAAAATCAAGTCAAGAACTACGCTATGGAATTATGATACACAGGCTATTGTAATTCCAGATATTTCTGCCAGCCAACTGCCAGATAATTATATTGATATTAGGAATTGGAAAATTCCAGCCAATCTCCCCCTAGCTAACCCAAATTTCAACGCACCACAGTGTGTTGACTTACTCTTAGGAGTAGAAGTTTATTCACAAATAATGCAGGATGGTATAATCAGTTCTCCTGATCATCCCACAATTCAAAATTCTCAGTTAGGATGGACCTTTTCTGGAAAGTTACCATCACTTAACGCTTCTATGCAAATGCATTTAACCTCAAGTCATCAAGATGACAATTTCTATCAAGCTAGCAATGACAATGTCACACGACTTGTCAATTTTTCTTCTCCAAGGCGTTTCAAAGGAAATCGCAGAAATCAAACTGTTAATGCCAATGCAAATAATGATATACAATATTCTGCATTTTAAAATGTTGATCAATCAATAAACGATCAACTGTCTAAGTTTTGGGAATTCGAAAGTGTAGCCAATAGTGCACCTTTCCCTCAAGACACACACTGTGAAACATACTTCACAGAAACTACCACAAGAGATCTTGACGGAAGATATGTCGTCAAGCTTCCCTTCAATGCCCCACCAGAATCAATAGGCAGCACCAAGCAGCAAGCCTACCAAAGATTCAACTCACTCGAGAAACGTTTGGCAAATGATGCTGAACGTTGCCAGCAATATGGTGATTTTATGACTGAATATCAGACCCTAGGCCACATGGAGCCAGCGGAATCTGGACAGCCTGAAACCTTTGATTACATAATCCCTCATCACCCGGTGATGAAACCGTCAAGTAGTACTACTAAACTAAGAGTAGTATTTGAGGCTTCTGCTAAATCAACGAACAAAAAGTCATTAAATGACATACTTTATGTAGGCCCTACAGTCCAACCAGATCTATTTTCCATACTATTACGATTCAGACTGAATCCTATTGCCTTTACTTCTGACATCGCTAAGATGTACAGACAAGTACTCATATCTCCTGAACAACAGCATTTCCAACAAATACTTTGGAGGGAACAACCTTCAGAGCCCATCAAGATTTTCAATCTTAAGACTGTGACTTATGGCACAGCACCAGCCGCATTTCTAGCAACTCGAGCCCTTAAACAACTTACAATTGACGAGGGTAAAAATTTTCCACTAGCTTCACACATAATAAATAATTCTACGTATGTCGACGACATAGTGGCAACCGCCTCTAATATTGAAGAAGCCCAGCAAATGGTTTCTGAATTAAACACTTTGCTTCCCATGGGTGGATTCCAACCTAGAAAGTGGAGTTCAAATCTGCCACAACTTCTAGAAAACATACCAGTCGAGTCAAGAGAAACTCTTGATAATCGCACATTTGGTGACTCAGATGCCAGCTCTATTAAAGCATTAGGCTTAATATGGCAACCATCTAATGATTTATTGCGAGTAGAAACATCCATAGATTCTTCTAAACCTTTTGTTAAGTGTACAAGAAGAACACTACTTTCTTGTATTGCGTCAATATTTGACCCCCTAGGGCTCATATCTCCCATAGTTGCACACTGCAAAATCATATTTCAATCCTTATGGAAGGAAACTACCTCCTGGGATCAACTTATACCTGAATCGATCGCCAAAAAATGACTGACGGTTCACAACCAACTACATTCAATTTTTCAAATTGCTATTCCTCGGTTTGCACTAATACCGAACGCCATTTCAATAGATTTGCATGGATTTTGCGACGCTAGCGAGCAAGCTTATGGCGCTTACATCTATTTACGCTCTACCAATCAAGAGGGCGAAACTCAAGTATCCTTACTATGTGCAAAGTCTAAAATTGCACCTATCAAAGCGGTTACAATTCCCAGATTAGAATTGTTAGCTGCCCATTTATTATCCAAACTCACACACAATGTTTTGCCTACACTACAGCTCGACATTAATTCAGTAAATTTGTGGAGTGATTCCAATATAGTTTTGAGTTGGTTGAGTCGCTCTCAAACCACACTCAAAACATTTGTTGCAAATAGCGTTGCAGATATACAAGAGTATACTGCAGACTTTACTTGGCGACATGTATCATCAAGTGATAATCCCGCTGATTTGATATCTCGAGGTTCAACACCCGAGGATTTAATTCATAACGATTTGTGGTGGATTGGCCCAGAATGGCTGTCCAAGGACACCTCATACTGGCCAACCAATAACACACAAGCTATCTCAGAACCACTACCAGAAGTCAAGGTAGTAGCTCATATCACTACTGTTGATATTACCTTTCAATCTTGGTTTTCCAAGTTTTCTTACTTAAAATCTCTCCGCATTATGTGTTATGTATTAAGATTCATACATAATGCAAAACCTAATAACCAACGCCTTAGTGGATCTTTATCTCCTGATGAGATAAGTTCAATGCACTGCTGTGTAAAAAATGTCCAGCGTCAGGCATACGCTGAAGAAATAAGACTATTGTCAGCTGGAAAGGAAATTCCAACCTCCAGTAAAATTCATAATTTATGCCCATTCTTGGATTCTGACAACATCCTACGTGTTGGCGGACGATTAGAAAGATCTAATCTTCCGTTTGAATCAAAAGATCAAATGCTATTGCCATGTGATCATGATGTCACAAAGCATTTAATTCACTATACACATTTTCAATTGCATCACGCAGGACCACAGCTTATTATTGCTCATCTCAGAGAAAGATTCTGGATTCCTTCAATCAGAAGAATAATAAGATCTGTAATAGGAAAATGTAACACATGTTTCCGCTTTAAAGCACAGCCTTTTCAACAAAAAATGGCTGACTTGCCTGCCGCCAGAATAACTCCAATACCACCATTTACAAATGTTAGTTTAGATTATGCTGGCCCATTTACAATAAAGTATGGTGGTCCAAGATCTAAAATTACTACCAAGACATATATTGCTCTCTTCGGGTGCATGTCCACAAAGGTAATACACTTAGAGTTAGTAACCACACTTACTTCTAAAGCATTTCTAGCTGCTCTGTCTAGATTTACAAGCCGCAGAAGCATTCCCCATTCGATTACATCCGACAACGGAACAACTTTCGTTGGAGCTTGCTTGTAATGATTTGAAACAGTTGACTGACTTATTGTCCTCTTCTGAATTTCAAGCTACTGTTAAAGATGCTACCTCACATCTCAGCCTTAACTGGCATTTCTTACCGCCTTACTCTCCTCATATGGGTGGATTGCATGAAGCTGCAGTACGCTCAGTCAAACATCACCTGAAGCGAATGGCTTCAGATCTTACTCTCACCTACGAAGAGCTATCGACTTTGTTGATCCAAATCGAAGCTATCCTTAATTCACGACCATTGCTCTCACTTCATGAAGAGATCGATGACTTCCAATATTTGTCTCCAGGACATTTTCTTGTGGGCAAACCACTTATTTCATTGCCATCTCCAGACTTGTCTGGAAGTTACACATTACGCTCTCAGTGGAAAACACTGCATAATTTTACTGTTGATTTGTGGAAGAAATGGTCTTCTGACTATCTTCACACACTCCAAAGGCGTTCCAAATGGAGCTCTAAATCTCAAATTGTATCCATTGGTACACCAGTACTTCTCATTGAAGACAATGTGCCACCCTTTAAATGGATTTTAGGCATAGTTGATCAAATTCACCCTGGATCTGACGGTCTCGTAAGAGTAGCTACTGTCAGAACTTCTTCAGGTCAATATAAGAGACCAATAGTGAAACTCGCCCCTCTTCCCATAAATGGAGAAGATTAATTATACTTAATAAATTATATATAACTTAAATTTTTTTGTAGAAACTTCAAATAATTATAGATTTGTTCCATTATACATTCTCTTTGTTTGAATAATTATTTGAATAATTATTGCGGGCAATATGTATAATTACACAAAACTTGGAAGTAAAACTATGATTTTCGTAGCCAAAACATAGGCTTAAAATTACGACATTACATTAAAATTATTTTATTGTAGATCTTTTCACATTTATGTTCAGAGTTAATATTTGACACGTAGATTGCGATTCTGAACTTAGTTTTGCATAATCTATTATAATAAATATTATTTGAGCTAATTAATATAGTTTGTAAGCAACCTAACCCCACATTCAAACCGTGCAATATTCACATTTGATATTCTTGTTCCACGGACTTTAGAATAATGTTAAAGTGTCTGGCATCATACTCATAGCTTTACATATTTAATATTGTTCCTTTAAAACAATTATTTGTTTATTAAAAGAAATAATAAGTTTATTACATATATTTGCATGGTGACAGTCATTTGTCGTTGTGAAATCATTTCGTGAGTGTACTTCGATCTGACAATATATCGATATTTGCCTCGCTTTGATTTTCAATGTTGCCAATTTCCAGCAAAAAACTCACGTAGTTTTCTCAAACAAATATTCAAGTTTTTATTATTATATAGATTTTTTATATAGCTTTTATACTTGATTTATACTTTAAATCCATGGTATTATTGTCTATTGCATTTTAGTATCCTTTTCACGTCAGAATTACTTGTGACGCTTTCTCTTTTAAATATAATTTTGCTAAGTTTATTTGGGATTTCCCTCACAAAGCCAGTACAACCGTTCAAGGCGTTCATTTAGTTAGTTCACACGTCGAGTCTGAAGGATACAGTCGTGGTTCTCATTCATTCCTGCTTGGGAAAAAAGTATTCCCAGCATATCATCATCATCAGCATTCTACAGTGTCCAAGGATCTGGAAGCTGATTTTCAACTAGAATCTTCAATCCAGCAAGGATTTGAGTTTCATCTTTAAATCATCAATTTTCAGCTAAGAAATTTGATTATTAATTTATCATTCATCAAGAGCATCTCGTGGGCACGCTAACAACATAGCTTGTGACTCCTTATAAGTCTCTTATTTGAAGACAATCTTCAATTTCATCTATCTAACTTTTAATTGGAAACAATTCCAATTAATTATAATTAATTTCTGCGTGAAGGAAGAATTTCACTGTAAACTTTCTTTGTTCGCTTTGGGACGCTTTGCATAGGCAGGACAAGGTGACGTCATATAGACGCTTGCAATTTCACCATCTTCGTTTTCTTTGTGAACATTATTACAACACATTTCAAAGTGTTATTTAACTTAAATTACTGAAGGTCTTATATAATACATTCCTTTCAAATACAAACATAAAGAGAATTTTAAGGGATTCTGTGCAAGACTGAAGTAATTAATATTCACCTAACTTCAAGATTTATAGACAATAAACATTTTAAGTATTACACATCAGTAAGTGTACTTTACTACTCTACGGAGAATATTTTATCACAACCAATTTATAAACATTATTTGGAACTTTAATTTAAACTTTATTACAAACTGCTACAGTTTTAATTATTACCAGAACATTTTAACATCAAGAAATTTCGTCATCTCTTCAAGATCATCAACTCTTCAGGCATCAACTTCAACAATCTTTCAGTGTATTATAACCTCAGTGTTTTTTTTGTGTGTTAAAATAAATATCATTTATTCACCAGAACGTTATAAATTCTTGCTCTTTTTATGTATAGGCAAAGGCAAGGGTTTCAGAAATCTACAGTCCATTCTAACCTAATTTCCATTTCCAATCTACCTATAGTTTGGTACCTTGTGAAAGCTCCTTGAAATTACCTGCCTTTATATTTGGTCCTCCGGGCCGGATCTGTCCCATAGTGGCCTATGGAACATTAAAACTATCAATCTTATTATAATTGGTCCTCCGACAAATATTTCCTAATTTTTCTGAAACCTGCGGGCAAGAATTTTGTAACGTAAGGTAAGTCAAACCCATTCTCCTGGCACGACCAGTATTTGAGAAATACAGCAGACACAGTGAAAAAGGGTTTCACAACACCTACTCATTTTTTATGTTGCATGAACACAAACACAAAAACAGTGGAAAGTGTAACACAACATACCACACATTATCTTGTACTAAAAATCTTGAAGTTTCTTTTCTCAATTCAATCCTAAAACGCGGGCAATATTGCACAATTAATTTAACTTCAATTTTATCAAGTAAGTTCAACTTGAATCATCAAAATGACTACTTTGGAGCAAACCCTTGCGGCTTTCAGAGCGAAGCGTACTCCAATAAAAGCAAGAATTACACGTCTTTGCAACCTCATACCTCAACTACTTGTAAATGATGAAGCGACCTATAATGATCTCTTAGATAGGAAAGCTAACCTAACACAACTCGTTGCTAGATTTGAAGATGTTCAGACTAACATAGAAGAGTTAGACTTTTCAGATGTAGAACAGGCATATAGAGAGGAAGTAGAAGATTCTATTCTTAAAGCCACTTCATACATAAATAAACTAGGCTGATGCGGAAGCCGAGTTTAAGGAAAGACAAGCCCGTATCGAGGTAGAAGCTTCAGAAATTGCAGCACAAAAAGCCATACAGCAAAAAATCGATCACATCAACAGGCTAAATCGCCAGGTCATGTCCTATGCTCAATCTATTCATGAGTTTTAAATTCAGAATGAAGCAAATTTTCATGAAGCAATCAGTATGAGAACCATGTTCCTCCATTTATTTGATGCATATGAAGACTCAGCTTTGCAAGTCACCCCTGATGATTTTCAAGATATAGATGTTCAAAGACGAGAGATTGAAATAGCTTATCATCGAGCATTAGGTTTTCTTGATTCCTTGATTTCACAAAATAAGTCAAAATATCAACCAGAAAAATCATTTTCAAGGCACTCTTCGAGCAAAGGTTCCCATCATGCAGAACCTCAAACAATTCTTCCTAAACTTCCAGAAATAAAACTGCCCCAATTTGATGGTAATCCAATAGCTTGGGTAGAATTTAGGGATACTTTCATATCACTCATTCTAAGTAATAAACATATTACTAATATTGACAAGTTTCAATATTTGAAATCATGCCTCACCACAGAAACACTCTGTATAATTCAGAATATTCCAGTGTCAGATGCCACATTTGAAGTTGCCTGGAAAACACTCACGGAACGTTTTGACAATGATCGATTCATCATGAACACACATTTGGATCATTTGTTTACTACGCCTACTGTTGAACGGGACTCAGCAAATTCCCTCCAAAAATTTCTTGACCATTTTGTAAGTACTATGCACGCTCTCCAGTCCTTAAAGACTGACGTCAACCTAACAGACTTAATTGTCTCCAAGCTAATCTTAGATAGATTACCTCCAGCCTTCATTAAAGAATGGGAAAGTTCTATTAAACCTAATCAATTACCCACATTAAGTGAACTATTTGGTTTCTTAGAGTCGAAAGTGAGAGTCCTTCAGATGACAAATTTAGCAATAGGATCTCAAGCTAAATCTAATTCTACAAACAACTCTAATTCTACACACAATCGCCCCCCTCAAAAACCTGCTACTAATAATAATGTTGTTTCAAACAACAGCAATCAAAATAATCACAACAACTCCAGAACGTATAGTTCACGTCCTCTTTGTATTTGCTGCAGGCAAAATGTTACCCATGAATTGTATCAATGTGACAGTTACAAAATGATGTCCCATGAGCAAAGAATGCGATTCGTCAATACTCATAAATCATGCCAAGTATGCCTTCAAACTAAAGGTCATAGTAGTGTATGTGGCGTATTCAAATGCCGCATTTGTGGTGAAAGACATAGTACAATGCTTCACAATCCTAATCAGCGGTCAAACGCACAACCAAATAATGTAACACGCATGCTGCACCTTCCTTCAATACCAGATCCCCCAAAAGTCTGCATCCCACTGCATTAATCGTTGTGGAAGACATAAATGGTCAACCTGTAGAAGCAACAGCCCTGTTAGACACTGGTTCTAGTTGCAATTTAATAACTAATCGCTTATTCAACAAATTAAAGTTGAAAGCTTTACCCAAAAGAGTGCCACTTCAAGGCATCTTAGAGTCTCAAGCCCATATGCACAAGACTACAAACATTAAAATCAAGTCAAGAACTACGCTATGGAATTATGATACACAGGCTATTGTAATTCCAGAAATTTCTGCCAGCCAACTGCCAGATAATTATATTGATATTAGGAATTGGCAAATTCCAGCCAATCTCCCCCTAGCTAAGCCAAATTTCAACACACCACAGTGTGTTGACTTACTCTTAGGAGTAGAAGTTTATTCACAAATAATGCAGGATCGTATAATCAGTTCTCCTGATCATCCCACAATTCAAAATTCTCAGTTAGGATGGACCTTTTCTGGAAAGTTACCATCACTTAACGCTTCTATGCAAATGCATTTAACCTCAAGTCATCAAGATGACAATTTCTATCAAGCTAGCAATGACAATGTCACACGACTTGTCAATTTTTCTTCTCCAAGGCGTTTCAAAGGAAATCGCAGAAATCAAACTGTTAATGCCAATGAAAATAATGATATACAATATTCTGCATTTTTAAATGTTGATCAATCAATAAACGATCAACTGTCTAAGTTTTGGGAATTCGAAAGTGTAGCCAATAGTGCACCTTTCCCTCAAGACACACACTGTGAAACATACTTCACAGAAACTACCACAAGAGATCTTGACGGAAGATATGTCGTCAAGCTTCCCTTCAATGCCCCACCAGAATCAATAGGCAGCACCAAGCAGCAAGCCTATCAAAGATTCAACTCACTCGAGAAACGTTTGGCAAATGATGCTGAACGTTGCCAGCAATATGGTGATTTTATGACTGAATATCAGACCCTAGGCCACATGGAGCCAGCGGAATCTGGACAGCCTGAAACCTTTGATTACATAATCCCTCATCACCCGGTGATGAAACCGTCAAGTAGTACTACTAAACTAAGAGTAGTATTTGAGGCTTCTGCTAAATCAACGAACAAAAAGTCATTAAATGACATACTTTATGTAGGCCCTACAGTCCAACCAGATCTATTTTCCATACTATTACGATTCAGACTGAATCCTATTGCCTTTACTTCTGACATCGCTAAGATGTACAGACAAGTACTCATATCTCCTGAACAACAGCATTTCCAACAAATACTTTGGAGGGAACAACCTTCAGAGCCCATCAAGATTTTCAATCTTAAGACTGTGACTTATGGCACAGCACCAGCCGCATTTCTAGCAACTCGAGCCCTTAAACAACTTACAATTGACGAGGGTAAAAATTTTCCACTAGCTTCACACATAATAAATAATTCTACGTATGTCGACGACATAGTGGCAACCGCCTCTAATATTGAAGAAGCCCAGCAAATGGTTTCTGAATTAAACACTTTGCTTCCCATGGGTGGATTCCAACCTAGAAAGTGGAGTTCAAATCTGCCACAACTTCTAGAAAACATACCAGTCGAGTCAAGAGAAACTCTTGATAATCGCACATTTGGTGACTCAGATGCCAGCTCTATTAAAGCATTAGGCTTAATATGGCAACCATCTAATGATTTATTGCGAGTAGAAACATCCATAGATTCTTCTAAACCTTTTGTTAAGTGTACAAGAAGAACACTACTTTCTTGTATTGCGTCAATATTTGACCCCCTAGGCCTCATATCTCCCATAGTTGCACACTGCAAAATCATATTTCAATCCTTATGGAAGGAAACTACCTCCTGGGATCAACTTATACCTGAATCGATCGCCAAAAAATGACTGACGGTTCACAACCAACTACATTCAATTTTTCAAATTGCTATTCCTCGGTTTGCACTAATACCGAACGCCATTTCAATAGATTTGCATGGATTTTGCGACGCTAGCGAGCAAGCTTATGGCGCTTGCATCTATTTACGCTCTACCAATCAAGAGGGCGAAACTCAAGTATCCTTACTATGTGCAAAGTCTAAAATTGCACCTATCAAAGCGGTTACAATTCCCAGATTAGAATTGTTAGCTGCCCATTTATTATCCAAACTCACACACAATGTTTTGCCTACACTACAGCTCGACATTAATTCAGTAAATTTGTGGAGTGATTCCAATATAGTTTTGAGTTGGTTGAGTCGCTCTCAAACCACACTCAAAACATTTGTTGCAAATAGCGTTGCAGATATACAAGAGTATACTGCAGACTTTACTTGGCGACATGTATCATCAAGTGATAATCCCGCTGATTTGATATCTCGAGGTTCAACACCCGAGGATTTAATTCATAACGATTTGTGGTGGATTGGCCCAGAATGGCTGTCCAAGGACACCTCATACTGGCCAACCAATAACACACAAGCTATCTCAGAACCACTACCAGAAGTCAAGGTAGTAGCTCATATCACTACTGTTGATATTACCTTTTAATCTTGGTTTTCCAAGTTTTCTTACTTAAAATCTCTCCGCATTATGTGTTATGTATTAAGATTCATACATAATGCAAAACCTAATAACCAACGCCTTAGTGGATCTTTATCTCCTGATGAGATAAGTTCAATGCACTGCTGTGTAAAAAATGTCCAGCGTCAGGCATACGCTGAATAAATAAGACTATTGTCAGCTGGAAAGGAAATTCCAACCTCCAGTAAAATTCATAATTTATGCCCATTCTTGGATTCTGACAACATCCTACGTGTTGGCGGACGATTAGAAAGATCTAATCTTCCGTTTGAATCAAAACATCAAATGCTATTGCCATGTGATCATGATGTCACAAAGCATTTAATTCACTATACACATTTTCAATTGCATCACGCAGGACCACAGCTTATTATTGCTCATCTCAGAGAAAGATTCTGGATTCCTTCAATCAGAAGAATAATAAGATCTGTAATAGGAAAATGTAACACATGTTTCCGCTTTAAAGCACAGCCTTTTCAACAAAAAATGGCTGACTTGCCTGCCGCCAGAATAACTCCAATACCACCATTTACAAATGTTAGTTTAGATTATGCTGGCCCATTTACAATAAAGTATGGTGGTCCAAGATCTAAAATTACTACCAAGACATATATTGCTCTCTTCGGGTGCATGTCCACAAAGGTAATACACTTAGAGTTAGTAACCACACTTACTTCTAAAGCATTTCTAGCTGCTCTGTCTAGATTTACAAGCCGCAGAAGCATTCCCCATTCGATTACATCCGACAACGGAACAACTTTCGTTGGAGCTTGCTTGTAATGATTTGAAACAGTTGACTGACTTATTGTCCTCTTCTGAATTTCAAGCTACTGTTAAAGATGCTACCTCACATCTCAGCCTTAACTGGCATTTCTTACCGCCTTACTCTCCTCATATGGGTGGATTGCATGAAGCTGCAGTACGCTCAGTCAAACATCACCTGAAGCGAATGGCTTCAGATCTTACTCTCACCTACGAAGAGCTATCGACTTTGTTGATCCAAATCGAAGCTATCCTTAATTCACGACCATTGCTCTCACTTCATGAAGAGATCGATGACTTCCAATATTTGTCTCCAGGACATTTTCTTGTGGGCAAACCACTTATTTCATTGCCATCTCCAGACTTGTCTGGAAGTTACACATTACGCTCTCAGTGGAAAACACTGCATAATTTTACTGTTGATTTGTGGAAGAAATGGTCTTCTGACTATCTTCACACACTCCAAAGGCGTTCCAAATGGAGCTCTAAATCTCAAATTGTATCCATTGGTACACCAGTACTTCTCATTGAAGACAATGTGCCACCCTTTAAATGGATTTTAGGCATAGTTGATCAAATTCACCCTGGATCTGACGGTCTCGTAAGAGTAGCTACTGTCAGAACTTCTTCAGGTCAATATAAGAGACCAATAGTGAAACTCGCCCCTCTTCCCATAAATGGAGAAGATTAATTATACTTAATAAATTATATATAACTTAAATTTTTTTTGTAGAAACTTCAAATAATTATAGATTTGTTCCATTATACATTCTCTTTGTTTGAATAATTATTTGAATAATTATTGCGGGCAATATGTATAATTACACAAAACTTGGAAGTAAAACTATGATTTTCGTAGCCAAAACATAGGCTTAAAATTACGACATTACATTAAAATTATTTTATTGTAGATCTTTTCACATTTATGTTCAGAGTTAATATTTGACACGTAGATTGCAATTCTGAACTTAGTTTTGCATAATCTATTATAATAAATATTATTTGAGCTAATTAAGATAGTTTGTAAGCAACCTAACCCCACATTCAAACCGTGCAATATTCACATTTGATATTCTTGTTCCACGGACTTTAGAATAATGTTAAAGTGTCTGGCATCATACTCATAGCTTTACATATTTAATATTGTTCCTTTAAAACAATTATTTGTTTATTAAAAGAAATAATAAGTTTATTACATATATTTGCATGGTGACAGTCATTTGTCGTTGTGAAATCATTTCGTGAGTGTACTTCGATCTGACAATATATCGATATTTGCCTCGCTTTGATTTTCAATGTTGCCAATTTCCAGCAAAAAACTCACGTAGTTTTCTCAAACAAATATTCAAGTTTTTATTATTATATAGATTTTTTATATAGTTTTTATACTTGATTTATACTTTAAATCCATGGTATTATTGTCTATTGCATTTTAGTATCCTTTTCACGTCAGAATTACTTGTGACGCTTTCTCTTATAAATATAATTTTGCTAAGTTTATTTGGGATTTCCCTCAGAAAGGCAGTACAACCGTTCAAGGCGTTCATTTAGTTAGTTCACACGTCGAGTCTGAAGGAGACAGTCGTGGTTCTCATTCATTCCTGCTTGGGAAAAAAGTATTCCCAGCATATCATCATCATCAGCATTCTACAGTGTCCAAGGATCTGGAAGCTGATTTTCAACTAGAATCTTCAATCCAGCAAGGATTTGAGTTTCATCTTTAAATCATCAATTTTCAGCTAAGAAATTTGATTATTTATTTATCATTCATCAAGAGCATCTCGTGGGCACGCTAACAACATAGCTTGTGACTCCTTATAAGTCTCTTATTTGAAGACAATCTTCAATTTCATCTATCTAACTTTTAATTGGAAACAATTCCAATTAATTATAATTAATTTCTGCGTGAAGGAAGAATTTCACTGTAAACTTTCTTTGTTCGCTTTGGGACGCTTTGCATAGGCAGGACAAGGTGACGTCATATAGACGCTTGTAATTTCACCATCTTCGTTTTCTTTGTGAACATTATTACAACACATTTCAAAGTGTTATTTAACTTAAATTACTGAAGGTCTTATATAATACATTCCTTTCAAATACAAACATAAAGAGAATTTTAAGGGCTTCTGTGCAAGACTGAAGTAATTAATATTCACCTAACTTCAAGATTTATAGACAATAAACATTTTAAGTATTACACATCAGTAAGTGTACTTTACTACTCTACGGAGAATATTTTATCACAACCAATTTATAAACATTATTTGGAACTTTAATTTAAACTTTATTACAAACTGCTACAGTTTTAATTATTACCAGAACATTTTAACATCAAGAAATTTCGTCATCTCTTCAAGATCATCAACTCTTCAAGCATCAACTTCAACAATCTTTCAGTGTATTATAACCTCAGTGTTTTTTTTGTGTGTTAAAATAAATATCATTTATTCACCAGAACGTTATAAATTCTTGCTCTTTTTATGTATAGGCAAAGGCAAGGGTTTCAGAAATCTACAGTCCATTCTAACCTAATTTCCATTTCCAATCTACCTATAGTTTGGTACCTTGTGAAAGCTCCTTGAAATTACCTGCCTTTATATTTGGTCCTCCGGGCCGGATCTGTCCCATAGTGGCCTATGGAACTTTAAAACTATCAATCTTATTATAATTGGTCCTCCGACAAATATTTCCTAATTTTTCTGAAACCTGCGGGCAAGAATTTTGTAACGTAAGGTAAGTCAAACCCATTCTCCTGGCACGACCAGTATTTGAGAAATACAGTAGACACAGTGAAAAAGGGTTTCACAACACCTACTCATTTTTTATGTTGCATGAACACAAACACAAAAACAGTGGAAAGTGTAACACAACATACCACACATTATCTTGTACTAAAAATCTTGAAGTTTCTTTTCTCAATTCAATCCTAAAACGCGGGCAAAATTGCACAATTAATTTAACTTCAATTTTATCAAGTAAGTTCAACTTGAATCATCAAAATGACTACTTTGGAGCAAACCCTTGCGGCTTTCAGAGCGAAGCGTACTCCAATAAAAGCAAGAATTACACGTCTTTTCAACCTCATACCTCAACTACTTGTAAATGATGAAGCGACCTATAATGATCTCTTAGATAGGAAAGCTAACCTAACACAACTCGTTGCTAGATTTGAAGATGTTCAGACTAACATAGAAGAGTTAGACTTTTCAGATGACGGACAGGCATATAGAGAGGAAGTAGAAGATTCTATTCTTAAAGCCACTTCATACATAAATAAACTAGAAGCTAGTTATCTTAAATCTAATGCTGATGCGGAAGCCGAGTTTAAGGAAAGACAAGCCCGTATCGAGGTAGAAGCTGCAGAAATTGCAGCACAAAAAGCCATACAGCAAAAAATCGATCACATCAACAGGCTAAATCGCCAGGTCATGTCCTATGCTCAATCTATTCATGAGTTTTAAATTCAGAATGAAGCAAATTTTCATGAAGCAATCAGTATGAGAACCATGTTTCTCCATTTATTTGATGCATATGAAGACTCAGCTTTGCAAGTCACCCCTGATGATTTTCAAGATATAGATGTTCAAAGACGAGAGATTGAAATAGCTTATCATCGAGCATTAGGTTTTCTTGATTCCTTGATTTCACAAAATAAGTCAAAATATCAACCAGAAAAATCATTTTCAAGGCACTCTTCGAGCAAAGGTTCCTATCATGCAGAACCTCAAACAATTCTTCCTAAACTTCCAGAAATAAAACTGCCCCAATTTGATGGTAATCCAATAGCTTGGGTAGAATTTAGGGATACTTTCATATCACTCATTCTAAGTAATAAACATATTACTAATATTGACAAGTTTCAATATTTGAAATCATGCCTCACCACAGAAACACTCTGTATAATTCAGAATATTCCAGTGTCAGATGCCACATTTGAAGTTGCCTGGAAAACACTCACGGAACGTTTTGACAATGATCGATTCATCATGAACACACATTTGGATCATTTGTTTACTACGCCTACTGTTGAACGGGACTCAGCAAATTCCCTCCAAAAATTTCTTGACCATTTTGTAAGTACTATGCACGCTCTCCAGTCCTTAAAGACTGACGTCAACCTAACAGACTTAATTGTCTCCAAGCTAATCTTAGATAGATTACCTCCAGCCTTCATTAAAGAATGGGAAAGTTCTATTAAACCTAATCAATTACCCACATTAAGTGAACTATTTGGTTTCTTAGAGTCGAAAGTGAGAGTCCTTCAGATGACAAATTTAGCAATAGGATCTCAAGCTAAATCTAATTCTACAAACAACTCTAATTCTACACACAATCGCCCCCCCCCTCAAAAACTGCTACTAATAATAATGTTGTTTCAAACAACAGCAATCAAAATAATCACAACAACTCCAGAACGTATAGTTCACGTCCTCTTTGTATTTGCTGCAGGCAAAATGTTATCCATGAATTGTATCAATGTGACAGTTTCAAAATGATGTCCCATGAGCAAAGAATGCGATTCGTCAATACTCATAAAGCATGCCAAGTATGCCTTCAAACTAAAGGTCATAGTAGTGTATGTGGCGTATTCAAATGCCGCATTTGTGGTGAAAGACATAGTACAATGCTTCACAATCCTAATCAGCGGTCAAACGCACAACCAAATAATGTAACACGCATGCTGCACCTTCCTTCAATACCAGATCCCCCAAAATGTCTGCATCCCACTGCATTAATCGTTGTGGAAGACATAAATGGTCAACCTGTAGAAGCAACAGCCCTGTTAGACACTGGTTCTAGTTGCAATTTAATAACTAATCGCTTATTCAACAAATTAAAGTTGAAAGCTTTACCCAAAAGAGTGCCACTTCAAGGCATCTTAGAGTCTCAAGCCCATATGCACAAGACTACAAACATTAAAATCAAGTCAAGAACTACGCTATGGAATTATGATACACAGGCTATTGTAATTCCAGATATTTCTGCCAGCCAACTGCCAGATAATTATATTGATATTAGGAATTGGAAAATTCCAGCCAATCTCCCCCTAGCTAACCCAAATTTCAACGCACCACAGTGTGTTGACTTACTCTTAGGAGTAGAAGTTTATTCACAAATAATGCAGGATGGTATAATCAGTTCTCCTGATCATCCCACAATTCAAAATTCTCAGTTAGGATGGACCTTTTCTGGAAAGTTACCATCACTTAACGCTTCTATGCAAATGCATTTAACCTCAAGTCATCAAGATGACAATTTCTATCAAGCTAGCAATGACAATGTCACACGACTTGTCAATTTTTCTTCTCCAAGGCGTTTCAAAGGAAATCGCAGAAATCAAACTGTTAATGCCAATGCAAATAATGATATACAATATTCTGCATTTTTAAATGTTGATCAATCAATAAACGATCAACTGTCTAAGTTTTGGGAATTCGAAAGTGTAGCCAATAGTGCACCTTTCCCTCAAGACACACACTGTGAAACATACTTCACAGAAACTACCACAAGAGATCTTGACGGAAGATATGTCGTCAAGCTTCCATTCAATGCCCCACCAGAATCAATAGGCAGCACCAAGCAGCAAGCCTATCAAAGATTCAACTCACTCGAGAAACGTTTGGCAAATGATGCTGAACGTTGCCAGCAATATGGTGATTTTATGACTGAATATCAGACCCTAGGCCACATGGAGCCAGCGGAATCTGGACAGCCTGAAACCTTTGATTACATAATCCCTCATCACCCGGTGATGAAACCGTCAAGTAGTACTACTAAACTAAGAGTAGTATTTGAGGCTTCTGCTAAATCAACGAACAAAAAGTCATTAAATGACATACTTTATGTAGGCCCTACAGTCCAACCAGATCTATTTTCCAAACTATTACGATTCAGACTGAATCCTATTGCCTTTACTTCTGACATCGCTAAGATGTACAGACAAGTACTCATATCTCCTGAACAACAGCATTTCCAACAAATACTTTGGAGGGAACAACCTTCAGAGCCCATCAAGATTTTCAATCTTAAGACTGTGACTTATGGCACAGCACCAGCCGCATTTCTAGCAACTCGAGCCCTTAAACAACTTACAATTGACGAGGGTAAAAATTTTCCACTAGCTTCACACATAATAAATAATTCTACGTATGTCGACGACATAGTGGCAACCGCCTCTAATATTGAAGAAGCCCAGCAAATGGTTTCTGAATTAAACACTTTGCTTCCCATGGGTGGATTCCAACCTAGAAAGTGGAGTTCAAATCTGCCACAACTTCTAGAAAACATACAGTCGAGTCAAGAGAAACTCTTGATAATCGCACATTTGGTGACTCAGATGCCAGCTCTATTAAAGCATTAGGCTTAATATGGCAACCATCTAATGATTTATTGCGAGTAGAAACATCCATAGATTCTTCTAAACCTTTTGTTAAGTGTACAAGAAGAACACTACTTTCTTGTATTGCGTCAATATTTGACCCCCTAGGCCTCATATCTCCCATAGTTGCACACTGCAAAATCATATTTCAATCCTTATGGAAGGAAACTACCTCCTGGGATCAACTTATACCTGAATCGATCGCCAAAAAATGACTGACGGTTCACAACCAACTACATTCAATTTTTCAAATTGCTATTCCTCGGTTTGCACTAATACCGAACGCCATTTCAATAGATTTGCATGGATTTTGCGACGCTAGCGAGCAAGCTTATGGCGCTTGCATCTATTTACGCTCTACCAATCAAGAGGGCGAAACTCAAGTATCCTTACTATGTGCAAAGTCTAAAATTGCACCTATCAAAGCGGTTACAATTCCCAGATTAGAATTGTTAGCTGCCCATTTATTATCCAAACTCACACACAATGTTTTGCCTACACTACAGCTCGACATTAATTCAGTAAATTTGTGGAGTGATTCCAATATAGTTTTGAGTTGGTTGAGTCGCTCTCAAACCACACTCAAAACATTTGTTGCAAATAGCGTTGCAGATATACAAGAGTATACTGCAGACTTTACTTGGCGACATGTATCATCAAGTGATAATCCCGCTGATTTGATATCTCGAGGTTCAACACCCGAGGATTTAATTCATAACGATTTGTGGTGGATTGGCCCAGAATGGCTGTCCAAGGACACCTCATACTGGCCAACCAATAACACACAAGCTATCTCAGAACCACTACCAGAAGTCAAGGTAGTAGCTCATATCACTACTGTTGATATTACCTTTCAATCTTGGTTTTCCAAGTTTTCTTACTTAAAATCTCTCCGCATTATGTGTTATGTATTAAGATTCATACATAATGCAAAACCTAATAACCAACGCCTTAGTGGATCTTTATCTCCTGATGAGATAAGTTCAATGCACTGCTGTGTAAAAAATGTCCAGCGTCAGGCATACGCTGAATAAATAAGACTATTGTCAGCTGGAAAGGAAATTCCAACCTCCAGTAAAATTCATAATTTATGCCCATTCTTGGATTCTGACAACATCCTACGTGTTGGCGGACGATTAGAAAGATCTAATCTTCCGTTTGAATCAAAAGATCAAATGCTATTGCCATGTGATCATGATGTCACAAAGCATTTAATTCACTATACACATTTTCAATTGCATCACGCAGGACCACAGCTTATTATTGCTAATCTCAGAGAAAGATTCTGGATTCCTTCAATCAGAAGAATAATAAGATCTGTAATAGGAAAATGTAACACATGTTTCCGCTTTAAAGCACAGCCTTTTCAACAAAAAATGGCTGACTTGCCTGCCGCCAGAATAACTCCAATACCACCATTTACAAATGTTAGTTTAGATTATGCTGGCCCATTTACAATAAAGTATGGTGGTCCAAGATCTAAAATTACTACCAAGACATATATTGCTCTCTTCGGGTGCATGTCCACAAAGGTAATACACTTAGAGTTAGTAACCACACTTACTTCTAAAGCATTTCTAGCTGCTCTGTCTAGATTTACAAGCCGCAGAAGCATTCCCCATTCGATTACATCCGACAACGGAACAACTTTCGTTGGAGCTTGCTTGTAATGATTTGAAACAGTTGACTGACTTATTGTCCTCTTCTGAATTTCAAGCTACTGTTAAAGATGCTACCTCACATCTCAGCCTTAACTGGCATTTCTTACCGCCTTACTCTCCTCATATGGGTGGATTGCATGAAGCTGCAGTACGCTCAGTCAAACATCACCTGAAGCGAATGGCTTCAGATCTTACTCTCACCTACGAAGAGCTATCGACTTTGTTGATCCAAATCGAAGCTATCCTTAATTCACGACCATTGCTCTCACTTCATGAAGAGATCGATGACTTCCAATATTTGTCTCCAGGACATTTTCTTGTGGGCAAACCACTTATTTCATTGCCATCTCCAGACTTGTCTGGAAGTTACACATTACGCTCTCAGTGGAAAACACTGCATAATTTTACTGTTGATTTGTGGAAGAAATGGTCTTCTGACTATCTTCACACACTCCAAAGGCGTTCCAAATGGAGCTCTAAATCTCAAATTGTATCCATTGGTACACCAGTACTTCTCATTGAAGACAATGTGCCACCCTTTAAATGGATTTTAGGCATAGTTGATCAAATTCACCCTGGATCTGACGGTCTCGTAACAGTAGCTACTGTCAGAACTTCTTCAGGTCAATATAAGAGACCAATAGTGAAACTCGCCCCTCTTCCCATAAATGGAGAAGATTAATTATACTTAATAAATTATATATAACTTAAATTTTTTTTGTAGAAACTTCAAATAATTATAGATTTGTTCCATTATACATTCTCTTTGTTTGAATAATTATTTGAATAATTATTGCGGGCAATATGTATAATTACACAAAACTTGGAAGTAAACCTATGATTTTCGTAGCCAAAACATAGGCTTAAAATTACGACATTACATTAAAATTATTTTATTGTAGATCTTTTCACATTTATGTTCAGAGTTAATATTTGACACGTAGATTGCGATTCTGAACTTAGTTTTGCATAATCTATTATAATAAATATTATTTGAGCTAATTAATATAGTTTGTAAGCAACCTAACCCCACATTCAAACCGTGCAATATTCACATTTGATATTCTTGTTCCACGGACTTTAGAATAATGTTAAAGTGTCTGGCATCATACTCATAGCTTTACATATTTAATATTGTTCCTTTAAAACAATTATTTGTTTATTAAAAGAAATAATAAGTTTATTACATATATTTGCATGGTGACAGTCATTTGTCGTTGTGAAATCATTTCGTGAGTGTACTTCGATCTGACAATATATCGATATTTGCCTCGCTTTGATTTTCAATGTTGCCAATTTCCAGCGAAAAACTCACGTAGTTCTCTCAAACAAATATTCAAGTTTTTATTATTATATAGATTATTATATAGCTTTTATACTTGATTTATACTTTAAATCCATGGTATTATCGTCCATTGCATTTTAGTATCCTTTTCACGTCAGAATTACTTGTGACGCTTTCTCTTATAAATATAATTTTGCTAAGTTTATTTGGGATTTCCCTCACAAAGCCAGTACAACCGTTCAAGGCGTTAATTTAGTTAGTTCACACGTCGAGTCTGAAGGAGACAGTCGTGGTTCTCATTCATTTCTGCTTGGGAAAAAAGTATTCCCAGCATATCATCATCATCAGCATTCTACAGTGTCCAAGGATCTGGAAGCTGATTTTCAACTAGAATCTTCAATCCAGCAAGGATTTGAGTTTCATCTTTAAATCATCAATTTTCAGCTAAGAAATTTGATTATTAATTTATCATTCATCAAGAGCATCTCGTGGGCACGCTAACAACATAGCTTGTGACTCCTTATAAGTCTCTTATTTGAAGACAATCTTCAATTTCATCTATCTAACTTTTAATTGGAAACAATTCCAATTAATTATAATTAATTTCTGCGTGAAGGAAGAATTTCACTGTAAACTTTCTTTGTTCGCTTTGGGACGCTTTGCATAGGCAGGACAAGGTGACGTCATATAGACGCTTGTAATTTCACCATCTTCGTTTTCTTTGTGAACATTATTACAACACATTTCAAAGTGTTATTTAACTTAAATTACTGAAGGTCTTATATAATACATTCCTTTCAAATACAAACATAAAGAGAATTTTAAGGGCTTCTGTGCAAGACTGAAGTAATTAATATTCACCTAACTTCAAGATTTATAGACAATAAACATTTTAAGTATTACACATCAGTAAGTGTACTTTACTACTCTACGGAGAATATTTTATCACAACCAATTTATAAACATTATTTGGAACTTTAATTTAAACTTTATTACAAACTGCTACAGTTTTAATTATTACCAGAACATTTTAACATCAAGAAATTTCGTCATCTCTTCAAGATCATCAACTCTTCAAGCATCAACTTCAACAATCTTTCAGTGTATTATAACCTCAGTGTTTTTTTTGTGTGTTAAAATAAATATCATTTATTCACCAGAACGTTATAAATTCTTGCTCTTTTTATGTATAGGAAAAGGCAAGGGTTTCAGAAATCTACAGTCCATTCTAACCTAATTTCCATTTCCAATCTACCTATAGTTTGGTACCTTGTGAAAGCTCCTTGTAATTACCTGCCTTTATATTTGGTCCTCCGGGCCGGATCTGTCCCATAGTGGCCTATGGAACTTTAAAACTATCAATCTTATTATAATTGGTCCTCCGACAAATATTTCCTAATTTTTCTGAAACCTGCGGGCAAGAATTTTGTAACGTAAGGTAAGTCAAACCCATTCTCCTGGCACGACCAGTATTTGAGAAATACAGCAGACACAGTGAAAAAGGGTTTCACAACACCTACTCATTTTTTATGTTGCATGAACACAAACACAAAAACAGTGGAAAGTGTAACACAACATACCACACATTATCTTGTACTAAAAATCTTGAAGTTTCTTTTCTCAATTCAATCCTAAAACGCGGGCAAAATTGCACAATTAATTTAACTTCAATTTTATCAAGTAAGTTCAACTTGAATCATCAAAATGACTACTTTGGAGCAAACCCTTGCGGCTTTCAGAGCGAAGCGTACTCCAATAAAAGCAAGAATTACACGTCTTTGCAACCTCATACCTCAACTACTTGTAAATGATGAAGCGACCTATAATGATCTCTTAGATAGGAAAGCTAACCTAACACAACTCGTTGCTAGATTTGAAGATGTTCAGACTAACATAGAAGAGTTAGACTTTTCAGATGAAGGACAGGCATATAGAGAGGAAGTAGAAGATTCTATTCTTAAAGCCACTTCATACATAAATAAACTAGAAGCTAGTTATCTTAAATCTAAGGCTGATGCGGAAGCCGAGTTTAAGGAAAGACAAGCCCGTATCGAGGTAGAAGCTGCAGAAATTGCAGCACAAAAAGCCATACAGCAAAAAATCGATCACATCAACAGGCTAAATCGCCAGGTCATGTCCTATGCTCAATCTATTCATGAGTTTTAAATTCAGAATGAAGCAAATTTTCATGAAGCAATCAGTATGAGAACCATGTTTCTCCATTTATTTGATGCATATGAAGACTCAGCTTTGCAAGTCACCCCTGATGATTTTCAAGATATAGATGTTCAAAGACGAGAGATTGAAATAGCTTATCATCGAGCATTAGGTTTTCTTGATTCCTTGATTTCACAAAATAAGTCAAAATATCAACCAGAAAAATCATTTTCAAGGCACTCTTCGAGCAAAGGTTCCTATCATGCAGAACCTCAAACAATTCTTCCTAAACTTCCAGAAATAAAACTGCCCCAATTTGATGGTAATCCAATAGCTTGGGTAGAATTTAGGGATACTTTCATATCACTCATTCTAAGTAATAAACATATTACTAATATTGACAAGTTTCAATATTTGAAATCATGCCTCACCACAGAAACACTCTGTATAATTCAGAATATTCCAGTGTCAGATGCCACATTTGAAGTTGCCTGGAAAACACTCACGGAACGTTTTGACAATGATCGATTCATCATGAACACACATTTGGATCATTTGTTTACTACGCCTACTGTTGAACGGGACTCAGCAAATTCCCTCCAAAAATTTCTTGACCATTTTGTAAGTACTATGCACGCTCTCCAGTCCTTAAAGACTGACGTCAACCTAACAGACTTAATTGTCTCCAAGCTAATCTTAGATAGATTACCTCCAGCCTTCATTAAAGAATGGGAAAGTTCTATTAAACCTAATCAATTACCCACATTAAGTGAACTATTTGGTTTCTTAGAGTCGAAAGTGAGAGTCCTTCAGATGACAAATTTAGCAATAGGATCTCAAGCTAAATCTAATTCTACAAACAACTCTAATTCTACACACAATCGCCCCCCCCCTCAAAAACTGCTACTAATAATAATGTTGTTTCAAACAACAGCAATCAAAATAATCACAACAACTCCAGAACGTATAGTTCACGTCCTCTTTGTATTTGCTGCAGGCAAAATGTTATCCATGAATTGTATCAATGTGACAGTTTCAAAATGATGTCCCATGAGCAAAGAATGCGATTCGTCAATACTCATAAAGCATGCCAAGTATGCCTTCAAACTAAAGGTCATAGTAGTGTATGTGGCGTATTCAAATGCCGCATTTGTGGTGAAAGACATAGTACAATGCTTCACAATCCTAATCAGCGGTCAAACGCACAACCAAATAATGTAACACGCATGCTGCACCTTCCTTCAATACCAGATCCCCCAAAATGTCTGCATCCCACTGCATTAATCGTTGTGGAAGACATAAATGGTCAACCTGTAGAAGCAACAGCCCTGTTAGACACTGGTTCTAGTTGCAATTTAATAACTAATCGCTTATTCAACAAATTAAAGTTGAAAGCTTTACCCAAAAGAGTGCCACTTCAAGGCATCTTAGAGTCTCAAGCCCATATGCACAAGACTACAAACATTAAAATCAAGTCAAGAACTACGCTATGGAATTATGATACACAGGCTATTGTAATTCCAGATATTTCTGCCAGCCAACTGCCAGATAATTATATTGATATTAGGAATTGGAAAATTCCAGCCAATCTCCCCCTAGCTAACCCAAATTTCAACGCACCACAGTGTGTTGACTTACTCTTAGGAGTAGAAGTTTATTCACAAATAATGCAGGATGGTATAATCAGTTCTCCTGATCATCCCACAATTCAAAATTCTCAGTTAGGATGGACCTTTTCTGGAAAGTTACCATCACTTAACGCTTCTATGCAAATGCATTTAACCTCAAGTCATCAAGATGACAATTTCTATCAAGCTAGCAATGACAATGTCACACGACTTGTCAATTTTTCTTCTCCAAGGCGTTTCAAAGGAAATCGCAGAAATCAAACTGTTAATGCCAATGCAAATAATGATATACAATATTCTGCATTTTTAAATGTTGATCAATCAATAAACGATCAACTGTCTAAGTTTTGGGAATTCGAAAGTGTAGCCAATAGTGCACCTTTCCCTCAAGACACACACTGTGAAACATACTTCACAGAAACTACCACAAGAGATCTTGACGGAAGATATGTCGTCAAGCTTCCCTTCAATGCCCCACCAGAATCAATAGGCAGCACCAAGCAGCAAGCCTATCAAAGATTCAACTCACTCGAGAAACGTTTGGCAAATGATGCTGAACGTTGCCAGCAATATGGTGATTTTATGACTGAATATCAGACCCTAGGCCACATGGAGCCAGCGGAATCTGGACAGCCTGAAACCTTTGATTACATAATCCCTCATCACCCGGTGATGAAACCGTCAAGTAGTACTACTAAACTAAGAGTAGTATTTGAGGCTTCTGCTAAATCAACGAACAAAAAGTCATTAAATGACATACTTTATGTAGGCCCTACAGTCCAACCAGATCTATTTTCCATACTATTACGATTCAGACTGAATCCTATTGCCTTTACTTCTGACATCGCTAAGATGTACAGACAAGTACTCATATCTCCTGAACAACAGCATTTCCAACAAATACTTTGGAGGGAACAACCTTCAGAGCCCATCAAGATTTTCAATCTTAAGACTGTGACTTATGGCACAGCACCAGCCGCATTTCTAGCAACTCGAGCCCTTAAACAACTTACAATTGACGAGGGTAAAAATTTTCCACTAGCTTCACACATAATAAATAATTCTACGTATGTCGACGACATAGTGGCAACCGCCTCTAATATTGAAGAAGCCCAGCAAATGGTTTCTGAATTAAACACTTTGCTTCCCATGGGTGGATTCCAACCTAGAAAGTGGAGTTCAAATCTGCCACAACTTCTAGAAAACATACCAGTCGAGTCAAGAGAAACTCTTGATAATCGCACATTTGGTGACTCAGATGCCAGCTCTATTAAAGCATTAGGCTTAATATGGCAACCATCTAATGATTTATTGCGAGTAGAAACATCCATAGATTCTTCTAAACCTTTTGTTAAGTGTACAAGAAGAACACTACTTTCTTGTATTGCGTCAATATTTGACCCCCTAGGCCTCATATCTCCCATAGTTGCACACTGCAAAATCATATTTCAATCCTTATGGAAGGAAACTACCTCCTGGGATCAACTTATACCTGAATCGATCGCCAAAAAATGACTGACGGTTCACAACCAACTACATTCAATTTTTCAAATTGCTATTCCTCGGTTTGCACTAATACCGAACGCCATTTCAATAGATTTGCATGGATTTTGCGACGCTAGCGAGCAAGCTTATGGCGCTTGCATCTATTTACGCTCTACCAATCAAGAGGGCGAAACTCAAGTATCCTTACTATGTGCAAAGTCTAAAATTGCACCTATCAAAGCGGTTACAATTCCCAGATTAGAATTGTTAGCTGCCCATTTATTATCCAAACTCACACACAATGTTTTGCCTACACTACAGCTCGACATTAATTCAGTAAATTTGTGGAGTGATTCCAATATAGTTTTGAGTTGGTTGAGTCGCTCTCAAACCACACTCAAAACATTTGTTGCAAATAGCGTTGCAGATATACAAGAGTATACTGCAGACTTTACTTGGCGACATGTATCATCAAGTGATAATCCCGCTGATTTGATATCTCGAGGTTCAACACCCGAGGATTTAATTCATAACGATTTGTGGTGGATTGGCCCAGAATGGCTGTCCAAGGACACTTCATACTGGCCAACCAATAACACACAAGCTATCTCAGAACCACTACCAGAAGTCAAGGTAGTAGCTCATATCACTACTGTTGATATTACCTTTCAATCTTGGTTTTCCAAGTTTTCTTACTTAAAATCTCTCCGCATTATGTGTTATGTATTAAGATTCATACATAATGCAAAACCTAATAACCAACGCCTTAGTGGATCTTTATCTCCTGATGAGATAAGTTCAATGCACTGCTGTGTAAAAAATGTCCAGCGTCAGGCATACGCTGAAGAAATAAGACTATTGTCAGCTGGAAAGGAAATTCCAACCTCCAGTAAAATTCATAATTTATGCCCATTCTTGGATTCTGACAACATCCTACGTGTTGGCGGACGATTAGAAAGATCTAATCTTCCGTTTGAATCAAAAGATCAAATGCTATTGCCATGTGATCATGATTTCACAAAGCATTTAATTCACTATACACATTTTCAACTGCATCACGCAGGACCACAGCTTATTATTGCTCATCTCAGAGAAAGATTCTGGATTCCTTCAATCAGAAGAATAATAAGATCTGTAATAGGAAAATGTAACACATGTTTCCGCTTTAAAGCACAGCCTTTTCAACAAAAAATGGCTGACTTGCCTGCCGCCAGAATAACTCCAATACCACCATTTACAAATGTTAGTTTAGATTATGCTGGCCCATTTACAATAAAGTATGGTGGTCCAAGATCTAAAATTACTACCAAGACATATATTGCTCTCTTCGTGTGCATGTCCACAAAGGTAATACACTTAGAGTTAGTAACCACACTTACTTCTAAAGCATTTCTAGCTGCTCTGTCTAGATTTACAAGCCGCAGAAGCATTCCCCATTCGATTACATCCGACAACGGAACAACTTTCGTTGGAGCTTGCTTGTAATGATTTGAAACAGTTGACTGACTTATTGTCCTCTTCTGAATTTCAAGCTACTGTTAAAGATGCTACCTCACATCTCAGCCTTAACTGGCATTTCTTACCGCCTTACTCTCCTCATATGGGTGGATTGCATGAAGCTGCAGTACGCTCAGTCAAACATCACCTGAAGCGAATGGCTTCAGATCTTACTCTCACCTACGAAGAGCTATCGACTTTGTTGATCCAAATCGAAGCTATCCTTAATTCACGACCATTGCTCTCACTTCATGAAGAGATCGATGACTTCCAATATTTGTCTCCAGGACATTTTCTTGTGGGCAAACCACTTATTTCATTGCCATCTCCAGACTTGTCTGGAAGTTACACATTACGCTCTCAGTGGAAAACACTGCATAATTTTACTGTTGATTTGTGGAAGAAATGGTCTTCTGACTATCTTCACACACTCCAAAGGCGTTCCAAATGGAGCTCTAAATCTCAAATTGTATCCATTGGTACACCAGTACTTCTCATTGAAGACAATGTGCCACCCTTTAAATGGATTTTAGGCATAGTTGATCAAATTCACCCTGGATCTGACGGTCTCGTAAGAGTAGCTACTGTCAGAACTTCTTCAGGTCAATATAAGAGACCAATAGTGAAACTCGCCCCTCTTCCCATAAATGGAGAAGATTAATTATACTTAATAAATTATATATAACTTAAATTTTTTTTGTAGAAACTTCAAATAATTATAGATTTGTTCCATTATACATTCTCTTTGTTTGAATAATTATTTGAATAATTATTGCGGGCAATATGTATAATTACACAAAACTTGGAAGTAAAACTATGATTTTCGTAGCCAAAACATAGGCTTAAAATTACATTACATTAAAATTATTTTATTGTAGATCTTTTCACATTTATGTTCAGAGTTAATATTTGACACGTAGATTGCGATTCTGAACTTAGTTTTGCATAATCTATTATAATAAATATTATTTGAGCTAATTAATATAGTTTGTAAGCAACCTAACCCCACATTCAAACCGTGCAATATTCACATTTGATATTCTTGTTCCACGGACTTTAGAATAATGTTAAAGTGTCTGGCATCATACTCATAGCTTTACATATTTAATATTGTTCCTTTAAAACAATTATTTGTTTATTAAAAGAAATAATAAGTTTATTACATATATTTGCATGGTGACAGTCATTTGTCGTTGTGAAATCATTTCGTGAGTGTACTTCGATCTGACAATATATCGATATTTGCCTCGCTTTGATTTTCAATGTTGCCAATTTCCAGCAAAAAACTCACGTAGTTTTCTCAAAGAAATATTCAAGTTTTTATTATTATATAGATTTTTTATATAGCTTTTATACTTGATTTATACTTTAAATCCATGGTATTATCGTCCATTGCATTTTAGTATCCTTTTCACGTCAGAATTACTTGTGACGCTTTCTCTTATAAATATAATTTTGCTAAGTTTATTTGGGATTTCCCTCACAAAGCCAGTACAACCGTTCAAGGCGTTAATTTAGTTAGTTCACACGTCGAGTCTGAAGGAGACAGTCGTGGTTCTCATTCATTCCTGCTTGGGAAAAAAGTATTCCCAGCATATCATAATCATCAGCATTCTACAGTGTCCAAGGATCTGGAAGCTGATTTTCAACTAGAATCTTCAATCCAGCAAGGATTTGAGTTTCATCTTTAAATCATCAATTTTCAGCTAAGAAATTTGATTATTAATTTATCATTCATCAAGAGCATCTCGTGGGCACGCTAACAACATAGCTTGTGACTCCTTATAAGTCTCTTATTTGAAGACAATCTTCAATTTCATCTATCTAACTTTTAATTGGAAACAATTCCAATTAATTATAATTAATTTCTGCGTGAAGGAAGAATTTCACTGTAAACTTTCTTTGTTCGCTTTGGGACGCTTTGCATAGGCAGGACAAGGTGACGTCATATAGACGCTTGTAATTTCACCATCTTCGTTTTCTTTGTGAACATTATTACAACACATTTCAAAGTGTTATTTAACTTAAATTACTGAAGGTCTTATATAATACATTCCTTTCAAATACAAACTCCGGTCCAGAAAACCACCACTAACGGCCGTGGGTGTCGGCATGCTGACCACATGCCCCCCAATCCTGCCATCTGCCTACGGGAGATGATGCAGCGGTCGGGTGGTAGGCCAAGTCCCTTCAGGGATGTAGCGCCACGGAGTTTAGTTTAGTTCAAATACAAACATAAAGAGAATTTTAAGGGCTTCTGTGCAAGACTGAAGTAATTAATATTCACCTAACTTCAAGATTTATAGACAATAAACATTTTAAGTATTACACATCAGTAAGTGTACTTTACTACTCTACGGAGAATATTTTATCACAACCAATTTATAAACATTATTTGGAACTTTATTTTAAACTTTATTACAAACTGCTACAGTTTTAATTATTACCAGAACATTTTAACATCAAGAAATTTCGTCATCTCTTCAAGATCATCAACTCTTCAAGCATCAACTTCAACAATCTTTCAGTGTATTATAACCTCAGTGTTTTTTTGTGTGTTAAAATAAATATCATTTATTCACCAGAACGTTATAAATTCTTGCTCTTTTTATGTATAGGCAAAGGCAAGGGTTTCAGAAATCTACAGTCCATTCTAACCTAATTTCCATTTCCAATCTACCTATAGTTTGGTACCTTGTGAAAGCTCCTTGAAATTACCTGCCTTTATATTTGGTCCTCCGGGCCGGATCTGTCCCATAGTGGCCTATGGAACTTTAAAACTATCAATCTTATTATAATTGGTCCTCCGACAAATATTTCCTAATTTTTCTGAAACCTGCGGGCAAGAATTTTGTAACGTAAGGTAAGTCAAACCCATTCTCCTGGCACGACCAGTATTTGAGAAATACAGCAGACACAGTGAAAAGGGTTTCACAACACCTACTCATTTTTTATGTTGCATGAACACAAACACAAAAACAGTGGAAAGTGTAACACAACATACCACACATTATCTTGTACTAAAAATCTTGAAGTTTCTTTTCTCAATTCAATCCTAAAACGCGGGCAAAATTGCACAATTAATTTAACTTCAATTTTATCAAGTAAGTTCAACTTGAATCATCAAAATGACTACTTTGGAGCAAACCCTTGCGGCTTTCAGAGCGAAGCGTACTCCAATAAAAGCAAGAATTACACGTCTTTGCAACCTCATACCTCAACTACTTGTAAATGATGAAGCGACCTATAATGATCTCTTAGATAGGAAAGCCAACCTAACACAACTCGTTGCTAGATTTGAAGATGTTCAGACTAACATAGAAGAGTTAGACTTTTCAGATGTAGAACAGGCATATAGAGAGGAAGTAGAAGATTCTATTCTTAAAGCCACTTCATACATTAATAAACTAGAAGCTAGTTATCTTAAATCTAAGGCTGATGCGGAAGCCGAGTTTAAGGAAAGACAAGCCCGTATCGAGGTAGAAGCTGCAGAAATTGCAGCACAAAAAGCCATACAGCAAGAAATCGATCACATCAACAGGCTAAATCGCCAGGTCATGTCCTATGCTCAATCTATTCATGAGTTTTAAATTCAGAATGAAGCAAATTTTCATGAAGCAATCAGTATGAGAACCATGTTTCTCCATTTATTTGATGCATATGAAGACTCAGCTTTGCAAGTCACCCCTGATGATTTTCAAGATATAGATGTTCAAAGACGAGAGATTGAAATAGCTTATCATCGAGCATTAGGTTTTCTTGATTCCTTGATTTCACAAAATAAGTCAAAATATCAACCAGAAAAATCATTTTCAAGGCACTCTTCGAGCAAAGGTTCCTATCATGCAGAACCTCAAACAATTCTTCCTAAACTTCCAGAAATAAAACTGCCCCAATTTGATGGTAATCCAATAGCTTGGGTAGAATTTAGGGATACTTTCATATCACTCATTCTAAGTAATAAACATATTACTAATATTGACAAGTTTCAATATTTGAAATCATGCCTCACCACAGAAACACTCTGTATAATTCAGAATATTCCAGTGTCAGATGCCACATTTGAAGTTGCCTGGAAAACACTCACGGAACGTTTTGACAATGATCGATTCATCATGAACACACATTTGGATCATTTGTTTACTACGCCTACTGTTGAACGGGACTCAGCAAATTCCCTCCAAAAATTTCTTGACCATTTTGTAAGTACTATGCACGCTCTCCAGTCCTTAAAGACTGACGTCAACCTAACAGACTTAATTGTCTCCAAGCTAATCTTAGATAGATTACCTCCAGCCTTCATTAAAGAATGGGAAAGTTCTATTAAACCTAATCAATTACCCACATTAAGTGAACTATTTGGTTTCTTAGAGTCGAAAGTGAGAGTCCTTCAGATGACAAATTTAGCAATAGGATCTCAAGCTAAATCTAATTCTACAAACAACTCTAATTCTACACACAATCGCCCCCCCTCAAAAACTGCTACTAATAATAATGTTGTTTCAAACAACAGCAATCAAAATAATCACAACAACTCCAGAACGTATAGTTCACGTCCTCTTTGTATTTGCTGCAGGCAAAATGTTATCCATGAATTGTATCAATGTGACAGTTTCAAAATGATGTCCCATGAGCAAAGAATGCGATTCGTCAATACTCATAAAGCATGCCAAGTATGCCTTCAAACTAAAGGTCATAGTAGTGTATGTGGCGTATTCAAATGCCGCATTTGTGGTGAAAGACATAGTACAATGCTTCACAATCCTAATCAGCGGTCAAACGCACAACCAAATAATGTAACACGCATGCTGCACCTTCCTTCAATACCAGATCCCCCAAAATGTCTGCATCCCACTGCATTAATCGTTGTGGAAGACATAAATGGTCAACCTGTAGAAGCAACAGCCCTGTTAGACACTGGTTCTAGTTGCAATTTAATAACTAATCGCTTATTCAACAAATTAAAGTTGAAAGCTTTACCCAAAAGAGTGCCACTTCAAGGCATCTTAGAGTCTCAAGCCCATATGCACAAGACTACAAACATTAAAATCAAGTCAAGAACTACGCTAGGGAATTATGATACACAGGCTATCGTAATTCCAGATATTTCTGCCAGCCAACTGCCAGATAATTATATTGATATTAGGAATTGGAAAATTCCAGCCAATCTCCCCCTAGCTAACCCAAATTTCAACGCACCACAGTGTGTTGACTTACTCTTAGGAGTAGAAGTTTATTCACAAATAATGCAGGATGGTATATTCAGTTCTCCTGATCATCCCACAATTCAAAATTCTCAGTTAGGATGGACCTTTTCTGGAAAGTTACCATCACTTAACGCTTCTATGCAAATGCATTTAACCTCAAGTCATCAAGATGACAATTTCTATCAAGCTAGCAATGACAATGTCACACGACTTGTCAATTTTTCTTCTCCAAGGCGTTTCAAAGGAAATCGCAGAAATCAAACTGTTAATGCCAATGCAAATAATGATATACAATATTCTGCATTTTTAAATGTTGATCAATCAATAAACGATCAACTGTCTAAGTTTTGGGAATTCGAAAGTGTAGCCAATAGTGCACCTTTCCCTCAAGACACACACTGTGAAACATACTTCACAGAAACTACCACAAGAGATCTTGACGGAAGATATGTCGTCAAGCTTCCCTTCAATGCCCCACCAGAATCAATAGGCAGCACCAAGCAGCAAGCCTACCAAAGATTCAACTCACTCGAGAAACGTTTGGCAAATGATGCTGAACGTTGCCAGCAATATGGTGATTTTATGACTGAATATCAGACCCTAGGCCACATGGAGCCAGCGGAATCTGGACAGCCTGAAACCTTTGATTACATAATCCCTCATCACCCGGTGATGAAACCGTCAAGTAGTACTACTAAACTAAGAGTAGTATTTGAGGCTTCTGCTAAATCAACGAACAAAAAGTCATTAAATGACATACTTTATGTAGGCCCTACAGTCCAACCAGATCTATTTTCCATACTATTACGATTCAGACTGAATCCTATTGCCTTTACTTCTGACATCGCTAAGATGTACAGACAAGTACTCATATCTCCTGAACAACAGCATTTCCAACAAATACTTTGGAGGGAACAACCTTCAGAGCCCATCAAGATTTTCAATCTTAAGACTGTGACTTATGGCACAGCACCAGCCGCATTTCTAGCAACTCGAGCCCTTAAACAACTTACAATTGACGAGGGTAAAAATTTTCCACTAGCTTCACACATAATAAATAATTCTACGTATGTCGACGACATAGTGGCAACCGCCTCTAATATTGAAGAAGCCCAGCAAATGTTTCTGAATTAAACACTTTGCTTCCCATGGGTGGATTCCAACCTAGAAAGTGGAGTTCAAATCTGCCACAACTTCTAGAAAACATACCAGTCGAGTCAAGAGAAACTCTTGATAATCGCACATTTGGTGACTCAGATGCCAGCTCTATTAAAGCATTAGGCTTAATATGGCAACCATCTAATGATTTATTGCGAGTAGAAACATCCATAGATTCTTCTAAACCTTTTGTTAAGTGTACAAGAAGAACACTACTTTCTTGTATTGCGTCAATATTTGACCCCCTAGGCCTCATATCTCCCATAGTTGCACACTGCAAAATCATATTTCAATCCTTATGGAAGGAAACTACCTCCTGGGATCAACTTATACCTGAATCGATCGCCAAAAAATGACTGACGGTTCACAACCAACTACATTCAATTTTTCAAATTGCTATTCCTCGGTTTGCACTAATACCGAACGCCATTTCAATAGATTTGCATGGATTTTGCGACGCTAGCGAGCAAGCTTATGGCGCTTGCATCTATTTACGCTCTACCAATCAAGAGGGCGAAACTCAAGTATCCTTACTATGTGCAAAGTCTAAAATTGCACCTATCAAAGCGGTTACAATTCCCAGATTAGAATTGTTAGCTGCCCATTTATTATCCAAACTCACACACAATGTTTTGCCTACACTACAGCTCGACATTAATTCAGTAAATTTGTGGAGTGATTCCAATATAGTTTTGAGTTGGTTGAGTCGCTCTCAAACCACACTCAAAACATTTGTTGCAAATAGCGTTGCAGATATACAAGAGTATACTGCAGACTTTACTTGGCGACATGTATCATCAAGTGATAATCCCGCTGATTTGATATCTCGAGGTTCAACACCCGAGGATTTAATTCATAACGATTTGTGGTGGATTGGCCCAGAATGGCTGTCCAAGGACACCTCATACTGGCCAACCAATAACACACAAGCTATCTCAGAACCACTACCAGAAGTCAAGGTAGTAGCTCATATCACTACTGTTGATATTACCTTTCAATCTTGGTTTTCCAAGTTTTCTTACTTAAAATCTCTCCGCATTATGTGTTATGTATTAAGATTCATACATAATGCAAAACCTAATAACCAACGCCTTAGTGGATCTTTATCTCCTGATGAGATAAGTTCAATGCACTGCTGTGTAAAAAATGTCCAGCGTCAGGCATACGCTGAATAAATAAGACTATTGTCAGCTGGAAAGGAAATTCCAACCTCCAGTAAAATTCATAATTTATGCCCATTCTTGGATTCTGACAACATCCTACGTGTTGGCGGACGATTAGAAAGATCTAATCTTCCGTTTGAATCAAAACATCAAATGCTATTGCCATGTGATCATGATGTCACAAAGCATTTAATTCACTATACACATTTTCAATTGCATCACGCAGGACCACAGCTTATTATTGCTCATCTCAGAGAAAGATTCTGGATTCCTTCAATCAGAAGAATAATAAGATCTGTAATAGGAAAATGTAACACATGTTTCCGCTTTAAAGCACAGCCTTTTCAACAAAAAATGGCTGACTTGCCTGCCGCCAGAATAACTCCAATACCACCATTTACAAATGTTAGTTTAGATTATGCTGGCCCATTTACAATAAAGTATGGTGGTCCAAGATCTAAAATTACTACCAAGACATATATTGCTCTCTTCGGGTGCATGTCCACAAAGGTAATACACTTAGAGTTAGTAACCACACTTACTTCTAAAGCATTTCTAGCTGCTCTGTCTAGATTTACAAGCCGCAGAAGCATTCCCCATTCGATTACATCCGACAACGGAACAACTTTCGTTGGAGCTTGCTTGTAATGATTTGAAACAGTTGACTGACTTATTGTCCTCTTCTGAATTTCAAGCTACTGTTAAAGATGCTACCTCACATCTCAGCCTTAACTGGCATTTCTTACCGCCTTACTCTCCTCATATGGGTGGATTGCATGAAGCTGCAGTACGCTCAGTCAAACATCACCTGAAGCGAATGGCTTCAGATCTTACTCTCACCTACGAAGAGCTATCGACTTTGTTGATCCAAATCGAAGCTATCCTTAATTCACGACCATTGCTCTCACTTCATGAAGAGATCGATGACTTCCAATATTTGTCTCCAGGACATTTTCTTGTGGGCAAACCACTTATTTCATTGCCATCTCCAGACTTGTCTGGAAGTTACACATTACGCTCTCAGTGGAAAACACTGCATAATTTTACTGTTGATTTGTGGAAGAAATGGTCTTCTGACTATCTTCACACACTCCAAAGGCGTTCCAAATGGAGCTCTAAATCTCAAATTGTATCCATTGGTACACCAGTACTTCTCATTGAAGACAATGTGCCACCCTTTAAATGGATTTTAGGCATAGTTGATCAAATTCACCCTGGATCTGACGGTCTCGTAAGAGTAGCTACTGTCAGAACTTCTTCAGGTCAATATAAGAGACCAATAGTGAAACTCGCCCCTCTTCCCATAAATGGAGAAGATTAATTATACTTAATAAATTATATATAACTTAAATTTTTTTTGTAGAAACTTCAAATAATTATAGATTTGTTCCATTATACATTCTCTTTGTTTGAATAATTATTTGAATAATTATTGCGGGCAATATGTATAATTACACAAAACTTGGAAGTAAAACTATGATTTTCGTAGCCAAAACATAGGCTTAAAATTACGACATTACATTAAAATTATTTTATTGTAGATCTTTTCACATTTATGTTCAGAGTTAATATTTGACACGTAGATTGCGATTCTGAACTTAGTTTTGCATAATCTATTATAATAAATATTATTTGAGCTAATTAAGATAGTTTGTAAGCAACCTAACCCCACATTCAAACCGTGCAGTATTCACATTTGATATTCTTGTTCCACGGACTTTAGAATAATGTTAAAATGTCTGGCATCATACTCATAGCTTTACATATTTAATATTGTTCCTTTAAAACAATTATTTGTTTATTAAAAGAAATAATAAGTTTATTACATATATTTGCATGGTGACAGTCATTTGTCGTTGTGAAATCATTTCGTGAGTGTACTTCGATCTGACAATATATCGATATTTGCCTCGCTTTGATTTTCAATGTTGCCAATTTCCAGCAAAAAACTCACGTAGTTTTCTCAAACAAATATTCAAGTTTTTATTATTATATAGATTTTTTATATAGCTTTTATACTTGATTTATACTTTAAATCCATGGTATTATTGTCTATTGCATTTTAGTATCCTTTTCACGTCAGAATTACTTGTGACGCTTTCTCTTATAAATATAATTTTGCTAAGTTTATTTGGGATTTCCCTCAGAAAGCCAGTACAACCGTTCAAGGCGTTCATTTAGTTAGTTCACACGTCGAGTCTGAAGGAGACAGTCGTGGTTCTCATTCATTCCTGCTTGGGAAAAAAGTATTCCCAGCATATCATCATCATCAGCATTCTACAGTGTCCAAGGATCTGGAAGCTGATTTTCAACTAGAATCTTCAATCCAGCAAGGATTTGAGTTTCATCTTTAAATCATCAATTTTCAGCTAAGAAATTTGATTATTAATTTATCATTCATCAAGAGCATCTCGTGGGCACGCTAACAACATAGCTTGTGACTCCTTATAAGTCTCTTATTTGAAGACAATCTTCAATTTCATCTATCTAACTTTTAATTGGAAACAATTCCAATTAATTATAATTAATTTCTGCGTGAAGGAAGAATTTCACTGTAAACTTTCTTTGTTCGCTTTGGGACGCTTTGCATAGGCAGGACAAGGTGACGTCATATAGACGCTTGCAATTTCACCATCTTCGTTTTCTTTGTGAACATTATTACAACACATTTCAAAGTGTTATTTAACTTAAATTACTGAAGGTCTTATATAATACATTCCTTTCAAATACAAACATAAAGAGAATTTTAAGGGATTCTGTGCAAGACTGAAGTAATTAATATTCACCTAACTTCAAGATTTATAGACAATAAACATTTTAAGTATTACACATCAGTAAGTGTACTTTACTACTCTACGGAGAATATTTTATCACAACCAATTTATAAACATTATTTGGAACTTTAATTTAAACTTTATTACAAACTGCTACAGTTTTAATTATTACCAGAACATTCTAACATCAAGAAATTTCGTCATCTCTTCAAGATCATCAACTCTTCAGGCATCAACTTCAACAATCTTTCAGTGTATTATAACCTCAGTGTTTTTTTTGTGTGTTAAAATAAATATCATTTATTCACCAGAACGTTATAAATTCTTGCTCTTTTTATGTATAGGCAAAGGCAAGGGTTTCAGAAATCTACAGTCCATTCTAACGTAATTTCCATTTCCAATCTACCTATAGTTTGGTACCTTGTGAAAGCTCCTTGAAATTACCTGCCTTTATATTTGGTCCTCCGGGCCGGATCTGTCCCATAGTGGCCTATGGAACTTTAAAACTATCAATCTTATTGTAATTGGTCCTCCGACAAATATTTCCTAATTTTTCTGAAACCTGCGGGCAAGAATTTTGTAACGTAAGGTAAGTCAAACCCATTCTCCTGGCACGACCAGTATTTGAGAAATACAGCAGACACAGTGAAAAAGGGTTTCACAACACCTACTCATTTTTTATGTTGCATGAACACAAACACAAAAACAGTGGAAAGTGTAACACAACATACCACACATTATCTTGTACTAAAAATCTTGAAGTTTCTTTTCTCAATTCAATCCTGAAACGCGGGCAATATTGCACAATTAATTTAACTTCAATTTTATCAAGTAAGTTCAACTTGAATCATCAAAATGACTACTTTGGAGCAAACCCTTGCGGCTTTCAGAGCGAAGCGTACTCCAATAAAAGCAAGAATTACACGTCTTTGCAACCTCATACCTCAACTACTTGTAAATGATGAAGCGACCTATAATGATCTCTTAGATAGGAAAGCTAACCTAACACAACTCGTTGCTAGATTTGAAGATGTTCAGACTAACATAGAAGAGTTAGACTTTTCAGATGTAGAACAGGCATATAGAGAGGAAGTAGAAGATTCTATTCTTAAAGCCATTTCATACATAAATAAACTAGGCTGATGCGGAAGCCGAGTTTAAGGAAAGACAAGCCCGTATCGAGGTAGAAGCTTCAGAAATTGCAGCACAAAAAGCCATACAGCAAAAAATCGATCACATCAACAGGCTAAATCGCCAGGTCATGTCCTATGCTCAATCTATTCATGAGTTTTAAATTCAGAATGAAGCAAATTTTCATGAAGCAATCAGTATGAGAACCATGTTTCTCCATTTATTTGATGCATATGAAGACTCAGCTTTGCAAGTCACCCCTGATGATTTTCAAGATATAGATGTTCAAAGACGAGAGATTGAAATAGCTTATCATCGAGCATTAGGTTTTCTTGATTCCTTGATTTCACAAAATAAGTCAAAATATCAACCAGAAAAATCATTTTCAAGGCACTCTTCGAGCAAAGGTTCCCATCATGCAGAACCTCAAACAATTCTTCCTAAACTTCCAGAAATAAAACTGCCCCAATTTGATGGTAATCCAATAGCTTGGGTAGAATTTAGGGATACTTTCATATCACTCATTCTAAGTAATAAACATATTACTAATATTGACAAGTTTCAATATTTGAAATCATGCCTCACCACAGAAACACTCTGTATAATTCAGAATATTCCAGTGTCAGATGCCACATTTGAAGTTGCCTGGAAAACACTCACGGAACGTTTTGACAATGATCGATTCATCATGAACACACATTTGGATCATTTGTTTACTACGCCTACTGTTGAACGGGACTCAGCAAATTCCCTCCAAAAATTTCTTGACCATTTTGTAAGTACTATGCACGCTCTCCAGTCCTTAAAGACTGACGTCAACCTAACAGACTTAATTGTCTCCAAGCTAATCTTAGATAGATTACCTCCAGCCTTCATTAAAGAATGGGAAAGTTCTATTAAACCTAATCAATTACCCACATTAAGTGAACTATTTGGTTTCTTAGAGTCGAAAGTGAGAGTCCTTCAGATGACAAATTTAGCAATAGGATCTCAAGCTAAATCTAATTCTACAAACAACTCTAATTCTACACACAATCGCCTCCCTCAAAAACCTGCTACTAATAATAATGTTGTTTCAAACAACAGCAATCAAAATAATCACAACAACTCCAGAACGTATAGTTCACGTCCTCTTTGTATTTGCTGCAGGCAAAATGTTACCCATGAATTGTATCAATGTGACAGTTACAAAATGATGTCCCATGAGCAAAGAATGCGATTCGTCAATACTCATAAATCATGCCAAGTATGCCTTCAAACTAAAGGTCATAGTAGTGTATGTGGCGTATTCAAATGCCGCATTTGTGGTGAAAGACATAGTACAATGCTTCACAATCCTAATCAGCGGTCAAACGCACAACCAAATAATGTAACACGCATGCTGCACCTTCCTTCAATACCAGATCCCCCAAAAGTCTGCATCCCACTGCATTAATCGTTGTGGAAGACATAAATGGTCAACCTGTAGAAGCAACAGCCCTGTTAGACACTGGTTCTAGTTGCAATTTAATAACTAATCGCTTATTCAACAAATTAAAGTTGAAAGCTTTACCCAAAAGAGTGCCACTTCAAGGCATCTTAGAGTCTCAAGCCCATATGCACAAGACTACAAACATTAAAATCAAGTCAAGAACTACGCTATAGAATTATGATACACAGGCTATTGTAATTCCAGAAATTTCTGCCAGCCAACTGCCAGATAATTATATTGATATTAGGAATTGGCAAATTCCAGCCAATCTCCCCCTAGCTAAGCCAAATTTCAACACACCACAGTGTGTTGACTTACTCTTAGGAGTAGAAGTTTATTCACAAATAATGCAGGATCGTATAATCAGTTCTCCTGATCATCCCACAATTCAAAATTCTCAGTTAGGATGGACCTTTTCTGGAAAGTTACCATCACTTAACGCTTCTATGCAAATGCATTTAACCTCAAGTCATCAAGATGACAATTTCTATCAAGCTAGCAATGACAATGTCACACGACTTGTCAATTTTTCTTCTCCAAGGCGTTTCAAAGGAAATCGCAGAAATCAAACTGTTAATGCCAATGAAAATAATGATATACAATATTCTGCATTTTTAAATGTTGATCAATCAATAAACGATCAACTGTCTAAGTTTTGGGAATTCGAAAGTGTAGCCAATAGTGCACCTTTCCCTCAAGACACACACTGTGAAACATACTTCACAGAAACTACCACAAGAGATCTTGACGGAAGATATGTCGTCAAGCTTCCCTTCAATGCCCCACCAGAATCAATAGGCAGCACCAAGCAGCAAGCCTATCAAAGATTCAACTCACTCGAGAAACGTTTGGCAAATGATGCTGAACGTTGCCAGCAATATGGTGATTTTATGACTGAATATCAGACCCTAGGCCACATGGAGCCAGCGGAATCTGGACAGCCTGAAACCTTTGATTACATAATCCCTCATCACCCGGTGATGAAACCGTCAAGTAGTACTACTAAACTAAGAGTAGTATTTGAGGCTTCTGCTAAATCAACGAACAAAAAGTCATTAAATGACATACTTTATGTAGGCCCTACAGTCCAACCAGATCTATTTTCCATACTATTACGATTCAGACTGAATCCTATTGCCTTTACTTCTGACATCGCTAAGATGTACAGACAAGTACTCATATCTCCTGAACAACAGCATTTCCAACAAATACTTTGGAGGGAACAACCTTCAGAGCCCATCAAGATTTTCAATCTTAAGACTGTGACTTATGGCACAGCACCAGCCGCATTTCTAGCAACTCGAGCCCTTAAACAACTTACAATTGACGAGGGTAAAAATTTTCCACTAGCTTCACACATAATAAATAATTCTACGTATGTCGACGACATAGTGGCAACCGCCTCTAATATTGAAGAAGCCCAGCAAATGGTTTCTGAATTAAACACTTTGCTTCCCATGGGTGGATTCCAACCTAGAAAGTGGAGTTCAAATCTGCCACAACTTCTAGAAAACATACCAGTCGAGTCAAGAGAAACTCTTGATAATCGCACATTTGGTGACTCAGATGCCAGCTCTATTAAAGCATTAGGCTTAATATGGCAACCATCTAATGATTTATTGCGAGTAGAAACATCCATAGATTCTTCTAAACCTTTTGTTAAGTGTACAAGAAGAACACTACTTTCTTGTATTGCGTCAATATTTGACCCCCTAGGCCTCATATCTCCCATAGTTGCACACTGCAAAATCATATTTCAATCCTTATGGAAGGAAACTACCTCCTGGGATCAACTTATACCTGAATCGATCGCCAAAAAATGACTGACGGTTCACAACCAACTACATTCAATTTTTCAAATTGCTATTCCTCGGTTTGCACTAATACCGAACGCCATTTCAATAGATTTGCATGGATTTTGCGACGCTAGCGAGCAAGCTTATGGCGCTTGCATCTATTTACGCTCTACCAATCAAGAGGGCGAAACTCAAGTATCCTTACTATGTGCAAAGTCTAAAATTGCACCTATCAAAGCGGTTACAATTCCCAGATTAGAATTGTTAGCTGCCCATTTATTATCCAAACTCACACACAATGTTTTGCCTACACTACAGCTCGACATTAATTCAGTAAATTTGTGGAGTGATTCCAATATAGTTTTGAGTTGGTTGAGTCGCTCTCAAACCACACTCAAAACATTTGTTGCAAATAGCGTTGCAGATATACAAGAGTATACTGCAGACTTTACTTGGCGACATGTATCATCAAGTGATAATCCCGCTGATTTGATATCTCGAGGTTCAACACCCGAGGATTTAATTCATAACGATTTGTGGTGGATTGGCCCAGAATGGCTGTCCAAGGACACCTCATACTGGCCAACCAATAACACACAAGCTATCTCAGAACCACTACCAGAAGTCAAGGTAGTAGCTCATATCACTACTGTTGATATTACCTTTCAATCTTGGTTTTCCAAGTTTTCTTACTTAAAATCTCTCCGCATTATGTGTTATGTATTAAGATTCATACATAATGCAAAACCTAATAACCAACGCCTTAGTGGATCTTTATCTGCTGATGAGATAAGTTCAATGCACTGCTGTGTAAAAAATGTCCAGCGTCAGGCATACGCTGAATAAATAAGACTATTGTCAGCTGGAAAGGAAATTCCAACCTCCAGTAAAATTCATAATTTATGCCCATTCTTGGATTCTGACAACATCCTACGTGTTGGCGGACGATTAGAAAGATCTAATCTTCCGTTTGAATCAAAACATCAAATGCTATTGCCATGTGATCATGATGTCACAAAGCATTTAATTCACTATACACATTTTCAATTGCATCACGCAGGACCACAGCTTATTATTGCTAATCTCAGAGAAAGATTCTGGATTCCTTCAATCAGAAGAATAATAAGATCTGTAATAGGAAAATGTAACACATGTTTCCGCTTTAAAGCACAGCCTTTTCAACAAAAAATGGCTGACTTGCCTGCCGCCAGAATAACTCCAATACCACCATTTACAAATGTTAGTTTAGATTATGCTGGCCCATTTACAATAAAGTATGGTGGTCCAAGATCTAAAATTACTACCAAGACATATATTGCTCTCTTCGGGTGCATGTCCACAAAGGTAATACACTTAGAGTTAGTAACCACACTTACTTCTAAAGCATTTCTAGCTGCTCTGTCTAGATTTACAAGCCGCAGAAGCATTCCCCATTCGATTACATCCGACAACGGAACAACTTTCGTTGGAGCTTGTAATGATTTGAAACAGTTGACTGACTTATTGTCCTCTTCTGAATTTCAAGCTACTGTTAAAGATGCTACCTCACATCTCAGCCTTAACTGGCATTTCTTACCGCCTTACTCTCCTCATATGGGTGGATTGCATGAAGCTGCAGTACGCTCAGTCAAACATCACCTGAAGCGAATGGCTTCAGATCTTACTCTCACCTACGAAGAGCTATCGACTTTGTTGATCCAAATCGAAGCTATCCTTAATACACGACCATTGCTCTCACTTCATGAAGAGATATTTGTCTCCAGGACATTTTCTTGTGGGCAAACCACTTATTTCACTGCCATCTCCAGACTTGTCTGGAAGTTACACATTACGCTCTCAGTGGAAAACACTGCATAATTTTACTGTTGATTTGTGGAAGAAATGGTCTTCTGACTATCTTCACACACTCCAAAGGCGTTCCAAATGGAGCTCTAAATCTCAAATTGTATCCATTGGTACACCAGTACTTCTCATTGAAGACAATGTGCCACCCTTTAAATGGATTTTAGGCATAGTTGATCAAATTCACCCTGGATCTGACGGTCTCGTAAGAGTAGCTACTGTCAGAACTTCTTCAGGTCAATATAAGAGACCAATAGTGAAACTCGCCCCTCTTCCCATAAATGGAGAAGATTAATTATACTTAATAAATTATATATAACTTAAATTTTTTTGTAGAAACTTCAAATAATTATAGATTTGTTCCATTATACATTCTCTTTGTTTGAATAATTATTTGAATAATTAATGCGGGCAATATGTATAATTACACAAAACTTGGAAGTAAAACTATGATTTTCGTAGCCAAAACATAGGCTTAAAATTACGACATTACATTAAAATTATTTTATTGTAGATCTTTTCACATTTATGTTCAGAGTTAATATTTGACACGTAGATTGCGATTCTGAACTTAGTTTTGCATAATCTATTATAATAAATATTATTTGAGCTAATTAAGATAGTTTGTAAGCAACCTAATCCCACATTCAAACCGTGCAATATTCACATTTGATATTCTTGTTCCACGGACTTTAGAATAATGTTAAAGTGTCTGGCATCATACTCATAGCTTTACATATTTAATATTGTTCCTTTAAAACAATTATTTGTTTATTAAAAGAAATAATAAGTTTATTACATATATTTGCATGGTGACAGTCATTTGTCGTTGTGAAATCATTTCGTGAGTGTACTTCGATCTGACAATATATCGATATTTGCCTCGCTTTGATTTTCAATGTTGCCAATTTCCAGCAAAAAACTCACGTAGTTTTCTCAAACAAATATTCAAGTTTTTATTATTATATAGATTTTTTATATAGTTTTTATACTTGATTTATACTTTAAATCCATGGTATTATTGTCTATTGCATTTTAGTATCCTTTTCACTTCAGAATTACTTGTGACGCTTTCTCTTATAAATATAATTTTGCTAAGTTTATTTGGGATTTCCCTCAGAAAGCCAGTACAACCGTTCAAGGCGTTCATTTAGTTAGTTCACACGTCGAGTCTGAAGGAGACAGTCGTGGTTCTCATTCATTCCTGCTTGGGAAAAAAGTATTCCCAGCATATCATCATCATCAGCATTCTACAGTGTCCAAGGATCTGGAAGCTGATTTTCAACTAGAATCTTCAATCCAGCAAGGATTTGAGTTTCATCTTTAAATCATCAATTTTCAGCTAAGAAATTTTATTATTTATTTATCATTCATCAAGAGCATCTCGTGGGCACGCTAACAACATAGCTTGTGACTCCTTATAAGTCTCTTATTTGAAGCCAATCTTCAATTTCATCTATCTAACTTTTAATTGGAAACAATTCCAATTAATTATAATTAATTTCTGCGTGAAGGAAGAATTTCACTGTAAACTTTCTTTGTTCGCTTTGGGACGCTTTGCATAGGCAGGACAAGGTGACGTCATATAGACGCTTGTAATTTCACCATCTTCGTTTTCTTTGTGAACATTATTACAACACATTTCAAAGTGTTATTTAACTTAAATTACTGAAGGTCTTATATAATACATTCCTTTCAAATACAAACATAAAGAGAATTTTAAGGGATTCTGTGCAAGACTGAAGTAATTAATATTCACCTAACTTCAAGATTTATAGACAATAAACATTTTAAGTATTACACATCAGTAAGTGTACTTTACTACTCTACGGAGAATATTTTATCACAACCAATTTATAAACATTATTTGGAACTTTAATTTAAACTTTATTACAAACTGCTACAGTTTTAATTATTACCAGAACATTTTAACATCAAGAAATTTCGTCATCTCTTCAAGATCATCAACTCTTCAAGCATCAACTTCAACAATCTTTCAGTGTAAAATAACCTCAGTGTTTTTTTTGTGTGTTAAAATAAATATCATTTATTCACCAGAACGTTATAAATTCTTGCTCTTTTTATGTATAGGCAAAGGCAAGGGTTTCAGAAATCTACAGTCCATTCTAACCTAATTTCCATTTCCAATCTACCTATAGTTTGGTACCTTGTGAAAGCTCCTTGAAATTACCTGCCTTTATATTTGGTCCTCCGGGCCGGATCTGTCCCATAGTGGCCTATGGAACTTTAAAACTATCAATCTTATTATAATTGGTCCTCCGACAAATATTTCCTAATTTTTCTGAAACCTGCGGGCAAGAATTTTGTAACGTAAGGTAAGTCAAACCCATTCTCCTGGCACGACCAGTATTTGAGAAATACAGCAGACACAGTGAAAAAGGGTTTCACAACACCTACTCATTTTTTATGTTGCATGAACACAAACACAAAAACAGTGGAAAGTGTAACACAACATACCACACATTATCTTGTACTAAAAATCTTGAAGTTTCTTTTCTCAATTCAATCCTAAAACGCGGGCAAAATTGCACAATTAATTTAACTTCAATTTTATCAAGTAAGTTCAACTTGAATCATCAAAATGACTACTTTGGAGCAAACCCTTGCGGCTTTCAGAGCGAAGCGTACTCCAATAAAAGCAAGAATTACACGTCTTTGCAACCTCATACCTCAACTACTTGTAAATGATGAAGCTACCTATAATGATCTCTTAGATAGGAAAGCTAACCTAACACAACTCGTTGCTAGATTTGAAGATGTTCAGACTAACATAGAAGAGTTAGACTTTTCAGATGAAGGACAGGCATATAGAGAGGAAGTAGAAGATTCTATTCTTAAAGCCACTTCTTACATAAATAAACTAGAAGCTAGTTATCTTAAATCTAAGGCTGATGCGGAAGCCGAGTTTAAGGAAAGACAAGCCCGTATCGAGGTAGAAGCTGCAGAAATTGCAGCACAAAAAGCCATACAGCAAAAAATCGATCACATCAACAGGCTAAATCGCCAGGTCATGTCCTATGCTCAATCTATTCATGAGTTTTAAATTCAGAATGAAGCAAATTTTCATGAAGCAATCAGTATGAGAACCATGTTTCTCCATTTATTTGATGCATATGAAGACTCAGCTTTGCAAGTCACCCCTGATGATTTTCAAGATATAGATGTTCAAAGACGAGAGATTGAAATAGCTTATCATCGAGCATTAGGTTTTCTTGATACCTTGATTTCACAAAATAAGTCAAAATATCAACCAGAAAAATCATTTTCAAGGCACTCTTCGAGCAAAGGTTCCCATCATGCAGAACCTCAAACAATTCTTCCTAAACTTCCAGAAATAAAACTGCCCCAATTTGATGGTAATCCAATAGCTTGGGTAGAATTTAGGGATACTTTCATATCACTCATTCTAAGTAATAAACATATTACTAATATTGACAAGTTTCAATATTTGAAATCATGCCTCACCACAGAAACACTCTGTATAATTCAGAATATTCCAGTGTCAGATGCCACATTTGAAGTTGCCTGGAAAACACTCACGGATCGTTTTGACAATGATCGATTCATCATGAACACACATTTGGATCATTTGTTTACTACGCCTACTGTTGAACGGGACTCAGCAAATTCCCTCCAAAAATTTCTTGACCATTTTGTAAGTACTATGCACGCTCTCCAGTCCTTAAAGACTGACTTCAACCTAACAGACTTAATTGTCTCCAAGCTAATCTTAGATAGATTACCTCCAGCCTTCATTAAAGAATGGGAAAGTTCTATTAAACCTAATCAATTACCCACATTAAGTGAACAATTTGGTTTCTTAGAGTCGAAAGTGAGAGTCCTTCAGATGACAAATTTAGCAATAGGATCTCAAGCTAAATCTAATTCTACAAACAACTCTAATTCTACACACAATCGCCACCCTCAAAAACCTGCTACTAATAATAATGTTGTTTCAAACAACAGCAATCAAAATAATCACAACAACTCCAGAACGTATAGTTCACGTCCTCTTTGTATTTGCTGCAGGCAAAATGTTACCCATGAATTGTATCAATGTGACAGTTTCAAAATGATGTCCCATGAGCAAAGAATGCGATTCGTCAATACTCATAAAGCATGCCAAGTATGCCTTCAAACTAAAGGTCATAGTAGTGTATGTGGCGTATTCAAATGCCGCATTTGTGGTGAAAGACATAGTACAATGCTTCACAATCCTAATCAGCGGTCAAACGCACAACCAAATAATGTAACACGCATGCTGCACCTTCCTTCAATACCAGATCCCCCAAAATGTCTGCATCCCACTGCATTAATCGTTGTGGAAGACATAAATGGTCAACCTGTAGAAGCAACAGCCCTGTTAGACACTGGTTCTAGTTGCAATTTAATAACTAATCGCTTATTCAACAAATTAAAGTTGAAAGCTTTACCCAAAAGAGTGCCACTTCAAGGCATCTTAGAGTCTCAAGCCCATATGCACAAGACTACAAACATTAAAATCAAGTCAAGAACTACGCTATGGAATTATGATACACAGGCTATTGTAATTCCAGATATTTCTGCCAGCCAACTGCCAGATAATTATATTGATATTAGGAATTGGAAAATTCCAGCCAATCTCCCCCTAGCTAACCCAAATTTCAACGCACCACAGTGTGTTGACTTACTTTTTAGGAGTAGAAGTTTATTCACAAATAATGCAGGATGGTATAATCAGTTCTCCTGATCATCCCACAATTCAAAATTCTCAGTTAGGATGGACCTTTTCTGGAAAGTTACCATCACTTAACGCTTCTATGCAAATGCATTTAACCTCAAGTCATCAAGATGACAATTTCTATCAAGCTAGCAATGACAATGTCACACGACTTGTCAATTTTTCTTCTCCAAGGCGTTTCAAAGGAAATCGCAGAAATCAAACTGTTAATGCCAATGCAAATAATGATATACAATATTCTGCATTTTTAAATGTTGATCAATCAATAAACGATCAACTGTCTAAGTTTTGGGAATTCGAAAGTGTAGCCAATAGTGCACCTTTCCCTCAAGACACACACTGTGAAACATACTTCACAGAAACTACCACAAGAGATCTTGACGGAAGATATGTCGTCAAGCTTTCCTTCAATGCCCCACCAGAATCAATAGGCAGCACCAAGCAGCAAGCCTATCAAAGATTCAACTCACTCGAGAAACGTTTGGCAAATGATGCTGAACGTTGCCAGCAATATGGTGATTTTATGACTGAATATCAGACCCTAGGCCACATGGAGCCAGCGGAATCTGGACAGCCTGAAACCTTTGATTACATAATCCCTCATCACCCGGTGATGAAACCGTCAAGTAGTACTACTAAACTAAGAGTAGTATTTGAGGCTTCTGCTAAATCAACGAACAAAAAGTCATTAAATGACATACTTTATGTAGGCCCTACAGTCCAACCAGATCTATTTTCCATACTATTACGATTCAGACTGAATCCTATTGCCTTTACTTCTGACATCGCTAAGATGTACAGACAAGTACTCATATCTCCTGAACAACAGCATTTCCAACAAATACTTTGGAGGGAACAACCTTCAGAGCCCATCAAGATTTTCAATCTTAAGACTGTGACTTATGGCACAGCACCAGCCGCATTTCTAGCAACTCGAGCCCTTAAACAACTTACAATTGACGAGGGTAAAAATTTTCCACTAGCTTCACACATAATAAATAATTCTCGTATGTCGACGACATAGTGGCAACCGCCTCTAATATTGAAGAAGCCCAGCAAATGGTTTCTGAATTAAACACTTTGCTTCCCATGTGTGGATTCCAACCTAGAAAGTGGAGTTCAAATCTGCCACAACTTCTAGAAAACATACCAGTCGAGTCAAGAGAAACTCTTGATAATCGCACATTTGGTGACTCAGATGCCAGCTCTATTAAAGCATTAGGCTTAATATGGCAACCATCTAATGATTTATTGCGAGTAGAAACATCCATAGATTCTTCTAAACCTTTTGTTAAGTGTACAAGAAGAACACTACTTTCTTGTATTGCGTCAATATTTGACCCCCTAGGCCTCATATCTCCCATAGTTGCACACTGCAAAATCATATTTCAATCCTTATGGAAGGAAACTACCTCCTGGGATCAACTTATACCTGAATCGATCGCCAAAAAATGACTGACGGTTCACAACCAACTACATTCAATTTTTCAAATTGCTATTCCTCGGTTTGCACTAATACCGAACGCCATTTCAATAGATTTGCATGGATTTTGCGACGCTAGCGAGCAAGCTTATGGCGCTTGCATCTATTTACGCTCTACCAATCAAGAGGGCGAAACTCAAGTATCCTTACTATGTGCAAAGTCTAAAATTGCACCTATCAAAGCGGTTACAATTCCCAGATTAGAATTGTTAGCTGCCCATTTATTATCCAAACTCACACACAATGTTTTGCCTACACTACAGCTCGACATTAATTCAGTAAATTTGTGGAGTGATTCCAATATAGTTTTGAGTTGGTTGAGTCGCTCTCAAACCACACTCAAAACATTTGTTGCAAATAGCGTTGCAGATATACAAGAGTATACTGCAGACTTTACTTGGCGACATGTATCATCAAGTGATAATCCCGCTGATTTGATATCTCGAGGTTCAACACCCGAGGATTTAATTCATAACGATTTGTGGTGGATTGGCCCAGAATGGCTGTCCAAGGACACCTCATACTGGCCAACCAATAACACACAAGCTATCTCAGAACCACTACCAGAAGTCAAGGTAGTAGCTCATATCACTACTGTTGATATTACCTTTCAATCTTGGTTTTCCAAGTTTTCTTACTTAAAATCTCTCCGCATTATGTGTTATGTATTAAGATTCATACATAATGCAAAACCTAATAACCAACGCCTTAGTGGATCTTTATCTCCTGATGAGATAAGTTCAATGCACTGCTGTGTAAAAAATGTCCAGCGTCAGGCATACGCTGAATAAATAAGACTATTGTCAGCTGGAAAGGAAATTCCAACCTCCAGTAAAATTCATAATTTATGCCCATTCTTGGATTCTGACAACATCCTACGTGTTGGCGGACGATTAGAAAGATCTAATCTTCCGTTTGAATCAAAACATCAAATGCTATTGCCATGTGATCATGATGTCACAAAGCATTTAATTCACTATACACATTTTCAATTGCATCACGCAGGACCACAGCTTATTATTGCTCATATCAGAGAAAGATTCTGGATTCCTTCAATCAGAAGAATAATAAGATCTGTAATAGGAAAATGTAACACATGTTTCCGCTTTAAAGCACAGCCTTTTCAACAAAAAATGGCTGACTTGCCTGCCGCCAGAATAACTCCAATACCACCATTTACAAATGTTAGTTTAGATTATGCTGGCCCATTTACAATAAAGTATGGTGGTCCAAGATCTAAAATTACTACCAAGACATATATTGCTCTCTTCGGGTGCATGTCCACAAAGGTAATACACTTAGAGTTAGTAACCACACTTACTTCTAAAGCATTTCTAGCTGCTCTGTCTAGATTTACAAGCCGCAGAAGCATTCCCCATTCGATTACATCCGACAACGGAACAACTTTCGTTGGAGCTTGCTTGTAATGATTTGAAACAGTTGACTGACTTATTGTCCTCTTCTGAATTTCAAGCTACTGTTAAAGATGCTACCTCACATCTCAGCCTTAACTGGCATTTCTTACCGCCTTACTCTCCTCATATGGGTGGATTGCATGAAGCTGCAGTACGCTCAGTCAAACATCACCTGAAGCGAATGGCTTCAGATCTTACTCTCACCTACGAAGAGCTATCGACTTTGTTGATCCAAATCGAAGCTATCCTTAATTCACGACCATTGCTCTCACTTCATGAAGAGATCGATGACTTCCAATATTTGTCTCCAGGACATTTTCTTGTGGGCAAACCACTTATTTCATTGCCATCTCCAGACTTGTCTGGAAGTTACACATTACGCTCTCAGTGGAAAACACTGCATAATTTTACTGTTGATTTGTGGAAGAAATGGTCTTCTGACTATCTTCACACACTCCAAAGGCGTTCCAAATGGAGCTCTAAATCTCAAATTGTATCCATTGGTACACCAGTACTTCTCATTGAAGACAATGTGCCACCCTTTAAATGGATTTTAGGCATAGTTGATCAAATTCACCCTGGATCTGACGGTCTCGTAAGAGTAGCTACTGTCAGAACTTCTTCAGGTCAATATAAGAGACCAATAGTGAAACTCGCCCCTCTTCCCATAAATGGAGAAGATTAATTATACTTAATAAATTATATATAACTTAAATTTTTTTTGTAGAAACTTCAAATAATTATAGATTTGTTCCATTATACATTCTCTTTGTTTGAATAATTATTTGAATAATTAATGCGGGCAATATGTATAATTACACAAAACTTGGAAGTAAAACTATGATTTTCGTAGCCAAAACATAGGCTTAAAATTACGACATTACATTAAAATTATTTTATTGTAGATCTTTTCACATTTATGTTCAGAGTTAATATTTGACACGTAGATTGCGATTCTGAACTTAGTTTTGCATAATCTATTATAATAAATATTATTTGAGCTAATTAATATAGTTTGTAAGCAACCTAATCCCACATTCAAACCGTGCAATATTCACATTTGATATTCTTGTTCCACGGACTTTAGAATAATGTTAAAGTGTCTGGCATCATACTCATAGCTTTACATATTTAATATTGTTCCTTTAAAACAATTATTTGTTTATTAAAATAAATAATAAGTTTATTACATATATTTGCATGGTGACAGTCATTTGTCGTTGTGAAATCATTTCGTGAGTGTACTTCGATCTGACAATATATCGATATTTGCCTCGCTTTGATTTTCAATGTTGCCAATTTCCAGCAAAAAACTCACGTAGTTTTCTCAAACAAATATTCAAGTTTTTATTATTATATAGATTTTTTATATAGCTTTTATACTTGATTTATACTTTAAATCCATGGTATTATCGTCCATTGCATTTTAGTATCCTTTTCACGTCAGAATTACTTGTGACGCTTTCTCTTATAAATATAATTTTGCTAAGTTTATTTGGGATTTCCCTCACAAAGCCAGTACAACCGTTCAAGGCGTTCATTTAGTTAGTTCACACGTCGAGTCTGAAGGAGACAGTCGTGGTTCTCGTTCATTCCTGCTTGGGAAAAAAGTATTCCCAGCATATCATCATCATCAGCATTCTACAGTGTCCAAGGATCTGGAAGCTGATTTTCAACTAGAATCTTCAATCCAGCAAGGATTTGAGTTTCATCTTTAAATCATCAATTTTCGGATAAGAAATTTGATTATTAATTTATCATTCATCAAGAGCATCTCGTGGGCACGCTAACAACATAGCTTGTGACTCCTTATAAGTCTCTTATTTGAAGACAATCTTCAATTTCATCTATCTAACTTTTAATTGGAAACAATTCCAATTAATTATAATTAATTTCTGCGTGAAGGAAGAATTTCACTGTAAACTTTCTTTGTTCGCTTTGGGACGCTTTGCATAGGCAGGACAAGGTGACGTCATATAGACGCTTGCAATTTCACCATCTTCGTTTTCTTTGTGAACATTATTACAACACATTTCAAAGTGTTATTTAACTTAAATTACTGAAGGTCTTATATAATACATTCCTTTCAAATACAAACATAAAGAGAATTTTAAGGGATTCTGTGCAAGACTGAAGTAATTAATATTCACCTAACTTCAAGATTTATAGACAATAAACATTTTAAGTATTACACATCAGTAAGTGTACTTTACTACTCTACGGAGAATATTTTATCACAACCAATTTATAAACATTATTTGGAACTTTAATTTAAACTTTATTACAAACTGCTACAGTTTTAATTATTACCAGAACATTTTAACATCAAGAAATTTCGTCATCTCTTCAAGATCATCAACTCTTCAGGCATCAACTTCAACAATCTTTCAGTGTATTATAACCTCAGTGTTTTTTTTGTGTGTTAAAATAAATATCATTTATTCACCAGAACGTTATAAATTCTTGCTCTTTTTATGTATAGGCAAAGGCAAGGGTTTCAGAAATCTACAGTCCATTCTAACCTAATTTCCATTTCCAATCTACCTATAGTTTGGTACCTTGTGAAAGCTCCTTGAAATTACCTGCCTTTATATTTGGTCCTCCGGGCCGGATCTGTCCCATAGTGGCCTATGGAACTTTAAAACTATCAATCTTATTATAATTGGTCCTCCGACAAATATTTCCTAATTTTTCTGAAACCTGCGGGCAAGAATTTTGTAACGTAAGGTAAGTCAAACCCATTCTCCTGGCACGACCAGTATTTGAGAAATACAGCAGACACAGTGAAAAAGGGTTTCACAACACCTACTCATTTTTTATGATGCATGAACACAAACACAAAAACAGTGGAAAGTGTAACACAACATACCACACATTATCTTGTACTAAAAATCTTGAAGTTTCTTTTCTCAATTCAATCCTAAAACGCGGGCAATATTGCACAATTAATTTAACTTCAATTTTATCAAGTAAGTTCAACTTGAATCATCAAAATGACTACTTTGGAGCAAACCCTTGCAGCTTTCAGAGCGAAGCGTACTCCAATAAAAGCAAGAATTACACGTCTTTGCAACCTCATACCTCAACTACTTGTAAATGATGAAGCGACCTATAATGATCTCTTAGATAGGAAAGCTAACCTAACACAACTCGTTGCTAGATTTGAAGATGTTCAGACTAACATAGAAGAGTTAGACTTTTCAGATGTAGAACAGGCATATAGAGAGGAAGTAGAAGATTCTATTCTTAAAGCCACTTCATACATAAATAAACTAGAAGCTAGTTATCTTAAATCTAAGGCTGATGCGGAAGCCGAGTTTAAGGAAAGACAAGCCCGTATCGAGGTAGAAGCTGCAGAAATTGCAGCACAAAAAGCCATACAGCAAAAAATCGATCACATCAACAGGCTAAATCGCCAGGTCATGTCCTATGCTCAATCTATTCATGAGTTTTAAATTCAGAATGAAGCAAATTTTCATGAAGCAATCAGTATGAGAACCATGTTTCTCCATTTATTTGATGCATATGAAGACTCAGCTTTGCAAGTCACCCCTGATGATTTTCAAGATTTAGATGTTCAAAGACGAGAGATTGAAATAGCTTATCATCGAGCATTAGGTTTTCTTGATTCCTTGATTTCACAAAATAAGTCAAAATATCAACCAGAAAAATCATTTTCAAGGCACTCTTCGAGCAAAGGTTCCCATCATGCAGAACCTCAAACAATTCTTCCTAAACTTCCAGAAATAAAACTGCCCCAATTTGATGGTAATCCAATAGCTTGGGTAGAATTTAGGGATACTTTCATATCACTCATTCTAAGTAATAAACATATTACTAATATTGACAAGTTTCAATATTTGAAATCATGCCTCACCACAGAAACACTCTGTATAATTCAGAATATTCCAGTGTCAGATGCCACATTTGAAGTTGCCTGGAAAACACTCACGGAACGTTTTGACAATGATCGATTCATCATGAACACACATTTGGATCATTTGTTTACTACGCCTACTGTTGAACGGGACTCAGCAAATTCCCTCCAAAAATTTCTTGACCATTTTGTAAGTACTATGCACGCTCTCCAGTCCTTAAAGACTGACGTCAACCTAACAGACTTAATTGTCTCCAAGCTAATCTTAGATAGATTACCTCCAGCCTTCATTAAAGAATGGGAAAGTTCTATTAAACCTAATCAATTACCCACATTAAGTGAACTATTTGGTTTCTTAGAGTCGAAAGTGAGAGTCCTTCAGATGACAAATTTAGCAATAGGATCTCAAGCTAAATCTAATTCTACAAACAACTCTAATTCTACACACAATCGCCCCCCTCAAAAACCTGCTACTAATAATAATGTTGTTTCAAACAACAGCAATCAAAATAATCACAACAACTCCAGAACGTATAGTTCACGTCCTCTTTGTATTTGCTGCAGGCAAAATGTTACCCATGAATTGTATCAATGTGACAGTTTCAAAATGATGTCCCATGAGCAAAGAATGCGATTCGTCAATACTCATAAATCATGCCAAGTATGCCTTCAAACTAAAGGTCATAGTAGTGTATGTGGCGTATTCAAATGCCGCATTTGTGGTGAAAGACATAGTACAATGCTTCACAATCCTAATCAGCGGTCAAACGCACAACCAAATAATGTAACACGCATGCTGCACCTTCCTTCAATACCAGATCCCCCAAAAGTCTCCATCCCACTGCATTAATCGTTGTGGAAGACATAAATGGTCAACCTGTAGAAGCAACAGCCCTGTTAGACACTGGTTCTAGTTGCAATTTAATAACTAATCGCTTATTCAACAAATTAAAGTTGAAAGCTTTACCCAAAAGAGTGCCACTTCAAGGCATCTTAGAGTCTCAAGCCCATATGCACAAGACTACAAACATTAAAATCAAGTCAAGAACTACGCTATGGAATTATGATACACAGGCTATTGTAATTCCAGAAATTTCTGCCAGCCAACTGCCAGATAATTATATTGATATTAGGAATTGGCAAATTCCAGCCAATCTCCCCCTAGCTAAGCCAAATTTCAACACACCACAGTGTGTTGACTTACTCTTAGGAGTAGAAGTTTATTCACAAATAATGCAGGATCGTATAATCAGTTCTCCTGATCATCCCACAATTCAAAATTCTCAGTTAGGATGGACCTTTTCTGGAAAGTTACCATCACTTAACGCTTCTATGCAAATGCATTTAACCTCAAGTCATCAAGATGACAATTTCTATCAAGCTAGCAATGACAATGTCACACGACTTGTCAATTTTTCTTCTCCAAGGCGTTTCAAAGGAAATCGCAGAAATCAAACTGTTAATGCCAATGCAAATAATGATATACAATATTCTGCATTTTTAAATGTTGATCAATCAATAAACGATCAACTGTCTAAGTTTTGGGAATTCGAAAGTGTAGCCAATAGTGCACCTTTCCCTCAAGACACACACTGTGAAACATACTTCACAGAAACTACCACAAGAGATCTTGACGGAAGATATGTCGTCAACTTCCCTTCAATGCCCCACCAGAATCAATAGGCAGCACCAAGCAGCAAGCCTATCAAAGATTCAACTCACTCGAGAAACGTTTGGCAAATGATGCTGAACGTTGCCAGCAATATGGTGATTTTATGACTGAATATCAGACCCTAGGCCACATGGAGCCAGCGGAATCTGGACAGCCTGAAACCTTTGATTACATAATCCCTCATCACCCGGTGATGAAACCGTCAAGTAGTACTACTAAACTAAGAGTAGTATTTGAGGCTTCTGCTAAATCAACGAACAAAAAGTCATTAAATGACATACTTTATGTAGGCCCTACAGTCCAACCAGATCTATTTTCCATACTATTACGATTCAGACTGAATCCTATTGCCTTTACTTCTGACATCGCTAAGATGTACAGACAAGTACTCATATCTCCTGAACAACAGCATTTCCAACAAATACTTTGGAGGGAACAACCTTCAGAGCCCATCAAGATTTTCAATCTTAAGACTGTGACTTATGGCACAGCACCAGCCGCATTTCTAGCAACTCGAGCCCTTAAACAACTTACAATTGACGAGGGTAAAAATTTTCCACTAGCTTCACACATAATAAATAATTCTACGTATGTCGACGACATAGTGGCAACCGCCTCTAATATTGAAGAAGCCCAGCAAATGGTTTCTGAATTAAACACTTTGCTTCCCATGGGTGGATTCCAACCTAGAAAGTGGAGTTCAAATCTGCCACAACTTCTAGAAAACATACCAGTCGAGTCAAGAGAAACTCTTGATAATCGCACATTTGGTGACTCAGATGCCAGCTCTATTAAAGCATTAGGCTTAATATGGCAACCATCTAATGATTTATTGCGAGTAGAAACATCCATAGATTCTTCTAAACCTTTTGTTAAGTGTACAAGAAGAACACTACTTTCTTGTATTGCGTCAATATTTGACCCCCTAGGCCTCATATCTCCCATAGTTGCACACTGCAAAATCATATTTCAATCCTTATGGAAGGAAACTACCTCCTGGGATCAACTTATACCTGAATCGATCGCCAAAAAATGACTGACGGTTCACAACCAACTACATTCAATTTTTCAAATTGCTATTCCTCGGTTTGCACTAATACCGAACGCCATTTCAATAGATTTGCATGGATTTTGCGACGCTAGCGAGCAAGCTTATGGCGCTTGCATCTATTTACGCTCTACCAATCAAGAGGGCGAAACTCAAGTATCCTTACTATGTGCAAAGTCTAAAATTGCACCTATCAAAGCGGTTACAATTCCCAGATTAGAATTGTTAGCTGCCCATTTATTATCCAAACTCACACACAATGTTTTGCCTACACTACAGCTCGACATTAATTCAGTAAATTTGTGGAGTGATTCCAATATAGTTTTGAGTTGGTTGAGTCGCTCTCAAACCACACTCAAAACATTTGTTGCAAATAGCGTTGCAGATATACAAGAGTATACTGCAGACTTTACTTGGCGACATGTATCATCAAGTGATAATCCCGCTGATTTGATATCTCGAGGTTCAACACCCGAGGATTTAATTCATAACGATTTGTGGTGGATTGGCCCAGAATGGCTGTCCAAGGACACCTCATACTGGCCAACCAATAACACACAAGCTATCTCAGAACCACTACCAGAAGTCAAGGTAGTAGCTCATATCACTACTGTTGATATTACCTTTCAATCTTGGTTTTCCAAGTTTTCTTACTTAAAATCTCTCCGCATTATGTGTTATGTATTAAGATTCATACATAATGCAAAACCTAATAACCAACGCCTTAGTGGATCTTTATCTGCTGATGAGATAAGTTCAATGCACTGCTGTGTAAAAAATGTCCAGCGTCAGGCATACGCTGAATAAATAAGACTATTGTCAGCTGGAAAGGAAATTCCAACCTCCAGTAAAATTCATAATTTATGCCCATTCTTGGATTCTGACAACATCCTACGTGTTGGCGGACGATTAGAAAGATCTAATCTTCCGTTTGAATCAAAACATCAAATGCTATTGCCATGTGATCATGATGTCACAAAGCATTTAATTCACTATACACATTTTCAATTGCATCACGCAGGACCACAGCTTATTATTGCTAATCTCAGAGAAAGATTCTGGATTCCTTCAATCAGAAGAATAATAAGATCTGTAATAGGAAAATGTAACACATGTTTCCGCTTTAAAGCACAGCCTTTTCAACAAAAAATGGCTGACTTGCCTGCCGCCAGAATAACTCCAATACCACCATTTACAAATGTTAGTTTAGATTATGCTGGCCCATTTACAATAAAGTATGGTGGTCCAAGATCTAAAATTACTACCAAGACATATATTGCTCTCTTCGGGTGCATGTCCACAAAGGTAATACACTTAGAGTTAGTAACCACACTTACTTCTAAAGCATTTCTAGCTGCTCTGTCTAGATTTACAAGCCGCAGAAGCATTCCCCATTCGATTACATCCGACAACGGAACAACTTTCGTTGGAGCTTGTAATGATTTGAAACAGTTGACTGACTTATTGTCCTCTTCTGAATTTCAAGCTACTGTTAAAGATGCTACCTCACATCTCAGCCTTAACTGGCATTTCTTACCGCCTTACTCTCCTCATATGGGTGGATTGCATGAAGCTGCAGTACGCTCAGTCAAACATCACCTGAAGCGAATGGCTTCAGATCTTACTCTCACCTACGAAGAGCTATCGACTTTGTTGATCCAAATCGAAGCTATCCTTAATACACGACCATTGCTCTCACTTCATGAAGAGATCGATGATTTCCAATATTTGTCTCCAGGACATTTTCTTGTGGGCAAACCACTTATTTCACTGCCATCTCCAGACTTGTCTGGAAGTTACACATTACGCTCTCAGTGGAAAACACTGCATAATTTTACTGTTGATTTGTGGAAGAAATGGTCTTCTGACTATCTTCACACACTCCAAAGGCGTTCCAAATGGAGCTCTAAATCTCAAATTGTATCCATTGGTACACCAGTACTTCTCATTGAAGACAATGTGCCACCCTTTAAATGGATTTTAGGCATAGTTGATCAAATTCACCCTGGATCTGACGGTCTCGTAAGAGTAGCTACTGTCAGAACTTCTTCAGGTCAATATAAGAGACCAATAGTGAAACTCGCCCCTCTTCCCATAAATGGAGAAGATTAATTATACTTAATAAATTATATATAACTTAAATTTTTTTGTAGAAACTTCAAATAATTATAGATTTGTTCCATTATACATTCTCTTTGTTTGAATAATTATTTGAATAATTAATGCGGGCAATATGTATAATTACAGAAAACTTGGAAGTAAAACTATGATTTTCGTAGCCAAAACATAGGCTTAAAATTACGACATTACATTAAAATTATTTTATTGTAGATCTTTTCACATTTATGTTCAGAGTTAATATTTGACACGTAGATTGCGATTCTGAACTTAGTTTTGCATAATCTATTATAATAAATATTATTTGAGCTAATTAAGATAGTTTGTAAGCAACCTAATCCCACATTCAAACCGTGCAATATTCACATTTGATATTCTTGTTCCACGGACTTTAGAATAATGTTAAAGTGTCTGGCATCATACTCATAGCTTTACATATTTAATATTGTTCCTTTAAAACAATTATTTGTTTATTAAAAGAAATAATAAGTTTATTACATATATTTGCATGGTGACAGTCATTTGTCGTTGTGAAATCATTTCGTGAGTGTACTTCGATCTGACAATATATCGATATTTGCCTCGCTTTGATTTTCAATGTTGCCAATTTCCAGCAAAAAACTCACGTAGTTTTCTCAAACAAATATTCAAGTTTTTATTATTATATAGATTTTTTATATAGTTTTTATACTTGATTTATACTTTAAATCCATGGTATTATTGTCTATTGCATTTTAGTATCCTTTTCACTTCAGAATTACTTGTGACGCTTTCTCTTATAAATATAATTTTGCTAAGTTTATTTGGGATTTCCCTCAGAAAGCCAGTACAACCGTTCAAGGCGTTCATTTAGTTAGTTCACACGTCGAGTCTGAAGGAGACAGTCGTGGTTCTCATTCATTCCTGCTTGGGAAAAAAGTATTCCCAGCATATCATCATCATCAGCATTCTACAGTGTCCAAGGATCTGGAAGCTGATTTTCAACTAGAATCTTCAATCCAGCAAGGATTTGAGTTTCATCTTTAAATCATCAATTTTCAGCTAAGAAATTTTATTATTTATTTATCATTCATCAAGAGCATCTCGAGGGCACGCTAACAACATAGCTTGTGACTCCTTATAAGTCTCTTATTTGAAGACAATCTTCAATTTCATCTATCTAACTTTTAATTGGAAACAATTCCAATTAATTATAATTAATTTCTGCGTGAAGGAAGAATTTCACTGTAAACTTTCTTTGTTCGCTTTGGGACGCTTTGCATAGGCAGGACAAGGTGACGTCATATAGACGCTTGTAATTTCACCATCTTCGTTTTCTTTGTGAACATTATTACAACACATTTTAAAGTGTTATTTAACTTAAATTACTGAAGTTCTTATATAATACATTCCTTTCAAATACAAACATAAAGAGAATTTTAAGGGCTTCTGTGCAAGACTGAAGTAATTAATATTCACCTAACTTCAAGATTTATAGACAATAAACATTTTAAGTATTACACATCAGTAAGTGTACTTTACTACTCTACGGAGAATATTTTATCACAACCAATTTATAAACATTATTTGGAACTTTAATTTAAACTTTATTACAAACTGCTACAGTTTCAATTATTACCAGAACATTTTAACATCAAGAAATTGCGTCATCTCTTCAAGATCATCAACTCTTCAAGCATCAACTTCAACAATCTTTCAGTGTATTATAACCTCAGTGTTTTTTTGTGTGTTAAAATAAATATCATTTATTCACCAGAACGTTATAAATTCTTGCTCTTTTTATGTATAGGCAAAGGCAAGGGTTTCAGAAATCTACAGTCCATTCTAACCTAATTTCCATTTCCAATCTACCTATAGTTTGGTACCTTGTGAAAGCTCCTTGAAATTACCTGCCTTTATATTTGGTCCTCCGGGCCGGATCTGTCCCATAGTGGCCTATGGAACTTTAAAACTATCAATCTTATTATAATTGGTCCTCCGACAAATATTTCCTAATTTTTCTGAAACCTGCGGGCAAGAATTTTGTAACGTAAGGTAAGTCAAACCCATTCTCCTGGCACGACCAGTATTTGAGAAATACAGCAGACACAGTGAAAAAGGGTTTCACAACACCTACTCATTTTTTATGTTGCATGAACACAAACACAAAAACAGTGGAAAGTGTAACACAACATACCACACATTATCTTGTACTAAAAATCTTGAAGTTTCTTTTCTCAATTCAATCCTAAAACGCGGGCAAAATTGCACAATTAATTTAACTTCAATTTTATCAAGTAAGTTCAACTTGAATCATCAAAATGACTACTTTGGAGCAAACCCTTGCGGCTTTCAGAGCGAAGCGTACTCCAATAAAAGCAAGAATTACACGTCTTTGCAACCTCATACCTCAACTACTTGTAAATGATGAAGCGACCTATAATGATCTCTTAGATAGGAAAGCTAACCTAACACAACTCGTTGCTAGATTTGAAGATGTTCAGACTAACATAGAAGAGTTAGACTTTTCAGATGTAGAACAGGCATATAGAGAGGAAGTAGAAGATTCTATTCTCATAGCCACTTCATACATAAATAAACTAGAAGCTAGTTATCTTAAATCTAAGGCTGATGCGGAAGCCGAGTTTAAGGAAAGACAAGCCCGTATCGAGGTAGAAGCTGCAGAAATTGCAGCACAAAAAGCCATACAGCAAAAAATCGATCACATCAACAGGCTAAATCGCCAGGTCATGTCCTATGCTCAATCTATTCATGAGTTTTAAATTCAGAATGAAGCAAATTTTCATGAAGCAATCAGTATGAGAACCATGTTTCTCCATTTATTTGATGCATATGAAGACTCAGCTTTGCAAGTCACCCCTGATGATTTTCAAGATATAGATGTTCAAAGACGAGAGATTGAAATAGCTTATCATCGAGCATTAGGTTTTCTTGATTCCTTGATTTCACAAAATAAGTCAAAATATCAACCAGAAAAATCATTTTCAAGGCACTCTTCGAGCAAAGGTTCCTATCATGCAGAACCTCAAACAATTCTTCCTAAACTTCCAGAAATAAAACTGCCCCAATTTGATGGTAATCCAATAGCTTGGGTAGAATTTAGGGATACTTTCATATCACTCATTCTAAGTAATAAACATATTACTAATATTGACAAGTTTCAATATTTGAAATCATGCCTCACCACAGAAACACTCTGTATAATTCAGAATATTCCAGTGTCAGATGCCACATTTGAAGTTGCCTGGAAAACACTCACGGAACGTTTTGACAATGATCGATTCATCATGAACACACATTTGGATCATTTGTTTACTACGCCTACTGATGAACGGGACTCAGCAAATTCCCTCCAAAAATTTCTTGACCATTTTGTAAGTACTATGCACGCTCTCCAGTCCTTAAAGACTGACGTCAACCTAACAGACTTAATTGTCTCCAAGCTAATCTTAGATAGATTACCTCCAGCCTTCATTAAAGAATGGGAAAGTTCTATTAAACCTAATCAATTACCCACATTAAGTGAACTATTTGGTTTCTTAGAGTCGAAAGTGAGAGTCCTTCAGATGACAAATTTAGCAATAGGATCTCAAGCTAAATCTAATTCTACAAACAACTCTAATTCTACACACAATCGCCCCCCCTCAAAAACTGCTACTAATAATAATGTTGTTTCAAACAACAGCAATCAAAATAATCACAACAACTCCAGAACGTATAGTTCACGTCCTCTTTGTATTTGCTGCAGGCAAAATGTTATCCATGAATTGTATCAATGTGACAGTTTCAAAATGATGTCCCATGAGCAAAGAATGCGATTCGTCAATACTCATAAAGCATGCCAAGTATGCCTTCAAACTAAAGGTCATAGTAGTGTATGTGGCGTATTCAAATGCCGCATTTGTGGTGAAAGACATAGTACAATGCTTCACAATCCTAATCAGCGGTCAAACGCACAACCAAATAATGTAACACGCATGCTGCACCTTCCTTCAACACCAGATCCCCCAAAATGTCTGCATCCCACTGCATTAATCGTTGTGGAAGACATAAATGGTCAACCTGTAGAAGCAACAGCCCTGTTAGACACTGGTTCTAGTTGCAATTTAATAACTAATCGCTTATTCAACAAATTAAAGTTGAAAGCTTTACCCAAAAGAGTGCCACTTCAAGGCATCTTAGAGTCTCAAGCCCATATGCACAAGACTACAAACATTAAAATCAAGTCAAGAACTACGCTATGGAATTATGATACACAGGCTATTGTAATTCCAGATATTTCTGCCAGCCAACTGCCAGATAATTATATTGATATTAGGAATTGGAAAATTCCAGTCAATCTCCCCCTAGCTAACCCAAATTTCAACGCACCACAGTGTGTTGACTTACTCTTAGGAGTAGAAGTTTATTCACAAATAATGCAGGATGGTATAATCAGTTCTCCTGATCATCCCACAATTCAAAATTCTCAGTTAGGATGGACCTTTTCTGGAAAGTTACCATCACTTAACGCTTCTATGCAAATGCATTTAACCTCAAGTCATCAAGATGACAATTTCTATCAAGCTAGCAATGACAATGTCACACGACTTGTCAATTTTTCTTCTCCAAGGCGTTTCAAAGGAAATCGCAGAAATCAAACTGTTAATGCCAATGCAAATAATGATATACAATATTCTGCATTTTTAAATGTTGATCAATCAATAAACGATCAACTGTCTAAGTTTTGGGAATTCGAAAGTGTAGCCAATAGTGCACCTTTCCCTCAAGACACACACTGTGAAACATACTTCACAGAAACTACCACAAGAGATCTTGACGGAAGATATGTCGTCAAGCTTCCCTTCAATGCCCCACCAGAATCAATAGGCAGCACCAAGCAGCAAGCCTATCAAAGATTCAACTCACTCGAGAATCGTTTGGCAAATGATGCTGAACGTTGCCAACAATATGGTGATTTTATGACTGAATATCAGACCCTAGGCCACATGGAGCCAGCGGAATCTGGACAGCCTGAAACCTTTGATTACATAATCCCTCATCACCCGGTGATGAAACCGTCAAGTAGTACTACTAAACTAAGAGTAGTATTTGAGGCTTCTGCTAAATCAACGAACAAAAAGTCATTAAATGACATACTTTATGTAGGCCCTACAGTCCAACCAGATCTATTTTCCATACTATTACGATTCAGACTGAATCCTATTGCCTTTACTTCTGACATCGCTAAGATGTACAGACAAGTACTCATATCTCCTGAACAACAGCATTTCCAACAAATACTTTGGAGGGAACAACCTTCAGAGCCCATCAAGATTTTCAATCTTAAGACTGTGACTTATGGCACAGCACCAGCCGCATTTCTAGCAACTCGAGCCCTTAAACAACTTACAATTGACGAGGGTAAAAATTCTCCACTAGCTTCACACATAATAAATAATTCTACGTATGTCGACGACATAGTGGCAACCGCCTCTAATATTGAAGAAGCCCAGCAAATGGTTTCTGAATTAAACACTTTGCTTCCCATGGGTGGATTCCAACCTAGAAAGTGGAGTTCAAATCTGCCACAACTTCTAGAAAACATACCAGTCGAGTCAAGAGAAACTCTTGATAATCGCACATTTGGTGACTCAGATGCCAGCTCTATTAAAGCATTAGGCTTAATATGGCAACCATCTAATGATTTATTGCGAGTAGAAACATCCATAGATTCTTCTAAACCTTTTGTTAAGTGTACAAGAAGAACACTACTTTCTTGTATTGCGTCAATATTTGACCCCCTAGGCCTCATATCTCCCATAGTTGCACACTGCAAAATCATATTTCAATCCTTATGGAAGGAAACTACCTCCTGGGATCAACTTATACCTGAATCGATCGCCAAAAAATGACTGACGGTTCACAACCAACTACATTCAATTTTTCAAATTGCTATTCCTCGGTTTGCACTAATACCGAACGCCATTTCAATAGATTTGCATGGATTTTGCGACGCTAGCGAGCAAGCTTATGGCGCTTGCATCTATTTACGCTCTACCAATCAAGAGGGCGAAACTCAAGTATCCTTACTATGTGCAAAGTCTAAAATTGCACCTATCAAAGCGGTTACAATTCCCAGATTAGAATTGTTAGCTGCCCATTTATTATCCAAACTCACACACAATGTTTTGCCTACACTACAGCTCGACATTAATTCAGTAAATTTGTGGAGTGATTCCAATATAGTTTTGAGTTGGTTGAGTCGCTCTCAAACCACACTCAAAACATTTGTTGCAAATAGCGTTGCAGATATACAAGAGTATACTGCAGACTTTACTTGGCGACATGTATCATCAAGTGATAATCCCGCTGATTTGATATCTCGAGGTTCAACACCCGAGGATTTAATTCATAACGATTTGTGGTGGATTGGCCCAGAATGGCTGTCCAAGGACACCTCATACTGGCCAACCAATAACACACAAGCTATCTCAGAACCACTACCAGAAGTCAAGGTAGTAGCTCATATCACTACTGTTGATATTACCTTTCAATCTTGGTTTTCCAAGTTTTCTTACTTAAAATCTCTCCGCATTATGTGTTATGTATTAAGATTCATACATAATGCAAAACCTAATAACCAACGCCTTAGTGGATCTTTATCTCCTGATGAGATAAGTTCAATGCACTGCTGTGTAAAAAATGTCCAGCGTCAGGCATACGCTGAAGAAATAAGACTATTGTCAGCTGGAAAGGAAATTCCAACCTCCAATAAAATTCATAATTTATGCCCATTCTTGGATTCTGACAACATCCTACGTGTTGGCGGACGATTAGAAAGTTCTAATCTTCCGTTTGAATCAAAAGATCAAATGCTATTGCCATGTGATCATGATTTCACAAAGCATTTAATTCACTATACACATTTTCAACTGCATCACGCAGGACCACAGCTTATTATTGCTCATCTCAGAGAAAGATTCTGGATTCCTTCAATCAGAAGAATAATAAGATCTGTAATAGGAAAATGTAACACATGTTTCCGCTTTAAAGCACAGCCTTTTCAACAAAAAATGGCTGACTTGCCTGCCGCCAGAATAACTCCAATACCACCATTTACAAATGTTAGTTTAGATTATGCTGGCCCATTTACAATAAAGTATGGTGGTCCAAGATCTAAAATTACTACCAAGACATATATTGCTCTCTTCGTGTGCATGTCCACAAAGGTAATACACTTAGAGTTAGTAACCACACTTACTTCTAAAGCATTTCTAGCTGCTCTGTCTAGATTTACAAGCCGCAGAAGCATTCCCCATTCGATTACATCCGACAACGGAACAACTTTCGTTGGAGCTTGTAATGATTTGAAACAGTTGACTGACTTATTGTCCTCTTCTGAATTTCAAGCTACTGTTAAAGATGCTACCTCACATCTCAGCCTTAACTGGCATTTCTTACCGCCTTACTCTCCTCATATGGGTGGATTGCATGAAGCTGCAGTACGCTCAGTCAAACATCACCTGAAGCGAATGGCTTCAGATCTTACTCTCACCTACGAAGAGCTATCGACTTTGTTGATCCAAATCGAAGCTATCCTTAATTCACGACCATTGCTCTCACTTCATGAAGAGATCGATGACTTCCAATATTTGTCTCCAGGACATTTTCTTGTGGGCAAACCACTTATTTCATTGCCATCTCCAGACTTGTCTGGAAGTTACACATTACGCTCTCAGTGGAAAACACTGCATAATTTTACTGTTGATTTGTGGAAGAAATGGTCTTCTGACTATCTTCACACACTCCAAAGGCGTTCCAAATGGAGCTCTAAATCTCAAATTGTATCCATTGGTACACCAGTACTTCTCATTGAAGACAATGTGCCACCCTTTAAATGGATTTTAGGCATAGTTGATCAAATTCACCCTGGATCTGACGGTCTCGTAAGAGTAGCTACTGTCAGAACTTCTTCAGGTCAATATAAGAGACCAATAGTGAAACTCGCCCCTCTTCCCATAAATGGAGAAGATTAATTATACTTAATAAATTATATATAACTTAAATTTTTTTTGTAGAAACTTCAAATAATTATAGATTTGTTCCATTATACATTCTCTTTGTTTGAATAATTATTTGAATAATTATTGCGGGCAATATGTATAATTACACAAAACTTGGAAGTAAAACTATGATTTTCGTAGCCAAACCATAGGCTTAAAATTACGACATTACATTAAAATTATTTTATTGTAGATCTTTTCACATTTATGTTCAGAGTTAATATTTGATACGTAGATTGCGATTCTGAACTTAGTTTTGCATAATCTATTATAATAAATATTATTTGAGCTAATTAAGATAGTTTGTAAGTAACCTAACTCCACATTCAAACCGTGCAATATTCACATTTGATATTCTTGTTCCACGGACTTTAGAATAATGTTAAAGTGTCTGGCATCATACTCATGGCTTTACATATTTAATATTGTTCCTTTAAAACAATTATTTGTTTATTAAAAGAAATAATAAGTTTATTACATATATTTGCATGGTGACAGTCATTTGTCGTTGTGAAATCATTTCGTGAGTGTACTTCGATCTGACAATATATCGATATTTGCCTCGCTTTGATTTTCAATGTTGCCAATTTCCAGCAAAAAACTCACGTAGTTTTCTCAAACAAATATTCAAGTTTTTATTATTATATAGATTTTTTATATAGTTTTTATACTTGATTTATACTTTAAATCCATGGTATTATTGTCTATTGCATTTTAGTATCCTTTTCACGTCAGAATTACTTGTGACGCTTTCTCTTATAAATATAATTTTGCTAAGTTTATTTGGGATTTCCCTCAGAAAGCCAGTACAACCGTTCAAGGCGTTCATTTAGTTAGTTCACACGTCGAGTCTGAAGGAGACAGTCGTGGTTCTCATTCATTCCTGCTTGGGAAAAAAGTATTCCCAGCATATCATCATCATCAGCATTCTACAGTGTCCAAGGATCTGGAAGCTGATTTTCAACTAGAATCTTCAATCCAGCAAGGATTTGAGTTTCATCTTTAAATCATCAATTTTCAGCTAAGAAATTTTATTATTTATTTATCATTCATCAAGAGCATCTCGAGGGCACGCTAACAACATAGCTTGTGACTCCTTATAAGTCTCTTATTTGAAGACAATCTTCAATTTCATCTATCTAACTTTTAATTGGAAACAATTCCAATTAATTATAATTAATTTCTGCGTGAAGGAAGAATTTCACTGTAAACTTTCTTTGTTCGCTTTGGGACGCTTTGCATAGGCAGGACAAGGTGACGTCATATAGACGCTTGTAATTTCACCATCTTCGTTTTCTTTGTGAACATTATTACAACACATTTTAAAGTGTTATATAACTTAAATTACTGAAGTTCTTATATAATACATTCCTTTCAAATACAAACATAAAGAGAATTTTAAGGGCTTCTGTGCAAGACTGAAGTAATTAATATTCACCTAACTTCAAGATTTATAGACAATAAACATTTTAAGTATTACACATCAGTAAGTGTACTTTACTACTCTACGGAGAATATTTTATCACAACCAATTTATAAACATTATTTGGAACTTTAATTTAAACTTTATTACTAACTGCTACAGTTTCAATTATTACCAGAACATTTTAACATCAAGAAATTGCGTCATCTCTTCAAGATCATCAACTCTTCAAGCATCAACTTCAACAATCTTTCAGTGTATTATAACCTCAGTGTTTTTTTTGTGTGTTAAAATAAATATCATTTATTCACCAGAACGTTATAAATTCTTGCTCTTTTTATGTATAGGCAAAGGCAAGGGTTTCAGAAATCTACAGTCCATTCTAACCTAATTTCCATTTCCAATCTACCTATAGTTTGGTACCTTGTGAAAGCTCCTTGAAATTACCTGCCTTTATATTTGGTCCTCCGGGCCGGATCTGTCCCATAGTGGCCTATGGAACTTTAAAACTATCAATCTTATTATAATTGGTCCTCCGACAAATATTTCCTAATTTTTCTGAAACCTGCGGGCAAGAATTTTGTAACGTAAGGTAAGTCAAACCCATTCTCCTGGCACGACCAGTATTTGAGAAATACAGCAGACACAGTGAAAAAGGGTTTCACAACACCTACTCATTTTTTATGTTGCATGAACACAAACACAAAAACAGTGGAAAGTGTAACACAACATACCACACATTATCTTGTACTAAAAATCTTGAAGTTTCTTTTCTCAATTCAATCCTAAAACGCGGGCAATATTGCACAATTAATTTAACTTCAATTTTATCAAGTAAGTTCAACTTGAATCATCAAAATGACTACTTTGGAGCAAACCCTTGCGGCTTTCAGAGCGAAGCGTACTCCAATAAAAGCAAGAATTACACGTCTTTGCAACCTCATACCTCAACTACTTGTAAATGATGAAGCGACCTATAATGATCTCTTAGATAGGAAAGCTAACCTAACACAACTCGTTGCTAGATTTGAAGATGTTCAGACTAACATAGAAGAGTTAGACTTTTCAGATGTAGAACAGGCATATAGAGAGGAAGTAGAAGATTCTATTCTTAAAGCCACTTCATACATAAATAAACTAGAAGCTAGTTATCTTAAATCTAAGGCTGATGCGGAAGCCGAGTTTAAGGAAAGACAAGCCCGTATCGAGGTAGAAGCTGCAGAAATTGCAGCACAAAAAGCCATACAGCAAAAAATCGATCACATCAACAGGCTAAATCGCCAGGTCATGTCCTATGCTCAATCTATTCATGAGTTTTAAATTCAGAATGAAGCAAATTTTCATGAAGCAATCAGTATGAGAACCATGTTTCTCCATTTATTTGATGCATATGAAGACTCAACTTTGCAAGTCAACCCTGATGATTTTCAAGATATAGATGTTCAAAGACGAGAGATTGAAATAGCTTATCATCGAGCATTAGGTTTTCTTGATTCCTTGATTTCACAAAATAAGTCAAAATATCAACCAGAAAAATCATTTTCAAGGCACTCTTCGAGCAAAGGTTCCCATCATGCAGAACCTCAAACAATTCTTCCTAAACTTCCAGAAATAAAACTGCCCCAATTTGATGGTAATCCAATAGCTTGGGTAGAATTTAGGGATACTTTCATATCACTCATTCTAAGTAATAAACATATTACTAATATTGACAAGTTTCAATATTTGAAATCATGCCTCACCACAGAAACACTCTGTATAATTCAGAATATTCCAGTGTCAGATGCCACATTTGAAGTTGCCTGGAAAACACTCACGGAACGTTTGGACAATGATCGATTCATCATGAACACACATTTGGATCATTTGTTTACTACGCCTACTGTTGAACGGGACTCAGCAAATTCCCTCCAAAAATTTCTTGACCATTTTGTAAGTACTATGCACGCTCTCCAGTCCTTAAAGACTGACGTCAACCTAACAGACTTAATTGTCTCCAAGCTAATCTTAGATAGATTACCTCCAGCCTTCATTAAAGAATGGGAAAGTTCTATTAAACCTAATCAATTACCCACATTAAGTGAACTATTTGGTTTCTTAGAGTCGAAAGTGAGAGTCCTTCAGATGACAAATTTAGCAATAGGATCTCAAGCTAAATCTAATTCTACAAACAACTCTAATTCTACACACAATCGCCCCCCTCAAAAACCTGCTACTAATAATAATGTTGTTTCAAACAACAGCAATCAAAATAATCACAACAACTCCAGAACGTATAGTTCACGTCCTCTTTGTATTTGCTGCAGGCAAAATGTTACCCATGAATTGTATCAATGTGACAGTTTCAAAATGATGTCCCATGAGCAAAGAATGCGATTCGTCAATACTCATAAATCATGCCAAGTATGCCTTCAAACTAAAGGTCATAGTAGTGTATGTGGCGTATTCAAATGCCGCATTTGTGGTGAAAGACATAGTACAATGCTTCACAATCCTAATCAGCGGTCAAACGCACAACCAAATAATGTAACACGCATGCTGCACCTTCCTTCAATACCAGATCCCCCAAAAGTCTGCATCCCACTGCATTAATCGTTGTGGAAGACATAAATGGTCAACCTGTAGAAGCAACAGCCCTGTTAGACACTGGTTCTAGTTGCAATTTAATAACTAATCGCTTATTCAACAAATTAAAGTTGAAAGCTTTACCCAAAAGAGTGCCACTTCAAGGCATCTTAGAGTCTCAAGCCCATATGCACAAGACTACAAACATTAAAATCAAGTCAAGAACTACGCTATGGAATTATGATACACAGGCTATTGTAATTCCAGAAATTTCTGCCAGCCAACTGCCAGATAATTATATTGATATTAAGAATTGGCAAATTCCAGCCAATCTCCCCCTAGCTAAGCCAAATTTCAACACACCACAGTGTGTTGACTTACTCTTAGGAGTAGAAGTTTATTCACAAATAATGCAGGATCGTATAATCAGTTCTCCTGATCATCCCACAATTCAAAATTCTCAGTTAGGATGGACCTTTTCTGGAAAGTTACCATCACTTAACGCTTCTATGCAAATGCATTTAACCTCAAGTCATCAAGATGACAATTTCTATCAAGCTAGCAATGACAATGTCACACGACTTGTCAATTTTTCTTCTCCAAGGCGTTTCAAAGGAAATCGCAGAAATCAAACTGTTAATGCCAATGCAAATAATGATATACAATATTCTGCATTTTTAAATGTTGATCAATCAATAAACGATCAACTGTCTAAGTTTTGGGAATTCGAAAGTGTAGCCAATAGTGCACCTTTCCCTCAAGACACACACTGTGAAACATACTTCACAGAAACTACCACAAGAGATCTTGACGGAAGATATGTCGTCAAGCTTCCCTTCAATGCCCCACCAGAATCAATAGGCAGCACCAAGCAGCAAGCCTATCAAAGATTCAACTCACTCGAGAAACGTTTGGAAAATGATGCTGAACGTTGCCAGCAATATGGTGATTTTATGACTGAATATCAGACCCTAGGCCACATGGAGCCAGCGGAATCTGGACAGCCTGAAACCTTTGATTACATAATCCCTCATCACCCGGTGATGAAACCGTCAAGTAGTACTACTAAACTAAGAGTAGTATTTGAGGCTTCTGCTAAATCAACGAACAAAAAGTCATTAAATGACATACTTTATGTAGGCCCTACAGTCCAACCAGATCTATTTTCCATACTATTACGATTCAGACTGAATCCTATTGCCTTTACTTCTGACATCGCTAAGATGTACAGACAAGTACTCATATCTCCTGAACAACAGCATTTCCAACAAATACTTTGGAGGGAACAACCTTCAGAGCCCATCAAGATTTTCAATCTTAAGACTGTGACTTATGGCACAGCACCAGCCGCATTTCTAGCAACTCGAGCCCTTAAACAACTTACAATTGACGAGGGTAAAAATTCTCCACTAGCTTCACACATAATAAATAATTCTACGTATGTCGACGACATAGTGGCAACCGCCTCTAATATTGAAGAAGCCCAGCAAATGGTTTCTGAATTAAACACTTTGCTTCCCATGGGTGGATTCCAACCTAGAAAGTGGAGTTCAAATCTGCCACAACTTCTAGAAAACATACCAGTCGAGTCAAGAGAAACTCTTGATAATCGCACATTTGGTGACTCAGATGCCAGCTCTATTAAAGCATTAGGCTTAATATGGCAACCATCTAATGATTTATTGCGAGTAGAAACATCCATAGATTCTTCTAAACCTTTTGTTAAGTGTACAAGAAGAACACTACTTTCTTGTATTGCGTCAATATTTGACCCCCTAGGCCTCATATCTCCCATAGTTGCACACTGCAAAATCATATTTCAATCCTTATGGAAGGAAACTACCTCCTGGGATCAACTTATACCTGAATCGATCGCCAAAAAATGACTGACGGTTCACAACCAACTACATTCAATTTTTCAAATTGCTATTCCTCGGTTTGCACTAATACCGAACGCCATTTCAATAGATTTGCATGGATTTTGCGACGCTAGCGAGCAAGCTTATGGCGCTTGCATCTATTTACGCTCTACCAATCAAGAGGGCGAAACTCAAGTATCCTTACTATGTGCAAAGTCTAAAATTGCACCTATCAAAGCGGTTACAATTCCCAGATTAGAATTGTTAGCTGCCCATTTATTATCCAAACTCACACACAATGTTTTGCCTACACTACAGCTCGACATTAATTCAGTAAATTTGTGGAGTGATTCCAATATAGTTTTGAGTTGGTTGAGTCGCTCTCAAACCACACTCAAAACATTTGTTGCAAATAGCGTTGCAGATATACAAGAGTATACTGCAGACTTTACTTGGCGACATGTATCATCAAGTGATAATCCCGCTGATTTGATATCTCGAGGTTCAACACCCGAGGATTTAATTCATAACGATTTGTGGTGGATTGGCCCAGAATGGCTGTCCAAGGACACCTCATACTGGCCAACCAATAACACACAAGCTATCTCAGAACCACTACCAGAAGTCAAGGTAGTAGCTCATATCACTACTGTTGATATTACCTTTCAATCTTGGTTTTCCAAGTTTTCTTACTTAAAATCTCTCCGCATTATGTGTTATGTATTAAGATTCATACATAATGCAAAACCTAATAACCAACGCCTTAGTGGATCTTTATCTCCTGATGAGATAAGTTCAATGCACTGCTGTGTAAAAAATGTCCAGCGTCAGGCATACGCTGAATAAATAAGACTATTGTCAGCTGGAAAGGAAATTCCAACCTCCAGTAAAATTCATAATTTATGCCCATTCTTGGATTCTGACAACATCCTACGTGTTGGCGGACGATTAGAAAGATCTAATCTTCCGTTTGAATCAAAACATCAAATGCTATTGCCATGTGATCATGGTGTCACAAAGCATTTAATTCACTATACACATTTTCAATTGCATCACGCAGGACCACAGCTTATTATTGCTCATCTCAGAGAAAGATTCTGGATTCCTTCAATCAGAAGAATAATAAGATCTGTAATAGGAAAATGTAACACATGTTTCCGCTTTAAAGCACAGCCTTTTCAACAAAAAATGGCTGACTTGCCTGCCGCCAGAATAACTCCAATACCACCATTTACAAATGTTAGTTTAGATTATGCTGGCCCATTTACAATAAAGTATGGTGGTCCAAGATCTAAAATTACTACCAAGACATATATTGCTCTCTTCGGGTGCATGTCCACAAAGGTAATACACTTAGAGTTAGTAACCACACTTACTTCTAAAGCATTTCTAGCTGCTCTGTCTAGATTTACAAGCCGCAGAAGCATTCCCCATTCGATTACATCCGACAACGGAACAACTTTCGTTGGAGCTTGCTTGTAATGATTTGAAACAGTTGACTGACTTATTGTCCTCTTCTGAATTTCAAGCTACTGTTAAAGATGCTACCTCACATCTCAGCCTTAACTGGCATTTCTTACCGCCTTACTCTCCTCATATGGGTGGATTGCATGAAGCTGCAGTACGCTCAGTCAAACATCACCTGAAGCGAATGGCTTCAGATCTTACTCTCACCTACGAAGAGCTATCGACTTTGTTGATCCAAATCGAAGCTATCCTTAATTCACGACCATTGCTCTCACTTCATGAAGAGATCGATGACTTCCAATATTTGTCTCCAGGACATTTTCTTGTGGGCAAACCACTTATTTCATTGCCATCTCCAGACTTGTCTGGAAGTTACACATTACGCTCTCAGTGGAAAACACTGCATAATTTTACTGTTGATTTGTGGAAGAAATGGTCTTCTGACTATCTTCACACACTCCAAAGGCGTTCCAAATGGAGCTCTAAATCTCAAATTGTATCCATTGGTACACCAGTACTTCTCATTGAAGACAATGTGCCACCCTTTAAATGGATTTTAGGCATAGTTGATCAAATTCACCCTGGATCTGACGGTCTCGTAAGAGTAGCTACTGTCAGAACTTCTTCAGGTCAATATAAGAGACCAATAGTGAAACTCGCCCCTCTTCCCATAAATGGAGAAGATTAATTATACTTAATAAATTATATATAACTTAAATTTTTTTTGTAGAAACTTCAAATAATTATAGATTTGTTCCATTATACATTCTCTTTGTTTGAATAATTATTTGAATAATTATTGCGGGCAATATGTATAATTACACAAAACTTGGAAGTAAAACTATGATTTTCGTAGCCAAAACATAGGCTTAAAATTACGACATTACATTAAAATTATTTTATTGTAGATCTTTTCACATTTATGTTCAGAGTTAATATTTGACACGTAGATTGCGATTCTGAACTTAGTTTTGCATAATCTATTATAATAAATATTATTTGAGCTAATTAAGATAGTTTGTAAGCAACCTAACCCCACATTCAAACCGTGCAATATTCACATTTGATATTCTTGTTCCACGGACTTTAGAATAATGTTAAAGTGTCTGGCATCATACTCATAGCTTTACATATTTAATATTGTTCCTTTAAAACAATTATTTGTTTATTAAAATAAATAATAAGTTTATTACATATATTTGCATGGTGACAGTCATTTGTCGTTGTGAAATCATTTCGTGAGTGTACTTCGATCTGACAATATATCGATATTTGCCTCGCTTTGATGTTCAATGTTGCCAATTTCCAGCAAAAAACTCACGTAGTTTTCTCAAACAAATATTCAAGTTTTTATTATTATATAGATTTTTTATATAGCTTTTATACTTGATTTATACTTTAAATCCATGGTATTATCGTCCATTGCATTTTAGTATCCTTTTCACGTCAGAATTACTTGTGACGCTTTCTCTTATAAATATAATTTTGCTAAGTTTATTTGGGATTTCCCTCACAAAGCCAGTACAACCGTTCAAGGCGTTCATTTAGTTAGTTCACACGTCGAGTCTGAAGGAGACAGTCGTGGTTCTCATTCATTCCTGCTTGGGAAAAAAGTATTCCCAGCATATCATCATCATCAGCATTCTACAGTGTCCAAGGATCTGGAAGCTGATTTTCAACTAGAATCTTCAATCCAGCAAGGATTTGAGTTTCATCTTTAAATCATCAATTTTCGGCTAAGAAATTTGATTATTAATTTATCATTCATCAAGAGCATCTCGTGGGCACGCTAACAACATAGCTTGTGACTCCTTATAAGTCTCTTATTTGAAGACAATCTTCAATTTCATCTATCTAACTTTTAATTGGAAACAATTCCAATTAATTATAATTAATTTCTGCGTGAAGGAAGAATTTCACTGTAAACTTTCTTTGTTCGCTTTGGGACGCTTTGCATAGGCAGGACAAGGTGACGTCATATAGACGCTTGCAATTTCACCATCTTCGTTTTCTTTGTGAACATTATTACAACACATTTCAAAGTGTTATTTAACTTAAATTACTGAAGGTCTTATATAATACATTCCTTTCAAATACAAACATAAAGAGAATTTTAAGGGATTCTGTGCAAGACTGAAGTAATTAATATTCACCTAACTTCAAGATTTATAGACAATAAACATTTTAAGTATTACACATCAGTAAGTGTACTTTACTACTCTACGGAGAATATTTTATCACAACCAATTTATAAACATTATTTGGAACTTTAATTTAAACTTTATTACAAACTGCTACAGTTTTAATTATTACCAGAACATTTTAACATCAAGAAATTTCGTCATCTCTTCAAGATCATCAACTCTTCAGGCATCAACTTCAACAATCTTTCAGTGTATTATAACCTCAGTGTTTTTTTTGTGTGTTAAAATAAATATCATTTATTCACCAGAACGTTATAAATTCTTGCTCTTTTTATGTATAGGCAAAGGCAAGGGTTTCAGAAATCTACAGTCCATTCTAACCTAATTTCCATTTCCAATCTACCTATAGTTTGGTACCTTGTGAAAGCTCCTTGAAATTACCTGCCTTTATATTTGGTCCTCCGGGCCGGATCTGTCCCATAGTGGCCTATGGAACTTTAAAACTATCAATCTTATTATAATTGGTCCTCCGACAAATATTTCCTAATTTTTCTGAAACCTGCGGGCAAGAATTTTGTAACGTAAGGTAAGTCAAACCCATTCTCCTGGCACGACCAGTATTTGAGAAATACAGCAGACACAGTGAAAAAGGGTTTCACAACACCTACTCATTTTTTATGTTGCATGAACACAAACACAAAAACAGTGGAAAGTGTAACACAACATACCACACATTATCTTGTACTAAAAATCTTGAAGTTTCTTTTCTCAATTCAATCCTAAAACGCGGGCAATATTGCACAATTAATTTAACTTCAATTTTATCAAGTAAGTTCAACTTGAATCATCAAAATGACTACTTTGGAGCAAACCCTTGCGGCTTTCAGAGCGAAGCGTACTCCAATAAAAGCAAGAATTACACGTCTTTGCAACCTCATACCTCAACTACTTGTAAATGATGAAGCGACCTATAATGATCTCTTAGATAGGAAAGCTAACCTAACACAACTCGTTGCTAGATTTGAAGATGTTCAGACTAACATAGAAGAGTTAGACTTTTCAGATGTAGAACAGGCATATAGAGAGGAAGTAGAAGATTCTATTCTTAAAGCCACTTCATACATAAATAAACTAGAAGCTAGTTATCTTAAATCTAAGGCTGATGCGGAAGCCGAGTTTAAGGAAAGACAAGCCCGTATCGAGGTAGAAGCTGCAGAAATTGCAGCACAAAAAGCCATACAGCAAAAAATCGATCACATCAACAGGCTAAATCGCCAGGTCATGTCCTATGCTCAATCTATTCATGAGTTTTAAATTCAGAATGAAGCAAATTTTCATGAAGCAATCAGTATGAGAACCATGTTTCTCCATTTATTTGATGCATATGAAGACTCAGCTTTGCAAGTCACCCCTGATGATTTTCAAGATATAGATGTTCAAAGACGAGAGATTGAAATAGCTTATCATCGAGCATTAGGTTTTCTTGATTCCTTGATTTCACAAAATAAGTCAAAATATCAACCAGAAAAATCATTTTCAAGGCACTCTTCGAGCAAAGGTTCCCATCATGCAGAACCTCAAACAATTCTTCCTAAACTTCCAGAAATAAAACTGCCCCAATTTGATGGTAATCCAATAGCTTGGGTAGAATTTAGGGATACTTTCATATCACTCATTCTAAGTAATAAACATATTACTAATATTGACAAGTTTCAATATTTGAAATCATGCCTCACCACAGAAACACTCTGTATAATTCAGAATATTCCAGTGTCAGATGCCACATTTGAAGTTGCCTGGAAAACACTCACGGAACGTTTTGACAATGATCGATTCATCATGAACACACATTTGGATCATTTGTTTACTACGCCTACTGTTGAACGGGACTCAGCAAATTCTCTCCAAAAATTTCTTGACCATTTTGTAAGTACTATGCACGCTCTCCAGTCCTTAAAGACTGACGTCAACCTAACAGACTTAATTGTCTCCAAGCTAATCTTAGATAGATTACCTCCAGCCTTCATTAAAGAATGGGAAAGTTCTATTAAACCTAATCAATTACCCACATTAAGTGAACTATTTGGTTTCTTAGAGTCGAAAGTGAGAGTCCTTCAGATGACAAATTTAGCAATAGGATCTCAAGCTAAATCTAATTCTACAAACAACTCTAATTCTACACACAATCGCCCCCCTCAAAAACCTGCTACTAATAATAATGTTGTTTCAAACAACAGCAATCAAAATAATCACAACTCCAGAACGTATAGTTCACGTCCTCTTTGTATTTGCTGCAGGCAAAATGTTACCCATGAATTGTATCAATGTGACAGTTTCAAAATGATGTCCCATGAGCAAAGAATGCGATTCGTCAATACTCATAAATCATGCCAAGTATGCCTTCAAACTAAAGGTCATAGTAGTGTATGTGGCGTATTCAAATGCCGCATTTGTGGTGAAAGACATAGTACAATGCTTCACAATCCTAATCAGCGGTCAAACGCACAACCAAATAATGTAACACGCATGCTGCACCTTCCTTCAATACCAGATCCCCCAAAAGTCTGCATCCCACTGCATTAATCGTTGTGGAAGACATAAATGGTCAACCTGTAGAAGCAACAGCCCTGTTAGACACTGGTTCTAGTTGCAATTTAATAACTAATCGCTTATTCAACAAATTAAAGTTGAAAGCTTTACCCAAAAGAGTGCCACTTCAAGGCATCTTAGAGTCTCAAGCCCATATGCACAAGACTACAAACATTAAAATCAAGTCAAGAACTACGCTATGGAATTATGATACACAGGCTATTGTAATTCCAGAAATTTCTGCCAGCCAACTGCCAGATAATTATATTGATATTAAGAATTGGCAAATTCCAGCCAATCTCCCCCTAGCTAAGCCAAATTTCAACACACCACAGTGTGTTGACTTACTCTTAGGAGTAGAAGTTTATTCACAAATAATGCAGGATCGTATAATCAGTTCTCCTGATCATCCCACAATTCAAAATTCTCAGTTAGGATGGACCTTTTCTGGAAAGTTACCATCACTTAACGCTTCTATGCAAATGCATTTAACCTCAAGTCATCAAGATGACAATTTCTATCAAGCTAGCAATGACAATGTCACACGACTTGTCAATTTTTCTTCTCCAAGGCGTTTCAAAGGAAATCGCAGAAATCAAACTGTTAATGCCAATGCAAATAATGATATACAATATTCTGCATTTTTAAATGTTGATCAATCAATAAACGATCAACTGTCTAAGTTTTGGGAATTCGAAAGTGTAGCCAATAGTGCACCTTTCCCTCAAGACACACACTGTGAAACATACTTCACAGAAACTACCACAAGAGATCTTGACGGAAGATATGTCGTCAAGCTTCCCTTCAATGCCCCACCAGAATCAATAGGCAGCACCAAGCAGCAAGCCTATCAAAGATTCAACTCACTCGAGAAACGTTTGGAAAATGATGCTGAACGTTGCCAGCAATATGGTGATTTTATGACTGAATATCAGACCCTAGGCCACATGGAGCCAGCGGAATCTGGACAGCCTGAAACCTTTGATTACATAATCCCTCATCACCCGGTGATGAAACCGTCAAGTAGCACTACTAAACTAAGAGTAGTATTTGAGGCTTCTGCTAAATCAACGAACAAAAAGTCATTAAATGACATACTTTATGTAGGCCCTACAGTCCAACCAGATCTATTTTCCATACTATTACGATTCAGACTGAATCCTATTGCCTTTACTTCTGACATCGCTAAGATGTACAGACAAGTACTCATATCTCCTGAACAACAGCATTTCCAACAAATACTTTGGAGGGAACAACCTTCAGAGCCCATCAAGATTTTCAATCTTAAGACTGTGACTTATGGCACAGCACCAGCCGCATTTCTAGCAACTCGAGCCCTTAAACAACTTACAATTGACGAGGGTAAAAATTCTCCACTAGCTTCACACATAATAAATAATTCTACGGATGTCGACGACATAGTGGCAACCGCCTCTAATATTGAAGAAGCCCAGCAAATGGTTTCTGAATTAAACACTTTGCTTCCCATGGGTGGATTCCAACCTAGAAAGTGGAGTTCAAATCTGCCACAACTTCTAGAAAACATACCAGTCGAGTCAAGAGAAACTCTTGATAATCGCACATTTGGTGACTCAGATGCCAGCTCTATTAAAGCATTAGGCTTAATATGGCAACCATCTAATGATTTATTGCGAGTAGAAACATCCATAGATTCTTCTAACCCTTTTGTTAAGTGTACAAGAAGAACACTACTTTCTTGTATTGCGTCAATATTTGACCCCCTAGGCCTCATATCTCCCATAGTTGCACACTGCAAAATCATATTTCAATCCTTATGGAAGGAAACTACCTCCTGGGATCAACTTATACCTGAATCGATCGCCAAAAAATGACTGACGGTTCACAACCAACTACATTCAATTTTTCAAATTGCTATTCCTCGGTTTGCACTAATACCGAACGCCATTTCAATAGATTTGCATGGATTTTGCGACGCTAGCGAGCAAGCTTATGGCGCTTGCATCTATTTACGCTCTACCAATCAAGAGGGCGAAACTCAAGTATCCTTACTATGTGCAAAGTCTAAAATTGCACCTATCAAAGCGGTTACAATTCCCAGATTAGAATTGTTAGCTGCCCATTTATTATCCAAACTCACACACAATGTTTTGCCTACACTACAGCTCGACATTAATTCAGTAAATTTGTGGAGTGATTCCAATATAGTTTTGAGTTGGTTGAGTCGCTCTCAAACCACACTCAAAACATTTGTTGCAAATAGCGTTGCAGATATACAAGAGTATACTGCAGACTTTACTTGGCGACATGTATCATCAAGTGATAATCCCGCTGATTTGATATCTCGAGGTTCAACACCCGAGGATTTAATTCACAACGATTTGTGGTGGATTGGCCCAGAATGGCTGTCCAAGGACACCTCATACTGGCCAACCAATAACACACAAGCTATCTCAGAACCACTACCAGAAGTCAAGGTAGTAGCTCATATCACTACTGTTGATATTACCTTTCAATCTTGGTTTTCCAAGTTTTCTTACTTAAAATCTCTCCGCATTATGTGTTATGTATTAAGATTCATACATAATGCAAAACCTAATAACCAACGCCTTAGTGGATCTTTATCTCCTGATGAGATAAGTTCAATGCACTGCTGTGTAAAAAATGTCCAGCGTCAGGCATACGCTGAAGAAATAAGACTATTGTCAGCTGGAAAGGAAATTCCAACCTCCAGTAAAATTCATAATTTAAGCCCATTCTTGGATTCTGACAACATCCTACGTGTTGGCGGACGATTAGAAAGATCTAATCTTCCGTTTGAATCAAAACATCAAATGCTATTGCCATGTGATCATGATTTCACAAAGCATTTAATTCACTATACACATTTTCAACTGCATCACGCAGGACCACAGCTTATTATTGCTCATCTCAGAGAAAGATTCTGGATTCCTTCAATCAGAAGAATAATAAGATCTGTAATAGGAAAATGTAACACATGTTTCCGCTTTAAAGCACAGCCTTTTCAACAAAAAATGGCTGACTTGCCTGCCGCCAGAATAACTCCAATACCACCATTTACAAATGTTAGTTTAGATTATGCTGGCCCATTTACAATAAAGTATGGTGGTCCAAGATCTAAAATTACTACCAAGACATATATTGCTCTCTTCGTGTGCATGTCCACAAAGGTAATACACTTAGAGTTAGTAACCACACTTACTTCTAAAGCATTTCTAGCTGCTCTGTCTAGATTTACAAGCCGCAGAAGCATTCCCCATTCGATTACATCCGACAACGGAACAACTTTCGTTGGAGCTTGTAATGATTTGAAACAGTTGACTGACTTATTGTCCTCTTCTGAATTTCAAGCTACTGTTAAAGATGCTACCTCACATCTCAGCCTTAACTGGCATTTCTTACCGCCTTACTCTCCTCATATGGGTGGATTGCATGAAGCTGCAGTACGCTCAGTCAAACATCACCTGAAGCGAATGGCTTCAGATCTTACTCTCACCTACGAAGAGCTATCGACTTTGTTGATCCAAATCGAAGCTATCCTTAATTCACGACCATTGCTCTCACTTCATGAAGAGATCGATGACTTCCAATATTTGTCTCCAGGACATTTTCTTGTGGGCAAACCACTTATTTCATTGCCATCTCCAGACTTGTCTGGAAGTTACACATTACGCTCTCAGTGGAAAACACTGCATAATTTTACTGTTGATTTGTGGAAGAAATGGTCTTCTGACTATCTTCACACACTCCAAAGGCGTTCCAAATGGAGCTCTAAATCTCAAATTGTATCCATTGGTACACCAGTACTTCTCATTGAAGACAATGTGCCACCCTTTAAATGGATTTTAGGCATAGTTGATCAAATTCACCCTGGATCTGACGGTCTCGTAAGAGTAGCTACTGTCAGAACTTCTTCAGGTCAATATAAGAGACCAATAGTGAAACTCGCCCCTCTTCCCATAAATGGAGAAGATTAATTATACTTAATAAATTATATATAACTTAAATTTTTTTGTAGAAACTTCAAATAATTATAGATTTGTTCCATTATACATTCTCTTTGTTTGAATAATTATTTGAATAATTATTGCGGGCAATATGTATAATTACACAAAACTTGGAAGTAAAACTATGATTTTCGTAGCCAAAACATAGGCTTAAAATTACGACATTACATTAAAATTATTTTATTGTAGATCTTTTCACATTTATGTTCAGAGTTAATATTTGACACGTAGATTGCGATTCTGAACTTAGTTTTGCATAATCTATTATAATAAATATTATTTGAGCTAATTAATATAGTTTGTAAGCAACCTAACCCCACATTCAAACCGTGCAATATTCACATTTGATATTCTTGTTCCACGGACTTTAGAATAATGTTAAAGTGTCTGGCATCATACTCATAGCTTTACATATTTAATATTGTTCCTTTAAAACAATTATTTGTTTATTAAAATAAATAATAAGTTTATTACATATATTTGCATGGTGACAGTCATTTGTCGTTGTGAAATCATTTCGTGAGTGTACTTCGATCTGACAATATATCGATATTTGCCTCGCTTTGATTTTCAATGTTGCCAATTTCCAGCAAAAAACTCACGTAGTTTTCTCAAACAAATATTCAAGTTTTTATTATTATATAGATTTTTATATAGTTTTTATACTTGATTTATACTTTAAATCCATGGTATTATTGTCTATTGCATTTTAGTATCCTTTTCACGTCAGAATTACTTGTGACGCTTTCTCTTATAAATATAATTTTGCTAAGTTTATTTGGGATTTCCCTCACAAAGCCAGTACAACCGTTCAAGGCGTTCATTTAGTAAGTTCACACGTCGAGTCTGAAGGAGACAGTCGTGGTTCTCATTCATTCCTGCTTGGGAAAAAAGTATTCCCAGCATATCATCATCATCAGCATTCTACAGTGTCCAAGGATCTGGAAGCTGATTTTCAACTAGAATCTTCAATCCAGCAAGGATTTGAGTTTCATCTTTAAATCATCAATTTTCAGCTAAGAAATTTGATTATTAATTTATCATTCATCAAGAGCATCTCGTGGGCACGCTAACAACATAGCTTGTGACTCCTTATAAGTCTCTTATTTGAAGACAATCTTCAATTTCATCTATCTAACTTTTAATTGGAAACAATTCCAATTAATTATAATTAATTTCTGCGTGAAGGAAGAATTTCACTGTAAACTTTCTTTGTTCGCTTTGGGACGCTTTGCATAGGCAGGCCAAGGTGACGTCATATAGACGCTTGTAATTTCACCATCTTCGTTTTCTTTGTGAACATTATTACAACACATTTCAAAGTGTTATTTAACTTAAATTACTGAAGGTCTTATATAATACATTCCTTTCAAATACAAACATAAAGAGAATTTTAAGGGCTTCTGTGCAAGACTGAAGTAATTAATATTCACCTAACTTCAAGATTTATAGACAATAAACATTTTAAGTATTACACATCAGTAAGTGTACTTTAATGAACTATTAAATACACAAAAATATAATTCAGATCAATTTTATAAAAACTTTTATGTACCGCTAATTTAATTTTGAGCATAAACTGATTTTTGCTAGAACCAATAGCTTTTGTGTGCTTAGGGAAAACTGCAAGAAATGAATTCAAAAGTGCCCCCCACCCCCCGCTCACTCCCTATCCATGGAGAATTTTACTATGTTGTTTAGGACACTTCCCCCCACATCTCTGCTAAATTTCAAAACTACATTATTTTTTTGTCCCTGTTTTTCCTTTCTTGCTTGGAATAAAATGTATTTTCCATTACATGTCCTGTGCTTGTACCATGATCAGATTTTTAATAAATTCAACTTTAATGGTTATGTGATATTTCTCCACTTGTTTCATAATGTAAATACACAATATACAGTACCCCTAAATATAGAGAAAGTGCGATGTACGATTTTCTTTTGAAATCTCGAAATTTGATCGAAACTTAAATTGTTATAACTTTTGAATATTTGAAGACAAAATAACAAATGACTACTCACTTTACAGTGATTTATTTCCCTACAACTTTTTTCATGAGAACATTGCTGTATACCTAAGGGATGAAGCGCTGAAAGACAAAGTGTGCCGAAAAGCGCGAGGCGAAAGAGCTTTTTTCGAAAATTTGTTATATTCGTTGGCGGATATCTCGAAAACTATTGGAAATAGGAAGAAATGTGCAGAATCAAACTTGTAGGAAATGTTATCAGCTTTAATTTTGTGTATAACAATTTTTCCTCTACGATGCACCATTATTTAGATATAAGCGAAAAACCTAAAAATGGGACCTTCTGCGGGCCCCCCTACCCCCCGCTCACCCCCACCTTCGGGGACTGGACTATTACATTAGTTTACTCTTTTGAAGAGTCATGAATAAAATGTTTAATACGAGGGTTGGTCAATAAGTAAGGTCTCCAACACTCTAGCCCAAGCTCACAACGTCGGACGAGAGATTTGGCACCACTGCCATGTCCCGCTATCTCTCCTCTTTCAAACAAGCCATTGATGAAGCAGCTAAACCTTTTAGAGTCCAAGGTAGAGCTGTTTGAAATGGATCTCACTATTTCCATCCCCGCCAAGTGATCCTACGCGAAGTCATACGGTTTCCTACTGCAAAAAAGTTCCGCCGATTGAAATTCACAGACAGCTTTGCGAAGTTTATGGGGAGGGATGTATGGACATAAAAAATGTGCGTAAATGGGTTCGTGAGTTTAAACAGGGCCGGACAAATATTCATGATGAAGAACAAGTGGGAGACCAACAACAGCCGTCACAGATGAGATGGTGGCAAAAGTCGATGAATTGGTGCGACAAGATTGACGCGTCACTACTCGTGAACTTTGTTTATTGCTTCCTGACATTACTAAAGGTTCCATACAGACCATTTTGAGTGACAAATTGATGTTCCATAAGGTTTGTGCGAGGTGTGGTCGCGGAGGCCACACTTGGTGGGGACGGAAATTGGAAGATCCATTTCAAACAGCTCTTCTCGGACACTAAAATGTTCAGCGGCTTCAGCAATGGCTCGTGTGAAAGAGGAGAGATAGCGGGACATGGCAGTGGCAGCAAATCTCTCGTCCGATGTTGTGAGCTTGGGCTAGAGTGTTGGAGACCTTACTTATTGACCAACCCTCGTATGTTTAAAAAGCAGTAACAGCTTAAAAGTGGCCCCTTCAAATCTGCCGCCCTAGGCAGCTGCCTAGTCTGCCTAGGCTTAAATACGGCACTGTGTAAAGTGTAAAAATTAAGATAATGTTACCTCATCACATCTGAAGAATACTCAACCCAAATAAAATGTAATTAGTACACTCATGTAACTTTCTTTACCCTAAGCATAGGTAATACTCCTTTCTCACTTCACATTCTGATACAGAATAAGAGGCCATATTGCAAAGAGTGTGTTTTCAGTTGTTTCAACCTAATGCAAGACATCATTGTTCACAGGAAAGACTGAGTTTCTACAAATAATGGGTTGCTTCATAGAATTTTAAAAAAATGAAATAAAAGTTCTAGCTCTTAATTAAGCATCTCAAGTACAAAATTTACTTAAACAAAATTGTTTGTGCCATTTTCGAGAAAATTGCAAAAAACAATATTTTCTTATGTAAAGTGGCTTTGAAAGTAAGATACTGTCATCACCAGTCTTCGTGTCAAATGCTCAAAAGATAACTAACCCAAATATAATTGTTTTCATGGGGCTAGGCTGTTCATAGACACACAGACTTCATGGACACACAAACAGACATGTTTATGGAAATAGTATTTTTTGGATTGAGGGAACCTCAAAACTTTTATTAATGTTAGAATTAATCTTCAAAATCGGGGGTTGAACACAATACTTCCTCTATCTTACAGTACTAATGGTACAAGCAGAAGAAGTAAAAAAATGTTTTAACAAAGTCTGAGAGAAAACAATACTCTCACTCTTATAGTTTTATAGACAAAAATAATTACTGAATATCGTTTATTACTTTTTATTAGTTTTACATATTTCTGTCCATTATTTGCATTCAATATTTTAGTTTATGACTGTTAAAATGGACCACGTTATATTACAATTAAACTAGAAGATACTGTTTGCTATGCATAATTTCTAGCATGAGGAACAAATTGGCTTTATGAACTCTGTGAATTATGTGACTGCTGTCAACATTTTTGTGGGCTCGGTTTGGTTACCGATTTGCCAGAGGAAATTAATAAATGTGTCTTTTAAAATATGTGAGATTTAGAGGTAGATAGGTTGAAGAGGAGGTGAGAGGAAGAAGACAGGAAAGGAAGAGAAGAAGAGAATAAGGAAGAAATAATTCTTTCTGTTTCATCAGTTGCTCAAAAGATGGTGCTACCGTCGCTGCTAGTAGTTCAAATGCCACTGCTAGGGGAGGGAGTTGGAGTGAGGGACTCACATGGGGCGTAAAGGTCTGTTTTCCCTAGGGTGAAATACCTAGGCTGAGTTATATGGTAACCAAAGTACACGGAATTGCACCTGATCAATAGACTATGAGAGTTTAAGCATATGGGATACAGAATATGTTTGAATGGGTGTACCACCACTGAGCCAGTTTCCCTTTCCCTTCCTCTCCAACCAAGCTCCAGCACTCGGACTGCTGTATGAGGAGGTTTGAGCAGTCTGCAGCACAAGCCAGCACAACTGTTCTTTGGGATGGTGACTGGAATAATCAGTATAAATTACGCAATTTTAGGTTATAAGTGTCCACTTCTTTACAATTTCTGTTATATTTCAAGTACTTTTAGCAACAAACTGATCTTATATAGCCTAATTATGAATTCAATAGTTTCTAAAAATATATTACAACCTACATATGACCGTTTTTGTGTTTTCTTTATGCAATGTGATAATACCCCTGGAAGTATAAGCTTATACAAACTTATAACTGCTGACATTAGAATATAACTTATTTTGAGGGCAGTCAAACGTAAATTATATACACTACCCACGCAGCACGATATGTATAATATACGTATATTTTAGAGCTACATATATATCTTACGTTTGGTCAAAGTCAAAACGTAAATTATACGTATATTTTATGTCCAATATATACATGTATAAAAACTGTTGTAATTTAATCCTGTTTTATATTCATAATATATCAAAATTAAAGTTACTGTTACATAAGTAGGATTAAATATAAAACAAAATCGATTTGATTGTTCATTTGTAACATCAAAATTACGTACCAACTATACGTAAATTTTACGTCTAGAATTGGACATTGTAAACACCGGTTTATTGTGTTTTACTCTAGTAAATCGATTTGGTTAAATTAAGGGAACGCAATAAGATTTACTCACGCTAATCAGAAATTAATTTAAAAAATGGTTTAAAATGATTACATCCGTACATTCAGTAGGACTATTTTTTATGACTGGCGGCCATCTTGTCTGTGACGTCAGCAATGTAGATCTGATTCAAGGTTGTATCTGTTGGCTGTTGGTGGTTGTGTATAAGTTTCTCTTTTATAGTGTTTTATTAACAAGAAATTGTGTGTGGAGAGAATTGCACTGTTCTGTTGCAACTACTCCCTATGTATATAACATAGAAACGAAGAATAAATGTACATGTGTGTGTATTTAAAGCTGACGAAATATTATGCAACGTGCAGTGATCTGTAGGGTAATACCCTAGATCCTAGAATACATTTCCTAATTTAGGCCTACCTGAATGTTTGTGAAGACCTGGTCCTTCATGTAGAAGATTAAATGAGGCAGAAGAAAAACATTTACACATAAAACAGTACTGGTAAGTCCCTGTGCAAGATTTGTTTCACATACATAAATTGGCCTATCATAACCTCAACGACTTGCAAACTGATTTATAATACAGATGCTGTGGTAATTAGCTCTGATCATAATAATTTACGATAACGCTGCCAAAGTATTTCTTAATTGTTTCAGGAATTCACAATGCCTAGGTGCTGTAGTGTTGCTGGCTGTAAAAGTAACTACAAGTCACAACATGAAAGTGTTAGTACATTTTCTTTACCAAAAGACGAAGAACTTAAGAAGACATGGCATAGAAAGATTCCTACAGACTTTACAGGGGTAAGCAAGCCTGTTATTTGTGTGAAGCATTTTCCTGAAGAGAGTGTGATAAGAACAGAGACATTTGTAGTTAACGGTGAAATAAAAACATTTCCTAGAACTTGCCCTAAACTGAAACTTGGTGCAGTACCATCAATATTTCCTAATCTGCCTGAATACTTGTCAAGACCATGCAGAAGATTAATTGATGCAGAAGAAGAAAATTTAAACCAAGCAGTTGCAGAAAGCTTAAAAGAACTTAAAAGTTATGCTGAATGACAAGCTCTGCATTGTTTGGAAGATGTGATGCAGTACTTCCTAAGTGTAACAGAAGGACTTAAAGGTCAGTGGATTAGCATAATGGCAGTAGAAAGGCTAGTGCTGTGCTTAATGGATGTTAATGATGATGTTCCGAAGATTCTTGATTCAGTGTGTGTTATGAGCGATCTCAGTGTTTTGCTTACAATAAATAATTGCAAAATACCTCAGCAAGAAGTCCCAAAAAACTGCAAGATAGTAAGCACAAAAAGTGTTCTTGATGACATTTTTAGTTATTGATATCTCATGTATTGATAGTATATGTAAAATGTATGTGAGCAGTGTACATTTATGAACCAAAGGCCCTATATAGGCTACATAAATTATATATAAAATATACGTTTGATAGATCATCTTGACATATTTTTTAAGTATAGATATTGTACATCAATAGTATGTATGCGATTGTAAGTATAATTGATATATATTAAATGTCTGTATTGACATTAATAGACGTACGATATACATCAAAAAGTGGGACATTTGAGCGTATATTATACGTAGATTTTATTTAACCAATATGTGTGATATACATTACCTAGATCTAGGGATAACGCAATTTTTACATATATTTTACGTATGTGTGCTGAGTGGGTACATTCTTACCTATTAACAAGTTGTTTTATTCCTTCATGACCATACATGAGAACTTGTTATTCAAACTTGCCACACGATGAAACTTCAGCAACTAACTGTTGTGTATTGGCACTCAAACGGGAAATGGGCCGAGGTACTACCAGGTAAGCAAGGTTCTAGGAATGCGCAGTGGCTCATATCAGCAACTTGGATATTTTAGTAGGTCCGCTTTTTTTCCCCCAACCTGTACATATCCATAGAATTCTGCTAGGTAGTTATCATTTTTGGTATGCAGGTCTCAATTTAAACAAACAAAATTAGATCAATGATACTTGGCTCGTCAACGGCGTAGAAAGATTATGTACCAAATTAATGCTCACATTCTATTGACTTAAATGGATGGCGGCTATAGTGGCGGCTCTGTTTCAGTCAAAACGGTGGGATATTCAAAGCCAACCCTTGACACCTAATAATGTTCAATGCTGAGCGTATTATAATATATTTTACACAAAAATTTTACTCTTTCAGCAAACTGTACTTGAATAAATGTATATTTATTAACTATTAAGTTTCAACTTGCTCTAAGATTGTACATTAATGAATGCCTTTTAATAATAGTAAACGTAAAATGCGCCCAATGTGCAGTAAGATGATTAATTTAAATACTGAATGACTTTTACTTGCAATAGATTTGTTCCTATAGCCATGACATGTATTGCCATGAGCCACAACATGTGCGCTGAAAAATGACACTGTGTGCATACACCGTTTAGCGAAACTGACAATGTATGCATACATTCTAGTACTTGGAAGTACATGACATTACTGTAGGAACAAACATATTGTCTCTATCTAAAATTCTCTTCAAATAATTCAATTTGAATGCATTTAAATAGTTAGGCCTATTTGTTGCATATTATTTACATTACCAGCACTGGGTGTAGAAAATTTAAGTTTCCACCATCATAGCTTGAATGGAAAATGAATGAAAACACTATCGTAGAAAAACAGGTTGTGACATGACCATCTCTCAAACCCAGTTACATCATACTTGTACCAATACCATCATTATTGTAACTGTGGAAAATCTACTCTTTAAACTGACTGTGTCCCCTTGTGTCATATATTTTTGTTATGTATGTACTCTTTTCAAAATGCACAATATACAACACCGGTACCACTATTTCAAGCCATAATTATCAGAAGTCCGTTTTATTATTATTATTATTTTAAATATATTTTAATATCTTTCCTTGAATGTATTTGTAAGTAGGATTTGCGAGGGATTGTTTGGATGGAGTTACTTATTTTTATTTATTTTATTTTAACGTTGCATTCCATGGTTCCAGAATAAGTATTGAGACTTAGGGTGTAGGACATGTCAAGATTTATTATTCAGACATTCACACATACACATACCAGTTAGCACAGAATAGGGTTGAATAGCAGGCTCATGTAAGAGCGGCAATTTACTTTCGGATTCCATAAAATGGATAATATTCCTTTAACTCGCTTAGGAATCGTCTATTGCCATTGAGTAAGTAAGTAAGCACATTTCTTCATATAAATTTATACTGGTACTGAAGAGTTAAAAAATAGTGTTTTTTTTTCATTGTATTCAAATCTTTGAAAAAGTAATTTGAATAATGGTGGTCAGGTAAAAATAAATACAAAAAGGGTTCTTGCAATTAGCTAAATACTTTGAACCCCATATCATAAAATCTATTACTTCTAAGGCTCTAAAAGATTTGTATAACACATAGACCTTAATTTTGTCCTCCTGTTTTGCATGGAATAATTCTGATATAATTCCCAAGTGCATTCAATTGTCCCAAACAAGGATGGATACAAAACCTTGTCAAATACCCATGATATAACCACGCATACAACATACTACACCCTTGCATACTTTAGCAACCAAACAACCTGGTTGATAGTGTCTAGATTTTCCTGATCTCAAGCCCCACATTCCCCTTTGCTGCCTACTCTATCGCAAAGTATCTAACCAAACATCTTATCTACAACATTGAGTAGGCATATGGGTCTATAACATGGTGTTCAACATGCAGTGTTAAGAGATATTGCTTTTGAGTTTGTGATGTGTTTACCTAAATGCAATCACAATCAATATAGGCTAATGATTTTAAAAAAATAAATAAATAACGCTTGGATAACAATATAGAGAGGATATCTTGAATCATCAGTAGTCATGGAGTACTGTATTGGCCCGAATATAAGACGATGTTTTTTTCCCTGAAAATGTGCTTTTAAAAACTATACTCGTCTTATACGTGCACCTTAAGACTCAACAACTCTGCAACCCTGAATGCAGCTGGGCACGTGGGCAACAGGTATCCCCAAGCAAGCAAGTGACGTGCGTCCGACTCAAGGTCAAAGCCGCACGAAAATTACCGAACTTTACCGAACTTCGTGCTTCTGTTTGTACTTCACCAGGTCCTTCTGATCCTGACTGCACAGTTATAGAGTAGGATTACTCCCACAACGTCTCTGCCCTTGAAGACTAACCCAGCCAGCGAGCTTCTCGTTACGTCTCGATATCAAGATGTGCGGATTCGCTGCGCGTAAGATCAGTGAGCCACTGCTGGGCAGAGAGTAAAGATCATGCTGCTGTAATAGTTGAGTAGAGGGATAATGCCGCAGAGACAGACAGAGACAGACAACACGTGGAGTGGGATAGCCAATCAGGGTGCAGCTACCTCCCCTAGGAGGGAGCTCTACGAATGGTGAGACTCGCTCCTAAGGTATATACTTAAAAACCCAGAGACTTTGTGGAGGTAATCCTACTCTACTTGCCTGCGCATCTCTTATCCACGCGTAAATCTTTTGTTTGACCACCAGTCATGGCAGACGATGTGGAAAAGAAAGCATCTTCATTGTCTCAATGCGTAAATAAAGGCGAGAGAAGCAGTTACGACATGAACTTCAAAATTCTGTTTTATGTGAAGCAAAATGTATTAATAAGCTATTTTATTTATTTTTTCGTAACTACCCTTCAAAAATTCAGGGTCGTCTTATATTCGAGGTCGTCTTATTTTCGGGCCAATACGGTAACTTAGTATCAAAGTGTATTATGGGATAACTATGATTTTTCTAAACTATGATGTGTAAAGATGGGGTTCCCAGACATCCCGTAAACTATGGGAACATCCCTTTTTTTGCTAATGCATCCCATTGTCCCGAAAGGAGACTTCAGGACATGTTTGTGTCCCGTATTTTAATTTTTTCACTGTACGATTTAGTTTTTATTCTCAAAGAAAGGTCCAGAAAAAAACTGGGATTTATAACCGTTGGTTAGTTAGGCCACAAGTTGGGCAGCTAATTTATAACTGTTCGTTGGGTGATGAAATGATTAACGTCAAAATGGGTGCCAATTTATAACTGTTCGTAATGTTGGGTGCTAATTTATGACTGTTGGGTGCCAATGTATAATTGTCAGTAGGGGTCGTTGAATATATTATGTCCGGCTATTTCTAACTCAGTTGATAGAGCGAGATCTCTTTCAGGGTCGTGCTCGACGAAAACTAAAATAGGATATAAGATGAAGGGATTATAGGTCGTAAAAATGAAGTCTATTGATAATGAACTTGAATAATATTTGTAAGTTTATTTTGTCCGAAAATCTTTCACTTAATTTGTTAAGTTCTTAAAATGTCTGGAGGAAGAATACAGTAATGTCTTTATCTATTTGCTTCGTCGTCGCCAAAATCACTTTAGGTTATATTATTATACTTATAACATCTGCACGTTTTATTGCAGGAATTTTAGGTTATATATCTTATGGCGGTATTTATTCGTTTAACTTTTCAATACGAAAAATAATATCTATAATCTTGTCTTATTCCAATATATATATCTTTATCCTCGACCGTATTATTTAAAAGTCGGTATAAAATTAATATTCGTACTTGTTACTGTTTCACTGTATATTTCTAACTCCGGTTTAGTCTATAAAAGTTACGTCCGTCGCTGTTGAATAGATGTCTTCAAGTCTCTGTTGGTCGCTCCTGTTCGTGTTAATATGTTTCGGTGTTAAAATATTCTAGCCATTCCATTGGTTCTGTCAGTAGGTTTTGTCTCTTGTGATTGGAAATTAGCTAAGTCGTCTGCTAGTGTTTGAAATATTTGTCGTTAAAGTGGGTTGAGGTTTGGGGAGAAACGTATCCATCAACTTGACTTTAATAGCTGGCGACAGTGGACTTTTCCAGACAAAAAGCCACGCCTTCACTTCATTGTATTCCCTTATTTAGTTAATAATTCATAAAGTAATTGTCACTATTGTCTGTTATAAGTGTAGTTGTATTGCTTTCTTGATTCCGCTTTGAATGATGTAATTTTCTATGTTGTCGTGTTAATAATTAATCGTTTGATTAATTATTTGTAATTGCTGGTAATGTCTTTTGATTCAGATGGTCATGTTGTATATCAAATTGTTCGTGTAAATGTCCTCTGTCTTGTCATGTAATTTGTTTTATGGTCATTGTAATAGTCTAGGCGTAATGGTAGTTTTTAGTAGTCGATAATGTTGCGGGAAGTTCAAATATTGTCCGTGAAATGTATTTTCTTATATTTGATTCCTCTTTTTATATAAGTCCATATGAACTGATCGGTTACAGATTACAACACTGGTTAACAGTTGCCAGCTTTATTGCAATTTGTGGGACCATTTGGAATACACTTTGTAAAAATATGACCATGCTTGAGTGTGTTGGTTGGCTTTGTTGTTTTTGAAACCCATGCTGCTATATCTTTGTCACTGTTGCTTCAGTGATTGATTTAGAAAATGACGAAATGGAAATGTGAATTTACTGATGGGTTAAATGCTCAGTTTTCATTTCTGAAAGATAAAAATTGGATGGTGGTGCATTGTTTAGTGCCAAGCATGGAGGGAAGTCTGATATGCATGTTGCCACGAAGAGAGACAAATCTGCGTCTCAAGCTGCTACAAATGTAAAAGTTAGTGATTTCTTAGTGAAGAAAGTGATTGGTGAACTGGGAGAAAGACATTGCAAAGTAGCTCCTTCCAATGTGTTCTTAATGAAACTTCATTCCTCCGTAAACTGGGCCAACTTTAGCCCTTGGGGGCAACTTTGTCCCACACAGAGGATAAAAGTTAATTTTTTTCTTTTTGTAGAGGTTACATAAAAGATGACAGAATGAACTGTGGCATAATAACTATGCTATTTTCTGGAGAATCTGTATGGATTACTAGGAATATTTTTCACTATCCTTTCATGGTGGTAGATCTGTCACAATTAGAATCAGCTGTTTTGTGGAGGGTAGATTGTGTGAAAACTTTATAGGCTATGGGCCTGGATTTGAATAAAAAAATTGCAGTAAGTATCAAATTATTTACTTTATATATTTATAAAAAACGTGGCATTTTAATAAAGCTTGATTTTAAATATATATGTTTTTTATTCATTCTAATTCATACCATGTATCATTTTAGAAGTAATTTGGGACAACTTTGTCCCAGACCAAAGTTGCCATAGTTTTTTCATCAAAATTGTGTTGTGCTTGTTTTTTAGGGATTTTCTCTCAAAACACATGGGAAGCAACAGAAATGGGGAAATAGAGGAAGGGAAGCAGGAGAAAGCTAGGGCATTGGGAATACAAAAAATTATTCTGACCATAAGTTACAAAAATGTTTGCAAGATATAATAGAAGCTTGTCTGTCACAGAGGCAAGCAGCAAAGCATTGGAATGTTGAGTCTGGAAAAGGAATCACTCCTGCAGACTTAGATACTGGTATTACTATTCCAGTGATTGTCTCAGAACCGAAGAAGAAGAGAACGAGGGGAAGGCCGAGGATACCAGTAGTGGTATATGACATCACCTCTAGCGAGGACTCTCATTTCAGTGTTGATGACACTACAAGCAATGATTCAGAATGTGGGAAAGAGGACTTTGACCACGAGTGCCCAGCTCATGAAGCTGATGATTTATGGAAGGAAAATGACTATGTTGCAATCAACTACAGAGGAAGACTCTACCCAGGCAGAATTGTTGATTTTGCCATGCAAGATGGGATAAAAAAAAAATTAAAGTCAAGTGTATGGAAAAACAATGAAGTTCTGGAGATGGCCAAAAGTAGGGCAAGAGGACATAATGGCTTATGATTTTGCTGATATGAAAACAAGAATAGATGATCCCATATCAATCAGGAGAGGATACTATTCTGTCGCTAAACTGAAAAGTTTCATTTCTTTTTATAATTTTGTAAGTTTTTAGTTTTTATTGGGTTGTTTTTTGTGTTTCACTATTCTAGTTACTAGCATTTCAATAAGTACTGTATAATATACTTTTTATATTCCCAGTATAGCCTAAGCATTATTTTTTAGATTATTTTCTCAATAAAACATTATCACTTTTTGAATAAAATGTTGCATAAAATTTATTTTCCTATTTTTTGTGTGATAATTTCACTTGTAAAATGTGATTTGAATGGGTCACATTTTCACTTATGCACAACATTGGTCCAGTGATCAAAATGTAGTCTTCAAAGAAGAAAAATTGTAAGTGGGCTAAAGCTGTCACGTGATGGGGCAACATTGGCCCATTTAAAAAATATTCACAGAAACTATAGGAAACAATAGTAATTACCCATTGTGAATACTGGTCTATCTATGTATAATTCTCTACCAGCCTATATAAAGAACCTACCCACTACTCAATTTAACAAAACTTTAAAAAAATTCTTGTTAAAATACTGTTTTTATAGTGTAGAAGAGTTTTATGGAAGAACAAAAACTCATGTGAGTGACGTCAACCTTTAAATTTCCTATAATTTTTAAGACTAATAATTTACCATGTTAAAATATCCGACTGAGTCATTACTTTAAAAAAAAAAAAAAAAAAACGAATTAACTCATAATATGTTAAGTCAAAGATGTTGTGTATGTGTATTTATTAAGTGCCAGTATGGTACTTTATGAGATTGTGTGGTGGACGAAAAAATGTCTGTCCGTCTGTCTGTCCGTCTGTCCGTGTGTCTGTACGCACCATAACTCAAATACGCTTTTTCGGATTTTCATGAAACTTGGAAAACACATTTATAATGTCCATGGGAAGAACCCTATTGATATTGAACCAAATCGGTTCACCGGTACCGGAGTAATGCCCAATTTAGTGCCTATTTTAATAGATTATGGCGCCTTTCTAATAGAAAGGCGCCATCACTCAAATACGCTGTATCGGATTTCCATGAAACTTGGTATACCCATTTATGACGTCCATAAGAAGTGCCTTATTGAATTTGAACCTAATCTGTTCACCGGTACCGGAGTAAAACCCAATTTAGTGTATATTTTAAAGACGCGGTAACTCAAATACGCTTTACCGGATTTTTATGAAACTTGGTATACACATTTATAATGTCCATGGGAAGACGTCTATTCATAATGGATAAAATCGGTTGACCTGTTTCGGAGTAATGCTCAATTTAGTGTCTATTTTATGGTAATATACGTATTCGAAAGAATTTATAAAAAAATGAAAATCAGTTATCTTGACAACATAGCCTATTGTTTTACTGTGATCGTATAAGGCCTTGGAAATTAAAATACAGGTAGCTATGACAAAAAACATATTGATTTACATGCGCTTATCCAACTAGACCGTTAAAATGACCCAGGTGGCCGAGATGGTAGACCTTTCTTCTTCCGTAAGCCCTGCTTAATGAATAAATCTGGAGCTTAACTTGGAAATCAATTTAAAAAAAAACACATTCTGCATATCATAATTGCAGTCATAACTGATTAAAAAAAACATACTGGCACTTTGTTACATCAGTTTACCTGATTTTATTTTTCTGTATAATTATGCTTATTATGTGTATGTATTTTTGCATTTTGTGTGTATGTATGTATGTATGTGCGGATGTATGTATTTTTGTGTGTATATATTTAAATTCAAGTAGTCATTAAAATGATATAAATTTTTTTGTTTACTGTACAACTTCATTACTTTAAAAACATTATAGCTAATAGAAAAATTTTAGAATTGTATCAAATCAAAAACTTTGTATGAGTGTACATGTGTGTGTGAGAAAAATTTGTAATTTCTGTATTTGTAAAGACGTGTCCTATATCAATGTATTTTGATCAATGGATGAATAAATTATTATTATTATTATTATTATTATTGGAGTGTACTCAGAAAACCCTCACTCTTATTTCAGATATTACTGATATTCTTATAACAAAAAATATAGGAGAAGAGAGGCTTAAATTTCGAGAAATCGAAAAAAGTGGGCCAAAGTTGGCCCAGTTTACGGTGACCATGCTTGATTGTGTTGGTTGGCTTTGTTGTTTTTGAAACCCATGCTGCTATATCTTTGTTACTGAATCCTGTTGCTTCAGTGATTGATTTAGAAAATGCCAAATTGGAAATGTGAATTTACTGATGGGTTAAATGCTCAGCTTTCATTTCTGAAAGATAAAAATTGGTTGTTGGTGCGTTGTTTAGTATCAAGCATGGAGGGAAGTCTGACTTGCATGTTGCCACGAAGAGAGACAAATCTGCGTCTCAAGCTGCTACAAATGTAAAAGTTAGTGATTTCTTAGTGAAGAAAGTGATTGGTGAACTGGGAGAAAGACATTGCAAAGTAGCTCCTTCCAATTTGTTGTTAATGAAACTTCATTCCTGCATTAACATGAAAATGTGGTGGGGAGTTTAATTTTACCTGCAGCACTTTTGAAGGGAATGTATTTCTTGCAAATTTGTCTGTTAATGAATTTTTCCCAACTTTATAATCTGATTTATGGAATTGATCCCCAGAATTTCTTATTCTTTTCTCTAAAAGTTATACGGTATTTGTAAAAATAAGTAAAAGTAATAGTCTAGCTTTCGGATCACCATATTCCTGATGAATTCTCCTAACTTTCCTTCTCAGTTTCCGCAGGTAATCATTCAGAGGTGTCATTGATTTTAGTTATTAAGCTTTTCAGAGACATTGCCTGATGGATTGTTTTTTGCAGCTCTATAACCAGAGTCTCGACACAATCATTAATGCTGACACCAGGATTGAAGGGATGTCACAGTAGTTCCCAACCTGCGTTTCTAATCTCATTTTTATTCATCTGTTGTCATATTTATTCATCTGTTGACCGAGAATGAACTAGTGTGTTTTTAGCTATTTTACTGAAGAAAATTTTGTTGCTCCATGACAGTACATGGTTAGTATTTTTAAAAGTGTCTTATGAAGAAAATTTTATTGCATCATGATAATATGTGGTTTTCACTAAAACAATGAATGGAAAGGCCAAAGACAGCATCAGTGAGTAGCGGGTAGTGGCATCCTTACAATAGGCCTGCATCAGTGATCAATGGTTAATGGTCATTCAGAATAACTATCTAAATAACTAATTTCAGATAAATTATATTAAAAAGCAATTAAATAACAATTTATAATGAAGAATTGTTATATGTAGATAACTTACTCAAGCAAGTACTACATTCTTACAGTAGCTACATCTGGTTTTCTGAGACCTGTGTTATTTACAAATAGAGCTTACTCAATGGCAATGGACAATTCTTAAGCAAGCTAAGGAATATTTTATGGAACCCGGACATTCCTTTCCGTGCTTACATGATTCTGCCATTCAACCCTATTCGGTGCTAACGCCATCCAACCATACCTTGCAAATTCCACTTCCCGTAAGCTGCGTTCACACCTGTGCAACGTTGCATGCGCACAAGAGACATGCGCCTGTCACGTGGAGATGCAAGCCGGGGCATGCAACGGTGCAGGGTGAGGCATGCATGGAATTTGTGTGCACGAGCCATCTTGCGCCGGTGCACATAGGCGCAAATAGCTCCCCATTTGAAACGGGGAGCTACGTGCAACAGTCGTGCGTCTTCCAAGGTTCTGTTCTGGTTTTTCATTATGGCGGAGTGGTCTAATGAAAGGAATATTGAGTTCGTGGAGGATTATCACTATTGTCCATGTTTGTGGATGGCTAGCTCCCCGGACTACAAGGACAGGACAAAAAGGAGCGATTCCTTGCAGTTTCTAAGAGACAAATATGCTTTGGGAACAACGAAAGCGGTGCTAAATAAAATAAAAAGCCTCCAATCATACTTTCGTAGAGTCATAATGAACATCTCTCAAAGAGGAAGAGTGGGTGCGGAACGGATAATTTTATATTATATTAATATAAATATATATTTATTGTTATTAACATTTATTTTAAAGAGAGGTAATCAATGAAAACAATCAAACCCACATTGAAGTCAATATTAACAGTTAACATTAGGGTAAGGTGGTACATTTTCGAACATGGTACAATTCTGAATTAACAAAGATTTTTATCCACTTTTGTGTTGCAAACGTAAATTATTATAAATTATTATTTTAAATTATAAATTAATATAAATTATTATAAATATTATTGCTATTATAAAAATAATATAAATTATTTATATTATTATTATTTTTAATAATAAATTATTTAAAATAATGAAATTTTTTTATAGCAAAAATTATTATGTAAATTATTGAATATTAAATTATTATTATTAATAATTATTAATATAAATTGACGATAAATTATTATTTTCCAATCAAAAGTAAGAACTCCATGCTTGAAAAATGGCACGTTATAAAATTGCTTATAATTCCACCTTGTGTTACTGGAATATATTTTTTAGGAACAATTTTTAACTCATACCAAGAAATGGTGTAGTCTTTAATATGTAAGTCTTTGATACAACATGTGTCATTCGTGAGCGGAATTTGTAACTATGTGGTAATTTACAAAAACTAGCGCCAAGTACAAATAGGCTACGAAAAAATTCGAATAGTACAGTACAGTTCTTTAACCCACGATTGCTCGTTTACATCTTAAATGGAAAAGCTGTTATGCCATCACAGCATTCTGCATGTTTATTATTATTAACTGTGCTAGTCAAATATAAATGGTTGACATTCATACATCTTTCAGCAGTGGTATTATTTCAACGAATAGCCCTTTTTAGTCTTTTTAAACAAACGAGTTTAGGCATCTTAGTAAAATATAATAATGGACACTAATATAACACCGAAAATTGTATTATAATTTTGACAGAGATATTCTAGTTCCTTTTTAACAAAATAAACAAGTAACTATTCCTTATATTGGCACTCGAAAAATAGCATAAACAATTGAGATATTTACCATTTTTAATGATACAATTATTCAATACCCATTCAATTCACTTCCTATCTATAAAAATAAGTTGACTGAAATTGGTCCTTTAATATACTTCTTTGTCATTGGTCAGCAAACTGTCATTTTAAAGTTGAAACGACAATGGATTATTTGCACATTTCACGCTTCTTATGGTTTCATCTTTGTCTCAAAATAGCAACAGCAGCAGCAGCTACAGCACCTAAATCCAAAGCGGACATTTGATCTGCACACTTCTACAAGGTGTGAACAGAAAGAGGCATGCACCTACAATAATCAAGCTGCAAGAGGCAGGGTGCATGCGCAGATGCACTGGAGAGGCACGGCAACTAGGTGCAAAGGTCTGAACGCAGCTTTAGATCTATTTTAATATTGTTTTCCTACTTACGTCTAAGTCTCCCAACTGGTGTCTTCACTTTGGGTCTCCCAGTCAAAATTTTTGAGATAAGTCTTTCTTCCCCCATGCTTGCAATATATCCATTCTATTTCATCCTCTGTGATTTAATTACTCCTAATATACATTTACATTTTACTTTATAATAAGTTATCTCATAAAGTCTCCTCTCATATCTTTAATTTACTTATGTATCATATTTTATCTTGATTTTATTTTCTAATAAGTATCCATTGTAAATTAGGTATTATTTGCCCATTTAGGATCAGAGAGACGTAACTACATTTTTGACGTTTTTGAGTTGATACTACCATCAGAAACACGGAATTGAGATCTATCTTGGGATCAAAGAAGCGTAACTCTATCTAAACTGGTTTCCATTCTGGCTGCTAGTGTATCTACATTTTTAGGAAAATAACAAGAATCAAAGAGACGGAAAAGCTGTTCCATTTGAGACTGCAGCAAGTAGTGTTAATTTCTGAAACGGAACAGCTGTTACGTTTCTCTGATCCTAAGAAAACTGTTGCTTTTCCCACCATGTGTTGTAAACGGATTGCCGCCATCACTCTGTGACAACAATAAAAAAGAACTTCTTATCAACAAAATTTAACAATTATCAGTCTTGAATGAGTTTGCAGGTAGACATGATTGTAATGGAGTCCAGTCCAGAGGAAGAAGGATGGTGAAAATGAGTCAGAAGGACTGGAATTTAGAGAAATTTTATAAGTTTTAGAATGTGTTTATTAGTGTGTGTTTGTGATTATTATAGTTATAATAATTATTACCGTTATTGTTATATTATTAATTGTATCTGAATCTGAAGAATTACAATGTTAAAAGGTTGAAGAGGTGCTCAGGCCGTTCATTGATTCAGATTCAGATTGTGATCCTTCATATCAACCGAAAGAGTCTACTGATTCTGATGAGTACTATTCCAGTCCAGCTAAATATTTTCTTTTTCCATTCTCTGAATATTTTCTTTAATATGCTTACAGAGACCAGTGATGAAAATTTATCTTGTCTTGTAAAGGATGTAACACATGAGGACGCTGAAAGTGCGCAAGTAAATCATCAGAATCAGGGCAGAGAAAATGTGGACATTAATGTTAACTTTAAAAAAAAT